>CM054178.1:80645557-81948057 GCA_028829895.1 Sinotaia quadrata
CACACACACACACACACACACACACACACACACACACACACACACACACACAGGTACACTTGCACTAAAACACACACTCATTCGCAGATACACAAACTCACACACACACACACACACACACAGGCACACTTGCACTTACACATATACACTCGCCCATGCATACACACACTCACACACGCACACTTGCACTTACACATAAGCACTCACACATACACACACATATACATGCATTTGCTCTCACACGGTCACGTTCTATCTTGATCAATTTGGCCGATTTAATAAACGTTTATCATGCACGTAGAAATTTTTTTTTCTTAATGATTCTTATTTACATAAGCTTTTCTTCCTCTTGACATTACTTTTGCTAGAATTATGAATGCCGGAAAATCAGCTCTAAACATGACACATCTGTATCTCAGTAGTAAATTGCTAAAAACAAAATTACACATCTATATCTCAGTAGTAAATTGCTAAAAACAAAAGTACACATCTGTATCTCAGTAGTAAATTGCTAAAAACAAAATTACACATCTATATCTCAGTAGTAAATTGCTAAAAACAAAATTACACATCTATATCTCAGTAGTAAATTGCTAAAAACAAAATTACACATCTATATCTCAGAGTGAATTACTCTAAAAACTACGCACATCTATTTCTCAGTATTAAATTGCCCTAAAATACTCATACATTTTGATCTTAGTAGTAAATTGTTCTGAAAACTACACACATTTATATCTCGTTAGTAAATTGTTTTATAACTACATACTATTTTTATTTTGGTATTAATTATTATAAAACTGCCTACTGTCTACAAGTACATTTTAATCTGTATATTAATTATTATAAAACTGCATACTATCTACAAGTACATTTTAATCTGTATAAAATAATACGTACCTATCAACCTCGTCTTTCTGATGTGTTGAGTGTTTTATTTATTTTTATTTTTTATTTACTATTAATCACTTTCTATTTACGCTTTTATCCTACTAGGAAATCAAATTATTTTGATTGGTTTACTCTATGATTCCTCAAAATCAAGCTATTTTGATTGGTTGATTCTATAATTCCAGAAAATCAAGCTATTCTGGTTGGCTAATTTTGTGCTATTAAAAATATCGATTTTTTGTTTTGAAAGAGTAAATTAAAAGTAAGAAGACTTATTCGTGGGATTATAAAATTAACCAATCAGAAAGATTGAAATTATATTATAAATGGAATCGTGATGTCAAGAAATCATCCTTTAAAAATGCTTGAATTTGTGATGCTATAATGAACTTATTATATATCATATAATCAACCAACCAGAATAACTTGCTTTCGTTAAATCCTAAACTGAATTTATAATTTAAAATGAAATCAACTAATCAGAATAGACTGAATGTGTGATATCATAAAATGAATTTATATCATAAAAAATAATTTATAATAGGAGCGTATGAAGGAAACAAAATCGTGAACTAACCCTTCCCCCAACACTAAATCGGTTCCTATTCCATTCGTTGCCTTAAGAATTTGAATCCGCTTTTAAACCGACTGAGAAATAATCATTTTGAGAACTGAGCGCATTGGGGAGTGGCAACAGGACTTGAAAGCACTTGGTGCACTTGCTAACCACATTTAACCTTGAAAACGCACGGCAAATAGAGATACAATTGACCTTGAAAACGTACACAATTAACCTTGAAAACGTACGGCAAGTAGAGACACAATGGCCATCATTTGCAACCGAGTGTTTCTGGGCAGTAGTAACTCGGTGTGAGGGGTCAGTCGAAAACTCACTACCGTCAACTCTTTTAAGTAAAATGATTCATTTGTTGTTGTTGTTGTTACTGACTATTTAGAAATTTATTTTACCATTTTTCTGTCGTATTTTTTGTTGTTTCTGACTTTTTAATTTATTTGATTTTGTTGTTTTTGGAATTTTTAATTGGTGTTTTGTAGTTGTTGAACTTTTGTTCCTGGTTTCTTGGTGGTGTTTTTCTGTGTTTATTTTTTAAAAAATTATTATTTTGTTTTCCTTTGCTACACTATACATGTAGAGCGGACAGTTTTGAGTTAGAAGACAATTTGCTTTATACACTTGTGTTTTTCACTGATAGCGAAAATACATTATGCATGATTTGTTAATGTATTCAGAAAGAGCCCGCATTAGTAGCAAATGGAATTTGACATATAGAATCACACGAGTCTGGCAATAATTTACTAGACAGAACTTTTGTCATCTGCTTGTAATCCACTGTGTGCATACAAACCCAATATTTATTGGGCAATAATATCATAATAATTTGCAAAAACCACAGACAATACATCTTTTATATCCGTCTAGGACTTCATAGTACACTTCTTTTGCTTGATCATTAGATCGATATCTTTAAGTGATGTTCATACTCTTAATTAGACCTATATGGCATTTATAGGATACTTAATTTAGAGTGAAACTGCATTACACGCGATCCACAAAATGTTAATTAAAATGACGTTTTATATGACTACACATCCTTATATGTGATGAGTGCGATATAGATGTTTAAGGTTCACACTGATCTATTTACACACTATTTAAATGGCAGTTGGAAGTAAAGTGGGTCCAAAATTAATGACGTGATATGCAATTCATCTTAGGCATTGGTAGATTTGGTTGCATGTGGGCAGTAGATATAATGTGACTTGCACAGGGATAGAGAGGAATAAACTTCATAGACCATGCTGCTCTGTTGTAACTGTTATTACTTATTCATGAAAGTATTCGGTCAGTTTTTACCAGCTGAAACTGCAAATGTCCACAAATGTGTTTTCCAGACTAGCAGTATCGGTATAGTGCCAGACCAGCACAAGAAGCACAGAACAACGCCCGATATGTGTTTCGTTCTTTAGCGACTGACGCGCGCGCGCGCGCACACACACACACACACACAAACATACAAAAGTCGTCCGGAAGTGTGGCTGTTGTGCGGACAACAACTCTCTGACCCGGACTGGGATTTATTTGAAAGAGATTCACGTACCATTGGTGGGGCTTGAAGAGGTCAACAAAAACCCGGATGCAGAATGAGCATCGGATGCGCGTAGTAAAGTAGTGCGTTTTTGCTGATTACGTTTGACGTCTAGGAAATAGCTTGCGTTAGAAAGAGCGGGAAAGACAAGCAAGTGATAAGCGTGTATTCTCACTCCGCAGGGCAAGCCATCGCTTTCTTCAGGCGTGAGATCTAGAAAGTTAAAGATGGGTAAATAGGCTGATGCATGAGCAATATTAAGTAGTGCCTTGATTGACCTACTTTTATTTTCGTATAGAAATTTTTATGATTGTCAGGAACAGTTACTTATTTGTACTATGTGTTCGGTTTTGTTTGCTTGATTTTTCCGATGGCCTGTTTGTGTCTGATTTTTGTGTTTTTATTGTTTCCTTGGCAACCTCAGAAGGACGAGAGTGTGTGAACTGCGGGGCCACATCGACGCCTTTGTGGAGGCGGGACGGAACGGGTCACTATTTGTGCAATGCCTGTGGGCTTTACCACAAAATGAATGGACAGAACAGACCGCTCATCAAACCCAAGCGTCGATTGGTCAGTTGCTTTGATATTTGTTTCTTTCTTTTAATAACAGTTGACTAAAATGTCTCCTCTTGAACAGTTTCCTTGTCTCCCTCATCAATTTTGTCTGTAACTGCTCTTTTAACAAGTTAGACAGAGGAGAGTTTTCTGGGACTTTCATTCTTTCATTCTCATAAAAATTCCGCCTCCGTTCCATTTATCTGTCTGTCTCTCTGTCTCTCTCTCTCTCCTCTCTCTCTCTGTCTCTCTCTCTCTCCTCTCTCTCTCTCTCTCTCTCTCTCTCTCTCTCTCTCTCTCTCTCTCTCTGTCTATGTAAGTCTTCATTTATGTTTGTTAAACGATGTTTTATAATATATATTTTGCGCACACGGGCCTTTACTTTCTTCAATGATTCCGTTTCTATGAAAGGTCAGATGTCACCTGTAATTTATTGTATCACTACATATCATGACATGTTTACTGTTCCGAGTACCATGTGTCAATCTGAAGACTGTGACGAGAACCATGCACGAGTTTCTTCATCTCAAGATCAACTCTGTCCACTGGATTATTTCAAGCAAAAGCACACACATTTTTTGTCCTCTCTCTCCTCTCAAAGTTATTCAACACTGGATTATTTCAAGCAGAAACACACATTTTTGTCCTCTCTCTCCCCTCAAAGTCATTCATTCAACACGGGAGTTTTTAGAAATTAGAGGTTATGCTTTGCCTAACGAACTGTGCCGTAATCCTGTTGTGTTATGTCGCGACATGTGTTTCATGAGCCTTACGTGTGTTACTGATAATAAGTCTAGTTGTTGACTTGAAACATTATGAGATCAAAATTAAGATGCCTTTATATTCTCAGACAGCGGAGTTGGACTAGGATGGATATCCTACAAAATTGACGCTTAATACGTAGAGTGTGAAACACGACTATTGAAAAGAAAGCATCACCAAGCAATCTATTTATTTCACTAATTTAACCATTATAGTGTTGTCACGAAGTTTAAAAGTTAGAAAAGCGTGACAGTGGCTATAGTTTGATACTGTGGCCATCAGTACGGAAATGTGCAAGAGCTGTAATTGTCTTGTGAATGATATCTCGAGTGTTAATATGCCAGTTAGGCAGCAACTAATTTCACTAGCTTTATGTTGATTAGTTTTCTTACTATCTCTGGAAAAAAAATATCAACCATTTTCAAACAGGGTACATTCCTAAAAGTCAAATGTGTGATACGATATAGGTACAGAAACATTATACATCAGCTATTTTGTAGTTTAAGAAACAGAAATGTTTCTGACAAGCAATAAGAAATAAAATTTATCAAAACATTTCAGCTTATTGCGATAATGCTAATGTGGCAGTCGAAGCATTTCTCGTCCGCTGTTCTTTGTTGTTACAGCAAATTTACGGAGACAATTACCACACACGTAAAAGAAGTTGTGATTTCGAAAGTTCATTCATAAATTAGTGAAAAGTTAAGTTTCACAAAGCGTGACCGCACTTCAATAGATGTTCGCTCTTTCTCCCTCCCCGTAATCCTATTGGAAGCCATTTTGCCTCGATGACGAGTACATATTCGTCAGTTTGAAAAAAAAAAGTTTTTCTTCTGCGTATTACAAAAACCAAACAAAAAATTTCTATCTCTAGACTACTTTTTTATTTTGTCTTGCACTAAACATTTGAACGCTATGAGAATGTTTGACTCTTGTCTGCACTAGTTAGCACTGACCCTCTGCAATGAATCGGCACGCGCGGCTCATGAAGCACGTGCGGTTCGCGAGGGCGCGTAAATATCGCAGATCGATCAAACCAGTCCGAGAGATCAAAGTGTGAGCTCGCTACAGTCTTTCGTGCATGTTCACTGGTTGCTGGCGATGACAGGTGTCGGGATGGACGTGTTCTTTGCCCGACTACTAAACACCGCATTTTCCATTGAGCTGAATCCCATACAGGGCCTCGATTTTATCTCTCGCGAAGATTTCATTGTGCAGAATTTTTGAGGCTACTCACGTCTGCATGGAATAAAGTGTCTATTGATACAGAAACGCTTTTTTTGTTATACTGTTATGAAGGCTTTTGCCAACCAAGCAAGAAAAGACGCACTGAGACCTGATATTAAATTGCTTCACCCTGCCAACCAGGTATAAAAGAGATTCGTCATCTGTGACGATGAAACACTTTGTCCATAAAACTAAAGATTGCGCGAGGCCTGACTGGGGATTTGCGCTCGTTAAACAGCCGCTACAAGAACAGTGTGTGCATGTGTATGTGTATTAACGCGCTCATTACTTTGTGCGCAAAAAAAGAAAATTCAGATGTTAAATAACCCCCTCCCCGAACGTTCATAAAGTTCTCATTTTCCCGTTAAAAAATGATACCCATTTAAGTACATTCTCTTGTGCATTTACAGAACATCTTTCATCGCTCTCTCTCTCTCTCTCTCTCTCTCTCTCTCTCTCTCTCTCTCTCTCTCTCTCTCTCTCACACACACACACACACACACACATACACACACACACACACACACACACACACACACACACACACAACAAAATAAGAAAAGAACGCCCAGACACACAAGTCATCCGATCTCGTTTCTGCCGATAAAGCAATAAATGAATGCTTGAATGCTAGAAGAACATGGAAAATTCAACAATAATTTCTTTATAACCGGTTTGCTCAGTAGTTCGCTTAATTAAGTACATTAATCTGGCGAAATCGGTCACGTAATTCTTGCGCACTGTCCAAAGGTTTAAGACAAAATGTATCCGGCCTCATCACTAATTATTTCCCTTTCCTATGACAACTGTAGACTCGTAGAGAAAGAAAACAAATTTAGTTGATTTAACACAGAGAAAGAGAGAGAACAAATTCAGTTGGTTCAATGGAGAGAGAGAAGAGAGAACTAATTTGATTGGTTCAACAGGGACTGCACAAATTCAATTAGTTCAATATATTTTTTTAATAATAAAATCTATATAAAAGCTTTCGCGCCACCTTTGTCTTATCTCAGCATGGCGGGATGCAAGACCCTCCCCCACCCCACTCCGTAAAATAATATAAAATGCAACAAGAGTATGAAACCAGAACGCTATTGGACGGGCGGACATCAAATGCGAGTCACGTGTGAACCGAAAGCACTGTGGAAGAAAAGCTTACAACTCCACCAATGCGAAGTTTTTTGGTCTGTCCCTGATTGCTACTTTTCTAAAAAAAAAAAATTAAAGATTAAAAAATTTTAAAAAAGCAAATGCCAGTGACTTCACATTTTTGGAAAGCGTTCGCATTACTTCATCGCAAAATTCCAGCTACAAACTCATACACGCGGGCCCATGTAAGCACAGACAAGCGGACATATAGTGAACCATGCGCATGCGCCAACACGAACACTGTCTCCGGCATTTTTGTCAGTTTTCAGAATAAAACTCGTTATTTCTAATTTATTGCGTCAGTGCCCTTGTACCCTTGTAATGGATCATTATTTCTTTCAACTGCTAGTTAATCATTTCGTTAAAATGCTGACTCATTATTTCTGTAAATTCATGACTCATTAGGTCTTTGCATAACTCTTACTACAATCACTACTACCTCTGCTAATAATATGAAATTATTTTATTTGATTCTTTCAAAGCTTTATTTTGTACTGTGTTAGTAACATTACGAATGCTATTTCTCTGAACTACTAACTCCAATTCTTTTCTCAACTCCTGCTATTGCCACTACTAGTACAACTAATATTATATATTTACATTAAATTATTAATTTATACTACCATTATCATTAATGCTGCTCCCTGCCTGAATATAAAGTGTTATTTGATATCCATGCTACGACTAGTGATATTACTTTATTGCTTTATTCTACTTCTGTTTTAAGTACTAGGTCATGCACTATTGTTTATGAAATAAATTATTTATATTTGTATATTAATATACATTACGTCATTGCAATTTTACTTCTAGTACTTTTACAATCGGTAGTGTACTGTTAGCATTACAAGTGCACTATCACCACCACGGTGTACTGTTGCCATCACTGTTGTACTGTTTGTTACCTTCACTGTTGTAGTCACCACCATTGTTGTAATGTTACCATCACCATTGTATTGTTACCATCACTGTTGTTCTGTCAGTATCAATGTTGTACTGTCACCATCATTGCTGTACTGTCACCATCATTGCTGTACTGTCACTATCGCTGCTGTACTGTCACAATCAATGTTGTACTGTCACAATCAATGTTGTACTGTCACCATCGTTGGTGTACTGATATCGTCGTTGTTTTATTGATATCAGCGCTGCTGTTCTGGCTACCGTTGCTGTTGTATTGTTAACATCGTTGTTTTACCTATACCAGGGTTGTTGTTTTGTTACCATTGCTATCATATTGTTATCATCGCTGTTGTACTGTTTCCAGCATTGTTGTAATGTTACCGTCGCTATTATACTCTTACCACCATTATACTCTTACTATAGCTGTTGTATTGTTACCATCAATGTTGTACTGTTGCCATCAGTTTTCCCATCACTCGACTACTACTATGACTGATAGTATAAATAAACTAACCAAAGAAAGCAATATATAACATATGATTTCAACATCCCCAACAAAATCAGTTTATAATCATCAAAAGCAGAGCTTTGTGTCGATTTTTTAAATTAAAGCAGAATAATTAAATACATACCAAACGACCACTGAAAATATATATTACTTCTACTTTTAGTTTGTTTTATTTGTTTGTTGGTTTTTTTTAATTATACATTCACTTTTAAGTTGTTTGTTTTATTTTGTGTTATTTTTCCTTTTGTCGTTTTACATTTTTGTATTTTAAAGTCAGTGTCCTATAACGACAGATATAGCACATTACATTTGTGATAAATTTCTCATTTTTGTTGTTTAAAATATAATTTATTTTTCTTTTCTATTGCTTGTTTTTAATTATTATTTTTTAATGGCTTGCCGTTGTTTGAAAAGTATTAGGTTTACTTTCTTACTCAATGAGATTAATGACGATAATAGAGAAGCATCTCTCTACCCCATGTCCCATATCACTTTCTTTACTGTCGATGAATTATTTAATTCGCCCGATTACGCATTTGGCGCTTAGTATTAGCAGTTGATACTTTCTGTTTAAAGTGTTTTGTTACAGAACTTTAAAATTATATTAAAGTTGTTAATAATTGCTCATAATAGTTTGTTTTACTTTTCCTTATCTAAAACTTAATTTCACGTCGTATCTATGTTATTTACAAAAAGAAAAATTAATTAGAATATTAAATGCATCAAACAACCATTTCCTGTCACTAAAATCTCTCTCCCCTCTCTTTCTCTTACACGCACGCACGCACGCACGCACGCACACACACACACACACACACCATAGTTTTAAATTTCACAATAAAAGCTGAACATTTTCTTATCTTTCGTCGATAAATATTATAAAAATTCGCCATCTTACTTTACACGGTAATCCATTTTATTCATTAGAGTTATCCTTAACACAACTGCCCAAGTGCGCCTCAAAGCCAACTATTAGGACCGTCAGGCAAACAGGTAATGCGAGGCGATGGCTGCGTAACGTCAATAGCCTCCGATTGAGATGTATTTGTCGAGCCCCAGAAAGTGTTTGCACAAGGGCACAGTGATTTCTTTCTTTCTTTCTTTCTTTCTTTCTTTCTTTCTTTCTTTCTTTCTTTCTTTCTTTCTTTCTTTTCTTTCTTTCTGTTGATTATTTACTCCGCCACTGTAAATATATACTCATCGTCTGATATTAAATGATTAATAATAATATGTATGAATGTGTGAGTGAAGGAGATAGGGCGTGAAAGAGTAGATAGAAAGAGAGAGAGAGGTTATACAGGGATAGATAAACAAAAGAGGCATATTCTTGGAGAAGGAGAGAGAGGGAGACACAAAAGATAGAGCTAGATAAGAGAGGCATGTTCGTGGAGAGGTAAAGAGAGAGGCTGAGTCGAGAGAAAGGGTGAGGGTGGGGAAAGAGAGAGAGAGAGAAGAAGAAGAAGACAGAAAGACGCGAAAAGAGATTCAGACAGACAGACGTGAAGACGGACTAAGAGCCATATCGAATGTTGGATTAAAAGTCGCAGGAAACTAGAATCGCGCTGTGGAAACACCACTCCGAAGAGTTGAGCAAACTTGCAGCGCAGTGGGCTCTCTAACGATCTTTTGTTAAAACCTCTCTCTGCCCACTTCTCCCCTTCTCGTCACTTGCACGCGCTAGAGCAAGTTTGTCCATTTCAGCAACGAGGCGTTCAGGCCCCTCACTCACTAATCAGTTTCTCTTGCCCTTACCTGGGCAGATTGAAGGGGCGGAGTCACATGAATTGCAATGAGCCCGAAAGTATGTTTGTGTGCACGGAAGGCGAGTGGGTGGGGTGAGAAACTGATGTCGCCCTATGTAAGCAATGCGGGCATGCGTTAGTAAATGTGCGCGCGTGAGAAACAGTGGTGTGCGTTGTAACTTGACCTGTAGAAAACAGTACGTATAAAATATTAACGTACAAACGTCGAAAGTACGCAGGGTTTTTTTTTTAAAAATAAATAAAATTAAGAACTTTGGGGAAAGTATTAAAATAGAATCACACATTAAAAATACAATATGTACCCACAGTTGCACACACACACACAGATCTGCTGTGTACATGCTCGTTCACTTGTCGGCAATTTAAACGCTGCGGCACAACTTTGTAAGTATTGTTTAGGAAGCCGAGGCTGAAGGCACTTCTTCTGTCATTATGGTGACAGCAGTTTCCGAATTCTTCTGATTTCACTGCTTGGCACGAGGTGTGCCGCTCTTAGTAAAGTTTGATGATGATGGTGATGAATGACAGAGTGGAGTGTAGTGGACAGGAAATTGTAGAGAGGTGATGATGAATTACCGCCTGTTGTCCATTGCGCTCTGGTCTGGTCGGTTGAGGCATCCATTGGCTCGGTATTCCGTGGACCAATGTTGTTGTTGTTGTTGTTGTAGTCGTCGTCCCCAATGTTGTAGAGGGTAGGTGTGTGTGTGTGTGTCTTATAGAGCCCAGGCTAGTAGCACAACAAGTCTGTACCTAATGTGTACATACGCCCGGGTTGTTCACCCCCCCTGACTTCTTCACTGGTGGCGTGGTCGTCGTTGTTCCTGTTGGGATGCGCGAAGATGGGCGCTGGTTGCCAGTAAATGTGGTCAAGTAGCAGCTGGATCAAGTCTGCAATGGGGTGGTTAAAATATCTCCACTGCGTATCCTGCTGCTCACTGTACTGCCATTGTTGTCGCTGTTGGTGGTGTTGGCTTCTTTGGCATGGCTTTTGAGGCCGTTGCTGTTGTGGCTGCTATTTCTTTTCATGTTGTGGTGGGCGCCGTCTTTTCTGTTCACTCTGTGTTGTTGTTGGCTGTATTTATGTTCTTGCTGTTGTCGCTGTTGTCGGTGTCGACACTTCGATCTACCCACCCACGACTTGCAAGCAGTCGACTGTGACAATACAAAAAAGCGTAGTGTGTTCGGGTACATTTATAACGTACTAACAGCCAATCTTCTTCTTCGCATCCCTTCCCTCAATACCATCCCCCCATCTCAAGTCATCATATTACTCACTGTCAAATTTACTTCGCTTTTAATTCAACCCACCCCTACCACCACCAGCACACCGCGAGCGCGTGCTTCTATTTCTCTCACTCTCTCTCCGTCTTGGCCGTTTTTGTGCATTGTGTCTTCTTTATTTGCTACTTATTTTATCAACACAAACGCTCTCATTTATACTTATGTGTATGTTTGGAACCTCACTCCATCCATTTCCGCTCCTCGTTCACCCTCTCCTCCCTTTCCCAATCCATTCCCTCCTTCCTCTCTGTCTCATTTACGTTTTAGCGTCATTCCATCTGTCAGTCTCTGTCTGGCCGGCTGTGTGAGGAATGGACCACACTAAAATCCATTAGAATGTGGAGACACCTCCATTAGCTCTGCGAGACAAGCGGTGCCTAGGCGTCGTTCGCTTCCAGAATTGTGCCGACCATTTTTTCGGCATTTACGCGTCTGTGCTGCCAGCTCTTGCACCGGGCTAACGCCAGCTCGATGGATCTGCCACGGTGTTCAGTCTTTGGCAGAATATTGTGCACCAAACTGTCAGACTGCCACACGAAGTGCTATTGGAATTTTAAATATATAAATGGCAGTAAAATAATAAATGAAGTGCATAGGTGTAATTCCCACACACACACACACACAATCTATATAGTTTACCATTGAGGCATGTGGGGGAGGTAAACCTACTGACCCTTTGACATAAAGTATTTTTCATAAGTAGCATTGTTTTCTGACTCTGACAGAGTAGCTTTACAGCAGCACTGTATTTTAATTCTGACAGACTACTTTAGTAACACTGTATTATAACTCTGATTGAGTATTCCTCCCAGTAGCATTGTGTTCTAACTTTGACGGGGTGTTTCTTCAGTAGCGTTGTGTTCTAACTCTGATGGGTGCTTCTTCAGTATCATTGTGTTCTAACTCTGACGGGTGCTTCTTCAGTATTATTGTGTTCTAACTCTGACAATGTACTCTTTCACTAATACTGTATTCTAATTCTAAAAGGGTACTCTTTCAGAAGAATTGTAATGTAACTCATTAACGTACTGTGTTCATTCAGACAACTTTGTTTGACAGGGTACTCATTCAGTGGCAATGTGTTCCACCTCTGACGAGGTACTCATTCAGTGGCAGTGTGTTCTATCTCTGACAGGGTACTCATTCAGTGGCACTGTGTTCTACCTTTGAAAGCGTACTCATTCAGTGGCACTGTGTTCCATCTCTGACAGGGTACTCATTCAGTGGCAGTGTGTTCCATCTCTGACAGGGTACTCATTCAGTGGCACTGTTCCACCTCTGACATGGTACTCTCAGTGGCACTGTGTTCACTTAGTTGAGTACTGTGTGCTTATAAGTGACTCAGTGAATCACACCGCTCTCTAAGTGACTCGGCTTAGCGAATGACTACTCTCCAAGGATTCCGCTTAGCGAATTACTCTCTAAGGAACTCGCTTAATTCTCTTAAAGACTATCAATAGCTCAGAGACTCAGTATTCACTCGTTGTCTCACAGTGTTCCCCCACTTCCCCTTTTGCAATTCAGAGTATCCTCTCAGTGGCTCACAACACTTGCTCAAATGATTCACTTTACTCGCTGAGTGTTTCACAGTGGTTACCCTGTATTTCATAATGCTTTTTCTGCGGCTCACATTGTTCTCCCAGTGGCACGCAGTACTCTCCCAGTGGCTCTCAAGTACACTAACAGCGGCTCTCAAATACACTAACAGTGGCTCCCTGTCTTAGTGAATCATAGTAATCTCGCAATGGCTTGCATCACTCACTCCGTGTCTCACATTGCTTTACAACTGATAATCACTCACTGACTAACAATTTCCCCTCAGCGTTTTATTCTGTTTACTGAATATCGGTGAGTAGACCTATTCAGTCAACGGCTTAGAGACAGGTTATTGGATGAGATCATATAATGTAGACCTTTTTCAGGTCTACTCAGTCAGATGACGACTGAACTCACTGGTGTATAATGTTCGTCGACTCAGTGGTAGAACGACACCCCACCCCAAAGAAAGAAAACAAAAACAACTTATCCGATTATTTTTAGACTCCTCAGGCCTGTCAATCGTCAGGTCTAATTCTAGAGTTTGAATATTCATTTCTCAAGAGAGGTGACTAGATCCGTTTTTGAAGATTTGTGTTTCAATATGTACATGGCAAGCTAGCTGGGTAAGTTCAATTACCAGTTGTTTTTTTATTTATTTTTCAGAGTATTTTGACAAAAATCTACAAAGTTAACTGTCTTCTCAGGCTTTTAAGTCCTCTTTTTATTCCATCAAAATCGAAATCAAATGACGGTAAACATAATGATCGTGGTAAAGGAGGAATACCCCACTCGGAACAGCGTCAGGCCACCGTAGACGTTGAAACCCAATATATTTATTTCACTTGAACTTTGCCCTTCAGTGTCTGCGAGCGCCGACAGGTGTCATCACGGCGCTCATTGTGTGTGTGTGTGCATGTGTGTGTGTGTGTGTGTGTGTGTGTGTGTGTGTGTGTGTGTGTGTGTATTTTAGTAAGAGAACAATTGTAACATCGACCTTTGACTCTTACTACATCTATCAAAACCATTCACATTATTGTTTTACTGTTTTGTTGCTGTTTTAGTGCTTCATTTAAATATTATTTTAATATATGTATATCTCACCCTTGGGAGATTGTGGCTCTATGTTTGTCACTTTTTTCGATGGCCTCTGCCGCGTGTGTTTGTTTTTTGTTTTATAATATTCAAATAATTTTACATAAATAATTTTACATTGTAATAGGACTGTAAATGATTTTACATTGTAATTGGACTGTAAATAATTTTACATTGTAATTGAACTGTAAATAATGACAAGTTTGTTTACTTGTTTACGGTCATAAAGTCATATAAAAATTTACTTACAGATCCACAGTCATTTGAATTAACTGATTGCAGTTGCAAATATTTGCAGAAAAAATGCTACATACAACCTATAAGCGCTCGAACATACAAATTCACAAGTATTCAAGCACACAAAGACACAGAAATGCTCAAAGACTTGTTTATTCACTAAAGCAAGGATACGTATACCAAGCCCATAAATACACACACAAAAGTACATTTCACACACACGTGCGCGCGCGCACACACACATATACACAAAGCTCATTTCTCACAAACTGACATACACTAGCACAAGCTCATTTCACGCACGCACACACACACATACACACTATCAGTTGCAGACTAACACACATACACGCACACAATTTTCATCACATGCAATCTTATATCACATATTATTGGTTTCTTCTGCGCGTTCGAGCGTGTCCGGCGTTAGCGTGGCAATAAAATCACATCTGGCAGTTTCATTGATTAAAGTAAATTAAAACCATAACCATGACACCTAACAACAATGACATTTGACTGGGGTCAGCCGCATTGACGCCAAGTGTGATCCACAGTGCCCAGCCGTGGGCTAAAGAACCTGTCTCTATTCTCAGTGGAACGGAACCCCACTCATCAAACATGCATACCCTGGGTACTTTTCTCGCGCGCCCTCGCTCGCTTCTGGACATCGATACTCTCAGAGCGTTAACGATAATGAGCGAGCGATCCTGTTGCGACACAATATTTGTCACAGAACATTTTCATTGAAGCATTTGGAGCTGCATCGAAAGTGTGTTCGAAGACCCTACACACACACACACACCTGATTTATTAATCCCTATGCCCCTGTGGCATCCTTATCCCCGTTACTCCGTTCCAGCCCCCGCCCCGCCCCACTTTTGCGTTTGAAAAAAAAATGAAATCAGTGAAACAGAAGAAATAAGGACAGAAAATAGGAGATACATAATAAGTAAAACTGAACACTCATTGATTCCGCCAAGTTCACTTCTAGTGCACGGTGAACAGAGGTTTAGTGCATAAGCACGCAATTGAGGAATTTTGCACTCTTTGCGTCTCGTGCCAAACCCGGGCTACATTTAAAATTAAATGTGTGTTGCTTGTATACTATTTTACAAACCTAGAGGCAATTATGATAATAGAAAAATAACTGAACCGATGAATTGTTTACATTTTCCGGAGGGTTTTGGAGTCTAAATTTTATTTCACTTTAATGACTTGAATCTATTTTTAGTTTTCGAAATGTTAGTGGGGATGACTATGTTCACAAACAAATACTTGGTGGTGGTGGTGGTGGTGGTGGTGTGTGTATGTGTGGGCGTTGTTGTTTAAAACAGTTACCAGACATTTTCTTTGAAAGTTGCTGCAATGTTGCATTTTGATATCCGTGGTATGATAAAAGTGATAATAGATACATATTAATAATGTGTACATCTTAAACATAGCATTAATATAATTGTTCAATAACAGATGTTTTTTACGATTGAACATATATAATAATTTTTTTTTAAATGTTAATGATTTCCGTTATTAAGGTCTTCTCCAGAAAGAATATTAAACGTGTGATATTTAGAGAAAGAATAAAGGAAGTCGATAACCTGCATAAAAGCGAAAGTTATATCAGATAACATATTAAACGTTTGATATTTAGAGAAAGAATAAAAGAAGTCAATAGCCTGAATAAAAACGAAAGTTCTACAGGCATTAAGTCTCACACACAGAAATTAAAATTAAAATAAATCAAATTTAACGAGACTTAGTTAATGAAATGTAATACATTTTAAACAGAAGGGAACTTGCACTCGATTAATTATACAGCAATACGATGAATAGCAAATAAAATTTTAACTAGATTGGCACGCTTTTTAAACGAAATTCATTGAAAATTGTATAATGCTTTTATCTTTTTTAATTTATGTTTGAAATCGCTGTAATTATACAGTAACACCACAATCGTCTATCACTTCGCTTTGTTTCTCTCCCTTTTTTGCTTAGAAAACAACAACACATATTACATATTCTTTTGCGCTATTTCAAATAAAATCTGCACAATTCAACATGCATTATTTTTTTGTGAAAATAGTAAGTCATACATTTTTAGAATTTTAATACAATTGGAAGAATTTACTACCATTGAATTAATTTTCTTTTTACTGTGATATTATATAACATTCGTTGATATCTTACACTGATTCGATTTAACATCTATCGATTATCTGACACTTTTATGACAACAGAACAGAACAGCAAAAATCATTGATATCGCTGTTGGAACACAGAATTGCCCCACTACTAAAAGCAGCGCTCCTCGGAACTGCCACATTCTCCATAAAACCTTGTATGTCCCAGAATCTTGGTTCATAACCGACAGTCAACAGAAGTTGTGAAAAAAGGCACAATAATAATAATAATAATAATAATAATAATAATAATAATAATAATACGGCATGCATCTGCCAAATTTTGATAAAGTAAGCAGTTTTGACCTCCGCTAGAAAAATCTCTCTCTGTCCATTGATCAAACTTTATGCCCAGCGGTATATAACTTTACATTACCCAAAAGCTTTCCCTCTGGATCTAATTTCATTTTTAGTAACACTCATTAACTTTCAAACAGACTGATTGTCATGGCCATGCACTAGTCACTTGACACGATCTGTCTACCATCTGTCTCACACTGTTAAGATCAGTGATTATAATCTCGCTAGGTCCTCTGTTTATACGGTCAATTACTACCTACAGCTCCCAAGTCATCAGGCAATGCTGGCAGAATGACCTAGTAAATGCCCGCAGAATTGCTTGTAACAGTCAGTCACCTAATAACGTATCCATTTAACAACAAATAAATCCAATGGTGATAAAAAGGGAACAGTTAGTCTGTTCAAAAAGGGGAGACAAGTCTTCTAAGATAATCCAGGAATACAAGCTATCAGTGTTCAGTACAAAAACTTATAAGACATCATGTCAGAAAGGGTACAGCAAATGCAATGTTCAAACTACCATGTTACCAGCTAATTGAAAAACTAAGGTTAAACTTAATCCTAGGATGCATAGGAATGAGAACTATTTGCTAAGTTTACATTTAATAGTAGATAAAGTAAATGGTAGTAATTATCTTGGATTTGTACTATCATGTACTAATACAAAAATACATGTATCAATTTTTTTCACTGACCTAATCTAACATCTAGTGGTATCTTACACTGACACAACATAAGATCTATCAAAATCTGACACTAATACGATATACCTGTCTTATTTCCCGAGAATAACAACCAACCATCACCAAATTTCAGCACAGTACAAAGTATTATCACCAAATTGTAATCACTAATACGGTATTCGTTGCCAAGTTTCAAATACTGATATGGCACAAGTCAGAAAATTTGAAATACTGATGTGATACAGGTCACAATATTTCAAATACTTATACGGCACAATTCTCAAAATTTCAAAAACTTGTATCTCAACCATATCGACTGATGTGCATGTAGCATAAAGCCATTGGTCTCACATTATCCAACAGATTTATTTTAGTTTATGTTTTGCTTGACTTCGACATTAAGTTAAGTACATACACAATTCTGTCTCTACCTACCCCCCCCCCCCCCCGCCCTCTTCTTCCAATGAAATCAGCGCATACCTGACATCTTCTATGGGCACTCGTGTATGCATGTGATCGCTAAACGTCAAAACATTCATCGAGTTTGCTCCCCTTCATGTTCACACCTGAGCAGGAGCTTGTAATATATTTTTTTTAATTTCGTTTTTCTTTTAAACTTGATGTTAGTGAGTGCGTAGACGCGGTGTATAGACCAGTGGTGAGAGATAAGCCACTTTCAGTTAGATACGGTTACGATGGACTGGAGGTCATTACGGGTACCTTGCGATAACTGCTGGCTTTTCTTTCTGAAGGGTCTTGGCGAGCAGCGGAGTGGAAGTGCGGGTCCCCGATTTTCTGTCATCAAGTTTTCTTTTCGCTCATGATGGGAGCTGGTTGTGGGGTTTTCTGTAGTCAGCTCAAAATAATAAGATGCGTGTGTGCGCGCGCGCTTGTGTGCATATTGTGCATGCATGCATGTGTGTAAGTGAGGGGTAAATGCGTGTGCATTAGATTGCTGAGTGAGTGAATGTGTGTTAGATTACGTGTTAGCCATCCTTTGCTACGAGAGTTAACATCAACAGAGAGAACATTAACTTATACATGTTCTAAACTATTTTTATTTCTGAATATTGTTTGTTCATACTTCCTTTCTTTCTCAAATTATTTTTTTTAAATTTCATATCCCCCTTTCTCTATCCCTCTCTCTCCCCACCCCACATGCCTTAATCTATCCCATTCTTCCTTTTGACTAGTTTTGCTATATTTAGTTTTCTCATTGTAGCTTCTAGCTTTGGCACTGCGCATAATGAATGCTTAGGCATTGTAGAACGAAAGTTTCCACTTTAATTGTTCCACAGTTTATCACTTATTTAGTCAGTTAATCAATCAGACCATTAAGGGAGAATCAGCGAATAGGTCTAATTAACCATGCACAACCACTAATCTTATTTTGTCAATATTTTACCATTCAACCAAACAATCAATCAGCCAGTCAACATTCAGCTACTCTGTGTGTGTGTGTGTGTGTGTGTGTGTGTGTGTGTGTGTGTGTGTGTGTGTGTGTGTGTGTGTGAGAGAGAGAGAGAGAGAGAGAGAGAGAGCGAGAGCAAAAGAGAGAGAGATCGATCTGGGTATATATTGTTTAGTCGGAAGGGCGTACACAGACAAACTGGCCCGAAATGAAAGCGAGTGCAATCGACACTAAAGGAGTAAATTGCATACTTTACTTTGAAATGAGGGTAACAGATTGAGAGGACGACAAAGCGATAAAACTGTCTTTATCCCCTTGACTCGGCTGTCTGTTTCTATTCCCTGTTTCACCACACACGTGCACACTGTCAAACGCATACAAGCTGACGACACTCAGACAATTGCAAAACCCTCCCTCCACCCCGCCTCAACACACACACACACACACGCACGCACGCACGCACGCACGCACGAACACACACACTTTTCCCGTGGCCTGAAGCAGGTGCTTAGATTTGTCAGTTTATCATATTAATAATGTTTCTCTTGTCTTTAATGGAATAGAAAGAAACCGTTAGTATGAGTGAGTTAGGCTTTCATCTTTTCTGTTTGCATGCATGCAGCTTGCGTGTTTGTCTACACGTATGTTTGTTCACTCGTTAGCATGTGAAACGAATGGCGTGGGTTTTCCCCCAGTGCTTTCCCCTGATTTCAAACAGAGGAAGTGTGAGTGTGTTTTCGAACAAGCAAAGAACTGAGAGTGTGAATGGACTGGAGAATCAAGATTAAATCCGGTGGGAAGCTATTGTCACCTTTATTGTCAACTGCGGAAACACTTGTTTTAAAAAAATGATTTGAGTGTACAAAAAACAATATATATATATATATATTAAGCACATGTCACTACGCTCTGCCTTCGAACATTCGACCTCTTCCTCCATGTTTACTATAGTGAAATACAAAAGCTCAGTTGCAGAAGTAGAGGTGATTTGACGGCGGTAGAAATTACGAAAATTGTTGCAGTACAGGTAGTGAAAGGTTGATAGCAGAAGTAGTGGCAATAATAATGTTTAAGCATTAGAAATAGTAGAGTTACACGAGCTAAAATATGGTTGTTACAGCAGCTGAAGTAAGAATGTACAGCAGTAGAAACTGTAATGTTTCAGAAGAAATAAGGATATTACAATAGATGTGCGCAATTCACAGCAAGTGTGCGGGCAGGAGTAGGGGGGAGGGTATTGATATGGCAGCATTAGAAGTAGGAGTGATAGATATCAGAGCAAGTGAAATAATGATTTCGCATTAGAATTAGGAGTGGTACAGTAGCAGAAGTAGTAATGATTCCGCATTAGAATTAGGAGTGGTACAGTAGCAGAAGTAGTAATGATTCCGCATTAGAATTAGGAGTGGTACAGTAGCAGAAGTAGTAATGATTCCGCATTAGAATTAGGAGTGGTACAGTAGTAGAAGTTGGGATGTTCCAGCACCCAGATTTAAGGTATGTTCACGCAACAATTGGGATTCTTTTTTCAATACAACCTTCTCTCTCTTTCTAAGCAAGAGAAAGAACAATGTATTTTTGTGCGTGTCTATATAAGTCAAAGGGCAAAGGTCACGTTTATGCTCTAATGTTATGTAGCGAAGAAAAGAGAATGAGAACCACGGCTTAAATCGTTTACTGTGGTCGAGTTCAAAGAGTCTGATTCCTGCGCAAACTGAAATCAAACACAGACCTCAAGAACGGCCACAGCATTTATTTATTAATGATGGTGTGGCTTAAGGCAAGAGTCACGTGCATTTTCTGTGTCCAGTTCGTTCTTATTACACATTTAGTAAAACAGCGTGCTAGGATGTCATTTTCGAAATAAATTCTTAAATTTAGACATGTAGTAATCATTCTAGATGCGGAGTGTTTAAAATAGCATCCAAACCTACTAAGCAGTGCCTGCTGTAATGTATAATTATGGAAATGTTTGTTAGTATTAGTACGGTAAACTCATTCCCCTATGTAATGTATAATTATGGAAATGTTTGTTAGTATTAGTACGGTAAACTCATTCCCCTATGTAATGTATAATTGTGGAAATGTTTGTTAATATTAGTACGGTAAACTCTTTCCCCTTTGCTGGTACTAATGGCATTGAAAACATTATCGGTTCGATCTCTTTTTAGTTCGATCCAACCTCTTTCTGCTCTTCCCCTCTTTTCCTCCTCCGTCTCCCTCCTTCCATCTCTCCTTTCTCTCCCCATCTCTCTCCACTTTCTTTCCCTCCTCTTTCCTCTCCCCCTTCTTTAGGATATCTTCCATCCCTCTCCTTTCTCTCTCCCACTCCCTAGTCCTTTCTCTACGATTTCACACCACAGATCGTAAAACACTCTAAAACTGAAATTGTTTAGTATATTCCATTTGTTATTTTTATTCTGCGACTAATGCAGTATTTTATTATTTTTTCCCGTGCCGAGATATTTAGTTAATTGTCGTACTTGGTGCTCTAAAGTCACGAATCTACATTCCTAGAGGTAAAATTGTAGTGCAGTTAAAAATAGATACTGGAAAAGTCAGCAGCCATTGAACGTGTTATACAGGGCCTGATTCGATTCTTGGGGACACTGGCCTGATGGCGTTGGTCGTATTATTTCCGCATCATATGGCGGTGTCATATTCGAACACACGTGACATGTGTGCGGGATTTGTCCTAGAGTCACAACAATGAGGCGCCCTTTGATAGTCTTGTCTCATAATTATCAATTTGGTGGTCCTCGTGAGTTCAGCACCAACTTGTTTGGCCTACTGATTTAGTATCAACTTAGTAATGAGTTAGTATCAACTTGGTAGACCTAATGAGTTAGTATCATAGTAGTCCTAATGAGTTAGTATCAAAATGGTAGTACTAATGTGTTAGTATCTGTGACGCCAACGCCACCTAGTTAATGGATATTATTATTATTAATAATTAGTCATCCATAAATAATTGCAAGTGATGAGAATCTTAATTTATGTTATTGAAAGAAAGAAAGAAAGAAAGAAAGAAAGAAAGAAAGAAAGAAAGAAAGAAAGAAAGAAAGAAAGAAAGAAAGAAAGAAAGAAAGAAAGAAAGAAAGAAAGAAAGAGAAAGAAAGAAAGATGCAGAGAGATGAGTGGATAGATGGATGGACAGATAGAAACTTAATATATTAAACGAAGAATAGAAAGCCGATATTCACGAGCCGTAAAGCCATAAAACTCCTTCCAAGCGAGGACAAAGCATTTGGATATAATTTACTGCCACAGTTGTCTTCTGCACCGCCAATTTTTTTCTAGTCTTTCTTTCTTTCTTTCTTAGAAATGATCGTTCGAAGTAAAAGACAAAGCAGTTGATAAACAACTGAAATGTGTCACACCACTGAATAATAAACTGCGTTGTCTTTGTTCACGTGTTGCACACACACACAAACACACACACACACACACACAATCACTCATACCGACGGACATACTAACGAAACATGTGTACACATAAATAAGTGAATAAACAATATTGAAATAGACAAGTGTGCATTGTGTGTGTTACTGTGTGTATGTGTGTGTGTTCATGCGTGTGAAAGTGTGCGTGTGTATGTATTCTTTCTGTGGAACAAAAAATCTTTCTCGTTATGTAACGATGCAAGCATTCATTGATCGATTTGGATATTTGCATTATTCTGTTTTCCTAATGCAGACTCTTTTAAAATGTGCTGATATGAAAAAAAAGTACATAATCAAATTGAAACATAACATGTGGACTTGTATAGGTCCCGAGATTTTAAGAGAAGTCAAGTTCTCGACCCACTTCTATTTCTCATTAGTCCAGTCTGCCGTGTCAAGCATTTTTACACAGCCAGCTGGGCACGGCTAAATCGTCTGCTTGAGTTTATTTGCTGCGCAGCAATTAGAATCAAAAGGCGCAGCGAGGGAATTTTTCTCTTCCCTCCAAACCTCCTCCTACCCCGTGTTGGCAAAGAGTGTGCTTGTTGTTGCATCGTGTTGGTGAGTGTTGTGTTGATGTATTGTGCTGTTGTATTGTGTTGTATTATTGTGTAGTTGCATTGTTGTTGTGTTATGTGGTTGAATTGTTGTGTTTCTGTATTGTGTTCTGTTGTTGTATTGTTGTTGTGTTGTGTTGTTCTATTCTGTTGTATTGTATTGTTGTTGTACTGTTGTTATATTGTGTTGTATTGTTGTTATATTGTGTTGTATAGTTGTGTTGTTGTATTGTTGTATTGTTGCGTTGTTGTATTTTATCGTTGTGTTATTGTATTGTTGTATTGTGATTAACAAAATACACATACGATAGATAAATCAGTTGCTTGCAAGGAATAAGTCGCTGAGACCGAGCCCAACCAAATTTTGAGTCTTCCCATAGGCACGTCTGTATGAGGAATACAATGAAGTACTTGACTTCATCATTACTCCCTGCCAGTCTGCCTAGTGATATTCGCTGCACAGTGAATGAGGTTAGCAGCAAATAGCAATAAGTTGTGTTGCAGTTATTGTGGTGTGGGTAATTGCTTGAAGTCGGAAAAGAATGCGATCTGTGCGTTTGCAGTGATGTCGAAAATAATTATGCGTGCGTGCGTGTCTTAAGTCGAAAATGGTTCAGTCCAGATTTGTCTGAAGTTGGACATGATGTGATCAGGATATTATCTGAGGTAGAAAATGATAATATGTGTGTGTGCCTGAATTACCTACATCGATGACAGTAACCAAGGAATTGTCTAAAGTCATTAATCATGTGCAAATGACTGTCTAAATGGTAAATAGTGTTATAAAGGAATTGTTTAAATCACAAATGATGTGCAAAGGAATTGTCTCTATCACAAATAAAGTAAACACGAACTGTCTAAATCACAAATGAGGTTAAAAGGGATTGTCTAAATCACAAATGAGGTTAAAAGGGATTGTCTAAATCACAAACAAATGAGGGGATTGTCTAAATCACAAATGAGGTACATGAACAAAGGAATTCTCTAAATCATAAATGATGAGCAAAGAAATTATCTAAATCGCAAATGAAGTACAAAGGAATTGTCTAAATCACGAATTAGGTACAGTCACAAATAATGTAGTGCATTTTCATCCTTCAAGCGTAACATTATCACATGACTATGAGAGTCTTTGTATCTAAAGTTGAAAGATTTTTTTTAAAAAAAGAAAAACAAACACAAAACATATATGTAGTTTTATTGAAGTCGAGAAAGAATTATGTAGGTATAATGTCTGAATTGCAATATAAATATGCTGTAAATGTATTTAAATCCATTTATTAAAGACAGATATTGCATATGTTTATAGCTCATAAAGACAAAGACGTTATATTGTGGTTGTATTTAAACCCCAAGTTATATTATGCAAGTACATTGAGCATGTGGTTGTATTTAAACTCCAAATTATATTATGCAAGTACATTGAGCATGTGGTCAAAGATATTACAATGGTATTCTCGGAGGTCAAGGAGATTTTTAAAAATTTGAATGCATCTGAAATCGAAGATTTGAGGGCGAGTATAACGTGATGTGAGAACGGCGAACAAGAATGCAAGCGATCTGCCTGTAAGTAAAAATTGTCCGAATGTAAAAAGAAAGGGACATCACTCAGGCAGTCCCAGACAGCTCCAGTGTCGCTCTTATGAAAGCAAAGTCAGGTAAAGCCTTGTCTAATGATAGACTACGTCACATTCCTCGGATTTTCTTTCGCAAGTCGTGTTTTGCGAGAAACTTCTGCAGACGACATTCTTGAATATTTGAATGGTTTAAGTTGTTAGACTTGTTTTCTTTACTCATTTATTCGCGTGTGTGCTAATTTACTTGGTTATTTTCTTTATTTTTATTATTTTTGTTGACTAAAGTTCATTATTTTGTGTTCTGGTTTGTTTCTTTGTTCATGTATTTATAGTATTTAATTAATTTTCTTGTGTTTCTTTACTGATTCGTTTGTTTGCATGTCAGTATGAATGCATTTTCTGTTTGTGCTTCGTCGTGTTTGTTTACGAGATGTACATTTATTCATTTGCATATTTAATTGCTTATTTGTTTATGTGTATATTAAACGATTCTCTGTGTGTATGTGTTTCTTTGAGTCTGTAATTGTTGATACACTATGTGTTTGCATATTTATTTATGTTTGTTGAAGTTTGCAATTTCCCCATTGAAGTACTTAAGCCTTTTTTTTAGCACATTTTCCAACTGAGTTGTTTACTTCAAACTTTGACAATTAAAAATATCAGCACAAGCAGTGCCCAGGGTCGGGTCACATTGACATTTAGCAATTTATATAAAAATTAAATTTAGATATAGGGATAGGCAAATTTACTCCGACAGACTCCTGTCAATGATGTTTGTATCAGAGTATTATACTTCGCTATTTTACGTGAATGGGAGGCCTACGAAATATATAACACAGCTTGCGTGAATGGGAGACCTAAGAAAGATACAACAGTTTGCGTGAATGTTATGTCTACGAAATAGACAACAGTTTGCGTGAATGTTATGTCTACGAAATAGACAACAGTTTGCGTGAATGTTATGTCTACGAAATAGACAACAGTTTGCATGAATGTTAGGCCTACGAAATAGACAACAGTTTGCATGAATGTTATGTCTACGAAATAGACAACAGTTTGCAAGAAATGTTAATTAGGCCACAATTCTTTGTGTTGACTTAGGCTATAAATGTATCCGTTTTCTTTTGGGCCATAATGTTCAATATTCATTTCAGCCATAGCTTTCTGTGTTCATCTAGGCTATAACATTTTCCCTGTTTGTTTAAGTCATAATGTTCAGTGTTCTATAAGGCCATAACTATCTGCGTTCATATGGGCCATACTTCTCTGTGTTCATTTAAATCATAAAATTATCAGTGTTCATTTAGGCCACAATGCTGAGTTCTGTCATTACCAAGAGTTGAAGATTCGACCAAAGCGGTAAAAGGCAGTACACACACACACACACACACACACACACACACACACACACACACACACACACACACACACACACACACCTCTAAATACCGCTTTTTATGGTTAGGCTAAAGCAGTGTTTTATGTTGCTGTAGGCTAATATTCTTAACTGGTAATGGTTAGCATAGCTACGATAGTCACGTGACACTTCTCCCGGCGTGATGGTGGTGGTGGTGTATACGTCTAACAATGCTTGCTTTCACACCTAGACCACCACCCCACCTCTCGATCTTCAGTAAAAAGAGAAAGAAAAAAAGACGAAACATTACGAAGACCATCGCAGGGCCAGGTAAACGGTACAAATACCGACAATTTTGGTCTTCGTCTTTGGAAATCCTGAAAGTAGAAAAGCACGCGCTACTCGTTTTCCACGTCATTAATTCCAGAGAAAATGGGGCACGCCTGCCGCAAACTTTTGCTGTGTCATCGATGTTGTGATTTATGCTTTCACTGTGAACACTGCAGAAGACTATACTATATTCCTTCACTGTGAACACTGCAGAAGACTATACTATATTCTTTCACTGTGAACACTGCAGAAGACTATACTCTATGCTTTCACTGTGAACACTGCAGAAGACTATACTCTATTCATATTACTGAACGAAAATTCAGTACAGTTGTTTCTTGGGTACTACTTCGTAACAGGTTAAAGTGAACACTTTCCCGTGTTGGACACAGCGTGTACTTCAGAACAGAATGAGTTCAAGTTCGCAAGACACGTGTCTTGCTGAATGATTTCGGTGTGTCATACTCGCAGTGTAAGCCACGCTGCTGAATGATTTCGGTGTGTCATACTCGCAGTGTAAGCCACGCTGCTGACGACAGCCCACGACAGTAATAACAATAATAACAGATACTGCAGCTTTTCTCGTAAGAGCTCTAGAGTCTAGACGTTTTCCACCATGGCCACCAAGCTCAGCATTCATGAGCTAGCGACTGGTTGAAGATCGATGGACCCAGCACGTTTGTGCTCGAACACGAAGAGCTTTTGCGTACAATGGTAACGCCTGACCTCCCAGACAGCTAACCTCCCAGACAGCCTGCCCTGTTTCATAAGTCAGCAATAACAAGCGTCGACTGTATGCCGTGTATTTATACATGTACTGGAAAATATGCAAAAATGCAGTCTTTACATAATAAACATAATGAATAAAGGGACAGCAGTTTGGGAATATTATATCAAGCATAGAGTGTACATTACTGCGTCTGATGTGTGACGTAAGTCGGTATATTGCAAAGAGCGTAAAAATTCTTTATGAATTAACGATGCGAGTTGTTCCCACAAAAGTTTTGCTAGAAGTACTTAAGCATTACATACATATAAGAGTTTTGGGAAAGAGCTTCTGTCATTAAAGCGTCGGAAGGACAGACAGACAGACAGACAGACAGCTAACCAACCAGACAGCTTCTTTGAGGGAGTACAGTGGACATTCTGTCCTTCACTCATGAACTAAAATCTATTATAGAAAAGTGTTTGGAGAGGGGCACGGACCCCGCCAAGCGAGCTGTGTCATGACTCTAATTGTGTTTCCTTGCTGAAAATGAAGCGTGTAATTGCGGTGCGTTCTTCAGGTGACCGTACTCAGATCTCTTCAGGTCGTCGCTAGCAGCAGGCCGCGATTGCACCCGTGTAGGTGGCGCAGCGCCGTGCAGCGAGGTAATCTGTCTTGAAAGAACATGATTCTGTCCTCCTCACTCCACCCCCCCACCCCACCTTCTCCCTTCCTGTCTGACGACACACAAAGCCACGAGCCTGACCTTCCACGGGTGCCGGGTCTCTCCAGTTGTCTGCATCTTGTCTTTCAGCAATAGGTTCGTTTCCGCCCTACTAATGTATCATTTCTTGAACAAGAGTTATTAACCGCTACATAAAAAAGTAATAATGAAAGGGAGAAAACTCATTCATGTTGTTAAAGATTTTTTTTTTTAAATACGCACATTAAATCATCATTTTGGGTTTCCTTGAATTTGACACTGCACGACAATTTTAAATATGGCTCGTTTACACCACCTCCACTCCAAATTATAGGTGAAAGTATTTATTTTCCACTGGCGGCGCCAGCCCTGGAATAGCTGAATGCCTAATGAAATGTTACGATCGAAGCATAAAGATGTTTTCAATACAATGGCATCTTTTTCGACAGTTGCATTGTGGGTGAGAACATTTGGGACAGAACCCGATACGCAAGTGTCAGACAACATCTCAGTGGCGCCATTTTTAATTGCGGGAAACAAAACTCACCCTGCAGATAGCATATTGATTTGTGACGTGTTTTGTTGCTGACGTGTTTCTCATTAGTGCAAAATTACTTTCAATTTTACTGTGATGAATTTAATTTAATTATTTATATTTTTGCTTCTGGTCCTATAGCTGATCGGTTTTGAACTTTAACCTCCCACCCCACCCCCTTTCAGTTCCCTTCCGACACTCTTCAGTCGCAAAACGAACAGGGTTTGAATCGTTCAGCGTTCTGTGAACAATAGCTGCGAATAGTTATGTTTTGATCTATCCTTCAATGGGATAAAATTAAAAAATAATTTGCTTTTCCTGTAAGAGTCGTCCCTCTTAGTAAAGTACATTTCGTGATAAATGTGGATAAGAGTTCGCCTAGTTATGCAAAAATAAATTAAGTGCATGCAAAGGAACACAATAATTTCTGCTATGTTACGAAATAAACATAAAAAGAGCCAAATTAATTAAATTATCAGGTCCTAAGTCTGAGTTCTGAGCTTCCATTTGCGATTCTGTTGCCGTTACTGACATTACGTTTTTTGTAACTGTATCATTTTGTTTGAAGTCCCTTGCATTTTGTATTACTTTCTTTAAAATAGTGCTTAAGTGTTGTTATTTCTAAATAAAAAAATTATCAAATAAAATAGTCCTCCGTGACTGAAAGTTTCCACCACAAAATATCAATAGCTTTAAGCTGGAGACTTTACGTTCAGTTCAGATTTTGAATTAATTTTTGTTATTCCTCCTTCTCTCTCTCTCTCTCTCTCTCTCTCTCTCTCTCTCTCTCTCTCTCTCTCACTCACACACACACACACACACACACACACACTTTCTCCCTCCCTCCCCCTGTCTCTCTTTGACGCATACACACACAAACATAAACGCGCGCACACACACACTATTACTACTACCACTACAACCATGAAACCATAACCCAAATACCTCTGTTCTTTCGTGGTTTTGAGGAGATATTTATTAAAAAGCTACAATTCTGTTGTGAAGTCTGCTTTCATTAAAAACTGATTTGCTGCTAATTTGTATGTTGAGCTTACATTACGGCGGCGTCATCTATGTAGTAAAGGATCGACCTCGTGAAGGAAGTTAACGACAATGGACCGTCAACAACCAGCGACCTTACTTTCATCTAGACTAGAGATTGTTGATCTAAATTATTCCTGACGAAAATTTACAAACTCCTAGTGACTCTTTAATTCATGAAATGACTTATATACCACTCTTGCGTACTTCTGTAGTCGGTGTGAATGAGCCTTAATTAATACAGTAAAGAGTTATTGATTGTCGTCGTTCTCTTGTTTACAGTCGGCAGCCAGGCGTGCGGGGACAAGCTGCGCTAATTGCGGCACGTCCACGACGACTCTCTGGAGGCGAAATCCGAATGGCGACCCCGTGTGCAACGCCTGTGGACTTTATTATAAACTTCACAACGTGAGTCATTGGCGTAGTACCGCGTGAATTTCCTTACCGTCGTGGTGTTAGTTTGTTTGTGTTGGCTTATTTGTGCTGGTTTATTTGTGCTGGTTTATTTGTGTTGGCTTATTTGTGTTGGCTTATTTGTGCTGGTTTATTTGTGCTGGTTTATTGCTGCTGGTTTATTTGGGTTGGTTTATTTGTGCTGGTTTATTTGTGCTGGTTTATTTGTGTTGGTTTATTTGTGCTGGTTTATCTGTTATTTAATGTATATTTCTTTGGTTTCGTTTGTTGCTTCATTGTTTTATTTATCTTTTGTTGATTTAGTTGTATAGGTGATTTTACTTTAATGTTTGTTTGTTTGATGGAATATTCGTATAATCCTGTGTACAATTTAATATACACTTTTATGAATTCCTTGGTGGTCATATATGTCTACAATATTCGTTTAATTCTGTGTACAAATTAATGTACACTTTTTGTTTTAATTCCTGGGCAAATAATACGTCTGTCACATTTGGGAGTATCATTCTTTAATATACATTCCTATGAATTCCTTGCTCTGTCACTTGCACTTTAACTCTCACACTCATCCGTCTCTACCTTCAGTTCTGTCCAGCCCAGTGTTTCTCTTTAGTGTTCAGCCCAGTGTTTCTCTTTAGTGTTCAGCCCCGCGTTTCTCTTAATATTCAGCGCCATGTTTCTTTTAATATTTAGCCCCATGTTTCTCTTAATATTCAGCCCTACGTTTCTCTTACTATTCAGCCCCACGTATCTTTGTAATATTGAGGCCCATGTTTCTCTTTAGTGTTCAGCCCCATTTTGCTCTGTGATATTCAGCCCCATGATTCTCTGGTAACATTCAGCCCCCTATTTCTGTGTAATATTCAGCCACGTGATTCTGTGCAATATTCAGCCCCCTGTTTCTGCCTAATATTCAGCCCCATGATTCAATGTAATATTCAGCTCCCATGTTTCTGTGTAATATTAAGCCCCATGTTTCTGTGCAATATTTAGCCCCTGTTTCTATGTAATATTCAGCCCCTGTTTCTGTCTAATATACAGCTCAATGTTTCTGTGTAATATTCAACCCCATGAGTCTCTGTAATATTCAGCCCCCTGTTTCTGTGTAATATTCAACCCATTTTGTTCTGCACTATTGTAGTTATCTGTGTGTACCCATAACCTAGCAACCAGATCCTCGCACTCAAGGTCAGTCATCCGATACAATGACCGACACGTTTGTGAATTATGTTTTATTCTGATTAAATTATTTGCTTATGCACAAGGATTAAATATCGCACTTATTATCAAGTGTGCGCTTGTGTGCGCGCGCGTGACGTATTGAAATCACAGCAAATGTAGAAAACTGTCCCTCTTTTAGCGCTAGACTTGGGTCTTGTTTTGCTTTTAAAGAAAATAAAAAGAATAAATTTTGCAATTTTGATTGTTAGATTTCTAATTTTATTTTAGCCTATGACGAAGAAGTGTTATTTTTTGCTTGCAAGTGCGTTAACTAAACTAAATTAGTAAAATCAAATAAATTAATAAAACATGAATAATTTTTTGAAACAACGTCCTACAAAAGTAGTTTTTTAATTAATTTTTGCGAGATATCCATTACGGTTTCTCATACTTTTATGGTATCATGAAATCAACTAGCAAGATTTTCAATTGAGAGCAGAGGATTTAGGATTTATCTATAAATAAATAAATGTCTTACAAATAATTTATTGCTCTAAGCTTTTGTTATGGTGTTTAGTACAGGGGTTGTTAACCAGGGTCAAATATTCACTACATTTTTATATTCTACTTATGTGCATTTTTCTAGGGAGGGGGTCCATAGCTTTCCCTAGATTTTCAAATGGTTCCACGACTCAAAAAGGTTACGAACCACTGGTTTAGTCTATACACAGTTGTCGAGATGGCTAATTTATACATCTCTACTCTGCATTTGCACCACTTGTTTAGTGTATACACAGTTGTCGAGATGGCTAATTTATATATCTCTACTCTGTATTTGCACTCACTGCAGGTCTTCTTTCCATTTTCTCTAAAATGTGTTCATGATTTATTAATTAGCTAATTCGTCGATAATAATTTTACAAAATACATTTTCAGATTTTGACAGAAAAGTGCGAGTCTATTCAATGTAGGATTTACTAATTAAACGCTTTAAAGAAAGCAATCTTTCCGTTATTATTTGCTTGAGCTTGCTTCTGGCCATTTCAGTGTCTTGTCATGCAACAGGTGGCACTCGACAAGCAAATATGCAGAAAATACAGTGCATAATGGATGATTTTAAATAAAGCTTTCTCTTTATTAATACTACAATATATAATTATGAAATCAAACATTATACGAGTATATAATTATGTCACCTCATTGTATGTAATAATTTATTATATGTGCATATAATTGATAAATAAAACAGTCCCTTCAATAGACATTAAAGGTATGTTTCAAAATATCCGGTATGAAACGGCACATGTATAAATGAAAAATATAAACGTGTGCCATATAGTATATTAATTAAAATAGTTTCATATATAGAAATCTCAGTATAAATAGGTACATTTATAACTGAAAATTTTTCATTTGGATTGTACATAATTATTCTAAAACTGTTTCCTATAAATATATACAAATATGTATAGAAAGTTCAGTATACATCGGTACATTTATAACTGAAAAGTTCTATTTTCATTGTGAGAGAGAGAGAAAAAGATTTTTAAATTACTAAACAAAGATTTAAGGAAAGCAAATTAAATGTATGCACGATAAAAGGATCACGTGACAAATTCCAGATGAAATTTGCCTGTATGCAAAACAATAGCTAGCAGTCACTGATCCCTTGAAGAAAATTTCACTCGTAAAGTCGTAAAAAAGACAACAACCTTGTCGCTTAGTCCTAATATAATAATATTGCGGACACAAGTATTTCCCACGTGTCTGCCACGCAGACAAACGCTCAGATAAACTTGCAGGCACCCCAACAATTCTGGCTCTCCTGTAAACACATTGACTCTATTCTGGCTCTCCTGAAAACACTGACATTATTCTGGCTCTCCTGAAAACACACTGACTCTATTCTGGCTCTCCTGAAAACACACTGACTCTATTCTGGCTCTCCTGAAAACTCACTGACTCTATTCTGGCTCTCCTGAAAACACACTGACTCTATTCTGGCTCTCCTGAAAACACTGACATTATTCTGGCTCTCCTGAAAACACACTGACTCTATTCTGGCTCTCCTGAAAACACTGACATTATTCTGGCTCTCCTAAAAACACACTGACTCTATTCTGGCTCTCCTGAAAACTCACTGACTCTTGTGCCCAGAAGAGAGGGATCAACAGTTGACACGTCAATATTGTGGATCGAAATCGGGCCGTATTGACATAGTCCACCCGGGCGTTGTTTGATTGATTGCTCCCTCCGGGTCTTCCTCCATCTTTGTGCCCTTTTACCGTAGTCTGCCCTCAACCCTTTTGCAACTTGTTTCCTTAGCAAAACCCCTAAAGACAATGCTTTGATCGGGGGGAAATGCGTCGCTTTCAAGGGGCCAATCGAAATCCCTGTACGATGTTTTTATGACGAATTGTTTCAGGACTATTCTTTTGATGTTTATATTTCGGAGGACGCTGCCCTTAATGGTGGCTGTAAGCTAAGCTGTTATAATTTTCTTTTTATCATTCCTTCAATGAACTGAAAAATGCGAAAAAGAAAACAAGGGGAACAGATATAGTTCTAAATTTATACCAATATGCCTACGAGTCTTGAGACACTCGTTGTGAATTATATGTTTAGAAGGTTGGGGGTTTTCCTAGAACTGTCTTTTTCTTTTAAGTAATTTGCATATGAATCGGATCCTACAGGTTGTTCAGTCCAGAGTGTAGTCTATCTATCTATCTATCTATCTATCTATCTATCTATCTATCTATCTATCTATCTATTTATCTATCTATCTATCTATGCGCACGTGTCTTTTAACCAAAATAATTTTAAAAACGTGAAACATGTCAAAACGGAATTTTCTGTACAACATCACACATAACGCACCTCCACACTCCTCTACACACACACACCAAACATTATATAAAACAGTAATAATTAAACTGGGCTCCTACAATCGAATGTGACATCACAGAATCACAGAAAGAACTCACAGCGGAAATTATCGATAAAAACATCGGCGGCGGTGGCGGTGGCGGTGGTGGCGGTGGTGGTGGTGGTATGGAAAGTTCAACGTTATGATTAGTAATTACAACAGTAAAATTTTCTTTCTTTGTTTCTGTAAAGGAATGCCGAAGACTACTAGACCTTTTTCATTTCATTCATGAAGATCTGATATGTCTAAATTCCACACAATTCAACCGTTTGGTCGGTGCCCCCCCCCCCCAATCATTAAATCAGTAAACAGAGCACAATTTCTACACGGGTATATTGTAAAGGTTAAACAGCAAGTGAACTTATTTCCTATGGTACTCGGAGGGGAGGGGTAGTTGTGTTTTTAATTTCCTTTTAAGTGATTTCCATGGTTCTCGGAAGGGAGGGGTGGTTGTGTTTTTAATTGTAATTCTTTTAAGTGTAACGACTCGATCGGAAAGTGTCTGCACTAACAGTCTCAGACTTTTTTCAGACGAGAGCAAAGAGTTGGTAGCGAACAGTTTGCGAGTTCGCTCACACCTACGTCAGAACCGTGGCTTTCGGTCTCCAGAGTGTGCATTGTGTTCACTTTTCTTTTTCCCCCCAAATAATGTCCGCCTTAGGCTGTCTCGCAAGGGAGAGAACCTGACGTCACACGGGAGAGAACCTGGCGAGTCTAAACTGTTCGCCACTTCCTCACCACCTATGCCAGCAGTTTTCCCCCACGTGCCACCATTAGCCCCCGGGGCCACACAATTCCTCTCGTTTCCTAACGCGTCTGGCATTCGTGTGTTCGTTATTTTTGGCACGTAAAGAAACATCAAAAGGCAGATAGATAATTATGCAAATGTTGGAGAAAATAAACTAGAACAAATAATTAAACAGGAGATGATTAATCAAGCAACTGTTTCCCGTTATTTTTCTTCCCTTAATCGTTATAAAAAAAAAATTAAATGCACTTCAGCCCGACCTTAAGTACTTGTTCGACCGATTTTTACCTAAGTCATTGATTAGCTTAACCTTGTCACATTGAAAGATGTAACTGTTTCTTAAGGCACAGACGAACGGAAATGATATCTACAATACCATGTCTGTTTCATTAAAGGGCGACAAGCAGGCCGAAGTCAAACGCGTTAGCAATGACACATCTAATTGTAAGACTTACGTCAAGAAATTAACGATAGTAGAGAAAAATCCAACGTGCCCTCGGCTCGACTTTGGAATTGAATCAGTCGAAATTCGAGGTCTGTATCTCAGTTAATCACCTGTCAGCGAATTTATTTGGACGACAAGTAAAGCCAGTTAGGATTGCACAAGGCCGGAGACCAGAATACGTAGAAACAGCGAGTGTAATTAGAGTGTCACGGGAGATAATCGTTGTCAGAGATGCGAGGTAAGAGTGAGCAGGTGATAAACCTGTTAAGAGGGAATTTAGGTCAATTCAATTCACGCAAATGTTTTTTTCACGGACAAGATTCCGAAAGGGGAGACAAGGCATGTCGGATTTGTTCGGAGCAATGTACGAACATACCAGCGGGCAATTTGACTGTCTCAAGACTAGAATGTTGATGCTAGTTTGAAATTAGTTACGTCGGGCTCTGGATCAAAACTATCCCTTTGTGGTTAGTGCTTCGTTTTGCCGACTATACTAATACATCTGAAGTTTGGATAAAGAAGGGGGGGTGGGGAGAAGGGAAAGAGTAGCACAAGCCAGAAATTATTACAGTCCTGCTCAGTGTGTAGGTAAGCAAGTGAATGTACTTTTTAAAAAATATTATTTATCATAGTTCATAATAAACTGAAAATGTCTTGTGGGGTTATTAAACAGCGTGTCATTCCAATTGTAATATAAGACCTCTCTACACCCTGACCCTTATCGCAGAATGAAAGCTTCAAGATAAATAAATATAACGAAAAAAAATAATCAACTTTGAAAAATCTACACCTATAACATTGCTATAGATCATCGTCATATATTTATATCAACAATATATACAACAGTAGGCCGAACAATATATAAAATATATACAACAGTAGGCCGAACAATATATAAAATATATACAACAGTAGACCGAACAATATATAAAATATATACAACAGTAGACCGAACAATATATAAAATATATATACAACAGTAGACCGAACAATATATAAAATATATACAACAGTAGGCCGAACAATATATAAAATATATACAACAGTAGACCGAACAATATATAAAATATATATACAACAGTAGACCGAACAATATATAAAATATATACAACAGTAGGCCGAACAATATATAAAATATATACAACAGTAAGCCGAACAATATATAAAATATATACAACAGTAGGCCGAACAATATATAAAATATATATGACAGTAAGCCGAACACTTATAATTTCTTTATCAGAAAAAAATGACTTGGCTTAATTAATGAGAAGACAACTCTTGAAATAGGTTTGAGTCTTCGATTCTATTAAAAGAACTTTTAATAGAATTAAATGAAACAAAGCACACCAAAGCCTTTTAATATATTGTAAAAGTAATAATAATAAAAAATAATCATGCATGACTATTTCACTTAGCACTGAACTTCTCTCCCCACCCCACCCCCGCCACACTCCTCGCCGAAAAGAACTGATATGCAGCATCCACTCGGATACTACAAAACCATCCGTATGGCGACAAAACCCAAAATTATAAATTTCATAATTTAATCAGCGCACTGACTCGCGCATTCAAAAACTAAATCAAGAAATCTTCACACCTACAATTAAAATGAAAGGAAGAAGGAAAGAAGGGAGGTAATAAATTTGAAACGTATTTACTAGAAGAAGAAAACAAAACGGTAGTGCACTGTTTGCAGAATTGCTGCATGTGAAGTAAAGACGGATTCAACTCCAAGCACTCCGTTGGGCAGGGGTATCCGGCGTCGGCGCGTTTTCCCCTCCAACAGCAGCCACCGCCAGCACGCGCAGCTCAAGTTTCGCGCACCGTAACCTAGAAATTGGCTCGATCAAAGGAGCGGAACCGAGACTGCCTCGTGCAGACAGACTGGAGACGGTGGCAAAAAGCCCTCGCGACACGCATGATTGGGTTTCAATACGCTTGCGCTCTGAGGGCCCTCTGTAAATTTCCTCTCCTCGCCTGCCGTCCTGTACTTCCAGGAACGCTGGGCATTTAATCCGTTCAACGTGCACTGGTCGGCACGCAGGAAAATGGGGGTGGGAGTCGGGGGCAACAGATGTGCATACCGTTCAGACCTCTTTTAGATTTGACTGACTGATCGATTTTGATTTGGCTGCGTGGTTAATGTTCACTTCCATGGTTCGTTGACTGTGCAGCTGGAGGTATATGATCGTGAATTGTTTTATTTGGTTGACTGAATGAGTGATTGGTTGACTAACTGGAATATTTTTCATTGTTTGATGTCTGATTAAGGGGTTGATTGCCTGATTGATTGCCTGATTGATTGAGACCTTCGTTCACCAACTGATTAATCGTCATGTTGATAGACTAATTGATTTATTGTCTGATTCACGTGTTGTATGATTGATTGATTTCTTACCTGATTGAATCATTACCTTATTCATTTATTGTTTAATTGTCGTAATGTTAGTTTGATGGACTATTTCATTTGCTGTTTGATTGATTATTGCACGATTAACTGAATAATGGATTAATGATTATTTGTTTTGTTACATGCTTCATTGATTGAGTCATAGATTGATTGGTTTTACTCTGTATTAATGAAGATCGTAGAGTAGTTTGAAGACTGTACCAGTTGATTAGTTTGAAGACTACAAGTTGATTAGTTTGAAGACTGTACCAGTTGATTAGTTTGAAGACTTCCAGTTGATTAATTTCGATGTATACTTTCTCTTATAGACCAAAACTTACGAATACTTTAAAGAAATATTGTTCGGGACCACTCTTTGATGAGTCTGCGGATGTCTTAAAAAATTTCGACGGCTTCTTTTGAAGCGGTATTAAATAATACTTTTTAAAAGAAAAAAAAAACGAATGAGAAAAGCTATGCGGTATGTTATAACCACAGACACATCCGTGCTTACATGCATTATCCATTCTTTGATGACGACACCATTTGTGTCACAGATTTGACATCTTCTTTTTGCCTTACCTTGTACAAAGCACGTACGCTACGAGACAAAAAAAAAAAACTGTTTAAAAAATAATGAGGTCATAAAAGTAGAAAACAAAACAATCAGAACCACCTAGGACGGAACTACTTCATCCGGTCGCGGGGCTAAAGTTTGTCTTTGGCGCCGTCAGGCATGAAGTCGCTGAATCAATCAAGCGCGCAGTTTTGCCGAAGGGATAAATCTCGCCATGTAATGAGCGCATTTCAGTGCTAAAGCAACGGAATAGGTGGCGTCCTTAGCAACACAACAGATTCTACTGCAAACCCGATGATGTTTTCGGTCTTAAGGAGCACAAAAAGTGTTCACCGCACGCACACCACGCACGTGATCTCAGCGCTCCCCATGGCAAACACATACAAACATTCCGAGAAACATGTGTACACATACACACACATTTAGAGATGCACAAACTCGTGTACGGATATACAAACACATTTAGATATCCACAGATGTGCGCATAAACACGTGGACACACACACACACGGGAGCTAAACGAAAGCTTCGGAGAGAGTCAGTGGTATGTTCCGGAAAGGAGAGTTACTGTGTCTCAGGTAGCGGGGAGTTACTGAATCTCATGTAGCGGTGATTTACTGTGTCTCGGGTAGCGAGGAGTTACTGTGTCGCGTGTAGGTGGAGTAACCAGTAAAGAGAATTACTGTGCAAGTGGTGGAGAGACTTACTGTAACGCTGGTATGTTCCGTAAGGCGGAGTTACTGTATCTCGGGGGGGGGGGGGGAGTTGAGTTACTATGTCGCTGGTAGGGTCAGTCAAGTTTAAACGGAAGTTTGGTGGAATTTTACGTTGCAATTTTGTCTGGACATCAGCCAACGGTCTGCTTTACCAGTTGCCTAAAGATCGTCAGCATTGCATTTCTAGTAAAAATAGTCTCATCCAGGCAGATGTTAGTGTAAAAAAATGTCCTCAGCATGCATTTCTAGTGAAAATAGTCTCATCCAGGCAGATGTTAGTGTAAAAAAAAAAAGTCCTAAAAATGTAGGCGTGGCAGTGGGTCGACCCTCCCATCTGCTTCCTCCCTATTTCCTTGAAACTAAAATGTCAAATGGTGTCATTTGCGTCCTCAGTAATCTGCTCTGTGTGGATCTGGACAGTGCAGGGGAGAGTACTCTGCTGTGTAAAAATGCGCTGATTGATCGGCATCGGCCATGAGCCGTGTACAGCAGCGTTCTTCTAGTCCTCCTTTACCTGACCTCTGACCTCAGATCGTGCAAATGATGAGCGGTCTTTTTGTGGGCCAAGACAGCAGGTTAGGAGATGAGGCTTCGTGAATGGTTATCCTACAGGGGGTGGGGGAGAGAAAGGAGAGTACAGAACGGACCAAGCCTAACAAGGACCCTTCCACTCAAGGCGCTATGCCCTACAGGGCTTTACTTCCCACCCCACCCCAACCGCCTTCCCAGGCTGGCTGGGACTCATCTGTGTCCACTACATCAAATGAGTCCCAAACAGAACTGCAAAGGAGCAACGGACAGCCATAATTGATGGAAAATAACGGCGAAAACAATGTGTTTTTGTGAAATGAGGTCGATGGTCAGGGAAGGTGGCGGTTATGGTTCCTGATTGGTGTAATTACGGTGAAATTTCTACTCAGGGCACTTCGCTTTCATTTTTCTCTTAAAGACTCTTATTTACTTGTAAAGGTCGTTGCTGACAGAGAGAGTGAGAGATAGGGAGAAAGGCCTGAGGCTTGAGAGGAGTTTTCCTCTCGCAGGTAACAGAGGTTATTCCCCCAGATAGATATCAATCTCGACTGTTTAAAGAGGAAACTGTCGGCCCTTTCTTCGATGTTTTGTTTTGTTTTCAGGTAGCGATGTGGAATCATTCATAATCTTTTTTAACTTTGGGCAGACCTTAACGTTGCGCGTCGCTTATTTCTAACCACCATTAATGTTCAGTAGGCTATCATGATCATCAGCGTCACACTTTTCATTTCCATAATTGAACATTTAACTGTTGTTGACTAATTCGTCTTCTGGACACATCTGGCAAGAGCTACTATCATTTGGATGTTTTTTTAAAGTCACATGGATGCTAACTAGGTCTATTTATTACCAGGACTCCAGAGTGCTTTCCAAACAGCCAGAAGAATTTAAATACAAACTTCTATTACTGTTATTTTTTTTCTTCTAATAACTGTATCAGATTTACGATAGGAAAACGCAATGGCGTTTCGACTCATCTTCGGCTTTTTGGCGATATAGTTATTTCCTCAGTTATGCAATCAAGAACACTAAAGTTTAAAAAAAAAACTTTACTCTCTAAGTCCGACCTACAGTGCAGATGGCAGGGGTAGAAGACTTTAGTGGCTAGGGAGACATTACAAGGAGGGGGTACCAGCAAGGGCAGGGCACAGTACTCCCGGCGCCCGTCTGCGTGACAGAGATCATCACAATGGCGATTGCTCTTTTTTCTTTCGTTCCTCCATTTGCTCTGCTCTCTCTCTGTCGTCTGCACACCGTGGGCAGGGGGAAATAACCCGTTACTTAACGACATGCCCGAGGCCAGGCTAATCACGACACAAGAGCGTAGCAAACATGCGGTGACGTCCCCTGCTATTATCTCCCCATGGGGTGGCGCGAGCGCCGGCTCACACAAGCAGCAAAACGGTGGTGGGTGAAGCAATGTAGCAAAGACAGTTTTAAGAAAGCCTTGACGTAATTACTGAAGACTGAGTCGAAGAGTGAAGGCGTGTAAGGAGGGGGGGGGGGGGGCGAGAGGTGGGGAGAAAAACTTGTTTCGGTTGCAGAAATTCTCTCTGAAACAGAAGATTTGTTGCATATTATTCATTTTGCATTATTAACAGACATAAACGAATGAGAGTAATTAACTGCCATATTCTTGGGAAGAATCAATACGAATGCCAGTGTTTTCATTTTTCTTACTTCCGTGCAGATGCAGGTGTGTGTGGTATGTAAATGCGTGTGTGTGCGCGTGTTAAGCTGATGCACGGTAGACGGCTAGAGAAAAAAATAAATTATTTCTTTTATGATCATACATTGGATATGAAGTATGTTTCCAAAATTAAATGTGTTCTGAGAGCGCGGACCAGCATTATATAGGCTTCAAGTAAATTTAAGCAATTAACTATCATTTCTGTAAAGCGGTATTTTTAGGACAGTAGATTGAAGTCTGAGAGCAAAGTGCATGGAATTGGTACAACAGAAAATTGGAATTACAACAGCGGTCTTGGCGTTTCCTTCCGCTTTATGTTGTTCTTTGACGTCACAGCACGACGTAATATGCTTCGCGTCTGCGTGAGTATAAATTGGTGGTGTTTACGTTCCAACAAACCTTCCTGGTTATTGAATACTGAGCAAAAACAATTCTACAGTTCACAACCTAACCCTGTGACAAACCCCTCCCCTGGTACAGTCGGACTGCAGTGCCAGGCTGAAACGCGCCAGTGGCGAACCATAATGCGTCCTCTCGGGGCTGCCATCTTGTATTTGACCCACTCAAAGCTCGACATGAGTGAACCCGGGTACGGAGCAGCCACCCCTTTCTCTTCGATCCGCCACCCGCGAGACAGTCAGGCGGGTGCCGCTGCCGTGCAGGCCCCAAGCCTATGCCTGAAAGTTTCCTCTCCCCCCACCCTCTCTATCCCCCCTTCCCTTAGAGTTCTGAAAGGCTGGCATCCAAACAAAGCGAGCAATTAGGATTAAAATATTACTAGATTTAATAACGCCACTTATCCAGCCCTTGGACGTTTGCTTTTCAAACTGTGACGTGGGTCTCTGCAACAGTTTTCGTTTCTTTTTCTTTTCCAGGTATACCTTTATTTTTCTTCCAATATCCACCTCTGAGTGTGTGTGTGTGTGTGTGTGTGTGTGTGTGTGTGTGTGTGTGTGTGTGCGTGCGTGTGTCCTCTCTTTCTTTCTTTCCATCCCTCTTCGTCCCATCTTCCGCTTCTTGCTTTCTCTCTCCTCCTCTCCCTCCCACTTTATTTTTTTCTAATTCTTTTATCTGTCGGCTTCTGAACCCCCTCCCTTTAATCTTTCTTCATCGTTCTCCATCCTCCTTTCTTCCTTTTTCTTCCTCTTTCGGACACTGCCTGCCTGTCCGTCTTTCGTTCTCATGTATTTTTGTGTCTGTCGTTTTCTGATATCACTCTTCATTTGTTGATGTTAGTGCTGTAGATTCTCAGTAAGTCACGTAAATGCCTCAAGTTTCTGGCAAAACTCGTGATCTGTAATGTTTGTTTTCATCGGGTCTCACTATTATTCGTAACTATATAACTTAAAATAAAATCCACCTTCAACAACCTCGCTTTATTTAATCTGTTTGGAAAGAAATATAAATGACACCAGCGTTATAGTATCTCCCTGTCCTCCGCTCTAATTTTGAAAGTGTCCTCTTGAAAGTTATAGTATCTCCCTGTCCTCCGCTCTAATTTCGAAAGTGTCCTCTTGAAAGTTATAGTATCTCCCTGTCCTATGCGTTAATTTTGAAAGTGTCCTCTTGAAAGTGTCCTCTTGAATGTTATAGTGTCTCCTCCGCTCTAATTTTGAAAGTGTCCTCTTGAATGTTATAGTGTCTCCTCCGCTCTAATTTTGAAAGTGTCCTCTTGAAAGTTATAATATCTCCCTGTCCTATGCTCTAATTTTGAAAATGTCCTCTTGTAAGTGTCCTCTTGAAAGTGTCCTCTTGAATGTTATAGTGTCTCCTCCGCTCTAATTTTGAAAGTATCCTCTTGAAAGTTATAGTATCTCCCTGTCCTCCGCTCTAATTTCAAAAGTGTCCTCTTGAAAGTTATAGTATCTCCCTGTCCTCCGCTCTAATTTCGAAAGTGTCCTCTTCAAAGTTATATATCTCCCTGTCCTCCGCTCTAATTTCGAAAGTGTCCTCTTAAATGTTATAGTGTCTCCTCCGCTCTAATTTTGAAAGTATCCTCTTGAAAGTTATAGTATCTCCCTGTCCTCCGCTCTAATTTGAAGTGTTCTCTTGAAAGTTATAGTATCTCCCTGTCCTCCGCTCTAATTTGAAGTGTTCTCTTGAAAGTTATAGTATCTCCCTGTCCTTCCCTCTAATTTAAGTGTTCTCTTGAAAGCTCGATCCATAAAATATTACCTGCTGGGGTTCAGTGTACCTACCAAGTTGTAGCTACTTTCGCCACTCACTTCTTTATTGATTGCTCTTAATACCATGGTCCTTCTATTTCCATCTGTTTGGTTTTTTACTAAATCAGTCTTGATGGCTATAATTGTATTAATTCATGTTTCTGGTATGCTTGTAATTTATCGTGTTGTTTGTATATTAATTCTATCTGCTTCATTTTTAGTGATTTCATCTAATTCTATCTAGTAATCATTATAATTTGAAAATAAGCTTCGTATTAGTACGTTAGTGGCAGTAGTTCGGTAGTATTAGTTGTTGTCGTAGAGGATAGATAGGAATAGAAGTGAATAGCAGCAGCAGCTCATTTTAGATCTTAACTAGTAGGTGATGGAAGTAAGTATTAGTAATTCAGTAGCATATAGCAGTAGTATATATGTATTAATTCCAAAGGTCTATTTGCCTTGCACACTGACTTCGTTGAATCTATTGTTCAAAGTCTCTGAAGCATGTCGTCCAATACCCAACATACGTTCTTATGCAATCTGTGTCGTGTGTTTCGTTGCTCATAGCCCCTATCTGTGTCGTGTGTTTCGTTGCTCATAGCCCCTATCTGTGTCGTGTGTTTCGTTGCTCATAGCCCCTATCTGTGTCGGGTGTTTCGTTGCTCATAGCCCCTATCTGTGTCGTGTGTTTCGTTACCCATAATCCCTATCTGTGTCGTGTGTTTCGTTACCCATAACCCATATATGTGTCGTGTGTTTCGTTACCCATAATCCCTATCTGTGTCGTGTGTTTCGTTACCCATAATCCCTATCTGTGTCGTGTGTTTCGTTACCCATAACCCCTATCTGTGACGTGTGTTTCGTTACCCATAATCCCTATCTACGTTCTTCGTCAATGACATTTTCTTTTGTTTTTTTCGGTGCAATTATGGCTCATCGAGAGTGTTCGTCATTGATTATTATCGATCACCTCGGTACCTCGGCTGCGTTCTCCATCAGTATTTTACTGCACACACGAAAATAACTGCGTACGTGTCAGTTTTCGGCCATTGATTTATTGCACACATCATCTGAGAATTTTTCTCTTGTTAGTTTACTGCACTTAACTTTTGAAAAATCTTCATACCTACAGTCGGTTTGTTTAGTGTTGACCTGTCAACTAGACATGTCTAAACTTTTTTTTTTTTAACCGGCATTTATCTCCTAATCATAAGAATGGCAAAAAATCAACACAACTACGACTTTTTGGCTGTTAAACAGTTTTCCTTGAAAATATATTTTTATCAGGAGTTAGCCGACTTATCCGAAAGCGCATATGTGTAATCCGCCATTTTGCGTGAAAAATCAAAATTATGCGAGGAAGTGCGTGATTGAAAGTACTTCCTGTTCGCGAGTATGACCAAATGGATATTTAGTGTAAGCTAGCAACCATCGAATCATCATAATATTACACCAAGAAAGCAGAGTCTTGCTCATTTATTAAAAGAATAAACCAATCCTTTTTCTTTTTATATCGGAATCAGTGAACGGTAATTGAATTTGCTTTGAGTTCATTTTATTGTGACAACGTTTCTGGCACAGGCACACTCTGAACATGTTGGTTGTACTGTATTCGCTATTATTATTGGTTTGAGTTCATTTTATTGTGACAATATTTCTGTCACATGGCTTAATTTGGATATGGTGGTTGTTACGTGTAGGAACTCGCTATTATTTCTGGACATGGTGGTTGTACTGCGTAAGAATTCGCCCTTATCTCTGGGCATATTGGTTATCCTTTGTATGAACTAGTTTTTATTTCTGGACAGGTTGGTTGTATTGTGTAGGAACTAGCCATTATCTTTGGACAGGTTGGTTGTACAGTGTAGGAACTAGTTTTTATTTCTGGACAGGTTGGTTGTACTGTGTAGGAACTAGTTTTTATTTCTGGACAGGTTGGTTGTGCTGTGTAGGAACTAGCCATCATCTCTGGACAGGTTGGTTGTACTTTGTAGGAACTAGTTTTTATTTCTGGACAGACTGGTTGTACTGTGTAGGAACTAGTTTTTATTTCTGCACAGGTTGGTTGTACTTTGTAGGAACTAGTTTTTATTTCTGGACAGATTGGTTGTACGGTGTAGGAACTCGCTATTATTTCTGGACAGGTTGATTGTACTGTGTAGGAACTCACTATTGTCTCTTGACAGTTTGGTTGTACTGTGTAGAAATTGTTATCTCTGGAGATGTTTGTTGTACTGTGTAGGAACTGTTATCTCCGGGCAGGTAGGTTATAGGAACTCCCTGAGTAATGACAACTGTGAAATGTAGGGAGTAAAATGGTGGGAGACTCCAGCTGAAAACGTCAATGGACATCTTCATTACAAATATGTTCATCTGAAAACATTGTAATTCTGTCATGAGAGTATCCAAATTCGTTTGTGTAATGTTATTGTCTGGCTTACTGCAGAGCCACACAGACACAATAATAAATTAATGGTATAACGACTGCTTTATAAATATTAACAAAGTTCACAAAACATATTAAAATATACTTTGTATGAAAAGTAAAATACAAACAGATTTACATTTATATGTCTAGTGTTTTTTTGCACAGAAATTAAGTATTAAGTAAGTCGATTATTTTACAAAACTGCAGTAAGTTTGTTTATTGTGCATAAGTGCAGTAAGCTGGTTTATTGCGCATAACTGCAGCAAATTGATTATTTAGTTTATTGCACATAACCAGTAAATTAGTTTATTGCACACTACTGCAGTCATTTGGTTTATTGCGCATAACTGAGGTCAGTTGGTTTACTGTCACTTTTAATGCAGAAATATGTACTCTTTTGTTTTTGAATTTGTCATTGTACACGAAAACAGAAATCGTCTTGATTGCCTTAGACTTTTAAAAATGTACTTGAGAATAGAACACCACTCTGACGATTGAGGCATTCCGAAGGAGGTTGAAAATATTCCCGGAAATGTTTGTCTCATTTCTGTTCTTGTTGTTGTCAAGAGGAGCTCATGGCCAGTACATTTAATATCCATATCTTCATAAATACTACTAGTGATAAACATAACGATGACGAGTGTTAATAAGCACAACTCGCTCTCCGTTTCCACACAGCTTACACATACTCTCTCTCTCGTAATTCGCATGCCATACGTATGTATTTTCACACTGCAAGCAAAGACGAGTATATTTAAAAGTGTGTTCTATTCTATCGTCACTGATTGTAACCGTATCATCGAGTTTTAAATTCCCCTTTTAACAACCATTTTCTCACTCACCCACCCCCGACAATGAGCCCCTCTCCACTCCACTCCTCTCACCACGTTCACAAAATCGCACCAAAAATTTTTTATTCTACTGAGAACTCTTCCCTTCTACCCCCCACCATTCCTTTTCCTTTTCCTTTCAATTCTGTTTTTAATTTGCTGTTATCAAATGTCAGTGTGTAACTTTGTGTTGTCAAACTTACGTCACGCTCTGCTGGGAAAGGCAAATCAATAGGCCGGAACAGGATGCGAGTGGTTCGTGTCTCTTACAGTGTAAACGTTTCGAACGCAGACGCGTCCGGGAAAAAGCGGGCGCTGGCGTGTTGAACGAAAGCCAGTTTGAGTTTTCACAAAAATAGACAGGTTTAAAGAGTTTCATTGCTGCTTTTATTTTATTTTTTCAAAGTCAATGAGCTCTTTTGCTGAAATATTTTGGCACGGCACAGTTGTTACTTAATCTGGCTGCAAGCAATAAGCTCAGTGCGATATAAATTTGTGTACCTAATCGTTTATTGAGCTATTAAAAGCTCACTGCCATCAAAGATAAAAGTTTTCGTCGCCTTACGGCTTACGCCATCAAGTTGAACTTAATAAAGGGGCTCAGTACTCTCACAAGTCATACACGAAGAGTGTATCGTGTTCGAATCCTTTACTATTGACCACAAGGGTAAATAAGCGCTTAGGGATCTTTTGAAAAATAACGCAGTTACACCCTGTTTTTATTAAAATCTAACGTCTTTTCATTGCCAAATCAACAACGTGCCTATTTTTCTTATATTTTAAAAAAAAAATCCTCAACATTTTAGTCACACTTCACACATCACTTCTGTCTGAAATTGTATTTTTGTTATGTGGTTGTCGGCTATGGTGATTTCTTCATTTTTGACTTGCCTCTAATTTTCCAATCCCCGTATGTTAGGTAGTAATTATGTCCCCTTGAGCACCCGAAGTGGGCGGTCATAAAACAGATTCAAATGCGAATATGAAAAAGTCTACTTAGGTTCGGCATTCCGCTTTATTTTAAAAAGTTGCAGGGCAGCATATGGAGGTGGAATGAAAATCGTACATATTTGAATCCTACCATTGTATCTGCTTCATTTCCAAACGTGTAATAGCCTCGTCGCCCAAGTAACCAGACACATTCTACCAATTTCTGCCCTGTTCCGCCAAACTATGAACATTTTTTGGGGGGTGGGTGGTTGGGCATGGAGGCGGCTATTGCAGGATAAACACCAGATTTCTCTAACGTTGCACACACGCACATACGCCATATCCCAGCAAGCACCTTACCCACCTTTTCAGTTCTCTCTCGGTCCTGCTGTCTTGACACAAATTCAGTACCATAATTATTTCCCCTACTGCCTCATACCCATCACCCAGGCTCTGTGTTTCTCTTGACAAATGGCACGTGCAACAACTTCAACATTAGAGAGTCATAAAGGGGGCAACGGTTCGACGTGTGGGTGTGACAGGTCGAATCTAAAAATAATAGCAAGCAAATTGAGACATTTTCCAGCATCTTGATCTACCAGGGAGGTAATCCACTGGACTCCGGCTACGCAAAATTATGCACCTAGCTTCCTGGCTAGCTTTGAAATCGCAATGTTTTCGAACTCTATTCACGGGGACCGGAAGTTGAAGGAAAAAATGACAGCAGGAAGTGCGGGCGCTTGGAATGGAGGTATGGGTAACCTGCACGTAAAGGCGGGTCGAGACAAACGGCCAAGGAAATAACTGCTGACATGAAATTAACTCCAATAATTGCCTATTGCTGAGAGGAGGGAGAGCAAGGGGGAATTGGATGAGAGGCATGGAAAGGCAGGAAAAGACACGTGACGAGTTGCGGCACATACTCACATATCTATTAATTATTCCATCGATCAGACGTTATTTTTTTTTGTTTGCTTGCTTGCTTGCGATGAAGCATGTTCTCAAAAGCTATGCCATCGTTTGTTGATGTTCGGCTACCTCGTTCGCTGTCGGCTGACTTAGCTATGACGTAGCAAGAGAAGTTCGGCTTACACTGAACTGTTCCCGTCAATCTACGTAAGCAAAGCGTTCACGTCCCCAATACTCCACACAGCACCGTCATGTGTGTTCAGAATTCGAAAGCACTTTCTGTGTTTCTATGTTTCTATCACTGTTGTTTCAGTTCAATGGGGGGAGGGGAAAAGGAGGAGGGTCTCTATGTCATTTTTAACAATGACGTAGAGCGCACGCAGTACACTTGGGCTGTGGATGTGAGGAGGAAAGCAAAGGGACATTATTCACAGTAAATACTATTAGCTTAATGCGCTGTGTTGTTGCAGTTCACTGATGCGAATTTAATCAGAACCGTCCGCTAACAACAAAGTGACGTTACTCACAGTAATTTAATCACTACCGTCAGTGAAGGTCTTGCCCGCTAGGGTTCTCTTTTACTCGCCTTGAGACTGACTGACAGACGTGTTGTGAAAGACTAATAACTTCCCTTCAGATCTGTTTTGTACCAGAGTATGACATATATGTACAGTTGCGATGTAGTAATACAGCTTCTCTGTAAACGGGTACATTGCTGTTTCCAGAATGTTTGCATTGCGGGTGTTATCGCACCCTGCCTGCTTTTTACTTAGATACAGATTACTGCCGAGTGATTACTGCCCTTGAGTGAGTCGTACATTGTGAAGTAATAACTGATGACAGTAAGAGTCATTCAAAGCGATACACGATGTACACTGTGTTTTATTCTGGAGGCTGGAGTTATGCTTAGTGCACGTTATAATAGAATCTTTGTGTATGGTGTATACAACTATGATATACATTACCATGTACTGATTCGCAGCTTATTTGCTGTATTTCCAGTCTAAATACAATTTAAGAGATTTATAATGAACAGTTTGTGAATGCACAGGTAATTGTTGCCTAAACTTACCTTGTGCCTTAGATTCATGCCTGTTTTACTAAATCATACAAGTAGTCCTAAGCCGTAAATGAATCTTTGCTGTGTAATTAATTATTGTTTATTTATACCGAATATTTAACCGATGTTTACTGCACAGTAGTCAGGAGCTGATTTCCGAAATTTTTAATAGCCGCCACATCATCTACCCCATGCAAATGTAACAAATACAACAAAACTAAGTCTAACAGGTCTTACTTTCGCATAAATCTAAAGGAAGGGAATGGGGGGGGGGGGGTTGTTTAGAAAAGTGTGTGTCCCTTTGTTGCTAAGCACTGACAGACATCGTCCTGAGTCAGTCGTGAACGCCAAGCTTTGCTTGTCCACTCTCTAGAACGCGCTGGAGGCCTGCTGGGACGAAAGGTGTCACCAGGCGTGTACCTTCGCCCCTTTCTAGCACTGCGACTGAGAATCTACACATCCGGAAGCGATCAAAAGCTCTGATCTTTAGAAGTTTACATGGGAGACCCGAGCCACCGTGATGACGTCAGTTGGCACCAGAAAACCATTGGTTGCCCCTGGCTTTCGGGAGTTTTGCAGAGAGGATGAAAATGTTTACCAAAAATTAATCCTGTCCGCTCGGGTAGCTCTGTTTGTTAGAAAGATTTAAGGTTCGTGAAAGCGGAAGGCGCCCAGCTTAGCCTCTTTTGCACACGAGAACATCGGCAAGGGCAGACAAGTGGAAGGAAACGGGAAGGCGAGAGGATTACTTTTGGTAGGATCGAGTGCCGAGGAAAAAACCTGTAACGATAGCGGATGGTTGGGTGGGTTGAGCGCGTTAATCTTACGTACAACGACAATAGCAGCAGCGATTATTCACGTACACACACACACTCACGCTCGTACAAAGGTTCGTGCTAGTGAATGTCCTTTGCCTGTTACTGATCGAAATTTTGGTTTCATATCTTGTATCTAGAGCCATTTTTTCAGAAAGAAAGAAAGTTCAGTCTTCCTGTCAATTTTCCATTGTTTATGTTATTTGTTATTTTCTCTTTCTATCTTTCTGTCTCTCTCTCTCGTGACACTTCCCACAACCCCTGAAGCCTAAGTCTTACATATTTTGAGATTTTCATTTTTTTTTTGGCTCTTACATATTTTCGGGTCTTACACATTTTGTGATCCTACAGGTATTCTCGTCTCACACATTTTCAGATCAGATGACTAAGCCTGATGACAAAAAGCATCACTGCTAACGAACCGTACATTTTGTATTGCAGGTGAACCGACCTCTGACGATGAAGAAGGACGGAATCCAGACGCGCAACAGGAAGATGTCCACCAAGTCCAAAAAGAAGGGCAAGTGCGGCATGAGCCCCATGGACCTCCTGCGCGACAAGCCGTTCTCTAACTTCCCGGCCCCCAATTTCAACCCCGCCATGCACCACTCCATGTCGCCCTACATGACCTCACAGGGCCTGGGTTCCATGGGCGGCGGCTACATCACTCACGCTGGAACGCACTCGGCGCACCACTCACACCACCACGCTGCGCAGATGGGTTCCCTGGGCGGCGGACTCGGGATGGGCGGTGGGTTCAACAATTTCCAGTCGTCGTTTCCGTCGTCGTTCAGCGGCATCCCCAACATCTCAGCCTCGGGTCTGAATCTCTCTACCTCCAACATGGTGGGAGCGATGGCGTGAAGATGAGAGCTATGTTCAAACGAACGGCCGCACCGGAGAGAAGAAAACTGTCGCAGCGACAACAAAAGAAACGGGAAAAGGAGCTAGCCAATCAGACGTTGGTCCAGTAGTAGTGGAAACAGGTTCTGTTACAGAATAGTACACAATGCTAATTTGTGGAATGGATGGCCACCCAGTCAGGCAAACGCCGGAAATGTCGCGCAGCGTAGCGTGTTTATTTTTAATTTAAATTTGTTGTTTTCTTTCTGTACAGACATAAAGAAGAAAAAATGTCTCACTTACTCTGTGACTAGGGAGGAGAGAGGCGGGGGGTGGGGAAACGGAAAGAGGGAGGTTCGAAAATACTGCTGTATGTAATCTTAATAACGTCACAAGGTGGCATGCACTTTCCGAAAATGCCCCGAGGCCTCGAGAATAGTTTGGAATAATTTGCCACTTGTGCCCTGACCCGCCTCCTCTCTTGATGAGTCATAGATGATGAAGTAGATGGTGAGAGAAAACAGCTTGTGCATAAAACAATAAAATTTAAATAACGATAGGACGACCAAGGGCGCACTTGTTGTTAGTCAGCCTATTTATGTGCTGTGAATTTGGACGACCATCACGTTGCAATGTTTTTGCAAACCTCTGTGACGTCATATGAACATATTTTAACAAGCGGACACAACATCATGAATATAATGATGGGTATCGTATATTGTCTACCCAACCACTATTCGAACTGTCAGAATTCTGTTTTCCAAAGTGGCAGGTATCCATCCGAAGAGAGAAAACTGCAAAAAAAACAAACAAACTGAGCCGCTTCTGGTGCTAAAAATACAGAAGCTTGAAAATGTGTTGGAGTGGGGGTGGGGTTAAAGGTACATCTAGTCGACTTTTGTCAAACGCGTTTATGTTTCATGTTTCTTGCCTTTAGGCCATGACTGCAGCATATTTGCACTTCTGTCCATTGCAGCAGATTCTGCGATGTATATTCGTCAATTCAGTTACAACCACTCCTTACAGCGTCAAAGTTCTAAAAGTGTTTCATACTTTTCTTTGGACTGCAAGTAAATATGTTCTTAAGAAGCTGAATGAACGATTCCATTTGATAATATGTCAGATGACTACGCAACTTGATTACGACAGTGCGTTTTTATTCTACATGTCGATTTCATCATGAAACTACATCACCTTGGAAGAAAAGCTCTCTCTCCACAAACACACACACGCACACATGCAACAAGGAAGATTTTTAAAAATCCTGTAAAAAGTGAGTTTTAAAAATTGTTAAAACTGTGTGTGCTCTTTTTTGATTTATACGTTGACTTAGATATTCACCTATTCGATTAATTAAGAGAGAGGACAGGCGGGGGTGTGGGGATAGTGGGGGGGGGGGAGAAGAATGATTCCTAATTCCGAAAAATGTGTGAAAGAAACTCACGTCACTCAGTTCGAGTCATCTGTTGGAATATTCAGTTCAAAGTGCGGCCTGTATTTTAAAAATTAACAAATAAAATTGAAAAATTTAATAGTGCATCGCAAAAAAACCCAACAAAATTACCAGAACACCTGAAAATGACTGGCCAGTGTCAGGTTTGCTCCTGACGGACTCTGCAGTTTCCTCACGAGTCAGTGCTTGACTCCAATGAGACCAAGACAGTTTTTTACGTCAGTAGAAATACGGAAAGCGTTGCCTTTTATTGCTTGTGTACGGAAATAAGAAATAGCAACAACGACAGCAATAATAATAAAAATAAGAAGAAGAAAGATGATAATAATGATGACGATTATGAATGAAGCTGGGCCGAGAATCATGCTTCTAAATCTATACCGTGGTTATTTTTAACATTCAAGGTCACGTGACAACTGCCTACATAGTGTTCGTATATTGTCTCGCACAGTAAATGTTCATAGTTTGTAATGGGTGCAAAATCGACATACGTTATATGGTACATTATCGAATACTCTATCTAATAATGGTCCGTTCGTTTTAGTTTCTTTCGCATAATTGCAACTTTTATTTATTAATTGCTCACTGTCACTTAACTAATAAAAACACTCAGCCGACGCCGACGATGGTTAGGAAGAGGAGAGGGGTGCAGAAGAAGAGAGAAAGCCCGTAGTTGTTGTTTTGTCGTTTGTTCTTATTGCGCTTTGTTTTCCTGCTTTCTACCAGTGCGTTCTGTAATGTGTTCGAAGACCTGAAAGAATTCAAAGCCCTCGCGACTTCCGGGAGGGTGAGTGAAAGAGCAGTTTAAGTACAAATGCAGGTACTTATGGATGTACAAATGCTGTGTATTTTCACTTACGGCACCTAGCAATATAATCACGTCACGCCACTTTGCAACATAATCACGTCGTGGTCACTATGGATAGAATGAATAGGTTCAGAAAAGAGAGAGAGAGAGACAAGAGTGAGAGCAAGAAAGAGTTATTCGTTCAGCTTCTTTCTGTTCGGCGATTTATGTTTGCAAACTATTACAATTTTTCAATAATCATGGCACGGTGACAGAAAACAAAAACAGCCCAACACCACCAACAGAAAAATATCCCGACAACAAATGACAGTAGTTTTCACATGGACAATTGGAATGCAACCGTGCTTATTCACTTATCCAAAAATATGTCCCCATCTAGTCGCGTTTATTTGGAGAGACCAACCACCGTGCCGCTCACCACATGTCCATTCTTACAAACACACACACACACACACACACACACACACACACACACACACACGCACGCACGCACGCACGCACACACCATTTTTTTCCCATGATCAGGTTGCGCGAAAGTGTCAATTTTCCGAAATTTCGGGATTGTGTTGTGTTGTTCTTCTCGAAGTTAAATCCAAACGCAGAAACCAAAAATATACGTCTGAAACTTCCAAGCATGCTTTCCCTACCCAGGGTGGATTGCTCTTAATCCTCCTAAGCCACGACTGGGGATCCCTATTCCGCCATTATCTGCCAGATGATCTACCCTCCTCACCCACAGCACTACGCTCTCTTCCAGTCTCATCTTTCCAACGCCCTGAAATGTAAGCGTCAATCTGGAGCGCTTATTTCTAAGCAGACGATTGTCATAATGGAATGGTAGGGGAGGTTATACGCGAAATCGGATTCCTGCATCTTACAGTAGGTTTGGTATCACTCGCAGATTCTTTAATTCCTTAACGCGTGTGCGCGCATTTGTGACGCACACGCTGTTTATTGGTGTCTATTAAGCAGAAAAGAATAAACCAACTAAACAACATGGTTCTTTAGGTAGTGTTATGTTTCTACACACACACACACGCACAGAAAGTCTTGTTGACAGTTTCCACAATTGAATGTTCTCTTTTCAGTGCGTTGCTTAATGTATTAGGCAAAGAAATTTAATCTAGGTAAAAGAAGGAATGAGAAGAAAAGGAAGATAAAGTCCCGAAAACAAGCGCACACGCACATAGACACGTACACACACACGTGCACATTCGTAGAGAGAAAGGGAAGACGGGGATTGCATTCTAGGTTAGTTGTGATTTAAACTTTCAAATCAAATTAATTATTCATCTTATTTGAGTATGCTTGCCTACACGTCAGCAGCGCTTTGATGATTTGTGTTGTAGTTAGCCTAGTTTTGCTTCACCTTTAACATTGTATATTTATTTATTTATTTCAAGAAAGAATGAATTTGTAATTTAATAAACGAAAGAAACATCAAAATCGGCACGTAGGCTGGTAGATTTAAACTAGCTTGCTAGCTGTTCGTTCCATGTTAACTCCCTCTTGTGAATCCTTTCTCTTCTTTTTTACTTTTTTTATTGTAAATGTCAGGAATGTTAACGATACGCCTTACAAGTGGGAAAACTCTACCTGTATTTAATAAACTATAATTACTATCATCACCAAGAAAGCGCATCCGTTGCTGTACATTAGGCCTTGATTCGTGGACATTAATTTCAGTTGAGTGGTGATGTCATTTCCCATGAATTTTAAAAAGTAAATACATACATTCAATAAGGTAGGCGTAGCTGGTTTTTTTTTCTGTTCAAAATGTTTTTAAATTTATGTGGCGACAGTGAGGACACACTATCTCCTGACGACTTCGCTCTCCTTGTCCGCTCACTAATATAGATTCACAACCAAAATCTTATAGTCATGAGTGCTGTATCTCTTTTGACTTAGCAGCCGCAAACCTCGAGCTAACGCGCCTTTAAGACTTCTCTAGCCGCCTACTGACAGACATGCAGTTGCGTGCGGATTGTAATGCCACACGGATTGATTGAGACAGACGCAGGTCGGGATCATTGGATGTAGCTCGGCGAGTACCTCTTTGGTGACGGATCAGAGGGTTCCTTACTTTACGGTACATCCACTGTTACACCCAGGGTCACCCCGGGTCACCTCCAGAACGCAAGGTACCCGACGTGCTGGCTCGCGGCTTTTCGCTAAGGCGGAGACAGAAATCTGAGGACTCTGAAAGAGGGCACAAGGGTGCGTTACTCTAACAGTCAGGCTAATGACGTTATGGGTTATCGGTCTTTCCTGTGGTGTTTTTGTCTTGCGTTGATTACCTTGTGAAGGGTTCAATGTAGGATTAGGTGAAGGACGTTGGACAGTTAAAGAAAATCATAAACCCTGTCAATAGCAAATGTTCGTTCTTGCTGCACGCTGACACGTTTGTCGGCGTGCTAAAGTTATAGACTAAGTAAGGAAAATGCTTATCCTCTTCGTAGAAACATTGCCCTCTCTTTTTAATTTTTTTTTATATTGCTAAGTCCTAAATATTAAGAACGTTAAGTAAAACCTTACACGTCAGAAGCAGTCAAGCAGAATTACAATAATATAATAACTATAGGCCTTCGTTTTACTAGTTTAAAACATCTCTTTAATATAAACCCATATACACATGTTGTTTAGTAACGGACAGTTATATATATGTATGTAAAAGAAAAGATTCTCTTATGATACTTCGAAGAGTTTTCGATTTGCGACACAAGCCCGAGCGACTCTGGGGCGAAATCGACAGATTTGTCTGTGATCTAGAATGGCAATGCACGCTAAATAGAACCAACTTGCGCTAAGGAATCGTGACCACTGGCGATAGTCGTCGTTAGTCAAGCTGTCATCTCCAATGTTTAGTGGTGTAGGTAGTGTCGAGGAGGTGTGTCTATGCGTGCGCTCGTGTGTGTGCGTTTGCGATGGATGGGTGATGTAATATACCTTCGCCTTGAAGAAAGAAAATATGCAAATAGGGCCGAGTCCTTTGTTGAGTCGATACGTTCACAGCAGAATTAAGTAATGAGAATGGAATTTTTCTTAAAGGAAAACCATACCAGAGCTTATGTGTTCTAATGTGGCGCATTTACCATCGTGTGGGTTGTTCTCATACGGCGCACATACCACCTTGTGGAGTGTTCTTATATGGGGCACATACCACCTTGTGAGTTGTTCTCATATGGGGCACACACCACCTTGTGGGGTGTTCTTATATGGGACACATACCACCTTGTGAGTTGTTCTCATATGGGGCACACACCACCTTGTGGGGTGTTCTTATATGGGACACATACCACCTTGTGAGTTGTTCCCCCTGTGGCTTTGCACTTGTGAAGTGTTTTAACGGGACGTACACACTGACAGTGATTGTGTTTTAATGGGACTATACACTAGCAGTGATTGTGTTTTAATGGGACTATACACTAGCAGTGCAATGTGCATTTGTTCGTCAAAGATTGCTTTTTTCATATCACATGCAATCGTCGACTTACGTGTACAGAATTAGCCGACAGAAAATGCAGAAACAGATTGGACCCGACATTGGAGAATTGCCAAACGACGTAGACAAACGCTGAAACACGCGCAAACACACATAAACACTTTTGCATAACTATGCATAATCATATTATGTTTTAATTTGTTATTATTATTATTATCATTATTATTAATACGTGTGAGTGTGTGTGTATGAATTTCAATAAAGTAGCAATGGAAGCAAAATCCAAATTCTACTTTGTGGGACGCCATGTTGCCCAAAGATATGCGTGGCAAATAATGTCACGGCCCCTCAAGAAGGTTTTCCTGATCAACGTCGCTTCCGGCCAGTGTATTCGTAGAGCTTGGCGTGGCCTGTTCCGTTTGAGAACACTGTGTACTTAAATCTGTTATCAGACATTTGCACGGCTTCAGCGGGTCGAGTTCCTCATGTGCCCGACTTAAGTCGGAAGCTAATGTTAAAGTTGCAAAAGGGCTATAGAAAGCCGCACTTTTTAAAACATAACCATTTAAATAACTATAATAAGTCAGAATGCGCCTTTTCAATCGAATGATTTGATGATATTGTTTGCTTCTCTTCTTTCATGATGTTTCATAGACTCTTCCCAAGCGTGTTATCATGTGAGGTAGAAGAGGAATGATTGCTGTGTTGTGTCAAGACTTCTTTCTAAATGTGTGAACATTTTTTTGCTAAGGTGCACAGTTTTCCTGCGCGGAGTGGGGGTGGGTGGGGTGGAGACCAAAATCAAACTGCCAGAACAGAGTAAACAATTGGAATGAACAATAATGTGTATTACTGAAGTGGTTTATAAAGTATACAATTGGAATGAACAATAAGGAAATATACTTGGACAATAACTGCAGTTTGCTAATCTGCCATGCTAGTTTGTACATACACTATCTGATTTATTGGACTGCTTTGCATTGACAATTACGACGATGCTAAATATTTTGTTAAAATTTCCTTTTGAGTTTCGTGTGAAGAGTGTAAGTCATGCGATGTCTTGTTATGTGAATACTTATTATTTGTTTGTTTTGTTTTGAAATGTTAGCATTATTTTTAAAAATACAAAAAAATAATTAAAATAAAATAAAATAAAAAATTTCATGAAATTGTGTTGTTACAATTTTCTGTTGTTGAAACGGGTTGTTGTGCGGTGTTTTTTTTTTTTTTTTAAAAGAAACAACAACCTAAGCCAGTTGATGATTATTATCTATCATCGACCAATGTATCAAGTAATATGTCTTTTGAAGACTTCGTGCTGTTATCTCTCATAATCTAGTCGTTCTTTACTCTTTCCGCCACCACTTCCTCCTCGCTCTCACCCACCCCCACCCCCAAAGTCCCAGTGCTACTCGATATCCTCAGCCCATACCTACAGATATGTTTAAATGCATTTTTTGTTTTACTGCTTTGTTCGCGAGCGAGCATGATGTGTTTATTGATTTCAAACGTGATCAAGTGAATGAAACCCTTTCTCAAGAGCAGCTAGATTTGAAACAGATAAACTCGCGGGATCGTTTTCTTCAGTTTTAAAACAAAACAAATTAGGAGGTGGGTGGGTTTAGGAGGTATTTATAGTGGTAAGCTACCTATCTATCTGCCCGCGATATCCACCTCACCCTTGTAATTCAACACTGCATTTCACCACCGAATCCCACCACCACCACCACCAGCCCATAAACATGAAACCAGGTGTGTTCGCCGTATCAGTTTTTTAACTTGAAAATGTTGTCGAGATGTCATGTTGCCCAGATGTCATGCATTTTCCTTTCTTTACATTGTAGTAACCCCACTTTCCTTCTCACACCACATAAGCAAACCACAGCGGCATTCTTGATACTTAACTAAAACGTGCAATTAAGCATTTGACAAACCACTACGCACCTGTTAGTTATTATTTCCCCTTTCCAAGTATTACTTATTATACGTGTGTTGCGCATAATTCAGGCTCACAAATGTCTTCACAAAGTCATATATATTTTTTAAATATATTTTTGTAATAGGTAAAAAGGAACACAAACCGCAAAAGAAAGGGGGAAATGTATCTGTATTCAAAGTATTATAATATTAAGGCTGTAACGAGAGAAATGTATTGCTAAATTATTATTAGGTTTGATTAATTTTATTATTTTTATAAAGGCTTTTATTTGAGTTTTGTTATTTCGGTTCAGAATCATATTTTGCGTTTCAATTAAAATATACCTAGGAGATTTGTTATATATATATATATAAAACTATGGTAAGTAGGTTCGTTTTATATATTTATTCTTTATTAAATTTAAATTGCTAGATATGCTGACTACCTAAATTTTAATTCGTTTTGGCAAATATCTTAGAGACGAAATAAACTGTATTGTACTAAAGGTGCAATGAAAGTACTTATTTCTTTATTTGTTTACTGCCTATTCGCTTTCTTTAGTTGCGAGAAAAAAACAAACACATCTTGACCGCACGCTTAAATATACTGTTCGGTCCTGACTTTATGTCTAAGACAGCATATCGGTTATGAAGAAGGGATGGTTGGGTGGGAGGGGGGGGGATTACATGTCATTCACTTCATATCTGTGTCACGGCTATCAGCTTTCACAATTTTCTTATGTGGTTCTAAACTTAGAATACTGTGACTTGTAACCGCTTCTTGTTCTACAGTACTGACAGTGGCATTCTGACATGCCAGGCTTTTGTCGTAATCGAGTATGGTAAGAAAAAAAGAAAAAGAAACATTATTTAATCCAACGCCTCATTCATCTGACTGTTCATTGAACTGCATGTCTAATGGCGAGCTGTGGGTTTGGTATGAGTAAGAAGCATTGTACATATAATTAATATTTTTGGTTCGGATTATGTCATTGTAAACATTCTTGACTATTGCAAAAGAAATAAATATTACAAAATTAATTTTGTTGGTGAATCAGTTGTACTGTTTGTAAAGCAATGCACTTTGACTCAATCCCCACTCCTCCCCTTTCACTTCGACTCATCTACTCAGTTTTATTTTCTCTTCGTCAGTTTGTCTGTCTGTCCAAATGTTTACCTGTCTATCGATTTGTCTCCGTCTATATATCCGTTTCTATGTGGGTGTCTCCATCTGTCTATCTGACAGTCACGTGTTTGTAACCGTCTTTATATCCGTGGATCTGACTGCCTGTTTGTTTACGTCTGTCTCTATGTTCTATTTAATGCTTGTTTGTCTGTCTGTCTGTCTCTTTCTCTCTCACACACACACAGACTCGTCACTTTTATCTTGCTTCTTTTCTTAACATAACTTCATCTTTCTCTGTCGTGCCCCATATGTATGTGCGTAAGCAGTAATTAATTAAACACTTTATAAGCTGAAAATGAACATTAAAAGTGTGTGTGTGTGTGTGTGTGTGTGTGTGTGTGTGTGTGTGTGTGTGTGTGTGTGTGTACGTGCATGCACATTTCAAGGCAAAAAACAACACCGGTGCATTTTTACATATCCAAAGCGCATTCAGGCAGGCTCACAGATTACTAGCCGTAAGAATACACTCAATTGTCACACTTCCAAGGTATGTAATCAAATGTCAAAACACACAAAACGTCCTCAAATGTCACAAACTAGGCCCTAGGGGAATGAACTCAGTTGTCACTAAAGTCATAAAAGTGCTCGCAAATGCCACAAGACTACAGAGCACCTGTCACAAAGCTACAGAAGTGCACTCAAATGTTGGCAGGTCACGGTAAGCGCTAACGTGACACAAGCCGTCACAGCACACGCAAACGTCACAAACAAAAGGAGAGCTCACGCATGTCACAAATTAAAGAAATGCTCCTCACTATCACAAATCACAGTATAAACTCAATATCACAGGACTACACTTAAATGTCGCAAGTTGTAGCGCTGTATTTAAATACCGCGTGTTAAAGGGAGTGCACTCCTAGCTTAAAAGCCACAGGAAAGCAAAGACATATCATGAATCAGGGAACTGTATTTAAATGTCAAAAAAGAGTGTGCTGTAAAGTAAAACTATTAAAGCATTACAAATGTCACAAAGCAATGAAAGTGCACCAAAATATTACTAGCCACAGGAGTGCAAGCATTTGTCACATGTCCTGGTATTACGCCATAATGATACAAGCTAAAGAGTGCATTGAAGCATCAAAAGACACGAGAGTGATTGTGTGTGTGTGTGTGTGTGTGTGTGTGTGTGTGTGTGTGTGTGTAAGTGTGTGTCAGCGTGAGCATATTTGTGTATATATATATACCTATTTTCTATTTCAATTTGAAAAGCGTAAATATGATATTACTTTTCAACTCGCTTTAAATTAATTCATTATTTGTGTCTCTTTGTAAAATAAAAATAAATAATGATAATATTACACGATCTAACTTTTTTCCCGTTTAGGTTGGTAAGGACATTTACATGTTTTTTTTCTATACTAAACTTGTAGTGTTCACTCAATACGAGTGCATAGATCGTTTTGTGGGAGGAAATCAGATTTCCCATATGCAAATGGTCTCATGATCATTCAGGCGGAACGGAAGGCATGGTCATTAACGTAGTTCGCCTCAAGCCCTGCCATCTGAACTTTCAAATTGTATATGCAAACGGAATCGTGAGAAAATATTTCTTCGTTCACTTCTCCTTTTGTTGTTAGTTTTGATTTGTATTTCTTAGGTTGCTTCTTGCTTTTATTGGTTTGTTTGCTTGTCTGTTTCATGTTAGCTTCTTTTTTTATTTGTCTGATATATGTTAGTTTCGTTTTTATTTGTTTCTTTGTTTAATGTTAGTTTTCTTTTTTATTTGTTTGTTTCATTGTCTGCTTAATGTTTGTTTCTGTTTTATTTGTTTGTTTGTCTATTCGATGCAAGCTTCTTTTCTTATTGGTTTGTTTGCTTGTTTGTTTGATGTTTAGCTTTTTTATTTTGTGTTTGCTTGTCTGCTTGATTTTAGTTTTTTGTGTGTGTCTGCTTCACGTTTGCTTTTTTTTATTTGTCTGTTTGCTTGTGTGATTGATGTTATTTTTATTAATTTGTTTGCGTGTCTGCTTGATGTTAGTTTCTTTTGTTGTTTGGTTTGTTTGCTTGTCTTATTTGTTTGTTTGCTTTAATATTTGTTTGTTTTCTGTTTAATTTACTTGTTTGCTTTTTCATTCGCTTGTTTTCTTTTAATTTGTTTTTTCGCTTTTATGTTTGCTTTCGTTTTTATTTGTTTGTTAGCTTTCCTGTGGCTTTTTTATTTACTTTCTTTGCTTTAGTATTTGCTTTTGCTTTTTAATTTGTTTGTTTATTTGTTTTCTTATTTATTCATTTATTTGCTTTTTAAATTGTTTGTTTATTTGTTTTCTTATTTATTCATTTATTTGCTTTTTTGTTGTTTAAGTTTATACTTGTTTCTTTGCTTTTTTATTTGTTTGCATTTTAATTTAGTCTTTTTTTCCCTTTTAAATTGTTTGCTTAATTATTTGTTTGCTTTTTAATTTGGTTGTTTAAGTTTTTACTTTTTGTTTGCTTTTGTATTTGTTTGTTTTTTAATTTAATCTATTTTCTTCTTTAAATTGTTTGTTTACTTATTTATTTGTTTGCTTTTTAATTTAATCTGTTTTCTTCTTTAAATTGTTTACTTAATTATTTGTTTGTTTTTAATTTAGTCTTTTTTCTCCTTTAAATTGTTTGCCTGCTTATGTATTTGTTTGCTTTTTAATTTAAGTCTTTTTTCTCTTTTAAATTATTTGTTTGTTTATTTATTTGCTTCCTTCTTTATTTTATTTTTATCTGCTTGCTACTTTATTTGTTTGTTTTTTTTCTGCATTGATTGTTAGCTTCTATTCTTTAAATGTTTGATTGTTTATTTATTTGTTTGCTGCTTTTGTACTTGTTTGTTCGCTTCCTTATTTGTTTATTTCTTCGTTTGCTTCACCTTTCACTCTTTCTTCATTATTAATTTATTTGTTTACCTTTTTACTTGTTTTTTATAATCGCGTGTTCAACATTAGATTATACCCGGCCGTTCCCCCCCCCCCTTCCGTGTAGTGCCTGTTATGCTATAGATATATATCTATGTGTCTCCGTTTACTACTTGATGATGGTTGTGCTATAGATATATATCTATGTGTCTCCGTCTACTACTTGGAGATGATGGTTGTTATACACTACTATGATGGGTGGTCTATGAGATTAATGGAAGAAAAAAGAGCACAAATCCCTGTTTGGTATAATCTTAATCCGGATCGGATATCTAAGCATTAATTGTGGTTTTGTTATATAGAGTGGTTTGAGACGAATGTCACAGGTTATAAAATGTCTGTCGTTGATGGTACAAGCTTTACTGGATAACGTTGAAATTAATTAACAGTAATTAACACAGAAATGAATGACAATGTAAGTAACAGATTTGCATAATAAAATGATAAGAAGACAATTAATTAATCGATTACCTTTTATCACAGCCCTGCCTTAAACCACGCACGACACCAGTCAATTAAAATAATAATTAGATATATTTTATCCCTCTTTAAATTACCAATTAAAATAATAATTAGATATATTTTATCCCTCTTTAAATTACCAATTAGAATTTTCTATCACAGTTCCTCAGTCCACAACGAGGTTGTCACTCAACTTTTAAATGGCGGGCTGCTTTTAGGTCACTAGCGGATTGTATCCCAGAGACCATTAAGGTCACAGTCCAACATGTGATCTTGTTCATCAGTAATTCTCTTTCTACACTGAGGACTTTCTTCACATTTCCAACTCAAATATCCATTTGCAACTAGCATCAGGTTCTGAATCCAAACAATGACAAACTCGAACCGCGAAACTCAAATCTCGAACCGCCAATCTCGAATCTCGAACCGTAAAACTCAAATCTCGAAACACTATTCTCAAAACTTGTAATAGAACCGAAGGTCTGTATGATGACGACACAGCAAAATTCATTTATTGTAAATATTGGTTTCTCGTCTTCACAAAAATCAAAATTATTCTAAAACTTGAAATAAAACATTTTAATTACAAAAATGAAATAATGAATCGTTCCCTTCCTTAATTAAGATGTATGTACTTAGTTGTACTGGTAATATTTTGATAATTAATCCACCCCCACTCTCGGGTTATCTTCAACATGTCTTCGAGGTCAATGCAAAAAAATATTTTAATTATTCCACACCTCACACTCGTACCATTTTTTTTATAATTAAAAACTTTAAAAGAAAATTGTCATTCCTACAATTTAATATGTGGGGCTAAAGTCCGATTTCACTATTTGGAGCTAGCCAATGTGTCCTTGCCAGCTTGTTTCAGTGAGAAAAGTTGAATCCATTTTCGAGTTGCCTCTACAACTTCTGTCACGTGCCTTGCATACATCATACTATCTTTTTATTTCTGTCATGTCAACGAGTTTGTTGTCTCCCCTTATAGTGTCAAATGTGTACCTAGCGCGACAAACTGTTGTCTCCCTTTATAGTGTCAAATGTGTACCTAGCGCGACAAACTGTTCCATATATACAAACTTTGGAGATCTTTCTACCTGGCTGCAGATGAGGTGTTTCTAACCACTCTCTTAGTGGTGCGATTTCTTTGTCTCGTTATCAAACCTACATGTAAATCAAGTCTTAATGATGTGTAGGTGATGAGTAGTGTCTAGTTTTCCGTTACGCTTCAAGTAAAATTCGGAAGCAACATTTCCCATTCTTTATTCTACAATGTTTCTGGCATATACAACTAGAAAAAGTTCGGAAGTGGCACGTTCAATTATTTATCATACAAGACGTATACCAACTTAACATTTATTTGAAATATAACGCAAACTTAAGTACTTTTCAAGGGATTTATCAGAAAATTATTGTAAGGACTTATGGATGATAAAGGTTATGTTGACTCATCCAAGATCCCTGGTTTATCACCAACAATTAATAATGGCAGACAATTCAAACCCTACAGGATTAGGTTTCATAAAATGAAATAATGAAGAATGCATGAAGAAAAAAAACGTACGAAGGAAAGAAGAGTTATTTATACCTATTTTTTTTAAGTGTAAGAAGCATGCAGCCTAGTTAATATGCATAGAACATTATTTCTGTTTTATTCAGTGACTATAGTTCATCACTGATAACTTTAATTACTGTTCACAAAATGTCACTACACCTCAGAACTTGTATTTCTAGGTTTCTAAATAAAATGACCCTGAAAAATCGCAAATCTGTAGCTTCGTCAAACTGTAACCTTTACAGATGTGACTCTTGACAACGTGTAATGTAGACAGTGCCACACAGTATACAGGTGCCGCCTATTCGTTTTTCACATGATTTCTCAGTGAGACCTTGAGTTTGAACTATTCCACCTTACCCACCCACTCACCCCCAATAAATAAACAACTTTCCACCACAAAATGCCAGGATAATATTGAAATACCTGAAGACCCGGCAAATAACCATTTCCAATTTTACAGTTAATTTTATAATACTGAAAACTTAATATGACACTTGGGACTAAGAGAGTTTTGGACAGTCCACTGCACAAAATCTGTAGGAGAATGGCTTAAGAAATACATGTTATAAGTACTTAAATGGCAATATATATTTTATACTCTTATAAAGTAGATCAACTGACCTTATTCTCTCTCACCCAATCAGTTACTATTTTTCTATCTATTGTCTTAAGTCACACTTGAGCCATCGTAGAAAATAGAATTAAGTTACTATTTTTCTATCTATTGTCTTAAGTCACACTGGAGCCATCGTAGAAAATAGAATTAAGTTAGATAGAAAAATAGTAAATATTGTCTTACAGTCACACATGAGCCATCGTGGAAAACTCAAACTATTTCATCAGTTTCTAATAGTCTCCCCTTTCTCTATGATTTTGATTTTGATTAAGCATATTCGGGACATTGATTTGGACATACCTCTAATTTACAAACACAACTCATGGACACATACTTCATCTCTTTTCTATTGTTTCTGCAGGTGAGAATTGGTTTATGTTTTCCTGCCATTCGTAGATCCGCGGGCATGCGCATATAGCAGTGTTCATTTTTCCTTACCGTCATTATGTTGTGCATGACTTCACGTTGTCATTCCACTTCTGAAAATCGTTAAGTGATCGTAGTTCAAGGGTACACACCTACTGTTCAGTTAGCTAGCGATAGCGATATCAAAAGCTACGCTCATTCGAAGTCCATTTATTACCTCCGCTTTCAAGTCGGTAGTGCGTCGGGCGAGCGACTTTGATTGGGAAAAAAAAACAAAACAGAAATCACCTTACAACATTTGGAAGTATGGTTTCCGATTTTTCCCTACAGTTTTTCTGATACACGTATCTTTATTTCGAAGGTTACAAGGATCCCGGGATTGTTACAGTTCATGGTTTCTTAATTTCTTTGTTTTATATTTATTTGTTTGTTTCCGCATTTATTCATGTGCTTCTTTATTTGTTTGTTTGCTTCTTTCTTTATTTGTTTCTTTACTTCTTTCTTTATTTGTTTGTTTACTTCTTTCTTTATTTGTTTGTTTGCTTCTTTCTGTATTTCTTTATTTGGTTCTGTATTTTTTTTATTTGCCTCTTTCTTTATATGTATGCTTTCGAATTTATTTCCTTCTTTATTTGTTTGTTTGCTCCCGCATTTATGTATTTGCTTGCTTCTTTATTTGGCTGTCTGCTTAGGTATTTATTTGCTCTTTTTATTTGTTATTCTTTTGCTTGCTTCTTGAGTTCTTTCTTGGCTACTTTAGTGTTCGCTTCTTCCTTTATTTGTATGTCCGCTTCTTTATTTGATCGTTTACATTTCTATTTGTTTGTTACATTGGTGTTTGTTTCTTTATTTGTTTCTTTGTTTGTATCATTTTGTATTTGTTTGTTACATTGGTGTTCGCTTCTTTATCCGTTTTTTTGTTTCATTCTGTATTTGTTCGCTATATTGTTTTGTTATTTGTTTGTTTCATCTTGTATTTATGATTCGCTTCTTTATTTTGTATGCTTTGTTATTTGTTTGTTTCTTTACTTCTTTGCTGTTTTCTTTGCTTCATTGTTTGTTTCTTTATTTTTTATTTTATTTGTTTGTTCTCAGCTTTGCTTGTTTGTTTTGCTACTTTATTTGTTGGGGGGTTTTTTGCTTTTATTGTGTGTGTTTGTCCGCTTCTTTATTTCTTTGTTTGCTAATCTGTTTGTTTAGTTGTTTTCTCATTTATTTATGCGTTTCATTACTTGTCTTTTTGTTTATATGCTGTTTGTATATTTGTTAGCTTCCTTATGTTTTGTTCCTTTATATTTGGTTGCTTCTTTATATGTTTCCTATTTTATTTATCTTGTTCCTTGTTTATTTATTTGCTTCTTGCTTTGTTTCTTTTTTCGGCTTCTTGAATTGTTTCCTTGCTTCTATAAATACACTTGTTTCCCTGTTTGCCTGTTTGGTTCTTTATTTGTTAGTTTATATTTTAACTTCTTTATTTGTTAAGTATATTTTAACTTCTTTTTTTGTTAGTTTATATTTTAACTTCTTAATTTGTTATTTATATTTTAACTTCTCTTTTTGTTAGTTTTGCCTCTGTTTTCTTCTTCATTTATTGATTTGCTTCACTACTTGCATGTTTGTTTGTTTTTGATTGATTCTTTCTTTATTTGTCTCTTTGTTTTTGTTGGCAAAAGCTTTTATGGAGAATCGATGGTCTGATAGATAGATAGATAGATAGATAGATAGATAGATAGATAGATAGATAGATAGATAGATAGATAGATAGATAGATAGATAGATAGATAGATAGATAGATAGATAGATAGATAGATAGATAGATAGATAGATAGATAGATAGATAGATAGATAGATAGATAGATAGACGCGATGTTAAATCCTCTGAAAATACCACGCGACTTGAGAGCGCCCTCTTCAAAGAGGAAACAGAAATGATAAGTAAGCCAGGAAACAAGGGTGGTCTGTGTCAAGAGGTGACTGAATGGGACCAATCCAAGAAAAACTTTTCAGTGAAAAAATACCGTAGAATATAGGGGCCACTTTTCGGCACTCTACATTGCATTGCGAGCGGTACGTCGTGTGCAAACTAGGGGCTCTTAAAGTCGTCGGCACGGCAGACTGAAGGGAGAGAGGGCACTGAGAGAGAAGGGAGCCCAGCAGACAAAAGTTCGTACACGGGATACAACTGTATCATGTTTCCTGCTCGTCCCTCTTAACTCTCCTCCCACCCCGTTTCTCTGCCATTTCGCGTTGCTCTATCTTGTCTTTCGGAGTGTCGCACTCAGTCATTGTCAATCCCCTCCCTCGCTGCACGTCATAAAAGTCAAATCTGAGCTACCCCACCTTTTATTTGAGAAAGCCATGCGACTTCTCGACAAGGGTCTCTCCCCTTGTCCTATGACAATGGTGGCCCTTGCGGATAAGTTAAAATGTTACGTGCTATTCGTAGGTGTATTTATTTATAACGGATGCTCCTCGCGGGGCAGAGAGGAACAGAACACTTCTAACGAGGGGCTCACAGGGTTAAAGAAAAGAAGATTCTGCCGCGAAATCAGTCAGCACAGAAAATGATCGTTAAGAAGAGAAGCACCGTCAGTCGTATGATTCATTTGTACAGAGGAAAGAATTAGTGGTGAAATGTTGGTTTATGTTTAAAGTAAATAGTGTGTTTATTTAGCCAATACGTCACAGTATTGATCATTCAAGACATCTTGCTGTTTGCTTAAATCCAGATTGTTCATCTGACCTTACTGTAAAACATTGAATCGACATATCCCAATATGCAGGTGTAGACGCACCATTGATCTACAAAGCAGATTTAGACTTTCGTTAAGTTTTGGACAGAGGTACACTCTTACTTCACGTATACTATTTTGATGTGTCAATCACAAAACATTAAGTCTCCTGTTTGACATTTGATATGTCCATCACAACACAATAAGTCTACTCTTTAACTTTTGATATGTCCATCACAACACATTAAGTCTACTGTTTAAATTTTGATGTGTCCAATACATTAAGTCTACTGTTTAAATTTTGATGTGTCCAATACATTAAGTCTACTGTTTGACATTTGATATGTCCATCACAACACAATAAGTCTACTCTTTAACTTTTGATATGTCCATCACAACACATTAAGTCTACTGTTTAAATTTTGATGTGTCCAATACATTAAGTCTACTGTTTAAATTTTGATGTGTCCAATACATTAAGTCTACTGTTTGACATTTGATATGTCATCACAATACATTAAGTCTAGTGTTTAACTTTTGATGTGTCCAATACATTAAGTCTACTGTTTAAATTTTGATGTGTCCAATACATTAAGTCTACTGTTTGACAATTGATATGTCATCACAATACATTAAGTCTACTGCTCAACATTTGAGAGACGTGTCCTACTGTCACATGTATACGAAATGTATTTAGCGTATATGAAATATAAACCACTCAACAACACATGTGCAAGGACGATTTGGCTATCAAACACATTTCGCATAGTAATATGTATTCGGCACACATAGTCCATTACTACACGTGTACAAGCATGTTCTGGGTGTCAAAACACTGACATCTTACAAGCAGGTATTAATTATACAAACCTCAGAGCATTATGCTACTACTGCTGTAGCTTCTACTAACATATTAATCTATTAAGTGACACTGAAGTACTTAAGGAACACTTAAAATATTCGCTGCATCACGCACACCAGTATTCATTTCCTATCAAGAATGGATGGGTGGATGGGTGAACGCCTGTCAAGCGCACGCATTGTGTCATTTCATATTGGGCTTAGTGCAACAACACAGTGAGTTTACCTCTTTCACATTATATTGAGCTTACCCAAACAAATTCCTGTAGTTTTTTTCAGACAGGTTACTGTATCCTACCTAGATATTAGCCTTCAGGCATTATTTTTGGCCTACGCAGACACGTTATTTTGGACACGTTATTTTATTCAGACACGTTATTTTGGTCTACCTAGTCACGTTATTTTGGCCTACATAGACACACTATTTTGGCCTACTTAAAAAGTTATTATTTTGGCCTACTCAGACACGTTATTTTGGCGTACTTAAACACTTTATTTTGGTCTACGTAGACATGTTATTTGGGCCTACCTCGACACATTTATTTTAACCTACTTAGACACGTTATTTTGGCCTACATAGACACATTATTTTGGCCTACTTAAAAAGTTATTATTTTGGCCTACTCAGACACGTTATTTTGGCGTACTTAAACACTTTATTTTGGTCTACGTAGACATGTTATTTCGACACATTTATTTTAACCTACTTAGACACCTTATTTTGGCCTACTTAGACCCGTTGTTTTGGCTTACTTAGACGTGCTATTTGGGCCTACTTAGACATGTTATTTGGACCTACATAGACATGTTATTTGGACCTACTTAGACTCGTTGTTTTGGCCTACTTAGACATGTTATTTGGGCCTACTTAAGACATGTTATTTGGGCCTACTTAGACATGTTATTTGGGCCTATTTAGACATGTTATTTGGACCTACTTAGACATGTTATTTGGACCTACCTAAACATGTTATTTGGGCCTACCTAGACATGTTATTTGGATCTACCTAAACATGTTATTTGGGCCTACCTAGACATGTTATTTGGACCTACTTAGACACGTTATATTGGCCTACTCGGGAACAGACAACAAAAGTACATGCACAATAAGGCGGAGTCGTCGGGGTGCGGTGGGGGGTGGATAATTAATTTTGTTATATTTGCAACTGCTCGCAAGTAAAGTTTGAAATCCCTCGCGAACACAATCATCCAAGAAATATAACGTGTATGAGATTTTGTGTGTGTATTAAGGAGGTGGGGAGGGGAGATGGGGCGGGGAGGAAGACATGAGATAGCTATCGATATAGTTACATTAAGAAATTAAAAAGAAATAAGATATGTACTGAAAAGTAAAACATATTTTAAAAAAAAATACTCTGCATGAAAAAAATACAAGATCAAAGAAAGAAAATCCACCCAGTGAAATATTATTAATAAAACGTTTTGTTGCTCACATTCTTCTTTCTCTCTCTTCTTGTTATGCTTACTCTTAACAATTACCCTCTTTAAATATTTTGACGTCCATAAATGTAAAACCCTCGCGTAACGAGATACGGCTAAAGAAATGCCCCCTCTCGATTTAATCGCTTCCTAACCCACGCGAACGCAAGATTTAGTCGTCTTACGCTTTCTAATTTCCATACAAGTAATGACAAGATGTGCCGATAAGTGGACGATAAGAGAGAGGAGGGAGAAAGAGAGAGAGAAAGAGAGATGTTGAAAAATTAATATAACAGGAAAAAATCCAGAAATGCAGAAAGAAAGGTAGAGAGAGAGAAAGAGAGAAAGAAAGAAAGAAAGAAAGAAAGAAAGAAAGAAAGAAAGAAAGAAAGAAAGAAAGAAAGAAAGAAAGAAAGAAAGACTAAAAGAAAAGAAGGAAAAGGAAAGAAAAGAAAAAAGAAAGAAAGAAAAGGAAAGAAAAGAATGAATGAAAGAAAGAAAGAAAGAAAGAAAGAAAGAAAGAAAGAAAGAAAGAAAGAAAGAAAGAAAGAAAGAAAGAAAGAAAGAAAGAAAGAAAGAAAGAAGAAAGAAAGAAAGAAAGAAAGAAAGAAAGAAAGAAAGAAAGAAAGAAAGAAAGAAAGAAAAGAAAGATGGAACGAATACAGAAAGAAAAATAATTGAGAGAAAGAAGAAAGTAGAAATAATTGGAAAGCTATTTTGAATTTAATTACTTTAGCATCATTTTATGGCACACATCACCAAGTTAGTAAGTTTGTAGTCACAAGATACATGCTAACCTGTATTCCATGACACACATCACCAAGTTAGTAAGTTTGTAGTCGCATGCTAACCTGTATTCCATGACACACATCACCAAGTTAGTAAGTTTGTAATTGCATACTAACCTGTATTCCATGACACACATCACCAAGCTAGTAAGTTTGTAGTCACAAGATACATACTAACCTGTATTCCATGGCACACATCAACACCATGCTAGTTGTGGTATTGCTGTATTCTATGGCACACTCCATCATATTCGATAGAGTAATAATAAACTCTATGGCATACGCCATCATATTCGATATAGCGTTACTGTATTCCGATACAGTAGTGACACGAATTCCATGCCACATATCCACATGCTAGATGTAGCGTTACTGTATCCCGATACAGTAGTGACACGAATTCCATGCCACATATCCACATGCTAGATATAGCGTTACTGATTTCATCAACACCCAACTGTATAGGTTATCCCTTCGCACTGAGCAGTTTGTGAGAAATGTGAAAGTCGAACGAAAGAAAAAGTGGTCAGACATGCACTTATACTAAACAACCACAGTTCATTGTCGCCGTATTTTTTTTTTACATCCCATAATCTTTCAGTACAAACTATTATGTTTAACTCGTCATCTTGCTCGCGACAGCTTTCAAAGAATGTTAATGCTGGGATGGGGTGGGGGTGGGCAACACCCACCCACACTCCATTCTAATTCTTAATTTTGCAATAGCAGTCAAACCGGTAAAAATAATTATGCACATTACAATTTCGTGCCTTTCCAGACAAAGCTTGAGACACACTGAATCTTGTAAAGAAATCTATTGTAAATGTTTACTAAAGTATAATTCAGATAATGCAATCTGACAGGAATTTAATTAAATTATTAAGTTCACTGAATTTTTAATTCGAAAACAATGAAAAGGATGTATTCATTTACTTTTTAATTATTTTTAATTTGTAGGCCTCTTGATTATCATGAATATTTCACTGATATTAATTCCTTCTACACTTATTTCACTTCATATACCTTAGTTCAGTTTCGGGAGCTTTTAAAAATGTTTATAGGTTTCATATATTTTTTTAAAATATATTTTGTAATTAGCTGTGTAATCCACAAATTTGTTTTTTATAAGTCCCTTGCATAAAGGTATGCATGGGTTTACCTATACGGTAAAGAGGATTTTGATATATATATATATTTTTTTTTTTAAGGGATGGCTTTCATAGACAGTTTCTCTGTTTTGTCTGAAATAGTTTCTTCACGAGAGACTATTGTTTGAGAAAACAGACAGCAACGATCCTAAACAGACCCGAGGCAAGGCCGGGTGGCCAGCACCCCAACCCGCTTTAACAGTAACTGGCAGAAGGTTATGAGAATCAACACGGCAGGGCACGTGATCTGCTTTGAAAAAGTGCTGTTTCAGCAGTAAATAGGGGAACCTGCAAAGAAAGGGGAAAAACATTTCAGGACAAAGAAAGATAATTTGGCAAATGCAAGACTAGATCTACAGATCCACAGATCCACGCACCATTGAAGGTTGTAGTATGGCACAGATACAGACAAGCACAGAGCGAAGGTTTTCAAACAAATTTTAGGCGTTAGGAAAACCAAGTCGCTAACTCCTCTTACCATGCTCGGAATAGTATGAGTTGAATATGATTGGAGTAACAGTGAAACTGAACATTGTTGAAATAGGCAATGAAACTGATCATGACTAAAATAATCGACGACTTAACTGAAATAATTAATGAAACTGAATATTGTTGAAAAAGCCAATTAGACTGAACGCGGTTGGGATAATCATCCAAACTGAACAGGGTAGACATAATTAATGGAACTGAACATGGCTGAAATAATTAATTGGACTGAAGATGATTGAGATAGTCATAGGAACTGAATATGGTTGAAATAATCAATAAAATCGTGAATATAGATGAACTAATTAATGGAATTGAACCTAGTTGAAATAATAAATGGAACTTTGAACATGGTTAAAATAATTAATGGAATTTTTTATGGTTGATACAATCAATATAACTTTTAATGCTTTTGTTATAATTGTTATATATATTGTTAACTTGTCGAAGTAACCCGACCTTGAGCACTCATTATGATGGTAGTTTTGAAAGTGTCAGATTTGGAGTAAACAACTCCAGTTGAGAATGTGCTAAAAATTACTCAAGAAATGCAAACCAGTTCTAACCTGAGGAGTAATTTTTATTATTCAATGGTTAACAATTTACAAGAACGAGACTAGCCAATAGGCTGAGATTAAAAAAATGTTTACATACTCTAGAAAATTGTATTATCTAATCACTTGAATTTGGTGTGGCAAGAAGTCCAGTCACGAAAGGCAGCCATTAACTTGATGGCGAGTTAAATGACTGATTTAGAGAGAATAGATTTAGAAATGTTCCATGCATTTTGATATTGATATGTTATACTTGCATTTTGCATAGAGATGAATTATGTGAGTACACTATTATTTCTACAAATTCTGAACTATGATGCTTATATGTGGTATGCTAAACACTTGACATTGTTTCTCATGAACCTGTTCATAAAACTGTTCTGCTGTATTCACTAAGCTGTAGACATGTATCGGGCTAATAAATACTCTTGCACGAAACTGTAAGTTGAGACTTGAATAAGCAAGAAGTGAGTTAAAAATGAATAAACTGAAAACTTAGTGTTTGTTCCCTGATTATATTTTTACAGGGAAAAAGCAGTGTTTCCTTGTTTTATCAGAATCTCCTGGTTCACTGATTATAGATCGCTACAATATGATAGATGCAAGAGGTGTCTGCCACAGTGTGTAACAGTAAGGAATAAACTGCACTCCGAGCAATTTTGGTACAAGGAGGTTACTGTAGGTTTCCTTGGTTACAAGGAAATAAGGTATAATTGTTGTTCTGCTTGAGGGAGCTATTATGGCAGAGTGCCAGATTAGCCTCCAGGGAATAGCAGTGAATTAGTGTTCTACAACTTGAGGAGGGAAACATGTGGAATTGACATGAACGAATAATTTGTGTCTTTGATACAAAAGCAAAGATTATTGAGACAGTGCCTAAACCAGGTTATGTAGAATCTATGATTGTTTATCTCTTAACTCCATTTCTGTTATCTGATAAGAACTATCATGTGATTTGTATTGACACTAATCTATTGAACTGTGTGTTAGTATATAGGGCTGTATAGATATTAAAATTATTGCAATGTGGTTTCATTGGAAATATTGATGTCATGTGATTTCTTTCATTGTATTTGTTTTATGTATGTTTGATTTTTGATTTAATACATTTATTATTAAATTTATTGACCTTAATATACATATTGATAATCATATGTTGGAGAAGAAACTGGGTGGATGGGTACTCACTAAATATAGAATAAATGACTGCTGCCATCTTCCAAGTTTCTTTGTCTCTTTGCAGTATATGGTATAGTCCACATTGTAATCTGCTCGGGCACCCGCTCAACTTTATGGTTACTGAGGTGTATTAGGCAAGATCTAAGACCTGTCATTCAATAGCAATCCCAATCTCTCATTTTCCAATATACACAACTAAGGTCTACATCTGCTTTTGATTCCACGACTTAAAACAGTTTCGATGTCTAATTCGTTGATCGCGTTTTTGCTGTCAAATCTATTGCACCTCCTGCGTAGCTGATTACAGGCAATGCAAAAATATTGAATGGCCTTTAATTGGTTTGCACAACTGGACTGATTTGCTAGAGATGCTGGGTAAGGTTAATCTCCATAAAGTATAAAAGAGCATTTTGAAAAGTTTAAGGATAGTAGTATATATGGGTAATATCTACGTTCATAAAAGGGTAATTAAACCATTTATTATACAGCTAATAAACCACTAATTCCTTACAAAGAAAATAAACATTGTTTTTTTCCTAAATATTCTGATATATGATAAAACCAAAGAACTTCACAAAAACATTTATACGGAGAAATTTTCTTTGTACTTCTAAGCATGAAATTAAGTACTGGAATAGCATCAAGAATTTTTTTCCTCCAACCGCGCCTCTCAATTCTCTGGTTAACTTTTTTTTTTTTTTTTTTTTTTTTGGGGGGGGGGGTAATACGAGGCTACAACACAAGACATGACCCTTTTATTCTTAATTTAGGTTACATGGACACCAAAATGTCTTGGCCTGACATGTTCTTAAAATTTCTGGAAGTACATAGAATGTAAACATGGCCAGTGACCTTTGCAAGCGCATATATATACTTGCTTGTTTATGTATAATTTGAAAAATCAAACAGATTTAAATAATCTTAAATGATCGCTTGAAATCATGTCATTAACCAAACCTGAGTATTTTGGCCATCACCACTTTAAAGAGAAGAGAGAATAAATGCATACACTGTTTAGTCTCAGCAGAAATTTACTGCATTTTGAGGTAAGATGAAATGTTTAATTTCTCTGTTAATTTTAAAAGCATTTTCTAAATATGACAGCATTTCTTTTGCCAAACTGTTATATAAAATTTATTAGTAATTTTATTTTCTTATACGTTATTTGAATATTCGTCACTTTTGTTTCTTATTTGATCCACTGCTGCTGATGTTTAGCTCAGATGTTCAGAGGGTTTCTAGCATTTTATGACTTTGCCCGGTGTATGCAGAAAAATTCTTTCGTTATTGGTGTATGCAGAATGACTATTCGTTTATATATAGCAGTTCTTATTAGTGGAAATAACAAGTGACGTTACTGATTAGAAAACATAGAATATTTACTCTGAGAATGTTTATGTACAGTATTGCTAACAGTTGTTATCTTTTTTAATATTATCAGGCATCTTCATGTAGTTTGTGCTAGATTTTATGTCACCCACTGTGTTCTGGCAGTGTGCAAGTCTGATAGGTTAGATGGCGCCATTAGAGTCTCTGCTGATTGTAATTTGTAACAGCTGAATAGTACATTAAAAGGCATGTCACTGAACATTTTATTGTGCTTTTTTGGTAGAACTTTCTGCTCTACTTACACAAGTGCATACAGCCTTTGTCTAATGCTTATCTCAGTTCCAGTGAAAGGCTATCTGCTACACTCCAGATCTCTGCTGTTACTATGGCTACCATTCTACTTCTTCTTAGATCTAGCTTTCAGTCTCCCGTACTCGTACTCGGTTACTAATCCTGGCTGAGAAGACATCCTCTGTTTACTACAGTAGGTTTAAAAGTTACATCCTCTGTTTACTACAGTAGGTTTAAAAGGTACATTCGCTCTCACATAAACTACAAGGTATAATTTCAAATATAATTATAACAATTTACAAACAACGAACATGCTATACTAGAAATTCATGTAATCATACCTAACAACTAATGTAATATAAAAGAAACCTATAAAACATAGTTCTAGACATCTAGACAGAGAGCAACATTATATTCCCCAGGAAAAAATATTTTTTCAGAGGGTGATTACTGTTATCACATATCAGTTTGCTTCTGCGGTAGGTTTGTCAAAACAATAACATTTCTTTGTTTTTTTAGAGTAAAATTGCCTCCCTTTGACAAGCACATGTTTACCATTTGTGTAGAATGAGTTAACTCAGATTTCACGCTTTGGAGAAAACTTGTACTTTGAGGAATTTATTAGGAGGTTATTTTAAAGAGATTAATAACTCCAATATCTATTTAGACGAATGTGATCAAAAGGAAGCCTGTGCACAAACCGCACCAGGAGCCCAAAACTTATTGATCTATTTATACCAATGTCTTCAAACGTAAACCTGTTCACAAACTACACTACATGCCCCAGCCTCGTTGATTTATTTTCGCGAATTTTGTGTACAAACTACACCAGGAGGCCAAACCTCATTGATCTATTTACAGGAATGTGATCAAAAGTCAACCTGTGTACAAACTACACCAGGAACCCAAACCTCATTGATCTATTTACAGGAATGTGATCAAAAGTCAACCTGTGTACAAACTACACCAGGAGGCCAAACCTCATTGATCTATTTACAGGAATGTGATCAAAAGTCAACCTGTGTACGAACTACACCAGGCAATCATTTGAAAACGTGACATTTGACACAATGCGCAACATCGCCACACAATCAATCAGTACTATGAGTGAATATTCTTTGAATTTTCTTTTTGAAATTCTAACAATCGGAATGATGTAAAGTGTAATGAATGTATGGTTCTAAATGTTTTCTCCTGGCTGCATCACAGTATTTTACTTAAGTGAATTTAGTTTTAGCACTCAGTATAGAGGAACCTAGTAATTACTTTTGTCTCAAACGTGGATTGGTAGTACTCTCCCACATCTGATTATTAGTTATACTGGAAACTACAAAACACCCATAGTGACTGACACTTTAAACACACTATTGTATCCAGAACCTAATTTTCTGTTAGTGCATAAAAATGTTGAATATGTGGCACTTTACATTTTCTGTTAGTGCATAAATATGTTGAATATGTGGCACTTTACATTTTCTGTTAGTGCATAAATATGTTGAATATGTGGCACTTTACATTTTCTGTTAGTGCATAAAAATGTTGAATATGTGGCACTTTACATTTTCTGTTAGTGCATAAAAATGTTGAATATGTGGCACTTTACATTTAAAGACCACCACCTGTCACTTGTAGTCACAACTCCTAAGAGAATCCATTTTCCATTGTCACTACAGCTGGATCCAGCTTATTCACCCAAATGAGTTGTTCATTTCCCATAGTCTACTAAACGTCTGTTGCCACAAGTGCCACTCTTGTCCTCCGAGATTGCATAATAAGAAATGGTCCTGTGATTCAAGTTAAAAGCCAGGTATGAATTGATCAAGCCCTGCCTGTTTCTCTCTGGCAGATATTCATCTAATGAACCTGATGATTTCAGTTACCCTATCACCGTCATTCCTCCACCACTCTGGTCTGCTAACTCTTGGAAAACATTAACTCAGGAACGGGGCTCGACTTCTTTCAAGACCATGATACAAAGAAATATTGTCTCTGGCTAAACACTTGTCCCACTATTTCATTGTTCCAGACATATTTGCATTTCTGTATTTAGCTTGTAGTGAGTGTTCATTGTCAGCAAAAATATGAATGCACCACAAATAAACATTAATATTAGTATGTAATATATTCCCTAGATCATTTCTGTCTCAATGTCCACCTTACAAGCGCGTGCGCACGCACACACACACAAAGAGAGAGAGAGAGAGAGAGAGACAGACAGACAGACAGACAGACAGAGAGAGAGAGAGAGAAAGAGAGAGAAAGAAAACCCCAAAGAAACAACAACAAAAGTACTCCAAAGGACTTGAACTGTCTGACTAAACTCGCACAGACTCAAAATTAACTTCGTCTGTTGATAAGATTTCTTTACGAACATTAACTCATTAAGTGTATTTTAACGTTAACTCATTAAGAATATTTTAACGTTAACTCTTTAAGAGTATTTTAACGTTAACTCATTAATTTAAATGTATTTTAACGTTAACTCATTAAGTGTATTTTTACGTTAACTCATTAAGTGTATTTTAACGTTAACTCATTAAGTGTATTTTCTTTATCAAACTAATACTCCTTGTCTCTAACTACAAACAAAAATACTTTTACCAAGGTATCTTCAATGGCAGTTAATAGTTTAAACGGTTACTGGTAATAAAACTGTATTCTACAGTACCAGTAATAAAAACACAGAGTTCAGTTGTGTCCTTAATAGAAGTGTCATGGTGTCGTTAATAATACCCCAAACCCTGCTCAGCTGTTATTGATGACGAGATTCACAGTGTTTTGACGTCCAGAGACTAATAGTGTCGTCATTAATAACAATTTCTATAGAGTCTATAATTAAAAATCAAGACTTTCCTAGTGTTTTAACATAAGAACGTTCTGCAGTGCAGTGTCGTTCGTAACAAATGAGTTTCACTCTATTTTAACACTAAAAGAAAAGTATGCAGTGTCATTAATGACAATCAAAGGTTCCAAACTGTTGATAACAAGAGCGAAGAGATCGCAGAGTCTTTAAAGATAGGTTAGAGCTCCGTGGTGTCATTAATAACAAAAGAGAGGAGTACTCTCCCTTAAAGCATCGTAAAACTCCTGCTGTTAAAAACACTTTCACTATGTTTTTATTAAATGCACTAAGAAACTATGTTTAACATACTGAGAGTGTTTTTAACAACAAGAGTTCGATCGTGAAATAAGAATGGTCTCCCTTTGTCGTAATAACAAATAAGTGTTTTGTATGGTGAATAGCAGTCAAGGTATCTATTGTAGCGGTCCCACGGCGTCATTAGCAACAAAGCGATTTCTATCGCGTGTCCTTAAAATTCAACAGCGGCATTAATAATAACAAAAACAATTGTCAGTGTGTCGTTAACAGCAAACGATTTTCGCACTGCAGTAAATAAGAAACATTCTATGTAGAAGGGAATAAAATTTCACGATACAGTATCGTTAAGAATATAAATATCAGTAGCATCGAAGAGAAGATTCATAGTCATTCATAAGAACAACACCCAACAGTTCCATAGAACATTGCCATTTTTTTTTTAAAGCAAGCAATACAAATAAATACATTTGACAGAATTTGTTATTAACAAAAATAGTTCCACAGAACGTTGCCATTTAAAAAATAAGCAATGCAATACATTAAAAGCATTTGATAGAATTTATTATTTAGTTTTTAAAAAAAATAATTCCACAGAACATTACCATTAAAATAGAAGCAAACAATACAAATAAAACATTTGATAGTATTTATTATTAACAGAAATCGTTCAACGTTATTTTTAACAGCAAACAAAGAGTTTCATTGTGTAATTTTTTAATAACAATGTAATTTTAGTAACAATCAAGAACTGTTGTAGTTAATAAAAATAGTGCGACACTGCTTTAATGACGAAATGGTTGTTACTGTTCGTTACAACAAAAATGTTTTTACAGTGATCGTTAACAAGAGCCAGAATGTTGTAAGGTGTTCATTAACAACAGCAACATTATTTAAACAGTGTTCCTTAACAACAACAGAAATATTTCACAGTGTTCGCTAGCAACAGCAGAATGTTTTCACAGTGTTCGTTAACAACAGCAAAATTATTTTTCACACTTTTCGGAATAACGAATAATAGGTACAAGCTGTCGATAACAACAAAGAAGAGTTTCACAATGAAACTGATAAGAGAATCGGTTCTACAGGGTAGTTAATAACTATTAAAAATAAAATCTCTCAGACGTTAATTACAACAAAAACACTTCCTCAGTGTTGTTGATGCGCACGAAAACAATCGAACACAAATTTTAAACATGAACTCCACTTTCGTAGAAAGAAAGTAAATTGCTCATGAAGGAAATAAAGGAATTAATTCCTTTCGACGACAACAGACTAATCCTGATTATCAAACTCAGTACAACTATATCAGTAACACATTGACACTCTGAATAACAATGTAAACTCGGGACAACTGTGTCAGTAACAGATTGTTACTCTGAATAACAATGTAAACTCGGGACAACTGTGTCAGTAACAGATTGTCACTCTGAATAACAATGTAAACTCGGGACAACTGTGTCAGTAACAGATTGTCACTCTGAATAACAATGTAAACTCGGGACAACTGTGTCAGTAACAGATTGTCACTCTGAATAACAATGTAAACTCGGGACAACTGTGTCAGTAACAGATTGTCACTCTGAATAACAATGTAAACTCGGGACAACTGTGTCAGTAACAGATTGTCACTCTGAATAACAATGTGAACTCAGAACTACTCCACACTGGCCACTTTCTAAAAGTTCAAAAATGTTAATACAGTCGCTTGTGAATAATCTCTGCATCTTCTTTCGCAGCGCAACAACACGCTGACACATTTAATAACCCGAACGCTAGTATAGCTTTCAATGGCTCTTCTTATAAGACATCAATCGTACGGGATCGAACAATAGATGTGCAATCCATTATTCGATCCGTGCGTATTGTCATTGGAATCGTGAAATGTTTTTTTTTTTTAAATTCTTTTTACTTTTTGCTTTGTAATCAAACGGCAGCATACCGCCCAGCTCCTTGTACCACTTAAACTCTAACGATGCGTGCTCATGAGATAAACTGTTGTTGCAAATACAGCTTTAAAGTTATCAAGATAAGAACGAAAGAAAATCGTAAAACTTTTAAATACAAATATAACGCTACAATGTTATAAAATTCATTACGTTCCGCGCTGCTGACAAAGCGTGCCAAGTCGCCGTGCAAAATCCAGTACAAACGGATTTTCTTTCATTTATTGGATTTTACTTATATATTTATTTAATGTGCTTGTGTTGTGTATGAGAGTGTGAGTGTGTTTGGTGTGTGTATGTGTGTGTGTGTGTGTGTTGTGTGTGCGTGCGTGCGTGTGTTGCGTGCATGCATGTGTTGTGTGTGTGTGTTGTTTGTGTGTTGTTTGTGTGTTGTTTGTTGTGAGTGTGTGTTGCGCGTGTGAGAGAGACAATACATTATTTGGAGTATTTGTGTGTTTGCAAGTGTGTGTAAGGATGGTACAACTGATTGAAATGTTGACAAAAGTCAGATTTTTGTAATGAAGTTAAACAGAACTACTGTTTTATCAGGAGGTTAGTAATGAATTTAAGCAGATTCAAAAAACACAATTAACACTGAATATAAATTTTTCCTTCATTAGCCTCGAACACCATAAAACACCAACAGCAAGAACAAAATTGACTCACCTAAATCAAACAAAGCACACGTGTTACCGACAGACTTTCAAGTGTGTGGATCTCGCAGCTACTTGAGGCTACCGGGTGCATCTTAGACCGCACAAAGGGATGTAACAGTGAGTTATGGCTGGGACTATAAAGATGACGCTGATAAAACGTCAGCCAGCCACGTCATATACCTTGTCATTCCCTTGAAAGGGTCTGCCATGTGTGAGCCACCCACCCACCCTTCAAATGCGGACAGTTATCGTTGCTTGTGTTCTGGATCGGTTCTATTTAAATTTTTCTTTGTTGTTTTTATTATTATTATGCATTTTATTCTCGTCTTTGTTTGAGATACGAATGGGATTACTGGGACTGGTCAGTAGTTTCGAACTTTTGAATTTTTCTTATTTTTTTTGTGTGTGCATGTGTGGTTAATTACTAATAGTTGTCTTTGTTATATTTTTCCAATCCTACTATACCCCCTTCCCCATACACTTTTTTTAAATTTTTATAAAATGAGAAATTTGAATCCTTTCCTCGATAGATCCCTAACTCTTATATAGTTTTCAAGCTCTGTCTGTGTATAACGCGTTCTTTGGAGTACGTACGAGTTTTTCAACATGGCCAGCTTTATCCTCGAGCATTTGGGAGCGATGCTAAAGCGTCCTTGACCTTCGAGCACGTGGGAGTTTTTTTCAAATAGTCAGCTTGAGTTCAAAGTAATCATCAAAAACACCCTCGGTCAAGGTAATTTGCTCGAATTTTCACTCGCATTGTGACCTTTTTCCCCACATGGCTAGCTTTATGTTGCATTTGTTTGTTTGGGCAACTTTGCTCTGTCACACTACCTAACTAACAATCTCTCCACATATCTATCTATTTTATCACCGTCTTCATAAGGTGACGTTTAAATTCCACTTTCTTTCTCCCTCTGTCTCTCTATCTCTCTCACACATACATTTGCACACACTCACAAAGTAATATATACATATATCAAGGCTAAATTCCCAAACGTAAAGTGTTTAATTCATTAAATGTTTCAGTGTATACTGCTATAATATGCTCTCTCACTCTCTCTCTCTCTCTCTCTCTCTCTCTCTCTCTCTCTCTCTCTCTCTCAAACACACACACATACACACACACACACACACACAGAGAAAAATAAATATACTCAGACATACAGACTATGTACAGTGTGATCCTTTGATTAAATGCTTCCATTTATTCTGCTATAATACAAGAATTGAGTGTCGCATCTTCAAACTTTTATTTAAATTGTGTAATTGACAATTTCTGTGGTGATGATAAAGTGTTCATGGGAATGGGAAATAAAAAAAATAATTGGTAAATAGTGCTTGAATTTTTCGTTTCTTTCCATACAATTTAAGTCCAGTTTTAGGCAATGTGAATGAAGTAGAGTATTTTCCTATACATAGGAAGGCCAGCTCTATGTTGCATTGTCACCTTCACGAAACAAACATCAGAAAAACTGACGGTCAGGTTCATTTGCTAAATGGTGCCCGAATTTTCACTGGCAATGTGACTTATAATCAAGCTTTACAATAAACAAATTTATTTATGTTCCTATTAATGCATTCATTTTAATTTTGATATATATTACTTTTCATTAGTCTGCTAAATGGCTGGAATATTTCTAACGGGGTATTAAATGTTTATCTAGTATTTTGTATTTAGTTTTATTGGGGTACTATATTAAGTTTACTAAATTGCTGGTATCTTTAGTTGTAATTTTGTTCTAGTACAAAATAGCTGGCTGGCATAATATAATTATACAACACGCCTGGTACTCTGTGTTAATTTTAATGGCCCATAAAACTATTTTTTCAAAAAGGGGTATTAAGTACTCTGTGAGCTATTTTGGGCATTTGTAATGAAATACTAAGTGGCTGGTGGTTAATATTTTCAGAATTCTAGTTTCTATGCCTTTCCTACATATATTAACTATAGTATAGTTTAACATGAATTAGGCCTACAAATATGTAATTCTCTTTTCCGTTTCTGAACGAAATTACAAGTGAATGTTATAATTTTTGTCACATTGTAAAATATGTTAATAAGTTTCGATTTTAAAAAATTGTTATTGAAATAGCTAAGTGGAAATAGCGATTGGTAATATTGTTGTCTCTATCCATCCATCCATCCATCCATCCATCCATCCATCCATCCGTCCGTCCGACGGTCTGTCTATCTATCTATCTATCTATCTATCTATCTATCTATCTATCTATCTATCCCAGTTAGATTTGCTAAGGAACATTAATTGCTAGTAACATTTTCATTTTTCTTTACTGTTATTACAAGTAATCTGTTAAGGGTTATATATTGTTTTCAAAGTTTTGTTGTAATTTTGTGATGGCACAATAAATAAATGAAATGCTCTTTGTTGCTTTTTTATTTTCATAGTGAAGAATAATTCTACGTTCGGCAGTATTGCACATAGATAATAAGTTATATTTATATTTTTTACATCATAACAAGCATGGCGTATGGACTGGCGTATTTTTCTTTAATATTCAGAAAGTATTATTCAGTTCTTACATTGTTACATATTTTAGTATTTATAAAGGGGTGCATCCCCTCCCCCCCTCCCCGTGTATTTCGTAAGCAGTACAAACCGACTAGCATGTATATGAAGCATTGTCCACTTGTTCAATTTGTATATATTATAGTCGGAAGTTATTATTCATATATTATATATTTTAGTATGTATAAGGGAGTTGCCTACTGCAGGATGTAATACATGACCAGATTTAGCAAACCTATATTCACTCATTTACATACTCTATTTTTGTTTGTTCAGGGATTTATCGATGTACTTATTGTTTGTTGACAAATGATCAATATTGTATTTTGCATACTGTGATTGGGTAAAACTACGATTGTGAATATTTAACAATGCATAAACTGCAATAGTAATTGCCAAACCCTGAGAAGAATTATAAAATTCTTATCAATCAATCAGTCCATCAGTCTTTCAGTCAATCAGTCCATCAGTCTTTCAATCAGTCCATCAGTCTTTCAGTCAATGTCCATCAGTCTTTCAATCAGTCCATCAGTCTTTCAGTCAATCAGTCCATCAGTCTTTCAGTCAATCAGTCCATCAGTCTTTCAGCATATGAGCTTTCCGTCTATCAGTCAGTCAGTGCAGACTGGCATTTGGGTGGATTTCGCACTGGACATAGAACTTACTGAAATTATGAGAAGTGCTTCCGGTCGGGTCCAATTTGCCGATGAAAGACATGCGAAGTGCTCTCCCTTATAGGAGAATTTCCAGCGGAAGTTGATTTGCACTGGAGTAGGGTGGGTCGGGAAGGATCAAATTGTGAGGGTCTTGTTTAGAGGGAGGGAGGAGAGGCTAGGTCGACTGCACTTCTTGTGCTGCCTCTGTTTTGCCTTACGGCGCAGTTATGGGCTATTTTTCCCTCTACAGCAGATCCCAACTGCCGGGGTCAGTTGTGGTTTTGTGTTGCTCGTGGAGCTTAGTCATCTGTTAATGCCTGCTGGTGCAGCTGGCGCGGCCCTGAACGGGGCTCCTGGGAGTTTCGTTGTCTTCGGCTCTCTGATTGGCTGGCTTTTTGGTCTTGTCACTCTGATTGGCCACACGACTCTACTTTCTGCCTGTCTGTGGTTGAGCCTTGCGTTGTATGGGGTCAGAGATGGGCAACACAGACTCCATTCCAGATCTGATATATATCAGATGGCTACCAAGTAGTGCTTATCCTCGCTCCATTGTTGTCACTGTTGATGCCTTCCATAGTCTGTCTTGGTCCAGTCAGAAGATTTTTGTGGCTGCTATTGTTGTTGTGCCTCTGGGTTTTGCTGTTCTTGTTCTAAACACCTGTTGTGAGGCAGATGGTTGCTGTCACATAATGGCTTATGTAACCCACACCCACTCTAAAAATAGACTAAACGTAAACCTACATCCTAGAAAAGCTGACATTTATCCCCAGCCTGGAGACAAACCTGAATGTTCCAGACAACTCACTAAACTAACCAATCAAAGTGCAGCTCAGCCATGTGAACGAATGTACCAGAAACTCACCTATAGATATTATGCAGCTGACCATTCAGGCAACACATATTTTGGATTCTGATGTTAACAAAGTATAATCATACTACTAACCTTATTATTAAGTAATCATCCATAACTAATTACAAGTAATAATAATCTTAATTTATGTTATTAATAATCGTCAAGCAGACACCACACGTCTCTCTGGCGGATATGCAGGCACTGTAAACGTTTTCTCTCTTCCACAACACTAAAAATAAACATTCACTGTCACACAATATTTCCCTAGGTGGAACAATTCTTACTAAAGGAGAAGATAAACCTGTCTTTTAATCAATATTATAGAGCCCCCATCCACCCACTTTCTTTTCCAACATCAATATGTGTATGAAGGTCAATAAATTTAACAATAAATTTATTAAATCAACAATCAAATGTACATTTAACAAATACAATGAAAAAAGATTACTTGACATTAATATTTCCATGACACCACATTCGAATAATTTTAATACCTAATCAGTGTTATATCCTAAAACACAGTTCAACAGATTAGTATCAATACAAGTCACAGGATAGTTCTTATCAGGGAACATTAATGGAGTTATTAGAGATGTGCGGTAATAGTTTCTACATAACCTTGTCTAGATGAAGCCACAAAAGTCTTTTCATGTGGGTTTTTTTTGGTAACAAAGTCACAAGTTTATTGTTCACGTTATTATTATCAATTCCAATAATCATGTTTATAATAAGTAAAGATATTATAATAACAAACTGTTGAATACCATTCAGCCAAAAGTTTTTTTATCCGTCCCCAACCCCAGAGTGAAATTTACTACATCCACTAATGACACAACATAAAGTTGTAATTAAGAAATTATTCCAACAGGTAGTTTTGTGTGGAACTAATCGGAAAGATTTTAATTATTCTTAACAAAGTCCTTATCTTTCTACTCATGTGGAAACCAAACATTTGATTGAATACCATAAGCTGGAGGTGGACTGTTGGATTTACCTCCAGTTGACAAAATGGTGATAGAGACCGTTACCAGATTCAAATCTGTTATACCCGAGACAAGGTATAAAATATTACATTAAAAAATTCTATCTACTAAATTCAATTTTATTTTATTCAATTACGGCATTCCCAAGTATTTTCCATTGTTTTATTTGATTCTATTCTTCAAACGTATGCATAATGTTTGTCCCAACCCGCCTTGGAAATTTACTTTTAATTTTACTAAATGAATACGGAATTAAATAATTTTTAGCAGTAACATTTTGTTCTTGTTGCGGTTGTAACAGTTAGTAGTAATACTTGTAGCATTGTCTGTGTTGACGTTCCCATATTTTCTTTTTAATAGTAGTAATGGCTGCTACTATTTTTGTCGCATTTAGTAGTAGGCTATTAGTAGTACCTGTTGTTTAAGTTGTCTTGCCCGTCATCTATTTGTCATTCATGGATGAATCTTTTCATGTAAAGTCTACTTGAAATCTTTAACTATGAGTTTAGTATAGTTGTAATATATACTTTTTCGAGAAAAAATGATTTATTAATTTATTAAGAAATACATGTAGCTGCTGTGAAATGATAAATGATATTTTATAATAAACGATAAATTGTGATAAATGATGTTTTAGGATAAAAGATATTTTGTAATAAATGATATTTTATGTGGTAAATGATATTTTATGATAAAAGATATTTTGTGATAAATGATATTTTATGTTTGAGTACCGTCACCTCTCCAAGAAATCGTCTGTTGATCATTTAAATGAAGTAGGATCATCGTCATCAACGTCAACTAATGTTTGTATCTGATTAACTACACATTTACATCTGGCGAACTAACACATTTACAGATAACAAACTAACACATTTACATCTGGCGAAAAACTATATAAAAACAATACAACTAAAAAGGAATGCATTTACATCTGGCGAACTAACACATTTACAGACAAAAAACCTGACACATTTACATCTGGCAAACGAAATTATTTTCCTCACTCAAGGTGACTGATAATTCTATTTCTGACGATGGTTGAATTCGGTTACGCAGTGAACATTGTGATTCAGCCATTTATTTTGGACTTTCTTGTAACCACTGCCATCTGTCCTCGGTGCTTTGCTGGTGACGTAATTTAATAATAATAAAAAATAATAATGAGCCAAAACAAAATACACACACACAGACACACACACACACACACACACACACACAGAATTTGCATCATTTAGATGTTAAATAAAAACAAACAAACCTGTATTTTTGACACAATTTTCTCTTTGTTTTGTTCAACATCAGGAACACTTATTTCAGAAAGGCTACTCGCGATTTTTTCTAATTTAAGAAGTTACTTTTCGAACTTAGGGATAACTGTCATCATTTGAATAAGACAGAGAGAGAGAGAGAGAGAGAGAGAGAGAGAGAGAGAGAGAGAGAGAGAGAGAGAGAGAGAGAGAATAAACTATCATTTATTTCATGGCGTGAGCAGGCAATATTGCAATCCACAACAATTCATATTTTCATACAAAATGATTTTTTGTCCATAAGCAGAAAAACCTTCACTTCCAACAGAAAATTGTTATTTTCTTAAACTGCAAAACATTTTTTTAGTTAGATTTACTTTTTCATAAGTTGCCAATCAGAGTTTTCTTTAGTTAAAAGTTACTTTCTCTTGGTTGCCTGCTTGGGTCATGCTTTCAGTTTTACTTGTGTCTACTAGTCTGATCGGACACGGAGTTCTCTGGCATTTGGTGACTCTGTATTACAAAGTCAATGAAAGTATTACAATCCAATACAATTTGGTGACTCTGTATTACAAAGTCAATGAAAGTATTACAATCCAATACAATCCTAATATCCTCTTGAAATAATTACAGTTGCAAAGCCCCCTCTCCCACCCCAGGCATTCAGAAATCGACATGCTATTTTTAATTTAAAATTTAACTTATATTTCATTTGACATAATTATTATCATTAACTAGATGCTTTGGAAGCTTACTATGTACAATGTTTCACAGATTTTTCATATGCGTGTTGAGAACTGTTTATTCAACAGTATACTGCCAAATTTTGTACGGAAACATTGAAAGAGGAAAGACAGATGTACCAGCTAGTGGTTCTAATTACTATTCCCTCCTTCCTTCCACCACAAATTAGTTTTGATCCTGCCAGCAAACCCTGGGCTTGTAGGTCTAGTACATCTTCATCAGCGGCACCTGTTATTAACCTCCATTTCCCATATCCAGTGATTGAATGTGTTGTTGTTGTTTTTTTTATGTACACCCCCCCCCCCCGGTGTGAGTTCATCTTGCCACTAATATTTCAGTGCTTAAAATATTTCATTCACTTTTATAAATGGTGAGTGATCTCCTTTGTGCAAAATCTAGGTCAGTGATAGACTGTAATCTTATTTGTGCAAAATTTAGGTCAGTGAAAGCATTTGTGCTAGATCTAGGTCAGTGATATCATTTGTACAAAATATAAATAAAAAAATATCATGTTCACGAAATTTACGCCAGTGATCTCATATGTGAAAAAATTAGGTCAGTGGTCTCACGTTTGTAAAATTTAGGTCAGTAACCACTTTTATGCTTATTTAAGTGTTTTTACAAATATCTATTAATTAATAAATTACTATTAATTAATTGATTAGATAGTGTTAACATTTCAGAATACAAATATGTTGATAAAGGATAGAATGACATTTATTTTTTTTAATTTACAGCCTTTACTCTTTCTAAATTTGCATATTTGTAAAATAATGAAGCGGAAACATTTGTTCTAATGGCTACAAACTAACTATTCTTTACATAAATTCGGAATTATCTTACTATATTCAAATTTCACGCAGACTTTTAATGAAACTTACTTAGAGTGCATATCGCAATGCTTAGAGATACAGAACACAATCCTGTTATTAATTAATGTTAAACAATGCGTAGAGATACAGAACACAATCCTCATACTAATTAATGTTAAACAATGCACTGGGACATACATGACTGCGAACACTTATCACTGTTATATTTGAGTGTATCTGGAATATTTAGTCTAAAATATAATAATATTAAAAGTCTAATTACCTGTAGGTTTTTAATATCTTTAATTTAGTAATTAACTTTTATTATTTTATTATGATATTATCATCATAATATGTCATCACAAGTTATGAGAAACCTTATAACTGAACATACGAGAACTTGGTATCCCTGTGAGTTCGTAAAGTGAAATTAGCTGACTGCATTAGCAATGATCTTAAGGTAAGAAATGTTAACAGAATGTACGTAGACTCATTATTTTAATATGGACTAAAATCAGTACCACCCCCACCCCCACCCCCACCCCCCCAATTCATTAAAACAACTGCTAAATGTGGTCCCAATGCCTTAAACCCCCCATTCATCAAAACGACGTCTAGTTGGGGTCTCAATTCTACAGGAACGGCTTAATGCGTACACACATGACCCAGATCCGTTTTCAATTCAGTGATTTTAAATTGGTAGTGCGTGGAAAAAAAACCAAACTATATAAGACCAAGGTGACAGGTAGCAGGGTGCAAACACCTCCCTGCTTTCCTCTCCCCCCAAACATACACATATATACACACACACACACACACACACACACACACACACACACACACACACACGTACAGGTTTAATTATTTTAGGCCTTTCAGCAAAATGGCCGGTAATATTTCATTCATTTATCTTTCTGAAGGAAATGGTGTAGTTCCCACCAATCCACCAGCCCCCTTCCCACTACACCCCACCTTCTTTCATGAAGACCACGAAATTCTGCAAGCAGCAGGAGTGATATATGTGAGATGGAAGCGTTTGCAGAGTATACCAAAATGGGAACCCTGCGTGCTGTGATACGAAGTTTAGAGTTTCGCACTTGCCAAGAAAATTCCTCTAGTTGACAGCGCTTTAAGCACCAAGCTTTCTGGAATCGTCCTGTGTTTGGATAATGAATAAAGGCTCACAGTTGTCTCCACTTTGATTTTCCACTTGGCACAACCGCATAAAATTAAACCGCATCCCCATATGCTTAATGCAAAATATAAGAAACTTCTTTTATTAGTAAAGCACATCTTTGTGTGCGTAAACCCATATTTTGTGCTTAGTGAAATATTTTATTCTCTATAGTCTATATGAATTTCACATTTATTTCGCAAACATAAAATTAAGTAGTTTATTGGATTATAAGCAGTATTTTTAAAATTATGTTTTACCGAAATAACATTGTTGCTGAATAAGGCCTTAAATATCGGAACCTTACACTAGTTTCTTCCTAGAATAGTTAAATTATATTAAACATGCAATATACGCTCTGCTAAAATTCGCAATTATTATATTGATCTCTATTTAATAATAGTATACAATCAAATTGGAATAAATACATACACATATCTGAACAAAGTGAAGTTGGGTCCTACAAAGTTATCTCCTCTTTTAAGAGGACGTAAATGGCACGATGGTGGTAGTGGACACTTCTTTACACAGACAGCTTGAGGCCTCTCCGATAATAATGTTATCAAGTTACGATCTTTTCTGTCATAACAATATAAGCAACAGACACTCTTGCTGCAAAAGTTCAAATCAGAGAAGTTAGTAATCTCACTCATTATTCAGAGACGAAGCCAATGGTGTACGTATACTTCAGTCCTTTGTTTACACATTGCTACCACATTCTTACTTTTAAGTTATTTTAGATTTCAATCACATTCATGTTTTCCATTATAAGTTCAAGCAAGCTTCTCACATAATAGTTTTCACATTATACTACTATCCAACTCTTGCTTTCCGATCGTGTTATATTTATTGGTTTTACTTGAATCACTTTTTACATATAATACATATCGATTTCCAATTCATATTCTAAGTGTCTATGTGTGCGAAACGCTAAAGCATCTTTGACCTTCAAGCACATGGGAGTATTTTTTTTTTTAGCTTGTCGGTATTTTCACGTGGCCAGCTTTATATTGCTATAGTCGCGTTTACAAAACAGATATAACATCAAAATACTCATAAGAAAAACTGACAGTCAAGGTAATCTATAAATATAGTTTTCCATTTCTGTGTATCCCTCTATGCGAAACGCTAAAGCGCGATTTGTTTGTCAACTTAATGATTTTTAGATGGAAAACGGTTTTCGTAAAATGAAAATTTTGAAGGTGACTTCTTTCAACCAAGTGATATCAATTTGCCTTACAAGTTGAAGTGCTGTCAGTTCCCAGTAATGCTCATATTTGCAATGACTATTAATAAGTTAAGGACAAACCTTCTAGCACGTGGGAGGTTGTTTTTTTTGAGCGAACCGGTATTTTCACATGGCCAGCTTTTTGTTGCATTGTCACGTTCACGAAACAGAGAAAACATCAAAATACTCATTAAATAAAACGACGTTCAAGGTCATTTGCTAAATGATGCTCGAATTTTCACTCGCAATTTGACTTATAATCAAGCTTTTTGATTAACAAATTAATATATCTACCCAGCAATGCGCTCATTTTAATTCCCAACCCGTCATATAAAAGTACTCTAGTTGTAATATTTTCGAATTTCATCCGCTTTCCAATCACATTTTTACTACATTTCATATTATTATTGTTATATTCACATTCATATATTTTCTCAGCATTCTCATATTTCAGTTTTATTTGTCAGTTTATTTTAACATGTTCTTAATTTCCAATCATACTCCCCCCCACCCCATCTTATTCCAATCACATTTTACATTTTATTGCGTTCTTCTATTTCATTCCTATCTCATCTGAGTGAAATCTTACATTTTATTATGTTCTAATATTTCATTCCTATCTCAATCGAATCAAATTTTATTTTGTAATCACGTTCTTTACTTATGATCATATTCTTGATTTTTGCAGTCCAAAAGGCAGTTTAATTGTCTTAATTTGCAAGTACATGTTTTACTATATTCCAATCATATTGTTACATTGCATTCCCATGCTTAAATTAAAATCACATTTTTGCCTTCAAATCAAATTACAAACATTTTCTTAGTTTCCAATCATATTCTTGCATTCTCAACAAATCCTGTCATTATTCATTGCATTCTCATCAAATTCTTACTACATATTGACACTCAGATTACACTCGTATTTTTCATTCTAGTCCTAAAATATTTTAATCATTTTTTTATTCCAATTACAGTCTGCATTCCAATGTTAATTGCAATCTCATATTCCAATCATATTTTTACATTATAACCATATTTTTACATTCATATCACTTTCGATTTTATTCTTACATTCCAATCATAGTCGTACATTCCAATCATATTCTTACATTCCAATCATATTCTTACATTCCAATCATATTCTTACATTCCAATCATATTCTTACATTCTAATCATAGTCTTACATTCTAATCATAGTCGTATATTCCAATCATATTCTTACATTCCAACCATAGTCGTACATTCCAATCATAGCCGTACATTCCAATCATATTCTTACGTTCTAACCATAGTCGTACATTCCAATCACATTCTTACATTACAGTCACATTCGTAAATTCCAAATCACATTCTTACGTTCTAATCATAAAGGTTTCTATTCCTGCTATTCTCCAAGCTTGTTTTCTAAACCTTCTACCAGACTTGGAGACTATTACCAAAGGAATGGTACAGCAAAAGAACTTGATGCTTAGTCTGTGAAAGTAGAGGTTTGTGAGTCAGTGTGGGGAGAAGGGGAGGGGGGAGACTTGCAGCACCTGCTGAATGTCAGACGGATTCTTCAACCGCTTGGTAATGCCAACATGCAATGCCGTTAGCCTGGTTTGGCCAATCAAACGTGCATTCCAATGTCCGAGTGCAGGCAAAATATTTTGTCCATGAATCGCTGTAGCGTCTCTGAGTGTGGCCATTGAGTCAATGGCTACAGTTATATTCACCTAAAAAGTCTATTAGGTTATATATATTTATTTAGAGAGATGTATTAACAGGGAGAAAGATGACAAATTGTAAGAAAGAGACAAAGAGAACGCCATATATATATATATGGATAAATATTAACAGGGATGAAAAGGTGACAAATTGCTAGAAAGAGACAGACGGTCAGACAAAAAGAAAGCCGTATATATAGAAATTGACAAAGCCGAATCAACAGGATAAAATCAAACAAAGAGAGCAAAGAACAAAAGAAGGAGCTGGGAGCAGAGACGGAGAGAAAGAAATAGAGAATAAAAAAGATGGTATAAGAAAAATATTCATCGAGAGAGAAAAAATACATAGCCGGATAGAAAGAAAGAAGAAGTGAAAGAGATACACAGAGACTGAGAGAGAAGGAAAAAGGAATAAAGAGTGAGTTAGAAGGAGTGAAAGAGATACACTGAGACTGAGAGAGAAGGAAAAAGGAATAAAGAGTGAGTTAGAAGGAGTGAAAGAGATACACTGAGACTGAGAGAGAAGGAAAAAGGAATAAAGAGTGAGCTAGAAGGAGTGAAAGAGATACACTGAGATAAGAGAAAGAGATGGAGAGCAAAGGATAACGAAAGACGAGAATTAATTGGAAAATACACAGCCGGAGAGAAAGAGAGAGAATGTGTGAAAGAGGTACACAAAGACGGAGAGAAAAGTGGACACAGAGGAGAGGCTGATGAAAAATGAAACATATAGAGAAAGATTAAATGAAGTAACTCAGAGCAACTGATCTTGTAATTCAGTTTTACTAGTTGTTATTGACCGAAAATTACTGACCGACAAGATGTTGCTGCAAAAGTTAGGGGACATTTACAAAACTCAACTCCACCCGTTTCTTAATTATGTGTATGAGTAGACGTGTGTGTCAGTGAATGTGCGTGCGCGTGTGTGTGTGTGTGTGTATGTGTTAAAATAGCATTCTATCTTTGTTTTGTGTCTGGCTAGTGCGTGTGTAAATGTGTGTACGTTCTTGAGTATGTGTGTGTGTGTGTGTGTGTGTGTGTGTGTGTGTGTGTGTGTGTGATGCGTGCGTCAGTGTATGTGCTGTCAGCTATTGTGTGAAAATAATTTACTTTATTTTGTGTATGAATATATCAGTGAATGAGTGTGTAAGTGTTTTAAAATAGCATTTTTTTCTTTGAACTGTGTATGAAAAGGTGTGTGCGTGTGTCAGCGAGTGTGGGTGTATTTGTATGTGTGAAAGTAGATGTGTGCGTGAATGAGCGTTTGTGTGCGTAGAAATAGTATTCTTGCTTTGCAGAATGGTTGTTTTAACTTTTGCTCACCATAAACTTAATTAAACCTTGCCATTAGAACTTATTTTAGCGGCACTGATGGTTCTCTCCGCTATACCGGTGTGTGAATGGGAGAAATGATATGGATGGAGGGAGGTCAAAGAAAAACAACGAACTTAGAAAAAGTTTACAACTTTCTGAGAAACAAGAAATAACAATATTTCCCCTCTCTCTGCTGTACCATCTTCGCATCATCAATACTTAATATAAAATACGCTTCCTGATGGTTTTATCGGGTGCACAAGCATGCATGCTTTGTAGATTTTTAAGGTTGTAGACGATTCCGCAAAACAGGACAGACAGGGAGGCTACTCTAGACGCAACAAAGGCGCTCTCCAGTGAGAGAGGCGAGCGAGCTCACTCAGACTGAGTAAATTTTCCGCAGACGCCTTGGCGGCAAAGTGAAACACGATTCCGCGTCATATCATGAACGACTTGCAGTTTCAGAGTTAGCGCTGGGGAGAAAGTTTTCTTAGTGGTGAGGCGTCGGGCTGGGCGAAATGCACGAGCAAAGATCACTTTCGAAATTTTATTTTCCGACCAGCGTGAAACATGAAAACATTGTTTACGAAAACAATCCACGGATCTCCGCGGGACTGTAGGAGTCAGGAGAGAAAAGTGTTTACAACGTGAAAGAGAGGTGGAGGGGTGGTGGTGAGGGGCTCGGGTAGAAGTTGTGGCAGTCTCTGAAAGATCTAGGCCTGAAATATTATGGAATGAAAATATTGTTTCTCATGCCTTAAAAAACATAGCAAAGATAACTCTTTTACTTAAAACGACGATATTTACAATCTACCAAAAAAAATGTTTTATGCAACGTTACTACTTACGAAATTTGACGAATTATATTTTCCTGTGTGAGTGATTATGTCCTGTAAGAGCACTATTGATTTAGAATTTGAATTGGGTGCTCAGAATATTATAATTGTCTGGTAATTATTGTAAATATAATCGATTAATACTTAATAGTAGTTTTTTTTTCTTCTCTATGTATGTGGTGCGGTTTGTGTGTGTGTGTTTGTTTTCTTTTCCAAACACGAAACATTGTGTGTTTCATACAACATTTGCGAATCTGTACATGTTCAGGACAAATTTGAGTTTGATTCGGCCTTTATTTATTTCGGATTGGTACCTACTTTTATACGAGCTTTGCCTGCTTCTTTTCTTATGTCGTAGACTGCATCCAGAAAGACAGGATGGAAAGAGTACGACTTTGTTTAGTGCAGATTAAAATAGGTCAGAGAAGTTCCTTTTTTATGTTTTGAGAATTAAGTAGGTCAAGCGAATATGTAGTGCAGATGCAGTAAATCAGACAAATACATTTGCATGAAATGCACACGAGGTGAGATTGGCATACTCTTATTTGTGTAAAGTATTAGGGACAAAAGATAAACTTTTGTCTATGCAGTGTGGACTGAAGTAGTACATATATAATCCTGTTTGCAGTGTAGACTGAAGTAGGGCAGTTATAATATTCGTGTTTATAATGTGGACTGAAGTAGGACAGATAAGATAATCGTGTTTGCAATATAAAGTAGAAGAGATGTAATCATGTTTACAATATAAAATAGGACAGATGTAATCATGTTTGCAGTGTAGATTTAATTAGGACAAATATATTCATGTTTGCAGTGTGGGCTGAAATAGGACAGATATATTCATGTTTACAGTGTAGACTGAAGTAGGACATAACTGATTGCAGTGTAGACTAAAGTAGGAGTGCGAAAGACAATTGTATTTAGCTGTAGTGCACGAAATAGGTGTGTCTCTTCTGTAGATGGAAGTATGAAACACGAGTGCATTTGTCGACAGCAGATGGAAGTACTACGGACGGTTACACTGCACGGAGATGCGACTGTAGTAGAATAAGATGTTTTATGCAGTACAGACGAAAATGTGAAAGAATATATTTTCATTGCACGTGACCTCAAGTAGGTCAATGCTTTAAAAGTTGTCGGATGCATGTTAAATCCAGAAAATTCTTCCCATGGAAACTGTCCTTTCTGTACCGGTAATTCAAGAAATTATGACGAACCTTTGGTGTATTAGTACTGTTCAAGTTGACCTTTGTAACTTGATTCCGGATGTCTAGCGTTGATGTAACTTGACCTTTCACCTCGTCTTTGACGTTCAATCATAGAACACGCCGTTAACTTGGCTATGGTCGTCTACATTCAAATCTAGCGCCCGTTAGATTTAATCCTCGCGGGTAAGGTGATCCTGCATAACCTATTACCTCCCTTGTTAGTGAATCGTCCTAGGAGCTGTATTCTATCACCGGAACTAGCCTGGAAGAAACGAATAGATAAATGATCGATATTTGAAGAGATTTTTATCTTCAACCCCAGCTGGTAGAAACTGTGTTAACCGGTGTTGTGATTAAGTGCTTTGGACAGAGCTTAGTGTTGAAGCAATGATAGGTGCCGTACTGAAAAACGAAGTCTGAGGCTGTAAACTTTTCATTAAATGTAATATTTTTAAGCCTGCATTTATTTAGCGACCGGCTACATTTACCGTAAAGGTACTTGAGTACGAAATTTACAAATGCTCTTTCCTAGTCCTACCAGTGCTACCACCAGTCTATGCAATAACAATGCGTGATAGCACATTGATTTGTGCGCAGTAATACTAATATTTAGCACTTAGATCTATACACAGTAATACTAACAATTTAGCACTTTGATCTGTATGCAGTGAGGCGTTTGTTTACGTGACTGCAGGAGGAGGGAAAGAGGAGAAAGAATACTATTATTTTAAATAGTCCCTCGTTGCTTACTGGAAACTTAACCCCGTTTCTCAGTCACATGCATGCGCACTCAAGAACGGATGCAAAGGACGGACGACGGATGACAGCGTCACACACATCCTAGTCCTAAGCAAATAATATTCAATATAGCTCAAGCCCCCCCCCCCGCCCCGACTCCCATAGTGAATGCAGTCCTATAATGTAAATGAACGAAATGAGATGAGAAAGTGAGTCAATAATTATAAGGTTAAAAGTAATTTCAGAAAGGAAATGAAGTCAGATAAAAGAAATAACAAGATAAAAATATTAAGGTAGATCAAGTTGAAGTACAGTTCAAAGTCATCACTTTAAATGAAGAATTTTAGTGCACGCATTCATCACCAGTAATGGCATTGTAATAGTAATGTATTCATCAGCACTATCACCAGTAATGGCATTGTAATAGTAATGTATTCATCAGCACTATCACAAGTAATGGCATTGCAATAGCAGCAAAGGCAATGCAATATCTTTTCAGTGTTCTCTTGTTTTGCCTGTTTTGGATAAGAAAACAACTGTCCCTCTGCTAATGATAGCATATGTGATTAAAAGCGTGGTTTGATGACTTAGCAGGGAACCAACAACCTCTAGAGGTAGCTTTTGTGACGAGCAGCATTTCCTTAGCTGGAGTCAACAACGTGCACCAGTTTGCCTGACTGGAAATAAAATAGTAATATTTATCCTGTTATACATTGCTTATAATTGTGCATCCAAAGGAAAAACATTGTTCACTGTACAAGATATTAGAAAAACATTGTTCACTGTACAAGATATTAGAAAAAAAGCAACGAGTTTGTGCAACATAAACTAACATCCAAACAGAAATTGGTAAAGATTTATTTTTGTTTTCAAATTCGAAAACTTAGGCTTGAACACTAGAAAAAGAAATAGGTCATATAACAGGAAAGTTGTGTGACCAGTAGCAAGTCACTCGCAGACTTTTATTCTTCGTTGTGTATAGACGTGACATGTCTTCCTTTCACACCGTGACTCGCAAGGAAATGACTTTACCATGTTCACTAACTGATTATGAATGACTGATTATTCTGAAGCTTAGTTCACATATACACCATACTGCAATGAATGACCCGATTGTGTGATTTATTATGTATTCTCATTGATCGATCAGTGAATTCAGGTAAGGGCTTAAATAAATTATTTTTGATCAGTTACTCTCTTTCATTCAGTGCATGTGTTTGTGATAGTGAGAGCGTGCGTGCGTGCGTGTATTTGTATGTATTATTATCACAGAAATATTTATTCATACCTATCTGAACTTTATAGACACAATTCCCTTTAGAATGCATACACAAATCAAATGGATACAAGCCATCTGACACATGATTTTAAAATAAAAACTTTACATAATTCAACGTATAGCACATTCTCCTTTGATGGTAAAAAAACAATTAAGCACTGTGGCATTCGTATTTATAAGTTTTGTCATGTTCTACTCTAAATTTAGTATAGCAAGAGTTATTGGCCACTGAATCTTCATTCGGAGAAAAGCTAAACTTTTGTTTTTTGTTTTACTTTAAAATTACTTTTATATTTACTCTTGTGCATGCGTGATTGTGTGTGTGTGTGTGTGTGTGTGTGTGTGTGTGTGTGTGTGTGTGTGTGTGTGTGTTTGTATTTTAACTGTGTCTACCTTTTAACAGTTTTAAATTTTCTGGATTTTATAGTATGTTTTGTGTTTGCTTATCTAAAAATTCAAAAGTGATTAACAAGGGAAGAACATGAATGTCTAAATAGTTCTTCGCACCCATAGAATGCACTTACAGTCTCAAATGAATTTTAGTGAAACTATTGATTTGTTAATTATTTTTTGTAACGATGAGTGTATAATCACAGTCCTAAAGATTGCACTAATGTTCCCAAAAGAACTACAAAAAGCTGCTTTAGGTTTTAGGTGTGCAATGAAATAACTATACAACCTCTGACGTAAAGATGCTGGCGGAGTTAACAGAGTGGTGCTTCTCAAATGGAACATTCTCCCCTTCTACTCCAGTAATGAATCAACCATCTGCACGCCAAGTGTGCTTAAATGAACAATAACTTGCAATGTGTCCATGGTTTTCAGTAGGTATACTATTACATGCAATGTGTCCAACGAATTGAGCATAATTACAAACAGATTTTCACGAAGATTCATATCTTTAGCCGTAAGTAATAATAGAGAGAAACAAAGACATTTTAGATAGGCAGATAAATTGACATGCAGGCATACTGATGATAGACAGACACAGACACTAGATAAATTGACATGCAGGCATACTGAGGATACACAGACACAGATAGATAGATAGATAGATAGATAGATAGATAGATAGATAGATAGATAGATAGATAGATAGATAGATAGACAGATAGATAGATAGATAGATAGATGAATGGATGGATGGATGGATGGGTGGGTATTGGTTGATGGATGGATGGATGGATAGATAGATAGGTAGATAGAGAGATAGATAGATAGATAGATATTTTTATTTTAGGAACTAATATATATATTATAATCCATTTTATTTTAGGGATAATCTCCACTTCATATTTGAAAATAAAATAAGATCAAAGAATGTTTACGTTTAATGCCATAAAATTGTTCAGAATAAGATTATTTCAAGACAACAAAGTTGTCCAGAATGAATTTGCGTTCGAAATCACAACGTTTCCAGAATGAGTACATTTCAAGGACATAAAATGTTGTCCAGAATGAGTATATTTCAAGGCCATAAAGTTTTCAAGAATGCACATACGTGTGAGGCCATAACGTTGTTCTGAATGAGCAGTTTTTAAACCATAAGTGTGTTCAAGAATGATTAATTATAGGTTTGAAATGATAAATTTATCAAAAGAACTAAAGGCTCGAAATCATAAAGCTGTCAAGAATGAGTCTAGGTAAAGAACATTTTATTCTGTGGAAAGAACATTTAGACCAGTGGTGCACAAACCTTTTGAGTCAGGGGCCATAATCTGACTTCTCGAAACCGTCGGGGGACACAAAAACGTGAAGATCAAAATCGTCCCACATTAGATAGACATCACGTCTAAGAACACACAAATAACGATTAAGTCTATAATTACGACAAAGAAGTTGCATACTAAGACTCATTCTAAAAATGTTACGATACGCCAACTTTCACAAAGTCAATGTGATGGATAGTGCTGCATGTCATCAGCAAGCTTCAAAATGTCCGGCTTGATGTTTGACGTTGAAAGACTCAAAATTGCTTCCAGATATTCATCAGTCATCTGATTGCGGGTATTGCCTTTGTTCAGTTTCATCTGTGAGAATGTCTGTTCACAGAAGTTTGTGCTGCCAAACATGCTGGTGTGGACAAGTGTGTTATCTTTCAGATTAGAAAATGTATCAGGCAATGTTCTGTAGAAGTCAAGCAAACTGTTCTCTCAGTAAGTAGCAAGCAGTTCATCAGATGTCTGGAGATCAATAAGTTCGAGCTGGGTATTCTGCTGACAAGTCATCCACTGACACACTGAACGGATCAGCAAAAGTTTCATTAACAATCTGCATTGGTCAAAGTCATGAAACCGTTAATTGAAAGACTGAACCAATGCATCTAGCTTTCCAACGTAAACTTTTGTGTAAATGTCCTGACTCTTCTGTAGCTGTGACTGAAAAGTGGGAAACTGCACAAAGTTCCCCGATGCTGCTTGCTGCTGGAACAACTGCAACTTTGTCCAGAATGCCGAAATGTGATTTGCAAGTGGACAAGCAAGCTGATTACGAAATCTCGTAACTTACCTCACACGCTGCACTAAAATCTGCTGACTGCTTTGAGAAAATGTTCTGTTGGCGATTCAGTGAAATGCCTCAGAGATTCAATTCGAGCTGTTCGTTCATCACAGACAACGTTGTGGAAATCTTGATGCTTCGTCTCATAATGACGCTTTATATTAGAAACCTTTGCCACTGCTACTGCTACTGTTGAATGACACAGCCGACAAATCACGTTCGTCTGTTGTTGAACAAAACAATATTGTACAGTCCAGTCATCATTAAGCTGCCGGTTTTTGTTGTCAACTTTTCTTTTATGATTAGCTGCCATTTTGTCATAAAAATATAATCAAAATAAACAACGGAAAATATGGCGGGTACTTCCGGTAAACCGGGTAATTGGTGATGTGCACCACTGCAAATTTAATGACAATACTTCCAGGCAAATTTTATAGCCATTTGATCGGGTAGTAGACCACATATTTGACTTTGGACTCGCGGTGACTCTTCGTGGGCCGAATCTGGCCCACGGGCCGGAGTTTGTGCACTACTGATTTAGACTGTAATTTACGGTAATAGGCATTGCTTTGATTGCTGAATTAATTAGTTTATAGAGTATTGTATTTATGTGAGTATACTTAGGTCACCGAGAACACATTTATCTGCATGCCATCCACTTTTGAAATGCACTGCCTCGTCAGTAGAAATTGTTGCCAGGCTTTACTGTTGTCACCAAAAGGGGGAGGAGGGGAAAAAGGAAGTGGAGATAGAAAAAAAATATGAACAAACAAATGAACAATGGAGAATGTCACTTTAGAGTACCACACTTGTCACTTCAACTTCCCCACTGTCACAACTTTATTCAGTCCTTCAGTAATTTGTCAACAATACTTACATATCTGTTGGTTGTTCGAAACAGTATCTGATATGCATACATCATGGAAGTTTGACTTTCTCGTTGTAATGATGCATGCAGGGTTATGTATGGTGACGTGTTTGTATGCACGATTGCAATTAGAATGAAAAATGTAAACAATATAGGACAATAAAACATCAATACCACACTCACCCTTTGAAAATTGTATTTAGCAATTTACTTTTTTATGAATATGTTTTAAATTTATTGTCTTATGGATTCTTTCTCTTGTTCAAATTAAAAACTACATTCTCTGCTTGAAATACACAGCTGAATCTTCAATCCAATTTGGTGTTCATTAAAAGTGTAGAAAAAGTGTAAGCACCCAGAGGCCACATAGCACATTGGAATCCCAGGTCTCTCTTCTCCTCTCAGTCAAAATCAAAACTTGAATTTCAGCTTTAATATAGTGCCTCCCTGGTAGCCAAAATGTTATTCTACTGGATAGAAGAAAGTGTGCATCAGGTAAAAGATAGGTTTAATGATTTTAACGTAAAGATTCATCCTTGACGTTAACCTGCTGGTCAGATGAAACTAAACATTAACTTTGTTATTATATCCTAATAATTTGTCTATAATGCTCCATGTCTTGTTCACATGATAAAAAAAATTAAATGTTGTTACAATCCAGCCTTGGTGCCGCTCTTGTTGTTTTCATGAAACTAAACATTAAATTTTGTTATTACAATCTGTCATCATTTCCATTATCACGGGTACTGTTTGCACGTGCTGTACATATGACACACTTACTTCCTATCCAAACCTCAGGCACTTACCTCAAAGTGCTTTAAATTTTAAACTGCTAAATTCTCACATATTTCAAATATAATAATAAATAATAGATTCAGTGAACATATTTCACAATTAAATTGCCAAGTTGTTTCTACTTTTATGAAATCGAATAATCCTAAAAGCAAAGACTTTCAAAGTGGTATGGAAAGATTTATTATCAAACATTCTGACTAAAGTCTACAAGAACAAAATTGTACACTAAAACAAATCACTGCTATGAGCTACACAGATGTGTTTTGAAATATTTAGAGTTTCAAAATCATGTACAGAGACAAATATGATAATCTTCAGCAAAATGATGTACACATATTTAATAAAATAGTGTTATCAATACAAACTATTCAAATTAGCAACAAATATTAAGAAATATATAACAGCCATGCTCGTTATACATTCATTTCAAGCATTGATAAAAGAATTCGATTTTAGTTACAATGTTCATGGCGTAAATAAGTCAAATACACGATAATTTCCTTTGTCTGAAGGGTGAAGGAACATACAACAAAAATTAAATTTTAAAATAATTATTACGGTCGAGGACGAAGCCATATTTTTGTGACAACTGTCACTTTCATTCCAGTAATTAAAGTAATTGCCTCAAATCACTGACACCAAACTAAAGGAATTATTGTTTCTCTGTTCTTTCACAAAAGTGTATTTGACAGATCTGACCCGTAATTTGTTATCACTGCACGGCTGGTGATTTTGTGACGATTATACTAGTTTATTTCTGGTGAGCTTATTGGTTTTGGTTAGTGTGTTTTTTTTTCTAGCCATCACACGTGCATGTTATCTCATGGCGAAATCGCTTTTGTTTGTTGTTTGATGATTTAGCCCGCCACCAGCGTAGAGATTATTTCACGGCAAAGCAAACATTACACTGAAGCGTAAATTTCGCTACATTAACACAATACATGTTTCTACTTTGGATTCAACATGTGAGAAATACATAAAACTGGTATTGTTATAATGCTGCTAGATACCCACAAAGTTCCTTTACTCGAAAATCACAAAGTATCTGACTGATAACCTTGCCAATTGATTGATTGTCTTTCTTGCAGTTTATGACGTCATTCCACGAGAAAGGAAGAAGGTCGTGGAATTTTTTACCTGTGATTGAGGTTTTCAAGTCGTCTTCATGTCGTCTTCATGTCGTCTTCAAGTCGTCTTCATGTCGTCTTATGTCGTCTTATGTCGTCTTCAGGATTTTGTTCCCCTTTGTCATCACGATTTTCAATGAACTCTTCCAGAGAAGGAAGATGTTTAGGAACATAAATAGCAATGAATCGATGTGAAACAAAAGTTATCACAGCAGACACTTCAGAAATACGGTAACTTGATTAGTTTAAAGTTAGTGAAATTTGGGATATTTCACTTCAGTCTCTGTACTGTCTCTGTACAGTCTCTGTACTGTTTATTCTTTATGTTTATATATGTTGTTATTTTAATTTCATGTGTGTGTGTGTGTGTGTGTGTGTGTGTGTGTGTGTGTATCCATGGGAAGTGGATTTCGTTTCCTAGTGGCTGTTGCGAAGACAAAATCATTTGTTTCCCTTGATCTCCGTTTCTGTGAATAACATCAAGTCTCTCCTCTTGCTCTTCACAAACAGGTTTTGCCTTTTTTCTTGTACAATTTGTTTCAGATTTGCACTTTGGCCTCTCTGAAATGAATGCAATTGACCTTAATGTTATATGTTTTTGTTTTGTACTTAATCATGTTACCAGGCAATCTTCTTTTAATAGTGTGCTGTTTCATTTCCTTCAACTCACTCGTTTTTTCTTGGTTGTTTCTTTTCATTTTAATTCCATTCCCTCTCGTGTCTTATTTTTTTTCCAGAATTTGTTTTATTACGACGATTTAAGTGGTTACCTGAAGTAAAATACATTGCCACGCCGTTTGTGATTCTTTTCTTACGACGGAAACTTTATGTGAGCTGAACCAAACTCTTTTCTGACACTGTCACCGTCTTCTATGAGTATAATGTGTTTCATGTGTCATATCTCTGTCACCATCTTTTATGAATATAATATACTTAGTATATCATATATCTGTCACTATCTTCTATAAGTATAATATGTTTAATGTGTCACATCTCTGTCAATATCTTCTATAAGTATAATATGTTTAATGTGTCATATCTCTGTCGCCATCTACTATGAGTATAATATTTTTAATGTGTTAGTATGTGTGACATATCACTGCCACCATCTCTGTCACATGTCCAGTTCTCATTTTACGACCCTGTCCTAATTTAGGCACTAATTATCAATATTAATTTATAGGATAATCCCTAACATTAGCGACAGCTGGACTTGCCTAACTTATCTCCCTTTCAAATGCCACAATCTCAGCTTGATTGTTCACGACACCTAGTCGGATAAGTTAGTTGACTTCTTGCCACAATGTTATCTCCCCTTTATTTATAGATTAATAAATATAATTCTTTATTCCTCTACTCACGGCCCGGCCCCCAGTTGGCAATTCTTTATGAGTGTAATATGTTTCATTCGTCATCTCATAACAGTATAATGCGTTCAAGTTATGATTGTGTAGACATATTTCTGTCGACATCCCTATGAGTAAAATACGGTTCATTTATCAGAGTATGGACCTATTTCTGTCACCATCCAATTATGAGTGTAATATATTAAATATGTCGTTGTGTTGACATATCTATGCCTCATTTCAGTGAATGATTTCTTTACAGCTAGTGTTAAGTGTCTCTTATATTATGACTGGAATTTCTGACTGGATTAATGATTAATCTCTGCCCAGTAACTGTGCACATGTCAGTGATTAGTTTTAATGTATATCTTTGGTGGGATATGGTAATTTTACACACAGTGGCTATAACTAACTTCTCAGGGGTTGCATTTGTGTCAATCATTAATTAGTTTTGTAGTAAGTGTCCCTTGCATTATCGTACTCCAGTGATGTCATGTGAAAAATGGCGTCATCTCTGATCTCTGTTGCTTGCATTGTTATCACTCAGTGATGTCATTGGTGACCCGTGTTTCTTGTATTCTCGTCACTCTGTAATTATATTTTTCAGTATGACCTTTGTACCCTTAGTCTGCTAACTGTGTAATGATCTCCAGGGTCATTGTAATATTTAATTTAACCTATACCTAGCAAATAAAGTTATAAGAGGTGGAAAGTCTGTTGGCTAAATAATCGGAAATGATACTTCCCTATTTCCAAAGGTGATTTATGTTTTTTTCTCGCAAGTGAAGTCGTACATTTAATAATCACACTACCGACTTTAAAGCGGAGTTGATAATCGGTAAACGCAGCTACCAATAGTTTATAGAATGTTCAGCCTTAAATAATAACTGATTGACAATTTTCAGAAGTAGAATGGCAAAAGTGTTAGTCTAGAAATCAGTCGTATGTTCAGCCTTAAATAATAACTGATTGACAATTTTCAGAAGTAGAATGGCAAAAGTGTTAGTCTAGAAATCAGTCGTATCTTGCAAAAGTTGGACTGTGTGAATGGATGTCAGATTGTGATGTGCGGATCTATGAAAGACAGAAAAACATATAGCTATTAATTTAATTTAATGTTTTCTTAATTTCTTTCCTTCATTCTTTTGTTCATACACTTATAACTTAGTGATTTCCTAATGATAGTAAGTGAGTGAGTGAGTGGATGAGTGGGTGAGTGGTGAGTGAGTGAGTGATTTAATGGGTGGGTCTCTGAATGAGTGCATGCTCAAAATCCATTTTTAAATTTATTAATTTAGAAAACGGTTCATTTCTTTTTTTTCCTTGCGTCTTATCGATTCGCTCAAGTAAACAAGCTTTTTGTAGTTAAAAAATGAACACATTCAATTTTAAAGCGTTCATTATGTGTTGCTGGTCTATTATACTTTTATTGCTCTCGCTTGCTTTGTCATTGTTTTTAATTTTAATTTTATGTTTCATTAAAATACATATTTGTAAGCACGACAATATTTGATTCACTACAGCGGAGCTCGCATACCCCTTTGTACAAGCTGTTTTAGACTCATGCAGCTGAAGGGAGGCAACTGTGATTGGCATGGCACTTTTAAATAAATATACAGAAAATCTTTTTCTTAAAGTCTGTCAATCACATAGCCTAATAGGCTTACATTTACTATTTCATCCTCTCATCCCAACTAAAAGGATGATGGCAGACAAAACAAAAAAAAAACTAAAACAAAAGGACGCCGTTCAATGCACGCGCTCAACAAAAATGAGACGAAGGTCACTGAGAAAATGTGTAATGCGTCGTTGTAGGCGTGTTATTTCCAGAAAAATGTGCCTTGGTGTCAAAGGTCATGAAGTAGGTGCAAAACGCTATTGAAGAAAAAGAAATTGTGTTCAGTTCACGTTTGCATGTTAATGCATACAATTTTTAGTTAGTGTAAGTTTTAGTTAGTGTAAATGTTATATTGCATGTTAATGCATACATTTGTAAGTTTTAATTTGTGTAAATGTTAAATTTGCGTGTTTTACACACATGCATACGTAGCAATATTTAATTTACAACACTGTATAAAATAAACACAAGGGAAAAACCCTAGAAAACATAACAGAGGAAAAAACGAGAAAATAAAAGAATAATTTTACAGAAAACAATTAGATAGATAGATAGATAGATAGATAGATAGATAGATAGATAGATAGATAGATAGATGGATGGATGGATGGATAGATAGATAGATAGATAGATAGATAGATGGATGGATGGATGGATGGATGGATGGATGGATGGATGGATGGATGGATGGATAGATAGATAGATAGATAGATAGATAGATAGATAGATAGATAGATAGATAGAACTCAGTAGGTTCATGCTCTCACTATAAAGATTTCGGAAAATGTGTTTATGTGATTGTGGTTACTAGCGAGATATTCATGATCTATCATTATACACAAATGGAAAAATACAAATTTTAGTCGCTGTATATAAAAATATTTTATCGGCCTTTCCTCAAGGCTGTTTAGGTTTGTTTTTGTCAATATACCTCCCTCATTGCAAATGTTTTAGTTTACTTTTCAGGCCATCTCGATGCTTTACGAACCGTCTCACTCACGCACGCACACACACACACACACACACACACACACACACACACACACACACACACACACACACACACACACACACACACACACGCACACACTGTATTACTTAGAAGACTCATTCACTGCGCTATTTATAGGTCTCCCTCACCGATCATATACATTTAAAGGCCTTTCAAACAGTGCTACATGTATTATAGGACTCCTTCACTGAGCTACTTATACTCTAGGACTCCACTGAACTATTTATACTATAGGACTCTTCAGTAGGCTGATTATATATAGAACTCCTTAAGTAGGCTGATTATACTATAGAACTCCTTCAATAGGCTGATTATACTATAGAACTCCTTCAGTAGGCTGATTATACTATAGAACTCCTTAAGTAGCCTACTTATATTATAGAACTCCTTAAGTAGCCTACTTATACTATAGGACCTTAAGTAGCCTACTTATTCTATAGGACTCCTAAGTAGCCTACTTATACTATAGGACTCCTTAAGTAGCCTACTTATACTATAGGACCTTAAGTAGCCTACTTATTCTATAGGACTCCTAAGTAGCCTACTTATACTATAGGACTCCTTCACTAAGATAATTATACTGTAAGACTCCTTCACTGAGCCACTTATACTAAAGTACTCCTTCATTAGGCTGCTTATACTATAGGACTACTTCACTGAGCTGCTTATACTATAGGACTATTTCACTGAGCTACTTATACTATAGGACTACTTCATTGAGCTACTTATACTATAGGACTTCTTCACTGAACCACTTATACTAAAGGAGCTACTTATACTCTAGGACTCTTTCAGTGATCTACTTAGCCATCTTCACCGAGTTAATTAAGGGCCTCCCTCGCTGTAGTCCTTCACCGAGCTAACAAGTCTCCCTTACTCTATCTCCTTCACCGAGCTAACAACAAGTCTCCCTTACTCTATCTCCTTCACCGAGCTAACAACAAGTCTCCCTTACTCTATCTCCTTCACCGAGCTAACAAGTCTCCCTTACTCTATCTCCTTCACCGAGCTAATTAGATGTATTGTTACATATCTTTTTAACTGTACTTTCGCCATAATTACATGCCTCTTTCACTGTATCTCCATTACTGAGCAAATTACATTCGCCATTTAATGTGCTAATTACACGCTTCCATCATTGACCAAACTACGTACAGGCCCCATTTAATGTGTTAATTAGAAATCTCCCTAGCAGTCTCCTTCACCAAGCTAATTAAAGGCCCCATTTAATGTGTTAATTAGAAATCTCCCTAGCAGTCTCCTTCACCAAGATAATTAAAGGCCCCATATCATATGTTAATTACATACACCCCTCAATGTATCTCCTTCACCGAGCATATTAAAAGCCTCATTTATTGTGCTAATTACAGGTATTCCTTCACTGAATACTTATAGGCGTTCCTCACTGACCCACTTAACAGTTAAGAGCATGGTCTTTTTTATGTCACCAGCCGTCTTTGCACGGCGGGTCCTCGTAAGTGAAAGTCGTAGCTAAACACTGGTTTTAATATGTGTTCTTAGGCGTGACAAACCCAAACTGCTCCCAGGAATTCCTGTGTGGATCTCTCAAGACCAGGCCCAGCTCCCGACATACTGGCTCCTGAAGGGAATTCACCACAGCCAATTTTCAACAACCTTCTTGTCAGCAGTTGTAAAGATCAATGTTGGGAACCATGTATTGACCCAGATCAAAGGAAGAGGACTGCTCATCTCTACTGCCATAGTTAATGTCAATGCTGATGGTCCAACCAGTATAACATAAGTACGAAGAAGGTAAAAGGTGTGTTCCTCTGGGGGAAAAAAAACAACAGAGTGGCCGTGTGTAAGATCCTTGTCTAAGTTTCTACGCTTTCATTCATAGTATTCTCAAACTTACTTTATATGCAATAAAATCATTAGCCCCATTCACACAACATGGACATATATACAATCATAAATAAACTCACGATTACTATTTCCACTAGGAACATGTGACAATACAAAATATCTCTAAAGACTAATTACCAACAATAATATCAACAGTTCTAATAAATACATGAAAAATAGTTCTAAGTCTAATATTCCTACATTCTCTCTCTTTTAGTCAAACAACTCATCAATAAACTCATGGTTCAGCCTCATGATAAAACTCATCAAAACAAACGCAGAAATAATAAATTCTGGAAATTTGAAAAGGACAAGGCACTGTGGTCTTTCTGATAGTGCAAGTGTGTGTACGCAACTTTTGTCCGTCACTGAAATAAAATAAGACAGGGAACTAAAATCTAAGACATTTCCAGATCTAATAGTAAAATGTGCTGCTTGCAAACTCACTACAGTTAACTAGTATGATGAATCATTCTGAGCATTCTTGGAAACGGGGGTGGGGGTCCAAATGAAAAACTGCAAATTTACAAAGTCAAGAATAAACATAAAGATGTACATTATCGTGAGCCAACTTAACCAGAAACTATCTTAAGAGTGACACAATTTGGAATGATAATAAATATATCGTTAAAATTTTGTGTTAAACGTGAAACTGCCAATCTTGTGGCTTTGGAATCAGTCACTGCAGGAAAGCGAGAGAAGTAGAATTAGATTTCTTAGATCCCAGACTTGTTGAGGTCCTCTATGGGATATTTTTATTGAGTGAAGAAATTGTAAATTGACGAAAACAGCCATTTGTGATTTCACAAGAGGGGAGTAACTCCTAGCACACTAGTGATAAAGAATATTTATCTATTTCTTTTTCTAAAATGTAATGAAAGCTGTATTTGTATACAAGAGGTTAAACAATGCTTTGTGGGCCCCTGTGCTACTTAACACAGAAAAAAAAATGCACTGACTGCAACTCTCCCATGACAACAAGATTAATAGGCAAAGGCTGCTCGAATTAAATTTTGCAGAGTGCACATGCAATTTCTTTAGGTTTTTGGTTGTTGAACGAAGTCAAGATTATGCCTTGTGGAATTACACAAATACAACCTATAGTTCACCCAATGACCTTACGGCTTGTAACTCTAGCGTGCAAAACGTGTTACAAGCTATTCTCTGTACTAGACTGAAATAACTTACATCTACATTCACGAGCTTTCTCACACGTTATGAAATATTTCTGAAAACAATGAAACATCCAGAAATATTTTTTTTAAAGGACTGAAAAGACCAAGGTACATTTTTATCTGCGCTAGTGCTTGCGTTAGAAATGATTGCAAGCTATAGTTTGCAAAAATAAAATAACTCGCTTACAACAGGGGAAACATATGTAGAAGTACATACACTCCTGACGTTCTAGATATGTGAGAAATACACTAACACTCGCGTTATATTAAAAGAAATGGCTCTTAAAATATATATTGCAAAATCTAATAGCCCTCTAAAACAGGGGTCTCAAACTCAAATTGCTCTGAGGGCCAAATGAGGACTTCCAATTTCATGGGAACATTTCTTAACAATGATAAAAATAAAAAGACAACATAATAAGAACAGAGTGCTTTACAAATTTTATTTAATGATTTTAATCCATTTTTTTAAACTGTAAAGTTTAACGTGACTGTAATTACTATATTAGGTTTACCTTTCGTCAGTTTTTGTTCTGGAAGTTTGGGTACTTAACCGGCAGCGTTTTGCATCAACAAGGACCTCAATACTAAGTTTGAATGCATGAGAAGAAGCCAATCTCAGTGTTGCTTGCAAAGTTCATCAGTAAGCCGTGACCTTAGCATAGACTTGTTAACCTTCATGGAAGAGAAAAAAGTGTTCACATACATATATACTTCCAAACATTGCAATAATCCTTGAGGTAGCAAAGAGAGTAACCGCGGAAGCCTTTCTCGTGTAACAAACGTGTAGAATTCGGGAATTCTGCATATTTTTGCTATCACATTGAAGTTCTACCAACTCCATTTGCAATTCCTTTGCAAAATTGTCAATTTCTACAGCAAACGGTGTTGAAAAAAATAAATTGAAATTGCGGTTCCGCTACCCTAAAGTCTTCAAAGCACACATCAGACTTTTGAAGTAAGTTAGACAACAAATCTATATATTCTTTCAGGCATTTGGTACAACATTTCCTAAGGAATCGAGGGTTGAGAAAATAGGCCAAATTGCCCTCACTCACCTGCTTCATCCATAAACGTTTTAACTTTGAACGATTTCACATTGTCATACATTTGTGTGATAATCTGTTGGTTTTTTTGCCTTGAAGCTTTAAATTCAATGCATTCAAGTGATTATTAATATCTTTTTGAAAAGCAAGATTGCGTAGAAAAATAGAATCAGTCAGCAAAGTAAATGCTTTATTTTTCATTTTCATGAATGAAGCGATTTCATCTCGTTTTGAAGTGTTTCTTTGCAAATAGAGATGAAATCACTTCACGAATTTCCACGACTTAGCCATCTAACTTCAGTGTGATAAAGAAGTTCACCTTACTCTGCAAGTCCATATCTGCAAGAAGTGATGGTGAACTGCCTGTGATTCAGCCCCCGAGTGCATATAAAGTTGATTGTTTAAACTACTACATCCATCGCTTCTTTCATTTGTAGACTTTTACTACAAAGAGCTTCTTTATGCAAAATGCAATGTATACTAGGGAAGTTGATTCCCAGTTTCGAGGCTGTTTAATTTGTTTTTCACCAATCCAACTACACCTACATTTTCAGAACTCATTAATAGTGCACCGACTGTGGCCAAAGATACCACTTTATCCCATGGAAAGCTATATTTCTCAATGCATTTTTCCAGACCTTGAAATAAATCACGTCCAGTTGTTTAATGGCACTAATTCTAGGAATTCTTCTGTCAGATTTAAACTGCAGTCTACACCTCTGATAAACACAAGACATTGTGTGGTTTCTGACACCTCTGATAAACACAAGACATTGTGCGGTATCTGACACCTCTGATAAACACAAGACATTGTGTGGTATCTGACACATCTGTGCTTTCGTCGAGAGTAATTAAAAATGCTTCGAACTCCTTAACTCTTTCAATTAATTGTTTCTCCACATTGGCCGATAAATCTGTAATCCTGGTGACAACTGTATTGGTGACAAGCTTATGCCTTGAAACAATTTCTTTTGACCGGGAAGTAAAATGTCACTTACCTTTAAAAGACATTCTTTTACGAATAAACCATCTGTAAAGGGTCGTGATGACTTTGCTATCAGTTCACTTATAGCAAAACTTGCTCTTACTGAATTTTCGTGACTGATGTTGGTAAAGAAACTTCTTTGCTTGTATAATGCTGATTTAAGTTACATAACTTTATCTTCTCTAACTTTGCCCGCGTACACATCATATTTCTCATGGTGCATTGTTTTGTAATGCTGACGTACACATCCTATTTCCCATGGTGCATTGTTTTGTAATGCTGACGTACACATCATATTTCCCATGGTGCATTGTTTCGTAATGCTAACGTACACATCATATTTCCCATGGTGCATTGTTTCGTTATGCCGACGCACGTTGTACTCCTTTGGAACAGCTATCGTCTGTTGACAAACGAGACATTGAATTTTACTACTAACCTCAGTGACAAAATATAAATCCTCTCATTATACTTTTTTTTAAAAACCTCTTTTTTCGTCTACGAGCTTTCTGTTTTCGAAAGAGAAGACATTTATATGGGCACTTAAATGTAGCAAAATCAACATGATCATTTTCACTATATAAACCGGATATCCGCATTGGGCGTGGCAAGTATAATCAATCAATAAATAAGAACCTCTAATGGTTAAGACGGCATTAACCTCAGCGGCGGCGAGAGAAGAATAAATAAATGAAATGCCAATTATTTTTTTTTAATCCCAAAATGCTTCTCGGGCCGCACAATATGCCTTCACGGGCTGCGTGTTTGAGACCCCAGCTCTAAAGTCATGTGTGTGTGTGTGTGTGTGTGTGTGCGTGCGTGCGTGCGTGCGTGCGTGCACGAGCTGTCAAAGTGTATGCAACACAAAATTATCGATATCAGAGAATAAGAAAATTCAAAGCACATTTTGGGGTTACATTAAATGTTATTACTAAAACATACAGTTTTGTGCCAAGTATAGAGTTACAAATTAGTTACTGGACTTACAACGTAGTTACATAATGCATCTAAACACTGCAAAACAGATTACAGATAATACACATGTATGATAGACTTTAAAAGCTCTCAATTAGATAAATGTATATATATTTTTTTAATTAATAACACACCCACTTGAATTAGATATTTTTTAATAATAAAACTGAAGTATGCTGACGTCACTATATGCTGAGAGCCTAAAAATAAAGCTTCAGACAGACAAGCATCACTGCTACTGTGGAATTTTAAATACATTTAATATGTGTGGTCTGGAATGAAAATCGCGACTGCCAGGTTCAAAATCTGTTAAATAATTATAAGTACTTTGTGGAGAATTCATTCCCTTAGTGATTTTTTCATGGCGACTTTTGAGTGTCGTTTTGTGTCTATAGTTTTACACCTCATTTCTATTTGTGTACTGTATTCCTGCTTGTGTAAACCTTCAAACTTTCCATTTCATACAGACTCTCCATGTTTTTGATTAAAAAAAAAAAAGAAAATACCTCTATTGAAAATCTCAATACAGTTTTGTGTGCTGAAAACGCTCCCCAGCATTGTTATATAACACACTCACTAGCCCGCAATTACCAACAAGTAAACAAAACGATACCCCCTCACAAAGAGGGTATTTTCTACCCAACCACCCACATACACAAACACACTGTTTTCCAATATTATATTTCAAGGCCAGACAGTAGTGGGAATTTGTTTGTGATTTTGTTTGATTGTTTTTTTGTTTGATTGTTTTTATGTTTGATTGTTTGTTTGTTTGTTTGTTTGTTTGTTTTTATTTTTATTTTTATTTTTTTTTGGGGGGGGGGCTTAACAATTCCGATTCATTCAAATATATTAAGTTCAATAATTAAACAACTTATCGTTTGCCTGGTAATACTTTTCGTTACCCGCTATATCAATATTATAGTGTACTCTATGCATCTGTAAGATTTTGTCGAAAGAAGGCATTTATTATTTTATTAATAATGGGAAAAGACAATTAACAGCAGCATAATAATATCTGGATGGATAGATAGATAGATAGATAGATAGATAGATAGATAGATAGATAGATAGATAGATAGATAGATAGATAGATAGATAGATAGATAGATAGATAGATAGATAGATAGATAGATAGATAGATAGATAGATAGATAGATACCAAAGACTAATCACGCGTGTTTGGAGGGGTAGGAAAAATGTACTCAGTGCTGAAGTGAGTTGTGTCCAATGTTTCGTTAAATACTACAATTTTACCTGGACGAACTCTATGGAGAATGGGGTAAGTATTCCTGGACATGTTTTGTGGATAATGGAGTAAGTATTATATAGTCTACTCATATAGAGAGCGAAGTATGTAGTATATGGACAACTCCTATGGAGTGTGTAGTAAGTACTACACTGACGACCCCTAAGGAGACTGGAATAAGTATTACATGGGCGACCACTAGGGAGAATGAAGTAAGTACACATGGACGACCCTTACGGAGAGTGGAGGTTAAATCTGGAGTATGATTTGATTTTCTATATGCAGTTTTGTCCAGTCAGAGGTCAGCGGCTTACTTTCTCAAATTTTTAACTGCAAAGAGATCTTTAGCGTATGGCGATCCGTAGCCCACCCGACCTGATTTATCGTTCAATTCCAACAGACTAAACCCTAAATCCACCATTTTCTGAAGTATGGTGCAGTTGAGGATCACTCGAAAGATTTTCACCCGGAGCCGGAAACGAACCCCTAGTCTCGAGGAAAAACGGCGTCTCATATTCTGTGTTACCGCCTGTTCCCTTCACTAAGCTAAAGCTGCTTGTCAGAGACGTCAAAGGTTAGATCCACCCTGTCCTTTTTTACCCACTGCACACTTCTAAGGCTTTTACAGTGACAAATGCGGCAGACACCAGTTGTCTGGTTTGTACGATGATCCAGAACACTGCTAACTCAGGGGAGATAAAACGCATTTCATTAAAATATTTCTTTTCTGCTTATTATCTGTGTGTGTTTTCAATACTTTATACAGTGGAACCCCGCGATAACGCAGATTCGGATATAATGCGGTCGTGGCATGGCTCGCGAAATATATATCTTAATAATGCGTTCTATTGCAAAACCCCGCATTAATGCGATCTGATTTTATGGATCCCAAGTATCGCGTTATAGCGAGGTTTCACTGACCGTCGGGGCCCTTGTGCGTTGTACAACCTGCACAAATCATTACTACGCCATTGTTTGGTATTACCTAGTACCAAGGATCTAAATTATACAAATAAATACATATTATGTTTAAGGAGCAGATGAGGATCACTCGAAAACATTTTATGTTTAAGTTGTGACGAAATTAATTCGGATCGATTTCATATGTGCTCTCTAGATTGGCCAGAACCAGCAAATTGCTCTTTATAGCTATAGTACAGCTGTGCGAAGTAAGTCTTTGTATTTAAATCTCGGTCATCCAAACTGACCACTAGAAAGCCACATACCAGTCTCGGGTTTCCTTACTGTCGAATTGTCCCTGCTCATCAGTAATGTGACAAAAATCACGTGGAATTTATGATTCTGTGAAGTCTTTTATTCTTAACATCTATGGGGCAATATGTGAATTGCTGACCAGATGTGATGACTAAGTAATTAATATTTAATTACGATACGAAGAGTGTGCCAAAACTAGATTACATTTTCATGAAGTAGTGATCATGATGTCACGAGGACGTCAGATCCTTGAAAAGAAATTTAGGTCAAATTTCCAAAATGATTATTGTAATGCAGTCCACATTTCTTAATTATCCGTATACGGCGACACTCAATAAATCGATATAGTTTAGATTTCGACAATTAGTTACAATATATTTTAATGTACACTAGTCAAAACCCGCTTGCAATAAACTAAAGCTGGGAAGAAAGAGAGAGAGAAAGAGAGAGATTGGGATGGATAAGGGGAGAGGAGGAGAGAGATAGAAAGAGATGGTGATAAAGATAGGTAGAGAGAGAGATGGGCAGAGAGAAAGCACCCAAAAGTTAACCGCCAGGCTGTAGCCTGTACTCCTGAGGTAATTTCACTGGCAGAAGAAAATAAACTTCAGAACTGAGTGAAACAAGTACCACTGGAAGCTATTTAGCAACAACGAAAATAAAAATAAAAAAAGATCACAGCACAGCTCCCAGCCCGCCACTACACCGAACGAGACATGAGGTCATCCGTCAAATGATACCCGAGTAGACATCAGAGAGTAAGGTCAGACAGTCAGGTGACTAGGTGGATTATCACGGGTGCCACTGATGTGACAAGCGGGAACTGACTTCCAGTTCATAAACGTCACTTCTGGGGGAATTCAAAAGACCAAAGACGCTACTCGCGCACCTTTTCTTGTCCTTGTGCAGTCTTACTGTTCGAGCTTGCCATTCAATCCCCTCCTTAGCCCCCTTCCTTACCCCTCATCAGTACTGTTTTTAAACTAGGTAACATAAAGAGTCAAAGACCCGAAGCGCCGATTTACCTTTCAAGCTCGTAAGGTGTATCGGCGGGGGTTGGGTACAGGATTGCCCAAGCTGGGTGGGTGGAAGTGGTTGTTTGAGCATTACGTACGGTCTCTTTGGCACGATAATATATTAACTGTGGGTGCGCGGACCCCGGAGACCTTCCAAAGAGGAGACGAAGCCCCGGATTGTGGTTGGCAGTGATTCCTTTAGCAAAGCCTTGTATTCCACAACAGAATGTGTAACATTATCAGCAAATCTATTCATCAGACACATGTTCGTGGTCTCTCTTGTGCAAGCATGAGCGAACACACGAGCACACACACTTTTCACATATGGACACCAACACCCGTGTTAGTATTTATTATATATTTAGAGAATAATAGTCTACGGTGAACAATAATATTGTAGAAATGAATAAATAAGTCTAAGAAGAAAGGCGACGACGATAATAATGATAAAGATTGGTCATAGCGTCTCGCGTAGATCATCCACTGTTTGAAAATAATAAATGAGCATGTAGACACGCAAGCTATAATTGACAAAACATACCAGAGATTCCTCTTAAGTATCTGTCAAACACAAGTTCATTTTAAAAGCTATAAAATTAAAGTCCTAATTTAACAAAACAGAAAGGACACGCAGGCATGCTCCTTACAGAACATCCAGTCAGGCCCATCACAGAATATCCAATCAGGCTCTCACAGAATATCCAGTCAGGCTCTCACAGAACATCCGGTCACGCTCTTCACAGAACATCCAGAGAGGTCCATCACAGAACATGCAGACAGGTCCATCACAGAACATCCAGTCACTCTCATCACAGAACATCCAGTCACTCTCATCACAGAACATCTAGTCAGCATATCACAGTAATGATGTCGATGATGGAGATATGTATTGGTCACGTGGTGATGATGATGTATTTATTTCCCTCCAGGTCCCAAGTCATCACTGAAAACATCACATTGATCAAATGTTCTTGCATTTGATCTCCGATCATCTCACCTCAAGTGGGGGACCACTTAATATCGAAACATCCAAGGTGGTGGTGGTAGTGGTGATGATGATGGTGGTGGCGGCGGCGTTGATTTCCTTCTTCTCCAGAGATGCGTAGGGCTTTTCTTCTTAGGACGGTCCTAGATACCCTGGATGGACTTGCTTTCCTTTAACTATATTCTGGGATGAGCGTAAAAAAAAGTCACAAATTTTGCTAGGAAAAAAAGTCAAAGGGAAAAAAGTCCCGAACACGACAATTAGACCACTCAATATAGAAGCAAGGGGAGGGGGCGGCATTTCAAATATTTTCGCTCTAAAGCAAGTAAACGTTGTGGAGTATCAGATAGAATTATTTACTGCATTTCTTCAACATCTTTTACATAATAAAAGAACATTATAATGTATGTGTGTGTGAAAAATGTGGCAATTTTATTTTAAACGTTTAGTACTGCACAATCTGTTACATAATAAAACAACATTATACTGTAATGGTGTGCGAAAAATGTCACAATTTTATTTTAAACGTTTAGTACTGCACAATCTGTTACATAATAAAACAACATTATACTGTAATGGTGTGCGAAAAATGTCACAATTTTATTTTAAAGGTTTAGTAAAGCACATTTTTTTTACATAATTAAACAAAAAGTATAATGTATTTGTGTGCAAAAAAATGTGGCAACTTAATTATAGGTTTAGTACAGCACAATCTTTTTTTTACATATTCTCGTGTTAAGGAAATTTAGCTCAGTCTCGCCTGACTAGTAAGGGAGAGTACCAAGATTCGTTGTGCAAATACTTATTAGACTGAGGCGTAGATTGAATGCAATAAATAGGTGTCTAGGGCGAGTTCACACAGGTTCTTGGATGACTGGGAGTGAGAAGCAGGCAATAAAACTTTGCAAGTGTGAAAATGGTTTGCTTAACGCTGCAGCCAGTTTATAGCCGTCAGAAAAGTGTTTCGTAACTGTATAGGTTAAATAAGAGATCAGTGGGTGTACACACGTCTGTTTTAGTTGCTATTAATACTTTATTTTTATGCTTTCCTTTTTTGTTTATTTTTTCCTTGCATAGTTGTAAATTTGTGTGGTGACGTTATTTCAGATTCGTTTCTTGAAATATAATTGCCGTTTGTTTTGCTATTCTTGATGTACTATGGATAGTGTATGTGTGTATGTATGTGTATGTGTGTGTATGTGCGTGTGTGTATGTGTGTGTGTGTCGGGGGGTCATTATTGCTTGTGGTTTGTTTCATTTATCATTTTAATGTTCAAATTGATTTTCATTCTATTTCTTTTAATACTTTATTTCGTAGTTGATAATGTATGTTCATAAACTTGACTTTATTGTGTTATTTCTTCTGTAGTTGTTGCTTTAAATTGTAGCTTTTCGTGCTGTTGTTCTTGTTTTCTTTTGTTTTTATCATTCTTTTATTCTTGACTTTATTGTTATTTTCATGTGCTTTCTATGGAAGATGCTAGAATGTTGCTTATCTATCCACAGCAAATACTAATGATTAGTTTCTTTTGTTGCTATTATTATGTTATTTTCTGTTAAAAAAATCTTTACAGTATGATGTCTTCTTTGTTGTTTAGTTTGCTTTGTTACTAATTATGTTTAAGGACATTTATTTTTTGTAGCTATAACGTTACTTATAAACAATTATTCACTTTACATATTTCTCTTTTTACAAACAATTTAGTAATTCTGTTCTTTAAAATTTGTCTCATATGTAAAAGAAGTTTACTTTCTAATCCTAACAAAAGAGGTTATGCTATACATAAAATCCAAAGGCACGGAATTTTGTGCTGATAATGCCCAAAATTTTGTTTTGCAATATATTTTCCCCATATATTGGTCAAAGTATGGATATTTCAGCAAAAAGTATTGTGACGCAAGACAAAGCGATAGTAAATCTGTATTCATTTAGCGACCATTCCATGTGCTCTATAATGTTCTGGCGAACTCTCTAGTTCGTGTTCTGTCATTTCGCAGAACCCAAGTCATTATTGGGGACCATGGGAAAGATTAGTTAGCCATCAGTAACATTGGATGAAGAGTTTAATTGAAAATCTGTGTCGAATGCAGTGTAAGAGGCAGGTCATAAGAAAAGAGATGAGTGTTGACAATCGGGGAGTTAGTGAAGATACGTAACCAGTTCTTGTAAGAAGATATTAACGAATGACTGATTTGTGGACACCTAATCTATCCAATTAATTCTAGACATTCTCTTGTTCGTTTAAATCTTATTATTAGTATCCGGATTCCTTTGTAAGTTTGAGAATGAAAGGGAGAGGGGGAGACAGAGAGAGAGAGAGAGAGAGAGAGAGAGAGAGAGAGAGAGAGAGAGAGAGAGAGAGAGAGAAAGTCATACTTTTTAAATTTATGCTGCTTATTTCGTGCCTTTTCCAGTGTTACAGAAATTGCACGTATTTCTTTCTTTTGTTGTTTTCGTTCATTTATATTTATTTATTCCCTGGACACGATTCTCTGTTTGAGTATCAGGTTTCTGTTGATTCTGTTAATTATAATAGTTTGCTGTAGATATCCTTTAAAGCATAATGATTTTCTTTTAATTAGTAACCCAAGGTGATTCTAAAACATCCTATTTTCCCATTGTAAAGTTGCGGTCTTGTAATGTGATGATCCAGAACGTCGTTAGTGTAATGTTTTTAAGCCGAGGAAAATGTACTAAGCTGGGCGGGGTACGAGCGTGCGTGCGTGCGTGCGTGCGTGTGTGTGTGTGTGTGTGTGTGTGTGTGTGTGTGTGTGTGTGTGTGTGTTTTAACAACTATGGGAGAGAAGTGTGACAAAGAGATAGAGAGAAGAGAGAGGGAGCCTCTAGTTTGTGCACAAGAATAATAATTTATTTCATTCGCTATTTTTGAGTATGATTACACGTGCGTCTCGAGTATGGTTACACGTGCGTCTCGAGTATGGTTACACGTGCGTCTCGAGTATGGTTACACGTGCGTCTCGAGTATGATTACACGTGCGTCTCGAGTATGATTACACGTGCGTCTCGAGTATGATTACACGTGCGTCTCGAGTATGATTACTGCTTATAAAGTCTCGGATAATATTTGGAAAAGAGAAAGACGGATAACGTTTGGACTTTAAAGTGAAAAGAACGTTCATCGAATCCTTTGTGTAACTGTGACAGTTTTAACGTAATTGCAAGGACAACATGTTGCGTGATAGTTAATGAACGCACAATACTTGGGGATCTTAATACGAGGACTCTGAAATGAGACAGTTATGAACACAATACCACCATATTGTAACTTTTTACCACAAATTCTTTCTTTCTTTCTTTCTTTCTTTCTTTCTTTCTTTCTTTCTTTCTTTCTTTCTTTCTTTCTTTCTTTCTTTCTTTCCTTCTTCCTTCCTTCCTCCCTTTCTTTCTTACAAAAAAAATTTACAATTGAAAGAGAATATTATTATTTATCCTAAAATAACGATTGTAGTTATTTAAATGGTTGAACAATGAGAAGAATTGTTAAAATTTGTAAATAATTTGTCTTATTACGTTTTGCTAATATACCTATTTCATAATCCGTTAAGTGATCAAATACATTTTATTGGTGTTTTTCTATAACTACTCCAAATGCAAATTTATTTGATATGTAAAGGTATTAGCAGGGGCGGGACCGATAGAAATACTAAACCGGTAAGTCAAACACATCAATAGCTCCTTGAAGCATAGTGCCGTATGAGGCTAAATTTGAATGTTAAGTAGGTTATTTATATACGAGGTTAAATTTGAATGTTTAGTAGGTTATTTATATTGGAGGTTAAATTTGAATGTTAAGTACGTTATTTATGTGTGAACTTGTAATTATTTACTCGACCTAGTGACAGAAATCAGCCTAGTTCAGATCCGCCAACTGAAATTAGATAAATGGTGATTATCTAATTAGAACTAATAAAATTATTATTTTAGTTTTTCACTTGAACTTCACTAAATAAATTAATTTATTAATTAATGAGGTGCCATCTTATTAAAGATGAAGCTTCTAAAGATCCCATCGAAGAGGAGGATTATAGTTCACAGGTGGTCTTTTAAATAATAATTGCTAAGAAGTATGTAAATCATCTTAAGCATTAACACCTGAAATGATGTACAATGAAATGTTTTGTATATTGTGGTCCTGATGAAATAAACAAATTCATCGATAAAAACAAAAACAAAACAAGACGACACATGAAGGACACACACACACACACACATACACACACACACACACACACACACACACACACACGCACATACACACACCTTTCCGAAAGTCCAGCTTGATACTTACTGTTACTTTGATAATTAACGTCCATAAAAAATATATTCTGATACTTTTTAAAGAAAGAGTATGATTTATTAAGATCTGACTTCATTTATCACGTCTTTAACTTCATTTCACCTTAGCTTCCGATTCTCCCATTCTCTACACATCTTCAGTTTTCATCTCTTCCACCACTTTGTCTTCCCAAAATAAAATATATTTACTGCATAGACAGAAGTTAATACATTTGCTACGAGTCTTCAAAATTTTAGCTCACATTCTGCACACATAGTTTTGACAAATCGAGGAGTGAATTGCTTCCCTAATGGTCGTGTGACTAATCTGTGCCAATCAGCAAAGGAAAAGCTGTCCTAATGACACGATGTTTACATTTTCAATGTATTTTCGTATTTTTCTTAGAACAATTATTTTTCAGTGTAATTAAGTTTATATATATAAATTAAGGATTATACACATAAACCTATCTTCTTTTCAGTCTAGGAAAAATTCATTGGTTTCAGTCCTAATATGCTGTCAACAAGTGAGAGTTATGCTTAAGCTGCTTGTTATATTCTCTCAAAATATTTTTTTTTAATGACTTATGTCTCGTTTTAAAATTAAATAGAAATAATAAAGTAAATATACAAAACCACGTAGTGTTTACATTATAGTAAAATATCTCCCTGTTTAAGAGTGCAAATCCGAACTATAGAAATAACCTGTCCTAGTACTATTATAGTAAAATATCTCCCTGTTTAAGAGTGCAAATCCAAACTATAGAAATAACCTGTTTTAGTAATTGTACTATTATAGTAGAATATTCCCTGTTTAAGAGTGCAAATCCAAACTATAGAAATAACCTGTTCTAGTAATTGTACTATTATAGTAAAATATTCCCTGTTTAAGAGTGCAAATTCGAACTATATAAAAAAAACTGTCCTAGTTGTCCTAGTACTACTGACTACTACTATTCAAAAAGTCTTTCTGAAACTTTCCATTCTGTAGATAATTTTAATTTCTTCTGTAAATCAGCGATAATGCATTTTACACATTGTAAATACACTGGACACTGGCCGGACTTTTATAATTAGTAGTAAGATACTGGGACAATTTTAATTTCAATTTACACTTGAGACATGTTTAGTTTGTACGTTTTAATTATGTTACTGCTTTATTGATAGAAACTGTGTATTTTTGTTGCTTGTCTTATCAACTTGCTTTGTATTCACTACTGATAATTTTTTTTTAAAAGCACAACAGAGAGATATATTTGGATGTTTAATTTGGTTTTACTCATATGGCACTAGTGCTTTAATATAATTTTGATCTATTGAACACTTATTTACACGAGTGAACATTCTTAGTACTGCAAATATAAAATATAAATAAAATATTATAGTACACAATTATCCATTAATTTAATAAAAATCTTGCTAATGAACTTATTGTGTGCATGCATTATAAAGATTTTCTGGGACATGCATAGACATTGTTTTAATATTGTAAATATGAATACAGATAAAATACTATACACGCCTCCTTAATGTTTATTAAACACTTTTCTGATGAAGTCTTTGAAGTAAGTCATCAACATAAGCATAGTTTTAAAAAGAAAATTTACCGATTAAATGTTTGTATATTTTGAAATGTTTCACTTATGTGACTGATACAGATTATGATTATTACTATTATTGTTAATGATCATTTCAATGTAAAGTGAGTCGCCCTTCCTTGATTGGCTTATTAAAGGTATATGAAACAAAGTCAATGTATTTATTAATAACATTTTGTTTTGTATATTATGATTTTCTTAATGACATTGCAGCGCCTGAAAAAAATTGTCGCAGAAGCGAATTTTAAATGTAATATAAAAATAATTTTAATTATTGACTGAAGATACAAATGATGTAATAAAAAATAATGAATACCAAAGAGATCAGAAAAGTCAATGTGACATCCAATCAAACTGTACTCATTTTGTGTAAAGTTGCGGTATTTGCCAGTGCTCACTTGAAACGGGTTCCTGATGAATAATTATAATTAGCATATGCATAAATAATTATAATTCATGTAAAGCACATAAATGAAATGAATGTGAAAGAATTGAAATTAATTATTATTATTTCTCATTTAGCATTACATTATTGTATTGAGTACCGTATACTTGATGGGTCTGTTTCTTGGTACTTGTTGGCAAAATGAGTTAAATGAATGTAATAAAAACTAATATTTGGTAAAGATATGGATTATATCATTGCAATTCAGTTAAAGTTTATTTACTATATTTAAATCATAGTATATAAGAGGACATTTTAGTGTGCGTGTATGTGTTTTAATTATATTTAATCACATTATTGCTAGATAAACTTTGAAGCACACATATCTGAATATTTTGATGGAGAGTTAATTTATCCTGGCCTACAGATCTAAAAGTGCTGGTCATAAAAATAAAAATAAAATGTTTAAATATAGCTTCCTGATCACCTTCATCTTGCACCAGGTCGATATAAATAAATATATTGGTGGGGGAGGGGGTTGGTGTTATTTTTTTCTAAATGACGTAGTTCATTTCGAACACTAGGTATTAGGCTTGAATTCAACGAAGCGATATTGTTTTTAACTTCTTTATCGATGGGACACTACTTTCTTTCAATCGTGGATTTGCTACAAATCTCATCTTTCAGGCAAAGTAATTGTGAAAAATGAAAGCCACTCTCAAGAAATGACAAATACACAATGAAGAGGGATTCACTCAGAATTATCATTCTCTCTTTTGACGCCAGGCACGTGAGGTCAGAGCAAAATATTTAGAATTTCTTCAAGATCACGTGGTTCGTGTGTTTTAGACAAAAACTACCAAATTAACTGGTTTCTTTCAAATTTTTAATAGTTGCAGATATATTTCAAGTGGGGTTTATTCTATTGTTTGCTTTTAATTGGTTGCAGGGTTAAAAATTGATTAATAAGGGTTTAGAGAAAATAATACTTACACTTTAAGTATCTTGGGGCTGGAGAGTTGTCTGCTAATGAGAGGCATTGCCTGCTGATTTGTCTTTCAGTTGGCCCACAAAAATCATCGTCATCTGCTTTTTGTTCTGACTAACTAGAAAACAATGACAGGTTACTGTCTGTCCCACTCAAAAAATGATGAAGGGTGACAATCTGTCCGATATTCAAAATGAATGATGGGTGACTGTTCGACATTCGAAAATGATGATGGTTTACTCTTCGACATTCATAAACAATGACTGTCCCACTCAAAAAATGATGTCGGATGACAATCTGTCCGACATTCGAAAATGATGATGGATTATTGTTCGACATTCTATAAAAATGACGGGTAACTGTTTGTCCGACAGTCTAAAACAATGACATTCAAAATGAATGACAGGTGACATTCAGAAACAATGACGGGTTACTGTCTGTCCAACATTCTAAACCAATGACGTGTTACTGTCTGTCCGACATTCTAAAATCTAAAGCAATGTCATTCGAAAATGATGACGGCTACTGTTCGACATTCATAAACAATGACTCTCCCACTCAAAAAATGATGACGGGTGACTGTTCAAGATTAAAAAACAATGACACGTGACTGTCTGTCCGACATTCGAAAATGATGACGGGTGACTGTCTGACATTCTAAAGCAATGATGGGTGACTGTCTGTCCGACATTAAAAAATTATGACGGTTCTGCTCGACATTCAAAAACAACGACGGGTGAATGTCTGTTCGACATTAAAAAAAGATGACCTTTGTCTAACTGACATACAAAAATTAGAAAAGATCCATTGCTATCTGTTTCCACTCCGACTAATATAAAATATAATGCTGGCTATTTGGCTGATGAAAAATAATGTTGGCTGTCTCAAAGAGGAAAAATATTGGTGACTATCTGGCTAATGAAAAATAAATGGCTATCGGGCTGATGAAAATTAATTATGGCTGCCTGGTTGATGAAAATAAATGATTATCTGGCTGATGAAAATTAAAGATAGTTATAAGTAATAAGTGAATTTCTGTTTTGGTCTAAAAGTAAACTTGGATTTTTCATCTGAACCATCTTAATGGAATCCGATACGACCATTCCATTTAATGTAACCTAATAAATCTAATTTTAGAATATTGAAATACAATTTTACACACTCGTAGGCCACTGAATAGTCCTTCTCAGGCAAACGTGTTGTCTATCTCTTTGTTGTAAAATTTACAACTTCACCCAGTCTTGGCTTAGATTCTGCTAAATCTGTCCTCTTTAGTACTAGCAGTACTTCTGTCAAAATATAAGAGGAGCTTGTTTTATGACTTACACACACGAAGTCTTTCGTTCATCTGACAAACTCGTTTCCATCTTAACGGCAGAGTCTACGTCAGCGGACAGCTCTGTACCGCATTTATTCTTGGCATTCTCTAGGAACAACATCGTTGTGAGGATTTTTTCCAGTCACAACGGACACACAAGAGAGCATTCTATGTTTGGCATTCTCTAGGAACAACATCGTTGTGAGGATTTTTTCCAGTCACAACGGACACACAAGAGAGCATTCTATGTTTGGCATTCTCTAGGAACAACATCGTTGTGAGGATTTTTTCCAGTCACAACGGACACACAAGAGAGCATTCTATGTTTGGCATTCTCTAGGAACAACATCGTTGTGAGGATTTTTTCCAGTCACAACAGACACACACGAGAGCATTCTATGTTTGGCATTCTCTAGGAACAACATCGTTGTGAGGATTTTTTCCAGTCACAACAGACACACACGAGAGCATTCTATGTTTGGCATTCTCTAGGAACAACATCGTTGTGAGGATTTTTTCCAGTCACAACAGACACACACGAGAGCATTCTATGTTTGGCATTCTCTAGGAACAACATCGTTGTGAGGATTTTTTCCAGTCACAACAGACACACACGAGAGCATTCTATGTTTGGCATTCTCTAGGAACAACATCGTTGTGAGGATTTTTTCCAGTCACAACAGACACACAAGAGAGCATTCTATGTTTGGCAATCTCTATCAACTTAATCGTTGTGAGGATTTTTTCAATCACATCAGACACGCAAGATAGCATTCTCAAACTGTTTATGTTTCTTGAGTAGGTTTCATGAAATCACGTGACTTCATTCCACCTATAATCTCGATAGTTCTGCTCTCCGACCTACTTGATGGTTTCCAATGGACTTTCCAAGAAATTTGCAGTATGTTCTGGCTGTATGGCGACAGAATCAGAACTATGTGTCATGAAGGTGTTTTTGCTCACTTTTCTTATCTTAATACATTTACTTGACTTTTGTCAATTGAGCACTTTTCTTGTTATCATGGGCAAAGTGAAAAGTATTTTCAGGTTGATTCTGCAAGTCAGTCATATATTGATAACCTTTATGATTTCGTCAATAGAAAAACAATCTGTTCTAACTATTTCCAATTTTCATCGTCCCTCGAAAAGTTCTTCTACAAATGTCAAAGGTTTTAAGCCATGTTGGTTTACTCTCTCTATCCTTCAACAGGAAAGGAAGTATGTGGCCCAAACATACTGTATTAAATTCATATTTTTACAGCTTTCAAGGTTTTCATGCTTGTTTAGTTCACAATATCCTGGTTCACATAACTCCACAAAACCATTCTCAGACATTTCTTTAAAATTTCACACATGGTTTTCATGCATCTTAAACCCCAAAACCACAGTTAACAAACGTAAAGAATGTGAAATGAGCAAATGAATGTTATAAAGGAATGAGGGAAGGAAGGAAGGAAGGAAGAAAAATTGAAATGATAAAAGGAGAGACTGAAGGAAGTTAAAGAAAGGAAAAGGAAACGGAAGACAGGAATGAAAAGGTAGATATAAAATGAAAAGGATGAAGAAAAGAAGGATGGAAGAAATCAAATTAAAGGAAAAGAAGGCAAGAAGAAAGGAAGCATGCAAAAGGCAAAAATGGTGCCCCTGAAAAAGATGGGTCACCTTCCCTCTAGCCTCATCCTTGAGCCCCCCTCTCTCTCTTTTCCCCCAACCCAACTCCATCTCCTCAATTCTTTCCCCTCTCAATCTCTTCCGTTTCCAGTTCTCTCCCCTCTTTTGTGGGCCGTTAAGTTTTAAAACGCCAACTAGCTTAAAGAATGCGAGCCTTTCCAAGAAAAGGGAATTGAACTGTCTTTGACTCTTGCTACTACTGTCTATCATACCGTCTGCACAGGCTTGTACAAGGAGTGAATAGATGACGCGCTTTCATGTGTCAAAACAGCGGATATGCAGTCCGGTCTTGCACTTGGCGTATTTTTACTTCCGTCGTGTGGGGTCCATTCAGCATATTACAAATCTCTGTCCTGCACTGGCTCCTCGCCTTGCCCTTCGTTGCATTCCCTCATTCCCTTTCCTGTTTTCCGTTCCGTGACATGTCGAAAGACTTATAAAGTTTTTAGGTAATATATACCATTATCGTGCGGCGTGTGTATGCACGTATTAATGTGTGTGTGTGTGTGTGTGTGTGTGTGTGTGTCTGTGTGATGTTGGATTGCGTTGCAGTGACTCTGAAAAACATTTGCTCAAAGCTGTATCTGAATTCGAAACATCTGTTATTATATTTTTCTTTATGATACTAGATATTTTAAGTAAATAAATAATGTTTTAAAAAGCCTTGCCAGTCGAACAGAAAATTGTAGGCATGTTTGTAATAATTCAGGAGTAAGTGTGGTGTTACTTGATTGTGTACTGTAAAATAGCCACTGTAATTTCCGTAGAAAATTCATTGTCGTGCACATATCAGTTGTTGCCCTTTGATTGGGAAAAGAAAAACAGCTCCCCTTTCTTTTGGACGTCAAATTCTGCAGGACAAAACGCGGCAAAATAAATAAATTGACTTGGTTGTTATCATCCTAAATGACAGTGGCGTGGAGTTAAAGTACTAACGTTTCCTGATTGGACTCTGGATTCTCGATTTATAATTGGATTTAATGGAAATGTACTGTTGACTTATCAAGCTCACTATATTCAGTACTGTTGACTTATCAAGCTCACTATATTCAGTACTGTTGACTTATCAAGCACACTATATTCAGTACTGTTGACTTATCAAGCTCACTATATTCAGTACTGTTGACTTATCAAGCTCACTATATTCAGTACTGTTGACTTATCAAGCTCACTATATTCAGTACTGTTGACTTATCAAGCTCACTATATTCAGTACTGTTGACTTATCAAGCTCACTATATTCAGTACTGTTGACTTATCAAGCTCACTATATTCAGTACTGTTGACTTATCAAGCACACTATATTCAGTACTGTTGACTTATCAAGCTCACTATATTCAGTACTGTTGACTTATCAAGCACACTATATTCAGTACTGTTGACTTATCAAGCTCACTATATTCAGTACTGTTGACTTATCAAGCACACTATATTCAGTACTGTTGACTTATCAAGCTCACTATATTCAGTACTGTTGACTTATCAAGCACACTATATTCAGTACTGTTGACTTATCAAGCACACTATATTCAGTACTGTTGACTTATCAAGCACACTATATTCAGTACTGTTGACTTATCAAGCACACTATATTCAGTACTGTTGACTTATCAAGCACACTATATTCAGTACTGTTGACTTATCAAGCACACTATATTCAGTACTGTTGACTTATCAAGCTCACTATATTCAGTACTGTTGACTTATCAAGTTCACTATATTCAGTACTGTTGACTTATCAAGTTCACTATATTCAGTACTGTTGACTTATCAAGCTCACTATATTCAGTACTGTTGACTTATCAAGTTCACTATATTCAGTACTGTTGACTTATCAAGTTCACTATATTCAGTACTGACGGTCGTCAAAAGTGACGCTAACGAGAGGACCATGTGATCAATACTGCGCATAATTGATTCCATGGCAGTTGAAAATCGAAGAGAGTACACTACAGGCCACTGACTTTACAGAAGTGTGCTAGAATATAGTACTCAAGTTCTCAAGCTTTCTGTCCTCAAGGCATTACACCTGTGCATGTGTTTATTTATGTGTGTGTGCGCGCGTGTGTGTGTGTGTAATATTATTTTCAAATTTAAATGTTATCCATCTTCTGCCGTCCATTAAAGAAATTAGAAACATTTAAAGACGACCTCCAAACCTAAATCAAACATAAATATATTAATATTAAATATGAAACACATAAAAGAATAACATTTTAAAAAATAACTTTATTGGGAATCAGCAATTCCTCTCAGATAGATAGATAGATAGATAGATAGATAGATAGATAGATAGATAGATAGATAGATAGATAGATAGATAGATAGATAGATAGATAGATAGATAGATAGATAGATGGATGGATGGATTTTCAATGATTTATGGGTGGATGGATGGATGGATGGGAGGATGGGTGGATGGATGGACTCACGGATGTGAATGCCTAGTTCAGTCTTTTGTGAATGACAATTTGACTTGCATTTTAAGTCTTATGCGAATGACGATTTTTAAATTTGCATTTTAAGTCTTGTGCGAATGACAATTTGACTTGCATTTTAAGATTTATGCCGTATTGCGGCTAAATTAAATGATATTGTAGAAAAGTTACTGATTTAGGAACGCGGCACATGTGTTCATGGTAAAAATGGTAAAAGTAATTTTACACGACTAATGTAGAGTGAAGCTGTTTCACGATAAAAAAAATACTTAACGCATCTTAAGGTTTTTCATGGTAAAATGTATATAAAGTTTTGTGCTGAAGTCGTTTCATGGTAAATATAGCAGTGAGATTGTTTTCATAATTAGAGAGAAGTCGTTTCATGGTTAACATGGCAGTGAGGCTGTTTTCATCATCAAATTGGGGGAACTTTTGTCTTGGTTAACTTGAAGTGAAGTCTTGATGTAACAATTTATGATGAAATTTTGTCCCATGCGTGCCAAACGTGAAGCTCTGTTAAGTTTACATTTAAAGTTAAATTCCACAGTTGAAGTTTGGCTAGTGTTTTAAATATTTGGAGTTAAACATTGAAGATAACGCGAAAGGCTCATAATATGTGTGTTATCCAAAATAATTTAAGCTTGATTAGAAAAGCTCGTGTTGAGCGAACTAATAAAGTTTACTGGAGATAAAATAAGTCAAGGGAGGTCATTGCCCTTTCGTCTTTTCTAAAACTGTCTGGTGGTGGCAGAGTGATTTGAAGTAAGTCAGGCGACAGATCTTTTGTCAGTTAATTAAATTCTAGACATCACAGTTGTTTCAAAGTGCTTTGAAAGGATTTGATAGTTGAATATGTACAGATTGGTTCATTCCCACGTGAGAAGGATTGTGGTAGGTTGTCATGACACTTGTTAGTACAACAGTGAATATGATTGAGGATTTTGTACATTCTTAAGTCCTATTTTTGGAGACGAACTATTTGAACGACTGAAAATATTTTACTAGGAAGAAATTGCCTAGATGTTCCCCGTGAGACAGCGGCCACTCCAACGGCAGGCTACTCTTGTGTGATTTTGCACCTAAACTGGAGTTACCTTTAATCAAGTGCGTTAAAGAATTTTCTTAATTTTCTTTCACTCTCTGTCTTCATATGTGTCTGCTAAATATATTATAATTAAGACTCCATACGAATTTATTTCAAAAATTTGTTGAGAGCACACATGCCGGCACTATCCAAGCTGACGTAACCACACGAAGGCATTGATGCAACAAGTGAAACTAATTGTTTTGTTTGTTTTTTTAAATGAACTAACTGTGAAAACATTGAGACTGAACTAGTTATGTCAATCATGCTTGAATTGTGCCACTGAGTTTAACAGTTTACTTTGTGTTAATATGTCAGCTACAGGAATAGAAAAATGGTACAAGTTGCAGAACAACTAACTGTAGTACGCATGAGAATTAACAATTATTCATAATTAACAATTGTAATATATTCTATACGCAGAAACGTCCTTCAGTGAAATATCCCCTAAGGAAGAGCATAAGTAGTTTGTCTGGAGTTTAACCGGGTAGTCTCCCTTTTCACACAGTTATACATTAGAATAATAATAATCCTCCCAAAATGTCACTTTAAAGTGATTTTTATTTCAGGGTGAAAATGCATCTAGCCAGAGTTTTTCAACACCACGTGACAGTCTTCGTACTGATTTAATTTTTCTTTCTCCAAAACTAGATTAGGGGAATCATAGATTGATAGAGATCAAATCTTACATTAAAATCCGTGTTAAATATAGTTCCGAGTAACTAATGAAATATAATTCTTAACACTACAACAGTATTGCCACACATCCACTCATAATTCAATCACTTATCCAAGCAAAACAAATTTGTCCTAGCATCGAATTCTCTTAAATCAAACTAGAGCATATTTAGAACTGTCTAATAAAGCTGTCTCCCGCTAGATCTATTCTGTCCAAATATTTAATTATTGTAATTGTTTCATTTATGCTAAATTTAGACTCAGATCTATTACATTCAATCAGAGTTGTAAAAGAAAAAAAACAGAAATATATTTGTTTAAGTGAATAATCAGAATCGTAGCAGGATTTTTGAAGGAGGTTAAGATAAAAGTCTCAGCAATGCTTTTGAATGAGGTTAATACATATATTAGCAGGATATTTATCAGATTAAGACTGATGTCAGAGCTTCAGAATCAAGTAATGACAAGTCAGAACTTTTAAATCAGGTTAAGACAGAAGTGTAAACAGGAAATTTGAGTCAGATTAAGACAGAAAACTTAGCAGAACTTTTGGTCTGGGTTAACAGAAATTTTAACAGGGTTCTTGAATCATTCTAAGATAGATGCCAGGATTTTTTAATTAGGCCAAGATAACAGCATTAGCAGGACATTTTAATCATGCTAAGACATTCATTTTTTAAAAATCAGGTTCAGACTAGTCTTAGATGACTTTTTGAGTGATGTTATGACAGATGTCTTAACAGTTATTTTGAATCAGGACAAAACAAGTTTTAGTAGCCTTTTTTTTAATGAGCTTTAAGATAATGTGTTAGCAGGTTTTTCTTTTTAAATCAGTTACAATCTTATCAGACCTCAGTGAGCTTTAAGACAAGTGTTAGTAGGTTTATAATTTAATTTTTTACGAGAAGTCCTAAAAGACCTTTTAAATGAGCTTTAAGATATGTGTTAGCAGGTTTTATAATTTAATTATGTTACGAGAAGTCTTACCAAACCTCTTAAATGAGCTTTAAGAAAAGCATTATATATATTTAAAGTAACTTATATTATTGCTGTAAAGGGCATGGCACTAAATCTTTAACAACTTGAAAAGTTACTTTTAGAGAGTATTATGAGATAATACATTCAGTGCTTTTGTTTACCGCCGCCATTCGTTGCTAAGGAAACTGAGAATCGGATGCCAACACATTTTCTTAGCAGTGTGGTTCATGTGAGACAGGTGTGAAAATCTTCAACTTTAGACCTACTTATTTGAAACTAATTTCAGACACTATTTGTCCTTTAACTAGTGCATATTAATGTCAATACTGAGAAAAACAGATTTGCTCCAAGTGTATATCTTCATGCCAGCATTCCTGTGAACGGAAGAGCAATTACTGATATAGCATCGAGAGACGGTAAATCCAACAATTAAAGCCAGGATGCATTTTGTGCCACGTATGAAATCTCTCTCCTTGAAGTTTATGATAATTCCAAACATGCAGATACATTCTCATGCACACAAACATACACACACACACATGCACGCACTCATACATGCAAGCATGCGCACATATGTATTGTATGCATAATCTAAATAAAAAGAAAATATTGTGACTAATTGTTTGGAAGCTGTGCAATTTAATATATATATAAAAACATATTGTATGTCACAATGTCGTGTTTACTTTTTCAATTAAAACAGATATGATTAAATAAAATAAAACAAACGAAACTTGAAAAGAAACCCCAAAACAAATCGTCAAGAGGATATGACGTGAAAAAAAAAAGTATCCTCGTACCTCATTGGTTAGCTAACAACTGACTTCTTTACGCATGCTCACAGGATCGAGCAAATTGTCCTATTCTGTATACAAATGTTGCATGGGTATTAGCTTAACAGTTGAAATAGTTGCCATATTTATTCAGTAGTTCAACAGTTGGAATGATTGCCAGGTTTACTCAGTAGTTCAACAGTTGGAATGATTGCCAGGTTTACTCAGTAGTTCAACAGTTGGAATGATTGCCAAACTTATTCTTTAGCTGAGCACTCGCATTGACCACAAGATTTATTCATTAGCCGAATTCCCCTTCTCTGTTTCAGTAGGCGTGCGCAACCGTAAACTCTTATTACACAGAAGAAAATGTTGATAAATAGCATTTTATTAGATGAATGGTCAGTAGTACATGACTTGTTGTTGTACTGACCTGAATTTCTTTCATTTTTTATCTTTTTTGTTTGTGCTGCTGTAGTTGCATTCTATAATTTATTTATTTGCTTAGCTGGTAAACAATATTTAACGCGAATAAAACTGTGCACAAGATAAATGCTCTCTCCCGAGAAATATTATTTGTTATTTATGGGTTTCGTGCTTCATAATAATAATAATATGGCTTGGTAAGTGCGGGTCACTTAATGTTTAATACTCATAGAGAAGTACATTATACAAACAAGTCGACAATCGTCTTCTTGACAAGCTACGACTCATTGAATGTTCGCGTGTAGTTTCGTCATTAAAGATAAAATGTTACAGAGAGTAGGCTGTAGTCAGGTTATTTACTTCTGATAGCCTATATGAAATAAGATTTTTTGTTTAAACACCAAAGGGAAATATAGAATTTGTGGACTATATTATAAAACGTTCATGGTCTATTTCCATTTTATAATCCGCATTACTAATATTTCATGGCCTATTTCCATTTTATAATCCGCATTACTAATATTTCATGGCCTATTTCCATTTTACAATCCGCATTACTAGTATTTCATGGCCTATTTCCAGTTTACGTTCCACATCACTAATATTTCATGAATACCCCTTTTCTCAATTGCACCACCAACCTTTATGGGCTGTCACTTTAACAGTCACATTCCTAACATTCCCTAGGCTGTCCCTTTTACAATCACATTACAGAACTGACATCTCCAGGACTATCCTTTTTACAATCGCATTACAGTATTAACATTTTTATTTTATTTATTTACTTTTTTTTTTTTTTTTTTTTGGGGGGGAGGCTATCGATTATCGATTACACAATCGCATTACTGACATTTATCAACTATCCTTCTTACAGCCGCAGAAAAAGATTCTGGAAACGGATAGCTTGGCACATTGTCCATGAGCAAATCAAGCATCCCAGAACATCGCATGCGTTCCACCACATTATGAGTCTGGGTGTGGCTGAAGGAGAAGGAGTGGATGAGCTCGTAAACAGGGTGTCGCGAAGTGTAACCCAACCCATCGCCTGTTACTGGAGACTGTTGAGCTCGCCGACATGACTAAGGTGTGTGAATATAATACAGGCGGCTCCCGTTAAAGAGAAAATGTCATTTTAAGTATAAATAGATTTAACGTCTTTTCTGGAAATCAAAGATCGAAGTATAGCTTGACACTGGTGTGACTTCTTCTTTCCATTGTCTTTCTTTTAAAGCTCAGATTTTCGTTCATTTTCTCCGGTGATCGGTTCTAAGTTTAATTTTTTAAAAGGCAAGTCTTTACTATTTGGCCAGCAATGTTATGTCTAAAAGTGGCGATAATTCTTCATCCTTTCCCGCCTTTGCGATCAGAAAGAGAGGAATGGCATTGCGTTGTGAAATTCAAGTATATGTCTGTGTGTGTGTGTGTGTGTGTGCGTGCGTGCGTGTGTGCGTGCGTGCGTGTGTAATTATAGTCAACTTCATACACAGTTCGTTTACGGGAGATGTAGTTATGCCCAAAACAGTCTGTAGAAATACGATCATTGTATTTCTTTAAAACTCAATTAAATTCAAGAGGTGGAAACCACTTTCGCGATTGATTGCAAGAGCGGTGAATAATATTTTCTTTTGCAGTTATTCTTGTAGTAGAGGGAACAGGAAAAGAGTCAAAATTGCAGCCTAGAGGCTTCCACAGAGTGAGATATAGTTTCATTTTTAAACCATTCATAAATCAAATAATCTCTCTGTGTACTAAAATCACTAATATAATACGATCTACATAAGGATCTCCTAAGAATAGATAGACAGACAGATAGATAGATAGATAGATAGATAGATAGATGGATGGATGGATGGATAGATAGATAGATAGGCTGACTGACAGACAGACAGATTTTGCATATGCTTCTTTGAAATCGACTGTGCGCATATGCATGAACTCTGCTCTCTCTCTCCTCTCTCTCTCTCTCTCTCTCTCTCTCTCTCTCTCTCTCTCTCTCTCTCTCTCTCTCTCTCTCTTTTAATCGTACTGTATTCGTGAATGTTCATATAACTTTCCATTTATAGCACCACAGACTTGCTTATCAGCTTGCTTCTTCATGAATAATAAACGAAACCCCGTCGTCGTGTGCAGGAACTGAGAGGGAAAATTCAAAGGAAAGATAATTATTTTGATAAGCGTAATCAATGATGGGCGAAGAAGGGGGATAATACAGTACAGGAAACTAGGGGTCGTTACAGCTGCACAGTCGAAGTACCGTGAAATACGATCTCCCGTTCCCTCATCAGTGCGTCGTCGTGCCTGAGTGGCCTCCCTTTTATCAGTAAATCAAAAGTATAATAAATTACCGATAAGTTGCGCTTTTAATATTCTTAAAACCTGGCATTTTTTGGATATTCATATCATCACTTAATTTTTTTCAAAGGAACCCCACCTTTTATTGCATTAAAATTGTTTCGTTCATGTGTATGTCTCATACCTATAATGAAGATAAATGTAGCAGCATGTGGAATTAATGCGAATTTATATAATGGAATCATACAACAGGACAGCAAAACCACAACACCTTGGCTACATTGAAGACGTCATCATTTTGTTGACCTAAATTGAAGACGTCACCTTTCTGTTTCCCTATATATATATTCATGTCTTGGTTTACCCAAATTGGCATGCATACGCCCTATATCTCTTTCAAGCGCTAACTAGAAACCTACTGGCTAATTTAATAATGGTCACTGTAAAGGGCGAATGGTTACATTTGTTAAGTGAAAAGAGTTAAGTCACGTGATTTAGAAAGCTTGAGTTGTTGTTTGGGGGATAGATGTGTAGAGGAAAAAGAGATTTCTCAAACTTCAAACCAGTTCCTTAATCCGTAAAAATTTTATTATGTTGGATGTCTAGACCTCTTGAAATCCGGAATTTGCCCTCATGTAAGGACACAATAATTTGAGAAATTGTTGGCTAGAAAAAGACGGCTATTGCTTTAGTTAACATGGCGGTCATCGTCTCCATTTTCCCCATTTCAACCTATACTGTTTTGTACAGGACTTAAAACATTTATTCTGGCTTTGAGATTGTCCTGTGATTTTTAGCATGTAGACTTGTAACATTCATTCTGGCTTTGAGATTGTCCTGTGACTTTTAGTATGTACACTTGTAATAACATTCATTCTGGTTTTGAGATTGTTCTGTGATTTTTAGCATGTAGAGTTGTAACATTTATTCTGGCTTTGAAATCGTCCTGTGATTTTTAGCATGTACACTTGTAACATTCATTCTTGCTTTGAGATTGTTCTGTGATTTTTAGCATGTAGAGTTGTAACATTCAGTGTGTAATATGAATTTAATTACATAATGTGTGGGCTTCGGTATGTAATGTTATTTTCTAAATGCATGCTATCATCAAACTGTTTGGTGATCTTTAGAATGAAATGTGATCTTCAGTATGCTTTGAGATCTTTAGAATGAAATGTCATCATCAGTATGCTTTGAGATCTTCAGAATGAAATGTGATCTTCAGTATGCTTTGAGATCTTCAGAATGAAATGTGATCTTCAGTATGCTTTGAGATCTTCAGAATGAAATATGATCTTCAGTATGCTTTGAGATCTTCAGAGTACATTTCTATTTCAATATCTTTCTTTATCTTACTTGTGCATAGTGATCTTTATTGTGATTTGTGATCTTAAAATTGTTTTGTGATTTTAGTGTGATTTGTGTTCATAAATAATCTTTAGTATGTTTTGTTATCTTTAGTATGTTTTGTTATCTTTAGTATGTTTTGTTATCTTTAGTAGGTTTTATTATCTTTAGTTATGTTTTGTTACTTTAGTGTATTATTTAATGTATGTTTTGTTATCTTAAGTATATATTGTTATATTTAGTATGATTATGATCTTTAGTCTGTTTTATTAACTTTGGTATATTTTATGATCTTTGATGTGTTTTGTAACCTTTCGTATGTTTTTTTTGATTGTTAGTATATTTTGTTATCTTTACTAAGTATTATGAAATTTTTTTAACCTTTATTATGTTTTATGATCTTAATTAGTTTGTTATCTTTAGTACTTTTAAGCATCTTTAATATGTTCAATTATTTTTAAATATTTTGTTATCTTTAGTATGTTTTATTATATTCAGTATGTTCTCTTACCTTTAGTATATTTTATATCTTTATTATGTTTTGTTATTTTAAGTATGTTTTATTATTTTTAATGTTTAGTTATCTTTATTATGTTTTGTTATCTTTAGTATATTTTCTGATTTCCATTATTTTTTTATATTTAGATTCTCTATGAACTTTATTATGTTTTTTTTTGTCTTTACTATGCTGTTAACTTTATTATGTTTTTTTTCTTTAGTATGCTTTGTAATCTTTATTATGTTTTTTTGTCTTTTGTATGCTTTGTAATCTTTGTTATGTTTTTTTGTCTTTAGTATGCTTTGTAATCTTTATTATGTTCTTCTATCTTTATTATGTTTTGTGATCTTTGTATTTGTTGTTATCATTTGTATTCTTTCTTATCTTTATTATGGTTTATGATCTTTTAAATGCTTTGTTATATTTAGCGTTTTATGATCTTTAGTATGTTTTGTTTTCTTTTGTATCTTTTGTTATCTTTAGTATATTTTATGATCGTTATTATTTTTATTATCTTTTTTATATTTTATTATCTTTAGCATTCTTATGATCTTTATTATGTTTTGTTATCTTTAATATGTCTTGCTATATTTAGTATGTTTAATGATCTTTATAATGTTTTGTTATCTTTAGTATGTTTTATGATCTTTATAATATTTTGTTACATTTTGTATGTTTTGTAATCTTTAGTATGTATTATGATCTTTATTATGTTTTGTTATCTTTAGTATGTTTTGCTATATTTGTATTGTTTTATGATCTTTGTTATGTTTTGTTATCTTTAGTATGTTTTCCTATATTTGTAATGTTTTATGATCTTTATTATGATTTTTTTTATTTTAAGAGCTTTTATTCATACGTCATTAGGAACGAAAACAATAGCTCAAAGACATTGAATGAAACGTGATCAATCAAGCAAGTTCAAAGGCAGAAACCAAAATGCGATCTGTCAAACCAGTTCCAAGGCATTGAGTGTAAATGCGATCTGTCAAACTAGTTCCAAGGCATTGAGTGTAAATGCGATCTGTCAAACTAGTTCCAAGACATTGAGTGTAAATGCGATCTGTCAAACCAGTTCCAAGGCAATGAGTGTAAATGAAATTTACTTATGAGTGCATGGCGAGCGAGTTCTATCTCAGAGATAGGTTAGACGAGAGGGAGGTACGGTGCAGGCAAGGGTGGGTGTACGGGTGAAGTGTTATTTAAAGCAGTGCAGCTCGCGTTAACACAGCAATAAACAGGAAGATTTTCCAAAGGTTTATCAATCAAACAACTAAACTTTCACACGTATCTTTTCAATGCGCATTTCAAACCAGGCATGAGTTAGTGATGTCGTCATTTAAAGTAAATAATCAAATAATATGATCAAGAAGGGTCAGTCATCTGTAACATGTGAGTCAAATTTCACTTGGGGGTGGGAGGGTGGGGGAATTTGACCATTTTTATTCTCTGGCAACTCTATTTGGTCAAAGCTCGTAAACGTGGGCAGATAAGCCTGAAAAGCGTGTAAAAAGATATGAAATCAAAACATAAGCAAACCATAGCTCATTCTCTCTGTCTGTCTGTCTGTCTGTCTGTCTGTCTCTCTCTCTCTCTCTCTCTCTCTCTCTCTCTCTCACTCTCTGCTTTTTGAGCCGATTGATTGAAATAAGGGGTTTCCTTTGTGACAAAACTATTACTACAGTCCTTTTTTTTCTGGGAAAGGCATTATTTCAAGGACATACTAACCTGGAACACGAACACGAACTTAAGAACTGTTAGAAATAGAACTACAGCCATCATTTATAGTCTACACTCTACAGGAATACGTGAATACATGTTATTATTCTGCGTGTTATACATAATTTATATCAAATGTAAAATTTATGTTGTTCATACAATTTTCAGATAAGACTTCAATTTCGTACTTTTATCTCTAATCTTTAGTTACTAAGATATAGATAGACAGATAGATAGACAGACAGAGACAAAGACAGAAGATAGATAGATAGATAGATAGATAGATAGATAGATAGATAGATAGATAGATAGATAGATAGATAGATAGATAGATAGATAGATAGATAGATAGATAGATAGATAGATAGATAGATAGATAGATAGATAGATAGATAGATAGATAGATAGATAGATATTTACTGCAGTTCTTTTAACAAAGGGAACACACACAGACTGCGACCACGCACAGAAAGGAACTTATTAAGGTACACCCACAGACTATCACACTTGCATTGGTACGAACCCGAAGCAGTATAAACCTTTCATGCGTCAACGGGGTACCAGCCTGACGAGAGGTACAGCTCTGGTAGGTTTTAACACCCTCTCTGTTCAAAACACATGCACGGCGGTAAGTACAGGTTGAAGTTTTACGACATCGAAAGCCGACGAAATGTAGAGTATAATGTCTCACCCCCGACATGTGTTTTACGACGTTTGCCCCCCAAAAGTGAATGTTGTTCTATGCTGGCAAAAGCCATGTGCCACTACTGTTTTATCGCTTGCAAGCAAAGTTCGTTGGCAGTTTAAATACCTTAATGCGTGATGATAGTTGTTGAGTTGTCCTGAGAGAAAGAAATACAATACCAAATGCGAAATGTTTAGATATCTTTTCAACTATTTGTTGTTTTATTTGTTTTCTCCCCTTCTTTGTTCACTTCTGTTGATCCCCGACATTGCGTTAACAGAACTGGTCCCCAAAACGTTAAGTACTTTACAAATGGACTGCGAATTATGACGTAAATATTCGTAAGTTTATTATTATGGATTATGCCGAAAACAATATGTTAGCACGGTAGGAGCATTAAATTGCTTCTTTTAAAGAAGAAAAAAATGAGAAAGGAAGAAAATATTTTATGGATATTTTTCATACATCTTCATAGTTAATTTGCTACATGCTTGCGCTTCCCTGGACAAAATCAATCTGGATACCAAGGACAGAAAGGAGTTATACTGAACATTTAAGTCTGGATACAAGTTCTTGAAATGAGACGATGGTACTACAAGAATTTCCGACAGGAGGCCCCTTCTGTTACTGGTCATTTGATGGGACTGGGTTTGGATGCCAGAAAGAGGTGACGGCACATTAAGAAGATATAAACTGACGAATCATTTCTTGGTACAACAACATAATTATTGTGACTTGATTACGGAGGGCACACTTAAAATGATCGAGCAGAGTAGGAATAGTAATGCCTGCTGTTAAGATATCATGGCCGTTTAAAAATATATTTCTGCATTTTTACAAGATCGCAGCTGCCCGGTCCGTCAGAGTGCACTACAGGATTTCTCAATGGGGGTTCCCGCCCAAGGCAGCCAGGGATTCCCTGAGAGATCGTGATTTTAAAAAAAGTGTGATTGAAAAAATAAGCATCGTAAAAATAATTATTTTTATGCAGGGTTTCCCTGAGGGGTTCCTTGAGACCAGAAAATTATTTCAAGGTTTCTTCCAGTTAAAAGTTTGAGAAAGACGGGGAGAGAGTGTGCAGAAATTAGATTTCATTTTTTATTTTTAAAAATTGGCTCGTAAATCTTTTTATCTGTACGACCAAACTCCGTATATAGTTAGCAAATACTTCGGAAAATTAAATTGTAAAGTAATATAGAGAGTTGTTATCTGATTAGGATGATGGCAGCTTACGGCCTGGGCCGATTTCGCTGCTTGGCACGATTTGTGCTGTTGTTGTGAGAGTTGAAAGTGGTGACAGAGTAGAGGGTGGTTGACTGGAAAGTTGTAGAGTGGTGATGAATGGTGGCCGGATTGGCCGTGGCTCTCGATGTCTGGCCGGTAGAGTTGTTTAGTAGCCCGGTTCTCCGTGCGCTACTGCTGTGATGATTAGTGTTGTCATCTAGGTTGTTCTTGTCGCTGTCCCCGGTGTTACAGGGAAGAGGTGGGGTATCTTACAGAGATCAGGCTGGCAACACACCAGGTCTATACCTAGTGAGTATACGCGCCCGGGATGTTTGACCCCTCTTCTTCTCACTTGTGTTGTTGGTGGTGGTGTCCCTTGGGGTGTACATAAGCTATAGAGAGTGGAATTACATCCCTTATTTCTTAAGAATGTCACGGTTAGAATCACGTTAGATTTAAAATATATATATATATTCAGTGAAAGTAGATTTATCCCTTTCAGTAGAAAACAACCTTTTCCATTACATTACTATTGATTATACATGTTTATATCCAATACATTTTTAAAGATTACATGTTCACATCTTAATCATTTCAACGAGTACCTGTTCATTTCTGCTCAGTACTTCAAAGCATACCCACGCATATGACAATTACTTGAATATGAACATATATGATATACACATGAAGAAGAGTGTGTAAGTATGCGTGTTTGCTAATATGAGAGAAAAATAGTAATAGTAAAAGCTTGCAAATAAATTGTTTGTTAATAGCAAATGTACAAGCGCGCGTGTAAATGTGCGTAAGAGGGGGGGGGGGGCGGCATACCTGCAAGTATACGTGTGTGCGTGCATAAGTGTATATACGTATTTGCACGTGTGTGTCAGTATGAGAGACAGATAGCAAAATTAAAGACTTTGAAATAAGTTCATTAATAAAAATATGTATGTGCGTGCGTGCGTGCGTGCGTGCGTGCGTGCGTGCGTGTGTGTGTGCGCGCGCGCGCGCGTGCGCATATGAGTTGGGGTATTTTTGCTTTCGTTTTAGCGCCGCGTTTGTCATTGAAAAGTTAGACGGCATAAACAGACGTCGAATTGACTGGCTGCGTACGTCTTCATCACAACGTTCGCTCTCCGAATCGGAAAATGCCTTGAGATACATATATTCTCTCGCACATTGTGACAAGAAGTGACAAAAACAGAAACATTTTTTTCTGCACGTTCGCGGAAAAAATCCTGGTAGCTGTCCGTACGCCTTTCAAAGTCTTCAACACTATACTTTTGTGTTTCTTTGAGGCTTAGAGACATTAAAAAGATAAATTGTTATTTTTGCGCAGTTTTCCGACCTGCGTTACACTGGCTGGCTGCTTTGAAGTTCTATTAACTGTGCGTGAGTAAAAGAATACACGCGGTCTTATCTTTCACTGAAATCGAAAACAGAAGACAAAGGTTTTACCATTCCCTCATCGAAGGTCGGTATGTGTACATGCAATTTAATTAGGTCATTTAATTAGGTCAGTGGAAGTTTGAAACGTGACTGTCGGGATTTAAAGTATGACAGCCAATTTTTTAATGACGATAGATAGATAAATAGATAGACAGACAGACAGACAGACAAATAGATAGATAGAATGACAGACAGACAGACAGATAGATAGATAGAATGACAGACAGACATATATATATATAGATAGATAGATAGACAGAGAGACAGACAGACAAATAGATAGATAGAATGACAGACAGACATATATATATAGATAGATAGATAGACAGACAGACAGATAGATAGACAGACAGACAGACAAATAGATAGATAGAATGACAGACAGACAGACAGATATATATATATAGATAGATAGATAGATAGACAGACAGACAGACAAATAGATAGATAGAATGACAGACAGACAGATATATAGATAGATAGACAGACAGATAGATAGATAGATAGATAGATAGATAGATAGATAGATAGATAGATAGATAGATAGATAAATAGATAGAAGGTTTTTATAAATGGAAAACGTCATACTAAAAGAGAAGACAAATCCGACATTTTTTCTATATTTAGCGAGCCCCCATTCACCCATTTTTTCTCCAACATACGATTATCAAATTCAATATGCGTAAAAATGTCAATAAATTTAACAATATATTTATTAAAAGAAAAATCAAGTATTAATATGACAATTACAATAAAATAGGTAACTAAACACAATATTCCATGAACCTGCATTCGGATAACTATTGTTTACAGTCTCTCTCTACATATGTATAATAATAAAAATATAATTACAGTTCAACAATAGAGTCAATACAAATTGCAGGTTAATCCTATCAGAGAATAGAAATGGAGTTATTAGCGTTAAATGTATAAATTTACGTGACCTGGATTAAGCACTGCTTGACAATCTTTCCCTTGCTTTTGCAATAATGTCACAGTGTCAACTCCCACAGTCTTTCATTTTCTTTTGCAGCAATGTCACAACATCAAAATGTCCGCTCAACACTGTTCCCACCATTGGACACTCTGAAACTCAATATTCTCAAATGTCTTCTCACATGTCACTCCTTCATGTAGGACATGATTTTAGCAATTCTGGTAACTTCACTGCACCAGAATTCTCAAGCATGTACCAGCTTATTTGCTCTAATACAACAATAGTGCACAACGTAATCCTTTAAGCTTACACAACTGCAACACACTCTGCAAAGTTCTGGTGTTTACCGGTCACTCAAGCCACAATCAGTGAACAAATGAAGGGTAGCTGGTAACTTGAAAGTTGAACTTGAGGCTCCATTTGAGATTCACAGCTCATGGTTGAACTCACACTCACAGGGTGAGACTAAAACCAACAAAACAAGATGGCACTTAATCACACTCAAGCTAAAGACTGCCTCTAAGCTTGAATTCTTCTTTCTACTTCAAATTCAACAGTGATTAAAAGAACAGGAACACCGCTGACTCAAATCTATAAGTGATTCACTGGTTTCTGCCTCCCATGTCCACTTCAAACGGTTGTAGAGTTTGTGAATGGAGGAACTCAGCTCACAACATACTGAAAGTCTATCTGATATATAAATTATGTAATCATGAACGTATGTGTTAGCATTAGGGCACACACCGTAATGCACAGGTATGGAAATACATATAGTCATTGTAGGGTCCATTATTTGTCAAGAAAAGTTTTTCTTTGACATATACATGATAATCCTTGATGACGAAAGAGTACTTCATCTCTGAAAGTAGGTCAAAAGCATTTACTTTGTTTTCGCTGGTTGTCTATGTAATTTCTGAAGCTAAAAGACAGTCCATTAAAAAGTATAGATTTGTTGGATGCTCAAATATTTTAACCCGTCCAATCATTACAGCGAATTATAAAACATTTCAACAATAACTTGACCACATGACTTGGTTGAGTCACATGAGGATTAGCACTTGGACAAACCAGTCCAAAGCGGCTTCCCAAGCTTTCCAAGTCATACATGGCAACTATAAACATAGCCACCCAAACACTAAGGAAGATCATTTCTTGTTCCTGTAAACGTTTGGTGAAGGTTCTGTTTAAACGCTATATAAATTATTTTTAAAAAAAGATTTGTTGAAGCTTTGAAATAGATGGAACAGTTATTCATAAATGTTTTGTTAAAGTTCTATATAATTTTTATGAAACGCTTTTTAAAGGTTTTGTTGAAGGTCTGTATAATTTCTATAACAACACTTTTTAAAGGTTTTGTTAAAGGTCTGTATAATTTCTATAACGACACTGTTTAAAGGGTTTGTTAAAGGTCTGTATAATTTCTATAATGACACTTTTAAAGATATTATTAAAGGTCTGTATAATTTCTATAACAACACTTTTAAAAGGTTTTGTTAAAGGTCTGTATAATTTCTATAACAACACTTTTAAAAGGTTTTGTTAAAGGTCTGTATAATTTCTATAACAACTCATTTTAAAGGTATTGTTAAAGGTCTGTATAATATTTATAACATCTCATTTTAAAGATATTATTCAAGGTCTGTATAATTTACATAACAACACTTTTTAATGGTATTGTTAAAGGTCTGTATAATTTCTATGACAACACTTTTTAAAGGTATTGTTAAAGGTCTGTATAATGTCTAAAACAACACTTTTTAAAGGTATTGTTCAAGGTCTGTAATATATAACTAGATAGATAGATAGATAGATAGATAGATAGATAGATAGATAGATAGATAGATAGATAGATAGATAGATAGATAGATAGATAGATAGATAGATAGATAGATAGATAGATAGCTAGTTCAGGTGATGTTTTGGTAGAATTAGTTGTTTGTGCAATAGGGCTAAGACTGAGAGATTTTTATTCTTTGCTATTATGCAAATGTGAGTTTTTATATTTAAATCTCAGTGTCGTCATTATCACATGAACGTTGCTACTGTGACTCGTTCAAGAATAATTAATGTTCAACAACATTTAATTAGCAAGTTTGTTTTGGTCAGTCACTTGATTATTCAATAATTTTATCTTAAATTACGGTTTGCACTCTTTAAATTTTAAAATGTTTATAAATAAAATCTTCAATCAAAACTATTTTTCTTTCTTCCCACAAGAGAATTAGAGAGAGATCAGAAAAATGTTTGATGTCAGTCATTAAATATCGTTTTGTCCAGAGTTGAGGGTGGGTGGGTGTCATCTTTACCCGTAAAGTTTTGCCCAGTTATCTATCAGCTTCCCTTTATCTAGCCCCATTTCCAAGCACCTGCTTGGGAGAGACAGTCCCTTCTTTTATTGAAAGTCACCCAAATAAAATGCAGCCCGCCATTCTAACACACCTGTCACGTTCGTAGGACATATAGCCCTACATGTTTCCTAAAGGGGCTTAATCGTCACTGCACTATTAGAGGAGTGCAGTCCCATGATATCACATGATCTAGCTATCTTTGACACTAAATCGAGTGATATGCAATTAAAAGCAAGTGATGAAACTCGGCTGCTGCCATTGGAACAGTGAAGAAGCTGTGCGACGTAGTGCGGGGGTGGGGGTAGGCGTCTCAGTAGTCTCTGTATCCTTGTCTGGGTGTAAATATTGTGCTGGTTGTATAATTCCTACCCAATTTGTTCCAGCTTCAGTAGACCAGGAGGAGAGGCAAAGGAGTTTGGGATTTACATGCAGCAGCTGCCAAGTGTTTGACACTTTGCTGGAACTGGAAATGGCAAGCAGGGAGGGAAAATGCTTTTATCATTCTTAAATCGCCGTAGTTCTTGTGGGTGGATGGGTAGGTGGGTGGGGGAGGAAAGTTTCCTTCTTTGCGTTTCTGTTTTGTCTACTCAGTGGTAGCCTTAAGCTCAAGAGGTGTCAATTCTCGTGTAGAACATGTTAAATTTGGTCACTTCTAAGTGTTGGTAGTTTCTACTGTGCCTCTGCTCATATGGTTTCAGTTTCATGCAGTATGTTTATATATAGCATGGTTTGGGATTAGTCTGTTCTCGAGTAGTTTATATTATAGATGGTCAACTTTCATGTAGCTTACCTTACAAGAAATAAATTATTATATTTTGTTACCAGTGGTGTTGTTTGCTGGTAAAGCTCTTTTCATGTTTCATACTCCCGGTAAGGTTAGGTTCTCAACGTAATATAGCTAGATAATTCCATCTCCATACAAACAGAAATACGCCATGACAAATCGCATGCGTGCTTGTTTCTCTTCAAATCGGGAATTTCGTGTACCCAGAACATTATTCATATACGCTACTCTGCCCCGACCCTCGTCCAGTCCCCTCAGTTACATACGTATACCTATTTATAAACATACTTAAAAGTCTGATATTAGCAAACGCGTCCAGTCCCCTCAGTTACATACGTATACCTATTTATAAACATACTTAAAAGTCTGATATTAGCAAACGCGTCCAGTCCCCTCAGTTACATACGTATACCTATTCATAAACATACTTAAAAGTCTGATATTAGCAAACGCGTCCAGTCCCCTCAGTTACATACGTATACCTATTCATAAACATACTTAAAAGTCTGATATTAGCAAACGCGTCCAGTCCCCTCAGTTACATACGTATACCTATTCATAAACATACTTAAAAGTCTTATATTAGCAAACGCGTCGAAGTTAGCCACGCTACATCCGTGTTGACATCCAAAAGGCTGGATGATGAATTCCGTACTTATAAACCTTGTGGCTTTATAATACTGTTATCTCTCTATCCATCTATCTATCTATCCATCTATCTATCTATTCATCTATCTATCTATCTTCCTTTCTATCTATCTATCTATCTATCTATCTGTCTGTCTGTCTGTCTATCTATCTATCTATCTACCTATCTATCTATCATCTTTCCGTCCGTCTTTCTATCTATCTATAAAAATGTCTTTTGTCTTTCTTTCTATATATTTACCTTTTATATGTATTTGGGTGTGCATGTTTTGTATTCAGTTTTTTAAAATAATTCAAACTAAATAATTATCAATGCGCGAAGAGTATAATTTTAAAAAATATATTTTAATTATGCCTTTTAAAAATATTACTTCATCGTGTTTTTCCTCTACCATTCTTTTTCTTGTCCCGTATTTTACTACTACCATTGTTCTGGCACTTTGAAGTAAAATTAAAACATTTAAAAGAATGTGGTATGAATTTAGGAGACGAAATATAGATTTCTGGTAGTCACTTTTGGAATCAAAGAGCTGCTTATCGCCACACCCTTAGCTCTGTCTGCTGCGGTTCCCCTGTAAGTCGCAGCATGAAGCAGACGACTGGATTAAATCGTTTGAAAGCGATAGCAGCAAACATAGCGGGGTACTGAAAGAAGCCTGCTAGCTGGAGAAAACCTTTTCGGCCTGAAACATTTTTGCTTAATTTATTCCTTATTATCTTTCCATACTTTTTCTTAGCAAAAATAAAATAATGGATTTAAAGACAAAAGTAACAATTAGAAAAAGACATATAAATGTAGCTGGCACTTCAGTTTTAACTGCCTTCATGTGTTATGATGTGTCGTGTGTGTCATGATGTGCTGTACTGCTTGGGAAGTATATTGACATTAACTAGGAGTTATTAAAGAAAAATAGTACGTTAGGCCGTTATAGATAGACAGATGGATAGATGGACAGATAGATGATGGCTGAATGGATGGACGGATGGACGGATGGATAGACGGACAGAGAGAGAGAGAAATTCATGAATATTTAATCCCAGACACTGTTCTTAAAGTTATTCTATTATTGTCCTCAAGACAAGCTACAGACGTTTGCTCTCTGGGTTTCATATTAAGTTAACGCTTCGTAAGAGTTGTAATAATGTAATCGATAAAATAAACACCACATTCGAGAGGAAATAGGTCGAGTGTTCAAACATTGAATTATAAACAAAATGTCCGCATTCAAATTTCTTTCATCGCAACTAAAATCATGGACTTAATGGATTTGTAATGCTGCTAGCAAGAAGAAAAAAAAGTAGAAAGAAAATGGAATAAAAAAACGTTTTAGAGAACTTTTTATTAGTATTATTATTTGTATTCTTGCGCTGTACGGAGGCGCTGTTACAAGACATGACGCCACACTGTCTGTCGCTTAAAGTCTAGGGGATTGCACCATTTCTCTGGGGACTGACAAGGGACAAAACAGTCAGTGTTTTGCCGATTGCTTGAAAAAAACTAATTGAGTTTGTCTTCCCGTGCACAAGAATGTTAATGCAATTTCTACGTCACGAAGAGGTAACGAGACGAAATGTTTCTCTTGTTGTTCATTTAAATTCAGAATTGACAAAGTTCGTTCCTATTGATTTAAACATAAATAAATTAAGATAATTTGAGGACGGCGTTGAGAAAAAAGGGTGTGGGGAGGGACTTATATTAAATGATTTGTCTCTGTCTGAAACGGAGACAACAGTTGTGCAAATGGTCTGACTAAATCTTAGTCACGTGCGTAACTAGTTTTCTAACGTACTCATAGATAGATAGATAGATAGACGAACAGACAGACAGACAGACAGACATAGATAAATAGATAGATAGATAGACAGACAGACAGACAGACAGACAGACATAGATAGATAGATAGATAGATAGATAGATAGATAGATAGACAAACAGACAGACAGACATAGATAGATAGATAGACAGACAGACATAGATAGATAGATAGGTAGGTAGATAGATAGATAGATAGATAGATAGATAGATAGATAGATAGATAGATAGATAGATAGATAGATAGATAGATAGATAGATAGATAGATAGATAGATTACTAATTGACATATTCATTCAGATTCAATTTTATCGCGTCGATTTTAAATTTAATTGAAAATTGATGGCACATTTCAGGAAAGAATTGTTTGATAGAAGAAATGCAGTATAATTGAAATACGCAGAGCAAGCCATTCCGTGTGGAGATAAATTCACTCGTAGGAAAAAGCGAACCTTTCTGTATAGAGATAAAGTCACTCGTAGGAAAAAGCGAACCTTTCTGTGTATAGATAAAGTCACTCGTAGGAAAAAGCGAACCTTTCTGTGTAGAGATAAATTCTCTCGTAGAACTTCAACTGTTCGAGTTGGTGATGAGTTAATGAAATGATGAATAATAATCAAATTGTCTACGTCACGCTCGCTTATTGACTTCCCTTAACTCATGCTACATTACACTCACCTGTGCTAATGTCGTCTCCCAAACACTAGTCACCAAAATACATACCTCCAAAACACGCGTCACCAAAACATGCGCCTCCAAAACACGCGTCACCAAAACATGCGCCTCCAAAACACGCGTCACCAAAACACGCGCTTCCAAAACACGCGTCACCAAAACACGCGCTTCCAAAACACGCGTCACCAAAACGAGATTCCTCGGTTTACAGTTCATGTTTTTCAATTGAAAACAGACATTTCGTTGTGTATATTTTGTTCTTTTTCTCGTCGTGCCGCCATTCCTATGTACCAGTTGGAAACCATTTCACCTCCATCTGTCCCCCCCCCCTCTTCATCTTGTCCAAACCCCCTTTCTTCCCCTCCACAAACACACACACACACACAACTTGCATGATTGGTTATAAAGTTAAGGGCCGTTATCACTCACGCTGAAGTGGCAGAAAATCCGGATTTAAAAACACGCCGATAAGGGGAGGCAAGCTAGTAGTGCAGACAGCGGCTGAATCCACAAACTGTTCGGACTTGAAAAGGCTTTATCAATGCTTTTCTCTTCGGGCCACCTGACGCATTGACTTTGGAAGTCGTGGGAGGTTCTTTTAGTTTCTTTTCTTTTGTTTTTGTTTCATTTGTTTTTGTTTCTTTCCACCATGTTGATTTTTAAAGTCTAATGTTTAACTTTGTTTATTGCAGGAGCCTTTCACTATCCCCATATTTCTATTTCAAGGGCTCGTCCTATATTTTAATCTATGATGTGCTTGTGTGTGTGTGTGTGTGTGTGTGTGTGTGTGTGTGTGTGTGTGTGTGAGAGAGAGAGAGAGAGAGAGAGAGAGAGGGTTTAAGTGTATAAGTGTAAGTATATGAGAACGAAATTTAAAAAATATCACAAAAAGCACACAGAAGCCCCGAGCACACACACACACACACACACACACATGTGTATATTAAATATTTTATGAGGAATAAGCATACACATATGACATATATAGAGAAACACTCACATCTAGTAGCCAGCTAGATACATAGACAGACAGACCGAAATAGGCGTAGGAGCCACATCCCTATGCCTAAAAATATTATTTACGTAGCAGAATCCGTTTCCTTAATTGCTCTGATATTAACACATATCTCGCTATCTTTTAGCTTTGGAACAGCCCTTTTTATACTAATGAAAATTAATTCCCCTTGAGATGGCAACTTTCTACATAGGGAAAAAAACCAAGGACAACAAAAAGTGCAGAAAATTACAGACCTTTAATGGGGCAATATATGTGAACAAAATCAACCGTCTAAACAGAGGGTGAGGAGAAAATAATAACAATTAATATAAGTTAATATTCTGACAGACAGTAGTACTTATCAGAATTTAATTAAAGTAAATGTACAATATTATCTATACATATCATAAAATTTTAATGGTCTCTTTGTTTGGCTGGTGCTAACTGAAAAGTAATGAACTGGTTTGATCAGACTTTTACTGTTTTATATATAGTGCCCTAGAATCAAGACAACTTTTATATTATCATATACTGTCCCATAAGGGAGCGTGCCAGTAGCCCTAAAACTACGAAAATACTAAAGCGCATGCGCACGGAGCCATGAAATATACATGGCGCAGAACAGCGGGTTGTAAATTTCTCTTACCTTCATGCATTGCGGACACTGCATGAGTTCATTCTGACCTCTCTGCTACTGCGGAAGTACATTTTGTGGAATCACTCAGATTGAATTTCTTAGTCTGAATCTAAGATTTTATTAGGCTGTAGTAAATATTATATTTTGGTGGGTTACATTAAGCTGTGAAGTAAGCTCTTTTTTTTTGCATTACGTCCCCAAAAGAGATCAAACATTAATTCAGTATCAGTGAATGAAAAACGAAAATCTACTTTTGCGGCCCATGGAAAGCCAAAGTGTACTATGAAATACTCTTATTTTAAGCAACATATTTTGAAAACCAACATTTACTGGAGCTAACCCACTAGCTTATCTAGTAAATAATAAATTAGTTACACACACACACACACACACACACACATGTGTATATTAAATATTTTATGAGGAATAATCATTGCCTTGAGTCATTTTCTAGAGATCAGTGCCTCGCGTTATTGTCCAGAGATCAGTGCCTCACGTTATTGTTCAGAGATCAGTGCCTCACGTTATTGTCCAGAGATCAGTGCCTCACGTTATTGTCCTGAGATCAGTGCCTCACGTTATTGTCCAGAGATCAGCGCCTCACGTTATTGTCCAGAGATCAGTGCCTCACGTTATTGTTCAGAGATCAGTGCCTCACGTTATTGTCCAGAGATCAGTGCCTCACGTCTTTGTTCGGAGATTAGTGCTCGTATCGTTGTCCAGAGGTAAGTGCACAACACTTGGCCACCAACCCATACAGAATTTACTGACTACCCCATTGGTTTTTCTACCTTTAGCTTTCTCATCACATTTTTCACTGTGAACGACACGAGTTGCTGTTTGCTCACATCCACTGCTGACCCAGTGGCTAGTAATGTCCAGTGCAATAGCACTCACATTCATTGCATTGTAAGTCATATAATGCAGTCAATCATTCATAATGGATAATTAATTATATCAGATTGAATTATAAATAAGTATGATAGTTTGTGTGTGCGCACGAGTGAATGTGTGCGTGCGTGCATATGTGTGTGTGTGTGTGTGTGTGTGTGTGTGTGTGTGTGTGTGTTCCTATTTTTCTTCTGTCTTTGTGCATCTCTTTCTTTGCTATATTCCTTTTTCTTTCTTTTTATCCTATCTTCTTTCTTCGATCTTTCTTGTTTCATTCTACAACACAAACCCATATTTTGCAAATCAACATTTTAAAGAATACACCTGATTTCACTTGTAAATGTTTTAATGTTTATATTTACTATCACCAAACAATTGGAAGTTTATTATTTTTTTAAATTCCTGCAATAACTGTAAGTTATTGGGATTAGTTTATTAAGGCAATCCATTTCATCTATATAATTTATGATTTCTTTCGTAAAGTCATTTACTTCATCTTTAAAAAAAAATTTTTTTTTCTTTGTGTGGCAGTTACAACTCACACTAAACTAACCTATATTTTTATTAGGTTGTAGTAAATATTATATTTTGGTGGGTTACATTAAGCTCTCCTCTTCAAAAGTTCTGTAATTTTGTTTTTATGGGATGAAAGTAATTTAATATAATTAATATTTATATTTTGCGGATTGTTTTGTTCTAATTCTCCTTTCAATAGTTGAGATTTCTGTAATAGACATTTTTTTTTTCTCAGAGATCAATGACTAGTTTGTAAAAAGCTATTCAATTTCCCATTCGATTTGCATGTATATTTCTTTAAAAGGAAAACAGAGGCATAAAATGCTTTGACCTAAGTAAATGTATTCAATTGCCTATAGACTTTAAATCGAAGAAGAAAGAAAAATATGTTTGTGGGGGTGGGGCTGTTGCGGGCTGTGAGTTATTAAAATTACTTTCTTATCACATACTCTTCTTCCTCAATTGCCTTTCCTTATCCGATGGACTTAGCTGATCCCCCCTCCCTGCTGATTATCGTCCATTAACACGGCCAGCGGCCATGTTTAGCTCGTGGTTTACATCAAGTGACTTCTGTCAGAGTTGTCTTTCATTTCGCGGTCAGTGACTGTGTTTGAGTGGAAAGAGATTGGCTAAGGGCGCTTCATTTTCGATTTGCGTTCCGCATACCTGGCCCCCTAAATCTGAAATCTTCAAAAGGGGCACTAAACTTCACTCCCTCTCATGGGGAAGCTAACGCCCATATAATGAAATCAAGGGAGGCCGCTGCTTAGAAATATTCCCAGTCGGAGGAGTGCTCTGTAGTCTGCAACTTGGTGCCAATGTCACAGAACTGAGAAAGGTTAACTCTCGTGACATAAATTTCATATAATACAGTCAATCCTGTATATACCCTTTGTGTTAAGTATAAAGTAAGACTTTCATTTCACAGATGGGGACAATAGATAATGCTTTGTTCAACTACTTTTAATCTGTCATTTCCCTCTAGTTTTGAGCAGAAACTAAGAGTATGGTTTGAACGAAAATACTGAAAAACATCTGGGAACGGGGTCTTACACTGATGAAAGGAAATCAAGGGAAGTCACTGAAAAACATCTCGAATTTGGGTGTCTTACACTGATGTAAGGAAATCAAGGGAAGTCACTGACAAACATCTCGGAATGGGCGTCTTAAACTGATTTAAGGAAATCAAGGGAAAAGCCTTGACAGAAATCTAGGATTGGGGTCTTAAACTGATTTTAAAACAACGGAAAAGGTTAAAAATTCAGTGCTCAAACGTGTCCACCCTAGCTGCCTGTTAGGGTGTGTATGAACTCAGTCAAAGGTCAAAGGTTAATGACCTCAGTCAAAGATCTAACATTAATTTATACAGAACACAGTATGACACTATAGTTTGGTATTAGTGTCAAAATTTGTTTAAAGCAAATATTTATAATTTTCTTTTTCTTTTCAGAAAAATAAAATCCTATTTCGATTCATATCGTCAAAAAACTGTCTGCTTTTGTGCTTCAACTAAAAGTGCTCTTGCTTATTAGTTCACTCTTATTATATTTATTTACGTGCACTTGTAATAGATAGATAGATAGATAGATAGATAGATAGATAGATAGATAGATAGATAGATAGATAGATAGATAGATAGATAGATAGATAGATAGATAGATAGATAGATAGATAGATAGATGGATGGGTGGATGGATGGATATATATATATATATGTTTGGTTAATCGGTTGAATTGGTTTGATTTTGTTTTGTTTTGTTATGAAATAGCACATTCTCGTGGACAATAATTATCCATATAACTGCAACAAATTTGGCTCTCCCAAGGGCATTAGAAAGAAATTTATTGATGAAATGCCTTTGGCATTGAACATTTAAATAAAAAATATATGTTCCCAAAGAAAAGTTGATTAGGCATTTCAAGAAATTGAGACAGAAAACATTTATTTTAGGAAAATCCAAAAATGATTGAGTGAACGAGTGAGTGAGTGAGTTTGAGTTGAATATTGAAGTGAATACTACAGTCTGCTCTCATTCTGTGATACCGAGGTATCAGTCAATAAAAATAGAAAAATCTCAGTAATAAGCAAATAATGTTCACTTCACAGAACGTACACACCCAAGCTATACACGCACACACAACACGTGAACTTTGAAGGCATGGAAATATACACACAAATACTAAAACATGCACACATACATTAAAGCATACAAACATACACTAAAACATACAAACACACACTAAAACATACAAACATACACTAAACTAAAGCATACAAACATACTCATGCACATATATATATATATATATATATGTGGATACAGACTGTATCGTCTCAGCCCAAAACAGTATAACAATTCTACTCCGAATGAAAGTTCATCTTTCACATAGACCACTAACCAAAAGCACCCGTCCCACTTCATTCTCAATTCCATTTTATTTTTTAAAAACTGCCCCTTCTGTTTGTCTGTTGATGGAGTAATTGAAAAAGAGGATGAAAGCATAGATAACAAGTGTAATGTTAAGCTTATCAAGGGAGTGTGTATGCTGCCCTGAAGAAAAGAATAATAAAGAAAGCCCTTTTCTCTTATCATCTATTACCATTCCAGACGGTTGCTGATAAAATACCATCATTGGCAAACGCCAGCGTTCTTTGCAAGGCGGAGGACAGCGTCACACAGCAACCAGTCTTTATAGAGGTGCCAGCTTTGAAGAATGCAATGGACCATTTCTGACTGCTTAATGCTCGTAAACAAAATACTTCAGAATACAAAGAACAACATTGATTCTCGACTTCTGTTTTTAATTTTTCGTTTCTTTTAATTTTAAAAACACATCATTTAGGTGGAGATGCATACGAGTGCTTTCTTTTAAAAAAAAAATTATTATTTTATTTTTTAATTGAAATCATTTCTGATTTGACGCAGGCTGCCTTTTCAAACGCGCTTATTACGCGTGTCATTGGTTCCCTCCCTTCTCTCCCTCCTCCCCTTCTCTCTCTCTCTCTCCATTTCTCTCTCTTCTCCGCTCTACTTCTCTCCAAACTTAAACTACCAGTTATTATCAAACGTAGAAAAGACTAATATTTTCCCCGTTTGATTTCGACATTTATTTGTACTTTCTCTCAGTCATCCAGTTAATGCCTTGATCAAAGAATTCAAGACGGTTTAGAGGCACAATAACACACGCTCATTACATTTTAGTCATTACACTTCAGTATGAGATAAATATAAAAAATTTAAAAAGTACTCATTTGATTCTTGCTCACGGATCCGTGTCGGATGACCAGTTCCAAAGAAATAATTTCGGGCTGAAAATAACCTCAGGACAGTCACTAACAGACAGTATTTGACGGCTAAGACAGTTGGGAAGAGGTAATCCACACAGGAACAAACCAAAACGGAGTACATCAAAATATGAAAAGTATATTGGTGTTTTTTGGGGGGGAAAGAAGCTATCGAGGATGAAAAAATTATAGAGGGGGCATGAAAGATAAAGAGTGGGAGCGCAATTGGTCATAGATAGATAGATAGATAGATAGATAGATAGATAGATAGATAGATAGATAGATAGATAGATAGATAGATAGATAGATAGATAGATAGAAACTAAAGCACAACAGAGAAAATATAGATTTCGTATGGTTTATGAAGACTCACATACACACACACACACACAGACACACACACACACACGGAAACGGTGGACCACACTGAGCATGTTATGACAAGAAGGTTTCGACCCCTTTGCGTTACTATCCCCTCACAGTCATGTCATCTCGCTGATAAGACAGCCATTCTCACGGACATTAATCTCGTTACATCAAAACACGTGGCTATTTTCATACAGAGACAGATGCTCAGCCAGATAAGTAGAATCGGAGAAAAATGAGGCAGTTGTCTAACGTTGCGTGAGAGTTTTAGAGTGGTCGACCTTGCCTACCCCTCTCACGGATGCCAAGCACATAACTATGGGGAGATTTGTGATGGAAACGGAACATCTGTAAACAGATTCGGTTGTTTTTCATAAATAAAACTTTAGGCTTGACTACGATTCGCAGTGAAAAGAATGGGGTGTTTTACACTGCACGTGTGTCTATATCACCACAAGGGACATCTTTGTCCTAATTATAGAAATGTGGGGTTTTGTTTGAAAGCATTTCAGCAATGGACTTTGCGTCATTTAAAAAACAAATCTTGTTCAAATCTTTCTTTCTTGTTTGTTTGTTTATTTGTTTATTTGTTTGTTTGTTTGCTTGTTTGTTTGTTTGTTTGTTTCTTTCTTTCTTTCTTTCTTTCTTTCTTTGTTTCTTTGTGTCTTTCTTTCTATGTTTGTTTGTTTCTTTCTTTCTTTGTTTTTTCTTTCTTTCTTTCTTTCTTTAGTTTAATTATGTTTCGTTACTTTAAAAGAAGCCTTTTACTTTGATATTTTTTTCCTACCTTATTCTTGTAAATGTTTACGAATTTGCTTTATTCTCAAAAGGCCATTGAGTAAATCGAGATCCATCTTGGACGCAAGTATCACACACAAACACCAGAGGCAATGCCATTCTGGCCATGACATTTGTCTTTGAAAGGAGCAAGGTGAATTTAATATACGTATTTCACAAGATTTACTTTAGCCCTGCCACAGTAGTTTCTCCTTTCCTCTGTCCTCTCCATCCCTCTCTCTCTCTTCTTCTTCTTTTTCTTCTCTCTCACTGGAGATAAACTGCACACACAAAAAAAACTTGTTCCTTCTATGTCTTTACAGTCAACACAAGAGAGTCTACCGAACGTAAAGTTTTATAATTGCATGGAAGGAAAGTCTTTTACAGCATATTGATCATAGCTTCGTTGAATTTACGCTAGCCCGTCGACAGTTTCACTTGATTTCCAGTAGTAGATAGGTGTATTCTTGACCACATATTGACCAGAACAAAGGTTATTGTGAACTCACAAGTAGGCCCCAAATGACATTTGCATAAACAATTGTACATCAATTAATTTCAAACAAAATTCATCCTTTCAGTTTTTTCAATGCATTAACGCCGACATTGACCAATATACCGTTCAAGAAAATTATTATTTTAAATTAAATTGTGACATACGGTCACTATCTGGAGTGTATATTTGCCTAATCAAGTGTACATAGAGCGATGTCCTTTGTGAGGAAAGTAGAAGTGTACATATTTAGAATGATGTCCTTTGTGTGGAGTGTAGAAGTGTACATATTTAGAGTGATGTCCTTTATGTGGAGTGTATATTTACCTTATGAAGTGTACATATTTAGAATGATGTCCTTTTTTCAGTGTATAGTTACCTAATGAAGTGTACATATTTAGAGTGATGTCCTTTATGTGGAGTGTATAGTTACCTAATGAAGTGTACATATTTAGAGTGATGTCCTTTATGTGGAGTGTATAGTTACCTAATGAAGTGTACATATTTAGAGTGATATCCTTTATGTGGAGTGTATAGTTACCTAATGAAGTGTACATATTTAGAGTGATATCCTTTATGTGGAGTGTATAGTTACCTAATGAAACGTACATATTTAGAACGATGTCCTTTCTGCGGAGTATATCTTTACCTCATAAGCATGTACGTGACATCTAAGTCGAAGCTTTTTATCGAAGTATACATTTATCTAATGATAATTACGAACTTAGAGAGTTATTGTTAAAGTGGAGTATCCATTTACATGGGTATGCATTTAGAAAGATACTTTTAAATTGGAGTATATATTTATCAAATGACAAATTCGCAGTTAGAATGATACCTTTAGAGTGGAGTATTATCTTATTCGGTGGATTGTGTATGATCTCATTATAGATGCTTTTCATGCAGAGATTAAATTTACATAATGAAATGTACGTGACACCTAGACAAATGCATTGCATGCGCAGTTGCATTTACACAAAGACTATGCATACATAGACACGTGAAGTGTTCATCTGCTCTATAAACTGAGCATGAAATGGAGATAGACTGTCATACAAGGAATTTTCACTAACCAATAAACAGCACAAATCAACACGACACCTTTTGTTAAAAATTCAAGCGTAACTCTCAATTTGTCCAGTTGTTTGATCAGATATAAATAGGCGTTAAAATCACTCACGTTATCGATCAGGGACTAACGAACGGAGCACAGAAAGTCCGCTTAAGTTGATATTTATCACTTAATCAATCCCTTCGGTGATCGCCCTTGTTCTTTTGACTGCCAGGATCCGCCCTCCGAAGACAGATCCATCTCCGCCTTCCGGGATTGAACATGCACAAGAAAGGTTCGACCTGATGCTTTAGACTGAATTGTTATTATGCAAATCCGCCTAGCCTACTGCCTACTACCTGAGGCAGGTGTTCAGTGTATTAGAACACACTAGACCTAGTGACCCGACTTTATTGTTGTTGCTGATGATTATAATTTGTTAATCACACCTGCAATTATTCTGAGCGAAAACAAATGTGTCATATTAATTTGTTTATTTGAATGTCTATGAATTTATGATCTAGGAGTTACCTACAGCCTACACACCCACACTCACCCCACCCACCCCCACCCCCCACTCCGAAAATATATTATTGAAATCTATTCTGATGTGCGCAGGCAAGACATCTGAATTAAACTATACAACTGTCTTCAGGATGAAAGAGTAGTAATTTGCATATTATGACAATTAACACACAATTTAAAATAAAGGTACAGTCAAATGCATGCACACACATGCTGATACACAGACACATTTAAATGCACACACTTTTACATGCATAAGGTATTTCTCTCTTTCTCTCTCTCTCTCTCTCTCTCTCTCTCTCTCTCTCTCTCTCTCTCTCTCACACACACACACACACACACACACACACACACACACACACACACACACACAAGCTCGCATGCTCCTATACATGCTCATACACAAAGCCACATATTTAAAAGCACACACTGTAAAACGAATAAAGAATTTATCTCTTTCACACACACTACACACACACGCTGTTATACAAGCACACATATTTATACATATTGATACATTTTTTAATTCACGCATACATATTTAGCAAACCCTTGTAAATTTCAGTTACAAGCAGATATGATGCACACATGAGCAAATCAAACATACATACACTCACTCACTCATTCACTCACTCATATATGTATACATTAAACATATGTTCACTCACATATCTAAATGCATAATAAATGCATAATATATTCACACAAACACACACACACACACACACATATGTATGTGAGTGTATTTTATACACAGAACCAGCCTAGTTATTGCTTATAATTATCATTATGAATCACCCATAACTAATTACAAGTGATGAGAATCTTAAGTCATGTTATTAATAATTCTCCAGATGACACCACTCGTCTCTCTCACTTGGTGGTCATGCGGGCACTGTAAACGTTTTCTCTCTTCTGCAACATGAAAGACAAACATTTACTGTCACACAATATTTCCATAGCTGGAAAACTACTTACCAAAGGAGAAGATAATCCATCGTTAATCTATATTTAATGAGCCTTCATCCACTCACTTTCTCTCCATGGTATGGCTATCAATATGTGTAAGAAGGTCAATGAATTTAACAATAAATTTATTACATCAACAATTATATATACATATAACAAATCCAATGAAAAGATTATTTGCCATCAATATCTCCACGAAACTACATACAAATAGCATCAATGCTTATACATTCTTATATCTTAACACATAATTCAGCAGATGTGTCATTATAAATCACTGGTTCCTTCTAATTGGAGAACAAAAATGGGGTTATTTTAAGTGATAATAGTTTGTACATAATCCTGTCAAGGTGATGCAGCAATAGTTTTTCATGAATTTCTTAACATGTCACAACTTTATTGTTCAATACAGGTCAATTCATTACATTAGCAAACTGTAGAGACAGAGGTCTCGAGAAAATCAAAGATGTCATTGAAAGAGTAGCTGTAGGCTTTGTGGATTACCTGTGGAATAACAACAAAGATGATCCACTGATAAAAGCGCTAAAGAATAGTGGATTATATCAACCTCCACAGCAAAAAAACATGGAAGAAAACAGCCAAATAGGTATAAGGAAATACTGGGACATAAACCATCCCCATGGCCAGTATGTACGACAAGCTGATGAACATCGACAAAAACAATCAACATACAGATGGTTGAAAGAGGCAGGTTTGAAAGCAGAAACAAAAGTACTCATATGAGTACTGCTGCACGATATCAAACACACAATCGCACAAACAAAATTATGAAAATCTCAAATGATTCCAAATGCAGACTCTGCAAAAACATGGATGAAACAACAGAACACATACTATCTGGATATCAAAATAACAGAATACACCAAAAGGCACAACGAAGTGGCAAAAATTATACTTAAAAACATAATTATGTGAGAACTATGGAGTAAAAACCGCAGAAAAGCATTGATGCACCAACCAGAAACAGTCACCGGGACTGCGAGACAATAATTATTGTCTATTATAATAGAACGAGTGATTCCTGCACAAAAAACAGAGTGTAGTTCTATTAAGTTGAACAGAACAGCAACAATCATTGATGTGGCTGTTCAGAGTGATGGATACGTAAAAACAAAAGAAAGTGAAAAAAATAGAAAAATCCCCAAATCTCAGATTAGAAAACCAGAGACTGTGGAATGTAAAAGCAGAAGTGATACCTCTAGTGACAGGAGCCTTGGGGAACATAACATTTGAATTGGAATGTTATCTGAATAAACTACCAAAGACTACTCCACTACTAAAAGCAGCGCTTCTCGAAAGTGCCCACATCCTCCGTAAAACTTTGGATCTCCCTGAATGTTGGCAAGATTAAGAGACTTTGATTCCCAACCGACAATCAATAGAAGTGTAAAAAAAAAGAAAAGGAACATGAAAGTGACAATAAACATTAGTAATAATAACGGAAATTCAAAGTATTTTTTATAAAACACAACTGAACATGAAAGTGACAATAAACATTAGTAATAATAACGGAAATTCAAACTATTTCTTTATAAAACACAACTGAACATAAATAATACTCGACACAATTCCAACATCGCTCACAGATTTCTTACGTCACAAATAGAGCCGACAGGATCAAAGTGCCTCAGCGTGTGTTTAGGAGGGTGTAGGGTGGGATGGTTCGGCTGGTGGGAGGATTTTGAGAGCACGGGGGATAAGAAAAACAAGAGAATTAAAGAACACGTTGATTAAAATGCCGGAGAAATCAATCCTATAGCAATGCGGCGCGTCTCGTGAATGTCACCAACTTTGATTAGCTGAAGCCTGCAGCAGACGGGGTGGCCTGAGGCAATGAAACGGGTACTCTTCTGACTTGTTTATGCTGAAAAGGGTGTCAGGAAACTTTCTACCTGCATCCAACATCCATAATTTAGCTTTAATCACTGACCCGAGCTGAAGAACTTGTCCTGTTATCAGACAGTGCAGTACGGATCGGCGGCGATGTTATCGCTTATGGAAACTTTGGTGGCGTTGATGACGCTGCTTGCATCTGTTTCATTACTGAAACCCTCCAGGCCATGGACGGAAGCCCTAATTATGCGACTGTGCACGGGGATTCACCAGCTAACACGCGCGTTCGCAGACGCCAGATGACCTACGCACACGTACACTCAATATATGCCTTTGTACACGCACGCATTGAACACGAATCAACTGAGGATGTAGTTGAATGTACACACACACATACACATACACACAAATAATCGAACAAACACGTACGTTTGCACAAGTAAGATGCTACATTAGCATGCAATTTGTGTTCATGACAATTAAAAGATAAGCCTTTATTAATATTTTGACATACACACGGACACATATACATACACAGAGATACACATAAATAAACCAACAAGCACGGGTAAGTTGCTACCATTGCATGCAATTCGTGTTCAGAGCAATAATGAGGTCAAATTTAATTAATATGTTCCCTTACACACACACTTAGACACCCCACCACAGATACATATATACCTTATCACATTATCCATTCTCTAATTATTTTGTATCGATTACTTTGCGAGAATATATAACTGGAAATACACACAAGACAACCATGACCTACGCAGACCCACGAAGTAGGAAGCAATTATCATTATAAAATTAATACAGATAGAAAATGGGTGTTCGGATATCTTTTCTGGTTGTTTTCTTTCCGTGTCTTCGTGTCTTACCTTTTCCCTTCACTCTCTCAGTCATGGACGTGCGTACAGGCAGAATTACAGCCCACCCACCCACCCCAAACTAACAATATACCATCGCGCATGTGGCAGTTTTAATTGAATTTGATGGTGTGTGAACTTCGCTTTCTTCTCCCCTTCTGCTCCTGGAAGGTGAGTGGCAGCAAGATTTGTTCTCAGATATTCCGCTGTAATTAACTCATGAAGAAAAAAGTAGGATGAATGTAATAAGAGCTAGCTTGTGCAAAATTAATTAATTCCAAATAGAAACGTTAAACAATGATACTTCTACTGCATATACATTCACTTGCTGGTCTTGTGTAAGGCAGGACTTATCTGTAACTCTACGTCATTAAGCTCTCCCTCTCTCTGCCTCTGTTTTTTTGTGTTCTCCTTTCATCACATACGCATAATCATTCACGCAATCACGCAAAACTCACATAGTCCACACAAATATGCACCCAAACTTGCGCACAATGAGGACACTCCTACACATAATCATACACGTAGTCACGTATGCACACAGTCGGGTCACTCCTACACATAATCATACACGTAGTCACGCATGCACACAGTCAGGTCACTCCTACACATAATCAATCATACACGTAGTCACGCATGCACACAATCAGGTCACTCCTACACATAATCATACACGTAGTCACGCATGCACACAGTCAGGTCACTCCTACACATAATCATACACGTAGTCACACATGCACACAGTCAGGTCACTCCTACACATAATCATACACGTAGTCACGCATGCACACAGTCAGGTCACTCCTACACATAATCAATCATACACGTAGTCACGCATGCACACAGTCAGGTACACACATACCATGCACCTAAACACCTAAACTCGCATCTAAGTCTTTCACTCACACACAAACACATGTTTGTACCCAACCTCACCGTAGGTAATTGATTTCTATACTTGTTCAATTATAATTATTGGATAATCTCCTGTCGTATGAAATCCGACACTCAAAATCCCCAACGTCGTTCTGTGAATAAAATAGTTTTGATATAAATGCGCTACATTATATAAATATCTACATTACGATAGTCAGCATGTAATTTCATTTATTGTATTATTTGAGAGTATTAATTTGTTTCCGCCAGCTTACCATGGTTCTGAATTAGGATTTTTGTATCTGGTTCTCCTCTTTCTTCTCCTTATTAAAATTATCTTCTTCTTCCTGTATACAGCTGTGGCAGAGTAAATTTGCCTATCCATATTTCTAAACTTAATTGTCATATAATTGTTAAATGTCAAAGTGACTCGACCTTTGGCACTGCTTGGGTTGAAAATTTTAAGTGTTAAAAGTTGGAAGTAAACAACTCAGGTAAAGAATGTGCCCTACTTGATGATGTAATCCAAACCGATTTTAGATGGGTGAGGCGGTTTTATCCAATGGTTAATATTTACATGAACGAGACCAACCAATGGGTATAAGCAGCCTTTTCTTGTTTAACCAGAATCTCCCGGTTTACTGATTTATAAACCGCTACGACCATGATAGTCTAGAAAACTATTTACACCCAGCGTGTAAATGTAAGGATACACTGTTTTCTATTGATGTATAAATAAATTGGAAAAATAAAATGTCCACACACCAGCTTTTTACCTAATGTAGTTACTAAACTTATTGATTGTACAAAATCAAACAAGAATTTCTCTTTCATTAGTTAAAAAGCAACAAAAACATGTAAACAAACTAAGAATGAAACAACAAAAAATAAACAAGAATTTCTTTTTAAAGTTGTCCATTTTACGTGTAATTTCTTATTAACATAAGTCATTAAATTGGTTATCTAACCATTAAGTTGAATAAGATGCTACCCATTATTGAGGGAAAATAAGAGAATGGAGATGGGAGAGGAGGTTTGGGGAGATACGGACAGAAAGAAAAACCGATTAATATGTAAAAGGTTCAGGAGAAATGCAGTTTCCTAGTGTGTATGATGAATATGTGTGTAGATATTTATGGGGGAGGGTTAGATCATTCCATTTACCTCCTGCTCATGTCTCTCTCTTCTTCTTTCTCTCCTCTCTCACCCTCTCTCTTCTCCCATTAACCCGCTTCATCTCTGCGAGTCCGCAAAAGCGTTGTGAACTTAAACGCATTTTAACGGCGTGCGGTTGCCTGCTCGGCATTAAACCGTTTTAGCTATTGAAATCTGATGGGACTACACGCAATATAAATTTAAGATAAGACCGTATCTAAACTATGTCTGTAAAGAAACTTACGCAAAATGGAAACGCGATTAACCCCATGTCGAGAACATAGAAACGCAGTGTGCTGTTTTTTGTGCGAAATATTGGGAAATGAGTATGTGTGTGTGCGTGTATCTATCTGCACGTTTGTTTGAATCTATCTATCTATCTATCTATCTATCTATCTATCTATCTATCTATCTATCTATCTATCTATCTAGTTAGCAATCTAGCTAGCTGTCCGTCTGCCTATCCATCTATCAGTGTAGTTATCTATCTATCTATCTATCTATCTATTTATCTATCTATCTAGTTAGCAATCTAGCTAGCTGTCCGTCTGCCTATCCATCTATCCAGTTAGCTATTAGCTAACTATCTATCAGTCTAGTTATCTATCTATCTATCTATCTATCTATCTATCTATCTATCTATCTATCTATCTATCTATCTGTGGATCTTTCTAATGCCTTTCTGATGTGTGTAAGTGCATGCTTGTGTTTGTGTATGTGTGAGATTTCTCAGTGCATTTATGTCATAAATTGTGTGCTGGCGTGCGTGTGAACTGCTTTTCATTTTTCATTGCGATCACATTCCTTGCAGTACTCGCTGACAACCGTATCATTTTTTGTTCTGTTTGTTTCCCCTTCATAAGTATCTTCATGCCTATGTGAAATTTGTTTGGTCTGTATACCTCAGTTTTTCTGGATAGTTAATTTGAAACCACAATATATTTCCACATAGCTACACAATCCATTTTTCGCGCGTACCATAATCGTCATTTGAAATGTAAATCTACATGTACTATTCTATATTATGTCAACATCAGAACCTAACAGTTTATGTTTGTATCACTTCTGTCTCAATCACAAATCTGAAACAAATTCCGCTATTTACAATTAAATACTCCTCAATTTATCGGCTGGACATGAATCTGACATTACTCACGAAATGCTGTTGATGCGGACAGTTATTCAGCATTTCAGACATTAGTTCATGATGGTGTACTTTAATATGTACACATAGTTCATTACGGTGTACTTTAGTATGTACACAGTTCATGATGGTGTACTTTAGTATGTACACATAGTTCATGATGGTGTACTTTAGTATGTACACATAGTTCATGATGGTGTACTTTAGTATGTACACAGTTCATGATGGTGTACTTTAGTATGTACACATAGTTCATGATGGTGTACTTTAGTATGTACACATAGTTCATGATGGTGTACTTTAGTATGTACACAGTTCATGATGGTGTACTTTAGTATGTACACATAGTTCATGATGGTGTACTTTAAGTATGTACACATAGTTCAGGGTCAAACGGTTTTATGTGACTTTTCAAAATGTCTCGTATTGACAAAAACTATATGATCACTCAACTGGAAAACACTTTAATGCTCTCTTTCGTTTTGAGAAATATTTTAAAGAACCCCTCCTTTAGAGAAACCCTTAATATTCGCGTTGGAGACACACTTAAACAATTTCCATGTGTGAGAAGTTTTCCCACTCTGAGATATCTTCATCAATCTCTCTCTATTAGAAACTAGAAGACTATTCGAACTGATGATCTGTTGTTATTGGAACGTATTAAAGATTTTTTATTTGAGGAACCCTTTAACTACATTTCGATTTGAGGAACCCTTTAACTACATTTCGATTTGAGGAACACTTTAACTACATTTCGAATTGAGGAACGCTTTTAAGTACCTTTCACTTTGAAAAATCCTTTCAACATTCGTTTTAATATCATGAGTATATTTAAACCACCTATCATCTTTCGGAGCCGTTAAACGATTTTAGAAACCATTTTTCGATTTCTAGAACTTAGGATTAGTTTAATGACTTATTTTTCGATTCGAAGAAAAGTCCTTTGGCTACTTTTCTGCCTGGGGAATTCGTTCTTGACCACTCCTTTTGAATCTTTTAAAGGATCTTTTATTGTGCCCCGCTCTGTTCCATTTGAAAACATTCCGAAGACTGTTAAGTTTCTCTCTGAAAATTCTAGGGTTCACGGAACATTTTGGCTTGAGACCATTATGAAAATTTCTTCGGCCGAGAGATTTTGCCAGGATTTCCAGATTTGAGAAACTCTGCATGTAGTCATTTGAAGAAGCATATGCAAAAATATACACTAGATCAATTCCATCCATGCTGCGAATAATTCTGTATGTGTGCGTGTGTGTGTGTGTGTGTGTGTGTGTGTGTGTGTGTGTGTGTGTGTGTGTGTGTGTGTGTGTGTGTGTGTGTGTGTGTTGCGCGCACCTGAATTATATTTTTCGTCTTTTTTCTGTTTTCCATTGAAAATCTAGATGCTAAAAAGAGAGAGATAACGTTATAAGGGCATTTAGCATTTTTACAATTAAAGGGCCATAATCACTTTCGTCATATCTTTCAAAGAGCGACTGTTCTCCCGACACAAGCACTGCAAAGTTCACCGAGAACGCCGCCATTAACTTTGTCAGCAATAGGCGCTTAACCTGACCTTGTTTCTTTGCATCTCATTACGCAATACTAACTGTGATTGGTTAGGTTTTTGCTCCTTAGTGCAACTTGTGCTCGCCTTGATGGATGAATCTTATGACATGAGATCTCAAAGGAGCAGACAAATGCATACCTATTGCAAATAGGCACGTAGCTTATTACTCTGGGACTTTGCTCTGAGCTTTTCAAAACCCAACAGCAAAAGATACACTTATGTATGACCTTAATTTGCAGAGTTCCTGCTATTGAGTTCCATGGTTACAGACATGGAAAAGATTCCTGTCAACCAAAACACATCATATAAATGCTATGTGCATTTAGGACTTTTTTTTTCAAATTACACATTAAAAATAACTTCCATTTAATCAACAAAAAAAACGAGCGTCTGGTATAAAAAAATAATATATATAATGATGGGGTTTGTGCCTAGCTGCAAGAGGCAATAGGATTAATGCCTCTTCTTTAGCTTTGGTATGCGGGAACAGACTGACGTAGACGCCTCGAGGGTTACTGAATCTTCATCTTTTTATGTCATCAGCTCCACATTGTCATTTTCTTTCTCGTCTACTCGTCAAGAAAAGATGCGAATTGTGATAAGGTTCGGTTACTACAGACTCCAAATTACAAATGTATGCACTAGACACCGTCAATTTCCAGCTCGTCATATTACTGCATACTTTCTCTTGGTGCTTAGTTTGTTTTGTTTTTTTTAAATATCTATTCAAAGGTTTTAATTCTGTATTTGTTTTTTCTTCTTCTAGTACTCGTTACGAAAAAAAACATCAGCATGGCGTTAAGAGTTCCCACTAGGCCTGGAAAGAGATCTAAAGATTTGCAAGCGCGTATCACAGTCATCTCCATTGCATCGAGTTATCTCCCATTATGTCTATAATCTTTAACGTTGCTAACACTCCGAAGCGAGGACTCATAATGGAGAAGGCGGAGGATTTTTCTTCATAAGGTATTAAATTAATTACTTTTGACTCGTTGACCTTAATTAATTGCATAAGCTGGTTTCTGCCATTATTCAGTTTGAATAACCAGTTTTAAACTTCAATAAATGAAACATTTAAAAGTTGTGCAGTTAACATCTGGTTCATTATCATATCCTACAGTTTGTATCTTAGTGTTAAGAGGTGATGGCTTCTCATTATTCACTGCCATACGTCAACGCACAAAGTCCACTATTATAAGAGTGGTTTAAGACTGGTGGAATAAATGTACCTATCCCTATGTCTAAATTGAAGAATTATATATTTGTTGCCAGTGTTAACGTGACCAGACCTTGGGCGTTGCTTACTAAGGTATTTCTTTTGTAAGTTCAGAGTTGGAGTAAACAACTTCAATTAAAGCATGTGCTAGAACTTGCTGATGCAATTCAAACCAGTTCCAAGTGGATGAGTAGTTTTTCTGACTAATAGCCTCATACCTATTCATAACAACATCATCCAATGGGGATGAAGCGAAAGTTACCTTGTTAAAGAAAGTCTATATTGTAATCACTTTGATTTTGACATAATTGAATTCTGGTCATAAATGTGATCATTAGCTGATGTAAGTTAACTGACTGATAAGGAAAGAATGAACTTAGAAATATTTCATACATGTTTGCTATTGATCTATGATTTGAATTGGAGAATGTTTATGTAATTAAACCCATTATTTCTATGTTCACTAATTAGATTATGTTGTACATTATACTTGTGAATTTTGATTAATGCTATCTTTCTTATGCTGCATGTGTATTAGGCTAATGAATATTATTGTAAGTTGAGAATGTGTGTGTAAGAGAGGAGCTTAGAGATGAAATATGTCTGAAATTTAGCACTGCATTACTTTGACTTTTGCAGAAAGAAGCATGCTTTTCTTTTTGTTGTTTTGTATCTACTTCAGATTGCAGTGACTACTGTACTTTACAGTGTTGGTGTATATCCAATTTTGTCATCGAACTTATCAGTAAATGTGTTGCTGTAAGTTGATTCCTGTGAATTCCATTCGAGAGCCAATACAGCAAAAATAAGGTTTGCATTTGGTCTCAAGGATTTGCAAAGATTTCTTGAACATTCCTTATGGTGTGCTGAGTAGCACACTTGAGGATTTCAGAACATTCTGTGATAGCACATGTGAGATTCTGGACGATTCTCTACTGTGTGCTTTGAGGGCACATTGAAGATTTTAGAACAGTTGTGTAATGTGCCCATAAGGGGTATGCTGGACCATCATCTAATAGTGACTTGTTGCAAACTGTGTGATTGTGAACACGTGGTAGTGACAGCTGTCATCATTGGAAAGGTTATGTACATTGACTTTAATTATCTCTCTGAAACTCCACTCTCTTATCTGTGATGAATTATGTCCATGAACTTGATTATGTATGTGTGTTAATTTGACTGATGGTGTCTATGTTAGGATAAACTGAATGAGAGTCAAACATTTAATCAAACATTGCTGTGAAGTGATGTAAATATCAATACTCTTTTGATTATATTTACATGCTGTTTATTTTATTGTTGATTTAATAAATCTCCAGTTAAATTGATTAATCTTCTTGCACATATATTAAAACGTTATGTTGGAGTAATAGTGGGCGGATGGGGGCTCGTTCAATATAAATAAAAGACGGATTTTTACTACTCCTTAGTAAGAAGTGTCCATCTGCAGAAATATTATGTGACAGTAAAACATTTATCTTGTTACTGTGTAAATAGAGTTTTACGACACCCTTACAATCCGCCATGTGAGAGACAGATTAGTCGTGTGGGAGAATTATTAATAATTATAAATTAAGATTATCATTACCTGTAATTAGTTATATCTTATAAATTAACAAATAATAATCATAACGAGTCAAGGGTGCCCAGAGGTATCACAAAGACTACATTAAAATAAAAATTAATTGCCTTACTTTCAACAGGAATTTGTCCATTCATGAGAATTAAACCACACAGCCTTTGATTACGCTTTTGAATTCAATTCTCAAAATGTCTTCTTCTTCTTCAGTACCAAGCTAGCACCAAACTTGTTCCAAACTAGTACAGCATAATGGAAGCAGACCAGCAAAGCAGAATGGACTCCAATCTCTCACCACTGCCCAATAAATATATATAGGCACTAAACATTTGTGATTCTAAAATTCTAATGTCGTTCATCTTCATTCAAACTTTTTTCTTCATTAATATAACTGCTCAACTACATTCTTTCTTAATTACACACGAGAAAAGCACGTTATTTAAAAAGTGAAGGAAAAAACCCAGAAAACTGACGGACTCTCTAAGAGAAATCACTAGTACATTCATGGCCAAATTCCATATTTTAATTGTTATAGATTTTCATGTACATTCATGGCCAAATTCCATATTTTAATTGTGATAGATTTTCATGTAGATCAACTGAATCTACTAGTTTTATTCAGGGCACTCAGTTTTAACATAAGCTGCATGCATTTTTTTACTGACCATTGGTCAAATTTAGGTTTTCTTTAATATTGATACTTAAAATTATATATCCTTCCTTCTAGAATAACAGTTTCCAAGCGTTGCTGACAACAGGACCCTTCAGTAGAAGCCAACTAGCAGCCAGACCTTAAACACGTGACTTTGCCCTACTGGTCACATGTCCTGTGCAAGTAATATTCCTGCATTGGTGATCAATTAGCTGACCTCACTGCATTGCTGACGGTAATTGTTATAAAGTTCTGCATGGTTGCTGTCGTAGGTAGCGTGACCATGCAAATAAACTACTGCTTATGAATTTTACAAATCACGGAACGACCATCTGTGAAAGAACAAGAGAAAATCTTAATGCGTTTAACAGCTCTTACTTTTAGTGAGTCCTGAGTAAAGCGTAATGTATACAAACTTTTAAAATGGAACAAAGGTAAGTGTCGTTCAAGGAAACAAGCTTAAATGGTGTTTAAAGAAACAAAGTTAATAATTATTAAGCGCACGCTTGTGCATAAACTGTTATTCAATATACAATTAATAATAAATAATTTTAACGAGTGGATTTATTTCGCCACAATATTTATTGTTTATATGTCTATATATTTCAAGGTATGCGTTTTCATAAAGGGACTTTGATTAAATGAATATTCTTATGAAGATATTTACGAGGATAGGCCTACTTATGAAGATCTTATGAAGATATTTACGAGCACACTTATGAAGATATTTACGAGCACACTTATGAAGATATTTACGAGCATACTTATGAAGATATTTACGAGCACACTTATGAAGATATTTACGAGCACACTTATGAAGATATTTACGAGCACACTTATGAAGATATTTACGAGCACACTTATGAAGATATTTACGAGCACACTTATGAAGATATTTACGAGCACACTTATGAAGATATTTACGAGCACACTTATGAAGATATTTACGAGCACACTTATGAAGATATTTACGAGCATACTTATGAAGATATTTACGAGCACACTTATGAAGATATTTACGAGCACACTTATGAAGATATTTACGAGCACACTTATGAAGATATTTACGAGCATACTTATGAAGATATTTACGAGCACACTTATGAAGATATTTACGAGCATTCTTATTAACATGAAGTAATGATCAACAATCGACGAAGTAACATGTTCTCCATGAAGAGTACAAGCTCGTAACAAGCTCGTAACAATACATTTAATTCCTAATGGTGGAATTGTGCAGGGAGGCAGATGTTTTTCTCTTCAAAGCACAGTCATGTGTTTAAAAGTTGGTTATTGTTTGTATTTGTTGTTTCTTTTTTCCTTTTCCTTCCTCCCCCCCCCCCTCTCTCTCTCTCTCTGGAGGCGGAGTGGGGCGGATTGTTAATCTTTCACCTGATACTAATTTTAGTTTAATGTACTCTCCTTTCACCCTGACTCTTTCTAGCTCTTGTGGCAGATCTTGTAAATGTTAAGTGTTCTGTTTAAGTATAAATTTTTGAAAGCAAACTTGTAACTGAAAAGACAATACGATAATCAATTTTTGGTCAAAGTACGGTGATTTTTTTCTTAGAGAAAAAAAAAACGAATAATCAAATACACATACGCACATGCACATACAATCGCGCGCAGTATTAACTACCTGGAGGTATTAATTTATTTGTACCTTTGTACAGTGCTACTCAAATGTATTAGGAAAAAAATGTATTTTTAACATTTATATAATGCTATCTATCATAATAATAATATTTATATAACACAAAACTTAATACTTACAATTCAAAGTCATAATTTATAACAACTTAAGATTACATAAATATATCTTCTAAGGAAGTTTTCAGATATAACAATTCAAGATAACATAAATAAGTCTTATACAGAAGGTTCCAGATAAAACAAATCAAGATTGCTTTCATATATCTTTTACAGAAGCTTTCAGATGCAACAATTGAAGATTACATAAATATGTCAAATACAGAACCTTTCAGATATGACAATTCAAGTTTACATAAATATGTCATATACAGAACTTTTCAGATACTAAAAATGATATATTGCAGCGATACACTGCATGAGCGTGATTGAGCAGTGACATAACTGTTTATTTTAAATCTCAAGTCAATCACAAATGGAGAGCCCAGAATGCACTGCACCTAAAAACCAAGATAAACGAAAAGGTTTGTTTGATAATAACGTGAGGTGACTGACATAAAGAAGAAATGGAGTGAATTTGAAGCAAGCAACAGAAATGCTAGTAAATAATTTTAAAATGTAAATCAGACACAACTGAGCAGAGTTTGTTTATGTGACCTGAGTGATCTTCAGTGTTCTAGTATACTAATCAAGTCACGCGTTAGTACATACTCTGCTTCTCTTTATCTAAGTAAGACTAAGTGGTCTTCAGTGTTCTAGTATACTAATCAAGTCACGTCTTGGTGCGTTCCTGTATTTTATATTGTTTTAACTTATAGTGGAAGTAACTCTACTTTCCTGTCCTCAAATGTTATCTAGTATAATGTTATCAACGAACTACTACTACTACTACTACTTCTACCACTACTACAACTACTGCTACTTCTACCACTATAACTAGTACCACTACTACTGCCAATACAGCAACTACTACTACAACTATAACTACTGCTGCTACTATCATTACAACTACTACCACTACTGCTACTAAAACTACTACTACTACCACAACCCACGACTTCTACTAAACCTTTTAAAAGCTCTGAGCATTATAAGTATTAATAGCATACGCCTTTGATTTGTATGAACTTCTAAAGTTTGTCAGCCGCAATGAAAGAAAATAATATTGATTTTTTTTTCCAAAAATGTTTTGTTGTTTTCATACGTTTTCGTCCGTTGATATCGTGAAACATTTTATGGGGGTCGGGTTGGGGTTAAGGTTACTATGCTCGAACGGTTAGGTATAATACTGTAAGTTGTCACCCTTATATTTTAAATATAAATGTAATGTTAAAAATATTTATATAAGAATACTTAGTATATTTTATATAGCAATACTTTAATACTTTAATACTTTAAAACCACTGCACAAAGACTGACATGTTTTCTTGCACTATATAACTTAGGGGCAAATCAAAACTAACCCTTCATTAAAGAACTTAAAACCATACCAAAACCTTAATCATATTAAACAGATGTGTATAAAATTTGAAAACTTCTGTCATGAAGAAAACATACAGAATATATGAAAGGCAATTTAGTCATATATTTCTATAATTCTGAGTAATAAGGATATTCTTTGCAATCAAAGATACGTGCTGTGTGTGTGTGTGTGTGTGTGTGTGTATGTGTGTGTGTGTATGTGTGTGTGTGCCGTGTGTGCTGTGTGTGTCTCTGTGTGTGCTGTGTGTGTGTGTGCGCGTGCCGTGTGTGCTGTGTGTGTCTCTGTGTGTGCTGTGTGTGTGTGTGCTATATGTGTGTTGAGTGTGTGTTGTGCGTGTGTACTGTGTGTGTTGTGTTTGTGTTGAGTGTGTGCTTTGCGTGTGTACTGTGTGTGTTGTGTTTGTGTCTGTGCTGTGTGTGTCTGTGCTATGTGTGTATGTGCTGTGTGTGCGCGCAGTGTGTGTGCTGTGTGTGTGCTATGTGTGTACTATGTGTGTGTGTGTGTGAATATCCTTAAAGTGCAAACATTTTTTTTTAATGAACATCCATCTTATTGATGGAGTCTGAAATTTAAGTCGGTTTTTAAAAAATGAATAGTAAACCTGTCAACATTGAGTTTTCCTTTCATATTATTTTATTTTTAATTCTAATTTTTCCATGGCTGGCATAAAACTATGTTCCGGTATAAATTGGCCACATTCGTTCCGTACTTTCTGGGCCATAATTTTTTCCCCCCGAGGGCATTTCCAGATCTACTGTGTTAATCACTCATAGGATAATTTCTTATCTGTTAACAGTCTCAAGCTTATTTACTGCACTAAACATTTTTCTGTTTTTTCATTGGTGGAATTTTACACAGAGGCACTAACTGTCACGAAACGAACAACATAAACCCTATTTCAAGTTTTAAAACACACGACTTCCGTGCCGATGAATCCAGGTGATTTGAGGAGACAGAGTGACAGAGTGACACAAATTTATTCATGGAAAGAACATTATGTATTCCTATGGTAATATAAATAGGATTAACTGGAGCTATGTGTATATATGGTACTGTAGTTACAGGTTTAACATATGTGGATACACTAGCCTGCAGAACAATGAAATAGAGAAAGATCATGCCACTGATCTTTATTACCCTGTTGGAAATGGTAATCACATATATAATACGTCATTTTAGAGGCAACATTTAAAGTTGTCGTCATCGAACTATGGTCTAGATCTGTATTTAGTCTTTCCGCTGAATCAGATTTTTTTAAAATATTTATTTAATTTATTTTTAAAATCAGATTTAAAATCTAATCTTTAGCAGTCCAGAATAACGTATATTTTAAAATTAACAACAAGGAAAAGTCATTATTATCCAAGGTACGTAACTATAGATCCACCATACCGCTTTGAAAATTTCAAACAAAATCTATCATTACTCTTTAGACGATTATGACTTAACAAAAACTTTTCTTCCAACTTCCATATACTCACACACAACACACACGCACGCACACACGCACGCACACACACACACACACACACACACACACACACACACACCGCATTTTCACAGCAATTTACTAAAAGTAGTCAATCTATTTTAACAACCCAACCAGTCAACTTCAAAGAGCTCGTCCCAAAGGAAATGGCGACGACAACGGTTAATATCTTCACGGGTGGATGGCTATTCAGATCCATCTGACCAGAACAAGGGGATACCCGCCAGGGTGGCTAGCTCCGTGACAGCTCGCGTAACACCCATGCTCTTGTTCAGCCTTCCCGTGTCAACCAGGGGCTGGAACTTTTAATTGCGACCGTCTGTGCTTTTCCAACTAGAGTACTTAAAAGCGACAGAGGAGTAAGTTAATGGGTGATATACTGGCATAATATCCAGTCGGGGATTTTGTACAAGTTGGTGGTGTAGACGATTACGACTAAGGGATTCAAGTGAGTCCCCAATCCCTCCTCCCTTCTTCTTCAGTTGAATGAGATAGACAGATAGATAACAGACAGACAGACAGACAGACAGACAGATAGATAGATAGATAGATAGATAACAGACAGACAGACAGACAGATAGATAGATAGATAGATAGATAGATGGTATAATCGAAATACGTGCATGCGAATTCGTTATGGAGGAAAAGAGATTAATTATGCGTGCTTATGTGGATGTGGATGTGCGTGCATGTGTGCGCGTGTGAGTGTGTGTGCGTGTGTAACCTAAAGTATTTTATAAGTGTTTTTCCTTTATGTATTATATTTTCATTTCTCTTCCAATAAAACTCACTATAGACTAAGAGTCCTCTTTTTTTTTTTTTTACGAAAACAGACCACACACACACACACACACACACACACACACACACACACACACACATTTATCATCTTCAACTCAAACCTCACAAAATTAAATTCATAATTACTTTTGTTTGTATAAAACACTCACATCTATAAGTAACAAAATTAAATTTATAATTGCTTTTGTTTGTATAAAACACTCACATCTATTAGTAAAAAAAATTCACACCATCTCTCACCCCACAGGGTCTGCACCACGCCCAGGCGGTACTATTAGTTTCACGATAGCTTCGTTCGAACGTTTCAATCTCCGCTTCCGCACCAGCAGTCGACAGCCTATCCGACAGCTAAAGATTTGTAACGACAGTTGGTAGGTGCTGAGAGAGAGTGAGATGGGGGGGGGTGGAGAGGGAGAGAAAGTCAGAAGAATGAGAGAGGAGGAAATGGGGAGAGGGAGGAGGAGAGAGGAGAGAGAGAAGTGGGGAGGGAGGAGAAATAAGAAGCAGATAGAGACAGGGAGAACAGAGAATAATTAAAGACAGGCGAAGAGGAATGAAGAGAGACACATTAAAGTAAATAATGGAAATATATTGAGAACGAGAGATATTCAAGCAGAGACATGGCTAAAAGGCCGATAGACTGAGGAAAAGATATAAACACAGTCCACAGAGGGGAAGAGGATAACAAGAATGGCAAATACAAAAGACAAGAAATTCCATCAGAGGATTAATGAGAAATATGTTCATAGCGAGAGGCGGAGAGAGAGAGAAAGAGAGGAAAATACAGAGATTGAAGAGAGAAGTACATGCAAGGAAACACACATTAAATTAACTGAATAGTGAGAAAGAGAAAGACGTGGGAACAAAATGAGACGAGCGCAGAGGGAGGAGGGGGCCCGGCTGGAGACACCTAAAAATAGAAAATAAAAGAAACACACAGGCAAATACACAGATAAAAACAGACACATACATAGTCAAGTAAAATCACGCACTGGAAAACGATCTCCCAGAGCTCAGACAATCCATCTGAAGTGCCAACACTGACCGACGCGTTCCTCCTTAACAAGACTCGATTGATGGAGTCCCGTCAGCCGACTGTTCTTGCAGCCACGCCGGCAACAACCACGCCACCGCCGACAGACACTGCGTACACAAAATAACAGTTGCGCAGGATCGCTCTGTCAAAATAAATTATTGCCATGTAAGCAAAAATACATTTTTTTTTTTAAAATCGGAGTCACAGTGAAACAATGGCTTGTTGCTAAATGCTCACAAATATTTTCTTCCTTTTTTATTTGCTCATTTGTCCCTAAAATATAAATCTCTCCGTTTAATACGTTTTGGTCTAATTTATTTTTAAATATTTTTTATTCTACTGGTCAGATTTCTAATCTTCGTTGTTCTATCTGACTACGCTAACGATTATATGCTAATTATTTTTCTGCGTGTTCTTTGGTTCGGCTTGTTTTACGAGGACAGAAGAGAAAATTGCAAATGTCAATGGAAGGTGGAGCAGGATATCTTTTTTTCGCGAAACAAATATGGCTGTAGCACTTTGTTATGAAAATGGTATTGAAAATTTAGGGAAATAATTACATACTAACATTCGAGTGCCCAAAACTGCTTTATTGAAAATTTCAAAATTGTTTGCCTTCCACTTCGTCGTACCCTAATGAACTGTTCTGACAGCTCCATTTTGAACGCTGTTACGAGAATGATTGATGAGGATTAGGGTAGACAACTCTCGATCGAACTATCGGTACATCGTTTTAATACAAATTTAATATTCAGCAATGATATTTTTATATGACTTTATTACTTAGTAAAGTGATTACCTCATATGACTTCATGACTTACTAAAGTGATAATCGCATATGACCTCATAACTTAAGTGATAATTGCGTATGACTTCATGACAAGTAAAATGATAATCTCGTGTGACTTCATAATTAAAGTAAAGCGATAGTCTCCCTTGTCTTCATTTCTGAAGTAAAGTGACACTCTTATGACTTCATTACTTAAGTAAAGTGATAATCTCGTATTGCTCCATGACTTAAGTAAAGTGATAATCTCATATAGCTTCATGACTTAAGTAAGGTGATAATATCATATTTCATGACAATAAGTAAAATGATAATCTCATATGACTTCATGATTTCAATAAAGCGATAATCTCATATTTCATGACCTACGTAAAGTAATAATAACATAATTCATGACTTAAGTAAAGTGATAATCTCATATGACTTCATAACTTAAGTAAAGTGATAAGCTCGTGCTATTTCTGGACTTTGTAAAGGGGTAACTTCAAATGATTTAATGACTGTGCGTAGAAAATCCTCGTGTCTTCTTTTCTTCGTTTAGCAAAGACATAAGTTTCTTTTATTCTTAAGTGGTGATTTAATGTCTTTCCGTTTTAGATGAGCAATAATTGGGTATACATTTTATGATTAGATTAGATTAAATAAAATTAAATGAGATCAGATTCAATTCGATTTTAGATTCATTTGTCTTTTAGAATCTCTCATACTTGTTTGTTTGACTGTGTGTGTCCTTTTCTAAGAGAAGTAATCCTATGTAGTTAGATGTTTCTTTCATTTTTTTTTGTTAGAGGTGTGTTGTGCTTTTACTTTTAGTGTGTCCTGTCTAGAAGTAAACGTAATTGTCTTTTCTTGTCTTAGTAGAGCGATAATACAGCATTCCTTTGTATTGGTATCAAGATATTCCATTACATCTTTTCGATTGCATTTATCGATATTATTATTTTAATTTATTTTGATAAGAAACATTTATTTTTGTCTTCTGAGTTTAACAATAATTTTCTTTTAATTTTTGTTAAGCTACAATCCTAAATGTCTTCTTTTCTTAGTGTAGAAATTGTTTATACATAATTACTAATCTGTTTTTTCTCCTTGTGTAGGGGAAATTGTGAAGTAATCTTTTTACTACTTTACAGATAATCCCATAATCTTCTTTATTATACAGATACTCGCGAATTCATATTTTTGGGAAAGCGATAATCGTGTATTATTGTTAGTGTCTTAGTTTAGTATAAAATTACGAATACTTTTGCTTCAGTTTAGCAATAATTCCGGATGTCTTTCATTACTTTGCTTAGCAATAATCCCGTGCGTTTTCCATTACTTTGATTAGCAATAATTCAAGAAGTCATTTATTCACTCACTTTAGCACAATGCCTTCTTTTATGACAGAAATAATAATTTCTTTTGTTCTTGTCTTATTAGAGTGATAATGTCTTCCGTTTTTGCCTTATTTCAGTGATAATGTGCTGTTCTATTCTTGTCTTATTAAAGTGACAATGTCTTCTTCTCTTGTCATATTACAGTGATAATGTCTTCTTTTCTTTTTGTCTTATTACAGTGATAATGTCTTCTTTTCTTTTTGTATTATTACAGTGATAATGTCTTCTTTTCTTCTTGTCTTATTACAGTGATAATGTCTTCTGTTCCTGTCTTATTACAGTGACAATGTCTTCTTCTCTTCTTGTCTTATTACAGTGATAATGTCTTTTCTGTTCTTGTCTTATTACCGTGATAAAGCCTTCTGTTCTTGTCTTATTAAAAGGTAATCTTATATCTCTTAAGATCTTGTTATAGTGATAAACCCATATGACTTCCTGTCGCATTATATTGATATTCTTTTTGTCTTTTTTTCTTGTAGTGATAATCTGAAAGTCTTCTTGTCTTAATATAGTGATAATCCTCTATATCTTAATAATGTCTTCTCTCGGTCATAATACTAATTGTGCTATTGTATTGTTACGGTGATAATCCTATATATCTTAATGTCTTGTTAAAGTGATAATCCTATATATTTTCATGTCATATTACGGTGATAATCCTATATGTTTTCATGTCATATTACGGTGATAATCCAATAAGTGGTCTTATTTTAGTTAGCTGAAATCCTCCTGTCTTTAAATAATACAGCAAGTTTGTATTATACCTTATCTACTTGATTAAATATAATGCTAATTCAGTACATGTATATTCTTATATTTACCTTTAGCCAAAAAATAAATAAATAACCATAAATCATTTCCCTTAGACTTATAGGTTTCATTAGTTGTCCACAGCATTAAACCATTTTGTTCTCTCTTATTTAACACTGAACTTTTCTTACTCTTGTTTAACACTGAACTTTTCTTACTCTTGTTTAACACTGAACTTTTCTTATTCTTGTTTAACATTGAACTTTTCTTACTATTGCATAGCAATAAATCATTCTTTGCCTTTTTATGTAGTTTAGCATTAAACTCTTTGTACTTCTTATATTATTTAACAATACTCTCTTTGAATTCTGATATCTTTGTCTACCATACAAATAACCGTCTTACTTTGACAATAATATCATACAAATAACCGTCTTACTTTGACAACAATAACATCATACAAATAACCGTCTTACTTTGACAACAATAATATCATACAAATAACCGTCTTACTTTGACAATAATATCATACAAATAACCGTCTTACTTTGACAATAATATCATACAAATAACCGTCTTACTTTGACAACAATAATATCATACAAATAACCGTCTTACTTTGACAACAATAACATCATACAAATAACCGTCTTACTTTGACAACAATAATATCATACAAATAACCGTCTTACTTTGACAACAATAATATCATACAAATAACCGTCTTACTTTGACAATAATATCATACAAATAACCGTCTTAATTTGACAACAATAATATCATACAAATAACCGTCTTACTTTGACAACAATAACATCATACAAATAACCGTCTTACTTTGACAATAATATCATACAAATAACCCTCTTACTTTGACAACAATACCATACAAATCCAACTGACTGTTTGATTGGCAGAACAGATGAGTGATATTTTACAAGTGAAAAGTTAAGTGACCAATTGATTGGTTGAATATTTCATTGGTTAATTATTGAATGTATGCTTGCTGATTGATTGACTGACAGATTGATTGATTGATTTGATTGATTGATCGATTGATTGATTGATTGATTGATTGATTATCATTTTGTGCTAGTGTTTGTTTCAGAATATTTTGACTACGTCCTTATTCTTATAGAATGTTATTGAGATAAAAATTTAAAACAACAACAAAACATTACTCATGACCATCATACAATGAAAGAAAAAAAATACAAATAAATCTTTTTCCTTTGTTTTCTTTTTTTCTTTCAAAGAAATGCTTTCCGAGAGGATGTGCATGTACTCCTTGCAATTAATAATAATAAAAATAATAATAATTAGTCATAAAGTTAAACGTAAATTGTCGCAATAATTCCCTTCTTTCATTATTTTATAGAAACAAGGAAAAAAATGTCATCAAATTTGTTTCAATTTCTTAGTTGTAAACCACAAAACAGGATCCGACCGCCTATCACAATCGAATGGCTATTGCGTCACGCCGTCGACAGTGACGCGTTTATTTCGTGACTGCTTCTAGTCCCAGTCTCTATTCATCTCGCTATCAGCGAGATTTGCTGGCGCAAAGACAGCTTAATGCATGACGTACTTCCGCCGACTCAGGCTTAATGAAGCAAAGACGTGCTAAGGCCAGCGGTAAAGTTCAGACTTCAGGAATCTTGCTGTTCGAAAATAAAACTGGTTGTAGCGGAGGCAGGTTCGATCTTGATAACTTCTCGGACAATAACGTGATAGCATCCGCCCATTCACAGTCGGTAATAACCGTTTTACTGCGAAAACGTCGTTGTTTTCGTTCGGATTTTTTCTTATGAATTTGCCAGCGCAGACGATATCACTGATCGCTGCTTGTGTAAACGGCCGTGAAGTGTTTTGCGATTAAGTGGACGATTTCTTTGCATCCGTCTTGCTGCCGGGCGTTGGGGCTGTCCAGCGTAGATACGATATTATCGCCAACAAACGACTGACGTTTAGAATTTTGTCAGTGTTCGATACCGGAGATTGATAGAAGGAATCCATCATTGTGCAGAATCACTGTCTGCTGAGAATTTTATTTTCTCATTCCGATCCTGTACCTATTTCGACAATTTTTTTTTCTTCCCTTTTTTTTTTTTTTTTTTTTTTTTGCCACAGCAAAACCCCGATGTGTGCTTTACAGGGGGGGAAAAAAGTCAATACTCAAGCGAAGAAAAATAGATAAATTGAGGGAGGGAGGAAAACAGACAGAATAGAATGAGGGAAGAGAAGAGAAAACAGATAAATAGAGAAAAAAGAAAGAATAAATGAAAAATAAACAACGGGAAAGAGAAAGAAGGTACACGATTACAGAAAGAAATAAAGGCAGGAAACTAACTAGACTGATTTAAAGGGTGAGAAAGAAAGAAAAAAGAAAGAAAGAAAGAAGAAAAAGAAAGAAAGAAAGAAAGAAAGAAAGAAAGAAAGAAAGAAAGAAAGAAAGAAAGAAAGAAAGAAAGAAAGAAAGAAAGAAGAAAAAGAAAGAAAGAAAGAAAGATAGGAAGCAAGGAAGGAAGAAAGAAAAGAAAGGTTGAAAGAAAGAAAGAAAGAGAAAGAAAGATAGGAAGCAAGAAAGGAATAAAGAAAAGAAAAGAAAGGTTGAAAGAAAGAAAGAAAGAAAGAAAGAAAGAAAGAAAGAAAGAAAGAAAGAAAGAAAGAAAGAAAGAAAGAAAGAAGAAAAAGAAAGAAAGAAAGAAAGATAGGAAGCAAGGAAGGAAGAAAGAAAAGAAAGGTTGAAAGAAAGAAAGAAAGAGAAAGAAAGATAGGAAGCAAGAAAGGAATAAAGAAAAGAAAAGAAAGGTTGAAAGAAAGAAAGAAAGAAAGAAAGAAAGAAAGAAAGAAAGAAAGAAAGAAAGAAAGAAAGAAAGAAAGAAAGAAAGAAAGAAAGAACGAAAGAAAGAAAAGGAAAGAAAGAAAGAAATAAACAAACAAAGAAACAAAGAAAGTACAGAAAGAAATAAACCGAATGAAAAGCGAGAAATGATGAGAGAGAGTGAGAGAGAGAAGTAATAGATATGCATAATTACAAAAAAGGATACACAGAAAAGCACAGCAAGGCCGAGGAAGAAATAAACAGCTTGGTCGTCATTTGCTATTCATTACTTTTCAGTGTTCTTATCTTTCAATAGCAAGTCTCCCAACAGATCCCGCCCCGCCCCCTCCCTCCCTAAAGGCAACAAAGACCTCACTGTGAGAAAACATACGACACTTTAGACAGACTGGAACCCTTTCAAAACAGAAACACGTCAACAACTAAATAAAAATTTTAGGAAAAAAATGGTGGTGAAAATGCCCAATTCTTTCTGGCCTGCATATACTTTACAGTCTTTGTTTTAGTCTCGCCACAATTCTTCGGGAACGGTGAGAAAGTGCGAGAGTTTGTGACCGTTTTCGGTGTGTGTTTGTTTGCCTGATTGCACACAAACACGGACTTCCTACGTCACACATATATATATATACGTAATGGTTTGAGCAGATGTGTTATTCAGTAGAGCAACGGTTTATAGACGGCCTGAAACTTAGGCTGGCATTGTGCGATAGAAAACGACAAGAATGAAAAACTGGTTTGTTCCAGCAAGTAGAGATAATGTCGTGCTGTTGCGAACCGTAATGTAAATTTAAGTAGCGTTTGTTTCCATAATGAATAATTAAGGTTATTTTAATTTTCACATGTATAACTGTAGCCAATGATGTCACCTGCTAAAGAAAACGAAATATGTGTGCCCAAAGACCATTTAAATAATAAACAAAACAAACAGAAAAACAACAATAAAACAATTGGAAAATTCATAGAAGTTTAGCAAGAAAATAGAAGGAAAAGAAACGCATGCTGCAAACGGTGAAAAGTTTAGACACATTTATAATTCTATTACAAATTTGCCGTGTTTTTTTTAAATTTTCATTTTTTAAATTAAGTAAATGCACTTATCGACAAGAAAGGTTGAAAAAAAGAAAGAAAGAAAGAAAGAAAGAAAGAAAGAAAGAAACAAAGAAACAAAGAAAGAAACAAAGAAACAAAGAAACAAAGAAAGAAACAAAGAAAGAAACAAAGAAAGAAACAAAGAAACAAAGAAACAAAGAAAGAAAGAAAGAAAGAAAGAAAGAAAGAAAGAAAGAAAGAAAGAAAGAAAGAAAGAAAGAAAGAAAGAAAGAAAGAAGGAAAGAAGACAAGCAGTAGATCATGAAGTAGGGGTGGGTATAAGGGTGGGTATGTGCAGTCTTTATCAATGTGGTCACTGGGAATTAACCATCGAAAGCAACAATGAGAAGATCCCGCGTAGGTGTCTGTGAAATATATATCCGGTATTTTATGCAGTTAGAAAGAGAAAGAAGTTGAGGGAGGGAAGATTTGAACGTACTGTTTTTCTTTATATATTATATACACCGTGTTTCTCTTACTTCACTTTTATTTTCTGATTATTTGCAAACTTCATTGAGCACATGATTAACTTCCATATATTTAGATTACATTTTTAGTATCGATTCTAAGTATAGCATTGTCTTGGATGACCTATTTCAAAGAATGCATGATTTGAATAACGACTGTGTTCTGGTGTCTTTTGCCAATCATATAGCGATACATAAAACAGACATTTTACGGAATAAATCTAATAGTCGTTATATGTGTGAGGAAAGTGTATATTTTTATGATTTAAATGATTATATCCTTTTTAATGCACACACACACTCTCTCTCTTTCTCACATATACGCACACACAAAAAAACCCACACACATATACACAAAGGTAGAGACCTGAACACATTCTCAATAGTGTTTTGTGTATGATTATTTGTAGTTCGTTTGGGTGTGGTATTTAATTACTTTAATTTGGTTCTGACATTTGTGCGTGGTTTTAAATATATCAGATTGCCAGTGTTTCACGTATGCAATTAGTCATTATACTTTCTGTTCTGAATGTATGTACACAATTTGGTGTATGGATGTTTTGTATGGGTTCACGTAGGCCTGCTGTATACAATCATTTCAGTTGTAGTCGCTTCAGTAGTGAAATGGTTATGACGTACATGGATTATGTGTACGCAATTTTGTTGTAACGTTTTGTGTACAATTTTAAAATTTTACTAAATGAATATATCATTTGCGATTTGCTTTGTTTATCTCTTTCTGCTGTTGTATGGAATAACCAGATACATTTATATACACGCAAACATATACCGACATACAACATACCAATGTGATAAAAGATGTGAAATAAACTCACAGATATGAATACGTATTCATTCTTTCTCTCTGAATGTTTTACTTTGTTTTCTTTCTTTTTTCTCTTTCATTGAGCTTTGCTGTTTCTTTCATCCTTTACTTTCTTTTTTCTCTCATTTTCTTTTCTTTTTACTTTATTCATTTGCAAGTATTTCCACCAACCTCAGACTTTGTAAGAACATGTTTCCTTCTCATCCAGTTTGTAAAACCAATCTATTCGAAATTTCAAACAACTGACTTTTCGCTATTATTCTGTTTACTTTAATATAACTTTGTATTGTTATGTACATATTCCCCCAGCTCTCGTCAGCATGATTTCAAAATTTTAAAATACAAATATATTCGATTTTTCATAAACTTTCTTTTTCATGTTTTTCAGAAATTCTCATTTGAATCAAGCACACTAAAATATTTATTATTTTAAAAAATTTTTTTTATATAGAGAAAATAACTGTGTGGACTAGAGAAAAAAGTCATTTACTAGTACAATAAAATGCATCCTACGAGTCTGAACTAACATTTCTGCGACATTATCCTTCGTGTGTTGCTCTGTGATATTGGCTGTATTGTCGAAATATAATCCTTCTCTTGTAGAGTATAGCAATATACGTACTGTCCTGTATTGTCGAAATATAATCCTTTTCTTGTAGAGTATAGCATTATACGTACTGCCCTGTATTGTCGAAATATAATCCTTCTCTTGTAGAGTATAGCAATATACGTACTGTCCTGTATTGTCGAAATATAATCCTTCTCTTGTAGAGTATAGCAATATACGTACTGTCGTGTATTTCTGTGTTCTATTAAAGATGATGCGTGTTGGCCAAACAAAAAGCCTATCTCTCTTCCCATAGTACAATTGTATCTAATTATAAATCCTGGCATTGTAACGTATTGTCATGCATCCCAGCAGACGTTAAGTATTGTATTAGACTGGTTTCAATATGGTAGTGCTACAGAATGCATAGAAAAGCGAAAGCACATTGATTTTGTGCAGTCATCCGCAACAAAATAAATAACCCATCTTCTGCCATAAGTCCACGGGTCTGGTCCATTGAGAGATGTATACGGAGTCCGGGGTCAACACATACATCTAGAACCGTAAGCATATTAGAAAGAAAGAAAGAAAGAAAGAAAGAAAGAAAGAAAGAAAGAAAGAAAGAAAGACGCCTGCCTCAAAACGCATTAAGAAGGGAGTTAAGCGCGTTTGTATCGCCACCGAACCTGAAAAACTCATTTCGTCGACCTCCCAGCTTCGCCTGCTGGGCTCGCAACGGGAGAGTTACGCCCCATGAACACTCAGTGGTTTCAGTCGTCGCCACTCTGGCCATCGGGCGCTCGTAAACCTTCCGAAGCCTCTCGACTGTCGACATACAAGGTGTCGGGGTGCACGTGTTTAGAGCTATTTACTTACACTCATTTTCAGTTCCAAGTCTTGAAAAATATATATTTATATACATGTATCGAGGGAATAAGAACTTGACACCGACTGCGCCAAGTGTATTACCATGTGTATGTGTGTGTGTGTGTGTGTGTGTGTGTGTGTGCGCGCGCGCGCGCGTGAGTGTATGTGTGTGTGTGTGTGTGTGTGTGTGCGTGTGTGTGTACATGAACGCGAACGTGAGCGTGTGCGTGAGGATGTGTGCATGCCTGATTGTGATGACATACACACACATACACATACAGACACATACACTCTCACACACTCACACACACATAAACACAGCACACATAAACTCTCATTCTATAGCATATAAAATTCACTTAAGTAACGGTATTTGCGGAATTATGATTGAGCGCCACAGAAATGTCGGATTGGAATTGGGGATTTTTTTTCAGTTTTGGGGGGTGGGGAGGAAGGAAGGGTGCATGAAGAATTTAAGGCAATGGAACCTTTAATGTGAAAGAAACACTAATTTTCCTATCATTTACACTACGTTACCCCTAATGAGAGCTGAGTCTGATTGATTGATCGTTTGTTGTGTCGAGCGAGTGAACTCTTTCGTGATAAACTGACTGAGAGGGTTGATCATAAAGTTGTATTATTCCTCGCTCGCAGACTTCAGCTGATTCAGAGAAAGATGGGAGGGGGGGGGATAATGTAAGCTGATGTAGGGGTAACCGAAGGAGGTAAAGTGGGAAGGTAGGCAAGATCTGATCATCTCGTGTTTACAGAGGAGTCTCTTCTAATACTATTTTAAGATTCCTCACAATAACTTCAGCCGTATGATGTGGGACAAAATTAACTGGCAGTTCTGAGTATCGAGTGAATATCATACAGTGTGTTTGGTAGTATCAAAATTATGGACAACAGAATATGATTACAGTTAGAAAAAATTCCGATTATGTTTAAGCAAGTGTTTTCGATAGTTAACATTTAGCTCGTGAATAGTATAGAGCCTTGGAATAGTTTATGTGAATGTGAATGGTTTAATTTGATCATGTGAATGGTTTAATTTGATCATGTGGATATTTAGTTTGAGCACGTGAATATTTATTTTGCTTGAATAGTTTAGTTTGCATGAATAGCTTAGCTGGAGAAATATATATATATATATGAAAAGTTTAGCTGGAGCATGTGAATAGTTTAGCTGGAGCATGTAAATAGTTTAGCTGGAGCATGTGAAAAGTTGAGTTTGATCATGTGAATAGTTTAGTTTGATCATGTGAATATTTAGTTTGCTCGAGCATTTAATAGTTTAGTTTAAATGATTAGTATTCCTTCGTAACATTTACTGATAAAATTTTTAAAATAAAATTATTATTTCGATAAAACCTACTCGTTGTGTTATGAATGAACGATAAATGAACTTTGTGAATTAAAAGAGATTTTCCTTTACAGACTTTGCCGAACACAAGCTTTCAGGCGTCTTGGGAAACGCATAATCTTGTGACGTCAAATGAGTGAAAACAGAAACGTGGCGAGTAGCATGGCTACCAGTCAAGGAGAAAGTGTATGCGATAATGAATCACTGGAGGTCTCTCGAATCTATTATAATAAAAGGGTTAGCTCCTTATAAAATGAGGTGAAACAGAAAGTGAACGGGATTCATCAGAAAACATTCAGATGCATTGACAAAACTGGCTGTTGTTTTGTAGGTCAGTTTCACTGGAAGAGGACAATAGATTGATCTAGTCCGGCACCAACGCGATTATCCTCTCTGATTATATCAGGCTATTCTTTTAACAAATAGATTTCTAGCTTTACGTAGATCTAGGTATCTTAGCTGCCGAATAACGATCAACTTTTGCATTAAGCATGTAATCTTATTTTTAAAGAACAATGTTTTGAGTATTAGTGTCGTCATGTTCCTATGACGTGTTTATAATCGATTTGATATAATATATACAGTGAAATATTGTGATGAGAAGCAAATAAATATTAAAAATAATAAAATTTACAACTTAATAAAGTATATACATAAAACAAACAATACTACAGATGATAATTTTTGTAAACAAAAATAATTATGAAAATAATAAAATTTACAAAAGTATAAAATTAATTGAACATCTTGCTGATTATTGTTACAAGGTGAGCCATCAATATTAAACACACCTTCAAGCATTGAAAATTTGTTGATTAAATCCGTATAATTTGAAATGTTTCAGTTATGAGACTAATACAAATTGTGATTATTAATATTACTGTTACTGATCAGTTCAGTGTAAAGTGAACAGTTCTTCCTTGCTTGGCTTATTAAAGGTATATGACACAAATCTATGTATTTATGTCATAATATTTTTATATATTATCTTTTCTTTCATGAGCTTGCAGTATCTAAATTAATGTAACACAGAGATGAATTTCAACTAATATAAAAAAAATAATCGTAAGTTATTCACTGAACACACAAAGAAATAATAAAAAATAATTAATAATAACTAAGAGATGTGAAAAGTAAATTTTACACCTAATCACACTGTATTCTTTGTGTGTAAAGTTGTGGAATTTGCCATCTCAAATGGGTTCCTAGGGAATAAATATCATTTATCTAAATAATTTAGTACTCATGTGAAGCATTTACAAATTATCCTACGATTATAAGTGCAGCTCATGTGAAAGTATTAGAATTAATTATTACCTCCCATTTCTCATTACTAATATTATACTGAGTACCGTATGGATCTGTTTCTAATAACGTAATAGTATCTGTTTTCAAAATTAGTCAAATGAATATAATAACGCTTAATATATGATAAAGATATGGATATATACGTTTTAAATTATGATATATTTAATATATTATATTATGATATATTTTATCTGTGAGTATGTTTGTCAGATTGTAAATGTATTTAACCACATTGTTGCTGGAGGAGCTTCAAGGCAAACATAACTAGTAGTTTTGATGAAGAGTTATATTATCTTGGCGTATCGACCTACACGTATTAACCACAAACTATACACATACGTATAGACATAGATATACATTCTTGATCACCTTCACCGTTAGTCATTATAAATATAATGGGAGGGGGTGTTGAGGGGTGTGTTTGTTTTTTTAAACGACATTATACATTTCAAAGACTTTGGTCAGTAGGCAGTAAACTTCAAAGAAGTGATTAATTAATTTATTTATTGACAGAAGCCTTCTTTATATCGTGGATTATAGATCTCATTTCTTCGGCAAAGTAATTATGAAAATATTCATATCGATGGATGAAAATCACCGTGAAGAAATGACAGATACAATGAAACAAGGATTCACTCAGCTTTGTTATCCTTCTCTCATTTGACGTCAAAAGTGAGAGATCAGAGCTCCATATTTAAAATTCCTTCAAGATGACGTGATTCGCGTGTTTTGAGCTTCGAACAAAAACGGCCAGATTCGATTGTTTCTTTCATATTTTTTTTCAATAGTCATCGATATTCTTTTAAGTTAGGTTTATAGAATTTCTTGTTTTTTAATTGGTTACAGGGTTTAATATAAAATGTATTGATAAGGGTTTTAAGAAAACAATGCTTAAGCATGTGAATATTTAGTTACTTGAATATGGGAATAGTTTGGTTTGCTTGAGCACATAAATAAGTTTAGCTTAAGCACGTGAATAGTTTAGCTTTACCATACATGACTGTCTTCAGTCCTTGAAAAATGTTGCTGCTACATATGCTACATTGTATTCATTTAATGTATGTGGCTACATGCGCTACATTGTATTCATTTAATGTGTGGCTACATACGCTACACTGTATTCAGTTAATGCATGTGGCTACATACGCTACACTGTATTCATTTAATGTGTGTGGCTGCAAGTCTATGGGCATGAATTATTTGGTTACAAGCCCACTGTACAAACAACATGGTTACAAGATGTTACAAACTAAATGGCTATAAGCTTACTGTTGTAAAGTACATTTTTATAAACCTTCTTCCACAAACGACATAGATAAAAGCCAGTTGCAAACTGTATGCATACACGCCTACTCTTATAAACGACGTGGTTATAAATCAATTATTACCAGCTACATTGTTTTAGAGTCTACTCTTACACCTTCTTAGTTACAAGAATAGTGTTACAATCTACCTGGTTACATACCGGTCGATACTTGAGTTATACTGCGCGCAGCGACGATGAGAGAGTAGACGCAAGGGTAAGCTGCGTGCAGTAATGTTACGCACATAAGTATATACGAATACTTCACTCATGCACCACCCCACCTTCTCTCTCCCTTCCGCCATCATCATCACCATCACCACAAAAGCCTAACGCCTTTTTTCTCCCTTTCTTTAGTTCACAATATAAGATCTACACAATGCCGACAATCATTATCAGTCTTGATAACTTCATCAGCTGTCTCGAAGGAGTACCCGGGAAGTTTGATTTCAAACCAGACAACGTCTAATCGGCAACAATCGTATCTACAGCCGCCACCCGAATCAAGATGGCATCAGGCTGCGCATGTTTTAAATTTTTCTTTGTAAGAATGAACCGATGCTGCTCCGTAACCAATGCAATCTTGGCATCCAGTTTAGACTTGTCAAAGATTTTTTTTAATCGGTGGGGAGGGTGTGGTGGTGGATAGACTTCGGCGCTAGATCGTCAGAAGATGTCCAGCTGGAGACGTAAACATATGATGTGCCAGTTTGCGAAGAAAGGTTCCAAAAGAAAGAAGAATTTCCTTCAGACTTTGCCTGTCGTTTGGTAGTCTCGTCGTATACTATGGGTCATAAAACTCTGATACGTTCATCACCAGTCACATTCTCTCTCTCTCTCTGTTTCTCTCCCCCCTCCCCTCTTTCTCGGTCTTTACCCGCCCCCAACCGCACATCACTGCAATTCCTGCAGTCTGTGTACTGTCGGTCGGTCAGAAAGTGAGTTATTACCTGCAACAAGACACGTGACGGCAGCGTCCTAAAAAGTCACACGAGAGTTGACGAGAACTACAGAGAGCATGGCGTCTGTGAAGAGTCTAAAAGAGAAGCAACTCATATTACTTTCTCGAAGACATGCTTCCTTTCTGCCGTTAATTTCGTTCCCTGTTGCGATCATAGCGCGCGCCATGCAGTCGGCAGGGCTGTCTCCAGCTGAGGTTTCAAAGAAATGCAAAGCATATTTTTCTGGTGTACGTTTCTGACGTTGAATGTATTTCGCTGCTATCAGTCTGCTGTTTTCATTTCTGTAAAATCAGCTGCAATTGTTTGCTGTACGAAAAACATTGAGATTGCAAGGCGGCTGGCACTATTCTGTGTCATGCTTTCCTCGTGTGTTTTGTGTCACGTGGTTCAAATACTTGTAGCTGCAATTGGCGAAATTGTTATTTATCTGCAAGCTTTCCCTTACATTTATGAGAGCCATTCAGCTTATTAGATTTTTGCTTGCTTCTTTCTTTTCAGGGTCAAGTTCAGTACTTTGTCTCTAGTGTACATTTTTAATTTGTTAACTATTCAGTGCATGCGTGTACATGGCGTACACATGTGCGTATGTGGGTGGGTGTAGCCAGTGACATATTAAGCATGGACACATGGGGCAGTTGCCCGGGATCTCACGAGCTTAGGGGCCCCATATTAATCTAATATGTAATTTGTGACTTACTCTGAGTAGTTGTATAGGTAGGGGCCCCAATGCACCTCTTTGCTCATGGGCCCATAATGCTGTTTATTCGGCCCTGGGTGTGGATAGGATTCGGTGCTGGATTAGACTTCGCCGGGTTAACAAGTCTGCGCTAGACATATGACAGAGTTGTCTAGCGAAAAAAATGGACTACTGGAATGCTCGAAAACTCGGAGGAGGTGGACCAGAAAAGAAAACCTACAAATAATGGCCTCTTACTATCAAAGCCAACCCACAATCAGAGGCTATAGAAGAAAGATGCATGAACACCATCCAGGTAGTATTATCAGTGAACAGCGGCTCCTGGACCAGAAGAGATCGATCATACAAATTAGGCTTCTTACAGCTCTAGAATTACAGAAGATAGAACAGCAACAAACAAATATCACAACCCTGTCCAGTGAAATAGAAGACAACGAAACTTCCACATCTTCACAACAGGCAAACCCAGTTGACGACCACATAGGATAAATAACCAATGATAACCTGAAGAACAACAATGCTTGTTATAAGACATAGAAAGTTTCATGAACAGCAATAGGTTAAATGTAGGCAGAAACCCAAAGGCCTGTCTCCATCCTACATTCATTGATACTTGAAACAATAAAAAATGTACACGATAGCACCATCACTACAGAAACTCAAGCATACATGAAAGCTGGAAAACCACCACATCCTCCGTAAATCCCTGGATCTCCCAGAATTTTCGTAAGATTTCAAGACCTTGGTTCACAACCGACAGAAAATAGAAGTCGTTAAAAATAATGGGGGTGGGGGATGCTGACTAATAATAATAAAGGTGTTGAAAGAGTTATCGAAGATTAAAAGAAATGTGAAGAAGATAACATTGATGATGATTAGACACATATTTCATACCAATATAATCATGCAGCAGAATCATCGAGTAAGCACGTTTGTTTCCTCTGACTAATTATGCTTTGTACCAGGTATGAACATGCAGCAGAGCAAAATAAAATATATGTGAGATGCAGGTCATATATAAATGAGAAAATTTTTCATCCTACCTCAGCGTATAGAAATGTGACTTTAACATACACAGTAAATAAAACATTTTTCTTCGTACGTCACCATTTTAGCTAAAGATATTTATATTTTTTAATGAGAATATTCCTATAATAAACATTTTCCTACGTACGTCACCATTATAGCTAAAGATATTTATAATTTTTAATGAGAATATTCCTATAATAAACATTTTCCTACGTACGTCACCATTATAGCTAATGATATTTATTTTTTTAATGAGAATGTTCCTTTAATAAACGAGGCAAGCTTTTAATATGTTAACTATTCTCAAAGGTTGTGAGCAACATAAATATTAGTACTATTCTAGTTTATCTTAAATATACACGAGATTTATATAGTTTCACACAACAGACAACATAAATATTAGTACATTTACCATGCTAGTTTTTCTTAAATATTCACGAGATTTATATAGTTTCGCACAACAGACAAGACAAATGCATAAGCTAATGAAGTCGGTCAAATAATTTTTTTATGAGGAGTAGAGATCAAAATATGCATCAAACGAGGAAATAATGTTCTATTTGATACGACTGCTTGAGATATCATTTCCAACCATTCTTCCTATTTCAATGTAGGGGGCGCTTCCGGCTTCCGCCGCTTTTGCGAACGTCTTCCTCCTGGAGAAAGGATGGCATTTTAAATCAGGCTATAATGGAAGTCAAAATGGTATCTATTCACTTATGTAATAAATCGGTAACACATGTTGAATTGTAAATCTTGCATACTTTGTTAAACACACAACAAGCATTAAGTATAAAATAAAATTTTACAATAATGTTTTGAAAATAGATCAGTCATTTAGATTAACTTCCCTTTGCCATCTATAAAAACCAAGACAAACACAAGCATATCAACTGTGGTGGCAGTCACATCAAGTCTCTTTTGACCTCGTCTGCTAAATTTTACTTGGAAGTGTGTATGGGGCTTAGTTTAATTACTTATATCTTAATTTTTAAAATGTTTTTCATAGGGCAGAAAGATGTATTTTAAGTCTGGTCATATATATATAAAATGTGTGTATTTCAATATTATGTTCGTAAAATAACTGATGACTGGCTATTCAAATCACGAACACCGCTCTTCAGATTACAATAAAACGGTTAAATAATACGATGAGTTGCCAGGTAAGATATTTCTTTATTCAAAGGCTAAATGTCAAAGGAGAGAAATATTTAACTATTCATACCGGACGATTAAAAGTATAATGTTTAGCTCTCCAGGCTGTAGTTATTATATTGGCATTACCATCTTTCTCAAATAAATAATCAAAATATACTTAAAATTTATAAATCAAAGAAATGCTAGCTCGTTTGTAGACTGTTTCATTTCTTAATCATAATTATAATATTAGCTGATTTTTCCTAGCTTGTTTTTATTTGGATTATCTGTGTCTTGCGCGTTTAAGTTCTTTTTTTTTTTCTTTTGCAAGGAGAGTTAATTTTGTTTAGTTTTTATTAGTTTATAATGTTGTTAAGCTCGATTTAATATGGTTTCGAGCAAGTGTATTCAATAATTTCGGTTGAGTTTGACTTTGTTTTGCGTATTTATATTTCATCTCATTTTTAAAAAAAATTCTTAAGAATTAAGCTTCTAATTTCGATATCTTTATTTGACTGCGTCTGCTATTGCTCGTATGGTGTTTGTTATCGTTCAATTTAGTTTTGTTGTAATTTGTTTGATTTAGCAAAACCTTTAATTTAATTTGACTTTTAAAATTATTTGTTCAGCTGAAATTCATGAAATTTAGTTTTCCTTTTTTTATTTACTTTAGTTTATTGTGGTTTTGATTGCTCAGGTTTGTTGGGCTCTTTTGGGGTCAAATATCTTTTTTATTTTGATTGAAGCAAATTGGGTGGGTTGGATATAGCTTGGTCTATGTTGTATATTCTGAGGTCTAAATTCAATTTTTGAGTTACTGTCAGAAGTTTGTATTATGCTGCTTGTGATTTTTCGTCTTGTGTTCTTGTTTCTTTTTGTGTATAGATTTGTTTATTTTATTTTTCTTAATGTGGCTGCAAGACTGCTTTCCAACCACATAGTTTTATTCAGTCCATTAGCACAAGCGGCTTTCTTCAGCAATATAATTTGTTGTTAAATGTAAAATAAACAACACTCCAAAGTTGCCATTGAAAAACAAATCTCAAGTCAAAATTGATATAAGCTGTACAAAATGGAAGAGAAATGTTATTTGCAAATGTAAATTCCACAAAGTGAAGTTCATAGACTAAATGTATCGACTTTGTTCCGGCGCGCATGCGCAATGCAGGTCGTAGGACAGCGAACCATTTCACTATGGGGAAACAGAACTAGAATTGTTCCCCCTTTCGCCAGCGTGGAGCCGACGTCAGTTATCCAAACTCGTCCTGAAATTGGCTTCACGCATATTTCGCCTCGTTTAATTGCCACCGAAAACGGTGCGGAGAATGAAACAAATGCAAGTTGGCAGCACCAAAACCAAGAGTTGTCGGACCTTTTCTACTCTTCAAACAAGGAAAAAGAATTAGGTGACTTTTCTGCCACTGGAGGTACTGGAACTTACCCTCGGAGCCTCTTGGCATCGGCGTTTCAGGACTTTCACTGTCAGTTGCAGTAAACCGAATTAATACTGAACTGCAGTCTCGGCTGAGACTGCGCATTGATGATCCAGTATCAGTCTTCAATCTTCAAATGTAAATTTGTAATTTCATCTGTGTACTCGTTCACTCTGACTTCTCTCGCTCATATTCGCTGGTTCAGTCTTTCATTGTCTATTAATCAATATTATATTTAAGCACTCAGCAATTAATCACACATTTATCTATTCATTCAATCGTCAGTTCATCATCCATCCCCTCTTTCATTAATCCAGCCTTTCATATTTTCTTAAATTCATTCATCCACATTTAATCAATCCACAGTTTATTCATTCTTCTAGCAAACCTACCATTCGCTTATAAATTCTTCCATCTATCTTCTATTTACCTACCCATCTACCCACCCACGTAAACATGTTTCTGCATTTCATTTGTCCAGTCAACCAATGATCTACTTGTTAATCTATCCACCCAATCATTCACATGCTGATCAATCCATAAGCCATTTAATCATCTGGACAGTTTCTGAGTCAACAAGTGATATATCCAATGACCTTTTTGTTAATCTATTCACCCAGTCATTCATATGCTGATCAACCCATTAGCCATTTAATCATCTGGGCAGACTTTCAGTCAACGAGTGATATTATCCTATGACGTATTTTATATGCATTCCGAAAGGATATACTTTCTTTGACGTCACATCCGCCTTGATTTGTGCTGCTTATATTTTGGTAGACTCTGTGGTCACGTGGGTTATTGAGTGCGGACTTAGCAATGGGAAGAAGAATTATACGTGTACGATGATAAGCATTTTAATAATAATAAGAAAAAAAAGATTTTTCTGTTGTTTTGTTATAGTCTGGACTAGTTTAATTTTCCTTTAGTTACTAATTCATTTATTTATTATTTATTGTTTTAGTTGTTATTTAGTCACTGTTGTAGTTGTTATTTATTACTCATGTAGATACAAAATAATTATTTATTATGTAATTAATTATATTTATAGTAGCCGAGTTATTCAATAGTCTGTTTACTTACTTTATATTCAGGCTCTTTTATTCAGATATTTAATTATATACATATTTATATTTTATCAGCAACTTTTTAAAATCAACTATTAAAAAACATTAAATGAGCTACGTGTTTTGGAAGTGAGTGATATTATTTGTATTTATGTTTTTTCAAAACGGCGAAAAATAACAGGAGAACAGATAAATGCATATTCATTTATTTTGAAACAAAATAGCTTCAGCTATATGAACACAAACAGATTTTAGCTTCTTAAAATCAAGCAGATTTTAGGTACTAAAAAAGCAAGCAGACTTTAACTACTTAAAAGCAAGCAGAGATTAAAATACTAGTGTAAAGTTGAAGTACTTAGATTATTACTTCAACTTTACACTTGTATTTGAACCTTAAATTTGTACTTCAACTTTACACTAGTATTTTACATTAGTATTTCAACTTTACATTTGATGTAAGATTAAAATACTAGTGTAAAGTTGAAGTACAAATGTAAGGTTCAAATACAAGTGTAAGTTGAAGTAATAATCTAAGGTTCAAATACTAAACTTTAAGTACTAGTGTAAAGTTGAACTTCTATCACAAAAATGAAGTATTAATGCAAAACAGAAGTACTAACGCAAAGTTGAATACTAGTGTAAATTTGAAATACTAGTGTAAAATTGAAGTACCAGTGTAAAATTGAAGTATCAGCGTAAAGTTGAAGTACTAGTCTAAGGCTGAAGTGCTAAGGAGAATTGTTGCGATCACTGCTGTACTACTATTCATCTCGGACTAGTCAACTATACATAATTGACAAATCTTATTGCATAAGTAATTATGTATAAGTATTTAGTCAACTATACATAATTGACAAATCTTATTGTATAAGTAATTATGTATAAGTATTTAGTCAACTATACATAATTGACAAATCTTATTGTAGTTGTATATATGTATAAGTATTCACTATTTCTGAATAAAATAATGTATTCTTCACTTAATGTGTTTTTCAATTATATTTTGAACTCTTCCAATCATTTCCTAATGTTGGCAGTTAGCAAATCTGGAATGATTTTATGTAGCTAAGCATTATCATGTATAGTGCACTGTTACCAGCAGTAATAAACAACATTAAATAATGTATAACACTTATAAAATGTATTTAAGCCAACATTTTAAATTTTGTCATAAATAATTGTCACATAAACATCTGGAAACATATTTAGACAAGACAGGGAGAAAAATTACCCATCACAATATACTTTTCATAGACGTAACACACAAAGAGATACAGAGATAGATAGACAGACAGATAGACAGATAGATAGACAGACAGATAGACAGACAATCAGACAGACAGACAGACAGACAGATAGATAGATAGATAGATAGATAGATAGATAGATAGATAGATAGATAGATAGATAGATAGATAGATAGATAGATAGATAGATAGATAGATAGATAGATAGATAGATAGATAGATAGATAGATAGATAGATAGATAGATAGATAGTATTCATAAAACCACACATAACTATTTTGTATAAAATAAAACCATGTATTAATATAAATAACGAATGTTGACTTCAATTTAAAAATAAACATCTTAGAGTAAATAGTGCAAATGTACACCACACTTTTATTTTTGATTGATATGTGCATTGTTTTCACGGAGTTAACTGGGTTCACCTTGTCTAAGAACATGTGTGACAATTTGGTCCACGTCATATTACTGTTACTAGAGAGATGAAAAATACATTTCTATTTTTTTTAAGCATGCCTTCCCACTAAGAATTTTAAAAAATCATTTATATCTTTATTCCACTTGCACTACGTGACTGTAAAGGGCATTGTTCATTGTGTGGATTTATCAAGCGGCTTGACAAGGACTGTGGAAAGACAGACAGACTTCCAAAATGTGCAAATATTTTCTTTCTATTGCAGGAGACCCTTTCTCTTTTCTCTTTTTATTCTCTCTCTCTCTCTCTCTCTCTCTCTCTCTCTCTCTCTCTCTCTCTCTCTTCTTTCCCTCCATCTTTCTCTCTTTACTTATCTATTTCTCTTTCTCAGGTTTTATCTAATTCTATATATAGTTCTCTCTCACTAACTGCAGTAATAAACATAAATAAATAAATAGATTTATGGACAGGCTCGAAGACGGCCAAACACTGGAACAGATAGATAGATAGATAGATAGATAGATAGATAGATAGATAGATAGATAGATAGATAGATAGATAGATAGATAGATAGATAGATAGATAGATAGATAGATAGATAGATAGATAGATAGATAGATAGATAGATAGATAGATAGGCATTTGCTCGTGCATTTAGTTTTTAAAGACGCAGTAGCCTAAGGTCATAGCATTTTAAATTCTAAATAAAATTACAGAAACACACTTACTACTGAGTGTGGCGGAGTAAATTTGCCTATCCCTATTTTAAAACTTAATTCTTATATAAAGTGTTAAATTGTCTAAGTGACCCACCTTGGACACTCCTTATGATGGTTTTTTTTTTTGTAAGTGTCAGAGCTGGAGTAAACACATGAGTGGAGAATATGCAAGATAATGCTGATGCAATGCAAACAAATTCCAACTGATGAGTAGTTTTTATTATCCAATGATTAAGATTTATGAGAATAAGACCAGCCAATTGGCTGAGATCAAACGTTTTTCTGCTGTAGAGAATTCTATTGTCTAATCACTTGATTTTTTTGTGTCAAGAAGTCTGGTCATGAAGGGCGGCCGTTAGCTTAATGGTGAGTTATTGTAGACTGATTGAGAGAGAATGGACATAAATATTTCACGCATTTTTTGCTATTGATATGTTATACTTGCATTTTTCGTGACATGAATTATGTGAATAATTTATTTCTACAAATTGTGGTCTATGATGCTTTTATGTGGTGTGCAAAACACTTGACATTACTTCTATTGAACCTGCTCATAAAACTATTATGCTGTATTTATTATGCTGTAGGCGTGTATTGGACTAATAAATACTGTTTCAGGAAACTGTAAGTTGAGACTTGAATGTAAGAAAGAATGGAGTTATAAAAGGAATAAACTGGAAATTTAGCATTGTTCCCTGATTATATTTTTACAGAGACAAAGCAGAATTTCCTTTACTTATTTGAATCAACTGGTTTGCTGATTGTAAACCACTATGACCGTGGGAGGCACAAGAATCAACTATCATATTATGTAAGTGTAAAGAATACACGACACTCCATTGATGTATCGTGGCATGGTATGCTGACTTCATCGAGCAATTTCTGGTAAAAGGAAGTTACTGGAAATTGCTACAATTGTTGTTCTGCTTGAGCGATATGTTACTGTGAATGAGTGCCTGGTTAGCTCGAGGGAAGAAGCAGTGAAACAGTGTGAAGAGGAAACACTGTGGAATTGACATGGACAATAAACTTGTGAATTCTCGAGACCAAATCAAACTTCAATTTCTATCATACTGGCTCTTGAACAGAATTCACATGAATCAACTTACAGCAACACTTTAACTGATACGTTTGACAACAATGTTGGAATCACACATCAATGTGATCTACAGTTTGAAGTGGATACAAGGTTACAAAACATCAGAAAAAACAACACTCCTTTCTGCAAAAGTCAAATTAAGGGCAGTGCTAAGTTTCAGGCAAAATTTCATCTCTAAACTCCTTTCTCTCTTACACACATTCTCAACTTACAAATCCTGTAACAACATTCATTAACCTCAATACCTCACACGCAGCATAGAAAATATAGCACCAATCAAAATTTAGAAGTATAAAGTACAGCATAATCAAATTAGCAAAATAAAGGTCCAGTTACAAAAAACATTCACCAGTTTAAATCAAAGATCAATAGCAAAAATATATTAAATATTTCATAATAAGTCCATTCTTTCTTTATCAGTCAGTTAACTTACCGTAAGCTAATGATCGCCTTTATGACCACACTCAAGGAATGTCAAAATCAAAGTGATTAGAATAGAGAACTTCTTCAACAAAGTGATTTTTGGCCTAACCCCATTGGATGAAATTCTTATGAACAAGTGTGGGACTATTAGAAAATCTACTCATCCACTTGGAACTGGTTTGGATTACATCAGTAGGTTCTAGCATATTCTTTACCTGAGTTGTTATTTTAACTCTAGTACTTATAAAAATAGCGTCCTGCGCAGTACCCGAAGGTCATGTCACATTGACTTTTAACAATTTATATAACAATTCAGTTTAGAAATATGGACAGGCTAATTTACTCCACCACACTATGATATTGAGACTTTTGGCACGATAAAAAGTGTTTTAATTAGTTATCCATTGCTATGACATTCTGATTAATGGCAAGACTAAAAGTGGTTTAGTTAGTTACATATTGCTATGCCCTCTTCCGTTTGGCAGGATATAAAGTGGTTTCATTAGGTATACATTGTTATGACAATCTGACTGTTGGCAGGATTAAACGTGGTTTAATTAGTTAGATATTGCCATAATAATCTCAAATGTATACAGATTAAAAGTGGATAGTTCCATATTAGTGTAAATATATGACTATTTCAAGATTAAAAGTGGTTACTTATGTGATGGAATAAATTTACCTATCCATATTTTAAAAAATAATTGTTATAATAATTGTTAAAATTGTGGAAGTGACCCAACCTTGTGCACTCCTTATGATAGTACATTGGAAGTGTATGAGTTGAAGTAAACACTCGAGTTGAGAATATGCTAGAAATTGCTGATATAATGTAAACCAGCTCCTACTAGGTGAGTAGTTTTTTTTTTATTATCCAATGGTTAAGATTCACGAGAATGAGACCAGCCAGTGGACTAAGATTAAAAAGTGTACATTCTGTAAAGAATTCTATTGTCTGATCACATGAATTTGGTGTGCAAAGAAGTCCAGTCTTGAAAGGCAGCTGTTACCTTAATGGGAATAAGCAGCCTTCCTTTCTGTGTGGGATTTGAACCTCCTAGATTACCGCTATGACTGATCATTGTAGAGGTGGGGAGCAGTGTGTAAGTGTAAGAATACACTACACTCTGTTGATGTATGGTGGCAACGTAAGCTGACTACATCGAGCAATTTCTGGTATACGGAAGTTATTTGTTTTCTCCTTTAGTAAGAAGTTTTTCACCTATGGAAATATTGTGTGTTGTAAAGTTTGTTTCTAATATTGTGGAAGAGAGGAAACGTTTGCAGTGTCCGCATATCCACCAAGTGAGAGAGAATTATTAATAACATAAATTAAGATTATCATCACTTGTAAGTAGTTATGGACGATTAAGTAACTACTAACAATCGTAAACATTAACTAGATGGAGTTGGCGTAACATTTACATAGATAATAATCACATTCAAAAGTTACTTACATTTGTATTAGTGTAAAAATATTACTATTGGCAATATTAAAAGTGATTTAGCAGGATAATATCAAGTCGCTCTGACTTTTGGCAAGATAAAAGTGTTTTAGTTAGTTATTTATTGCATGACATTCTGACCTTTGGCATTATTAAAAGTATATTAGTTTAAGTACAGTACATAGCACAGGAAATGTGTGGTAAGCGCACATATAAAATGTGTATTAGAGTCTTTACAACTATAAATATTTGTGATCTGCAGGGTGTGTCACACGATATAAAGCAGGTAAAATAATACTTCTCAATCCAGCATTCATACATTAGCGGGAAAGAAACTTGCAATCGTCAAGGTCTCTTCGTGTCGCTGGTTATGAAGTCTTAATGGTAGAACAAGGGTACAGACTTTGTATTGTTTGGTCAAGGTTATGTGTAGTGTTGTTCAGGCAAATGTAGGGGTCGATAATTCGTCACGAAGTATTTTTGCAATGTATAACATCTTCATTTTAGTGGTATCGAATTTGAAAGAAAATAAATCCGCTCCATTTGAAATTACTCTAATAAGAAAAAATAAATTAATTTTTGATAATACACTCTATTGGGGAAAAATAGTCTCTTTAGAAAATTTACTGTAATTTGAAAGTGCATTCTGTTTTGAGAATCTGTTGTATACTGATTGTATTTCTATCTGACTCAAAGTCTATTCGAGTGTGAAAATTGTCCCTTTAATTACAAATAATAACCCTATTAACAATAATACAATACCATTAATAAATACAAATGGAAATTGTGTTTTACTAGTCGGAATATCGAAAACCGTTTCTTTCAACATGTTGAGCAAACTTTTGACGTCATAATTACCCAAAAATATCGTGGATATAATTCAATATATTTTAACTATTACGGGTCAAGTTAACCACTGTGAACTCTGGCTGGTAAATGTTTCTAGAATCCAATTCCAGTCCCATAAACACTTGTCCTTTCTCGATTCAGTGGATTGGTAGTAAAATACTAGTATGCATGCACTCGTTTTAACCAAGAAAGTGTTGAGTGGCTCCCGTAGAGTATACCCAAGAAAGTGGTTAACTTGATTGGCAGCTATATAGGGTTAAGTTGAGTGGCAGCCGTAGAACTATGTCATAGCCCAAAGCTCGACAGTTACAGGGAAGGGAGGGAACCGCCGATTAACCAATCGTAACCCGTATTCTTTGCACTGGCAGTGCTCTAAAAGACTTAACGACGCCTGCCTGGAGACGATAGTGACTAAAAATAAAAAATAAAAAGCTCGAAGAACTCATCCTACCCTGCTTACGGTTCCTGAAAGTCTGCAACTAAGACAGGTGAAACGGGCAGCACACATCCGTGCCTATAATTCAGTGTCATTGCCACGAACCGTTTAGCGACTGCAGAAACCTAACATAACCAAGGGACATAATTTACTGCTCCGTCCTCCACCTTTCCTCTCTCAGATTCTTGGAGGGCTGGGTTGTTTGTTCGGGGTAAGGGGGTTGTTGTTGATATTTTCAAATTTGTTTGTTGTCCTCCTTCCCTTCAAGTCTGGAATTACAACGATTGCAAAGCAGCAACATAAAACAATTCACATTTCCCCCCACACACACTTACCACCCTGAGTTCGTAGTTTTTATCCACTCATTCCAGAAACGATATTTTTGTTGGGGTTTTTTTTTTTGCTGTTAACTACAGATTTCATTCAGAATATTTTTAATTTTCTCTGCGGTTTCAAACATAATAATATATAGATCTATCAAACAACCCTCATTCTCATAGGTACAAAGTTGCTTATCAGTTAAAAAAATAATTTCTCTCTCTCATGCGAGCTGGTTACATATAATTTTTATCCTACATCTGTGTATATTAATTTATTTTTGATTTTCGCAAAATGCGCATCTTGCGTGACAGTCTTTCGTGTTCTTGTGCGTATGTGTGTTTGCGTGTATACTTGTGAGTATATTGTTAGTATTTTGTCAGCGTGTATTTATTTCATGCATTTTGTCTCATGTAACTAGCCTTAAGACCAGTGTGTCTGTTGTGTATATTAATTAGGATTGTCTTAAATATATATATAACTCTTTCTGACTATATAAAGTTCTGTGCTGCACTATATAAATTGTATTGCACATTTGCAAATTGCTAGTCCAGTGAAGCATTTCATGTTAATTTAAAATCTGATATCTTGTGATTAACAGTATTCCTTTAATACACAGTCGCAACAACAGTATCACTCGCTCCACCAGCGAGGTATACTACGAAGAAAATGTGACCACGAATGTTCCTTCGACAGAAAACACAACTGCCGAGCAATAAACTCTTCGGAGAGACCATACGCACAGCGAATTTGTTTTCGCCCAAACCGGCAGATCACTGCTGTGGGACAACTGCGGTGATTACAGATGCTTTGCTCCTGGAGTTCCTGTTCTTTATGAAGACGTGGGCCCGGTAGTTAACATTCATTCTGCCGAGCGCGGTCCTGTCAGAGAGATGTTCGACCCGTGTTCACTGGGCGCTCTTTGTGCTTGACGGGAGCCGGATCGTGTACTGTAACGCTCTCTCGGTCACGGAAGTTACCGATTCCACAGAAACGGTAACATGCCACACGACTGCCCGCCATGTCAGTCGGCTCGTTGTATTGTCAGGGGTCTTATTTTTGTTTTGCTATACATTTTGTTTTCATTTTTTTTTCGTCATGCATTGTTTTGTAGATTTCTTTAAATAATGTCTTACAGTTGTTGTATAAGTATTTTTCTTTCTCTCACTTGTTCCTAGCCCTGGTGTGTGCTTTTTAATTCTTTTTTTGTTGACTTTGTTTTTCTGTTATCTTTATCACCAGCTTCCTTACCTGCTTGGCGTGTTTCGGTTTCATTTTTTTTATTTTTTACTTAATACAATGATGGAGATACGTTCACTAATGTTGGGGGGGGGGGGGTGTCTCCTAAAACAAAGACATGTGTTGGGATTTGTTTTGTTGAATTGCTTTACAAAGAAAAATCTCGAAACAAAGTATTATAATAATTAAAGTGAGTTAGATAATTGTCTCATTTATACTTTATTTAATCTCTTTACTTTTAAGTCGCACTTGGGACCCCTATAATGAAATTATTTTGTTGAAAGACCGAAGTGAAAGCCCCAAGATTAGCAGTAGAAGCTGTAATATTATCGCGATTATTATCGTTTTTATTATTATCATCATCATTGTCATTAGTATTATCATTAGCATTGTAATCATCACGATCACCACACCACACCCACTTTAGTCGTCAATTTTTCTAACATCATGACATTGTCACCACGCAACAGCTCTTACTTGACTTTACGTCATCTTGCACCACGACAGGATCACCAGACATCAGAATTGTCTTGCAAATGGTCCTTGCCCAGAAGTATGCCATTTAACACGCAATCTTAGCATATGAATTGCTGCAATACGCTTGGTCATCATATATTAACGGATGTCTTTTCCATCATGCCTTATCAATAAGACGTAGACGGTCATATAGATGCCAAGACTGTCTTGAACACACATGGTTATCACGCAGCCAAGGCTGCCTTACACACATGGTCATCATACAGCCAAGGCTGCCTTACACACATTGTCATCATTCAGCCAAGGCTGACTTTACATACATGGTCATCACGCAGCCAAGGCTGTCTACACACATTGTCATCATTCAGCCAAGGCTGTCTTACACATATGGTCATCACGCAGCAAAGGCTGTCTTATACACATGGTCATCACGCAGCCAAGGCTGTCTTACACACATGGTCATCACGCAGCCAAGGCTGCCTTACACACATTGTCATCATTCAGCCAAGGCTGACTTTACACACATGGTCATCACGCAGCCAAGGCTGTCTTACACACATAGTCATCATACAGTCAAGAATGTTTAATGGTTATTGATAATTATTTGCGAAATGGGCTACCTATTTACGCATAATTATACTTATGGACGATCGAATTTGTTTTGTAGTCTTATATCTTTGAGCATAAAGTTTGCGGACAGAAAACAGAATCACAGCCTCGGGTATTCCTGAGAATTTCACAGGATTTGCCCCCAGTTATCCACCAACCTGCTCTAAAATTCTTAAATATATTTGGTTTTCGATAATAAGACGTGGATATTTATAGCATAGGGGCGATAACCTTCATTAGGTTTGATCAGCACACTGAACATAGGTTACAATATACTTTGTCCGAGATGTGCACAGATTCTCTACGTTAACATATTTAAAACTGAACACAATGTTTAAACGATATAGATGAATTTTTTTTTTTTGCTTGCTTGTTTGATTAGTGGAGGGGTGGATTATTATTGTTTCTGGTCGGACGTTTTGAGTATCTTTTCTAAAATGTATCGGCATTTAAATGCGAAAAAAAGATAATTCAAAACTAACCATTGAAATTTATCATTGATGCTGACCTATCTGCCCAGTTGTTTCTTTCTTTCTTTCTGTCTTTCTTTCTTTCTTTCTTGCCTTCTTTCTTTCTTTCTTGCCTTCTTTCTTTCTTTCATTCATTCTTTCTTTCTTTCTTTCTTTCTTTCTTTCTATTCACTTTCGTCTTTCCCTCGATTTTCCTTTTCTTTTTTTTTATTTCTATTGACTTTCTTCCTAAATTTTTCTTTCTTTCATTCATTCCTTTTCTTATTTCTAATGATTGTTTTCTTTCCTTCTTCCTGTTTTTCATTCTTTCTCCTATTTCCATTGACTTTCCTTCCATCATTCATCCTTTCTCTTATTTCTATTGACTTTCTTAATGATGTTTTTCTTCAATTTTATCTTCATCTCTTTATTTGTTTCTCCTATTCACTTCCTTTCATTCTTATTATATGTTTACTGTGAGACGCGTTTCCTTTATTAACAATAAAAGTCATAATTTATGATTTAGGGTTATTTACTGCAGCTCTTTTCTCGATAACATCATCTGAAGTCGACAGTGCCATGATTAGCATAAAGGGCACTAAAATTGCAGTCTTTATAATGTATGATAATTATGGTAATAAATTATTTGATGAAATACCGACTGGGACCATATTCAACATGACCCCCTGACCTCAGCCATGCGTATTTTGTGTCGATGAAACAGCAGGCAGTCAGGGTATCAATGAAGTATCATGTTTCTGGTGCTGCTTTCTTTCTGTGAGAGCTTCAATTACAAAATTTGTAAAGATGTAATGTAGCAAGAAACCTAAGCGTTTGGTGACTAGAAGACATCTAAGTTTATAAAATGGGAATTATAAATACGCCGAATTGCTCGTAACTGGGACTAGAGATACGCTTAATTAATCGTAAGAGAGAGTAGAAATACGCCTAATTACTCGTAACAGAGAGTAGAAGTACGCCTAATTACTCTTAACTGAGAGTAGAAATACGCCTAATTACTCGTAACAGAGAGTAGAAATACGCCAAAGTACCTGTAACTGGAATTGAAGATATGCTTATGTAATGGGACAAAAAAAAATATATCCAAAACAGGGACTAAAAAATATGTCTAGTAATAAGCACTAAAAACACACCCTAGCAATGGGAACTAGAAGCAGGGACTACCAAATCGCCTCAATAATGAGAACTACAAGCACACCAAAGTTCATGTAATGGGAACTGTAAATATGCCTAACCGTATTTAACGATGACAAGAAGTATATGTGATGAAGTAAATTCATTCGAATGGAACGCAGCTTAGAAATTTGTCTAAGTAATAGGAACAATAGAAATTTGTCTAAGTAATAGGAACAATAGAAATTTGTCTAAGTAATAGGAACAATAGAAATTTGTCTAAGTAATAGGAACAATAGAAATCTAAGTAATAGGAACAATAGAAATCTAAGTAATAGGAACAATAGAAATTTGTCTAAGTAATAGGAACAATAGAAATTTGTCTAAGTAATAGGAACAATAGAAATTTGTCTAAGTAATAGGAACAATAGAAATGCCCTTTTAATATGATCTATACTTACGTACTTACAGGTCCACAGGGCCGTGATACCCCCCACCCACCCCTCATGAAAGTGAAATAAATAATGATAATAAAATAAAATAACAATAAATAAAATCGCTTCAAATGCATTCTTCTACATATCTATCTGTCAAGAGATTTGTAGAGGTCGTCCCTTGATTATGAGGGACCATATTAAATCTCTTTATCTGACTGAATTAATTATTATTATTTTACGCAGGCTAGTCTCGGGCAACCTTTCGATAGACCTCTTTATGTCACTATCAACATATTTCCGGATTCTAACTCAAACGTCCTGGACTTTAAAAATTTATATACTTTTGGCTGTAACACATGATCCCGCCTTCTATAGTGTCTCTCATTAAAAGACGTTAAATTTTAAGAGCTCTCACCCATACATGTTTCAGATGCATTCTGCAATAATTATATATTTATGAGAATTTAACAAACATATTTTTTTTAATTTCAGTTATTTCTCAAATTTACATATATGTTTCAACACTTAGGCCTACTATTGTTTCATGTATCAGACAGTACACAGTATTTGTCCTTTTCTCAATCATATTGTTCTCGTCCGAACACATCATGCAGGCCAATTTTGTCTTTCTTGACATTTATAACTTCACTTTAAATATCTATCGGATCAACAGGGTATCATTAATTTTGTATTTCAAACATTCAACAAACCACAAACCACACCACTGATAGAGTTTGTGGGGATTTGTTTCATGAAACTTTCTCCTGCTAAGTAAAAATTAAAGAAAATCAAAATGCGGAAATTGACAGATTTGATTCTCAACATTTCTATCAATTAAATCCTATTGAAAGCCACTTAAACTTTTTTTCACGACATCTACAAGCAAAACAAAAAAAGAAAAATACTTTTGTCTTAATAAAGATAGGGAAAGAAATTCCTGGGTGTGGGGATAGAATAATTTTCATTGCCCCGCTTAAGAGATAAAATTTAGTCTTTCCTCTTGCAGTTAGCCCCCTTATATCTCCTAGATTGGTTCAGTGTTCCTTACCGTGTCAGTAGAAATGATTTAGCATACTTCTACTTCGACAAACATCTTATTATTGTACACTGTATACAGATAAACTTATTCCTCTATCTCACAGTCCGGCCCAGATATTCATAGACCCAGATAGAAAATTTGGTCTTTGAACTATCCTCTATCTCACAGTCCGGCCTGTGGTCAGCTGACTGATGATTATCTGGAAGCAATTTTGCATCTTTCAACGTCAAACATCAAGCTGGACATTTTGAAGCTTGCAGATGACATGCAGCACTATCATCACACTGACTTTGTGAAAGTTGACGTATCATAACATTTTTAGAATGAGTCTTAGTATTCAACTTCTTTGTCGTAATTATAGTCTAAATCGTTATTTGTGTGTTCTTAGATGTGATGTCTGTTTTGTGTGGGATGATTTTGATCTTCAATTTTTTGTGGCCCCCTATGGTTTTGGCAAGTCAGATTGTGGCCCCGACCCAAAATGTTTGTGCACCAGTGGTCTAGAAGATAGTTCCGAGCCCCCTGATACGTACAGCCAGGTATATTAATTAAATACAGGTGACAGACTACAACATATAATGGGAAAGTAGTCTTAGTATCAATGTAAACTATATTCAACAAGAAATAAAATAAGACAGCATTGATAACTGCAATAATTAGTTCAGTAGTTATAATCAAAGTCATAAATGTATATTGTTCATAATCATGACCGTGGTAGTGTTAGTGTTATTTGAGTCTTGTACATATGAGAGAACTTATAAGTGAGTTTATACGAACATTCTGAGATAAATCAGAGAGAAGCTGTTCAGCTTTTGGATTTCTAGTCATTTAACTCAGGATGCCTGATGTTCTCGTCTTAGGGTCCTGGTGATGCTGTATCAGTTGCACACATGGTCCATTGAACCGTAGTCTCTGGCCCATGCTGTTGTTTTACAGCTCAGCACTAGTGCGTCAAAGTCAGCATCCGAGATAAGGTACCGATCTGCCAGTAAAATGCAGATGGGCTAAGAATTTGTTCACGTGTTCTCTGAACACTTTTAGGTACATAGTCATCATACGGTCTAATATCATAAGTGAAATGGTTAGCAATATGAAATATGGTTATTGTTAAGAATAAACATGGATATAATATTTGGTTATTCAAACAAAACCTCATAACTTTGGCAGTGATATACACACAGAGGATGGTTTCCTTTTGCATCAAGAACCGGCAGTAAGGGTAGGTAACTGCTATACAGTATGGTTATAGCTTATTAAAGCTAATAGCAAAAGCATATGTTGCCTCAATGGTCAATGGTCAGCTGTATTGGACTGCCGAAAAACAGGTAGGTTTCTGGTACATTCCTTGCGCGCTGTTGAGCTGTGCTCTGAATGATTCTTTTAAAGTGAGTTGTACTCGGGTATTTTCTAGCCCGGGGATAAGGGTCAATTGTCCTAGAACTAGGTTTGATTATAATCTAGTTTTAGAGGAGGACGGGTGTGGGCTACATAATGCCATTATGTAACATATACATATATATATTCATCTCTCTATCCATCCATCAAACTGTCTATCTTCCTGTCTCTCTGTCTGTCAGTATAAATCTCACTATTACTATCCATCTATTAAAAACAAAACTATCTTGGTTTCTGCCTTTCTTTCTGTATATCTAACATTCTTTTTATTTATTTCTATGTGTCTTTGATCTCTTTGTCGCTATGGTTTTGTCAGACAAAACAGAATTTATGCATGTCGCCTCGAACATTAGTGACTGACGAATGGTTTGTGACCTGTAGAACGAAGAGAATGAATTTTGTCATCCACCTACTTCACTACTTGAGCCCTCTGTTCTCTAAACTGTTGTAAAATATATGGTTTCCCGTGTATACCCCCATCTACACACATATACACACACTTGTACACATAATGATATATAGATCTCTATATATCTGTCTGTCTCTGTATGTCTAACTATCTATCACCTTTCTTATGCTATCTTGCCTATATCTATCTCTATATATCTGTCTGTCTCTGTATGTCTAACTATCTATTATCTATCTTACGCTATCGTGCCTATATCTCTAAATGTGCTTTCTTTCTCCCTATCCATTTACCATTCTGACTTCCATCCATCTTGTGTGACTTTCTATCTGTCTATGTGTCTAACTGTCGATCTGTCTGTCTGTCTGTCTCTATCTACGTACATCACTACTTATCTTACTGTTTACTTACAGTAACATATATTTATACAAAATGAAGACGGGGCTTGGAACGAGCAGTAATCTCAAGTAGTTCTCCCACCCCTAAACCGTTTCACTTGCCCTCTCCTTATCAATTTCCCTTTTCTCATTCACTCAAGAGCAAAGTTACTTTTTTTTAAAATCAGCACTTTTTTTCTTTTCCTCTTCTTCTAAGAACGTCTCACCAAACTCCCTACCCCCCCCCACACACACACACACACGCACACACACACGCACACGCACCACGCCTTCTCATTCCCTACGTAACTGCTTACAGTTTTATGTGTTTTCACTGAATTGCACCCATAGTTATTCTCCGTGATGACGCGTCGGTCCACGGGACGGTTATAGAGAGGAACAGCGGCCATCATTTTTCATCCCTCTGTGTCCACGTCATCACTCAGCTTATCAGTAGTCGGTACTCGAGCGAGGACAGATGTTTGTGCACAGATACGGGGCTTTCAAGACCGAAATCAACGTCTATTGCAGAGTCCGAAACAGGATTTTAACCCTCCAACGTCACACTGCTTGAAAAGCAGAATAAAGGTTGCTTTTGTTAGTTTTTAATGTTGAGTTCGCGGTATTTTTTTTTTTAATATAAAAGTGTAATTACTTTTGTGAAATGTTTTTTCTTTATAAGCCAGATGCGTGATGCGACGGTCACTAAAAGCCATTCGTACTTTTTATATCATATACATACACGTGCGTATACGTGTGCATATGTGTATGTGTGTGCGTGTACGCTATATAAATGATATCAATTATCTTTCATCACTGACAAACTACACTTCATCTCTTGAATGAAAAATATCCAGAAATTATTATTACATGTTTATGTGGGTGCTTGCTGATTAATAAATTTATGAGTTTATATTTGAAATTATTTCTCGATTATGTAAACATATTTGTTGAACTTTTTCTCAATTGCAGAAACATAATTATATGTCAAATTATATCTCGATTTGGCACAGGCCTACATATATTATTCAACACAATTTCTCTATTGTATAAACTATTTATTGATAATAAAACATATTATTTTTTAATCTATTCTTGATAAGATAACATTGTTGTTTTTATGTAATCTCTTAAAAGTAATCTTAAAATGTAACTCACACACACACACACACACAAACACACACACTGTGGTGGACTAAATTTGCCTATCCCTCTTTCTAAACTTAATTGTTATATAAATTGTTAAATTGTCGAAGCAACCCGACCTCGAACACTCCTTATGTAAGTGTCAGAATTAGAAGTAAACATCTCGACTTGACAATATGTTAGAAATTACTAGCGCAAATCGGACCAGTTGCAAATGGATGAGTAGTTTTTATTATCCAGTGGATAAGATTTATGAGAACAAGACCAGCCAATGGGCTGAGATCAAAAGTTTACATGCTGTAGAGAATTCTATTGTCTAATCACTTGACTTTGGTGTGGCAAGAAGTCCGGTCATGAAATGTGGACATTAGCTTAATGGTGGGTTAACTGACTGATTGAGAGTGCATGGACTTAGAAATATTTCATGCATTTTGCTATTGATGTGTTACACTTGCATTTTATGTAGAGTTGTATTATGTGAGTAGACTACAATTTCTACAAATTGTGAACTATGAAGCTTTTATGTGGTATGCTAAACTCTTGACATTGTTTCTATTGAACCTGGTCATAAAACTTTATTATGCTGCATTTATTAAGCTGTATCGGGCTAATAAATACTGTTGCAATGAAAGTAAGAATGGAGTTAAAAGGGAATAAACTGAAAAATTAGTGTCTGTTTCCTGATTATATTCTTACAAGGAAAAAGTAGAATGTCTGAATGTCCTGGTTTACTGATTATAGATCGCTACAACCATGGTAGACATGGAAGGTATCTACCAAAGTGTATATATGTAAGGAATACACTGCACTCCGTTGATATATGGTGGTAAGGTATGCTGATGACATCATGCAATTTCTAGTACAAGATGGTTACTGGAAATTGCTTTAATTTTTGCTCTGCTTGAGGGAACTATTATGGTAGAGCACCATATTAGCTTGGAGAGAGTAGCAGAGAGGAAGTGTTCTACTACGTGAGGAGGGAAACATGTGGAATTGAGGTGAACAATAACTTGTGTCTTTGTTACAAAAGCACGAGAAAGTCTATTGAAACATTGCCCACACCAGGTTACATAGAAACTATTATTGTTCATCTCTAATAACTCCATTTCTGTTCTCTGATAAGAACTATACTGTGATTTGCATTGACACTAATCTGTTGTGTGTACGATATAAGACTCTATAGATATTAAAATTATTCAAATGTGGTTTACTGGAAATATAGATGTCAAGTAATTTTTTTCATTGTATTTTTTATATCTATATTTAATTGTGGATTTAATAAATGTATTCTTAATAAATGTATTCTTCTTGATAACCATATGTTGGAGAAGAAAGTGGATGGATGGTGGCTCGCTAAATATAGATTAAAGACGGATTTGTCTTCTCCTTTAGTAAGAAGTTTTCCATCCTCGGAAATATTGTGTGACGGTAAATGTTTGTCTTTAATGTTGTGGAAGAGAGAAAACGTTTACAGTGCCCGAATATCTGCTAAGTGAGAGAGACGAGTGGTGTCTGCTGGAGAATTACTAATAACATAAATTAAAGTTCTCATCACTTGTAATTAGTTATGAATAATTAATTAATTAAATATAATAATAACCACTAACTAGGTGGCGTTAATGTTCCGCATACACAAATGTCTAGCCTAAGCTAAAATATAATATTTAATCTAGCTCCCAAGTCCATAAAGTGCCTTTATGAATAAAGTCCCTATATCATATATGAACGGGACGGGACGTGAAAAGGTGTCAATAATCATCTTAACAGGGAATTTAATAAACAAAACAATACATTAAAATTAAATATAGAAATAAAGCAAGATAAAATGTTCAGAGAGATTAGAATGATATAGAACTTGTCATCATAAATAGTTTAGTGCACAAAGTATAAACGTAAGCACGGGCAATGTCTTTCTTTCAAAACTTATTTTCCTCTCTGGTAGCCGTAACGAAGCTTGTTCCCAGCTCTTACAAGTGTCCGTGTTGCCTTGTAATTTGCTCTCTGGTAGCCGTAACGAAGCTTGTTCCCAGCTCATACATGCGTCCGTGTTGCTTTGTAATTTGCCCTCTGGTAGCCGTAACGAAGCTTGTTCCCAGCTCATACATGTGTCCGTGTTGCCTTGTAATTTGCTCCAGGTAAAAGATGGGCGTGGCATGACGTCCTCTCGCTGGCAAGTAGATATAGCGGTTGAATGGAGGTCACGCACACAAAATGCCAGACTTTGCTGGCAATTACTGAATTATAAACTTCAGATTTCCCACGAGTCCACAAACTTACAATTTTATACAGTCTGGAAAATACGATTAGAAGATTATGTCAGTGTAGGAGATGCTTTGGTGAGAGGTCCAAGGCAATCTAATTTTGGTTTCCCTAACTTACACTATCTAAACTTTCCGACATCTGTTGTCCAGATTTCCCCACCCCCTAACACTCTTCACATTCAGTTCTAGCCTTCATGGGCCAAGGGACAGGATACTCTCTTACGGACTATTATACATCAGGTCCACTTGTAGTGGCCAGACCACAACTTAGACCGGAAATTACAGAACCCATGGCTGAGTTTAATTAGAATGTCAGAAGTAAGTTTAAAATCACTTCTTTTATAATGATTTAAAGTAATAAAGTTTTAACTATTATTAATTATTTAAATTATTATGTTTAAAGTATTATTATGAGTTAATATTACGTAATCACTTATAATTTTAATAAAATTGTGAGAAATTGGGCCAACACGCAACATCCACAACAATCTATTAACTCCACAAAGTCTATTGAACCTCTTAAATCACAATAATCTTGTGTAGTCTACAAAAGTCTATTGAATCTATAAAATCCACTGCAATCTGTATAGTATACTGAACTCTACAGCATCCTACTGAACTCTACAACATCCTACTGAACTCTACAACATCCTACTGAACTCTACAACAGTCTATGAATTCTGAACAATCTAGCGCAGTCTAGTGTAGTCTACAACAGGACTGAACTCGTCAACAGTCTCCTGAACTCTAAACAATCTAATGTAATCTAGTGAAATCTAAAACGATCTACTTTAGCCTACTGAACTCTCTTGAAGTCTAGTGAGTTTTAAAACAGTCTAATGAACTCTGAAATAATATAATAAACAAGCTTCTGAACTCCATTATAGTTATTTGCTAAATTTTATAAACGATTGCTAAGTCAACAACAATCTAATAATTTCTACAGGTGCCTGCCAATCTGCGTCGCAGAGTGATGATACTAATTCACCCTATAGGTGTACTACTCTACATAATACTTAGGTACATACTATTTATCTTACTTTACTTACAAATGTACATATTATTTATCATAGTTGCTTACTTAGGCACATAATATTTATCATAGTTTGTTTACTTAGGTACATAATATTTTCCTTAATCAGTGTTCTACTACTACTAATGTTTGTCCAATGAACGAGGGTGGTTAAAAGATACTATAGTGGACAAGGGTTGTAACAAGATACTATAGTGGACCGAGGGTGGATAATATTTATCATAGTGTACAAAGGTCTATAATATTTATCATAGTGTACGAGGGTGGATAATATTTGCCACAGTGCAGGAGGCTATATAATAGTTAAGAGAGTGGATAATATTGCCATAGTGAACGAGGTTGGATGATATTTATCATAGTGCAGAAGGGTGGATAATAATGAGCATAGTATACGAGGACATATAATATTTATCATAGTGTACGAGTGTGGATAATATTTTCCATTTTGTGTACGAGGGTGGATAATATATTCCATTGTGTACGAAGGTTGGATAATATTTATCATAGTGTACGAGGGTGGATAATATTTATCATAGTGTACGAGGGTGGATAATATTTACAGCAGTGTATGTGTGTGATTGTTTGAATACGCCGGACAGAGATTACTGCGAATTTAAAAGATTTGATGCACAAGAATATTAGAAGTATTCGGAATTGGAGTAATAACTAGAACACATCGACTGATAAAACTACGTAGTGTGCTGTATACAAGACGCCAAGATCACCTGCCCTCAAAAGACGTAACAGGTGGACTTTGACGTGTTCAGGAAGCGAGGTTTTAAATTGTTAGGAGGGTAATGGGGTGAAGACTCGAGTTTTAAGGATCTGCGTTCGGGGAATTAATGTGATGACGCTTTAAACAGATTGAAAACATAAAGAGAGCTAATGAAGTGACGGCCTGGAGCTTTATATAACTCTGTACGAAAGGTTGCCGGTGCTAAATGGAGTGAATTTTTAATTAGCTGTATACGATAGTTTACTGTGCTAAAAGGAGTGGATTGTTAATTAGCTATGTGATGATGGTTAACGTTATGAGATATGTAGTATGATGAAGGACTGGAGCTTTCAATAGCTCTGTTAAGACAGATTAACATGATGGACTGGAGCTCTAAAATAGATATGTAAGAAGGGTTAATATGACGCACTAGAACTCTAAATAGTTATATAAGAAAAGTTAACATGATGAAGGACTAGAACTTTAAATAGACATGTAAGAAGGGTTAATATGATGAAGGACTAGAACTCTAAATATATATGTAAAAAGACTTAAAATGATGAAGGACTGGAGCTCTACAATAGACATTTAAGAAGGGTTAACATGATGAAGAACAAGAACTCTAAATAGATATGTAAGAAGGGTTAATATGATAAAGGACTAGAGCTCTAAAATAGATATGTAAGAAGGGTTAACATGATTAAAGACTTGAACTCTAAATAGCTGGGTAAGAAGGGTTAACATGATTAAGGACTTGAGCTCTAAATAGCTGTGTGTTAAGGGTTCATTTGATGAAGGACTGAACCGTTAATTAGCTGTATGCGAACGGTTACTTTTGTCAGACTATACAGCTGTCTACGTGATGAAGGTTGTTATGATGAAGATCTGGAGCTCTAAAGAGTTGTGTAAAAAGGGTTAGCATAATGAAGACTGAAGTTTTAAATAGCTGTGTAAAAGGGATTAACATGATAAAGGATTATAACTGCATAGGCAAAGCAGTAAGAGAAATGGGTTAGTAAGATGAGGATTTACTAGAGAGTAGAAGACGATGGGTTAATGTGGTACAAGAGCAGGAGTACTTTATTTTCCGGAGGTGTCTGCCAGCGACTGAGGAAGGATAAGAAGGGGAAAGAAAACTGTGGGTAACGCAGATAATGACATTATATGAAAACAATCTTGGCTTCATGTTCACATCGCGAAGCATCAAGTACACAGTCAGTGGGAGTAAGTGGGATAAGGTCTATGTTCATACAACTGTTTGTTTGCATGCTTATAGTTTGCTTGGTTGGTTAATTGCTTGTTTGTGTCTTTGTTAGCTTTTGTTTTGTACGTCAGTTCGTGTACTTGTTTGTTTGCTTGCACGTTTGTTTGTTTGCTTGCTTTTTTAAGTTTGCTTATTTGTTTGCTTGCTTGTTCGTATTTTTTGTTGTTAAGCTTCTTTGTTTGTATGTTTGTTTGTGTACTTGTTTCTTTGCTCGATTTCTTATTGATTGTTTTATTGTATTTTTAAGTTAGCTTGTTTCTTTCTTTGTTTGTTTATCTGTTTACTTACATCCTTCTTTCTTTGTGCATTTGATTGTTGGCTGGTCTGTTTGTTTGCTTGCTTGCATTTGTCAGTACTAGCAGGCTTCTACCGAGGAGGTAACTGTGCTGTATAGTTAATGTATGTGCTTTTTGTGTGCTTCTTACATTTGCTCATTTTTCTGTTTGTATACGTGTATTTGTATGTGTATTTGGGTGTTTGTATGTTTGTGTGCTTGTATGTTTTGTGTTTGTATATTTATATGTGTGTATATTTGGTGTTTGCGTGTTTGTATATTTTTATATTTGCTTATTATTTTGCTTTTGTGTGCTTTGAATAGTGCTGAACGTGTAGAGGTTTTCTTTGCTATTGTGTGTTTTCCTTCTGTGTGCTTGTTTTGACTGTTATTTTTTTACTCTTTCTTTATTTCTCTAGTTTTTAATTCTTTTGTTTGTATTCGTTTATTTGTGTATTACTTTATTTGTTTAATTATTTAGTTGTTTGTGAGTTTACTTGTGTGACTATTGGCTTTTTCTTTTGCTTTTGTGCTCCTGTTATTGTTAATTTGTTTATGTGTTTGTCACTTTGTAATTTGTTTGAATATTCGTTAATTTATATGATATGACATAATGTTCGACAATATATGTGATTTTCTTCCTCAAATTTATCGTATGCTGTATTGTTTGTTAGGAAACTTAATAATATATTTAGTTATGCATTTATTATGTTTGCATACTGTGACACAACGACACACTCGTTATCTGTTATGATTATTATTACTAAGAATGATCTATATAACTAATTACAATGTGATGAGAATCGTAAATTTTTGTTATTAATAATTTTCAAGCAGACACTAATCGTCCCTCTTGTACTTGTATTTTTCATTTTAGTTGATTTAGTAATGAATGGCTAGCTGATTATTGTTTGTTTCACTATTTTCTAATGAATATATTTATATATAATGAATCTATAAGTTTTTTCCCAGTTGATATTAATAACAATTTGTAAATAGTGTCGCTATTAAAAGTTTGTAAATAGTGTCGCTGTTAACAGTCTGTAAATAGTGTCGGTATTAACAGTTTGTAAATAGTGTCGTTGTTAACAGTCTGTAAATTGTGTCGCTGTTAACAGTCCGTAAATAGTGTCGCTATTAACAGTCTGTAAATAGTGTCGCTATTAACAGTCTGTAAATAGTGTCGCTGTTAACAGTCTGTAAATAGTGTCGTTGTTAACAGTCTGTAAATAGTGTCGGTATTAACAGTTTGTAAATAGTGTCAATTTTAACAGTTTGTAAATAGTGTCGCTATTAACAGTTTGTAAATAGTGTCACTATTAACAGTTTAAAAAAAATTATATTAACGTTTTTTTACACGCATAAAATATCGAATGAGACATGGTGCTTGGTATCGCTTTTGTTTGTTATTTTATCACTATTAAGATTTTACCCTGCATATTTCGTGTGCATTTTTTAATTTCTTCTTCGGGATTTTTTTTTTGTAATTTACTGGCTGCATGCATTCCAAGAAAATTATTTGAAAGTGTGTGTGTGGTGGGGTGGGTGGGTGCGTGTATGTGTGCGAGTCAGTATGGGCATGTGACAGAGTGCATCTACCGTTTATATGTGGAGGTATAAGAGAGTGTGTGTCTGTATGTAAATGTGTAAGTGCGAGTGTCTGTATGTAAATGTGTAAGTGCGAGGGGGACAGAGACAGCTTGTGCGCGTGAGATGCGTATGTATGCTGATATGAGTGTGTTTAAGGGAATAGGGGTTTGAGGGAGCAATAGGTATGAAGATGCGTATGTATGCTGATATGAGTGTGTTTAAGGGAATAGGGGTTTGAGGGAGCAATAGGTATGAAGCGGGCGAAGTAGTGAAAGGGGGATAATTTTATTACAAGAAAAGGAAAATAAATTATTTCAAAATTGCAAAATGCCGACTGTATCATAAGCTAGGGTGAGTGAGTCTGCGGCATAACTCCATCTTCCTAATAAAAAATAATTGTTTATGGTATGACTTTAGTCTGAATTTTTTTTTACTGTATCATGCGTTGTATTGGGTTATTAAAGTGCTGCGCTGAAAACTTCAGATAATTATATTTTTACTTAAATGATCAATTTTGGACTGTGTTCTATACTTTTAAATAATAATTTTTTTTTAAAATTGTAATGAGATTTCTGTTCCTTCTACCTTACCTTTCATCATCATCATTATCTTCATTAATGATGATGGTGATGATGACGATGACGAAGATGATGAGTGATGATTATGAGGAGGAGGGTTTTAATGAATATAAATCAAATGCGACGGCACCAATTTTGACATTTTTATTTTTATAATTTCGTTTGAAATTCTAGAGAAATTCTTTATCTTACTGAAACGGTATACATTTTTAAAGCCAGTGCTCTTAACCTAAAGAAATTCATACAAGATTAGTCTTTAAAATATTTATCTTATTATTTCTCTTAACCTAAAGAAATTCAAACAAGTTTAGTCTTTAAAATATTTAAGTTATTACTTCTCAGTTAATTTTTACCTCTCTTTTCAATGTAAATTTTAACAAATTTATCACAAAGTCAAATTTACAAAGCAATTGTTACAAAATGTTTAATGCAAAAATAATAAATTTAATCAGAGTAATTTTTTTATTTAAATAATTTAATATTGATCTTATTCTTAACAACAAAAAATAAATGAGATTAGAATACAATTTTTTAATGCACATTTCTAAATTTTGCTTCTATTCCATGTTATCTAATGTTAATCATAACTTTCATCCATTGTATCTATTTCAATACTTCTATCCATTATATGTATTGCAATACTTCTATCCATTATTTCTATTGCAATACTTCTATCCATTTTATGTATTGCAATACTTCTATCCATTGTATCTATTGCAATACTTCTATCCATTATTTCTATTGCAATACTTCTATCCATTATATGTATTGCAATACTTCTATCCATTACATCTAATAGGTTACTTTAATACAATACAGGCTACTTATACCATTGAATGCATATAGAACTTCATAACCTGGTCTCAGATACATTTTTCTTATTGTATAGAGAACAATTCAGAATATTAGGCATTCAGAATATTGCACTTCCTGTTAAAATCGTACCTGAAAACGTTGACTTAGTTTACAGAAGACAATTATATCGCTGTCTGTAACAGTTAAAAGTCTTAAGTATAAACGTTGACTTAATTTACAGAAGACATTATATCGCTGTCTGTAACAGTTAAAAGTCTTAACTATAAACGTTGACTTAGTTTACAGAAGACAATTATATCGCTGTCTGTAACAGTTAAAAGTCTTAACTATAAACGTTCACTTGCTTTATAGAAGACAATTAGAAAATTAAAATATTAAAATAAATAAATTAAATTAAAATTAAATAAAATTAAAATTAAAAATATTTTTAAAAGTCTTAACATTAAAACGTTCACTTTATTTATAAAGAAGATAGTTCTAATATTACAATTTCATAACAAATGAAGTCTGAAATGTAACGATGACTCATTTTATTTGTAGAAGAGTAATCAGACCTTTACATTAATATTCTAATAGTCGTTCAAATTCTAAGCTGAAAACGATAATTTAATATTGAATGGATAGAAGATGACCTAAGTTTTCTTATTTTAAAATGATATTTAAAAGTCAGCATAATGCACTGTTCTATGAACATATTAAGTTCTAAAAGACAATCTTTCTCAGAAGACAAATGTAATATTACATTTTTCAGTGACTGGATTCCTTATCACAAAGGGCAAGCACTCTTTTCAATTTAAACATCAAAATCTTAAGTAAACGCTTGCTTTCACGAACACGTCGACTAAAAACATTATATTTCTCTTTGAACAAGAACAACTGTTTGTATCACAACTTTCACAATGGAAAGAGAAACACAACTGGCAGTCGATAATAAATCTTACCTCTTCCTGGCCAAGTCTTCTTACCTCCTCCTGGCAACAGGTGCAGAGCTCCGCATGAGTGAACAGAAATCAAAAGTGTAGATTATTTTCCTCGATGTAATGGCATATCTTTGCATTTTATCTGTTATTAATTTTAAAGAAAGCTAAATTGCGTGACATTGTTTTTCAAATTATTATTAATTTGTTTCACGATTATACTTATTTTGTGTGTGTGTGTGTGTGTGTGTGTGTGTGTGTGTGTGTGTGTGTGTGTGTGGCTGTGACTGTTCAACATTTTACAACTATCTATTAACATATAAAGTAGTGGTTAGTAAGAGTTTAATGATAATATTTTTTAATGTTTTTTTTTTTCTAAGTCTAAAAAGTTAGTAAGAATATTTCTGCTCGCAAACTGTAAAATATTCACACATTCACGAATCTACACATCATCAAACTGTAAAATATTCACACATTCACGAATCTACACATCATCAAACTGTAAAATATTTACACATTCACGAATCTACACATCATCAAACTGTAAAATATTTACACATTCACTAATCTACACATCGTCAAACTGTAAAATATTTACACATTCACGAATCTACACATCAACAAACTGTAAAATATTTGCACATTCAAGAATCTACACATCAACAAACTGTAAAATATTTACACATTCACGAATCTACACATTATCAAAGCTTCGAGCCAGACACTTTGAAATGAAGTGTATACTTGCCTGTTTGTGTTTGTGTTCTGTGTGTGAATATATGTTAGTGTGCATATGTATGTATGCCTGTGTATTAGTGTTTGAGTGTTTACGTGCGTAGAAGTAATCTGAGTGTATATGTGAAACTTCCATGCATAGGCGTAGATACAATTTTTTGTGTGTGTTTGTGCGTGCGTGCGTGCGTTTGTGTGTGTGTGTTTGCGTGCCTGCGTGTGTGTGTGTTTACTTACAACGAGAAAAGAGTCTGCCAACATTGTCTGTACCAAGTGAAGAGAGAGGAGAAAGGGGGAAGAAATGAAAGAGTGGGGAGCATATCCCAAATCGCCAGAATACATTAGGTCCTGTATTACCCGGAGTCTATTGCAGATCCCTCACCCCACCCCAGCCATCCACCCTCACTCCACGGCCACTCTTATATTTTCTGCGATCAGATTCTTAAGAAACGTAGGAGCTTTTGCTTTGCTAGATCTACATTTATTTTTTTTATGACACGCCACTGGAACGACAATGACTGTGTGTAGTCTGTGAATGGGTGGGGGGAGAGAAGGGAGGGGGAGAGAGAGCAAAATAGAAGAGCATGGAATACGAGGAAGTGTTTTCGAAATGCCCTTCTGTACACCACACTGTCTGGTAGTCGACGCGCACTGCAGCAATGCTCTCTGGTAGTCGACGTGCACTGCAACAATGCTGCCTGGTAGTCGACGTGCACTGCAGCAGTTCTTGGCATATCCTTTGATGCCATGCACAAAATTTGTGATGTTTGATTCTGATAAAGACATCTTATATCTGCGCCATTATAATATTGCTGTTGGTTTTGTAGAATTTATCCATTCATACTTACACCTAAAATCTCACATTTTAATCCGGTATTTATGTCTATTGTACAGCCAGATAATATATTAATAATGGATTGATACTTCTTAAAATTAGTAATATATTAATAATGGATTTATACTTCTTAAAGTGAGTAATATATTAATAATGGATTTATACTTCTTAAAGTGAATAATATATTGATAATTAATGGATTTATGCTCTTTTAACTAAACAAACATATTAATAATAAATTATTTAAACTCTTTAAATTGAACAATATGTAAATAATGGATTTGAACTATTTCAAATGAGCCAGACTATAAATATCTAAAGTAAAGTAAAGTAAGTCGAACTCTTTTCACTGAAACCAATATAAATATATATGTAAGATTTCAATTCTTGGAAGGGGGGGGGGGCGGTAATCAATTTGAGCTCATAAAACTGAACCACTATATAAAAATGGATTTTAACAACAACTATGTATACAACACAACTACTAAAGGTTAAGAAAGAAACCAAGGCAGCCCGAACACTCAAGACACTTTACAGATAAAGACACCACACAAACACAAGTACTGGAGTTGACGTTTCGGCTAAATAGTCTTCACAGGACGAAACAGTTACAACAAGAGCACAGAACAATGAAATGTGTAAGTCTACTGATACAATACTAAACTCATTTGACTATACGGCGGCTTAACGTTCACAAACGGTTACATCGGGTCGTTAAATTCAGACTTATTCCGTAACTAGATGAGATTTCAAAACTCCTTGTTAGCTGTGGTGGTGACGTCTTAGTAGCATTTATATTGTATAACATATATGAAGGTGCAGTCCTTATTTTGCTATGTTGTTTTTACGTCATGACGATGGCATATATTGATAGCGTTATTTTAATTTCTTCTGTGCACTGCACAATTAGTGACCCGTGACCTGTGTGTTAGATTACACAGTGTTGTCAAGGTATCGGGTTCGACTTTTTGAATATAGTCATGAATTATTTTTATTTATTTTTTATTATTTTTTTTTTTACATTACTACCCTCCTAGAACAGAGTAAGGAGGAAGGCCCCACAGGAAATCTACAGAAACTGAGAACATCAAGAAGATGAAAAGTTTCCATGCAATTCCTGTGGGGAAAAGAAGTGATCGTAAAGAAGAAGAGGAAGAAGAATGATGCTACGTCTGACCTCCAGCATGGCGTCAGATTTTACACTAATGTGACAACGCTATTTTCACTGTGCATATGACGTCACTCATATGATGATCGAAAACTTGATGCTAGCAGTAACCCATTGCATCATTTGTTTTTAACCCGCTATATATGCAGTTTCTGATTGGGCGGTTAGTACATTTCTGTATTGTAATTTTCACTCCATCGATTAGATTTCTAATTTTTATTCACTGAATGGCTCTTTAATGAACAACGGCAGTTCGTCCAATAAAAGCTTTTATGTCTGAATTTGCAAAGTGCAGATGGTGATCCTGTGATAATGAGGTCACTGAAGACGCCATACTTTATTTACTTGGATTGCTTTGCCTTTCGGAACACAGACACTGTGACTCACCAGACCCACGATCTCACCCATGGGATCTAACTTTGTTTTAATCGACTCATTTCAAAGTTGGTTCAGTGCTCGGTTCCGCTACCTCAATTACATTAATCTATTTCCATCATAATTTATCTAGTTTTTTTTCAATATTTATTTATCTTACATTTATTAATCTATTTCCATCATAATTTATCTAGTTTTTAAAAATATTTATTTATCTTACATTTATTAATCTATTTACATCATTATTTATCTAGTTTTTTCAATATTTATTTATCTTTTAAAATTATATTTTGAATTTTTTATAAAAGAACTGGAAAAGTAATAGTTAAGAACTGAACAATAATTCTCACCGTGGCCTCAACATTACTACAGCGTCACCATCAAAATTACTAATAATTACTTTATACTGCTACAAATGCAAGTATTATTATTATTATTATTATTATTATTCAGTTGCAGTACTCTTGGAGTTATATACACACAAATATCGAAATAGATACAACATCGATGTCCGGGAAATTAGCATGTAGAATCCAGAATTACTTCTCTTCTTCCCATCACGAAGCTTCTCGTTCACAACTTCGCTTCACCATTCGTCTCCCTCAAAAGAAAAAAGTCTATTTTCAAATTAAAATAAAAGTATAATCCAGTCTATTTTGTGTGTGTGCGTGAACAAATTTGGAGCTGCCAAAATACCAAGCCCAAAGCAATTTGAGAAAAGTTCAATTCGTTTAAATTTGATGAAACAAGATTTAGATTTAAACTGGTGAAGTGCAATGCTAGTCAGAGGTGAAACGGTTTTGGATTAAAAGACAAGGGCAGCACGTCGTGAAATAAATCTTACTTATGTGAAACTGGCCATAAAAATGATGTGGTGAAAATGGCCATGAATATAGTGTGTTGAAAATAGCCATGAGTTTGGTGTGGAGAAAATGACCATGAAGTTGGTATGTTGAAAATGGCCATGAATATAGTGTGTTGAAAGTGACCATGAAGTTGGTATGTTGAAAATGACCATGAAGTTGATGTGTTGAAAATGGCCATAAATTGGGTGTGGTGAAAATGGCCATGAAGTTGGTGTGATGGAAATGGCCATGAGGCTGGTGTGATGGAAATGGCCATGAAGTTGGTGTGGTGAAAATGCCATGAAGTTGGTGTGATGGAAATGGCCATGAAGTTGGTGTGATGGAAATGGCCATGAAGTTGGTGTGGTGAAAATGCCATGAAGTTGGTGTGATGGAAAAATGGCATAAATTGGTGTGATTTGAATGGTCATGAAGTTCAGGTGAAAATGGTCATAGTTGTAGTAGTAACTGTATGCACACACGTATGCTTACAAAGGTGTTTACTAGTGTTTATTCATATGCATGTGGGTGTATCAACGTTGTGTGTATTCATGTGCAAACTTCAGCGTGACGTCCACTTTTATTTTGGTTAACAAACACTAGAACACCGATTTCTTAACAGAACTGAATTATTCAAGATAATTTGAATACTAGCGAAAGCATTAACTCTGACTAGCTTGAAGGGTTAATGATGCTCCCTGTTGACCAAGAAGTAGACTCGATGTGTCTACTGCAAACATATCACTGACGTTTGGAGTATACGGTTATTGCCAAACCTAGATTAAAATATAGATCATTATCACAAACATACCACTGACGTCTGCATTATGCGGCTACTGTCAATTCTAGATTAAAATATAGATCATTATCACAAACATATCACTGACGTTTGCAGTAGACGGTTATTGCCAATCTCCTAGATTAAAATATAATTCATTATCACAAAACTCTAATTCATTATTTTTATCAAACACCATCCACGAACTAAGTTAAGACGAACTTTTAAGTGGTCGCCATTTGTATCCGTAGAAAAACAATGTTTGTAGTTGTCAATTCAAACACGACGTAGCCTCTATATTATTCGTGTTTTGTAACACAATATAGAAAACAATGTTTGTAGTTGTCAATTCAAACACGACGTAGCCTCTATATTATTCGTGTTTTGTAACACAATATAAAAAACAATGTTTCTTAATTGTTAGTTCAAGAACAATGCAAGTCGTATATTATCAACTTTTGTAAACAACAGAAAGCAAAGTTTTATTGTTATTTCAAACACTGCGTTAGGATATATACAATTTATGTTTTATTACCAACAGAAAGCAATCTTTCTTATTGTCATGTCAAACACAACGTAGACTATATACTATTCAACTATTGACGTAACGTCAGAAAACAAAATGTCGTTTTGCAATCTCAAATGCTACTTTGATTATGGACTTCTATGTTTTATATCAAATATACAAATTTTATGTTTCAATTAGCATTATTTGTATCCCTTCTAATATTACTTAGTCTACAATGGTTTTTGTATCAATATACACGGGGTAAAGATTACAGAATCCATCTTCTGCTGCATAAAGGAAAAACGCAGGCTGACTCATCCAAATAAATGATGTTTCATAATTCCAAATGAGATAATGATACTACTACATCTTTATTCACTGCTAAGACTACAACATCTCCAACACTGCCTACACTACAACATCTCCAACACTGCCTATACTACAACATCTCCAACACTGCCTATACTACAACATCTCCAACATGCCTATACTACAACATCTCCAACACTGCCTACTCTACAACATCTTCAGCACTGCTTATACTACAGCATCTCTAACACTCCATAGACACAGCATCTCCATCACTCCTTAGATACAGCATCTCCATCACTCCTTAAATACAAAATCTCCAACACTCCTTACATACAGCATCTCCATCGCTCCTTAAATACAAAATCTCCAACACTCTTTACATAGAGCATCTCCATCACTCCTTAAATACAAAATCTCCAACACTCCTTACATACAGCATCTTCATCGCTCCTTAAATACAGCATCTCCACCACTTAACTACTACATCTCTAAGACTGTCTACCAACATCACCTCTACCACTGCCAAAGATTACAAAATCTCCACCACTGCTTAGACTGCAGCATCTCTAACACTGCCTAGAGTACAACAACAATTTCTTGTACCGTAATTCGAAAACGAAGCTTTTATTGTAATTTCATATCAAGGAATATACATTCAATCTCTCAATATTTAGTATCGTAATAGAATATAAGAATTCTTAATGACAGCTTTGTAGATCACAAGTCAATGCAAAAACGCCAAATGTTTATTTGCTTTTATTTCTATTAGTTAGGCACACACTACCACCATTTAAATCGCCATATGGTCGCTACATCTGCCTCCGAGCTTCCTTGTCGACTTCATATATGACCCATTCTTTTGTCAGCATGCACAGTTTTCTGATATATTTGATAGCATTCAGAAATAAGGATTCAATAGGATTCAGAAATTTAATAGGATTCGACAACAGCTGAGCTCGTTCTGCTTTGAAACCACTTATGAGTGTTGGTATTTGATTTAATAAATAACTTGTTAATAGTTTTTTTTCTCTTTTAGGACCAGACACAGTGTCGATAGTACGGACACAGTGCTATTCAACGTAAACCTATATTGTCCATTCTGCCCTTCTTTTGCACAAGTCATCTGCCTCAACATTTGGTGACGTTTAAGGTTTTTGATATTATTGTAATCAAAAGGTACGGTACGGTCCTTATCTTCAGTTATATCTTCACGGTCCACGCTTCAGCTGCGGATTCAAGCGAGCAATTCAGGTATCCACCCTGAAGACCTGACTTTAGTGATATCAGGTGTAAGATCTTTCAGCAAAGGGAGGGAAATCACGCATGGTATCGCGTTACAAGATGCATCTTAATATTTGCAAGCGGAGAAATGAAGCGAGCAGCCGGCAAGTGCGTTAATGAGCTTGTTTGCTGCTTCTATGTGTGTGCGCGTGTCGGTGTGTGTGCATGTATGCGTGCGAGTGTGTTTTCTTGTGTCGAAAGCAGTGTGGTTTTATGTGTTTCTGATTCAAGTCGCATTTGAACGTGTGTCGATTATTTCAAGTTCTCTGGTATGGAAACAGCCGCCTGGTTACACTGTTTGAATTTTAGTAAGTATGTTTGTTTACATTTTAGTAAGTATGTTTGTTTACATTTTAATAAGTATGTTTGTTTACATTTTAGTGTGTTTGCTTACATTTTAGTAAATGTGTTTGTTTACATTTTAGTAAGTGTGTTCGTTTACATTTTAGTAAGTATGTTTGTTTACATTTTAGTAAGTATGTTTTTTACATTTTAGTAAGTGTGTTTGTTTACATTTTAGTGAAATTCAAATTTGTAGATGTTTGTGTGTTTGTTTACATTTTAGTGAAATTCAAGTTTGTAGATGTTTGTGTGTATTATGTACGTTGTAGTGGGTCGATGCTCCAAGCAGAAGCTAGAGGCGAAAGGCAGGCCGCTAAGCTGTTTGTATTTCAAAATTTGTTTTAAAATTTGTCTTATTATTTAATACTTGTACTTAGTGAGTTTACAGTTTGATTTTCAGTTTAGTGTGTCTAAGTGTATTTAAAGTTTTATTTATTGTGTTTCAAGTTTACAAGTAGTGTTTATAAAGTTTTGAATTTCAGGATATTTAAAGTTGGATTAACTGGATAATGTTTGTACTTAGTACAAGTTTGAATTTCAGGATGATTAAAATTTAATTTATTGCGGTTAGAGTTTGAATCAGTTTGTTGAAAGTTTGAATTTGTGTATGTTACAAGTATTATTTACTACTTGTATTTATTGTGTTTAACAGTTTACTTTCTGAACGAATAAAATATTATCTATTATGCTTAGAGTTTGTATTTGCAGTGTTAAAAGTGTTTAATTTTACTTTTAGTATACTTAAAATAAGATTTATTGTGTTTAGAGTTTGCATCTGGTGTGATTACAGTTTGAATTTCAGTATGTTTATATTTTTATTATAACGGTTTTCAGAGTTTTATTTACTGTGCTTTAAATGTGTATTGCAATAAGTTTAAAGGTTTATTTAGTTGCTTAAAATTTGTATTTCAGTGTGTTTACAATATTAGAATCCGAGTTTGGTCTAAAGTATGATTTATTTTGTTTAGCGTTTGCATTTAGAGTGTTTACAATTTTAATTTTAATCTTAATAATACTTAAAGTATGATTTAGTGTTGTTAGAGTTTGTATTTATAGTATTTAAAATGTTTGCTTTTAATCTTATTAATATTTAAAGTATTGATTTATTGTGGTTAGAGTTTATATTTATATTATTTAAAATAATTTTATTCTTAGTAATACTTAAGTATGATTTTTTGTGGTTAGAGTTTGCAAATTTGCAGTGTTTAAAGTTTTAATTTTAATCATAGTAATACTTAAATATGAGTTATTGTGGTTAGAATGTGTATTTACCGTGTTTAAAATGCTTAATTTAATCTTATTAATACTTTTAATGTGTGATTTATTCTGGTTAGAATTTGTATTTAAAGTTTTTAAAATGTTTAATTTTTATCTTATTACTACTTAAAGTACGATTTATTCTGGTTAGAAGTTGTATTTAAAGTTTTTAAAATGTTTAATTTTTATCTTATTACTACTTAAAGTATGATTTATTTTGGTTAGAATTTGTACTTGCCGTGTCTCATGTTTGAATTGCGCTATATTTATATTTTTATTATTTTAGTGTGTTTAAAGTTTGAATTATTTTGTTTCAAGATTGTAATGTTTAGTGTTTAAATCTGAATTTCAGTGTAATTAAACTGTGATATATTGTGTTTAGAGTTTGCGGTGTTTAAAGTTTGATATATTTTATTTAAATATTGTATATATAGTGTTTAAATCTGACTTTCACTATGCTTAACGTATAATTTATTGTGTTTAGAGTTTGCATTTGGAGTGTTTAGAGTTCGAATTTCAATATGTTTATAAGTTTATTTTATCCTTGCTCAAAGATTTATTTGAGTATGCTTAAAGTTTATATTTCACTGTATTTCAAGATTAATTTATTTTGTTTAAATTTTGCGTTTACAGATCGTACTTAGTGTCTTTAAATATGTTTTAAGTTTCGTTTATTGTGTTTACAGATCGTACTTAGTGTCTTTAAATCTGAATTTGATGTATAGTTGTTGTATTGTCGCCCGTTATGTGATTATATTTTAGGGTGATTAAAGTTTAGTTGGTTATGTTTAAAGTTGATGTTTCCCGCGCTTATAATTTAGATTTTGTCGTTTCAACAATTCGATATTACTGTTTTAGTGTTTAGAAAATTTGAATTTTTTAATATTATTTTAACATAATACTTTAGACTGGTATTTTCAATTTTTTAAAAATTGTTTATTAAATTTGGTTTATATAGTATGGTTAGTAATAGTGTTTCTAATGAGGTAGTATGTTCGTAATTATATTACAATTTTCAATTTTATGTTGTTATGTTTTCATTGAGGTGCCTGCAATAAGGATTTGTCTTTGTATTTATTCTGTTGCTGTTGTTATACTGATTGCATCAGCTGGATTAAATTGATGAAAGTGATTTATGAATGTTTACGAGTCCTTTGTTTGCGCTGTTCACATTGTTTAAACTATCATTTTAGCTAAATTTATTAAACTGTTCAAACTATCATTTTAGCTAAATTTATTAAACTATGAATGTGATAAATTACTTTGACATAACTAGTAAGGAATAATATTGACCCCAGTTTTGCAGAAATTAACTTTTTAATTTTCATTATTGTTTTCTTTTTTTAAAAAAAAACCATTAAATGTATTTACTTTTCTTTGTGCTTTCCTTATCTTTTACTTTTCCTTTCTTTTCGTTAATTCTCATTCTAGTTTAGTTTACAGTACTACAGTTATTTCGTTATTCATTCTAGTTTAGTTTACAGTACTACAGTTATTTCGTTATTCATTCTAGTTTAGTTTACAGTACTACAGTTATTTCGTTATTCATTCTAGTTTAGTTTACAGTACTACAGTTATTTCGTTATTTCTCATTCTAGTTGACTTTACACTACTACTGTTATTTCGTTATTCATTCTAGTTTAGTTTACAGTACTACTGTTATTTCGTTAATTCTCATTCTAGTTTAGTTTACAGTACTATAGTTATTTCGTTATTCATTCTAGTTTAGTTTACTCTTTTATTCTAATTTAGTTTACAGTACTTTAGTTATTTATGCTTTGTTAACAGCAATATAATTTACAATTCACTAATGACCTGTATACCTGTAAAGTAGAAAAATATTAGAAACTTGTTATTCTGTAATTTTTATTGAGTCCTACCAGTCACCAGTCAAGAGAACACATTCGAAAGTTTTTCTAAAAATGTTCAGGAAACACTTTATTATTAAAATATAAAGGTGTTGTTATTTGAGAAATAAAGGATAATTTTGTTTGTTGAAACAACTAAAACTAAATATAAAGGTGTTGTTATTTGAGAAATAAAGGATAATTTTGTTTGTTGAAACAACTAAAACTAAAAGTATTTTAAATCCTTTTAATAAGTCGTTCATTAGTAGCACGGTATACTCCAAATATGACTACGGTTATTTCAAATATTGTAAATTAAATAATATTTGTTTAAATCGTTCACTACTATGCAATATAGGACTGCAAGAAACACTTTAAATATTTGTAGGTGTAAATGCTAAATAACTCACTATTAGAAGAGTACACAAAAACTAGAACTAGACGTTCTCTCTATAGTAGTAATAAACTGTTATTTGTGTTCAACTATCAATAAACTGTTATTTGTGTTCAACTATCAATAAACTGTTAATTGTGTTCAACTATCAATAAACTGTTAATTGTGTTCAACTATCAATAAACTGTTAATTGCTTTCTACTATCAATAAATTGTTAATTATTTTCAACTATGAATGAACTGTTATGTTCAACTTTCAATAAACTGAAAATTATTTTCACTATCAAAGAAATGTTTGAATTTTGCAAATTAAATGCTATTTAAATCACTCACTGTCTGTAAAGCATACAACGCGCGATTGATCATAAATGTCAATGCAATAAAAACTCACGTTTGCATTAATGGAATGAATAAAGATTTTCCTTTTTATGTCACTGACTAATAGTTTACTATTGTTAACGAATGCCAGGGAATCAAAATTAATGCAAGAGAAGAAAAGTATTATGAGCATTGTAATTTTTAAATTATATCAATGACTAGTAATTATTTATTTTCAAAACAATATTATTTATTAGCTATTAACAGCGTTTACAGAGCAGCAAAACAATACAAGTAGGTGAAAGTGATATTAAGAGCAAAACACATTCAATTCTACAACAATGTATTATTGTAAATCACACAATGACCTTAGTGTAAGACTATTACAGTAATACAGTGTCAACAACAGCAAAAACTACCTCAGTAATTTAAATTCACATGCCTGCACACGAGCACGCACACGCACACACACACACACACGCACACACACACACACACACACGCACACACACACACACACACACACACACACGGATATTCATCCGTCAAACTATAATGAGCGATATACATTAACATGAACTGAATTACTCTCAAGAAGCATGTTATTAACAGGTTTTTGTTCACAGCTTAATTCCACGTAATGTCTGCCTTGCCAACGTGCGTGAGGGAAAGCGTAATTGTGTACTATGACCAAGCATTTACCCACAACATCACAAGAAATACTGTAAAACTAAAGCATTTACCTACAACATCACAAAACATACTGTAAAACTAAAGCACTTACCTACAAAATCACAAGACATACTGTAAAACTAAAGCACTAACCTACAAAATCACATGACATACTGTAAAACAAAAGCACTTACCTACAACGTCACAGGAAATCTGTAAAACTAAAGCATTTACCTACAACATCACAAGAAATATTGTAAAACTAAAACATTTAGCTACAATATCACAAGAAATACTGTAAAACTAAAGCAGTTACCAACAACGTCACAACAAATACTGTAAAAGTAAAACATTTACTTACAACTCACAAGAAATACTGTAAAAAAAACTAAGGCATTTTAACCTACATCGTCACAAAAAATACTGTAAAACTAAAAAAGCATTTATTTACAACGCACAAGAATACTGTAAAGCTAAAGCATTTACCTACAAGAAGGAAATAAAAGTTGTAATCAAAGTATTTAATTACACAATAAATGCAATACTGTAAACTATGGCATTAGCATACAACAACAAATTAAATACTGTAAACTATTGCGCTTACACAGAACAACAAAAGGAATACTGTAAACAACAACATTTACATACAACAACAACTAAATACAGTAAGCTATGGCATTTACATAAAACAACTAAAGAAATACTGCAAACTAAGGCATTTACGTAAAACAGGTAGGGAAATACTGTAAATAAAGCCATTTACAGACAACAGTAAATGCAAACTGTAAACTAAAGCAGTAAATATCAACAGCAAAAGAAATAATGTAAACAAAATCATTGATATATAACAACAAATGTAATATTGCAAACCATGCATCTGAAAAATATAACTACAGTAAACTAAAGCTTTTATATATAACTACAAACAAGTACTGTAAACTAAATCTTTTATATACAACTACAAACAAGTACTGTAAACTAAATCTTTTATATACAACTAAAAACAAGTACTGTAAACAAAAGCTTTTATATACAACTAAAAACAAGTACTGTAAACTAAATTATACCACTAAAAACAAGTACTGTAAACTAAAGTTTTCATATATAATTGAAAACAAGTACTGTAAACTAAAGCATTTGCATGTAATAAACATGAATCGGTGTTAACTAAAGAAAAATGTGTTTACAGTTTAAAAAATAACTCTTCAGTAAATGAGACGTTAAGTTCGGTTACCAAGATGTGTTACCATCGTTGAATGAGACAGTAGGCAAAACGATATGTCTGTTTAAATTATTGCCCATTAAAGTATAGATTTTAATCAAGAAAATATGTTAAATAATGATTATGTGAGCTTAGACATTATCCCTTGCAAAATAAACAACATATTAAATTACTTTTTTGATTATTGCACATATAAAATAGTTTTATGCTGATGCAATTGAAATTGTTACTGGTTTTTTTTTTGCATTGCGGTAAATGAAGATTGTTATTTTTAACTTAAGAACCGGTCGCCAAAACAAACATTAGAATTAAAAATATATTAATAGCAAAGTAGCCAATAACAAAGCAAAATTGTTAAAAGATAATTCAGCAAGAAGATGGCTTTTGTCTCCTTTTCTTCTTTATAATTCTCTTTCAGTAACACAGTTGCAAACTCATGTACATACACAAACACACACACACACACACACACACACACACACACACACACAGATAGATAGATAGATAGATAGATAGATAGATAGATAGATAGATAGATAGATAGATAGATAGATAGATAGATAGATAGATAGATAGATAGATGCATAGATAGATTTGAATAAATGCTTACACACAACTATATAATCATATACATAAATATTTTCACATTTAGAAACATATGTAAATATTTGTAACCATACGCAATTTATTTGTTTATTTATTCTATCATTCTTGAAAAAAAAATCCCTTTCATTTTACAATTTATTTGTTTATTTCTTATGTCAGTCTTGAAAAAAAAAACACTTTCATTTTACAATTTATTTGTTTATTTATTATATCATTCTTGAAAAAAAATCACTTTCATTTTTCAATTTCTTTGAGTTATTAACATAAAGTTATGCGGTCATACATTTTTCTTTTGTATCTTCAATAGAAAGCAAGCATGCCTTCTAGTACTTGCAAGTATTTCTTCTTTACCTCTCGCAAGTAAATTTCTTCAAGAATTAAATTTACATATTCGGGTACCTGTTATGCATTGTAATATTTATTTATTTATTAAGGAAATAATCATTATACATTCAATGCGATTATTGCTAAATAAAATACATGAATGTATAAATAACTTGTTTATTTTTTAATAACAATATTTAGTTTAACTAGTCAAATTGAAAAGTAATTACTTACTTCTTGCGCTTAGCTTAATTTATATTTGTCCCTTTAGTTTCGTTTTCTGTAGATTACTCCAAGCACGGCTTTCTTCATAGAATTAATTAAAAAATTAACTACTATAACTAAATGTTAATATCCACAACTGTAATTACCACTTTTCTTTTTTTATTCTTGCTATGACTGTAAAAATAATCTGAATTTTACATTCATATGTGGTGTGTATGTGTATGTGTGTGTGTGTGTGTGTGTGTGTGTGTGTGTGTGTGTGTGTGTGTGTGTATGAGAGAGAGAGAGAGAGAGAGAGAGGGAGTTAAAGCACTTAAAAATACCTTAGTGAAGAGAAATCTTGTTTCTTCACTCGTTTCAAAACGTTGGTCCAGAGTGCGTCCAAAGAGACCCCTCTTAAGCGCATGCGCGTGGATAAGGCCATCCATCGTGAGTAAACGCAAACTTTTAACTTGTAATTTTATGTTATTTTCCAGCTAATGCCTTTCAGCCAAGTAATGATATATTTAATTTCCCTGTGTGAACTTTGCTGTTTGATATTTAATTTCCCTGTGTGAACTTTTGCTGTTTGATAATTCTAGAGTGCGCTCTTTTATGGCTATTTTAACTAGCAGAAAATTCATGCAATTTAATGTTGGCCAATCTAAATTTTATTAAAATGATATGCTTTTGTTGAGAAACTTGTAGCTGTTAATGCATCGAATCTAAATCTCTGCGAAACTTGGTTTTTTTATATTGATTTGAAGATGTTGATAATGTGATGAAATACTTAGGTATGTTCATGTGCTCGCGTGTTCAGTTATTTTAATATGTATCAATATGTACACAATTAGTAAAGAAAGTGTGCAGTATCTTTCTAGATTGTTTAAAGAAGTAGTGAAAGAATTAGACTGTACACAATTAGTAAAAAAAGTGTGCAGTATCTTTCTAGATTGTTTAAAGAAGTAGTGAAAGAATTAGACTGTACACAATTAGTAAAGAAAGTGTGCAGTATCTTTCTAGTTTGTTTAAAGAAGTAGTGAAAGAATTAGACTGTACACTATCAGTAAAGAAAGTGTGCAGTATCTTTCTAGATTGTTTAAAGAAGTAGTGAAAGAATTAGACTGTCCTATCAAGCCATAGAGCAAAATGATTGAACTTTCTAATTATTAATAATTCTGATGAGTGTTAAGGAGAGGTAGATGAGTGTTAAGGAGAGGTAGATAAGCAGATGAGAGGCTAGTCTGAGCACTCATGCAGAAGAACTGTATTTCCAGGTGAAAGGACCGGCAGCCATTTTGTGAAGGCTTCTGAAGATCTTTTGAAGTCTTTTTTTTTTTTTAAAGACTTTTGTTTTTCATGATTATATTTAGCAATGACTTTGGGTTTCACCACATCTTATGAGTTTTGTTTTGACTTTGCAAACATTCTGTGGTGTGTAGTCCCAAAGTCTATTATTCATCTCACACAGCATGAGCCAAGTTCACATTGCTGTTAATGACAAGCACAGCCAAAGACAGCTAAAAGGTCATGTGACTCTTTTCTTTTCATAACTTGACTGCTTGGTTATTCATTCCCTCTGTGATGTGTACATCTGTGTTGTTATAACATCGTCATTGTTAAGAAAACTGTTCCTTTGAAAGCCTAAGAAAAGCTGGAGACAAATTCGGGATATTTCCATTAATACTTATCAGGCCTGAGACTCTTTGGGTCAGTCAATTATATTCTTATTTGTATGTTTTGTGTGTGTCCTCATTGTATATGTCATTATTTGTATGTTTTTTGTGTGTCCTCATTGTATATGTTATTATTTGTATGCTTTTTTGTATGTCTCATTGTATATGTCATTATTTGTATTTGATCTATGTACTTGCTATGTAGTGTGCATTTAATTAATTGTTAATAAATTCTATTTCGTTATGTGTCAACACTCTCTACCTGTGTTATACTGTAACTGAGTTAAAAGGCTAGAGTAGCATGGGTTCCTTAGTAATTGATAAGTTGTGTGATATAGCCTTTTTAGGGGGTATTCGCTACTCTCTGTGGATGTATGTCAGGTCAAGGTTATTCTTCAATCTTCACTAAAATACTAGGAATTCACTCTGGAGAGAGTGCAAGGGGTACTCTTCTGGTCCCTCATCCGCAAGCTGAAAAAAATTATCATTAAGTGTGGATAATTTTCTCGTGAATAAAAGAGATCCTCTTGAAAGTGTAAAAACTCCTGTTGCAGATGTAATATTTGTTCATGTTTTACTGAGTGGGATACAAACACTTAAGATGTATGTCTATTGCGGACTGTTTTTGTTGTTTTTATGGGAAATATGATATAACGTTTTGTTCATTTTTTACTGAATGGGAGACAAACACTTAGACATATGTCCATTGGGGTTTGTTTTTTGTTATTTTGTGAGGAGAAATGACGTATTGTTTTGTTCATTGTTTACTGAGGGGAAGGCAAACACTTAGATGTTTCTAGTTTGGTTTGTTTTTGTTTCTGTGGGGAAATATGACGAATTGTTTTGTTCATTGTTTATTGAGGGGAAGACAAGCACTTAGATGTATGTCCATTAGGGTTTGTTTTTGTTGTTTTGGGGGAGACATGACATAATTTTTTGTTCATTATTTATTAGGGGGTGGCGGAGACAAACGATTATTTTATGTTCTTCACTTGATACGAAAAGATAAAATTAATTTAAGCTTGTGTTTTACGAGGACATATACACTTTATTTCATTTTCATTATTTTTTGTAAGGAGACAGAACATTAAATTGATGTTATTTGTTTATGAAGGAGTTTGGTCAGCTTACTTAAATTTCTTTTTAAAGATGTATTCAGCCATTCTTAAAGGGATGCACGTTTATATCGTCCTGTTCATGTATATTAGGGTCTTTATGTGATAAAATGTCTGCACTGTTATGAATCGCTTGTAAATTACTATTGTATATTTTACTATTTTAAATTAAACTCATTTATGTTTCTTGGTCTGTTTTAAATTCTGGGAAAAGAGTACTGCTTACTTGGGTTTTTCCACAAAAACATGAGAAATTGTTTGGTAAAAAATGGTTTCTTTCAGAGAAGAAATAATATGTTGCGTACAATTTATCTCACTTGAAATTACTTATTTTGAAAAAGAAAAATGTTATCTGTGTGTTTCTAACAGACAAATATAGACCAATAAGAATCGCGTATCCCTATAACATAGTCAAAATAAATGTTTTTAGAAATAAAATTATTTTGTCGCTTTTATTTTTCAACCTCTTCGAATTCAAAAGGCAGCAAAAAAAATGTTCCACATTTTTAACAGGAACTCAATTATACGGAGAGAGATAGGGAGGGAAAGAGAGGGGGGAAGAGAGAAAATAGTTATGACATATTTAGCATACTTTCTCTTTTAATGTATATTTCTTTTAAATCTTTCCTCTGCCCTTTCTTCTGGAATGTGTTTATGTGTGCATTTGTGTTTGCGTATGTATGTATGTGTGGAGTGCGGAGGGGGTGGTGGCTAGGAAGGAGGAGTGAGGCTCTAGCGATATACGGTCACGCTTTGGACAATGCCATGCTGTCTAAAAATGAAAAATAAAAATATATTCGACACAAAAACTCAAACGTTTTATAGACAAACAGTAGTGCTCATAATTACGGCGGGCTAAAATGTCAACGTTTTATAGACAAACAGTAGTGCTCATAATTACGGCGGGCTAAAATGTCAACGTTTTATAGACAAACAGTAGTGCTCATAATTACGGCGGGCTAAAATGTCAACGTTTTATTTTCTTTATTTCATGGTGTTCTAACTGTTGACAATGCAAAATGACTATCGTTCGTTGGTTTCTTTGGGGTTTAATTTTGTTTATTTGATTTTGTTTTTTGCTTTTTCCTTCTTCGGTACGAGCATCGGAAAATGTTGGAGGTCTGCTTGCTTCATTTTATTGTTTTAACTTGTCGTTTGTTTTCATACAACACCAGCTGAATAATACAGAGCAATACTGTTGAACACAACACGGGTGAATGACGCCTCTCTTAAATGGTGTAAAACGGAACAATTTGAATTACATTCTCCTCAGTTGGGTGAGATCTCGCAGAAAGATGCTTTTCGTCTGCATCACGTTGTAGAGTTCGAAACCCTTATTCACTAATCATTGTACTTAAAATTAATGCACACTTATAAGCTAATGCTCTAATGCATTAAACTAATACTTCGTTATACTATAATGCATTGATATTTAAACAAATAATGCTTGTCATAATCTAATGCAATAATACTTAAACTAATGTTGTACACTGATATTCGAATGCATTAAAACTTTGCTGTTAATAGCCCAGTATTTTACTCTGTATACACACTGATTTAATGCACTAAAATCCTACTCTTATTTATCCAGAATTTTACTCTGTATACACAAAAATTTAATGCACTAAAATCCTATTCTTAATAATCTAATATTTTACCCTGTATAACACAATAATTTAATGCACTAAAACGGTACTCTTAATATCTTAGTATTATACTCTTAATAGCTTAATATTATACTCTTTATTGTACTCTTCGCCCAAAAATTAATTATAATCTAGGAAAACACGGCATTCGAGTGACATACCTCACAGTGACGGTACAAGCCCCAAAGCGAGTATCTCTAGCTAAATATAGAACAAAACAGAGACAATAGATACATTAGAAGATGAATTTTACCAAAGGTGAAGATGATAAGAAATGACACGAAAATGAGTGAAAAATTAATAAAGGGATTTATAAAAGAAAATAGATAACAGTTCAATCACATATAATTTAAATCATTAACCTAACTATCTCAGAGAGATCTAGCCTGCCCTAAAACGTCCGTTTCTCTAGCTGCAAATTCTCCCAAAAAGTTTATCTTCCACCTATTATGTTTATTAGGTCATGAAGCAACAGTTCTCTTGAAGTAATAGTATGAATAATACACACACTCCTTGTCACTAATGTTCAGGATAACACTTATCATATACACAGTTTATCTGATGACCTTGACTTCTTGTCATCTGCTCGAGCACTCATAACATGTGGGAATCTCTCTCACTTCGATCTCCGGCAAACACTGATATCACAAAGGATTTTCACAGTCAGTTATTTTATATTTTATATTTTATAATAATAAATTGACTGTGAAAATCTACCAGGGCAAACGTCTGAGTAACATATTTCATTCACTGGAAGAAAATTATAGATTAAAATATACATAGTGTTCTAGCTAATATTGTTCAAAATTATATATCATACACACAAAATGTTTTTAAAATTATAATACTCTCACACACAATACTTAAGCATATATTGTACCTTTATTTTCTGCTAAAACAAAGAGTGAAAGAAACAATATAATGACAATTTCTTAGTTCCATTACAGAGAATCATTAATTTTTTCCCAAAGTCTTTATTATTATCACACACACACACACACACACACACACACACACACACACAACTTTTTACGAGTTTTGATGAATCGGACTATTTTCGCTTCTGTGCCAGTCTAGGGTTTCTCTTGAAAAAGTTATTTTAATTCATACCTTGATTTGCATCGTCACCTTTCTCATGTGCTGCCTGTCACAGCTTGAACTGTGAGTCACCCACGCTAGTGAATTTTTAATCACCCTTTATTCAAAGATGGAAGCATGTATGAAATTTCACAGCCCATGACTAGTTGATGGTTTCACTTCTGACTTTTCATTGATACTCTCTGGGGTTTTACTCACTACTGGAGGTCAGGGTCAAATCTACAAATTTAGTTTACTTTATTTATGTTTGCCCCGCACTGGACTCCAACTGAAAAACAACCAGTCTTAGGTTTTACCTGTAATTTAATGACTAAACTTAGTGTATACACCCTTTTAGAATTTATAACAATGCATCTTGTATTGTTTTAATTTTATATTTTAATATTTATTTAATGCATCCATTTTAAATTAATAGCACGATCTCTGGAGAGATTGACAGTTTGTGTGTACAATAATTTAGTTATGGAAATGTGACTGTTAATAATTAGTATTATTTAGTAGGTACATTAATAAATTAATACATTAAGAATCATGGTGAAACCCTTCTAAATCAAAGATGTAGAGTAAGATAAGAAAGTTGAGCATATACTTACTATCTCAGGTTAAGTTCCTCTCCAGACAGATTATAGCTATAACTTAGGACTTCCTGATAAGACAATCAAACAAATATCACTCCTAAAACACCTGAGATAAATGAGAGGCAAAACTCTAATCTCTGTTATTTCATGCCCAGGTGAGCCACTAGCCTGAAATTGGATTGCAGACCCACTTTTATAATGCCAAGAGGACATAAATATATGTAGTACTTCAATCAAAGATATACACAGATGTATTGTTTTAGATCTCAGGTGAGGAACCAGTTACAGGTTACATTCGCAAAATGAAAAACACCGATCTAGTTATTTCAGTCAATAGGCAAGACACATAAGAATGTTAATGCAGTCAACACGTGACGTGCACGTCCATTATATAGCTATTTGGACTGAAAAACGTGTCAGTATTTCTAGTCACAATACAAGACATACAGGCCTGTTATTTCAGTCACAATATGAGACATGCCAGTCTATTATTTCAGTCTCAACATGAGTCATATGAGTCTATTATTTCAGCTACAATATGAGACATAAGAATCTAGTATTTCAATCACAACACCAGACATATATATGCGGTTTTTATTTTTATTTGCTAACAGATTTCAAAACTCTTTTGTTTATTTTAATATATATATGACAATATCAGTAAGCGTGATAATAACAGAACGTTGTGTATTCTTTGCCACTGAAAGTTCGCGCTGAACAAACTCGAGAGATAAAGGGGGAAAGTCAGTCAAAATGTAAATATTTAACTTAAGGTTACATTGTTTTAAAGTTATGTGAACCCACCCTTTTCCAGATTAAGTCTCGCTCAACAAACAAGAAACGTCACACTGAGTCAGTCTCAAATTTCTCCGAAAGTAAAATCAACGTGAAAGTTTATCTAACAGGGAGAAAAAAAGTAAGAATAGCAAATTGCCACTTGTACTAATTTTTTTTTTATTTTACAAAACTTAAAGAAGCACATGAGGATGAATTCACACAACAACAGCTCTTTTTAAAAAAAAAAAATGCATGTACAATGACTTCAGTCTGACTATAGACACCCCACGTCAAATCGGGTCAAATGTGACCTAGTTATGTCTATAATTAGAAACATGGAAAACAAAAGCAGAAGAAAGAGGAAGGTTTCAATTAACTGTACTGTTGTTGGGAGTGAGGCGTAGGCAGGACAAGGAACGGGTGGAAGGTGTAGGAGGTTGAGAGAGTGAGTGAGGGGAAGGAGGGAGGGAGACTAGATAGATGTGCGCGACAAGATGAGATCAAAGCTACCGAACAAGCGGTAAGCGAGGCCTATCTCGCGCCCTATCTAGTGGAGCTGTCAAATCCGCGCGCATGGAGGCAGGGAATGTCCCTGGGCTGCGCCTGTTGGCAGGGAAGACTTCGCGCACACGGTTGGTGCAATTTGGAAAGTGGTCACGGCTAGGGGAGATAAAGCATTCACGCTTGCTATGTCCATCGATCAAGGGGAAATTAATGACCACTGGCGCCCTCTGGTTATCCTCTGCAATCGAAAATTATAAATAAGTATTGCTTTCTCCTCCCTCTCCGCCTCTTCCATTCTCTGTACAGTTTAGCTGAAGTGTTTTATAAATTTTCCATGTTAGGAAGGCACACAGTCCAGAACAAAAATCCTGCAGGACTTTATTTTTAGACTGCATCGGTACGCAACAATGAGTTTCGCAAACTCTGTCTTCGATGGGTCTTCGAAATGTTGCTGATTACTGAAACTGTACTGGATATCACAGAATTTTTACAAAGTGGAATTTGCAGACGCTTGAAAAAATATAATATTTGGTGACATCTCTATATGTCATCTGAATGTGTACAAGAGACATCTCTATATGTCATCTGAATGTGTACAAGTGACATCTCTACATGAGTCATCTGAATGTGTACAAGTGACATCAAAAGGAGAAATATTACTATTGTATCTCCAGTCTGGCAAACTGGCATGAGTTGGTGACCCCCCCCCCCCCAGCTAAGCGTCACATAATGGCTTATGTAGCCCACACCCTCCCTCCTAAAAAAAATAGGCTACACACAAGCCTAGTTCTAGAACAGCTGACCCATATCCCTAGGCTACAAAATGCATGAGTATCTACTCACTAAATTAACCAATCAAAGTGGAGCTCAACTGCTTGCCTCAGCAAACTGTACGTCGGTGAAACAATTGCAGATGTGCAGATATAACCAGTGGCCCATAATCTGCATTAGCAGTAGTAGATGTGCAGATATAACCATTGGCCCATAATCTGCATTAGCAGTAGTAGATGTGCAGATATAACCAGTGGCCCATAATCTGCATTAGCATTAGTAGATGTGCAGATATAACCAGTGGCCCATAATCTGCATTAGCATTAGTAGATGTGCAGATATAACAGTGGCCCATAATCTGCATTAGCATTAGTAGATGTGCAGATATAACAGTGGCCCATAATCTGCATTAATTAGTAGATGTTTTGTATCATAACTAAATGCTAATATTGATATGATACATTATTACAAAATCACCTTAGAGGACAGAAGTGACATAGAGATCCAGGCTAGTGCTAAATAAACAGTTCACACAAGATGTTCACTAAACCAGAGATTCGAACTAGAAATAAATACACATATTTCACACAAGATGTATACTGGACCAAAGATACAGGCTATTACTAAATATACACACTGCACATAGATATCCAAACTACTACTAAATATACACAGTTCACACAGATATCCAAACTAGTACTAGATATACACACTTCACACAAATATCCATGCTAGTACTAAATATACACACTTCACACAGATATCCAAACTAATACTAAATATACACAGTTCACACAGATATCCAAACTAGTACTAAATATACACAGTTCGCACAGATATCCAAACTAGTACTAATTATACAGTAACACAGTTCACAAAGATATCCAAACTAGTACTAAATATACACACTTCACATATATCCAAAGTAGTACTAAATATACACAGTTCACACAGATATCCAAGTTAGTACTAAATATACACAGTTCACACAAGAACTAAACTGGCCCAGAACTTGAGACTTATAAAATTCCAGGTTATCATTATCTGTCACAACATCCATATAACAAGCTACAATTTCCATTTTATAGACTAACTTCCATTTTATAGACTAACTTCCATTTTATAGACTAACTTCCATTTTATAGACTAACTTCCATTTTATAGACTAACTTCCATTTTATAGACTAACTTCCATTTTATAGACTAACTTCCATTTTATAGACTAACTTCCATTTTATAGACTAACTTCCATTTTATAGACTGACTTCCATTTTATAGACTAACTTCCATTTTATAGACTGACTTCCATTTTATAGACTAACTTCCATTTTATAGACTAACTTCAACAAGCGTTTCCCGACACTGACTCAAGTGAAGCAATCCTTAAAACGAAGCAAGAAAATACCACTGAACTGTAACTGAAAATCACAACATAAAGTTATACAGACTATGGTACTAACTGTAACAGTGAAAATCACAACATAAAGTTATACAGACTATGGTACTAACTGTAACAGTGAAAATCACAACATAAAGTTATACAGACTATGGTACTAACAGTAACAGTGAAAAAATCACAACGGAAAGTTATACAGACTATGGTACTAACAGTAACAGTGAAAATATCACAACGGAAAGTTATACAGACCATGATACTAACAGTAACAAATTTTGAGGTGAAGACTTTTCCTTTCCTGAAACGTAGATCTCTTGGAGGAGTGGGGGGGGGCGAGTGGCGCTGCAGCCGATGAAATAGTCTTATGCGAATTCTCCACTACTTCAGTACTGGCTCTCACGCGTGTGGCTGGTTCGAAGCTTCTGGCTCCAGTCCAAGGTATTTAAAAAGTTTAATTTCCATCTGTCATTAAGCTAAATATGACCTTTTTTTAAAATGCGTTTTCCGGCTACTCACTATTGGATCCTTCCGACCAACGCCCGGCTCTCTATCTCTAGCCACGTTGACTGCCGAAAATATTTGTCCGATGCTCATAACTCAAAACCATTTCCGCTTCTAAAGCATCTTTACCTAGATGGCCCACCCATTCTGATAGTCAGCAACTTCTGCTACATGTCTCTCAGTGGTCCTGCCCCGCTGTCATCCTTCCAAATGCTCAGTAACGAAGGTTTTAATTAATTCGCCACTCGCACCTACCACAGCCGCCGTACGTCACTCTTATCTAACTCGCTTTCGCATTTTATTAATCCTTCCACATACCTAACGCACACCCTTCGATTTGGTCAGAATTGAAAGTACACAAATACCATTACAAGGGCAAGGAGAATTATACACTAAGTATCGTGATGAAAGTAGATTTCGCAGAAGAAATACATCAGTTGTCATAATTAAATATCAATCAGAATAAAGCATAATACCTTAAAGCAATGTAATATTCATTATGATAGCTGTGTCATAAAAAGTATCATAGTAATCAAAATTGGACTAATTTTTTAATTTCTCATGGCACATACTCTTGCTGCATCTGTTGCTAGAATAGTTACAAATGCTATAATGTTTCATCTACAACATCCTAGTGATTCAACTTCTACAGCTACTACAACTTCAACTACCATAACTACTTTCACTACTCAAATACCACAACTGCTACTACTTCAACAACGAAATTTATTACTTCAGCTACCACCACTCTGTAGCACAATTTCCTGTGGCTACATAGCTTCCAGAATTTTTTTTCATGTTTAGAATTTCGACAAGAAATAATTGATTTTTGTGAGACCAGTGTAGAACACACAACTTCGACCGCATATATTATAGATACTGGCTGTCACTACATTCAAGGGGCCGACTGTTAGTATTTTTTAAAAATAATTTAGCCACTACTAGTGATATAATGACAATGGTTATCAGGCATGTTGATACAACTACTGTTATATGTTCTATTCATTTATTTTAGCAAAGAAATTCAAATGCAGTACATTGTTCCATTCGTTTGTTTTAGCAAAGTTTCAACTGCGGTTAATTGTTCTAAACTTTTGTTTTAGCAAAGATTCAACCAATGTTAATTGTCCTAATCATTTTATGTAACTTCGATTAGGTAAGCTTTTTTATGAACTTGGAACTTATTTGCTAAATAATCACGAACTCAAGTTAACTTTGATTAGGTAAGCTTTATTATGAACTTGGAATTAAATTTAGAAAAATTAAATTTATTAACAGAATATTCCTGATTGTCAGGACATTGAATTAAGTTTATTTATACAATACTCCTGATTGTCAGGACATTTAATTAAATTTATTAGCACAATATTTCTGATTGTTAGTACATATAATTAAATTTGTTAGCACAATAACTCTTATTTCCATTTAAATCTTTGAACACAACCCTTATTTTTATTAAAATACGACATACTGATCCCCCTTTTCTAAAAAATTTAAATTAATACCACTAGAAGACGTTTTCATTAAATTTATTCAAAATCAGACCTTCCATTTTATAGAACTCCAATAATAATATGCTTGTTTATTCTGTTTCGTTCATGAACACTACAATCCAGTATTTATATGTATATTTGTCAATACCACTAGAGTACATATGTTTGTTTGTATTTTTGCTTTATCTCTATTTCATTGTTTGTTTAACACCAAGACCTAATGTTTTTATTTCAGTCCTAGCTGGCTCTATACTTTGTGGCTTTATGTGTAGGATTAATGGATTCTCTTTATTTTTATATTTCCGATCGGGTCCAGCGAGTTTGCATTATCCGCTTCCGAGCATGGCGAAATAGAAAACGTCACCCCAAAAATTCAGCAGACGAGATCTTTGGTCCTAACATCCTGAGATCGATTCCAGAGATGTGAAACATGACTGCCGGTGAAACGTCTTGCGGCTAATCTTTCGCTTTCTAGAGCTCTTTCGGCCAACTAGTGAAGCGGAAATCGCTAACTCAACGACTAAAGAGGGTGACAGGGGAGGTAATCAGGCGTGTGTTGCAAGAGACGTTTACGGACAAGTCTCGTTCTTGATTTCTGAGGGCGCCACGTCCCAAGGGAGGGTCGTGCAAGATAACCTTTGAACAAACGGCTGAAAGCTAGACTACCGTCCACCCATCCACCCCGCCCCATTTCCTTTATTTTTCTTGTTGCTACCTTAGAATCGATTTCATTCAGTATTCCAAGATTACACACACACACACACACACACACACACACACACAAATTATCAAGAGTGACTGTACGAGGAGAAATTAGTACAAGTTTGTTGATGCAATTTCAATTTTTCTAAATGACAAGTAAAATTAATTAACAGTTCACAAAATAAATGTTTGTCGAGTAATAATATAGCTGATATACTAAAATCGTTTGGTGCGATTTATTAGAGTTGTCTTCTTTCAAAGCTTTTCAAGGTATTCATTGCATGTAATGCCGGATTTCCCCCTCCTAAATAGTTATTTTCTTTTTTCTTATGAAGCAAACTTGATTATATTACAATATAAGTCCTCCAATTTCTTTAATTATTTTTAAATCACACGTCAACAAGAAAATATTTAGGAGAAAAATAGCCAAGTGACTGCATTCTGTTGTGTCCATTTATTTTGATAAATTACCTACCAGATTGGACGCCTACTACATTTCGTTGTAAATTACCAATTTACAAATCAATATATCGATAGCCCCATTTTAAGTCATACCTTGCCAAAGTAAAGGAGACTAAATTAATGGCGGTTTAAATTCAATACAGATTAGCTTATGAATAGGTTCATGCTTGTCTCAAAATATGTCAGACATTATTTAAACAAACTCTAGTGAGACAATCTAAATATTTATTGTACTAGGGCGAGTCAGAAAGACTCACATTAATTTATTTTAAGACTTTTTGTTGGGTTGACTGCAATCGGGTAGGTAAAAGCAAGAAATCCCAACCTGACAGTAATTTATTTTAAGATTTGTTGTGTTGACTATAATCCTTATTTCGCAGGCAGGTAAATAAATCAAATCCCAACGTAACTGGACATAATTTCGACCTTGACCGGCAAGTTTTAGTGCCGCCATAACAGAGCAAACACGGCCTCTAAACGTTTTCTATACACGCTACCAAAGAAAGGAGTGCCAGAGACAGAAGTCCATTGCAAACTGTCGGCACAGTATTGGAAACAGTATTGGAAACAGTGCCAAAATGCAGCAGAGTGTCCGAATAGACAACCTACCACAACGGACCTATAATGATGAACAAAGTACAGGAGACACCCACCCACTTTCACACCCACACCCACTGCAGAGGAAAATGTTGAACGAGCTCGCACTATGAATTCTTGCTAATTGACGCGTGATTACTGTCAACAAAGAGGCGCATCATCCATGGCTCTGCTCACAGAATCCTGCAAGGCAGATTTCATAAAATTTATGCAAGACATTTTGACAGTTGGCCATATTGCCACTGGCCAAGAAATGAAAGAGACAGTGCGTGCGTGGGGCTGGTCATTTACCCCAAAGCATTCTTTTTATTGAGATACAAAAACATGAAGTTTGAAGACCAAAACATTGTTTTCCTTGAGATAGAAAAACATGAAGTTTGAAGACCAAAACATTGTTTTCCTTGAGGTAGAAAAACATGAAGTTTGAAGACCAAAACATTGTTTTCCTTGAGATAGAAAAACATGAAGTTTGAAGGCCAATAGACTAAATGGTTTTGACAAAGAGAGCGCTATGAAGAGAAAATGACACTCGTTTACTTACTCATTATAATTGTATTGTTTGAAATTATTTTAATAAATATCATGGTAAAAAAGTGGTGACTCGGTCCTAAGATGGAAAATGATGACGAATGGTGATGATGAACGACAGCCACAGAGATGACAACACGCTTAGTCTTTGTTACATTATTTTTATTTCATCACATGTTGACATCATATAGGGCGGGGCTTGTGCAGATATCTCAGAACTCGGCCCATACAGACACACACACACACACACACACACACACACACACACAAACACACACACACACACACACACACTGACGCACACCTTCCAAACAATAGATCTGTATCCATCAGTTGTAGAAAAACAGCCTTCAAACATTGGAGCAGTTGCATAAAATCTTAATTAAAACAAACTGTTTCTTCTACATCTAAATGCGTGTATTTTAGGCAGACTATGGCACCATTTCAATGTCAGGCTAAGAAAAGCTGTTACATAGGCAGGCAATGAGGTACCGTTCTGATCCCCAAAGATTTCTATAGTTCCACGTAACACAGGTGAAGGTCGGGTACTCTGCAGTTAGTGTTTAAATCCGTTCTTTCATTAGTGTCACAGTTGAAGGGACATAATTGTTTAAATTTATTTATTTTTTCTTTTAGAATTTTATTCCCCTTGTTGGTCACAAAGTGCACTGTTGTTGTCTGTGAACTAAATGCTTGCATCCTTACATGCACAGTTAGTGTGTATGAGAGTGAGTGTTCATGTATTATATATATACATGTAAAATCAAAATAGATATGTGAAGTAGTGCTTAGTTATTTGATTTTAGTTAAGAATAACTAGGGATTATTTTCTTTACGAGTATGCGCCCAGTAGGAAAGTAATGCGTCCTTTTAGACAATAGCTGTTTTCGTGCTGGAAAGTTGCAATGCACGTTTTAGTAACGTGAACTTTCGAGAAGCCCATGGAAGCAACAGAATCTTGCAGTTACATTTAAGGACTGGACTCCGTTTTTCTCTTTAATGTATGTGTGCACGAGCTCTCGTCAGGTGTGTTAGAAATTTCAACTCGTTTTCGTTCACACCAAGCTCTGGCCTGGATTTTATTTCAATATTTAAATAATTCGAAATAAAATATTTTTCGAGTGTTTGCCATTCATCAGGCTCGGAGAACATACTCGGGCGTTTATTCCCGACTACCTAGTCTTTCATTGTACAGACCCTTTGGTCTCTGGATGGACATTTGACGGACCAAGAACTGTCATCAGCAACTACCAGTATCCTACGACGGAACTGAGGAGCAGTTGGGGCGAGCAAGGAGAGGACATTCGTCCATACATTCATTTGGTCATCACTATTTCATTTTTCATTTCATTTTTCACTTTTCAGCGCGAAATATTCCTGCGTTCATCAATGAGAAAGGGCATTTAGGTCTTCACCTTTTTGCGAGCATGTTCACTCATCAGTGGCCGACGTATCACGTGATTTTTCATTTCACCAGTGTGTGATTTGAACTTTTTTCCTTCCGAGGAGGGAGATGAACTGCTGTGTGAATAATTTCAACATGTGCACATTGACATTCATCGTTTGTTCAGTGCGTCCGTCAGTGCGTACTTCATCGTCATTCATTGCGGTTTTTCTACAGACAAGCTTAAATAAGATATTCAATTAGGGGTGCATTACTCATAGATAGTTAAGAAAGAATAGATTATTTATAATTCCTTGTTATGTTTATTAGGAACATTTATAATTATTGGCACTCTGGGTTTTTCACCCCAGAACTTTCTATGCAAACATTTCTTATTATTGACTTTGCCGACGGTTAGTCAAAGTAAATATAGCATGTGATTTCTATGATTAGTCAAAGTAAATATAGCATGTGATTTCTATGGTTAGTCAAAGTAAATATAGCATGTGAGTTCTATGGTTAGTCAAAGTAAATATAGCATGTGAGTTTCATGGTTAGTCAAAGTAAATATAGCATGTGATTTCTATGGTTAGTCAAAGTAAATATAGCATGTGAGTTCCATGGTTATTACTGCTTGCTATTAACGTTCAGTTGATTGTAATGGGTTTTCACCCACATATGTATCAGCGTGTACCTGACTTGGATTAAGTTACGCGGTTGTCACCGCTTGTTGTGCATCAGTATATTATTTATTTTTCATTATTTTTATTTTATTCATCATTTCATCACTCTGGTCCCCTGTCTCATGAATGTGTGTGTGAAAGATTTATTGGATGAGTGACTAACAACCTTCTGTTAGTATCCCCAGTACCGAGAATAAATTCTCATTTATTATCACTTTATTTTCCGAGTCTGTCTTGGTTTGCAGAAGTGGGAATTAGTGCAGTTGTTTGTCTGTTCGTCCCGTTCGTCACTCATTTCAGATTCACACCCGCATGCTCACATTCACATCCGCATGCTTACATTCACACCCGCATGCTTACATTCACACACCATTGGCTTTCATACTTTACCCTGCACACAGAATAAATTATATCCCACCAAACCATTGTGGTTGTCTGTGTGCGAGACTTTGTGTTTTACATCTAGCAAGGTCGGTGTGTCATCCAGCTGGACTGCTGCTCCTACCAGAGCAGTTGTGACAATTATGATTCAGACAGCATCATATTTTTTCGTCTTTTCAGAATGTCTTGATTCATTGATAACTTCCAGCACTGCCTCACGAACTTAAATTCCAGACAAAAAGTGCTATCATAGACAGAGCACAGTACAACTACACGAACTTAAATTCCAGACAAAATGTGCTATCATAGACAGAGCACAGCACAACTACACGAACTTAAATTCCAGAATAAAATGTGCTATCATAGACAGACAACAGCATAACATAGATATTTCAGATTCAAGCGTGACAAGATAATTGTAGATTCCTACATGATACGATTAAATTAACTCCAGAACATGAATAACAAACTCAGGCTCAGCAATTCTAACATTTGTTCCACACCACAAATCAATAGATTTATGTAGATTTATGTAAATTACAAGGACAGAAACTCTTAACTCCACAACACACAATATCTACAGCAAAGATTTGAGCAAAATAATTTTAACATGAACTCCTGCTATACTAACATAGATTTGAGCAAAATAATTTAAACATGAACTCCTGCTATACTAACATAAATTTGAGCAAAATCTCTCTCACTTGGCGGATATGCGGGCGCTGTAAAACGTTTTCTCCCTTCCACAACATTAAAGACAAACATACTACCACACAATATTTCCATAGGTGGAAAACTTATTAAAGGAGAGGAAAAATCAGTCTTTTATATATTTAGCGAGCCCCCATCCACCCACTTTATTTTCCAACATAGGGTTATCAATATGTGTAAGAAGGTGAATAAATTTACCAATAAATTTATTAAATCCACAATGTAATCATGGAACAAATGCAAAGTTTCCAGTTTATTTATTTTTAATTCCATTCTTTCTTTCATTCAAGAGTCAACTTACAGTTTCCTGCAACAGTATTTATAGCCCAATACATGCATACAGCATTATAAATACAGCATAATATTTTTATGAGTGGTTTCTCTAGAAACAATGTCAGTGTTTAGCATACCATATATAAGCATTTTAATACAGAATTTGTAGAAATAATAGTCTACTCACACAATACATCTCTACGTAAAATGCAAGTATAACATAATATATCAACAGCAAAAAATGCAAGAAATATTTCTAAGTCCATTTTCTCTGAATCAGTCAGTTAACTCACCATTAAGCTAACAGCTGCCTTTCATGATCGGAATTCTTGTCACACCAAATTCAAGTGATTAGACAATAGAATTCTCTACAGCATGTAAACTTTTGATCGCAGCCCATTGGCTGGTCTTGTTCCCTTACTAATTTTCTCTAATTTTTGTTTACGGCATACTTTCCGAGACTTATCCATTTATCTCCAAGCAATCCCATTTTTTTTCCAAATATATTATTTGGGGTTACTGAATGTTGTACAATCTAATTAGGACTGTGTGTGTGGTGGAGGTAATTTAAATTTTAATTACTGTTCAACTATGTCGCTCGTAAAAGTGTTTAACCAACCAACAGATTTTCAGGCGACCGTCTCGGTGGAGTTGGTGTCCGCCATGTTCTGCAAATCTCCACAGGGAGGTGAAAACAATGGAGCGATGGAACCGCCTGAAAGCTGCATTTCTTGGCACCAACACAGCATGCAATTTTGTAGATGAAAGCTGTGATAAGAATTTATGACGAATGATTGTAGAGAGAAGTTATGGGCAAGTTTACACAAGGGTCTTTAGATACGTCTGTCTCTCACTTTTACTTTCCCTCGCCATTTCGCGCTTTTACTCTCACATTAACTTTCTCACTCGCTCTTTTTCTACACACACACATACGCTCTCTCTTTCTCTCTCTCTCTCTCACTCACACATACACACACATACTGTCAGTCTGTTTCTCAAACTCTGTTTATGTCTCATACTTTCACACTCTGTCTCAGTCACTTATTCACCCCGCACACCTCTCTCTCCACCCAAACCCCACGCACAAACTTTGTCAATCTTTTTCTTTCCCTCCCATACTTGCGCTCGTTGTTCTTCAGGTTCATTCGATCCTCTCTCTCTCTCTCTCTCTCTCTCTCTCTCTCTCTCTCTCTCTCTCTCTCTCTCTCTGTCTATCTTAAACACACACTACACACTCAAACACACACACACAACACACACACACACACACACACACACACACACACACACACACACACAAACTTATCATCATTGTAACTCTCTCTCTCTCTGTCTGTCTTACACTCACACAAACATAAACTAATCCTTGTGGAAACTCTCTCTCTGTATATCTTTCTCTTTAACTCTCACTCACTGAGGCTCAGAATTTCTCACTCTCTCATTCACTCTCGCACTCTTCCATTCTCTCTCTTTAACAAACAAACACACGTACATATTAACAAACAAACACACGTACATATTAACAAACAAACACACGTACATATTAACAAACAAACACACGTACATATTAACAAACAAACACACGTACATAATTTCATTTCTCTCTCCCTTTCTCGTGTTATTTTCGCTATTTGCCAAATTCACTCTTTCTCTGCTCTACTCTCTTACACTCTAAAAATCTCTCCCTCCAGATCTCTCTCTTCCTGTCGATCTTGCTCATCCATAAGTCTATAATTTTACTGTATTAACGATAAACTGCATTTTGTATGTACATTTATCAATGTTTCTTAACGTGGCATTTTCTATTGTTATGCGCGACTAGCCAACATTTTTGCTTCAAACCTTCAACCCGCTTTGCAATAGGCGACAGGACGATTACAAATCACAAACAGCTGTGAGCACGGGAATGCAGACCGTTTAATATATACTCCAAAACAATCTCTATAGGTCAACATTGATTAATCTGCCGTGTACATGTTGACGACAACAGCAACCGTTCACAATATGGTACAGCCAAAGATGAAATGTCAAGACAGACTGTTTTTCTAAAGCAAAGATATTTATTCTTATATGATTGATTCGGTGCTTTTTGGTTTCATACATATAAATATGTGAGAATTGTTTTGATTTTTTTTGTTTACAAATTCACAGTAGGTGTACAACACTATTCTGCAGATTTTAGCTCTGCAATGATAATAATCACAGATGTTTGCATCTATTACTGCGTGCTTTTCTCTTTGATTTTTTTCTTCTTTCTCACAATTTTCAAAACCACTTAAAACTTCGATTTTCTTTCCTTGTCTTTTGTTATAAAAGTCAAAATAAAGGGACGTAACGAGCTGGGGAAGGCAGAGAAGCATAAATTGTCAAAAACTCATTTGTGAATATGATAGTTTCCTGAAGAAGCTAATTGAAATTTTTGTAAATGAGAAAGTTGAGGACTTTTCGTGGGTTTCTTCCTTGTTGTTTGCTTTGTTTTATTCGAAGGTAATTGTGCTTTCATACGAATAAGGGATTGAATTTGAATTTATATATATATATATATATGGAATCTAATGAAAATAGATCTTTATCAGTATTTTTCGCTCTCTCATTGTCCATTAGAGCACTAGCACTATCTGCCTCTGCAGAGACACAGACGTTGATCTTCGCTATGCTAACCTGATTATCGAGTAAACTTTGTCTTGAAATGCATCACTAAATCATTTTCTAACATATGTGAGTTGCAGGAGAAATGTGCAGTATTGTTAATATACAGCTTTAATAATGTTCGGTCTTATTAATGTGCAGCTTTGATAATACGACGTTTTGATAATGTGCAGTTTTGATACTTGATAATGCGTATACTCAGAGATGGATGACGAAATCGTAGCATACGTCATGAAGACAGTGCTGCCAAAGTCAGATGTCATGACGTAAAGTTGAATACGTCAAGAAGACAGTGCTGTCCGAAGATTGGTGTCATGACGTAAAATTGGATACGTCAAGACAGCAGCATTCCCTTATAAATATAGCTGTGTATTAAATGAAACAAAACTCTAATGAACAAAATAAGTTTCTAAATTTTTCAAGGTTTTCTTTAAAAAAAACTGATAGTTCTTATTACATACATAAGCAATAGTAAAATCAGCTGGCAATTGGTGGTACCTTACCATCCCTCCCCACCCCCAAAATACTCCGCATACTTTGCACCAGTGTCCAGTCGTTCCAAGTTATTTCTTCATTTAATCGTAACAATTCCGAAAGTATTTAAAGAAACAGCATAGATAGATAGATAGATAGATAGATTGATTGATTGATAGATAGATAGATAGATAGATAGATAGATAGAGAGAGAGAGAGAGAGAGAGAGAGAGAGAGAGAGAGAGATAGAGAGAGAGAGAGAGAGATAGTTTGATGCTAAAGCCACTTAGTTAATATTTATTATTATTCATAATAACACTGGGCAACAACAAATATATTAAGATTTTTTGACGGATTTATGACAGTTTTATTGTGCTGGATCCAAAAATGACATCGGTTTTGTTCAATCAGGTCAACTTTTTTTAAAATCTATTTTTAATCAAGTTTTGATCTATTGCTACATTATTATTTTATTGTTGTTGTTTTTTTACATATAAGGTTATTTTCTATTTATATGATGTAAAATTCTTTCTTATTTCTTTAAATAAAAAAAAACAAATTATAATTTGTTTTACCTAATTATGAAGTGGTTACATAAGCCAATTTTTGAATAATTGATATAAATGATATTTTTCTTCTTTAGGTAATGAAATGGAATCGGCCAGAAGACATTGCAAAAATAAACTCGATGTATTTTGCTACATCTGCGGCGAATACACCATTGTTCCTAACAGTAATACAGCAACAGGTTTTATAAAGTGTGCTTACCATGCTTATTTTGGTATAAAGCTTGGTAATCAGAATAAAGTTAGGGCCCCACCCATGGTATGCAAGATATGCACCGAGAATCTGCATGGATAGACCAAGGGTAAGAAGAGTTGATCTGAAGTTTGGAATTCCTATGGTTTGGAGGGAACCGACAAACCATGTCACTGACTGCTACTTCTGCGCTATTGATGTGACTGGCATTTACAGAAAAAACCGGAGCAGCCTTAAGTATCCTTATCTTGAATCAGTACGTCGTCCAGTAGCTCATTGTGATGAAATTGCAGTACCTAGAAAACTTACCGACATTAATGAAGAAGAAATAACTATACAACTGCTGCATACTATCACATAAAATAACTATACAACTTGCGAAACACTAATTATTACCAAAATAAAGTTTTAATAAAAAATATTTTTCTGCTTGAGAGAATGGATTTAGTATATCCTATTATTTAAATAGTCAAACATATTTGAGCTGGAATAATATCTATGTCGTGAATTGCTTGTCTGTGTTGGTGGCGTCATCTGGAGGTTGATTATATCAACCAAAACAACTGTGTGCAACTTTAGCCGCAGGAGTGGTTTCCCTTTAGCCACCGCTGTCACGCAACAATCTTAAACAGTTTTGTAGTACATATTCAAGCATGAAGATTGCTAAATTTTTGGCAAGCCTGGAAACAACAAGCAAAAAATTACTTTCTGCTTTCACAGTACGTGAATATATATTGTCTTCTGATAATTTGTTACAATGAAAGGGTACTTGAAAAGGTCGCATAACCATTTTCTGTGTGTTTATGCGTGTGTTTATGTGTGTGTGTTTGTTTATGCGTGTGTTTATGTGCGTGTGTTTGTTTATGCGTGTGTGCAAATGCACCTACAACTATCAAGATTGGATTATGCGAATGTGTCCATGTATTGACATTTCTTTCCGGTTTGTTCAATTGGTAAGTCACTTTTTTATTTATAGGTTTGTACAATTGGTAAGTCGGTATTTTATTTATAAGCTTATAACTTTAGAAAGAGAGGATGAAGGAGACGAGAGAGAGAGATATGGGAGAGGGAGATATAGGCAAGAAAGAGAGGGGTGAGGCAAAGGAAGAGATGGGAAATACAGAAGAGAAAGAGAGATGAGAAGTTGAGAGTGGAGAGAAAGAAAATCAGACCTATAAACTGGCAAAAGCACTCACGTAAATGATATCTTTTTCTTGTAGGGGAGATGGGTATGAAGTCATAATGATTAGACCAAGTCGAAGCATCCTTACCAATAATGTCTATAAGAATATCTAAATAAAGTCTGAGAAATGGAGGACCATATACGTCATCAATGAACAGCAGTATTACACAATGACACTCTATGCTCATTTCATGTGGAAAATGTTCTATTGGTTTTAGTAAGGGAACTATACTCATCTAACCTAGTTACAAAGCTATACCCAGTTACAGAGCTACACCCAACTCGTCAAACATCAAGCATCAAACTCCTATACCAGTTCTTGTCCCAATTTTTTCACGCTGTCATAGTTTTTCATTCATTACAATTTGAAATGGTTTGGTTGCTAATGTATTTTGACCTTTCTATAAGAAAATATCTTTCTCCTTTTTCTGTCATCGTCCACTATAGCAATAGGATGTGTACATTTTGAGTTATTTGACCTTTTCCCTAATTCATCTCTTGAAGTACTGATCTAATCATGTGTCCATTACCATTCTCACAGTCAAAAGCCATGAAGAGGTGAACTAGGTGGAATCGAATTAAAGTCAAACTAGAGTGAAGTTGAACTGGACTCAAGTCAAACTGAACTATAGTTGAACTAGGATGAAGTCAAAGTGGTTCAAAGATTAACTAGTTCTACAAGGGGGTATAACTAGACTAAACTCAGGCTGGATTGTAATCGAATTAAACTAGCGCTGAAGTAGCAAAATAGACTAAAGCATATTTAGGCTGAAGCAATATTAAAATATGTGTAGACTAAAATCATACTAAAATGGAAGCATACCAGACAAAAGTCGAATTAGGCTGAAATCAAACTGGCCTGGAGAGGAGCTAGGCCTAAGACAAATGGACTGGAATGGAATGGAGTCATACTGGAATGAAGGTGAGCTAGGTTGAATTCGAACTAGATTGGAGTGGCACTAGGCTAAAGTCAAATCATGCAGATTTCAAACTGAGCTAAGCTGAAATCACACTGGACTGGAGTTGAACTAGGCTGGAATTGAATTAGGATGCAGATAAACTAGGATGAGTCGAACCAAACTGCAGTCAAACAGGGATGAAGTCACACTGGAAGAGAATCCAATAGGTTGGACGAGTAAGACTGAAGTCAAATACATTGGAATCAAACTCAGAGTGGACTGTAGATGAAAGAATAGTGGGAAGTGGTGGGGTGGGGGTGGTTGAGGCACTCGCATCCAGATTTTCCATCAGTAAACATCCCTCCACTCATTCCCCAAACTACGCCCCCTCCCCTCCGCATTACCCGCGCACAGTTCTGCACCACCACCAACACTATCTCACCCTCCCCGTTTTCCTTCCAAACTCGCATCTACACAGGTGCCTCAGAGCCATTACATCTCCATATCCAGGCTGGTCTGGCACGCTGGTGCTAGCGTTTCAGGTGTTTAGACTAGCAGCCTGTGCCCTGTGTTTTTGGAGCCTGTCGCCCCAGGGGACCGCCTGCCTGCTCCGCCATGTTTATGCTCCGCGTTTAGCAGGAAGCGTTGTCCTAGCGTCAACAGAGTTCCCTCCACCTGATCCACAGTTTGCATTGTTAGTATAAACATGAAACTAACTTTCTTTTCTTCTTCTTCTTCTTTCACTTTAAACCCACGACAAAAGTAAATAAGTAAATTAGTTCTGTTTGAAACACACTTTGAGACTGTTCAATAATCAAAGTCGGCTGCAGTCCGTTCCCGCTAAGACGTTGGCTAAGGTCAAGTGGACTTTACGCGTGAGTAGATAAGTCAAAGTTCATAGAATCATAGATCATTATGCGATGGGACAATTTAGGTAAGTTTCAACCACTGTTTGTTTTTCTATGAACCTTGAAATCTTTTGTTTTCCATTCGAAATTCTAGGGCGTACGGCGGGATTTTTCTTTTCCTTCTTGTACAGCTAGAAAATTAATTATAGGTTTTTCTTTTCCTTCTTGTACAGCTAGAAAATTAATTATAGGTTTTTCTTTTCCTTCTTGTACAGCTAGAAAATTAATTATAGGTTTTTCTTTTCTTTCTTGTACAGCTAGAAAATTAATTATATGTTTTTCTTTTCCTTCTTGTACAGCTAGAAAATTAATTATAGGTTTTTCTTTTCTTTCTTGTACAGCTAGAAAATTAATTATATGTTTTTCTTTTCCTTCCTGTACAGCTAGAAAATTATGTTTCTGTAGCAATGGTCAAAGGTTAAGCATCTGTAAATGTAACTTACATAGTTTTACGCAAAGTATATTTAATTATCTTCATTCTTATGTCGCTCCTTATTCACGGAGGGGGGGGGAGGGAATCAACAAAATACAATTGGAAGAGCTTTAATGAAAAAGAGCAAAACATATTTTTTTAATTATTAAATATTTTTTCTTTCTTTCTTTCTTTCTTTCTTTCTTTTGCTCGTGCTTGCTTTTGATCGATCTCTTCGTTATTTCTAAGCTATTGTATCTCTTTCTTGCTTCATCATTTGATGTCTTGCCTTTGGGCTGACTTCTAGTTTTTTTTTCCTTATTATATATTCATTTTTAGCTTTTAATTGTCATTTCTGTTTTAGTTTTATCTCCGCTCTCTCTCTCTCTCTCTCTCTCTCTCTCTCTCTCTCTCTCTCTCTCTCTCTCTCTCTCTCTCTCTCCCTCCCTCTCAATTCAAATCTAAATCGTTTTAAAATTATTGTTTCTCTATTTCGAGATCGAAACATTTAATTTTTATTCAGATTTTCTTTGTGTCCTTTTCCCAATTGTCTCCCTTGTCATTCTTTTAACAAGTGACTGATGTAGTTCCTTTGTTTGGTTGGTTATATAGGGGACGCTTCCGGCTTCCGCCGCTTTCGCGTTTGGGGAGGGAGGGGTGAGGGACCTTTCTGCTGCGTGCGCCCGTTGCGAAAACATGTCTGGCCGGCAAAGGCGGACTCCAAACTCGGTAATCCGTGGGTTGGAGTTGATGTTGTTGTTGATGTTGTTCCTGGTGGTGGCGTTGATGTTGTAGCCATTCCTTGGTGTTATGGTGAGGGTGGTGTCTTACAGAGCCCAGGCTAATAACACACCAAATCTATACCCAGTGTGTACATGCGCCCGGGTTGTTCAACCTCCCGACCTCCTCATTGGTGGCGTTGTCGTCGTCGTCGTCGTTGTTGTTGTTGTTGTTGTGGCTGTCCCCGGTGTCCGTTGGGATGTCTGAAGGAAGGCGCTGGTGGCCAGTACAAATGGTCGAGCAGCAGTTGAATCATGTCGGCCATTGGATGGTTAAAAAAAACCCCAAGAGGGGTACTGATGTTTGTAGTAAGGCCATTGTTGTTGTTATTGTCGTTGATGTCCGCGGTGTTGTTGCGGTTGTTGTTGTTGAGGGCGCTGTTGTTGCCTCCGAATATGTGGTGGCGGGCGCGTCTTTTCTTTTATTGGCCCTGTTCTGGTGTTGGTGGTGGTGGTGTGGGCTGGCATTCTGTTGCTGTTGTTTTTGTCGTTGTCGCCGTTGTTGGTGGTCGAGGCGGCGTCGCTGGTATAGGTGAGAGGGGTACGGTCGCGAGCTCCCTTGAAGCCTGGTCCAGAATGATATCAACTTCGTTCGTTTGTTTTGGTTCATTTGTGCGGACGTTTGTCGTTTGGATTTTTTTTCCTTCGTCTCGATGTTATTAGTCTGTGTATTAGCGGCTTTATGAGGTTTTTCTTTTTTCCTTCTTTGTCTCTGTTTGAATTTTTTTCATCCGTTGTAGTCCTTTGAGTTTGTGTTTTCTTTTCTTCCGACACTGGAGTTGGTGTCTGAGAAAATGCCATTTTGCTGTTAATTTTTTCATTCAAAGTCTGTGTGGAGTTGTCTTTGGTGGATGGTGGTATTTTCCACACGTGTTGATTTCTTTGTCACTCGTGTTGATAGACGTTTGAGTCTCGTTGTCAGCACTTGTTGCTGAATCCTTATCTACGTTTTTGGTGAGGTACCTGTTCCTGTGTATTAGATATGCTTCTCGTATGCCTTCCTCGTTTCCTTTGTTTGCTGGGATTTAAACATTTATATTATTTTGAAGTCTGCGCTTAAAAACGTAGGAAGTAATCTCGTAATTTCTTATTTAGTAACTAGGACATCAAATGATACAAAATATTAGCCTTTAGGTAATTAAATAACTGTGGAATGTCTTACTTCCAAATGACATCTGATCTTATATCTTAATAAAACTAATGAAATATAATAGCAATATTGGAATTAAAATTAAATCCCGTTATTCTGTTTATACCTCCTGCACGAGCATTTCCTGCTTCAACCTTTTATAATCTGTATTTTGGACAAAATGTTTCTTTTCACTTTATATATTAATATAACTTTTATTGGATTTCTCACAGAGTTTACATTTTACATATTACATGCCACGTGGCAGAGCATTAGTAATGCAGAAAGTCAGTCTAGCCATGAATAAAATAGTAAATATTTGTGTTCTTTGAACAACTTATATCACTTTATGTAAATCTATTTAGGTTTTCATTCTTTATCAGTCTCAGATCGTGTCTCATGACGGGTTTTGACTCTTGGTGTTAATGGCACGCTTAAATTGGAATTGTCCACGGATTAACCCTTAACGGTTAAGGATTAAATTTCTGAATACTGATTTCTTCCCAGTGTGGCCTTCGTCCCGTCAACGTGTCTACAGGACTTTGAATAAACAAAAGAACACACTTAGAGGACAGTCAAAACATTCACATCTTTTTCTTGTCCTTTTTTTTTTATTATTATTATCAATTCTACTTCCGGTGGAAGATTGAATAAGTGAACGAGACCACTTGATATAAATCTAAGAATGGTAAACAAACACTTGTAGCACTCCTTCTAGTACCTTCCTCAGACTTATCAATCACTGCTCATCTCCAATCCAAACTTCTGAAAGTAGAGGGCAAACTAACGTCCACCATCAGGTCAAACGTAAATCGTAAATCGTGATGCAATTTGAACCTGTGTCCGCTCCCCCCCCCCCCCCTCCGCTAGAGACTGCTGGGAGCGGAGAGGCAGTCTACTCTCCACTACGAGCAAGGTAGCACGCGCCACAAACTACGGGAGGTAACTCTCCTTGTCAGACACGGTGGCGTAACCGCTGGGTTCCCCTTCGGGCTGCAATGATCCGACAAGGTAAACCATTTTTGGGCGAAAGGTGGCTGTTTGTTCAGCGCTGCTATCGACGTGGGCTGTTTGGAAAACAAATATTTTTCGCGCGCCGAATTAACGGAGCAGATGACGTCGAGCTGAGCAAGTGGGGAGAAGTTACTGCTGTGCATTTGAGCAATCAGTACTTTTCTTTCCTTCGTTCGAAATTATTTTGAGACTGCAGTTCTATTTTGATAGGACCTTCACATAAAGGGAAACATTTATAGAATGCTAGATTTAATTAAGTTGGTCATTAAACACACTAGAATCGGTTCTTTGCATCGTCTTATCGAAATGTGTTATTCAACCTTTGATGAGGAAATTTCACTTTCTTCTTTCAAACAAATATTTCTCTCGTTCGTTCTTTCTCTCCACCTTTGTATGTGTGTGTATGCGTGTATATATGTGTATGCATATGTGCATAAGTATCTATGTAAGTGTCTTTTGTGTTTTCTGCATTTATTTCTATATCTCTTTGCCTCTGCCTCTCTCTTTCTCCTTCACTCTTTCTTCATCTTCCCGTTTCAGTCCCCATCTCTCTTTCTCCATTTATGTATTTATCTCTATCTATCTATCTATCTATCTATCTGTCTGTCTGTCTGTCTATCTGTCTGTCTGTTTGTCTATATGTCTGTCTATCTATATGCCTGTCTGTCTGTCTATCTATATGCCTGTCTATCTATCTATACGTCTGTCTACATATCTATATATAGACACACAAACATAGGTGATGGAAGAGGAGGAGAGAAGATGAAGAAAGTCCAGAGGAGGACAAGGTCGGAGGAGAGAGTGGTAGGAGCAGTCAAACTGTGTTAATTCAATGTTCTACCAGTGATTTACAAAATTATTATTTTTGTTTTCTTCTTTGTCTGTGTTTGAGGTTTTAATTTATTTCAGTTTTATTTTATTCGTAACAACATGCTTTGGCTGATGGAAAATAAACTGTGAGACATGTATGTCCCACAAAGAGTTCACACTTCGCTGAGAAATACAAGTGATGTCTTGCTGCTATTATTTAAAATTTAAATTATATGACAACTAATAAGAAAGAGAGGATGAAGGAGGGATAATCCAAATTAAATATTATTTTTAAATATTGTTTTTAAGCGCACACATATAGATGTTCTGTAAACACCTAAACACGCATATCCCAAAGGACACCACTGGGACAGCAACAACAACAACGACAACAACAACACCAGTGTAAAGGACAAGGGGTGGAACATCCCGGGCGTGTGCACTCACCAGGTACAGATTTGGTGTGCTATTAGCTAGGGTCTATGATACCCCCCACCAACCTCGGAGACGGCGACATCAACAACATCAACCACCTAGACATTAGCCCAGGGCCAACTGGGCATGCCTCTACCGGCCAGATATGAGTGCCATGGAGCCATTGGCCACAGTTCATCCTTACCGCCCTACAACTTTTCTCTCAGCAACTCTCAACTCTGTCTTTCATCATCTTCAACCCACCTCAACAGTGACAGCGAAATCGGTCGATGCCATCATCCTAGTACGACGTCTATGTTCTGTACTTACAATTGACTTCAAGATTTATTTTAATAAGTGTTTTTCTTATTGTCTTCATATTTTTGATAATGACTGTAAATGGTGAAAATATGGAGAGTCAACAGATGTGAATAACTTAATGTAAAAGAAGAAGATTGCCATAATAATTTTGTAATTTATTTGAGAGTGAATGCAATTAAAAATGTGATTTATCACTCTGTGTTAAATTAAATAATTAATCTTTGACACTAATCAGAGTTACACTGTCTATTAGATTTATTTAATTTCATCAAACAAGAAATATCCATTACTATATAGGCATTCAGTCAGGTTCAGGAACCAAAGGTAGCATCTTTATGAGGTACAACACTGTCACAGCTGTTACATCTTGGCAAATAATTAAATTATAACATGCATGCACATGTCCTTATCACAAGAATGAAACATACACAGGGACAAAACAATTTTAATGTAGCAAAATGTGTGGTTCATTAGAGTGTTCAAAGCCACTTCAGGAATGGGAGTATATTGCATCTATTTGTTTATTTATCTATTGCTCTGTCTTTCTATCTATCAAACTATATATTTATTATTTACTGGTCTGTGGAGTAACTCATTGTCATGTACACATGGAAGGGAACACAAAGTATCTAATTTCGGCCCTGGCTGAAGGAAAGAGGGAGTTAGAGAGAGGGTATATGAAATGGAGAGTCTTGTCTAATAAGCATTGGTCAGTGGTAGCACTAGCAGGTGTAGTTCAGGAAAATCCCCTCCCCCTCCCCCAGATAGCAATAAACATTTTGCATTGAGGGACTGCACCAGACCATGATGAATAGCAGACTTCATGGCAACAAAAGGGAAAAGGCCAGTGATATAGTGTGGGCAAATTTAATTGGACCCATATGACATAAAAAAAATAAATAGGCAGAAATATCCCAAAGATGCTACGGTTTGACTTAGTAATTTTTCCAGTGCTGGGGAAATGTCCATGTAGCTACGATACAGTCTAAAGGAATAGATAGACAAAAAATTCTTTGACTACAGGAAAAAGAAAAAAAAACGAAGAATTTATTCTTTTTTCGCACAGTATCTGAGGAAAAATCCAAAGAAAGGTATGTGTCACGTTATCAGTTTACAGAGAGAGAGAGAGAGTGAGCGTTTAAATTTGCATTAATGAGTGTTCTTTAACAGGATGCGTTACTTGAAAATTGTGACATGGGAATAGCACAACTTCACAATTGAATTGTCATGCATAGAATGAAATATTTAAAGCTGCATACAATTATTGTAGGGGTTTTTTTGGTTTGGTTTTGGAGCTGACCAAAGTTGACGGGCCCTCCTGGCAAGGGGCAAAGAAGACCACAGCAAATAAAAAGATTTTGATAAGTTCAACTCTGAGAGAATCTTATCCTTAACAAGAAAGGAATACATGTAACATGCATTTATTTTCAACTAGGCTAGGAAATTACTAAAATGGAACTGAGTTCATACTGGACTTATGTGGCTGTTTCCTCTGGCCCCAAGTAGGACAGGTTATATTGAAAAACATTGTATGTAGAAATCAGAACAGTTTATGAGTTAGGGAAGTCACCAGACATCCAGAACATTTACATTTCTTTCAGTGACAGTGTTTGATTAGCTTTTCCTTTGTGATTTAATTAGGCTGCATCTCTACATATTACTTTCACTTTTCTTTTTAATTTAAATTTGTTATTGTTTCATTTTTTCCCCATTTTTATTCATGTCGTTGTTAAATTCTTATCATTTCATATTTATGTATTATCATTCTGTAATATTTGTATTATCATTGCCCTTTTAATTGTACTGCAAGCACCTGGTGGCCTCATAGAGCCATTATTGTCCGTCACCCATCAATTTTCACCATCGGGTAGCTTTCTCAAACAGGCATAGGAAGCAGCTGGCGCTAGGGCATGACACTCATGCTGGTAGTTAGCTGTGTCAAATATACAATGACACTCAATGTGGTAGTTAGCTGTGTCAAATATACAATGACACTCAATATGGTAGTTAGCTGTGTCAAATATACAATGACACTCATGCTGGTAGTTAGCTGTGTCAAATATACAATGACACTCAATGTGGTAGTTAGCTGTGTCAAATATACAATGACACACTCATGCTGGTAGTTAGCTATGTCAAATGCACAGCGTCACTCATTAGCTTGATTGTTAGCTGTGTCAAATAATCAACGTCACTCATTAGCTTGATTGTTAGCTATGTCAAATAATCAACGTCACTCATTAGCTTGATTGTTAGCTGTGTCAAATATACAATGTCATTCACTAGCTTGATAGTTAGTTGTTCAAATACACAACGTATCTCATTAGCTGGTAGTTAACTATGTCAAGTACTCAATGTCACTTATTAGCTGGTAGTTATTTGTGTCAACAACACGATGAGTCTCAATTGGTAATAGTTACAAACTGCCTACAATATATTATAAGATTCAGTATAACATAATTAAAATTAAGATTTTTTAAAAAAATATTTAATATCAAATTAGTAAGTGACTTTTTATTAGTAGCTAGTTTTCATTGAAATTAACACACAGCGTATGGATTTAGTTCCAAATATATATGCTGCAGTCGAAAGGGTTCTATGACAGTCTTCGTCAAAAAATAATATTGTAGAAAATTCTTGTTTTTTTAAAGACATTATATACCTTGACCAAATAAGGATACAACCCCCACCCACCCCTTTACAGTTTCCTATTAAAGCAGATAATTTCTTTATGTTATTAAGATGTGCTTACTGCAAGGAAATAAAAGAAATTTACTCATTTACAAAATGATCTGTAATCAGTTGACTGACACATTTCGAATAAAACAAAAGAACCTAGGATACACTAAGGTGATCGGGTGGACTCAAGGACACTATCGTATGAACATTATATTGAGTTTCTTTTTCCTTAAACGATGGCGAATGCGTCCATAAGGTCACTGCACTTTCAAGCCATTGCCACGGTGATCACTTTTCAGCATAAAAGAATACGAGAAACACTTGCATCTGTTTGAAAACAGTTTTGTTGCCGCTAACAACGCCAGGCACTCGCCGACCCTCAGGTTTAACACATATAATGTCTCCCCAGCATTCATCATGGACAGTTGTTTAATTAAAGTCTGTCACGGCGCAACTTTATGCCCGAGTGTGGTTCGGCGAACAGCGGCCGAAGAGGGGGGGAAAAATTCCATTGTTTTGCGTGTTGCCATTTGGAACGACTGCTAAATCATTGCTCGCGCGAGACGTCTTCCGCTCATGCTGACGCCATGGCAGCACGCGCACCCCGCCAAACGTTCCCATAATCGCCTTGGTGGTGTGCTGGTTTCCGGTTTTTAGAGGAATGCGCGTCTCTGTTTGGCTCATTCCAATTTTCGCGCGATTTTTTTCGGGCTTCAGACGACATTAGACGGACATCTGTCTACTATGACGAAAGGCCAAATGGCGCTCTTGGAACGAGAAGAACAAGCGAGCTAGATTCTCGCGAGATGCTAGCGAGAGATAACTGGCGGCCTGAAGATGGCACCGAAAGATACGGCGCTGCCTTTGCAAAGGTGCGTAATCCTGCGGCTTGCTCCTCGCTAATCGCTCATTACGCCCCTCTCTTGCCGTACAGATTCTCCCGTGCTTAATGGCACAAGAATATGACACAGCTGTCCGCATATGATGCGAAGGGCGGACCAGAAAATTTCAGTACCACCTCTCTTCCTGGAGGGTGTCGGGAGGACTCGTCGCTCACGTTTTATTATCTAATACATCACGAGTTAATTAGCGATTAGCGATTCGTTGACGGTTGATCTTTACCGCTTCTCAGATTGCTGCTATGCATTACTTACAGATGTTCATCTAAGCCTGTGGTTCCTAACCTTTTTGTGGCTAAGAGCACATTCATATTTTCGGAAGAGTTTGGCGGGCGCCATCAATTTTTAAAGGCTTATTTTTTTTGTACTGGACATTATATAAGACAAAATCATCACATTTATTAATACTTATTATTTGTATCTATACCATTCAAGCGAATTACTCTTTCACTCTTAATATGTGGATTCGCTCTTTTTGAATCTATCTGGAAGACAAGCTGTTACAAAATAGATATCATAAACAGATAGTTCTCTCCCCTTATTTATTTTGTAAGTACAATATCGTTGAACTAGTGGCCGAAATATATTTATTATTCTTAGTTTAACATAGAAACCAGTTATGGTTAATTTAAAATATTCTTTGTATTTTTACTTACATCAGGATTTCAATAAGTAAACATAAAAATATGAAAACAATTAAGCACACATTTTATTGTTAGGTGTATCCAGATTTCTATAAACAAACAAATATCAATAATATTTATAAGCGTTTACCAGAAATGAATAGGGAAAAGGTATTATTGATTCAAGTGCTTTTATTGTAATAATTCAGTCTGATTTTTGGCACTGCATTTCATCAGCCAGTTTTGAGCAGTTGGGAGAGTCAAATGATATTCCCGTTCGTAAGCAATCATCAAGGCGGCCATCTTTAAGGCAAGATCTGTATTTTGACTTTATTATGCTCATCGTTAAAAGCAGTTCACATAGATAAATAGAATCGAATTAAAATGTTATTGTGTACGCTATAGAGTCCAAAAATTATCGTTTCTTGCTGTCAGTCTGAGAACAATATTATTTTGAATGTCCAAAATCTCGAATTCCACTTCTCTTCTTACTTGAATGAGACTTGCAGTCGAAGTAGCCATTTTTTTTTTACCTCTAGTTGGCAAATAAAAGGATCCCCAAGTAAAGCAATCATAGACTCAATGATGATGACCTGTTGAAATATCTTTTTCAAACTTCTCTCAGGGGTTGTTTTTTTTTTTTAGGGTACTGAAGAGTTAAAATTAGTCGCACACCATTTTCTTCATTCTTAAAAAATGCACATATGAAGACGAAGTCTCTTGTACGACTTCCACAAGATCAGTTCTGCTTGGAATGATTTTACAGACCTAACTTGAGTGACGTCAGGTCGGATGGAACAACTTACATATGCACTATTCACACCTCGTCGCGGGCACCGTGTTGAGAACTACTGGTCTGTTGTATGTCGAAGAAAAAATCCTCCCTGGAAACTGTGGATGTATTGGAATATTGGTGTTGCGTTTTGTTTTTTCTTTTCTGCTTATTTTGTATTCTATTCAAATTATGAACATCTTGTACTATTAAAGTTTTAAATTACATTTTAAATGCCATACTAATGCAGTCGGATGTCAACATTTTAATGACATAATGCTTAATCCTTTAATGACTTTGAATCCTTTTCGACCTCTTACAAAAAAAATTTTTTTTTGCTAAAAATTATCGTAAAGAAAATGTAAATGTATGTTTGAACTGCTTTCCGTTTCTCTAAAAATCTAACACACTTGCTGGAAATTATTCTAAACAAAATTTAACTGCGCTATATACATTGCTTTTCTTTTTTCGAAAAATCTAACAAAAGTTACTGCAAATAATTTTTAGTTAACAATGCATTGTGCCTTTTATTTAGTACAATTTTTTTCAATTTTTATTTTTTTGAAAATGTTTACAAAGTCACTGTCATCTACGATTGCAAACATCGTCCCTCCCCACCCCATCCCCCAACTCGGATTCCCAAATAAAACTATATGCTATGGGTCTTCCAGTCTCGTTTGTCGGTCCTCGTGCAATGTTTATCCCAGGTTTAAAAATATAATATATGAAAAAATGTCATAGACACACTTAATTAACAATATTAACACGCATAAAATTCATTTCAAACAGTGGCAACATTTAACTAATTAGAAAAGAAATAATTTTAAAAAATAATTGTGTAAGTTGCGATTATATTCTCACAGGTGGACATAGAACCTAAGCTCTAGTTTCCGAAGGTTTTTTGCATTTTGGACTTCATTCCAGTCCCTTATGCAATCATCCGGCAGAAGGAATCAAGTACACAAATACACATGTGTAGACCCAATAAAATCGACAAAAGGAATCAGGTACACAATACCCATGTGTAGACCCCCCAAATCGGCAGAAGGAATCAGGTACACAATACCCATGTGTAGATCCAATAAAATCGGGGTCAGCTAGCAAATGTTTCCTATGCAGTTGGTTTCCGAGATTTTCGAGGGAAAATGGAGGTAAAAAGAGAGGGCAACGGGACTGGGGCAATCATTAAAAACACATACGCCCCTCCAACCTTCTTATCGCACATGCGCATAGAGGGAAATAGTATTTGTATCAGCTGGCAGGTGCAGTATACTACGGTCGCTGCCCATCAAATTTCCACGTGGGGAGAAAAGAAAAGAATTTTCCAGACTAGTCCATGTACTAGGAGCTTATTGTAACAAAGAGAGTTGTTGACGCTTAAATCTTCTTACTGATTGTTTTTGCTACATATGTAACTGATGCTTCGTGTGATTTTCTCAGTCTGTTGGACGTATCACAATACCTATTTAGAACACTTGAAGGGTCCTTAGCACAGGTTCTTCAACAACTAATCGGCCGAAGCTTTGCATACGAGAGATTAAGATATCACCACAGTGTCAAGATTTAAAAGTAGAAGATAGTTTGGTTTTTTCTAAAAGTTTTTTTCGATGCAAATTCTTTTATTCAATATTGCACTTAAAAGTAGAATTTTCTTTCAAATTCTGAATGGGTCAAATACTGTATACTTTTATGAAAGTGATTGGCTTCATTTTTCTATTTAATTATTTATTCACTTAATCTCTGAAGCCATTTATTGTACAAGCAAAGTTTCCTGTTGATGAAGTGACATTTCTTTGTGGGAGTGAGGTTTAAAAAGTAGAGCACAGCAGGTGTGTTGCAGTATGTCATTATTCTCACGGCTTTTTAGACCCACGATGCACACGCCATAAAGCCCAGACAGAGCGATCTATATTGCTCGTGTACAGAACCACGAAATCACGTGACCACGTGCGCCGTCTACATAAACCAGTGAATTTTTGCGCTAAGACAAGAGATGAATGACAACTGCATTCAATGCTTTGTCAGAACTAAGTGACGTAAAACGCGTGACGTTGTATATTAAAAGTGCACGTACAGGCAACAAAGGGTAGAGAACCATGGACATCAGAGCGTTAAGAGGAAATACGCATTGAAAAGCCTGTGATAGAGCAAAAGTTGCCTGCACATAATTATTTATGAAATAATTATTATATTTATGCTGCAATTTTTTATTTATGCTGCTGGTGTTTAATGTATTAAAAATTGAAGACAAACTTCGTTCACTGCACATTAAGAAATATTAAGAAAGTCAGAATTCTTCAGAACCATATCTAAACGATAAAGGTTATTTTTCCAAGGTTGAAGTTTCTTGAAGGGAGTGAATCAGGCTGAGTTATAAACAACTTACCCAGCAACGCTAACCAGTTCTAGGCTAGTTATAATGACCAATGATTTGATACCGGTCAATAACAAATCTAGCCAATAAGAGTCTTTGCGTTATTCGACTGATAAAGAAAGAGTTGACTTAGAAATATTTTCCTACATTTTTTAACTATTGATTTATAGTTTGTCATTTGACGCAGAGATGGTTTCATGTATTTAGAATGTTGACTTTGAGTTTGCAATAGATTTAGAAATGTTTTCATGTATTTGAACTGATGTTCTATGACTTGTAATTAGAGAGATTTTGTATATTGCATTGTTGAACATATGACATTGTCCCTAGTGGAAATACCATTGCTGAATTTGATTATGTTATATTTTATGCCAATGAGTGTGAATCAGGCTAATGAATTTTATTACAGGAATGTAAGTTTGAGAATGCTTGTGAAGAGATATTGGTAGTGTATAATATTTTAGATCTAAATCTTACACACTGTTCCTTGATTCGACTTTTTCTTCAGAACAAGCCTTTCAGGTTTTTTTCGTTATCCACTTCAGACTGCAGTGAATTACTGCTCTCTATGGAGCTAAGTCAGTATGTGTGTCACTATTCCTTACATTTGCTGGCAACAGGTTTGCTGAAAATTGGTTACCTGAATCTCCGTTCCAGAACCATATGGCAGAAGTTGGATCCTGCTTTGGTCTGTCTGGAGAAATTGCACAACAAATTCTTGGATCAGAATTCTTGGAACAGTTCGGGTAGCTTGCCTAGAGGCACACAGTAAACCATTATCCAATGCAAGTAAAGTAAGCCTGTGACATTGTTGCTTACGTCATAAGAAGATCATGTAAAATTAATTATTGTTCTTTCCACTCCTACTCTGATTTCTGGGGTGAGAAATAGACTCACTATTTGATTACTGAGTTACTAAAGTTATTGAGTTATTATTTGATTATTACTAACTTGACTATTTCATTGTTAGGATGGAGACTGAATAAGTGGTGGACATATTCTGAACATTTACCCTCAGTAAAAGTAGAAATAGAAGTATCTGTATTCTTTTTCAACTGTATTGTTTGTATGTTTAGATTGTTGATTTAATAAATTTATTTTTGTTTCTTCTTTATCCTTCTTACAAATATTATCTAAATTATATGTGTGGAGTATTATCTAAATTATATGTGTGGAGTATTATCTAAATTATATGTGTAGAGTATTATCTAAATTATATGTGTGGAGTATTATCTAAATTATATGTGTGGAGTAATAATGGGAGCTCGTAAAAATAACTTAAAGAGAGAGAAATGTGTGTCAGTAGAACATCTATGTAAAAGTTGTAAGGGGTAGAATTTCTGCAGCGGCAGGTGATCCGCTAAGTGGGAGACAAGATGAGCGTCTTATTGGGATTATTATTAATATATTAATAGTCCAGTCATTTGTATTTAGTTATGAATTATTAATTAAAATATAATAATAATCATAACCAGCAGGGCTTACGTCACAGAGCCAAATAGGACACTATCAGACTGTTTAAGTTTGGTGTATTGGGACTTAAGACACAAGGTTGCTTGTACCTGAATCACTACACTTAGCAATTCGTGATGTGTACCTTTAAAATCAAATTCGAAAATGCACTTTAGCATATACAAGTAATTTGTGACACAGGCCTTTAGAGTATAACTAGTAATTTGTGACACAGGCCTTTAGAATATACTAGTAATTTGTGACACAGGCCTTTAGAATATACTAGTAATTTGTGACACAGGCCTTTAGAGTATACAAGTAATTTGTGACACAGGCCTTTAGAATATACTAGTAATTTGTGACACAGGCCTTTAGAGTATACTAGTAATTTGTGACACAGGCCTTTAGAATATACTAGTAATTTGTGACACAGGCCTTTAGAGTTTAGAGTATACTAGTAATTTGTGACACAGGCCTTTAGAGTATACTAGTAATTTGTGACACAGGCCTTTAGAGTATACTATTAATTTGTGACACAGGCCTTTATAGTATACTAGTAATTTGTGACACAGGCCTTTAGAGTATACTAGTAATTTGTGACACAGACATTTAGTAATTTACGACACTGATATTTAGAGTATGCAAGTAATTTATAACACTGATGTTAAGAGTATACAAGTAATTTATGACTCAGACCTTTAGAGCATACAAGTAATTTATGACACTGAAATTTTGAGTATAAAAGTAATTTCTGACTCTGAAATTTAGAGTATACAAGTAATTTATGACACTGAAATTTTGAGTATACCAGTAATTTTATGACATTGATATTTAGAGTATACCAGTAATTTATTACTGATATTTAGAGTATACCAGTAATTTATGACACTGATATTTAGAGTATACCAGTAATTTATGACACTGATATTTAGACTATACTAGTAATTTATGACACTGATATTTAGAGAATACCAGTAATTTATGACACTGATATTTAGACTATACCAGTAATTTATGACACTGATATTTAGACTATACCAGTAATTTATGACACTGATATTTAGACTATACCAGTAATTTATGACACTGATATTTAGACTATACCAGTAATTTATGACAGTTATTTAGAGTATACCAGTAATTTATTACTGATCTTTAGAGTATACAAGTAATTTGTGACACTGATCTTTAGAGTATACAAGTATTTTGTGACACTGATCTTTAGAGTATACAAGTATTTTGTGACACTGATCTTTAGAGTATACAAGTATTTTGTGACACTGATCTTTAGAGTATACAAGTATTTTGTGACACTGATCTTTAGAGTATACAAGTAATTTGTGACACTGATCTTTAGAGTATATAAGTAATTTGTGACACTGATCTTTAGAGTATACAAGTAATTTGTGACACTGATCTTTAGAGTATACAAGTAATTTGTGACACTGATCTTTAGAGTATACAAGTAATTTGTGACACAAAATATCTTTAAAAGACAGTCCCGAAAATATCGTTAGCAAGTTTTCGTTTATGATATTGTGCAAGATCACATCTCGTCTACAACAGTATGAAAGAGAAAACTGTAACCCAAGGGAGGTAACGCCTTTAATTTGAGAGGAGTGCTTAGAGATGACATAGTTATTGTTCTTAATGTTTTATGAGGATAATAATAATAATAATAATAATAATAATAATAATAAAATTTAAAACAGGAATTATTATTAAGCTAGTTTTAAACTTTAAACTTTAAAACTATTTTCTTGATATTAATAAGATTTCAATTTTTCTTAATTAGATTTTTATTGTCTCCAAACACGAAAAAGTGTATATTTAATTCATTTTAAAAAAAATAATATATACATTTTTAATCTAGAAAAGGATGGTACTTGAGGGTGGGAGTCATATTCTTTAGTTTGTCTCAAAGTTAGGGTGAAAGTGTTAAATGGTTCTTTGTGTGGGTGTTTCGAGTGATAGATAGATAGATAGATAGATAGATAGATAGATAGATAGATAGATAGATAGATAGATAGATAGGTAGGTAGGTAGGTAGGTAGGTAGATAGATAGATAGATAGATAGATAGATAGATAGATAGATAGATAGATAGATAGATAGATAGATAGATAGATAGATAGATAGATAGATAGATAGATAGATAGATAGATAGGTATGTAGGTAGGTAGATAGATAGATAGATAGATAGATAGATAGATAGATAGATAGATAGATAGATAGATAGATAGATAGATAGATGGATGGATGGATGGATAGATAGATAGATAGAATTCAGGATTGCTCACTCAGACACACACACACACACACACACACACACACACACACACACACACACATACACCAATTAATTATCAGTCGGAATTAATTAATTACTGTCTTGTCAGAACGCTCTCTATACCAATTATATTGGATTTACCAGAAGGTCATGGTCGCTAAGGAAACTGCATTCTTTATGAGTTTCATTACTAAATGAATATCACTTTCATTAAAGTACATTTTGGTTAAGGTAAGATCGGATGCAGTTGTTTTATATATATATGTGTGTGTGTGATTATTTATGAAGATTTCATGTGACAAACTGTCTTATAACAAAACTGAGGATATTAGGAACAAAGCGAGGATGTTTATTCTGTAGAAAGAAATAATTCATGAAAAATGTGGACTCAGTGACGTTAGATGGGAGAGTTTATGTAGGTAGAGAAAGTAGTGCGTATGTTTTAAATTACTTAACACGGTATACTTTCTACCGTCTTATTTTGTCTTTTGTCCGTCTTGTAACCGAGCAAACAAAATATTCACACAAAATTTACAAATTAAAACAAATCGCAGGGTTAATATGATATTTTTATTTCATGATCAATGATTTCAAACAATGTTTTGTGCAAATTATGTCCTTTACATAATACTGGTTGTGGTCAGACGATAGTGACGTCATGGATCAAACATGAGTCAACTAAGAATAGATAACTCTACAATAAAGCAAACTCTAACTGTACAATAGTAATAACAAGAAGAAAATATATAATATATTAGCTAGAAAAAACGTGGACGAATGAAAACATAATACAGTGTGACTCTAGGTTATAAATAATGTCCAACTTTGGATAAGAAGCTGTAAATTGGTTAAAAATCGATAAATTAACAAATCAAACAGCCATATAATATTCATTGCACAAGCGTGGACGGACAAGTAAGCATTGATCATTGTAAAATTTTGATTTCTGGCAAAATGTGTATTTCAGAACACAAGTATATAAATACAAGCAATTATGAATAGCAATCATTAAAAACAAAATCCACACAACTACCAGGACAACACCCAACCGTCAAACCGCAACGACTGTCACCTAAACAGCTTGTACAGATCTTTTGGCTCTCATGGCTGCCTATCTATATATTGTGTGTATAAAGGATTATTACTTTATTACTGACTTTATGGTTCTCGCTGTCATTCATACATTGTTTGTGTAAAGGACTGTTACTTTATTACTGTCCTCATGGCTCTCAAGGTCATTGATTCATTATCTGTGCGTAGGACTGTTACTTTATTACTGTCCTCGTGGCTCTCTAGGTCATTGATTCATTATGCATAAGACTGTTACTTTATTACTGTCCTCGTGGCTCTCTAGGTCATTGATTCATTATCTGTGTAAAGGATTGTTACTGTATTATTGACTTTGTGACCCTCGAGATCACCTATACTGTATTTCTGCAAAGAAGTGTTCTATAACCGACGCGACATTTTCTCTGCTTACAAAACATTTGGTTTCATTACTGGTAAGTCCTGTGGAGTTTGAGTTCTTTTATGTCCACGGCCTCTGGCACAGCTCTGTTGATATTAAACAGATTTAAGGCACTTTGCTACAATGAACGTCGTTCTTAATTTAAATGGAAATAAACGCTAATGGACCAATACTATTTAACTATCAGCGGTCAAAAAATGGATTCTGCCTGGGCAGTTAATTCAAATATTTGAGTGCATTTTACTGAAATTATTCACGTGTGACGGTGGGTGCGTCGACGGGTACGGTTTTTTTGTGAATAAGGAAGGAGGTTGGTGGGAACGGAATGACCTCGAACATCCAATACCTACTGAAATATTTCAAACGATCTTGGACCACAAATAGAAGTCTTCAACGGACACGTGTAATTTTCCTGTCCAGTTTGAATGTGTCTGTCGAAAGGGATGAAAAGTATGAGTCCTTGAAACATTTCAAACTTTGGAAAGATGTCACTGGCGTACATGGTACCTTTCTCACCCGACTTTGTCTTTTAAAATGAAAAGTTAGTGTCCAAACTAATGCTCTTCCTCAGCGTCCCACTTTCCATTGCATTCCTAGTATCTCTTCCTCAGTGTCCCACTTTCCATTGCATTCCTAGTATCTCTCCTCAGTGTCCCACTTTCCATTGCATTCCTAGTATCTCTCCTCGATGCAGTAGCACGTGGGGTGGAAGAAAGAATGAAATTTGTCGACCAGATAGGGCCTACAGACTGACCATTGATAGAAGTATTTTCCAAGGCTTTTTCTTCACAGTCACACTTTTCACAATCTCACAACGCGGTCGAAATGAGGACAGTAATAATGTCTGTATTCACGGTCTCGTTCAAGTCGGATTTGCATTTATGATGTTGAGGGATGCGGTTTCGACCTATCATCTGAAAGCTGTGCCAAAGAAGGGACTCTTTAAGGGATACAATAGCAAAAGTACCTACAGGGACCAAGGCGTTCGCTTTCATTAAGTGTCGAGCACTAGATAATAGTTTCAGGGGGACTGTGCGTACTTAGGTCCCTATGTCGACATCAGTCTCGCTGTTTTTCACAAGAGGGACTGTTCACACTGGCGCTATAAGAATCTCAGTGACGCTCTGGTCTGTCAGTCGTTTACATTGCAAATCTACCGGGGTTGTGGCCTTGAGCCGCGCATTTCTTACTAAGAATAACTAACACTTTTGACATGTGCAGAGGTGTGATACAAATGCCCCTTCATTTTGGTCCTTAAATGAGCCATGCATCAGTAGGTAAATATCAGATGGTTTGAGCCAGAAAAATAACGTAAACATATCGCTGATGACATCAGACGAGTGGAGAATCCTTGATTTTTCACATACACCCAAACACACAAACACACCCAAGCTCACCCTTTCCGCCCCTCTTTTAAGAGGTATCCAGGTGTAAAAATACACATGAACATAATACAAAAATGCAATAATAAATAGAAGCTTTTCGAAACAATCATTAACCGTCTGACGTGATCGCACATTCACATAACCAAATTAGAATATTTCACCATAAAATACATCGCAATCGATAATTAATAATATGTAAAGGTAAGGTGTATTATACTCGATATTAAATATATGTTGAAATGTAACAGGAATGAAAAATCAAGTTCTGATAATTTTTGTTTAAAATGAGAAAAATATTTTTTAATGATGACTATTTAAATATGTTTAATAACACATTTTATGTACAAAACGGCATGATTCTCTTTAGGTATATTTAATTAGTGTAACGTCCAGTGTTAATCGAAATTACTTACGGTGTTTTATCGATTTGACTTCCGGTGTCATCAATATTACTTCAGGCGTCCTTGTCGACGATACTTCGGATCTATAACTTTAAACGCTGACCTACAAACCCACAAAATACCTGCTAAGTAACTGATACATTTTAATAATTATTCTACCTTTAAATAATCTGGACTCACTATGCATATATGTCTGCAAAGGGCGCTATCATACATCAATGTAAAGTAAGCATTTGTCTCAACGTCTAGAATAATGAAGAATTTCGTTAACATAATCGGTATTAATGGCCTACTGCTAAACGCCCTAAAGTCGCCAGGTACACCGTAAGAAAGACATTAACGTAAAGGTGGTGTCTTGAATTTCCGTTTTTCAGTTTAAAGTTCAAAGAAAAACGTCACTTTGCCTCTCTTCAGCTCTCGGTTGTCATCACTTGTTTTAACTGGTTTCGTGAAAAGAACATTGATTCCCATCAGTTATTTTAGGTATTCCGTAGAAAGAACATTGATTCCCATCAGTTATTTCAAGTATTTCATAGAAAGAGCATCGATTTCCAGCAGTTGTTTTAGGTGTTTCGTAGAAATAACATTTATCTCCATCAGCTGTTTCAAGAGTTCCGTAGAAAGAACATTGATTTCCATCAGTTGTGCATACACCTTGCAAGAAAGAAACTGTTCCCTTACTGTTATGTGTATCAAACATTTCGTGATTTAAAAACAAATACTCTCTATCAGTTCTGTCAAGTGTTTCGTAGACAGAGCATTTCGTGATTTAAAAACAAATACTCTCTATCAGTTCTGTCAAGTGTTTCGTAGACAGAGCATTTCGTGATTTAAAAACAAATACTCTCTATCAGTTCTGTCAAGTGTTTCGTAGACAGAGCACTGAGTTCTATCGCTTGTACACAACACTTGTAACACTTGTAACAATTAAAATGTATCCAGAAGGGTTAACACAACATTTTTTTAGTTGGATGCTTATTAAAAATATTTAAAATATTTTTAATTAGGCGTTGGTCACTCGCATTAAATGCTGTAGGGTAAGAACATAAACTCGTATCATTTGTACCTGTGGTTTTCAATGAGGGGTTCTATCATTTGTACCTGTGATTTTCAGTGAGGGGTTTTATCATTTATACCTGTGGTTTTCATTTTGGGTTTTATATTTATCAGTTTCACAAAACATTTCAAAATAAGAATATTGTTCTTTTTTTTATAAAGTTAAGAAATGTATCAAATTAGAATATTGTTCTATATTAGTTGTATCTGCTATCAAAGTCTCAAAGTAAGAACAATGTTCTTTGTTAGTTGTATCTACTATCAAAGTCTCAAAGTAAGAACAATGTTTATTAGTTGTATCTACTACCAAAGTCTCAAAGTAAGAACAATGTTTATTAGTTGTATCAAACGTCTCAAACAAAAAAAAGTTATTTATTAGTTGTATCAAACGTCTCAAAGTAAAAACAATATTCTGTTGCATTATTATAATTCCAGGCGATTCTAATCTCTGTTATGAATTCATATTTTTTCGAATATTTTGCAGCAAAAGAAACAGTGTTGTGGCAAGTTTAGGGAATAGAAGAGATTAGCATTAATATCACTGCCTGCAGGTTAAGGGAATTCTCAGAGCAGGTGTTGCTTAATGACACTGTCTGTGTGCACTTCAGTAATGAAGTTAGTGTTTAGCGTCTGCTTTCAACGTTTATCGATTTCGAGGATGGATAATCATTTCGCTCTGGACACTATGTTCTTTGTGTTGTGCTTATTTACCTTTATAATCACTTCACTGCTCTTCAGAAAGATCAGCGATGGAAATTTACAAATATTTAATCATTTCACTTCCGGTTCTTCTTCATAACATGTTTGACAGGACGGAGGTTGACACATATTTAACAATTTCATTTTGTAAGCAGAGCTTAAAGTGCAGGCAACTCTTCACCAAACGTAAACACACTACTTATGTCACAGCTAGTTAAGCGAAAACATGTTAATTAACTTTCCCTGTTCTTGTATGAATGAAAGTAACTCGCTCAGCGAGGTCAGGGTTACAGCACCTCCTGGTATGTTTATCACTGTCCACTGATGTCAAGTCTGAGAAGTTTTTCGAAGATTACAATACATAAATATAAATGTGCACAACAGTTTAAAATGAGGAAGAAGAAGAAAATATAAATCTATTAGGTGCCAAATTGTATATGACGAATATAATATTTATGATAATGATGATCAAAACCAGCATATAACTGTATACAATAAATATATTTTTTAAGCAGGAAATGTATTTCCTGAGCATATTACAAATTTCTGAATATTTACACCAGTGAACGAAACAGTATTTTTAATAAAAGAGTGTTCGCATAATAACAGTTTTGGTTATGTGGACGGGACAATCGTAACAGCATTCCTGTGACGTACATAATACCCACGTGACTCATTCGGACGGAGTGTCATAAATAGAGGATTTACGAATTCTCAACAAATGTTATCACAGGACAGTTTTTCAAAGGTTCACAGCAACATGTGTAAAAACATTTACAACACGAAATATAGAGACAATTTAAAACTACATACAATATATATCCTTTTAAAAATCATTCTTATCTGCTTACAGAGGTCACACTAAGTGGATAAGGACGGAAGTGTGAATCACAACCACCAAAAACTAGGACTGGCAAAGGCAAGGTTATGGAGTAAATCAGAAATTATAATAAATTTTTGCTATTTCAAAAATATGCACAATTTTTTTTAAAGTACATAAAACATTTCTTTGCTTTTAAAAAAAAATAAGCCATACCCAGATTTCGTTTTTTTTTGAGGGTAGAGAGCATTGTTATATGGCTTTATTTAAAATAATTTTATCTTAGTTTGAATTCCTTCTGTTGGGGATGGGTGGGTAGGTATTGTGGGGGTGACTATATCATGGATCTTCATTTCAATTTTAATATTATCATAACATAAAACGGTTTGATATTTTTGGTGTGTGTGTGGGGGGGGGGTCAATTGTAAATGTAAATATGTGCATAAAGGATTTGTGAGAGTATACTTATATAATAGGTGTATTTGTGAACGTGTGAGTGATTTAGTCTGTGTGTGTGCGTATGCGCGCAAGTGTGGCATATGTATGTGTGGGTGTGTCTGTGGTGTGTGCGCGCTTCGATGTGTGTGTGTGTGTGAGAGAGTGCGTAAGCGGCGCGTGTTTATTTTTGCTGTCCTAACACAATTAATTAGCACTACTATCAAATATTTTCCTCTTTTTTTTTTTGATGACATTTTCTTAAAGGCATAAAAGTTGAAAATAATGTCAGGCTGCACATAATGATGATAAATACATGTTTCTCTATGAAAATAATGTCAGGCTGCACATACTGATAATAAATACATGTATAACATGGCAGAGGATGTCGAGGTAATACAACAATCAGTAGGTCACATATGTAAAATGTACACGTATCTGTGTAGCATGAGAAGAATATGTTTTTATGTTTATTGTTTGTTGTGGGGTTTGTTGTTTTTTCCCAATGTACGATTTAGCATTAGTGAAAAAGCTAATAATTCAAACAAAATAGGACACCTTTATTCGATATTAAACGGTGACCAGTGCTAATGTTTTCAAACTGCAGTAATCTTTTCGATTTCATATCGTTGTTTTCGGTTTTGATGTGTTCCTTTGGGAAATTCTTCTTCTCACTTGATTCCGAGAAGGGTAGATATTTGGGTGTGTTCATTCGATTGTTCTATGTATAGAAGAGTACTGTGTTTCTGAGTGTTGCTGTTCTTGCTTTCTTTTCGGAAACTTGGATCATGTTCATTTTGTCGTGCTCAGTATAAAGACACGTTAAGGGTTTCAGATAACAACGCGTGCAGGTAGTCAGTGTAAGAAACATGTTCACTGTTCTGCGTAACAAAACGTCCAATGTCCGGAAAACGAAACAGTTCCAAACTCGTGGCTCGGACAGCAATACTTTCAGTGCTCAGGGTTGACTATTTTAGTGTACAGAGTAAGAATATTTCCGTGTTTAGAATGAGAACATAAGTCTGTGTTTATTTTAAAAAGACTGTCAGTGGTCACTGTCAGAACATGTTCAGTATTTATGTCAGTGCATGTTCAATGTTCATGTCAATACGTTTACATGGTTCACGTTAGTATATGTTTAGGATTCACGTCAGTACATGTTCAGGGTTTACGACATTACATGTTCAGGGTTCATGTCAGCACATGTTCAGATTCCATGCCAGAATGTGTTCAGAGTTCATGCCAGTATATGTTGAGAGTTCATGTCAGTACGGGTTCAGGGTATGTCAGCACATGTACGGTGTTTACGAAGGCGTTCGATGTTTACGTCAGTACGTGTTTAATGTTTACGTCAGTGCGTGTTTAGTGTTTATGTAAATACACTTTCAATGTTATGTCAGTACTCATGTTCAGTGTTTACGTCAGTAAGTGTAAAGTGTTCGTGTCGGTATATGTTCACTGTTCAGGAGAAAGCACGTTCAGAGTGCAGTGCAAAACCTAAATTTCTATGGCCAAAATTTCTACATCTCTTTGAACTGCTCTTCTGAAATGTTACCTTTCAGTGGTAACTGTAATAATTTCTGCACAGTGTGGATGTCAGTATAAGTACTGTGATTACTTTCCAATCTAAATACATCTTTTCTATTCTCCATGGGGAAAAATGGATTTCTGGAAGGATAGTCTGTAATAAATAATCTCTTAATCTGCCTCGTATTAAACCACTCTAGAATGCTCCAAGAAAGTTTCCTCTTTACTCTCTAATAGCCAAGCAGTCTCCATGAATACTCTATAATAGTCTCCATTCCTACTATCCAGCCAAACAATCTCCAAGAATTGACTAACCAGCCTCCTCTTCAATTTCAGTTTCTAAGCAGGGTCCATCTCTTGTCGGACAAACCTTACTGTAAGTGACGATTATCGGACGCTAGTGTTCTGACGACACGTGCAGACTTACTTGCACTTGTCACCAAAACACAGAACACAAACAAATACAAGTCAGAAACCATGCAGTGTGCAATCATATGTACATTACACAGGTCTCTCGAACAGCAAGTGTGCATTACACAGGTCACTCGAACAACAAGTGTGCAGATTTCTCTTGGATGCAATGGTGCGCTAATTTCGTTTGACTGTAAACGGCTGCAGTGGAACTGGTCAAAGTTCATCCATTCTAACTCTTTCAGTATGTCCACGCACAGCTGTTGATAGTGGTTTAATCCCTCTCAAGGACTCGAGTACCAAAACACGGATGCTTATTTTTTCTTCTAAATTTAACCTGCTACAGCAACTCGTCCTTGAAGACGACCCGGTACTGGAACGCAGGAATGTCCTCATCCTCTTCCAAGTCGTGGACCATCAGCGTGAAGTAGTACACGCCCTCTTCCGGCAAATTCAAGTGGAACGTCTCGGCGTTGTCCACGTTGCGGATCTCCTGGTCAATGTTGAAGGCCAGCGTGTCGGCGTCCAGAGGCTTGCCGGGCCCGACGTACTCCAGCTGCGGCGTCACTGCCACGTTGCGCAGTAGCACGGTGATGCTGAGGTGGCCGTCGTAGGAGCGCAGCACCGACTTCATGTTGAGCGGGCGTATGTTGAAGGCGAACATGGCGGGCCACGTCTTGAGTGTTCCTTCGAAGTCGTCCATGGACAGGCACTGCGTCATCAACAGCCAGCGCTTTTCGCGCGGGAAGTGGGAAAGGCGCATTTCGTCGGGGGGTGTCAGGAAGAAATGCTCGACGAAGAATTTGCAGGGCAAGGCGCCGAAGCCGGGATCTAGGAAATGGTAGTGCCCGTCTAGTTTCACCGCGTTCCAGGAGTGCTTGTGGCAGTTGTCCGCTCCTACCACCGGAGTACCTGGTCGATAGTCCGGCCCTTTGGCGAAGCCTTCTATGATCTCACATTCCAGGCCAGCAGCGCTAGGAAGGAAAAGAAAACATTAATAGATTCCTATTTACTGGAGAAGTCATAGAGTTTTTTGGTTTCGGTCCTGCATACCCACTTTAGTTTCTGCTCTCTCTCTCTCTCTCTCTCTCTCTCTCTCTCTCTCTCTCTCTCCCTCACTCTCTCCTCCATTCTCCCTCCCTCTCTCTTTCTCCCCTTCTCCCAGTTTCTCTTCGTCTCTTGTCTGTCTCTCTCCCCTCTCTTTGTCTCTCACTCTCTGTCTCTCTGTCACTCTCTCTCTCTCCCTTTCTCTCTATCTCCCCCTCTCTCTCTGTCTCCTTCTATCTCTAAAAAAGACATTTATAATAAATGTTCCGTATTTGACAACCCCGTTTGTTCGGATGCAAAGAATTAATAATTTTAATGCTATTACAATCGTATTCATTATGAAGTGTGCGTTCTCTTTTTGTCCTGTGTTCCAGTAAGAAGGAAAGAGGAGGTAAACTATTTCACTTAACTGTTTAACTACTTCCTTGACTGCAACTTAACCATTTAACTGAAACTTAACTAAACTGAAACGTTACTAAATTGCATCGTGACAAGTGAACTACAGTGCAGTGCGCAATGATTGCTACCACAATCTGGTATTCCTACGAAAAATATGCCGGACGTAGGGTGATCGATCACTGACAGATTAACAGGAAAATTTATCATCGAGATTGGTGGATAGAAGGACGGATGGATGGATTGACTGAGTGCTGGGTAGATAAATAGGACAGAGAACGGTAATTCCCTTTGACAGAGAACGCAGACTTATAATGCTAGGGTAGCTGTCTGTCACATTTGTTTACGTATTGCTGTCTCGGGACTGTAATTTGCGTGACAATTTTTAAACAGTGCAGCGAGAAACTGGTGCTTGCCACAAATGCACATTTTATTGCCGAATGGAGCCTTACCTTGCCATTTCCTGGTACACCACTGCATAACACGTCTTTTTTTCTGCCAGCTGTCGCAGTTTGTCCGTTGGGGTAGCAGGCTTTGCACTCGTGCACTTCGCATAGTACATCATGTTCTGGCTGGCTAGCCACCGGTACAGCGCATGCGCTTTTAGTTGATCTGACGTACTTCCTACAGTGATTGCTGCCACCAGACTCTTTATCGTCTCGTGGCTTTCTGTTCGCACCTAAACATTGATTTTATTTTTTTAAAGTAGTTTTTTTTAAACAACAAAAGACAAAAAGAAATAGATTTAACATTCATGTGTAGGATGAAACAATTTTTAAAATGTCATTTATATTTTTCGGAACATTGTGTCCATAAATTCTAAGGACAAAAGTCCAGTAAAATGAATCAGATCTTTTGCTATTCTGTTGGCTAGAAACAAAACTCAAATGGATGCTAGTTCAGAACCCCACAATCGCAACCCATGTGAACACTAGCGGTGTGAGTCTTCTGGTTCAGGTTTAGGAGCGGCCTAGGCAGCAGTCTCGTCTTAAAATCAACGAGGTTCATTGAATAACACTTAACAGACAAAACGCTTCAGAGAGAGGTAACATTTCCAAATGAAAAGAAGAGATTAAAAAATATGTCATTAGGCAACTATGCCTTAAACAATATTTACACTGGTGTGTATATGTGCTAGTATCATTGTGTTTGGTTTTGTATTTGTGTACCGTTGTGTATGTGTGCATGTGCGTATCTTTAAATGTGTGTGTATGCATATATATTATTATTATTATTACTGGTGTGGTTGTGTTGGGTGTATTTGGGGGGATGGGGGGTGAATGCGCTAAGAGGTTGTCTTTATGGTTTTTGTTTTCAGAACCAAAGCAATTTTATATCCACAAACGAGCGTGATATACCCCTAATTGCTAATTCGAACAATGAGATCAGGGATACAAATGGGAACAAAGTGAACATCCTAGTCAGTGTGATACCCTTTTTCCAATGACGATAGAACTCCTGCATTGTTTATATTTGCTGACTAATTCTGTATCGTGACTAACGCCATGGAACACACGCCTTTTGGAGAGACGGGTACCCAACGCACTAAGAGAACAATCGATCAAGAAGTGCACACGAGACTTCCGGTGCCGGTGTCATTGAAAATCGAAGAACCTGCTGAACACGTCACGTTGGTAAATAATAAGTGAGTCATCAGACAGTCCATGGCTACTTACCTAACCATGTTATAAATATTTTAAACTCACACAGTATTGGTGAAACCGCCAGCAAAGTACTAGCATTATACTTCACATATAACACAGTTTCTGATTTTCGAAAGCCACGACAAACAAAAATCATACATCTCTTCGTTTTTTTATTTTCGTGTCCAACAACAACTCACAACATGAAATAAACTGTCTTACAACTTGAAAGATGTAGAGTGTTGCTTAACGACGAGCATTGGGGGTTCTACATTTATTTAGTTATTAAGGTTTTAAATCCTTAAGTCAGGTAAGCATACTTCTACTGTTAATAGCAGTGAAAAAGTAAACAGATCGAGGCATGGATACCTTGGGATGCACAAAGAGTTAAAGGATTTTAAAGGTTGAAGGGGTTGAAGTCCTACACTACCTCCAGTCACTTCAATGGGTTATGTCAACGAGAATTGCACATATTTACCAAACCTTCAAATCTAACTACATCGTACTGACATTATTTCACGACGTAAGGCGTCTCCGTGTGTTGAAAGATCAATGGTATTTAAAATAAGAAAAGAAAGAAAAGCGATAAAGAATAAACCTTCAACATAAACAGCATTATATCAACATATCGATGACGCGCTGAGCATAGATCGAAAACATATTGCATCAATTAGTTTTATCTGACACCATTGTTTTGGGAAGACGAAACACGATCCAGGCACCATGGATGCATGTCGTTGAAAAATAAAGTGGCAATTAGAAAATAAGCCTCGGACACGTTCTATGTTCTCTCAACACGGGGACACTTTCTAAAGTGCAAAGTGATGGACACATTTTCTTTGCACACTCCACGCAGCGTTCTGTTGTGGCAATTCAGTTCCGAAATAAAACCTAGTCTGAAATGTGACCCCCATTGCGTTCAGCACCGTCATATCTCTTGAAAAGGGACATTACTCGATAAGGTTTTGAAGTGGATGAGTTGAGGGGGGGAAACAATTTTCGTGAACGGTTATCTGTCAGTCTTTCAGTTTGCTGACGGACAGCGAGAAAGCAGCCTAACACTCCAAGTGAATTACCCTCTCTTGCCAAGGCGCAGCGTGGAGTGGTGGAGTGAGAGGGTGGGGGCTAAGATCGAAGCTCGTCTTTCGGCCATTTGCTAAGACCTGACTCGAGAAAGTTTAGCAAATACACAGTGGCGACTCAAGTCGTCTCTGTGGGACTCACACGAATGGGTACTTAAGGGAACGGGTGAGGGAACATAGAAGATAAAATCATTCTAAATATGTGCATGAGTATATATATGAATGCATAGATAGATAGATAGATAGATAATTCTAAATTCATAATCTTTCCTAGTTTAGCGTGTATCCCACTGGTTAATACCAGAATGGTTGCATACATTTTCGCAGCACTTAAATGCAATAAAAAGTTGAATAACATACACAAACTATATAGAAGACACTAAACCACAAACTGACAGCACTAAAATAATATATACACCACACTTAGTGAGAATTTGATTGAAAATCACTTGGATGTGATTTATAGGATTCCCACAACAAAGTGTCACGTGTACTAAGAGTTATCTCACATGATGTATAAAATATTTTACAATCAATCGCAAGCGAAACAACTTTCTCTTGCATGTGACCACCTTATCTATGAAAACATGCATGATGTCAAAATATCTGCCCTGTCTCAATCTAAAATAAAATATAATGGGGGTGGGGAGGGGTTCTCTTCGGTCTCAGGCACTGAATTAGAAATTCCTACCTTGGTCTAAAAAAGTAAGAAAGAAACAACAACAATAATTGTTTACTTGTAGCACTTGAAGTTTTTTAACTGTCTCCGACTCAGTTGTCTGCCAGAAGAAATTGCGAAATCGTGGGTGCCTGAAGCCACATTTTATTTTTGTACGAACTTAACCCGGAAATATCTCTCAAGCGCTGTACTTTTATCTTGTTTTAATGTGCTCAGGGCTCAGGGAGGGGAAGGGGAAATAAGTCCGCACAACAACAAAATAAGTACGCAATACTGAACACGGATTGTACAAAATAAAATGTCGCATGAAGAAATGTTCTTCTACTTCATTATATATATTTCGGTTGAAATACAAATTTTAAAATGCTAATAATTTATGCAAATCTACAAGATAAATGGATGGATGGATAGATAGATAGATAGATAGATAGATAGATAAATGGATAGATAGATAGATAGATAGATAGATAGATAGATAGATAGATAGATAGATAGATAGATAGATAGATAGATAGATAGATAGATTAGTTATGTTCTGAAGGATGGTGTGTACGTTACTCAATTATTTAATGTATTTTTATGTGTAGATATGCAGTATTGTGTTAAAGTGTTAATATATGTGTGTATTTGTATGTTACTGTATGTGTATTTGTAACTATGAGTGAGTGTATGTGTATTTGTAACTATGAGTGAGTGTATGTGCATTTAGCCCTATGCTTACTTTTATTTACTTCTGCTACTCTGCTCATCAAAAGATTACACAATGCCATCTTTGAAATACTAAACTTTTGTTTCTAGGGAAGCGCTTTTAAGTTGTCTCGTCTCTACGCCCAAAAGTCAGAATCTACAAAGTTACTTCCCTTGAAATCCCACCTTGCCTCATCTCAAATTATCAAGAGCACATGACACGGAACTATACCACTAAACGGCGCTGATGGATGACAAAATGGCGAAGTCTCGTACCTGAAGAATGCTCTCCAACATCTCGAGAGATTTGGCGATCCACTCGGTTTGTGCGGCGAGCTGGTCAGCGTCTGTTTCGCGTGTGGTATCCGAGCTGGAGCAACTGGTTGAGCAGGAGCTGACCACTATGCCGCTGTCTGGTCTGGATTTGCGGCCGCTGTTATCTCCCTTTTCTGTGCTGTCGTTTCTGCCGCCGTTGCTTGCTGGTTTGCACGTGCTTATCGGTGCATCGGCCCCGCGGCCCTCTTTCTGTTCAGGATGGAAATCGGGTACATTTGTTGGTAATGATACATGCAGGTCCTCGCTGACAATTTGTTTAAGTTATACTGCCTTAAGGAGAGTGAAAATATCACTGTTGTATAGTCAATACCAATAGAACTAACAGTTCTAACCAATCAAATATGCAACAAACTTGAAACCGCTCTAGAAAGCATGGCGCCGAAGCCATTTTTTCAGATTAATTTCTTTATTCTTTAATTATAGGTATAAACATAATAAAACTAAACCTAACTCTAACCCATTGTGTTGACGAATACAAACGTTCGCCTTTTAAGTCAGTGGTGGGCGAAATCACAAAACAGTCAGCAAACAACATAGCGCTAGTGCTAGAGACGTTTTGGGCTTAGCAAAAAGAAATCCACAGCAGTATGAATACACCATTGTGCCATAAGGAATCTCGACCCTATTAGCGAATGCATTTTCATTGGTCGATTACTACGATTGGTCGATTACATTACGAGAGGTGGTAAAAGCCTAGAGGTTTAAACGTTTTGTTAGCACGGCTCTAGATCTATACCAAGAGTACCTTACATGTGTATGCATTACGAATATGGATGAATGAGTTCAAGAAATGATCCATCTCTCCATTTATATGCTATTATATATCCATCTAATATCCTACACATCTAGTACTCTGCCAGACTATCAGTCCACCCAGTTAATGATCGATTCATCTAGTACTTCACCCACCTATCAGTCCACCCAAATAATAACCCATACATCTAGTACTTCACCCAACTATCAGTCCACCCAAATAATAACCCATCCATCTAGTACTTCACCCAACTATCAGTCCACCCAAATAATAACCCATCCATCTAGTACTTCACCCAACTATCAGTCCACCCAAATAATAACCCATCCATTAGTACTTCACCCAACTATCAGTCCACTCAAATAATAATCAATCCACCTATACTTCACCCATCAGTCCACCCAAATAATAATCCAGTCATCTAGTACTCCATCCAACTATCTGACCTTCCAATTAATAATCCACCCAGCTTTAGTCCAAATCTTTCATTCCTCACAAATAAACATTCTACGAGTCCTTTATTTACTTGTTTTAACGGAATTTATATATCATGTGACTACATATTTTAATAATTTATCTATCTATCCATCCATCCGTCTGTTTTCCAAATTCAAAGCATTATAATTTGAAAAAATAAATCCCTTGCGAGACTTGTCGATTTATATGTCCAAGAAGGTAGCTATACTGGACAATGACGCAACGTATAGTAGTTACCTCAGTGACGGCCTTGACGGTGCTGATGCTAGGAAGTGACCGATCGGTCGCTGGTCGACGCGCACTGCTAGATGTACGTGCAGTGTTCATGCTGCTTGCCAGACTTGGAGGTCGTGCGCTCTGCAGCAAAAAAAAAATAAAAATAATAAAAATAACGACTAGAGTAAATGTTCGAATGAAGGTAGAGGATTTGATAGGTATGCACTCTTTACATTATGAGACTAATCAACTGTTAACTTAATACGTCAAATTATTTTGGAAACACGCCTTATCAAGAGCAGTAATATACTGACTGTTCAACTTAAAAAATAGGGGTTCAGTTTATATTTGATAGCTCTTTGAACACTCGGTTTAAATAATATCAATTAAAAGTCTTATTTCAAATACTTTTTAAAAGCTGAAAATTGAATCGTAGTTATTTTCATGCTGAGTTACTTCTCAAAGCGAATAAAATAAAATCTTCCCAGAAAACCGTTAACACATACTCTGATGTTTGACAGTTCTTGAAATTGCTTTCGTATTGAAGCTCTAATCCCTTAATTTATCAGACCGCCATTATTTTACAAATCTTTTGTCTCTATCATATTGCTAGCATGCCCTCACTGCCTCCAAGCCCGAAGGAAACTTTAATTACATTACTTAAGATTGTCTCCTCCAAGCTACTTCACTTATGATTGTCTCCTCTTGGCTATTTCACCTATGATTGTCTCCTCCTGGCTACTTTACTTATGATTTCTCCTCCTACCTGCTTCACTTATGATTGTCTCCTATCTACTTCATCTATGATTGTCTCCTCCTGGTTACTTCACTTAGGATCGTCTCCTTTTACCTGCTTCACTTATGTTTGTCTACTCCTAGCTACTTCACGTATGATTGTCTCCTTCTAACTACTTATAATTGTCTCATCCTAGCTACTTCATTTATAAATGTCTCCTCCAAGCTAATTCATATATGAGTCTCCTACTGGCTACGTCATTTATGATTGTTTCCTCCTACCTGCTTCACTTAAGAATGTCTCCTAGCTATTACGTTTCAGTTTGCGTTCTTGTATGCTCGTATAAACACTTCTTTCAGCTTGTATATTACAAGAGTACTTTTGTCCGTAGTCAATGATCAGCTTGTAGATTACAAGAGTATTTTTGTCCATAGTCAATGATCAGCTTGTAGATTACGAGTACTTTTGTCCGTAGTCAATGATCAGCTGTCTGGGTCAGATTGCTCTTTACATTGCTAAGATCAGCTATCAAAGATCCGTTATTTCCTTCATGACTACGCTTAGTCCAAAGTACCAGAACAGTAGAATCTTTATAGAGTGCTTTCCCCGTGTGCCGCTCTCTGACAGTAAAACTTTGTGGCACTCATGAACAGGGCTCTAGCATTTTTAAACGCTCGCCTTTTTCTTTTTATTATTTTTGTATCTCCGGTATGTTTATAGTCCTTAAGCGTTACTAACTTTTAAAATAGTTATAAAAATACAAGGCAGGAGGTAGGAGAAAGGAAATGGGATAGAACACAAAACAGTGTCTTTTAAATCACAAGCAAAATTCAAGAAATCATTGCATGTCCGTGTGTGTGTGTGTTTGTGTGTTTGTGTGTGTGTGCGTGTGTGTTAGAGAGAGAGTGAGTATATATATATGTGGGACTTTGTGTTTGTATCTGTGTTTCTGATTGTACATATATTGTACATATTGTGAGTGTGTGAGTGTGTGTTTTATGTATTTGTGTGAATGTATGTGCGCGACTGAGTGAGTGAGTTGGGTGAGATTTTGGGTGGGAATGGGTGCGAGTGAATGTGCGTGAGAGAGGGATAGCGTGAGTGTGAATGTACGTATGCGTGTGTGTTTGTGTATGCAACCTTTGTAACACAGAAAATCAATTGTTAGCTACTATTCATAGTGTAATAAGTCACTTCGTCACTTCCATTTCTTACTTTGCAATAGTTTCCAGTTTCCATGGTAAAAAAACAGAAAATCAATAGTTAGCTACTATTCATAGTGTAATAAGTCACTTCGTCACTTCCATTTCTTACTTTGCAATAGTTTCCAAGTAAAGAATAATCCTTACAATGTCATTTATCTCTGTTGACATCAACGATATAAAAATTGTTGTAAGAGATTATTAACTTTATCAGGACATAATCATTCCCATTATATATATGTGTCTCCACCAGAATATATGTAATAAATTAAAACGTGGTGACATCATTAATGATATTATCACTTTATTTTAACTCAGACAAAGTCTACTTCTTGCTTCTATAAAGTCATCATTATTTATATTACGTGTACATAGGTAATTTTTTATGACTCTATATGTTCATGCCCTTACCTCTATTTTTATGTACATGCCTAGTGAAATATTTAGAAGTCTCCAAAACCTGGAAGAACGACCCCACGAACGCCATCAAAATTTATCCGCAGCATAAAGTACATAAATTGTAAAAGAGCGTGGGTATTTCTGTAAAATTATTTGCATCGCAGACTTTTTTTCTTTTAGATTTTTGTAATGAAATGGACGCAGGTATAGTAGAGGTTTATTGTTGTATTCTATCATAAAACAACACAAAACAACACAAAACAAACAAAAGCACGTGAAAGAAAAGGGGAGAGAGTCTTTTTCTTGTTTTAGCACTGATAGAATGCAGTGCGCTCTTTTTCTTGCTAGTCCTATTCCGCAAGTCGTCAGTGTAGAAAAGTGAAAGGATTACTGATTGTTGAATTATAAGTTTATCTCAGATAGTGACAACTTAACGACAGCCTTGTTCACCACACTCGGCGGCCAGACAACCAAAAACAGTGCGTTCGGCCGAAGATCGGTAATCGGATATTCGTGGTTGCTTCCTCTGTGTCACTGTCACCTGCACGAGTGCACCCGGTTACTATAATCTACCCGAAACGCATCACTCTTCTCGGAGACTATGTGACATGCCTCCAGACTTCTCTTTGATGTCGTAGATCGACACCAGTGTGTCAACTTGTGGCGCCAATCGTCGCTAGTTAGAAATGACCTACTCATTATCTGAGGTAGATGTTGACGTGAGCACGCTAAGTTAGAACTGACCTACTCATTATCTGAGGTAGATGTTGACGTGAGAACGCTAAGTTAGAAATGACCTACTCATTATCTGAGGTAGATGTTGACGTGAGAACGCTTAGGAATGACCCTCTCATTATCTGAGGTAGATGTGGACGTGAGCACGCTAAGTTAGGAATGCTGATTTAGGAATGACCGAGTCGTTATCTGAGGTAGATGTTGATGTAAGCACGCTAAGTTAGGAATGCTAAGTTAGGAGTGTTGTCTCGTTATCTAAGGTAGAGATGGGTATGAGTTTGGGGGGAGGGGGTGCGACTTCTAGTAATGTTATAGAAATCTAAGCAACTAGTTTCAAATTGGTCGTACTTCAAAATGGTTCAGTCGGCCAGTCAACGTGCAGTTTTCATAAAAACGTGTGTGTGTGTGTGTGTGTGTGTGTGTGTGTGTGTGTGTGTGTGTGTGTGTGTGTCTGTGTGTGTTCTTGTTTCTTTGTGTGTGTGTGTGTGTGTGTGTGTGTGTGCTCTTGTTTCTTTGTGTGTATAAAAGTGAGAAAGAGGGATATAAGTATAATTTTTTAAAATAATTATGTGAACTCTTAACAGACCCATTAGTATTTCTCTATTAATAGTCAACCTTGAATTCATACAAACTCGTACTGCAAGATGAAATTAACGTCGGGTAATAAAGTTCGACTTACATTTTTGAAAACTTTTTAATGCACTGAACAAAAGCATTTTAAAGTAATGGTATAGTGGAGTAAATTTGCCTATCCCTGTTTCTAGACATAATTATTTTATAAATTGTTAAATGTCAAAGTGACCCGACCTTGGACACTGCTTATGATGATATTTTTGTAAGTGCCAAGAGTTGGAGTAAACAACTCAGGTAGAAAATGTGCTAGAAATTGCTGATGCAATCCGAACCAATTCCAACTGGATGAAAAGTTTTCTGATGAATAGTCTCATAATTGCTCATAACAAATTCATCCAATGAGGATGGACCAAAAGTTAGTTTGTTTTTTTTTAAAGAAAGTCTCTATTCTAATCACTTTGATTTTGACAAAACTTGAGTCCAGTTATAAAAGTGATCGTTAACTTACGAGTTTTATTATGTAGTCTTGTATCCGCTTCTGTCTACAGTGACTACTGTACTCTACTGGATCACGTCTATGTGTGAATCCAGTGTTGTCATCAAACTTATCAGTAAACGTGTTGCTGTAAGTTGATTCCTGTTAATTTTGTTCAAGAGCCAATATGGTGGGAAATTGAGGCTTGAGATTGGTCTCGAGAATGTATTAAAGTTTACTGAATATTCCTCATGGTGTGCCGAGTAGAGCACACGAAAATTTCCGAACATTCCTCCTGATGTGCTTGATAGTGAATGTAAAATTCCTAACAATTCTCTATGATGTGCTTTGTGAGCACATCGAAGATTCTGGAACAGTTGTGTAGCATTCCTAGAAAGGGTACGTGGGACCGTCACCTAAGTAATAAATTATTGTGATATTTGATTGAAGTGTTTCTTTTTCTTTTTAAAAATGTATTTCAATTTCTAATAATTTGTGAACGTTTCTTGTTTTATTTTATCTCGTGATAGTTTAATGATTGAAAACATTACTTTGTCAAAGCTTTCTTGAAATGTTGCTTCATTCAAGCACTCGCATTCACTGGTTAAAATCTCTTGCGTGAATTACAAATTAAAACCGAAATTAAGCATTAAATTTAATACAGAGTAGAGTACATATACTGTATTATATATATATATAATAAATAGTAGGCCTACTGTAGGAGCAGTACACAGCATGAAAAGAAAGCAGTAGATAACTAACGCAATGAAAGACTATTAGCTCAATTATGAATAGTTTAGTGTTAAAATAGTGCATTATAGATAACATGTTGTCGGAATAACATATTGTGAGAATTGTACATTGTCGGAATAAAATATTGTGAGAAATGTACATTGTCCGAATAAAATATTGTGAGAATTGTACATTGTCGGAATATTTTAGAAGATTAAAAGCACGAACAGACCATTGAAGAAAGCAATACACTCACATTTTAATTGTTCAGTCACATGTTACGTGAGAGATTGTTTGTCTGATGTACTAAGTGACCGAGTTTCAGACATCAAGGCACACGCGTGCATTTTAATCGTAATTACCGTAATCTATCAAATTATATACAGTGCTCTTTGCACTGTTTTCTACGCAAATTATAAACAATAATCTATTTGTTTTAGCTCTGTAATTCGTGCGACTTAAAGTAAAATAACACAAACTATACTTTCTATCCCATAATTATAACATACACTTTCAAATGCGTATGTCTGTGAAATAAAAGTGTACGGTAATTTGTTATATAGTAATATGCTACATGTCCATTAAAAAAAAGTAATAGCTAACCTATATTTCATCTTCAATAATAAAAATACAAGTGATACATACATTTGTCACATAAAAAGTTTTTTTAACTTCTACGGTTGTAATATATAAATTAAAATCCACGATAATCTTTAGAAAATGTGTACATTTCATTTATTATTTTTCAAAAAGAAAGATACACATTAATCTATAATTTATGTCATGCAAACAGCCCGGGTTTCACTTTCTTTAGTGAGTGTCGTTAACAGATGTTTTTTTCTGCGAATTTAATTATCGTTGAAGATTGTTTGGGGCGAATGTCAGTAAAAAGACGCTATACCGTTGCCAAGGGCGCATAATCCTTACTAACAATAAAAATGTAGACATGCAAGATGTATTGATTATGAAGTGCAATTTTGTCGTAGTGCGCAAGCGCGTGGGATCCATTGCCGGAAATCCCGTTATCGTTATGGTCTTAACTACAAGTCAGAGGTCTATGGGACACACAAAAACGAATACTCGCTGTGGGGAGACGATAGACTGGGGTGGGTGGGTAGAGTTACTTAGTAGGCTCTGGGAGATCAAAACCACGCGATTAAATCGAGCTGGGATATTCGTGAGTGTTGATGAGTTGAAGAGTCGAGCTATAAATGCATGAAGCGAATGTATGGGCGATGAGAAGTTTGTTCAAGACGCAGGCAAGGTTTCAAGTGTGAGTTATTATGTTGTATTTAACCACGCCCACAAACTAAGCCGATCTTTGGGAGCAGGTCAAGGCAACCATAATCTATCGTACACTCTTGTAACAATACCTTAGGAATTCATTTAGTGACTTTTCACACACGGTAACAGTTTCTGGACAAAAATTCCATTCCTGATACCAAACTCTCAAGGAAGAGCAAGCAAGCGAACTATCACAAACCCTCAAGGAATAGCAGACAGGCAAACTATCACAAACCCTCAAGGAATAGCAGCGAACATGTGAAGCTCTCAAGGAAGGATAGCAAAAGGTTTAACTATCCTGAGGTTTCAAGGAAGAACATCGACAGGCAAACTATCCTAAGGACTCTAGGGCAGCAGCAGACTGGTGAACTATCCCAAACCCTCAAGAGACAGCAGCAGAATGGTTAACTAAGGGTTATCAACAAACAGAATTAGCTGACAGCGTTTCCCACACGAGTGCAGACCGGAAATGCCCGTAGTCCAAAAACGTAGCAATGACCGTAAGGAATGACGAAAGACAAAATTAAAAGTGTCGTTAAGGAAAAAAATACGCATAAAACTGAGCCACCGATCAAGCACGTAGAAAGAAAATAAATCATCATCATCGTCATAGAATTAATAAACTGGAAAAATTGCAAATGAAACCGCACAGCCTTTCTTTCAGTTATAAAGTGAAAGATAAAAGAGTACAACAAACTACGCATATACTTTTTCAAGTAATGAGATCTTCAAGTGCAACACACACCAACAAAGTACTTATATATTTGCCAAGTAATGAGATCTTTACGTGTAGGGCAGGGTTCAAAACATTAGTACATAAACAACAGAGTGTGAGAATGCCTTCAGCAATAACTTATTTAGAACAAAGTGTGAATCTGCCTTCTTATTTGTTATTTTTTTTATTAAAATGGAGGAGAGAAGTAAGAGATTGGGGAGTGAATTTAAAATTACAAAATAATGACCTCAGAATTCAAAAGCCACATCGCTGATGATTGGTTGATTGATTGATTGATACTTTCAGCGTTCTTTGATTTCGCAGACACAGGTTTTCGGGTGGCAAGCAAAGATCAAGGAAGCGGGTTTAAAACTTAGATTTGTTGAGATCATGACGTCATGACATGATCAGACGACTGCGGAATTTCTCTCACGTCTTATGACGTCATGACTTGATCTGACTTCTGCTAAATTTCTCTGAGTTTCGCCTTCTCACGTCTCGTTATATATGTTGTTTACACTCAAGGACAATTGACGCTGTTTTTGGGGTCACAGTCTTTGTTTATGAAGGCTGACATCTTTAGTTCAATTCCAAGGAACCCACAGAGTGGAATTGTGGTCATACGGCAGCTGAGACACAGGAGGAAAAGAGGAATGACGTCTATCTGATTTATTAACCATAAAGTTGCGACATCGCAAATATTGTTGCCATTAGAAATTCCCAAAGGCCAAACTCAATTAAAATTTATTTAATGTAGCATTCACGTTGCCATTGGAAATCCTTGCAGATCAAGGTTCAAATAAAATCCATTTAAAGCAACACAAACTGCTACCATTAAAAGCCTTGTCATTAAAAAAAATAGCCTCGTAGGTCAAGCTTTAATTAACTAAAATCCATTTAAAGTAGCAAATGGTGTTATTAAAAAAGCCTCGTAGATCAAGCTTTAACTAAAAATCCAATTTTTACAGCAAGCTTCTATATCACCTTTATAGTATGGTCCGCGTTAGAATGCAGGACGAATAAAATCCAGAGGCGGGGTCCCCAGTATTATTTGTCTTTCAGAATACAAGAGTAAAACTTACCTTTACTGACCCCCTTGGAGGAAGTGAGGACAGTCCCGACATTTTATTATGCCTGTCGTTTTTCTCTTTCTCACTAAGGTTGTCTTCGGTAGCAGAGTCGGTGTCAAAGTTGCGGGAGAGTGGATCTACCGTCAGCAGGCGACCATTGGTGTGCAAATCCTGCAAAAAGAATAAAAAGAAAAAAATAACACGACTCTATAGTGCACAATAACTGTACTTGTTAAGACATTGCTATGGATTTTCTTTAAGAAGAAAAGCAACGGGATCGTCATTGACAAGTGTCCTCGACAGCGATGTTAATTATAATTCTTTGCGTAAGCCATTAAATTATGAATAATTTTGCTCGGGGAAGGAGAAAACCCAGACCAATTCAGTGTGACTTCTTTTCTGAGTAAATTATACTGACCGGTAGTCTTAACGGAACGAGATGATTTCTTCATATTAAGATTTTCTCCACTTTGAGAAAATAATGGAGTTAATAACTCATTGACGTCACTCTGTTCCACTCCACAATGGTGGCCAACTGTTCAGGTGAGGTTACCTGAGAGCTAGTCTTCACGCGAACAGCAAAGAGCGTTTACTTATAGAAAACCTAATTTCCCCCTAAACCCTTCCGCCGCTTTGTCCCTCTACAAACTGTTTAATCTGGAAAGAAGACGCCCGAGGCCACAGAAAGCACAAGGGGTCCTCCCTGTGCAATGGACCTGCTTTTCCACTTGAACCCCCACCCCACTCCCCAAACGAATGCTTTGTCATAACAATTTTTCATAAGCCTTTCATCGACTGTGAATGGTCGTAAGCTGACGACAAGAAGACCGGTACACAGTTATTGACATCAAAAGTGACGGAACCCCCACAAGCAGGGCAGACGTCACGTTCATCCAGTATATATCATTCCGGGTCCCTGTGTAGTCGGTATATCAATCTCGGGTATGAGAGTACCTTTCATTTGCACGTGGTCCCCAATAAAGGTATATTGAATGGTAACACCATGCTTGTAGAAAACATACCCTGAAAACAAAAGTTGAATACACACCTTTAAACGGTCGACAGGTGGAAAAAAGACTATTTTTTTTGAAAGAATTATAGAAAAGAGTTTTGAATGTCTATGTCAAAATGATATTCAAGTAGATCCGCCCCATCCCTACCCCAATAAATTTAATTCCTTATCTAAATTACCAGGAACGCTCAGAAAATTTATCAGCAACGCAGCTACCATTGCGAGGAATGTTGCTCAGTTTCCATTTTTTTTTCTTTCGAGTGACGATATTTTTAAAAACTATTGTTGGTTACTATATTACGTTTTCTGACACACATTTAGAAATTGTTTGAAGAAAATAAATATGTATAAGATAAACGAACTTGAAGAAATTTCAGATTTGTATCCTGGTTTATGAAGTGAGAGAATGTGACGTTAAAAAAATAGTGGTGTCTGCTATTTGTTTCATTCGTTGATTTATTTAACATTTTTTTTCAAATTAATGTTTTTATATAAATGGACAGTTCGAAACAACTGCTGTATTTTCAATGTCATTGTAAACTAATCATTATAGTCGCTATTATGCAGTATAGATTTTAAACTGATCACCACATATATTATTATGCAAAGCAGATTTTAAACTAACCACCACAGTGCTATTATGAACTATAGATATTAAATTAACAACTATAGATGCTATTATGTAATACACATTTTAAATTAACACCATAGATGCATTATGCAATACTGATTTTAAACTACCTATTTTTTTTATATGATAAAATTTGCGCTGTCGAGTTTAAACTAACCACCATAAAAGATACACATATGCAATGTACACTTTTAACTGATCAAATATGTAACATATACTGCAAGTTAAAAGTGCACGTGTGTGCCTCTGTGTGTAGGCCTATGTGCATGATTAATTAACTATAGAATTAGTTCAAAATAAATTAATGTAATTATACACTAAGGTCAAAAGAACACGATTACATCAGAATGAAGACACAAGTATCAGAAATAGGAATAGTCTCCCTTTCAGTTTCCTAATTACTTAAGTCTTTTACAAAGGACATCCGGGTACATCCAATGTAATAAAGCTCTAAGTTGTTTTTATTAAAGAGTAATGAAAGTTGAAATCAAAGAATTTAGAGAATGCACAAATTCAAGGGTGGTGGTAAAGAGAATCATAAGCAACTATTTTCAAGTTTTAACGTTTTTACCCAAATTGTGGCTTAGAGCAAAAGACAAATGTCACTTTATTCGCTAAAGTGGGGTGTGTGTGTGTGTGTGTGTGTGTGTGTGTGTGTGTGTGTGTGTGAGGATGTTGATATTACTAATATCGGCTGACACTCTGACTTCCATGTGACTATGACTATGGTTATATGCATTTTAAAACTGAACGTCGGCTTAGAGCTTAAAGCAAACAGCTCGCTACCCCATTAAAATCTCCACTCGGTGTCTTGAATCACTCAGCTCACTGACATCTCCCTAGACCGAGGGAGTGATAGTTATTTGTTTTCCATTCAGATCGGCATGGCATGTACTTGAGGGAAACACTGTTTACCAGGCCAACTTTTTTCGCCCCAAACTGTAAACAGTGCTCAGCTACAAAGTTCGGAGAAGTAGCGACATTAACACGGGTCAGCGAAACGATTTATGATAAGTACACACTCAAAAATAGGTAAATATTTAAAAATAGGATTCTACGTGAAATTAATTAAGACGCATGGACCAATGAAAAGCAAGCAAGCTGAACTGATCGTGTCACGTGCGGGGTCACTTTCTGTCCAGGCCGTTGTTCGATCGAGGACGTGTGACCCGTCGACCTTGTGAGGAACAATATTTCACCCTACAGAAGGACATTTTCGGGTCAAGCTGAGAAATATTTTATTAGTTAACTTAACTTAACTTAGGACAACATCGAATGGCAGCAGGTTGGGAGGACTGCCGCAGAATACTATAATAAAGGGAACACTAGAATAAAGAATATGGCATTCCTTAGCATCAGCAGATGATTTATTTTCAACATTTGTTTCCAGCATTTTTCCCCCCACAGCCTTGAATTTATAGTCGCTTTGATATTTTCTTAGAACGAGGGCTGTTTAGAGATCTGACTATTTGGGGCCCATATGAGGTTCCATGAACTATTTGTTGAAATCAGCTCAGTCAAGCTGTAGTACCGCGTTTCCTGACTAAACATGTCAACAGTAAAATGTCAAGATAAATCTTCTTCCTTCAAGAAAAACGTGGTTCATATTATTTTATGCTGCTAAAGGTAAAATAAACATGGTATTGTTATTTATAATATTACTTAAATAAATACGATAAATTTAATTGAAATAGGGTTGAGATTCTTATTGTAAGTGAAATGAAGACAGTGCTGATATTCTTTTTATTAAAGGAAAAAATAGGAAAAAGATGTGGTTGAATTCCTTGAAGCTAGAGGAAGAAAACATGGATGACGTCCTTGAAGTTTGAGGCAGTAAGAGTGTGGACGAAGTTGTTTTGTGCACAAATTAAAACGATGACGTCCTTGGTGCGAGAGATAGAAATGCGTGACTGATAATTATCTTTCTTGCAAGCGCAACAGGACGCAAAGAAGTTGTTGCAAGAGGTAGAAATGCGTGACTGATATCTTTCTTGCAAGCGCAACAGGACGCAAAGAAGTTGTTGCAAGAGGTAGAAATGCGTGACTGATATCTTTCTTGCAAGCGCAACAGGACGCAAAGAAGTTGTTGCAAGAGGTAGAAATGTGTGACTGATATCTTTCTTGCAAGCGCAACAGGACGCAAGAAATTGTTGCAAGAGGTAGAAATGTGTGACTGATATCTTTCTTGCAAGCGCAACAGGACGCCAAGAAGTTGTTGCAAGAGGTAGAAATGTGTGACTGATATCTTTCTTGCAAGCGCAACAGGACGCAAAGAAGTTGCTGCAAGAGGAAGAAAAGTGTAGTTGCTGTCTTTATTAATAATTGGTACAAATAGTTCACAAATTAAAACTTGTTCCTTGTGTCTAATTTTTTTCAGTATATATATTTTTAATTGCCAAAGAACACGACAAGTCAATAGAGGACATTAAATGTCTACGATTTATGGGTGCCGGGGTGGGGATGGGCGGTAGGTGCAGGGAGGGGGGCAATGTACTGTTCTTTTTTTTTTCAAACTGTATTCAGTGTATTCAGAATAATAATTAATGTTGGAATGTTTCCGAGTATATTTTGATACTTTCTCTCTTTCTCAGTAAACGGGTGCAATTATGAACAGAGATGTTTTAACGTACCGTTTGAGACAGAGATGTTTTAACGTACTGTTTGAGACAGAGATGTTGAAACGTAACGTTTGAGAGAGAGAGATGTTAAAGGCACCTTCAACACAAATGTTTCCAGAATCGATTGAAAGAGAGATTTCTTATGATTTCTTTTGATTCGGACGGTGGGTGTCCCAGTACCGGACATAGGTCTTTTATGGCTCCCTTTTATTCTGGGACAGAAGTGTTTAGGAACCTTCTTTGCGAGTGTCTTAGTACATATTAAGTCAGGTCTAAGGTGTTTTAAGCCAATTTTGGAACCTTAATGCTGTAGAGTGTAGAGTACGCTGCATGACCTTGAGATCTTAGGCAAACTTTAGAACAAAGGAATTAGTGGGGGGGGGGGGCAGAGGCACACTCTATGACTAATGTAATTTATACCGTACTTCAGGACAGCTATATTATCATGTACTTCAAGGACAAAGATGTTTTACATAGCACTCTAATTAACAGAGTTTGATTAGATCTTTCACAATAACTTGGAATGAATTTATGTCGACAAGAACTTTCTGTAAACAAACACACATTATTTCTGGCTGCCTGGCTGGCTGGATAGATGATTTATTGCACATTTTTGGTTGATAAGTTGTAACTTTCTTGTTTATTTGTTTAAATATCTGATTGTATGAGTAGTTAGTTGACTAGTGCATTGCACTTTTTGGCTGATAAGTTATAACCTAACTTGCTTATTTATTGAAATATCTGATTGTATGAGTAGTCACATGGAATGGTGGAAACGGAGGATGTTGGCTGCGTCTTTCATTTGACTGTAGAATTGTTTATACATGGCAGACTTTATATGTAAAGTATTTGATGGATCAAGTAAGCAGCAGTAAACGCTTTAAACCAGGTAGAGGAATATTTAAAAAAAACCAATATCAAATCCCGAGTACTTAAGGTGGTTTCCGAATATCCAGGAACATCCACTATTTTGCAGGAACTATTACTATTACATCAATAATAAGAAGGCGATGTGACAACGTCAAAAGTCGATTGATGGACTGGCTAAGTGACTGGTGTAACTTACTGATTAATTGACTGGTGTGACCTACTGATTAACTGACCGGAATGACTGCCTGACTGACTAATTGACTGGTGTGATTGACTGCCTGTCAGAATTACTGTTGTGACTGACTGACTAGAGTGATTACTTGACTGACTAATTGACTAGAGTGACTGCCTGACTGATTAATTGACTGGTGTAATTGACTGTTTAATTGACTGGTATGATTGACTAACTGACCGGAGTGATTACTTGACTGATTAATTGACTGATTAATTGATAGGTGTGATTGCCTGACTGATTAATTGACTGGAGTTACTGACTAAATGAATGGTGTGACTGATTAATTGACTGGTGTAATTGACTAGTTAATTGACTGAGTGATTGCCTGACTAATTGACTGGTGTGATCGACTGACTGACTGAATTACTGTTGTGACTAAATGACTAATTGAGGGGAGTAATTGCCTGACTGACTAACTGACTAGTGTGACTGCCTGATTATTTGACTGAAGTGATGGCAGACTAACTAATTGACTGGTAGGACTGACTAATTGACTGGTGAGACTGATTGACTGAATTACTTTTGTGACTGACTAATGGACTGTCGAGACTAACTAGTTAATTGACTGGTGTGATTGATGGACTGAATCACTGTTGTGACTGACTGATTAAATGACTAGTATGATTGACTAGTTAATTGACTGAAGTGATTGCCTGACTAACTGACTGGTGTGACTGACTAATTGACTGGTGTGATTGACTGACTAATTGACGAATTGAGTGGTGTAATGGACTGACTGGCCGACTGGTGTGACTGACTGACTTTGTGTCTTTAATCGACATGTCACCAGAAATTATTTCATCCATTTGTCGTGGGATACGAACAGTCTCTTTGTTTGTTCAGAATTAAATATTTCAGTGTTCCTATCCTGTTCCAGTCACCCCAACACAAACAAAAAATCAATAACAATAATAATAATAATAAAAAGAAATAAAAGCTAGTGTGAAAATTAAAATTAAAGAAGCATAAGTAGGTGCTGTTGAAAAGAACTTTCTAAAGGCACGAAGCTTGAAACTCCTCCATAGAAAGAACATCGTTATGATGACTCATCATTTCTGTTAACGAAATCTTCAGTGACAAAGAAGTTCTGGAGTTTTTAATTGACATGTATGTATGCTCTCGCCACGAACGTGTGTGTGTGTGTGTGTGTGTGTGTGTGTGTGTGTGTGTGTGTGTGTGTGTGTGCTTGAGAGAGAGAGAGAGAGAGAGAGAGAGAGAGAGGGAGAGAGAGAGAGAGAGTTCACTGTTTCGGCAGGAAAATATCTTAATAACGATAATGTGATTTACACACTTGTTAAAGTCATTTTGTTGATAATTGTTGATGTTCTTTGTCCACACACACACACACACACACACACACACAAACACACATACACACATGCACGCTGCACACACACATCACGCACGAATGCAGTCGTTATGGCATGTTTAGCTGTTCATAATAACTGCTTATAATACCTGCAACATTTTCGTAATGGCAGGTTTTAATGTTCAATCTTATCGCTGTTCAATTAGATGCGATTACTGTGCGCAATATGATCATAATAGCGGGCTCCATTGTCCATACACCCTGTCTGACGTACATTTCTAAAGTAAAAACGTCCGTCGTGTCCTTTTGGCTCTCCACTCGACTCGCAGTTGGGGGCACTTCAAAGATACACCCGTATAAAACTGTGGTAAAGCTGTCGAAGAACTGCAAGGCCCGCTCTCGTATTCAAGGCGAGTGGTGTCAAAACAGATAGCCGTAATACTAGCTGAGTGTTTCATTCTTGACTGTTGCGAACCATTTTCAAGAGTTGGGGTGGGTCCGCTGAAATATATTTCTATTTGCTAGCATGCACCCGTCTCAGATATCCACAGTATGTCTGCACTGACAAATGTCGACTGCGATTTGAGCCTTCAGTTCGTATTGTTAAACTGTACATTAAAGATGTCTACTGCTTGGCCACTATTATTTCTACACACTAAGGGCTGTCATTTCCGTCTTTGTATCTCGTGTCTCTCTGACGGCAAAACAAATAAAACAAGCACGCGTATTGTCTCACTGCGATTAGCGGTTTGTTGAAGAATGGATTACGAGAGCCCAGATACAGGTGTAGTGTGGTGGCGTGTAACTGTAAAAGCTGTGTACAATGGCGGAAGTAGTGGTGTGCAGTTAAAACTATGTGTAATGCAGCCTAATGTTGTCCATGCAGTGGCATGTAATATACGTGTAATATGGTATAGTTGCACAGGTGCGTTGCTGTATTGCTGTAAATACTGAGCTGTGAGCATGTAGTCTACAACACAAAGATGTCATATGTAGTGGTAATGGTATAGAACTGTAAAGATGTGTAATGTAGATGTATTGATATATAACTTTTAAAAGGTGCACAATAAATGCAATGGTATATAACTGTAAAGATGTGTAATGTAGATGTATGAGTGTAAAGATGTGTAATATAGATGTATAAGTGTAAAGATGTGTAATGTAGATGTGTTGTTGTATAATTGTAAATATGTGTAATATAGATGTGATTTGTATAATTGTAAATAAGTGTAATGTAGATGTATGTGTGTAAAGATGTGTAATGTAGGTGTATAAGTGTAAAGATGTGTAATATTGATGACTCTTGTATAATTAAAAAGATGTGTAATGTAGATGTATTATTGTATTATTGTAAAGGTATGTAATGTAAATACACTATATAACTGTAAATATACGTAATATTAAAATAAGTAATCTAGATATAATGTTACATAACTGTACATATATGAAAAATAGATGCAGTGTTATATAAGCGTACAGATATGTAATGCAGATGTATTCTTTTATAGCTGTAGTCTGTTATGGAATTGCAGAGATGAATATTTAGATTAGTGACTTGTAGACATTTGCAATAAAGAAATCGATTTGTTGTAACTGAAGTAATATATAATGTAGATGTGATTTTGTGAAACAGTAGAGAACTTTAATTTATCGGTAAGCTTGCGTAAATATGTGTAATTTATAGGTATGTTTGTGTAAACACAGAGATGTGTAATTTATAGGTATGTTTGTGTAAATACAGAAATGTGTAATGTATAGGCATATTTGTGTAAATACAGAGATGTATAATTTATAGATATGTTTGTGTAAATACAGAGATGTGTAATGTATAGATATGTTTGTGTAACTACAGAGATGTGTAATTTATAGGTATGATTTTGTGTAAATACAGAGATGTGTAATTTATAGGTATGTTTGTGTAAATACAGAGATGTGTAATTTATAGGTATGATTTTGTGTAAATACAGAGATGTGTAATTTATAGGTATGTTTGTGTAAATACAGAAATGTGTAACGATTTGAGATTTTGCGTAGCAATAGAGAAGTGGACTTGGATGTTATATGTGTCACTGTAAACATGTGTAGTTTAGTTGTGATATACTCACATTTGTGCGATGTGCCTTACATAACTGTAGAGATGTTAATTAATACATTAATATGATAATGTAGTAAATGTTAAGATGTGTAATGTAAGAGGGTGTGTAGCTGTAGATAAATGTAACATGAGGTAGGGGGCGTTGTATCTTGTAACTCAGTGAGAAGGTGTCTACAGCTATAGATACGTGGTAACCATTCAAGAAGATATGTATTCACATTTTTATTTCATTAAAGATTTTCTCAGTAATAAAAGAATAATAATAATAATAAATTATTGTAATGTATATATATTCTACTCAACAAAGGACTTACAAACTGAAAATAGTGACAGTGACGGTTGTCGTGAACACAGTCATAGTTAGTGACAGTGACGGTTGTCGTGAACACAGTCATAGTTAGTGACAGTGATGGTGGTCGTGGACACAGTCATAGTTAGTGACAGTGATGGTGGTCGTGGTCGTGGACACAGTCATAGTTAGTGACAGTGATGGTGGTCGTGGTCGTGGACACAGTCATAGTTAGTGACAGTGATGGTGGTCGTGGACACAGTCATACTTAGTGACAGTGATGGTGGTCGTGGTCGTGGACACAGTCACAGTTTGTGACAGTGATGATTGACATGGACAATGTTTGTGATAATGGTAGTGGGCGTTGACACAGTTTGTGTCAATGACGATGTTTTAAGATACGATTTGCAGTTCTCTATCTTAAGTGGAGTTGTCTACAAGTTGTCTACAAGCTACAACTAATTTTTAAGTATTTGGAGCACGCGCATCTATTGCAAAGCATTTTGAATGGCAAATTATGAGATTTCATTTTTAAAATAAATATTATTTTGATAATATTATTTTACTTGTTTGTGAAATGTATTCCCGGTAAGGTATATTAATCGATATACATGTTTTTATTACTTAATTGTGTGTGTCTGTTACGCTCTCTCTCACCGCAGAAGCCGAAATAGACCTTTCATCTTCACGATGTTTTCAGTCTTGGGCGGCCTCTGGGAGAGCCCCTCCGCCTCGCGATGTGTCTGAGGTGGAGGGCAGGAGGGCTGGCGGAAGGGGGTGAAACAGATCGAACCTAATTTGGCGCACACCCTCAACCGCCCTCCGACGGTGGTTACTTTCTTGTGGTGTAAACTTGGACACCTGAAAGATGTGTGTTGGTGGAAGTGGCAGGTAAAAAACTGAAATTACTTTCGAGAAACGAATAAAAATTAAAATAAAGTTGCAACTGATCAGTGTCAATTAATTGCAGATAAATCGACTACTGTCACGGGACGCAAGCTGTGACAATACATCGCTTATATAGTTAGCGTTGTCTCCCTTGCTAAAACGCAAAACATTTTTTTCTTTAATACACGTGACAAACATTGTTCATTTTGTATTTGTTTCCTCTTTTTCTTTTCTTTCCACACTTTCGCTCTCTTCTATATTTGATTCTCTATTTTCATGGGAACTGGAACTATTTCAATGCAGCATATAGATTGTCGCTTTGTGACAGTTATAAGAAGAAATCAGTAAATACAAACACATATATGGCAAATACACTTATGAATATTTAAGATAGATAGATAGATAGATAGATAGATAGATAGATAGATAGATAGATAGATAGATAGATAGATAGATAGATAGATAGATAGATAGATAGATAGATAGATAGATAGATAGATAGATAGATAGATAGATAGATAGATAGATAGATAGGACTGTATCATAAAGGACCCAAACCTTTCCCTTACTCGTTAGTCTCGGCTTGCCTATATATTACCTAGCGTGATAAATGCAAGCAATACAGTAATTATTCTCACTTAAGTTTAGAAATCAAAATAAATATAAACTTACATCTTCCATTAAGTCAAACTCGTCGTCCACACCTGACTCGTCCCAGAATGCCATCGGGTACCGGTCAGCTTGACTCCGTAAATGCAAAGTCCGAGGAGTAAATATTGCCTCCCTTTTACACAACTCTTCCAGGTCTTGCAGATGCTTGGAAACTAAGGGAGAAAACTCAAGTTGACCGGTAGTTGTCGCGTTTAACTCCATCAAGTGTTGTGCAAATTCCTCTTCCAGCTGAATGATGGACTGAAAGCAATGAGTTTAAACCGTATACTAAAACCTTGAGGAGAACTGGTTAGTTCCACACAGCACACAAACACTCGCACGCACTTTCAAACAACCTCCACATTCTCCATCTCCAGTTGAATGACTGGCTGACACCTAATTACTCCGCAGTTGCAACTAAACTTTGAGATGATCCATATATTTCACACACACACACACACACACACAATCGCGCGCACAAACACGTTCTCCCCATGCACGCACATATGCGCGCACAGACACATACACGTGCGTGCAGATGCACATGTGCACACACGCGCGTGCATACAAGTACACGCATGTACACACACGCACATGCACACACCGTTCTCCTCTGAATGATTGATTGATACCATTTCACTTAACGCGTCACGTAAAGCCTTGAGGAAATCTGACACCGATATCCCCCTCCCTCCCCTTCCGGTTTTGTGTCAATTAAGTGACATTGATCGTCTGTATGGGATAACTGTGTATTTCTTATTTATTAACGTGTTCTTTTCCGTAATTCAAAAAGCGTCCTCCTGTATACACAGCGGAGTTTTTTCCGCTCTTTTTTTTTTACTGCTGTAGACAAGCGAAGACACGATTGTGTACTTAGTGTCTAAGACTCTAAGATCTTCGTAGCCGAGATTTGTAGCCATATCAAAAGAGCAATAGTGCACGAAATATCTCGAACTGTGTCTTGTTTGGATGCACTCATAAATGTGATGTTTTCAACCTTGATTGTGGTTTTCTTTATATATTTTCTGCTTCTCTCTTGCAATAGAATTCTGATCTAATTAAAGGGGAATTAAGTGGTAACCTGATTAAAGAGGAGGTGAGTGGTGACCTAATTATAGGAGACTTGAGCTGTGACCTAATTATAGGAGACTTGAGCTGTGACCTAATTATAGGGGAGTTGAGTTGTGACCTACTTATAGGAGACTTGAGTTGTGACCTAATTATAGGAGACTTGAGTTGTGACCTAATTATAGGGGAGTTTATTGGTTGCGACGTGTACACCTCCTTGGCAGGACAGAGGGTTGTCGAGCCCAACCGGCAGAGGAAATTTCAAAGACCCTAAAACATTACTCCTATTACCCCTCCACGAAATGATATTGTGGAACACTTAGGCCCCACATTGTTAAGTAATTAGGGATCAAACAAAATTGTAGTGTCAACCACTTAGGTCCCACATTTTTAAGTAATTAGGGATCAAACAAAATTGTATTGTCGAATAGTTATACTCCCCATTGTCAAGTAATTAGGAATCAAGCAATGTGATATTGTCGAAAGCTTGTGCCCCACTTTGTCAGGTATTTAGGAATCAAACAAACTTATATTGTCGAACAGTTAGGCTCCAAATTGCCATGTAATTAGGGATCAAACAAACATGTATGTAAATAGGATGAGAAGAAATAGAATTAAAAGGAAAGTGAGGAAAACAGAAGAAGGAAGAGGAACTGTCATATGAAGGAGGAGCAGGTAAAAGAAACAGGAAGAAAAAGAAAGAAGAAGAAAAACGAGGATAAGAAGGAAAAGAGGAGGGGAAATTGAGAAGGAGAAGGGGGTAGGAGAAAAAGGGAAAAGAAAGGAGAGAATTAAAAGGATAAGAAGGAGTAAGGAAGAAACTAATGGAAGGGAGGGAGAAAAGGAAGAGAAGAATGAGGAAGAAAGAAGGAGAAGCAACTCTCTTTGCCTTGAATGGCAACACTAATCTAATCTTTTCCTCCATCAGACGACATCTTTCTGACTGGCCTAAAATGTTTCCATTAGATGAAGAGGAACTGAAAAGAGATAACTTTGATAGGAATATCCATTTACGATAACTCTCATCTCCGACAGCAGCTAAACTTACAAAACATATTTGCTGTTTTTATCTCACATCTCTATTAATCTGACACAATTAGCTGTTGCTTTCAGAATGTACAATTCTGTGGATCGGCAGGACTCATCAATAAATAATTCAGCCTTGAAATCGTGAAATTGTAAACCGCCGCAAAGTAAAAGAGTTTCTCTCCCCCTTTCGATGGTACAGACAACAATCGTCGGTATAAATAAAGATAGAAGGAATTTAATCCCACCTTCATATATAATTACATATATAATGTTATGAACTTCGACCTTCACTGACCTCGCATTCAATAGGGAGTCGACCAATCGGCTCGCTACAAGCCAGCATGAAATCGCCAAGGAGCCGCAGGAAGCGAGGTCGCAGTGACGTCACGACGTGAATATAGCTAGACAGTCCAGCTCTGGGTTGTGCGGCGAGAGCCATGCAGGATGCACGAAGTTCTTGTTCCATTTCTTGCAGACACTGGGAACATCAACAGAAAAAAATATAATAAATAATAAAAGAATACCAAAATAGTATTTTTGAAACTATGCTCGATAGTAATTTTGAATGCAGATCCGTGTTAACGTGATGACGTATTAAAGGGTACAAAGACACTCACTTTCTCCTGTTTTGAAAAAGTGTCATATCAAATAAAAAATGACGTCAGCAGGAAACTATCTTGTGTTATTGCAGATCAGGGAGGGGAAAAACAAGCAAAAGCAAGCTATGAGTATAATAATGCGACAAACATCTGTCGTTGAAGAGAGCAAGTGTCAAGGAGTTTTAAAGAAAATAAATGAATAAATATTCTGTCACTATATAATATAGTTATATGACTACATTATATGACTCTTACTTGACTAATTATAACTATTGATCAGAGAGAATTTTCAATTCTCCAAATAAAAGATGTATATTATTTTATCCTTCTAAGTCAAGTGGGTGATTTCATACATCATCGAGAACTTTAGATTGTTTATACTTCTAGCACTAAAATATGAACATTTCCCCAAGTCTTTAGATTTCTCAAACTTTACTAAACGTTAGAAAAACATTAAATTATCTGGTTCTTATCAAATTAATTTAGAGTATAAAAACCAAAAAATAACCCACGTTAACCTGATCTAGTTGGGACCACGACTTGAACGAGTTGAGCGGAATTGTAGGGAGTACACTGCAAACAGTATGCGTTACATTATAGGGAGTACACTGCAAACAGTATGCGTTACATTAGAGGGAGTACACTGCAAACAGTATGCGTTACATTATAGGGAGCACACTGCAAACAGTACGCGTTACATTGTAGGTGACAATGGTAGCGCCCCCCCCCCCCCCCCCCCACGACACAGTTATTTGCAGTCGTCTGCACAGCCTGTCCCTCCACCAAGCAGCCTCGCGCATCCTGCCGTTGCTGCGCTCACTTCGTCATAATGCTCGCAGTTGTGAGAGTGAAAGCCCCTGCTTCGGACATCTGTAAAATGGTGTTATGTGTTTGCAGCTATAAGAGTGAGTACCCCTGTTAGTGTCAGGTGTATATAGCAGTTTTATTATTACTGTTTTCTACATTTATTCACACAGCGAGGTTACACTTTTGCTAACATGTGGGTCAACGTTGGAAGAGGTGGGGGAGGAGAATAGGAAGACAGATCGTTGCAAGAGGTCAAGTTAGTAAAATGAATATTAAAACTTAACCTCGTTCGCGGCTCTCCTTCAAGACCTTCTTCATTTTCCATCACAATGGCTCTCTGGTGGGTCAAGTTGTAAAGATGTCAGATGTGCGCTAAAAATTATTAAAACTTGGCTAACTCCCTTTATTGAAATGCATTCATCCTGCGAGTCTTGTACAGTAGGCGTGGCTTCCCGGGAATGAAAATGTTTACCCTACAATTCCCGACACTTGTAACTTAATAAACAGACTGTGAGCAACTGCTTCGCCCATATTTAAACCACTACATATTTTACATTTTGGAGCAGGACCAGATAAAAGAACACCAAGAATTGCTTCCCTTTTATTTCCGATGGTACACCTGCCTTGGAAAAGGAGGGAGTTATTTTTTCTGTTATTATACTTTTAAAAAATATTTGAAAGAATAGTTATTATTATAGTTTGTGGAGGCGGTAGTTAATACGACCAGGGCACGAACATATATACTCACGCACTCACACACACACACACACACACACACACACACACACACACACACATACACACATACACGCGGGCACACATTTCTTCGCCATAGCTGCCACGCTTTAATGGATGATTGAGAGTAAGGAGCCCTGACTGTGTGCGATCAGCCATGATGACCACAAAGCCGAGGAGGCTAATAGTGTATTAGACTAGAATTCCAATGTGTTTCATTTTCCACCAAGTTTTAAAGAATAACACTTCTGGCGCTCGACATATCAAGGGCTTACTAGAATCATCGTGACATTATGTTAATAGAAATTGTCAAATGAAAGTTTTTATTTCATTTTAATGTTTGAAGTATGTTTAATATAGTACAGATTATCTAATTAATCATTTGTAAAATAGATGATTGGAAGATAGCTATAATTATTTTCGGAGCAAGTTATTAATATATGGCGATACTATTTTTACTTACATACTAAGTGATAATAGTAACCACCGGACTGCACCAAGCCATCTTGCTCTGCAGAAAGATGGTCACCGAGAAAGAGACAGGTCAAAACATGGGTCACGTACTTGACCCATCGAAAAGATTCTCTCGTTCGAGGACTACTCATCAAGATCTCCGGACAATTATTTGGCGTCTCTAGCTATTCATCACCCCCTAACTTAACTCCGAGTAGATTCCGTTACTGATAATTACGGTTATGTTTATGCTTGACTGATTCTTAATTGCATTTGTACGAAAGCTTCGACGACAAAAATATATTATATTAAATTCAGTTGTGTGTGTGTGTGTGTGTGTGTGTGTGTGTGTGTGTGTGTGTGTGTGTGTGTGTGTGTGTGTATGTATTTGTGAGTGCGTTTCTTAAGGGTAGACCTTATTCTAAACACATATAACATTTTACAATTGTATGAAGCGCAAGGAATGTGCACGGTTGACGTCACAGATATGATGTAATTATGATGTCATATTACTTAATGAAGTTCATAGATTATTACATTTGTTTTGCGGACACTTATAAAGAAGAGTAGAAAAGTGAAGGATAGGAGAGAGAATGGGGGTGTTTTAATGAGAGGGTGTGCGTGAGAGAGAGATTAGTTAAGTGGTAATGATTTAGTTCCTGTTTCATTAGGAAAAGGATTAGCAGACAGCAAGTTAGTTGCACATAAGTATAGTATTGCCTATTTGTTTGGGATTTTTTTCTTTGGGATGGTTTTTTATTTGATTGGTTGGTTGGATTCGTTTATAAATGTTTAAAATGGAGTACGCTTACACACAAAGACTTCGGACGAAAACACAAAGAGACACGCGTCAACAAGAGAAGTGTTTAAAAAGAAGTCAAGGTTTAGGAAAAGATAACTCAAAAACAATTACACCATGACTCTAGTTAGATGACTAAAAGTTTATTGTTGAAAACAGATAATTAAATATCGGGCGTTGAAACTAAGAATTAGAGAGACATGACGTATAATTATGTTGAAACCTTTATAGGCACATATCCAGAATATATTTCTTTTTTCTTTAGAGAAAAGTATGGTAAAGAAGTCAAATCTAAAACTGTTAAATTTGAGACAGTCATCAGATAATGAAACAGATGGGTAAAAAATAAATACAGTGTGACGTAAGGAAATGACGTCATAGATTTATCAACAATTCATTCATTATACTGCAATTTCTTGAAGGATCCCATTAATCTTCAAGAGTAATTATTTTATTTCCACCTCCCTGAGCGAATCATAGCGAGCAATGAACGAACAAAACGGGCCTTTTGAGTGTCACGTCCGCCCGTTGATCTCTTCTGCCATGTCAAAGGAATCTCCAGTCCGTACAGACGACAGAGCTATAGATTTCATTAACACCGTAACGTCACCACACTTTTGCTAGGGTTTAAACCACACACGACAAATACCGTTTTTATCGTGTTGTAATGAAGTACTGGAATACAGTAAAATAGTAGGCAGTAGTACAATTGTAGTACATGAACTGAAATAGCACTCGAAACGTGGCAACATGTTGTAACTAGTGTTCGTAAAACATATCAGTGTTTGACCAAGTGTGTTCTTACTCTTTCAAATGGATTTGTATAAGCGAGAGCCTTAAGGTGAAATATTGTTTGTGTATGGTGTGCATGTTTGTATGTGTATTTGAAAGTGTGCTTGCATTCGACTTAGTTATTTGCCTAAAAATGTAACTTTGCTATTTACCCAACAATACTATTTTGCTATTTGCCCGACAATACGACTTTGCTATTTGCCTGACATTGTGACTTTGCTATTTACCCGACAATACTACTTTGCTATTTGCCCGACAATGTGACTTTGCAATTGCTTCACAATAAGATTTCCGAAAGCAGTGCCACTCCACACTACCCCTATTCTCATACAACGTTAATCTTTCCAGAATCCTGAAATTATTGAGTCCAGGATCACTACCAATAAAGCGACAAAGATGTGAAGTTATTAAGGGAGTCGATGAATAAATTAGTCAATTTATTTACACGAACATACGTGTAAATTTTAAAAAAAGTACACGCAAACAAATAATTAAGAAAGTTATATTGTAGAGAGTAAAGTGTGTACACATAAACTATACATTTTGTCAACATTCTTTCATTGTCATATTTAACTAGTCCAGTAATGTGATTAACATAACTCAGTAGTTTCCTAGATTTGACAGTGGTTATCTAGACCTTACAGTTGTTATCTATATTTGTTGGTGATTGCCTAGACTTGACAGTCTATACCTTATAGTGGTTGCTTAAACTTGACACTGATACACATACCTTACAGTGGCTGCCTACACCTTACGGTTGCCTATTCTTAGACAGTGGTTACCTAGACTTACAGTGGTTGCCTATTTTAGGGTTGCCTAGACTTGACAATGGTTATCTAATCTTGACAATTGTTACCTATACCCTAAAGTAGTTGCCTAGACTTGACACTGATACCTATTCCTTACAGTGGTTGTCTAGACCTTACAGTGGCTGCTAGACTTGACAGTGGCTGCCTAAACTTGACAGTGGTTAACTAAATCTTGACAGGGTTGCCTAGACTTGACAGTGGTTATCTAGTCTCGACAGTGGTTACCTAGACCTTACAGTTGTTGCCTAGACTTTCCAGTGGTTACCTAGACCTTTCAGTGGTTGCCTAGACTTTACGGTTACCAAGATTTTACACTGACACCTACACCTTATGGTGGCTACGAGTACCTTACAGTGGTTGCCTAGACCTTAGCGTGATTACCTAGTCTTGACAATGGTTACCTATACCTTACAGTGGCTGCCTAGACTTGACAGTGGTTACCTAGATCTTACAGTGGTTGCCTAGACATTACAGTGGTTGCCTAGACCTTACAGTGGTTGACTGGACCTTACAGTGGTTGCCTGGACTTGACAGTGGTTACCTAGACCTTACTATGGTTACCTATGAAATTAACAGGTGATAATCAGTAATGTGATTAACAAAACAAGGTTTACAGCACGTTTCAGTCTGAATTTGTAAAGGAAAATGATTAAGTAGATTTTACAAAAATTTAGCTCTATACTTGTCTGGAAATTTCATTAGCTAGATTTTACAGTAGTTGACGATACGACTTGCCCAGATATAATATTAGCTAGATTTTACAATAGTTGACGATAAGACTTGCCCAGATATAATATTAGCTAGATTTTACAATAGTCGACGACAAGACTTGTCCAGATATAATATTAGCTAGATCACAACAGTTCAACTCTGAACTCGATCAGTCCCATAATTATTTAAATTTTACAGGAGTTTACTGCTGGACTTGCCCATACACGTGATTAGCTAATTTTCACAGGAAGTTCACATTTGGACTTGTCTATACAGGTGATTATCTAGTTTTACAGCAGTTCGCCGCTGGAAGTGAGCAAACATATTAGCTAGATATCATACCAGTTGAGCTGTGGACTTGCCCAGATATTACATTAGCAAAATTTCATAGTAATTCACCCCTGGCCTTGCCCAGACATATTATTGGCTAGTTTTCGTAGCATTTCACCTCTGAACTTGCCCAGAAATTTGATTAGCCAGATTCTACACTAATACATGTCTGAACATGCCCAAGTACCTAGTTCGTTAGGTTTCACAGCACTTCACAAGTCTGGATTTGCCCGGGGGAGTTGTTTACTAGGTTTTTAGCAATCCACACGTCTGGATTTGCCAAACTCTGATGTACTGAGTCGCGCATGGGGGTGGAGGAGAAAAAAGAGAGAAAACAAACTTTTTTCCAAGGACTGCAGTAGCTGGAAGGTCATCTGCCTTCGATTATAAAGGTCACAAGTTCGATCCCAAATCTTGTAGGAAAAAAATTAATGGACTATTAACCATTTTTATCTTAAGATAGTGTGATTCATTAATGTCTTATCTGTCGGCTGAAATGATAAAGCTGGTCCCATGCACGCGGGCTAATGATCTTTTGGCAGATGAAAGTGATAAAAGGTAGGAAGATGCACACGAATAAGGGGACACACACGCACACACACATACATATATATGCTTGCGCACACAAACGAACTCGTGTACGCAAAATATTCTTCCAAGAGACTACTTGCATCTGTGTATTACGGCAACAAAATTGGAAACGGGCGCCGAAGAATGAACAAAGAATTAAATAAATGACACAATAGATAAACGAAAATCGATCCAGCTTTGAAGCATTACACAACGTTGTGTAATTTCTTCCCGTTAAGAAACTGCATTGCTAATAGAAGCAGTACAAGCACACATACACAAATGAAAATCTATCAAATAATGCCCCATCATGAGCACGATTCCTAGACGCTTGCTCACACACAGACACACATATATACATACACACATACATATGCACAAACTCACATACATAACGCATACAAACATACACACGAACAAACACATACACACATACAAACATGCATACAGGTAAACTTACATACACATATACAAACACACACATACAAATCAAATAATGCTTCAGAACATCCCGAATGCTCTCCCAAAACTGCCAAAAAACTTATTGTTATCGTTAATGGACAAACAAGGGACGCAATTCGCAAACAGTCTATCTACTAGTAATCAATGTAAATGTATTTTACTAGTAATCACTCGCGTTCTATATTCTTAATGGATGATGACTGACTTGCGGCAGACTGCGGTTGACGAGTGTTTTAAAAAGATTTTTACATAATCTCTCAGCGAACCCTACACGACCTTCGTCACTAAACTCCCGTCGATTGTTTGCAGTGTGCAATATTTACATTTCGGTGTTAAATCGACATCGGTATTGTTGCGCTGAAAGCATAGGCCTTCCTGTCGCTAGCCACGAAAGATTGTCGAGCAGTTCTAGGCTAGCGAACTAACGGGGAGAAAATCTAAATAAAAATATTTCAAGCCAACCGTATGCGTGTTTTCTTGAACCCTCCCCGACTTCTGCGCGACAAAATCCTCTGGACATAAAAGCCTCTGATTAAAATCTTCTTTGTCAAAGGCCCGTGCTGTCAAACATTCAGGTAACAAATCAGGGGAGGTGACTACAACACGCTGCCAATCAAGTCTGCGTTTCAATGTACAATGTTGCGTCAAGTTTCACGTTTAACCTTTCTGTCCGCGACAATGGAATGATAAATGAGGAGAGAAAAATACATTTCGGTATCAGATATTTTACAAGTGTTTCCCGTGCGTAGATTAATATTATTTCAACATGCGATCGTTTTTACTCTTTACGAATATCACATTTGTCTAAGACATATCTACATTAAGTCTCAGCCCGTCAGGTCTGCTGCTGAGTATTTTGTCATTAGTTGTTTCAATGACCAAGAACAGGCTTCTAGCTTTACGTGTTCAGTCTGTATAGTATGCTCTAATGAGGATTTTAACTACATTTAACTATTTAACTACAGTTCTCGCCCCTTACTACAAGAATGTATGGTGCTCCTGTTACCTAGGTATAAGGAACGTGTTTAGAGGAGATTTTTACTCCATGCCCTTCGCCCACAACAGGTCCGAGAGTACAATTTACAGCTCTTTACATGCCCCTCCCCCCCCCCCCCTTTTCAACTCAACTCTGAATTTTAAGAAAAATATTCATTAACAGCAACATTAGTTACCTGTTTAAAATTTACTTTGTTTCTTTGCATGCTTAGGTTTTTCCCTCTTGTTGTTTCACTGTTTGAGGGGATTGTTCGATTATTTTCTTTTCTTTTATCTTTGGTATCTTTCCAAGTAGCAGCTTTAATAGAACTTTATTCAAATGTTGAGATACCACGTTCATTTATAGTAATATTAATTCTTTAATGCATTTATGAGTTTTCTCTTCAGTCTTTATTTAGCATAAAAAAACTGAAGAGAGAGAGAGAGAGAGAGAGAGAGAGAGAGAGAGTGTGGAGGAGTAAATTTACCTATCCCTTAATTGTTGGATGTAAACAACTCAGGTAAAAAATATGCTTGTACTTGGTGATGTAATCTAAACTGGTTTTAGGGGGATGAGTAGTTTTTATTATCCAATAGTTAAGATTTACTAGAATGAGACCAGCCAATGGGCTATTTACCTGTTGTAAAGAATTTATTTTTTAATCACTTTGAAATTGGCATGGCAGAATCTGGTCATGAAATGCTACCATTAGCTTAATGACTGATTGTGAGAAAATGGACTTTAAAATATTTCTTGCATTTTAATATTGAAATGATATACTTGCATTTTATGTAGAGATGTATTATGTAAGTAGAATATTATTTCTACAAATTATGAACTATGATGCATGTAGTATGCTAAACACTCGACATTGTTTCTAGTGAACCTTTTCATAAGCTATTAGACTGTATCTATTATTCAGTGTGCAAGTATCGGGCTAATAATAACTGTTGCAGGAAACTATAAGTTGAGACTTGAATGTAACAAAAAATGGAGCTAGAGATGAAGAAAATGGAAACTTAGAGTTTGGTTTCTGATTGCATATTACAGGAAAGAAGTAGCCTGTTTTCACCAAAATCTCTCGGTTTACTGATTTATAAATTGCTACGACCATGGTAGATGGGAGTAGAATTTACTCCTAGTGTGTAAGCGTGAGGATATACTGCATTCTTTTGATGTATTGAGGCAAATTATGCTCGACTACATCGTAGAATTTCTGGTAAAAGGAAAACTGGAAATTATTTTGGATATAAGGTTGTGTTGTACTGTCACGAGAAAAGCATGGAACCAAAATTATTTTTTTAATTCACAGATCACGCAAGCCAGGCATGGAATAAGGGGAGTAACTACGTATACCCTAACGCATATATAAAATGTAAACGTTTATTTTGTTCTCCAAATTTCATTTAGTTTAAGACAAACGTGTGTAGATATAGTATACGTGTGTCATGTCATGCATAAAATATATACATTTAAGGAGGATTTTATATATTGAGTGAATACAATTATATTTATAAATGTGCATGGATGATTGTATACTTGTTGATGAGCCAAAGAGAAAATGTTAGCAAATGCACATTAGAATTTGCCTAGGTAGTGAAATACATGTAATTATAATCACGTGCACCAGTGAGAGAAGATCACAAAGCATGAATCTTCTAGAATCCAAGAGAAAGAATAAAAGGGAGAACTGAGGGATTAGAATTTTTATGAGAACGTGAATTTTGCATGAAGACAGTAACTTCATAAGAGCAATATTTTTTGGTGAAACTTCGAATAAAGGAAATTACGTCATGTTTACTAAGGAAAGTTGGGAATATCTCTTTCCACCCATTTTTTTCATCCGTCGGCTGCCAAATATCATGAGCATCGAGGCAACTTGTTTGTAAATGCATCATGGTAAAGTGAAAAGTTCAACACTTCAGGACAGCTTATGTATGCAACATCATTTGCATACAGTTAATGACAGATGAGTTATTCAGTCTCTCTGTTTGAGCTTTGTCCTAAAGGTTCTATTCTGTGGTTGAGGAGCGGGCAATTTTTGGACCAATTGAACCCAGAAGGTGCTACATCCATTGCTTTATTTATTTATTTATTTTTGGAGTATTCGTTTTGTTGCCTTATTTTTGTTTGTTTGCTTGCTTATTATTTCTTATGGATTTTATTTGTTTGCTTTTTTTTTTGGTTTATTTTGAGGGATTTAATTTCTTTGTCTATTTATTTCATTTTGCTTTTTTGTTTGTTTTAGTTTCGTTTTCCTTATGCTTTTAGTTCAAAGAATTTGTGCGCTATCGACCTATTACCAACATGCGGATTGACAGTATTCTCAAGGAAAGTACGCCAGAGTCCACGACAGCATTACATGAAATGTACACTGAAGTAGTAACACTGTTATGATCGTTCATTATTCCGAAATGGAAGCTGTGTGGACATGTAGCTAAAACTGTTTACGACCCGGTATGAGTAGAAACATGTTGACAACGTGGGAGAGATTAAAACGTATTCATTCATCCGAATGCCGATAAGTTGTAGAATACAAAGGTAATTATGCTGAGTGGATTACAGTCTATTTATTCACCTCAGGCTTCGGTTATTAAAACAACTTTACACAAACCTGCCTTCCACATAATGACTGCACAAGTCGTGTTAAGTTACAAATTTTGATTGACCTGTCACTGGAATATATATGTACATACTTTTGCGAGTGCATTGAACGGGTTTGCTAGAGATCATTATTATTAAAATTTCCAGGGTGGGCGTGGTGGTGGGGAAGAGTGAGTTTGGGAAGAAGGAGGTAATACCAGTTTACTGGGTGCTGTAAACGTTTGTCTTTAATGTTGTAGAATAAAGGAAACGTTTACAGCACCATTACCAAAGTCTCTGTAAATACTGCAAAATCTTTATATAAATATTTTCTATCTTCTCTACAGTAGAGAGGAAGAAACAATCTTACTCATTTATATAATTCTAACATGATTGTGTATGTTGTATTTTACAAGGAGTAAAGAAATAAAGATAATGATTTTTGCAAATGATTTGCATTGTATTCCTTATGTACAGAGACATAAACAGATCGTGTGTCTTATAATAAAGAAAACTAATGATTTTTCTTGACAAATTTTGTTGTATTTTTTCTTTTAGTGTAAAGACATAAACGGGTCCTGTCCCAACTTATAATGAGAGAAATTAATAAGATGTTTGATATTTTAATGCTCAATTATTATTGAGACATATAAAATTATATTATCTTTATTTTTAAAAATGTGTTGAATTAATTATGTACAAGTTATTATCGCTAGAATCTCTATAACTCCATTTCTGTTCTCTGATAAGAACTATACTGTGATGTATATTAGCACTAATCTGCTGAATTGTATGTTAGGATATAACACTTATAGGTATTGAAATTATTCAAATGTGGTTTCGTGGAAATGTTGTCAAGTAATCTTTTAATTGTATTTGTTACATGTATATTTGATTGTTGATTTAATAAATGTATTGTTAAATGTATTGACCTTCTTACACATATTGATACCATATGTTGGAGAAGGAAGAGAGTGAAAAATAGATTAAAAGATGGATTTATCTTCTCCTTTAATAAGACGTTTTCCACCTATGGAAATATTGTGTAATGGTAAATGTTTGTCTTTAATGTTGTGGAAGAGAGAAAACGTTTACAGCGCCTGCATATCCGCCAAGTGAGAGAGACGAGTGGTGTCTTCTGAAGAATTATTAATAACATAAAGTAAGATTCTCATCACTGGTAATTAGTTATGAAAGATTAATTAATAATAATAATCATAATCCATAAGCAAGATGGCATTAACGTCACATAATGATTAAGTAAAAATAATTTCCTCTAACATTTAAAATACATCTGTATGCATTGGTTGTGAACACTCTCATCCAAGGTGTGAAAGCGATACAATTTCCGGGTGTGAAATATATGATCTAAGTACAAACTGTAATTGAATCAGGAGCTTCAAAATTGAAGATTCGATAATGTTTACTTTTAGGTTTGGAGGAGATTAGAGATTCGATAATTTAAACTTTTAGTTTTGTAGGAACTTCAAGATTCAAAATGCGATAATTTATACCTTTATGTTTGAAGAAGATTCAAGATTCGATAATTTATACTTTTAGGTTTGGAGGAGATTTAAGATTCAAGATTCGATAATTTATACTTTTAGGTTTGGAGGAGATTTAAGATTCAAGATTCGATAATTTATACTTTTAGGTTTAGAGGATATTCAAGATCCAAAAAGTTGATAATTTATACTCTTAGGTTTGGAGGAGATTTAAGATTCAAGATTCGATAATTTATACTTTTAGGTTTGGAGGAGATTCAAGATCCAATAAATTGATAATTTATACTCTTAGGTTTGGAGGAGAATTCAGTAATCATTGACTGATGAATGAAAACTAGAATGCTAGAAAGGTCACGTGTTGAAAACACTACATGCCAAACAAATAAAAGGAAACATCATGAAGTCGCCAATAGAAACAAGTGTCTCAAAGTCTATTTTTTTAAAGACACGTGAAAGACGTTTATAAGTCATATTTGAAATATGCGTCACATATATACGTCACATGTACTCGTCACTAAAAAAATTGGTAAATCTTTCAAAGTGGATTGTGATTAGTCATTTCACACCAACAGACCATCTTAACCGAGAAGTGTTTTCTTTTATAAAATATTTTTTTAAAAACTTTTCTTCTTTTTTTTAAAACATAAAACTGATATTTGAGCTGCTGCAATGAATCATATCCTGCCAAAGAAAGTTTAATCCTGTGGCATGAAGCAATTAATTTTCTTTTCTTGCTTGATTAAATGACTGATTGTTTGTATCTACCTTGTTTAAAATTTCTGCATTCTGTACATTTTAATTTTCCTGTCTCATCAGCCAGAAATATTTTATTTTATTTATCTCATTTTATATGCATAATTTAATTTAGTAGTGTCATTTATACATGTATGATTTATTTTACATAACTCATCAGCTTTGATAAGTTTATTTAATACTCTAGTCATACGTGTATGTATAGTGTGTCTGGAATAAAAATGGCATTGACAAATTGATAATAAGTGACAAAAGAGGTGTGAGTCTTGCTACTAATATATTAATTATTTGTTAAATTCAATTCAAAATAAATCAAATATATAATTAAAACGTAACATTCGATATTATTTTAAATCGCATTTGAAATATATTTTTTTCAAGGTTTTACTGTCTGAAATTAACACAAAAATAAAGATGTCAGCAAATCGGCATTGAAAACATGAGGCGATAAATTAAGTACAATTAGTTCGGTTGGTGGCGTGTTTGCATTGCACTGATATGCACGATTATTCATAGTGAAGATAGTTCAGTGTGTACTTCGACATTTCACATCTTAATGTGAAAGCATGCCGCACTTGGGATATTTCTTATCTGCAGATGGGAGTGAGTTTTACATCGTAAAAACGTGACGTGCAACTTTGGTCACCTCGGTGGACATTTCAAACCTACGTGTGAATTAAGTCACTACCCCCAGGTTTCGACATTTCTTCAGCAATTGAAAGAAAGTTAGTAATGTTCTATAATTTAACGTCAGCAATTGACAGAAAGTTAGTAATGTTTTATAATTTAACGTCAGCAATTGACAGAAAGTTAGTAATGTTCTATAATTTAACGTCAGCAATTGACAGAAAGTTAGTAATGTTTTATAATTTAACGTCAGCAATTGAAAGAGAGTTAGTAATGTTCTATAATTTAACATCCGCAAGCGAATTTTAAATTTTAAGATGAGTTCACACGCAAAATGTACCGCGTGACCTTTAGTTTTAAAGAGCCTCACAGTGAAGAAATAATTCCCTGTCTTCTTCTTTTCAGTATTCATCTCTTTTTTCTTCTTTTCCAAATGCTTCATCTTAAATTCTCTTAGCATCTCAAGAAAAGAAAACACTATTTTAAATCTGTTTTTAGGAACCCCTTCTGCGACACCAGTATACGTTAGGAGTAAACATAAAACCATAATCAATCCATCAGTCAGACATTTTTTACAAATATGAACTGGCTTAAAACCATGTAGCTGGATTTGCTGTTTTATTTGCTAAAGGGAGATAAAAACCGCTAGGTGGCGCTGAGTTTAACACAGTTCTCACTGGTCACAATAACGTAGGGGGAATACCTTCATTGCCATACTGCCCTCTATGTATGCCAACAAAGAATGATTAAACGATTGAATGACTGACTGAGTGACTGATTCATTGGTTGGTTGGTTTATTCATTATTAATTCATTCATTCATTCATTGATCCATTCATTCTACAGCTTTACCTCACGCAAAATTGGAATATATCATGTTTTAGTCAAAGCAGATTATTTTTTGTCACACACGTTGCCACTGACTACACAAGCTGTTATTGGTTCAATTAAGTATTTGTTACACATAGCTAAACAAAATCTGTTTTAAAAAATAGACATTGTCCAATATGTTGCTTGTGAATAAAACCACCATTGTAGCCAAAACACCAAAGCGGTTTATCATTTCAGGGTCAGGAGGAGATCATTGGGGAAAGAATGCACACACTTATGCAGATACATGTGCAACATAAGCAGGAAGATATGTGTTATAACAATAACTTAAAAATAGGCATATATGAAAAAATGGTCAAGCTGGCCGCCCCAGTCCATAGCACTCACCTGCAGAATGTGTCGAGTTATTTCAGGATTAGTTACAGAAAAGCATGCAGGGTTAGTAACAGCAGTAGCGTGTGAATCAACCTCCACCGCAGTGATCAGCAATATACTGGAGATTGAACGTTCACTTGCTTTTTTCGACATCCGGCTGGAATTCCACGAGAAACTGCCCAACCGGCGACGTTCCGCGCGAGACCTCGCCGTGTCGCTGCCGTCGTACCTGTGGCTGCCACCGTCATCGCTCCACCACTCCATGTCCTCCTCATAATCATGATGACCTTTCTTGAAGTTAGGTGCGGAAGCTGTGGCGGTGTTGTCGTTGGCGTGGAATTTGGTCCCGAGTTTGACTGTTGTAAGGGCGTTAAGCCGGAGGTCGCCGGTTTCGTCTGGAATGGACAAGATGTCAGAGTCGAATGCATTGTCGTCATCACTAGAAAGATCTTCCGTCGACTCCCCTCCGCTCGTGCTGCCTGTACCGCTGACGGTTTTTCGGGATTTGGCTGTACGGGCGCGGGAAGTCTGGGCGCGAGATTTCCGGAAATGCGCACTTTTGGGCCTGGGCGGTCGCTGCTGCGCGCGCATGCGCTTGTCTTCCGGCTCCCCGTTGCTCGCTTCTTCGTCTTCCTCGTGGATCGCATGGTCGAGCAAGTTCGGCGCAGACCGCGGGTTGTGACGCAGCGTGTTAACGTCAGTGCGGCTGTGCGACCTTTCTTTCCATGACGTCTTCTCGTCTTTGTCGTCCTCCACGACCTTGTGCAACGGGAACGGTTTGACATCGTCTGGGCGCGGTGTGTACGTAATTTCAGTTCCGCAGGCCACGTCACTTCCAGCTACTCCGTCCTCCTCATCGTCTTCACTGTTGTCGCGACGGTCTCGGACGCGCGAATTCTGTAGTTCTTTCGAAATCTTAGAATGCTCTGTACTGGCGGAACTCCGTCTGTTCCGACTGCCAAGAGAAATGCCTGAGTCGCAGGAATCTGAAAGCACGCGTTCAGAGTTCTTGCGGTCCGAGTTTTGGAAGCCAGCCTTGTCTACGACGCTCACGCTTGCGGGCCCTGTACAAGTGCTGTATCCCGATCCCATGATGTCGCGACCTGGTTTTGAACAGAACTCTGGTGATCAGTTATTGATGACCGCGCTTCATAATGTAGGAGCGGTATCTGAAAAATTTACAGTGAGATTTAAAATTAAGACTTCTTTACAGCAAATGAGTACTCGATTGATGACTTATGACTGGGACTAATGATTGGTAGACAATGACTGATGACTGATGACTGATGAGTAATGTGTAATTAAAATAAAACCGTTAGCAACACGTGATCATAGAAAAGAAAGGTAAATGCAGAACATGCATTCACACACACACACACACACACACACACACACACACACACACACACACACACACACACACATATATATACACACACACACACACACACACACACATATATATATATACACACACACACACACGCACGCACACACAGAGAGACACAAACTCATTATCACCAGTGAGACAATTGGTATGATGTTATTTTCCTTCTACTTCTACAGTTTCGACATGACTTCACTAAATCAGCGTGCATGCCCTTTCGGTTCTTTGTGGTGATGTGATTTAACGATCAAGAGTTGGTGGTGAATCACAGATTCAATTTTACTGACAGCAACAGACCTAATGTTACTGATAGCAAAAGATTGAATGTTACTTACAGAAACAGACCAAATGGGTGTTAGTGGCAGCAATAGACTGAGTGTTACTGATAGCAAACAACCGAATGTTATGCCAGCAACACGAGCTAAAACACTGCATATTTGAGCGAATTAATTACAGTCAGCTATAAATAAGGCATTTCTTGAATTGCGTTTCTAGACTGAAATGAATGATTGACTGATTTCTGACTGACTCATTCATTCTTTGGTTTAATCCGTCACACATCACTCTTTTCAGCCAATGCTAAAGGAGTTTATTTTCTAGTGTGTGGCGTACATCTTGCCAACCATTGTGTTTGTGGGTAATCTCAAAAAACATTCGTCATCACCAAATATGGTTGGCAAAATGTCGCTAGAAGCCCTTTTCTAATAATTGATCGAGCAACAAAGTAAATAATAAAATTAAATTTATTAAATATTAAAAATAACCAGAAAAGCTTTCTAACGAGAATTAAACAACAACAAAAATCATCTCCGCTGACTTCTCGAGGTAATATTACTCGAACAGCATATTTACATATACTCGCGCGCACTCGCACACACACACACACACACACACACACAAAGACGTCATATCTTTTCTTCTTCAGATGAAAGAAACAAGGCAAACCAGTTAACCGACTCTGACAGTAAACTGACGAATCGAGTGTTTGTGAATTTTTATCGAACGCATTTAAATACCCAAATAAAAACCCGACCGACAACAGACGAACGGGTATGACAAATAAGTGTGGTTTAGAAATAAGTCATGGGAGGGAAAATGGAAATTCCCTAGGCGTGGATCATTTGCATGACAACACTGATGGAGCGAAGAAATTATAAACTTCAGCAGAGATGTCTTCTTATTTTTTTTAAGTCACATGTTGCTTGTTACAGATTAATTTCTGTCTTTTAATTGACTCACTGTGAAATGAGTACAAGTGTTTCACTTCCACTCACACAAACACAATATTCGTGAGCGCGCGCGCACACCACCCTCCCCACCACTGACCTATTCTCATATCCAATATCTCATACCCAATAGGACAATTTGAAAGACTCATTAGGTCGATTGGAAAGACTCATTAGGTCGATTGGAAAGACTCATCAGGTCGATTGGAAAGACTCATTAGGTCGATTTGAGAGACGCATCAGGTCGATTGGAGAGACGCATCAGGTCGATTTGAGAGAGGCATCAGGTCGATTGGAGAGACGCATCAGGTCGATTTGAGAGAGGCATCAGGTCGATTGGAGAGACGCATCAGGTCGATTTGAGAGAGGCATCAGGTCGATTGGAGAGACGCATTAGGTCGATTTGAGAGACGCATCAGGTCGATTGGAGAGACGCATCAGGTCGATTTGAGAGAGGCATCAGGTCGATTGGAGAGACGCATTAGTAACAAGCTTGATTCGAGATGGCGACCACGAATTCGTCAATGATTGATAATGTGCTCAGCTTCGTCATTTTTTCTACCAACCAGAGCTTGACGCAGCCCACACTGGATAATCATGGATTATAATTATTTTAAAATGTAAAATTATTATAATAAGTTTCTTTTAAAAAAAGTACCCAGAGGAGAGTAAGGAGGGAGGAAAAAAGAGACAACCCATGAAAGTAGAAGTGGTCGCAGTTGGACGGATGTTGTTTAGGCATCTTTTTATTTGTACCACCGAAAGTTTCCCATTTTAAGTGTGTCGGGCGGCTTTCACGCTTTGGGGGCGGGTTACTTGATCCTTTCTTTTATATAATCCCCGAGTAAATGGTTTTCAACTTTCATCCAACTGAACACTATCGTTACTCAGTTTACCAAGTTCCCTATCAAAAGTCATTGACCTTTTTTTGTATGGGAATAGCTCAATCCACTGTCTTGTAATTAATTTGTCATTCAATTCACCAAAATCTTCGTCTGACCTCAAATCAAGTTTTCCCTGGATCACAGTTTGTTGTCAAGTAATAAGAATGTAAGTGTTCTCGATGCGCTAATCAAGATTTCCCTGGATCACAGTTTGTTGTCAAATAATAAGAATGTAAGTGTTCCCGATGCGCTAATCAAGATTTCCCTGGATCACAGTTTGTTGTCAAGTAATAAGAATGTAAGTGTTCCCGACGCGCTAATCAAGATTTCTCATCGTGGTACTCAAGATCACTCTTTCCTGTCGTTTCTGTTAGTATATCGTTCAGTTCTTCAAAGTCCTCTTTCAAATCTTTCTTCAGTAATTTTCTGGATTAAAGAACGCTATATCGTGCTATTAGTTCATCATTCCATTCACCAAAGTCCTCTTTCAAATCTTTCTTCAGTAATTTTCTGGATTAAAGAACGCTATATCGTGCTATTAGTTCATCATTCCATTCACCAAAGTCCTCTTTCAAATCTTTCTTCAGTAATTTTCTGGATTAAAGAACGCTATATCGTGCTATTAGTTCATCATTCCATTCACCAAAGTCCTCTTTCAAATCTTTCTTCAGTAATTTTCTGGAATAAAGAACGCTATTTCGTGCTATTAGTTCATCATTCCATTCACCAAAGTCCTCTTTCAAACGTTACATCAAATCATTCACTGGACACGTTAGGTGGTCTTTCAGGTTGCGTTCCATTCACTTAAAAGTTTCTTATTTCCTCAAGTATTACGCGCCTTGTCTGGTTGTGACAATATCCACTGGTTACAATTTATAATTACAATCATTATCAAAGTTTGTTTCTTCTATAGCATCGTTCAAAGCGTTCACAACTCTTCGCTCAAATCCTTTATACTGTTCATAACTCTTCGCTAAACTCCTTTTTAATATTGTTCATAACTCTTCTATCAAACCTTTAATACTGCGCACAACTCTGCGCTCAACCACTTTAATACTGCGCACAGCTCTGCACGTAACCCCTTTAATACTGTGCACAACTCTGCGCTCAAACCCTTTAATGCTGTGCACAACTCCCCACTCAAACCCTTTAATACTATGCACAACTCTGCGCTCAACCCCTTTAACACTGCGCACAACTCTGCGCTCAACCCCTTTAATACTTGCAACTCTCCGCTCAACCCCTTATTGCTGTGCACAACTCCTCGCTCAACCTTTAAAATTGTGCATGAGTTCAGTAATTTTTTAAAACAAAAGGAATCAATACTTTATCCGCGTAACTGTTCTTTGTCGAGTTATCATTTATTACAAAAGGCGCTAATGATTTATCAAGATCATTGTTGTTTGCATCATTTAAACCAAAAGAAATTAGTTATTTCCTAGGATATTGTTCTTTTTCGAGTCATCAATGTGTGTGTGTGTGTGTGTGTGTGTGTGTGTGTGTGTGTGTGTGTGTGTGTGTGTGTGTGTGTGTGTGTGAGTGTGTATTCACAACACACCGCTCAGTTACCGCTGGACAGCTGCGAAACTTGTAGAGTTTTGCTGTTTAAAATAATCGATTTTTTTCACTAGAATGTCCGGTTTTCAGCTTCCATTAGTTTTCCAGCCAGACTTTCTACCTGGCGACGATAAATTATCAATTTAATTTGACTTTCCAGGTGACTTTCGCTTTCGTACTCAAGGACTCGTACAAACAGCAGCCAACCATTGTTAAGATAAGGGAACAGTAGGAACAATATCGGCAGCCAACCACTGATAAGATAACAGCATAATAGGATACAGCCTCCTTTTCCGTTGCGAGGCAGTCCGCCAGTTAGTAGACGATATCGATCTGGTTACATAATTTCTTTATTTGACCGTTTAAACAGAAACAACTTCGAAAACTGTATTGGGCCTCGGAGACACACAAAGTTGAGAAATAACTGAGCTGACTGATGGGGGTGGGGGTGTTTCCTTTTCACTGACTCAGCGACTGCCACGTTAAATTTTGCACTTTTGCGTGGGCGTTCAAACTACAAGCCTGTGAGCTCAAAACACGACCGTAAGCGAGTTGAGATCTAATATACTCCACACACATGCACATATATAAACTCTTCCCTTAAGCGCGAAATCGGTCAGCCAGAAGCGCTCCTTCTACCCCCACCCCCCACCCCCAGCCCCAAAACACCCATCTTGAGACAGTGAAGTCAGATTTTCGACAAAGGTAAAAACTCTACTCATTTACATGAGTTACGCGCGTTTTTACATTTCTCTTACAATTAAATATTTGAAACGATATTTGGTGCCCATTATTAGAGTCTGAGTACAGACAATTCAAACACTAAAGCAAGCCATTTCAACTATAGCATTTCTAACACAGGGATCACGTTTTGATTGTTCAGAGTTTTAATTTCTGCCTTTATTTTAAACTTAGCTTGGGTGTACACATGAGTACTAATGCGTGAGTGTGTGTGTGTGTGTGTGTGCGTGCGTGCGTGTGTGTGTGTGTGTGTGTGTGTGTGTGTGTGTGTGTGTCGTCTGTGTGTTTATGCCTAGGCGCGAGGGCGCTTTGTTCTTGCATGTGAGAAGGGCGTGTTAACAAGTTTAAATATGGTATTATTCTAATATTAAATTATATTAATTTTTATTCGTATTTTACATCCCGATTGAACCGGTCGACCATTCCCGGCAAAAAGGAAACAGATTTCCACGTCATACAAATTATACAAACACACGGCATCGGACTGCCCTTAGGTTGATGGGAATACAAAGCCGCTTTTTATCTTAAAAAAAATTTAAATAAACTTTTAAAAAAGCACCATTTATTTCTTTTACGCATGACAAGAACATTTTACACAAAGTTTTAGCCAACAAAGGATAACTTCGCTCGATAACACTTTATTTATTTATTTTTAAATTTACTTTGGCTTCCATCTAATGGAAACCTACAAAACCATTATTTTACAAGAAATGTGCGTGCGTGTATCTCTTTTGGGAAATTCGAATATTAACCTTTCCAACACTTTTAATATGTTCACTTTAAAAACTTTGATCTTCCCTTTTTGTTTCTTGTGTTGAGGAGGGGGAAAGAGGTGTCCATTCATGTCACTGAAGCATTTTGTGACGCCTATGCCACACTAGTTAATGGTTATAATTATTATTGTAAATTATTCACTCATAACTAATTACAAGTGATGAGAATCTTAATTAATTTATGTTATTAATAATTCTTCAGAAGACACGACTCGTCTCTCTCACTTGGCGGATATGTGGGCACTGTAAAAGTTTTCTCTCTTCCACAACATTAAAGACAAACATTTACACTCACACAATATTTCCGTCTTATTAAAGGAGAAAACAAATCCATGTTTAATCTATATTTAGCCAGCCCCCATCCACTCAATGTCTTTCAAACATATAGTTATCAATATGCGTAAGAGGTTCAATAAATTTAACAATAAATGTATTAAATCAGCAATCAAATATACAACATACGCTTATAATCAAAGAACATTTACATTTACATCACTTCACAACTATGTTTGATTAATGCTGGACAACCATTCAGTTTATCCTAGCATAGACATAAGCAGTCAATTAACATAAATACATGATCAAGTTCATTGATATCACAGAAATAAGAGTGGAGTTTCAGAGAAATAGTTAAAGGTCAATGCATAATCCTGTCCAAAGATGGCAGCTGTTGCCAGCACGTTTCACAATCACGCAGCTTGCAACAAGTCACTGCCTTTCATATTTAGGTGAGCCATGCTTATTTTACCTGCATGATAGCGGAATACATGCTGGTTTTCCCAGAACAGCTATTCAAATACAAAACATATCATTAACTGCTTACGCCCTTAAATGAGTACAAACTATTCAATTGTGTAATGGATGAAAAACGGCTGTTTATAAACAAGCTTCTACTCGCTTTTGCATTTATCTTTACCGAAATAACAGTCTGCAGAGATGTCTGTCTAACCTGTAACATTTTTCATTTGTACTCTTTGTTAATAAACAGGACAAGTATTGCATAATAAGTCTCAAAATACATGTTCCTAGTTCGAAGTCAAAGTTCATGTTCCGAAGCATTACGCATTATCCATACACTTTATTGATTTCAATAAGATAGATAGACAGACAGACAAACAGATAGATAGACAAACAGACAGATAGACAGACAGACAAACAGATAGACAGACATGCAGACAGACAGATAGATAGATAGACAGACAGACAGAGATAGATAGATAGATAGATAGATAGATAGATAGATAGATAGATAGATAGATAGATAGATAGATAGATAGATAGATAGATAGATAGATAGATAGATAGATAGATAGATAGATAGATAGATAGGTTGTTTGCAGATATGAGGTTAACTAGAGAAAATGACAGACTGTGAAATATATAAATAGAAATATATATTTATTAGTAGGTAGATATTACAGATAGGTAGATATAAATAAATATTGTTGGTACGTAGATACATAAATATCGCATGGAAGAGCTAAAGGATAACAAACAAGTAAGTTTAGGACCCACTTTATCAAGAATCTGTTTTAGTATCCAAGAGCATTTATACTACATGCATGCCAGCCATCCCTTGACCATTCCATCACCCCTCCATCTTCAAGACATGATTTTAAATACCCAGCACATTAGCAAGGGGATATGTTGGTTGCACACACAGACAGACCTGAAGAATGATGAGATAAAGAGTGCATTGGGCCTCAGCACCAGCTTGCCGAGGAGACAGGTATATTAGGTTAGTTTGTCTTTATATAATTATGTCTTTATATCATTAATTCAACGTTAGAATAAATATATTTTCGATGGAGTCATTAAAAGTAACTACACGCGGACGTAAACAGTTTCTCTGTATACCTACAAGTCAAACAAATTATTAGTATTATAGTATGCTTTCACTGCCAATAAATGATTTCTTTATTCTGTCAGATGACTTGAAGATGTCACGATATTAAAAATGCCCTAGGCATTTTGGAAGCTGGGAGAGTGACATAATGACTGCATTATTTAGACAAGCGAGCGAGCGAGAAACTTACTAGTATATATAATTCTTGAGCAGAAAGAAAAAGAAAGAAGAAATAGGAAAACAAAAGTAGTAAAATGAGGATAAAAGCTGGTTGGGCTGAACATAGGGTCACCAAACCGATTTGCTTTGTGATCTTGGAACTGGCCCGGTTGTTTCCTTTGTGAAGGTCACATCGCTTGCCCTTCCTCAGTAAAGTTGAAGAAAAGCGCTGAGTCCTATATGCTTGCGTGCATGCCGGTCTGCAAAATGTCTTCCCTCCAATCACCATGATTCAATTAGCCAGACACGTCAGTGGGTAGCCAGACAAAGGCAGAAATCACGGGGCGGCGATGATAAGCCGATAATCATTGGTGATTAAATAACCGTAGCAAACGTTCGCGCCAGACGACCTTGCGAGTCTCAGGAACGGACAGAGATTTAAAAGTGTAGACAATGTGCAAGGCTGCTGTTTCCACTGACCCCAAGCCTTCTTGGCCTTAACGCCCTTAAGCTAGAATATAGATACAGCTAAGTGGCTTGTTTGTAACTAGACTAGATGCCAAGGTAGACTATTAGGTTACAAACATGGGAGGTAACTTTCTGGAGACTCGCAATATTGTCTCGTCTGCTGTCTGACCTTCGTGTTTCGCTTCGTTGCCTACCACCTTCCATCTAGTAATCTAGTTTATATTATTATAATTATACCTTCAGGATCGATTTATGTCTGGGTTTCTGACCTAAATATAAATGTCCCAGAAATGGTAGTGTTCTCGGACGAAGGCGCTAGGTGTAACATGCATAATGAGGAATTTCTATTTTGTAATATATAGAAGGTATAATTTGTATTTGTAACACACATAATAAGGATTTTGTAACATACATAATGAGAAATTCGTGTTTGAATCTCTGACAAAGTAAATTTGCCTCTCCCTATTTTTAATTTTAATTGTTATTTAAGTTTCTAAATTGTCAGAGTGGCCCGACCTTAAGCACTCTTTATGGTGTTATTTTGAAAGTGTGTGAGTCTGAAGTAAACAGCCTAAGGCAAGAATATTCTAGATTTGCTGACCTAGAGGAAACTAAGTGAGAAGATTTTTATTATCCAATGATTATGATTTATGAGAACGAGACTAGCCAATGGGCTGAGTTTAAGGAGTTTAGTTGCAGTAGAGAATTTTGCTGTCTATTCACTTTTGAATTTGAAGACAAAGAGAGAAGTCCGACTTGAAGGCAGTTGTTAGCTTGAGTGGTGAGTTAAAACTGACCGATCTCAATCAGAGAATGGACTTAGAAACATTTCATGCATTTCACTATGATACGTTACACTTGTGTTTATGTAAAGATTACTATGTAAGTTGATTTATATCCTACAAATTATTATCTTCATTAACTAAGTGGCGCATATGTCACAGAATCATACATAATGAGAATTCTTTGTAACATACTTTTGAAGAATTTGTACTTCTAACATACATAATGAGGAATTTGTTCTTGTAAGACTCAATTTAAGATTGTTATGGTTAGAGTGGTAATTTGCTTTCACACTAATTCATACAGGTCTACGGAAACGGTATGTCCGGGTACCCACCGATCACACTTGTATCTAGAAATTTAGATAGATAGATAGATAGATAGAAGGATGGACGGATGGATGGACAGACAGGTAGATAGATAGATAGATAGATAGAAGGATGGATGGATGGATGAACAGACAGGTAGATAGATAGATCTAAGTTGTATCTCAAGTGCTTCTCTCAAGTGAAAATAGTTTTTTTTTTCAAACCAGCTAGCTGTCAAACGAGTTATTTCTCAAGATTAGCTAAATGTAGTTCATCCTGTCATAAAGAGCACGCTGTGTCCTTAAAAATATCTTTCAGCATTCATTCAGACACCTAAAATGTATTTTCATTCACACAGTCTCCAAATTTAGAAATAGTTTTAGAGCTTTTGTATGTCAAGTGCTGCATTCAGTCTCCTTGTATTTTTTAACAACACAAGCTATATCTTACTTTTAAATCGAGCACTGATGGACAGGTACTCCAACGTATTATCACGAGACTCTCAAGAGCTAGATTGGAAGAACAGTGAATTCACTCACAAATTTGTAAAGCTCTATATGGCTCGCCCTCACTCGCCTGTGCGTCTTGGACTCCAGTCCATCCCAACCCTCCCGCCCTTTGACATCAGAACTCAAATGGGGACCGTGGGTGTTTGCCAAATTCTTTAGTGGAGGGGACCGGTTGAAAATGATCGAACGCAAACGTCTGGGTCTTAAAGTGGAACAGAGTATCAGGTTCTGTAATGTCCATATTACTTTGTCTTCTTGTAAAGAAAGAGCACGCTTAACTCTGACAGTTTACAAATCTAAGTCGATACCCTTTAGCCCGTTACCTTGTGATAAGCAGTCATCTTAGTGGCATGAGTGCTCTCCACAAAAGGCTGCACTGTCGAAAAAAATTCCGTCAAGTACTCTCACCGTTTGTACCACCACTAGGGGTCGATGGTCGCTTAAGCCGGGAGTGTCTTCAGTCAAGCGTGTAAGTTCAGTTGAGCCTGCTGTCACGTGTGAAGTGCGAGCGTGGACACTTCAGGCAAAGTGTTGATATGCCTTTTGTTCAGCAAGGGGTGACCAGTGATGTCAATACTACGTATTGTTCTAAAGATTAACCCTTTTCTTGGTTGGTGGTGGGGAGGAGGATTGGTTGTATTTATCACTGAGCTCAGCGTGTTTGATAAGAAGTTCATGTTCAGTTTTCTACTTGTGCTGATTTCACTTACAACTACAAGCGCCAAGCTATATCCGTGTGTGTGTGTGTGTGTGTCTGTCTGTCTGTCTTTCTGTCCCTTCTAGAAGAGAGAAGTACATGGTAATGGACGGGAAGAGTGAAGGTTTGAGGGGGAGTTCAGTATTTTCTATTTGAAGGTTTTTGCCCCATCAGCGGTCACCCAGTGGACTACATGAGCACTAAGCTAGCGAACGAGTGGTATTTCCTAGAAGGAATTGAACCCTACTACATGAGCGAGAGTTTTACCTTCCGAGCCACCATTATTTCTATGTTCATTAATTTTACGACATTGTACATTACACTTGTGAATTTTGATCACTGCTGTTTCTTATACTGTGTATGTATAGGGCTAACAAATTATTGCAGGATTTATAAGTTGAGAATGTTTGTAAGAGAGAAAGGAGTTTAGAGATGAAATATAGCTTAAATTTAGTGCTGCCTTAATTTGACTTTGCAGAGCAGAGCAAGCCATTTTTGGTTGTCACTTCATGCGGTGGTGACTACTGTACTGGAATACATTGGTGTGTGCATCCAGCATTGTCGTCAACTTATCAGTAAAGCATGTTGTATGTTTTCCCCGTGAATTACATTCAAGAACCAATATGGCGGAGATTTGTGGCCTGAGTTTGGTCTCGAGATTTCACAAAGATCATTGTGAACATTCCTCGTGGTGTGTTGAGTAAACGTGCATGGAAAATCAGGAACATTCCTCCTGATGTGCATGATAGCACATGCGAAATTCAGGATAATTCTCTACGGTGTACTTGGATAGTGCATCGAAGATTCTGGAACAGTTATTTAATGTGCCTCTAGAAGCGATATGTGGGAACTTGCCTATATATGTTGCAAATGTCTGTGACTGAAACACGTGCCAGCGACAGCCGTCATCTTTGAACAGTTTATGTATATTGACTTTAACTATTTCTCTTAAACTCCACTCTCATTTCCATGATGATATCCATGAACTTGATTATGTATTTATGTTATTGACTGCTTATGTCTATGCCAGGATAAGCTGAATGATTGTCCAGTGTTAATCGAACATTGTTGTGAAGTAGTGTAAATGTCAATGCTCCTGAATTCTGTACTTATGTTGTATATTTGATTGTTGATTAAATAAATTTATTGGCCTTCTTACATATATTGATAACAATATGTTGGAGAGACAGTGGCTGGATGGGGGCTCGCTGAATATAGATTAAAAGACGGATTTATCTTCTCCTTTAGTAAGACGTTTTCCACCTACGGAAATAGTGTGTGGTCAATGTTTGTCTTTAATGTTGTGGAAGAGAGAAAACGTTTACAGCGCCCGCATATCCGGCAAGTGAGAGAGTCGAGTGGTGTCTTCCGGAGAATTATTAATAACATAAATTAAGACTTTAATCACTTGTAATTAGTTGTGGATGATAAATTATTAATAATAATATAACCATTAAAGAGGTGGCGTTGGCGTCACACATACAGTGACACACGAGCATTCACAACCGTATATGTGACAAATACTGTGACTTTTTCCATGACTGTTTTCTGTGACTATTTTTTTTATAACTTTTTTTCACTATAGCTTTTTTTTTCCTGTGACGTTTCCAGCTTTAAATCACCGGATAATGCAAATGCCACTCAGTCAGTGTCACCGATTTCTCTTTGAAGTGTTTTCTAATGTAGTTGGAAAAGGTTTACTGTTTTAAAATCAAAGCCAAAGTTTTATGTATATGCATCTTAGTTTCAATATTATGACCTCTGTAATCACCCCACATAAAGATTTTAATAAAATTTTGACAAATTTAATAAATAATTTTGTTATTTGCATTTTAAATCTGCGATTGCAATACAAACTTCATTAATGGAGATGAGTAACGTCGGTGTCAGTGAGCGAATAGGGATGAATAAGATAGTTAAAATATTAGTTTTTAAAAAATAGAATGTATGAGTGTAGAACGATAGATAGATAGATAGATAGATAGATAGATAGATAGATAGATAGATAGATAGATAGATAGATAGATAGATAGATAGATAGGAATGGGTGGGTGGGTGGATGGAAAGAGATGTATGTATATGTGTGCGTGCGCTCATTTATATAAACACGTCCTGACATATTCATACATAAAACACCCTTCTATTAAATATGGCAACCCCCAAATCGCTGGGGAAATGAACAATATCTCAGTTCTTTACAAGTATTCAGAGTTACAAAGATCTAGTGTTGAGATCGCTCATAAATAAGAGTTTTAGACTGCTCTTAGTGGGGGGGGGGTGCGGTTTCTATAGGCACCTAGCTTATTAGTGTCGCAGACCACGTAGCTTTTTTGTTCGCAGTAAAATAAACCGATTGACTAAAGCCCCGGATGTAAATACCAAGTTATGAAACAACAGAAAACCTCAGCAGCAAGTATTAAAGAAAATCAATGGCATATAAATAGCCCCTCAAAATTTGTGCGTGTGATTGTTTACATTTCTTAATTTAATTCCTCTCTTTAGTGCTGCAACGGTCGCTTACCTAATTATAGAAACCAAAATAATTTAGGCTCCAGCATATATAGGAAAAATAGGTAATAAAATAGCAGATGCACTAACCAAACATAGCCTTACTGTAAATGACTTACAACTCAACATCACTCCAACGCACAAAGAACACTGAGGAGCATTGAGGAAACTCATCTTTACATCATGGGGAACACAATACTACAATTCAGCTAAAAGTTAGGCGAATAAATTATGAAAGATACCCAAGTGATAAATCATGAAAGATACCCAAGTGATAAATCAAAATATATACATAGTAATAGGAGATTTCAATCTTCACTAACTAAACTAAGATTAGGCAGCGAAAAAAACTAAATAGAAAGAAATAAAATGCCAAAAAATAGCCCTAGACTAAACCTAGAGCACATAATTAAAGAATTCAAACTACTAAAACAGGAAAGATGTGAATTAACAATCTACCTAATTGAAAACGACATACCACTGACATGAGTATTTTAATCCCATCCATCAAAGTTTCCATCCACTAGCAGAATTTATTAACATGCACCCCCAAAGGTTAGCCTATAAATAAATAAAATAGACACTAAATAGACTTTAAGTTTAAAAAAATGACTCTCATTTAATAATAAAATAAACTAGGAAAAATACCCCAAATTAAACAGAGTAGATCAAAATAGGGAAAAAAGGCAAGAGCGAAATGGAGTCCGAGAAACGAGGCACCAATAGTGCTGAGAAGACAAATGAGGCACCAGTAGTGCTGAGAAGACAAATGAGGCACCAATAGTGCTGAGAAGACAAATGTGGCACCAGTAGTGATGAGAAGACTAATGAGGCACCAATAGTGATGAGAAGACAAATGAGGCACCAATAGTGCTGAGAAGAGAAATGAGGCACCAAGAGTGCTGGGAGACAAATGAGGCACCAAGACTGGTGGGAATCCGACGACCGCTGGCATCAGGATTGGCTTTGAAGAAGTTCTGGAGTAGGTTGGCTGAGGACCAATGAGAAAGACTCACCCCTGTCTCAGAGAGTTTCAGAGAGGGCAAAGAGTAAAAAGGATCGAATTACGCCAGCCCAATTTTGATAGTCTAGTGTCTACCCCCCCTCCCAAAAACCCCTTCTCCCAGCGCGAAATCAGCGAAAGCTGCAATCGATCCCCATTAATCAGTCATAGCAGTGTTAATAATCTCCTCTTTAATCGACGCGGGCACAAAAAAACTCACACAAAAACTCTTTCTCTCTCCTTCACACACACACACACACACACACACACACACTGACAGCAGGATCCACATGCAGATTCATTCATCAAAGTTGATCATTTACTTTTTTTTTTAATTAACTATTAAATTTAAAAAGGAAAACATTCTCACGATAAGAGGCTTGGCCCAAACAACAATTAGCTAATAAATTTAAAAAGACAAACGTTCTCAAGCTAAGAGGCTTGGTCCAAACAACAATAAGTTTTGCGTTACTTTGAAGTATAATTTGAGTAAACAGAGTACAAGTCCCTGCTTTATGCTTTCGTCGGCAGATAGTGCTCCTGGCACTATGTGCACCATTTATTTTTTTTTACTAATAGTATGATATTTACAGTTAGTTTACGATACTTCACGTTTTGTGTTGGTGGAATTAGCAGCCCATAATTCAAACAGATTTAATTTTGATTTTAATAAAAACAAATTTAAATTTGATTTTTAAAATAAATGTCTGTTAGAGGTGAATTCGTTGTTTGTTTGTTTGTTTTTTAACGAACAAACAAACAGTCGACAGGACTTGCGATAGTTTATCATTTATGTACAGTGATATTTATCTGCTTCTTTATGTATCTACCTACTATTTATCTATCTCCTGTCTGTCTATCTTCTCCAGCTATCCCCACTATCTGCACACAACATATCTATCTATCTATCTAACTGTCTGCCTGTCTGTCTATCTATCTGTCTATCTATCTATCCATCTGTCTATCTAATTATTTGTCTGTCTCTGTTCAAACTAATACTGATCGATTTATCTACTTATCTTTCTAACCTACCGGTATCTATTTGTCTACTTATTTGCCTCATTGTATATTTCGATCTTTCTATTTATCTGTCTGTACAGCTAACTGTCTACCCATTTCTCTCTCTCTTTCTGTCTCACTATCTTTCTGTTTATCTCTTAATATTTACGCCAAACGTTAAGCTTTTAATTAATTAATAAACAATAATAACACGCTTTCAGGATCGGTTTTTTATCTGAATCACTGTTTCCAGAGACAAATAAATATTAATTTACAAAATGGTGAATCATTCTTTTTAAGAAAATAATTTTAAATTGAGAATAATTATAGTTTACTTACCTGGTGTACACCAACCTGTTCGCAGTGATGACCAATCAGTGTGGAGAAGGCCCTTTAACTGAGAACTTTGTTTAGTCAGTTGTGTCCTTTGCATGAAATCTTTACTCAGAAATTTAAGTCTTCTACGTGAAATTTTTACTTAGATCTTTACGTTCTCTACATGAAATCTTTACTCAGAGGACTTTACTTAGATGATGTAAGTTCCTCTTCATGCAATCGTTATTTAGAACGCGCTAGGTCCTATACAACAATGGTTAAGTCCGCTACGTGCAGTCTTTAGGTCATCTACATGAAGTTTTTAGGTCGTCCTCTACATAGATTCTTTAATCAGAAGACTTTGGGTCTTTTGCGTGAAGTCTTTACTTGCGTTCTTTACAGGCAGGCTATATAATTATTTTTAAAATTATTTTTAAAAAAACACAAAACAAAGCCACCTCTTCAAGAATTACAGGTCGTCTTTGCTGACCGGTTTTATGCAGGATAACTAAATGTCCACTACAAGAAGGTAAATTTGTGATAGGTGTGTACCTCTTCTGCAGTCACGTTCGTCTTGAATGGTTTTATGGACATGTACCTGATTTGTACAGGTCACGTGTCATGCTCGTTACGTACTAGACAATCATAGTCGTATGCATTAAGTTTGATTTACACAAAGCACATTCATTTTTTTTTCCAGGCACGATGACCTTCTTTAAAAATATGGCGATCATCTATATCAAGGTTGGTTTGAGCAAATCATAATTAAAGCACTGTAATAAATTTTGCTTAAAGATACATTGCGCAGTCCGTAGAACAATGTTATCTACACGACGGCAGATTTGAACAAGACATGTGCCCTTTATTTCAAGAAAGTTATGCATAAGAACAATTCCGGTCATCTACATCTTAGAGCATCGTCCATATTCGTTTTCTGCCAGTCATTTATGTCATCAACCCACAATTTTTTTTTCTTTATGACGGTTCCGGCCAATAACATTTTATGTTATTTTTGCGACAGAATTAATTATGGTCACAATCTATGCAGGTTTGTAAGTGGAATTTTATGATCATAAACGAACACATTTTGCAGAAACTATTTGCAATCATTCCCCGCTATATCCAAGTCTTGCAAAAGACGTTATCTGTCCACCCGATGATACACATCTATTGCCCAACCGACACCATATGCAAGTTTGCAAAATGTGTACAATCCCTCATTCCCCTAACACGCACGTCTGCCTTTCAGATCGGTAAACGTGCACATTTTGCAGAAGACATTTGCAGTCATGCACACCATATGCAGGTTTTTTTTACGCAAGGGAAATGATACCTTTATCTTGCAGACCGGAAAGTAAAGGGCGCTTGTCCAGGTTCTAGTTTGCCTTTATCTTCTTTTCAATCGAACGGTTAGCGGCACGGCTATGATAGTGAACCTGTCTGAAGCTAGTCTATGTGGAGTATATCTCTTAGTTTGGACTGCTCAATCGGGACAGATCTTAAAGCCCTCGGGGTATTAATGGGATCAATGAACAATCGTCAGCGCTGCCGTTCTTTTTTTTTTTTCTTGCCAAAGAGTCCTTAGTGTCCACGAATCAATAGTCAGGCGTCTGCGAATCATTTTCCCTCTAGTATATATATGTGTGTGACGTCATCTGCCCACGCTCTGCAATCAAAGATTGATATATCTTTACTTATTTTATTATAATTATTATTATAAATCCTATTATATTTATTAACATGCTTCATTTCATCGTTTAATGATACTGTTGCATTATTGTTTATTAAAATCATTACTATTTACCTCGGTATGCTTTGTAATGAAAGAGTGAACTATCAACTGCCGAAATAAAGTGGGGTGGGGTGTTGATTCTACGCTCAGTTTGACTTAGGACTTATTCGACTGGCTTAGTGGAGTGGAACTTAAGATCACGTGATAGCTGATGTAAGACTACTGCAGAAAAAGAGGTGAGGGGAACATTCTAATTTGGTCGGACTTATCACTCAAATTCCACAGCAGATATCTAAGTGTCGGGGTTGCATAATTTTAGTGAGAAAATATGTATGTATAGTCCAAGAAGGGGCGTACTATGGGTTGTTATTTAATGCAATTTATCATGTCAAGTATACAAGATAATGGAAAATGTATTAGCTATTAATTGAAATAATACTTGATTTTATTTCTCATAATTCATATATTGTATATCAAAGGCAATTGTCAGGCATTATTATTTTCGTAAAATTCATCATAGTCTATAAATGGAAAAATGTATATAATAATTATTTTCCATAATTCATTATATAAATGGGGGGGGGGGCGAAGTAAGAGATTATTATTGTCCATAATTCATTGTGTAGCGAACTGTAGCCTATAAATGGAAAAGTGCGGGAGTTTTATTTAATTCAGTAGGGAGGATATAAATGGAAAAAATGCCAACTATTTCAGATAATTTTAAACAATTAAAAGTATATACTTTGAGGGCAATTATAAGTGTACAGATATTAAGGCAATTAAACGTGTACACTTTGAAGGCAATTATGAGGGCAGATATGAGGGCAGTTAAAAGTGTATAATTTGAGGGCAATTAAAAGTGTATACTTTGAGGGCAATTAAAAGTGTGTACTTTGAGGGCAATTAAATGTGTACAACTCTGGGAACAATTAAAAGTGTACAGTTTGAGGGCATTTAATATTGTACAACTTTGAGGATAAATAAAGGTGTACACTTTGAGAGCAATTAATTTGTACACATTGGGGCAATTAAAAGCGTACATTTTGAGGGCAGTTAAAAGTGTACGGCTCTGAGGGCAAATAAAAGCATACACTTTGAGGGCAATTAGAAGTGTACACTTTGTGGCAATGAAAAGTGTATACTTTGAGGGCAATTAAAAGTATACAGACATGAGGTCAATTAAAGTGTTCACTTAGAGAATATTTAAAAGTGTACACTTTGAGAGCAATTAAAAGTTTAGAGATATGATGGCAATTAAAAGTGCACACTTTGAGGGCAATTAAAAGTGTATATTTGAGTGACATTAAAAGTGTACACCTTTGAGAACAATTAAAAGTGTATAATTTGAAGGCAATTAAAAGTGTACATATCTGAGGGCAATTAAAGTGTTCACTTTGAGGGCAATTAAAAGTGTTCAGCTTTGATGGCAATTAAAAGTATACAGCTCTTAGGAGAATTAAAAGCTTACACTTTGAGAAGAATTAAGAAAGAAGGAAATTAAAAGAAAAGTCTTTCGATTAATGAATATTACCATATAAACATTAATATCCAAAACACAGACCAAAAGAATTTTGAGGTTTGCTTGCTGAAATATTTCTGACTGTGATTTGTACAGAATGTCGACAATAGAGCTTATTCTGACTGCTCTCTAGGTTTGAAAAACAACAACTGATTTATGTAGCAATACCGGATGACGATATAATATGTTTAACACCCTTTTCTCCCTTTTCACAGCATATGAAGTGGAACATGATTTAATCTGCTCTTTGGTAAAGGTTCTGAAATCGAGGCGTTGTCCTATGGGAATAAATATTACAATTTCGTCCATGGTTGGTTGGTTATATTCTGTCAATTAATCAAATGTCAAAAGCGAGTGACTCTCTACAAGCCAGGTGTCTATATTCCAGATTGGGGTGGGTGGAGGTGTAATTGTAAATAGATCTGCATCCACAGCTATACACATCATGCACATACTTTATCTCTCACACACAAACACACACACACACACACACACACACTTTGTCTCTCACTCTTTCACACTCTTTATCTCTCTTTCACTCTCTCAAACAGATACACACTTTATCGTTTTTTCACTCACACACACACACATTCACACACACACACATACACACACTCTTTATGTCTCTTTTTACATATATACGCTCACAAATACACACACACACACTCTCTCTTGCGCACGCTGACACACACACACACACACACACTGTCTCTCTCTCTCTTTCTCCTTCTCTCACTCATGCTTCTTAATGTTTGTTAAAAGAGCCAAAATTTCTAACTGTGCTGATGTACAGACTTACCATTATAAATCCCTCTTAATATATGTGTGCAGTTACGTGTATGGTTTGAATTGATTTTGTTTTCCAGAGCCATGGGTTCTTTTTAAGCATTTGTCTCGCCTTACCTACAAACTAAAGTTCAAAACTCTTATAATCAAATGTTCACACCTCCCATAATCCAATGTTCACAGCTCAGATAATTCAATGTTCACAGATCGTGTAACACAATGCGTGCATCTCATTTAACTTAGCGTGTACACGTACGCACACACAAACATATATATTTGCAAATTCTAAAATGTCAGTGTTTACAGCTTGCTTAGACCAATAATTTCACGTCCTATAATCTAATGATTATACTTCCGCTAAATCCTATGTTTATAGTTCTTCTAATCCAGTCCAAGGCAGATAGCTCCTCTAATCCAATGATTATAATTGCAATTAACCAATGTTTATAGTTTCTCTAATCCAGTGTTTATAACTCCTCTAATCCAATGTATATAATTGCAATTAACCAATGTTTATAGTTTCGTTAATCCAGTGTTTATAACTCCTCTAATTCAATGTTTAATGCACCAGTTTTTCAGTGTTTCTAGGTACGATAATCCAATTTTATAACTCATATTAACGAATGTTTAATGCTATAATTACCAGTATTTATAACTATAATGATCCAATATCTATAATAGATCCAATTAGCCAATGTTTACAGTATTTATGAACCAATGCCTACACACCCTATAATCCAATGTTTAAACTGACCATAATCTAATATTTACAGCTCATAATTAATGTTCACAGTTCCTATAATCCTAATGTTATAGTATAAATAATATTCGAAATTTCTGTAAGCTACAGTTACAAACTTCCCTAATCCAGTATTTACAGCTCATAATTAATGTTTACAGTTCCTATAATCCTATAATATAGTAGCAATAATATTTGAAATTTCTGTAAGCTACAATTAAAAGCTTCCTTAATCCAGTATTTACAGCTCCCATAAATCAAACTTTACAATTTCTACAATCAAATATTTAAAGCTCCTAAAATTTCCTGTAGACAGCCAATATAATCAAGTATTTACAACTGGAATATAAAATTTAGCTGACTAGGAGTAAACAGCAATCGATCAAGTGTCGTCCGGAGCATCCTTTGGTTTATTTACTGACACAGGGCGCGACATTTTAAGATGTAATCCGGAACAGCCTTTGGTTTATTTACTGACACAGGGCGCGACATTTTAAGTGTCGGCCGGAACAACCTCTGGTTTATTTACTGACATAGGCTGCGACATTTTAAGATGTCATCCGGAGCATCCTATGGTTTATTTACTGACACAGGCTGCGACATTTTAAGATGTCATCCGGCGCATCCTATGGTTTATTTACTGAGACAGGCTGCGACATTTTAAATGCCAGTGTGCTACCATAAGGTAACGCAGTATGCAAGCTATGCAGGATTTGCCTTGTCTGGCAGTTTCTGACTGCTCATTTAGGGCCTAGGCGCTTGACGGCCCTCATTTTCAGGTCCAGCCATTGGTCTAACCATCGACTTTTTTTAGGTGTCCTATGGTCCCTGTGACCATCTACCCATTTGTATGTTCAACTGCCTATTCATCTAAGTTTTGTTTTGTTTGCTTTTGTCTCGTCGTTATGTTCAACTGCCTATTCATCTAAGTTTTGTTTTGTTTGCTTTTGTCTCATCGTTATGCCCTTTCGACCCCGTGCTAATCTATACATCACCTAGAAAGGCATAGACCTAAGCTTGTTTGCTTTCTTTCTATTCCGTTCTAACGAGAGTGCTCGCCCATGAATGGTAGCATTTGCTTATGTATACTTTTAATTTTTGTCGAGTTCAGTCTGTTTCGGTTTGTCTCTATCTCCTCAAGGTTACTAGTATTGTAATAAACAGAAATATTTCGCTCTTATTAAGAGAAGAATTGTCTAAAGCGAAATTCATACAATACACGAAACACAACTGGCTTTTTTTTTTTAAATCTTATACTTAATCTCAAAACCATGGGTAAAGAGTTCGGTATGGAAATTAATTTGACACAGAAGCTTTTCTCTTAATACAGGCTGTCAACCGATAAAAGCTCTCTGCCGCATCGTAATCTAGCGGAAATTACAACCCCACCATACTGTGGAAAACAATAAGTCTTTGTTAATTTTGGTTTAATACTTGCTTGTTGTTTTGTCGTTTGTTGGATTTAGAGGTTTTCTGATTGTGTGTGTTTGTGTGTGCGCGCGATCGATTATAGATAAATTTGATTCTTTTGTTTAATGTCTATTAAGATTCTCTAGCTATTTTTCTAAAGTAGTTTCATTGCCTTTTTGGAGTTCAATTATGAAACAAATCTTGATTCGATGTTATTTTTTTCTTTTATTCTGGTTTACTTTTCTCCCTTTCCATTTTGGTTAAACTGGTTTCATTTAGGCCATTTTTTGTTTCACTTGTAAGATGTGTATATATATAACAGAGATGTGGCATTTTGTATAGAACTTTACTCAATATAAAGATCTCAAATTCACAAATGCATATACTTGTATCATATGTGCATTTGGTACTAGTACTTTACTTAATTTGCTGCTCAAGAAACTCAATCCACAGCAGAGTTGTGTGATCAACGCGTGTGCATAAAATGATGCCATAGAGATATAACCGATTGTGCAATTGCCATGGAGACTTTAAATGTGTGTGGAGTAATATCCACACAACAGCTGTGTTCAGTAATGTCTGAAAGACAATAGCTGTATGCCTTGGAGACATTGCATACAGTATGCATCTTTAAATACTATGCATTTATTTCCTATACGTCTACAGCAATTCCATGGAGATATGAGCCGTGAGTGTAGTAATGTCATAGACATGACAGCTTAGTGTGAGGTAATGACATGAGATAACAGCTGAGCGTGATGTAATGTCATGGAGATAATAACTGTATATTTAGTAATGTCACAGAGACAATACATGTGTGAGAAGTCATGTCATAGAGACAGTAAATGTGCACGCATTAATACCAAGGAGTTAAGCGTACCGTAATGTCATGGAGACAATTTTATATTCCGATGAGACAATAGTTATGTTTGCAGAAATCCTGTGGAGACACGAATGTATGTAAAGTAATACTATGGAGACAACGGCTGTGTGAAGTAATACTATGGAGACAACGGCTGTGTGTGAAGAAATACTGGAGACAAAAGTTGGTGTGTAATAATGCCATGACGACAATAACTGTTTATGAAATAATACCACGGTGACAATAATTATGTGTGAAGTAATTATCAAGGTGGCAATAACTATGTCAGAAGTATAATAATGTCATGATGACAATACCTGTATACGTAAAACCTTAGAAAAAGCAAGTGTGCTTTGGAGAGATAGTACTGCGTGAATTTTGCGCAGAAATAATCTGGAGTCAATAATCTATGCTATCAAACACGCACAAACACAAGATAGACAAATAGACAGACAGAGAGAGAGAGAGAGATATGTTCAAAAATATTGCTAATTCAGCAGTTCTTTTCAGAAGATGACGTCGACAAAAGCCGTTGAATCGTTCCTTAATGTAGTCAAGATAACTCGAGTCCACTATGGCTTATTGTATTTGAAGTGAAGAAGACTTTCCACCAGACAAAATGCACCATACGACGAAAGATCCACTAACGATCAGACTTGTTAGACTGGTCACATTTGTTGAAAATTTATCGACCAAACGAACATGAAATGGTGCTTCTATGTCCTTCAGTTTGCGATAGGGTCTGTTGAAAGGTCATTGTTAACGTTTTTTTGTTTTGTCGGTTGCTTACTTGCTTCGTTTGATTTGGTTTAGTTAATTTTTAATGGAAATATTTCAACGACAAGATAGCATACATATATGTCTCTGTGATAGTATTCAGAGCAATGCACAAGGGTTATCAGGTATGTTTTGGCCTATGAAGAAATGGGAAATATAGTCTTATATATGTAGTGATTGTACTGTAATTAATATAATCTCTATCACATTGCATGCTGATTAGTAATAGTCAAATATGTGTACCGCTTTTACTGCAAATAGTTTCTTTACCTTGTTTCATTTTGGATGATAATAAAATAACTAACTAATATTTCTATTTTAAATAATCTAATCTTTACCCTGTTTCATTTTGGATGATAATAAAATAACTAAGTAATATTTCCATTTAAATAATCTAATCTTTACCCTGTTTCATTTTGAAAGGTATGAGTCTAATACCTTGTGTGCTATTGTGTGTTTATTAGTGTGATATATACCATGGTTCATTCCGGATAGTGTGGCGGAGTAATTTTGCCTATCCCTATTTCTAAACTAAATCAATATATCTTTGTTGCCAATGCTAACGTGACCTTGGGCACTGCTTATTTTTGTAAGTGGCCGAATTAGAGTAAACAACTCAGGTGGAGAATATGCTTGAACTTGCTGACGTAATCTAAACCAGTCTTATATGGATGAGAAGTTTTTATTATCCAATGGTTAAGATTTGCAAAGAACGAGACCAGCCAATGGGCTGAGACCAAAGTTTATCTGCCCAAATCGTTCTATTTTCTAATCACATTAAATTTGGTGTTGCAGAAGTCCGGTCATGAAAAGCAGCCATTAGCATAATGGGAAGAAGCATTCCTTTTTTAGAATCTCCGAGATTGCTGGAAATTTGGGATTTTCTTCCTGGTTCCCGGTTTATTGAATTATAAACCGTTACGACATGGCAGATTCGAGAAGTTTCTACCCCAGTGTAAGTGTATGGAATCACTGCATTCTGGTAATGTATGTGATAGCAAGAAATGCTCAACTACATCATAGAAATTCTGGTATAGGGAAGTTACTTGAAATTGCTACATTGTTGTTCTGCTTGAGGGAACTAATATGCCCAGATTAATCTCAATAGAATTGTGGCTCATGGAACATTCTATAGTATGCTAGAAGAACACATGAAGAACTGTTAATTCTGTTGCAAACAATAAGCTTGTGACATTGTTACGAAAGCATGCAAAAGACTATTGTGGCATCTTCTAGACAAGGTTATGTACAAACTAGTATTGCTTATCTCTCTATAACTCCATTTCTCCCCTCTGATAAGAATGATCCTGTGATTTATATGATTTATATTGATACTAATCTCTAAATTATGTGTTAGGATATAAGACTGTATAAGCATTGAAATTATTTAAACGTAGTTTCATGGGAATATTGATGTCAAATAATCTTTTCATTGCATTTTATGTGTATATTTTATTGTTGATTCAATAAATTTATTAACCTTCTTACATATATTGAGAACTATATGCCTGAGAGACTGTGTTTGGATGGGGGTTCGCTAAATATATATATTAAAGGGATTTATCTTTTCCTTTTGTACGAAGTTTTCCACCTATCGAAATAATGTGTGAAGGTAAATGTTGTGGAAGAGAAAAAACGGTTACATCATCCACATATCCGCCAAGTGAGAAAGACGAGTGATGTCTTCTGGAGACTTATTAAGAATATAAATTAAGATTCCCATCACTTGTAATTAGTTATGGATGATTAATAATAATAATAATAATCATAACCAATATCTAGGGTGGCGTTGTGTCACAGATAGTGATAGTCTGATAGTTGGAGTGTAACTTGTAGAACCTTAACCATATTTCATTAAGAATGGAAATAGTTTATTTTGTGCAGTATTTATATTGCAGTTAATGTTATGTAAAACAAGGTTGAAAAGTAGGCAGATATCGGTTCTTCCATCCAAACATTCGACAGTAATTTCAGGTTCTGTAAAATCATTCAAATCAAAGCTGATCTTGTGAATGTCACGTATTGTGAAGACAAAAGTCTCCTCTGCATTTCACAATTATGATGAAAGTGGCATGTGATTGTGATTTTAGTCCTTCGCCATTGGTTATCTACATTCAAACATTTCTGGAGCACTTTGAAAAGAGACTTCAACAGGTCATTATCACTGAGCTCAAGGCTGCCTTACTTCTGAATCCCTTTACTTGCTAACTAAGGTAACAAAAATGGCTACTTCGATTGCGAGATTCATTTAAATAAGAAGTGGAACTTGGACTTTTAATTGGAGATACTGTTATAATAATTGTGCGCAAATGATAATTTCTGGAATCTTGTTAATCGAAAAGGGTTTCCCGTTTTCAAAGATGTAGTGTGCAAAATAAAATCTTTTTTTCGATTCCACTTATCTATGTGAAGTTTTTAACGATGAAGATAATAGAGGCAAAATACAGAAACTGACTTGTGAATAACAATCTTGACGATTGTTTATAAACTGAAATATAATTGTACTCTCCCAATTGCAAAAAAAAAAAAACTGGCTAGTGAAATGCAGTGCCAAAAATCACACTGACCTATCACAAAAACCACGTGAGTTAATAATGAATTAATATTCTTTTCTCCATTCATTGCTAATGTGCGCTTGTGATTAAAGCTTGTGCTCAAACTTTTTTCACATGTGTTTTTTTTAAATTGAAATCCGGATACAAGTAACAATAAACTTGCGTTTAAACTTTTTCACATTTTTATTTTTTTATTGAAATCCAGATAAAGTAACAGTAAAACTTGTGTTTAAACTTTTTCATACTTATTTGTGTGGTGAAATGCAGATAAAGTAACAGTAAAACTTGTGTTTAAACTTTTTGCATGCCTATTTGTTTGTTGAAATCTAGATAAAGTAACAGTAAAACTTGTGCTTAACTATTTTCGTATTTATTTGTTTATTGAAATCCGGATACAAGTAACAAGAAAATGTGTGTTTAAACTGTTTTCGTATTTATTTGTTTATTGAAATTCGGATAAAAGTAACAAGAATATTTGCATTTAAACATTTTTCATATTTATTTGTTTATTGAAATCCGGATACAAGTAACTAGAAAAATTGTGCTTGGATTTATTTCACATTTATTTATTTATTGACATCCGGATACAAAGTAACAATAAAACGTGTGCTTAAACCCTATTTGTTGGTTTATTGAAATCCGGATACAAATATCAACAAAACGTGCTTAAACTTTTTTCAGATCTTTCGTTTATTGAAATCCGAATAGAAATAGCAAGAAACCCTGTGCTTAAACGTTTTTCATATTTATTTGTTTATTGAAATCTGGATACAAGTTTATGCACAAGTTTTGTTGTTTTATGAGAGTTTGCTTATTATTTAACGTCCAGTACAAAAGTTTTGTTGTTTTATGAGAGTTTGCTTATTATTTAACGTCCAGTACACAAGTTTTGTTGTTTTATGAGAGTTTGCTTATTATTTAACGTCCAGTACACAAGTTTTGTTGTTTTATGAGAGTTTGCTTATTATTTAACGTCCAGTACAAAAGTTTTGTTGTTTTATGAGAGTTTGCTTATTATTTAACGTCCAGTACACAAGTTTTGTTGTTTTATGAGAGTTTGCTTATTATTTAACGTCCAGTACAAAAGTTTTGTTGTTTTATGAGAGTTTGCTTATTATTTAACGTCCAGTACAAAAGTTTTGTTGTTTTATGAGAGTTTGCTTATTATTTAACGTCCAGTACACAAGTTTTGTTGTTTTATGAGAGTTTGCTTATTATTTAACGTCCAGTACAAAATAAGCTTTGAATTATTGTCTCCCGCCACACTCTTGTGAAAATGTGAATTGCTCTTGGCTACAAAAAGGTTTGGAACCAATAAATTATAGTATTTATGTGGCATTGTGAATGACAATAGTCTTATGTGTATAGTATTTATGTTGCAATTAGTGAAATCTTAACTGTGTTACATTGTGAATGGCAATAGTCTTATGTGTATAGTATTTATGTTGAAATTAGTGAAATCTTAACTGTGTTACATTGTGAATGGCAATATGTATGGTATTTTTGTTGTAGTTAGTTAGTTCATTCTTAACCATTTTTCATTGTGAAAGGCAATAGTCTAATACGTAAGGTATTTATGTTGCACTTAGTGCAATATTAACCTTGTTTCATTGTGAATGGCAATAGTGTTATATGGTATAGCATTTATAGTGCAGCTACTGTAATCTTAAGTATGTTTCATTGTGAATGGCAATAGACTTATGTGTATAGCTTTTATGTTGCATCTAGTGCAATCTTAACTATGTTTCATTGTGAACTGACAATAGTCTAGTATGTATAGTACTTATGTCGCAACTACTGCAATCTAAAACATGTTTCGTATCAATTGCTAAATAGTAAAAGAAAGTAACATAGATACAGTGTGTTGCCCCTAAGCAACAGGAACACTGAAATACATCCAACAAAATGTCAGTCTTGAATAGGTATCATGTGACGACAGTTATTTATTTATCAGGGCACAGTACTCATAAGAACGTGTCATCACCCCTATTGTGTCTTTCTTTTCTTCGTTTGGTCATACTTTTTTTTTCTTTCTTTAATCCTGAATGAATTAATAATTATCGTTCTATCTGCCTTCCCTGTATACTTTCTTTATTTCTTTCTTTCCTTTATTTTGTTCAAGGTTTCATTTCTATAACTCTTCAATACATGAGCGTTGCTGTTTTGGTAATTTAAGGATGAAGTTTTAATTTTCATTTATGAACATTTATTATGATTCATTGATGTCACAAATGATAAAAACACAAAACATAAAAATGCTGCAGAATCAACCCATGAATGCTTTCCATCCAATTTCAAGGCGACTCACTTTTAAACATAGCTTTGATGCAAATAGTTAATATCTTCCATTATTGCCATTATTGCCATTATAGCTATTATTGCCATTATTCAGAAACTTTACAGATACGTGGAACCAATCTGTGGCGCGATGTCTAATCGATTTTTTTTTTAAAGTAAAAATTACTGAAGGCATCTCGCATAACGAAAACACTTCAGTATGAGTTTATTATAGCAAGCTCTTTAAAAATAGACAGCTTTTAATATTGTTCAACCTTTCACTAATACAATCTTTAATAGCCGTGTCTAGTGAGTCGAAAATAGACAGCTTTTAATATTGTTAAATACTTTTCACTAATACAATCTTTAATAGCAGTGTCTAGTGGGTCGAAAATATACAGCAGCGCCAAGGTTAAACTCGCGAGATTTTAAGTCGATCTCACAGTAGATTTGCTACGCGTGACGACTCGCTCTCTGGACTCCTGTATTAGATGTGTACTTTAAGTTTAGCCGCTTTCCTTTTGTTTTCAAGTTCAGGCTTATAGATGAGTACTTTAAATTTAGCCGCTTTCCTTTTGTTTTCAAGTTCAGACTTATAGATGTGTACTTAAGTTTAGCCGTTTTTCTTTCATTTTAAAGTTCAGTTTTGTAAATGTGTCTTATTTTGAAAACACAGCCCATGCAAAACATGCATTCCAACTGCTAATACATCTGACTTCTCTTGACAGTTCAATGTTCTAGTTGTGTGGGGATTTCTCAAAATATATTTGTAGAGTTAGAGAAAGGAATTCCTAATATTTCGCTTTTAAATTTATGTCAAACTGTGATATTCTCAAAGTAGAGCTCAGTCTTAAACGTATCCTATGTAGTCAATAAAGTTATAAATAGATCATAGTAAGTAGATCATTGCTCCTTAAATTTAAAGATGGCAAATTCTCTAGCTCATTTAAAAAGTAGTGTGTATTATTATTATTATTATTATTATTATTATTATTATTATTATTATTATTATTGATGCATAGTTCAATGTTAAAAAAGTCCTCATATACATTGCACATCTGTCCTGCAAAAGTGTGTGTCCTATTTTCTAAGTGCAGATGTAAAATCAGTACCAATGCAGGCCTCTTCTACAGCTCGGCAGTTTACACTTGTTATGATTGCTAAAGGCTCTTGTTTCGAGTCTCAAGTTTCTCGCTATTACATGCGACTCGCTTTAATCATATTGAGTAATTCTAGTCTGAGAGTTGTGAGTGGATTTTTGTTACATTAAATGTGTTGTTCCATACAGTGAGCCGCTTCTGTAACATTAATTTTATGAAATAGGTCAGTTGTTATAACAATTGTTTATTTCATCTTGGTTTTTCCTTGTACGTCACAGTTCGCTGTTGAACACGTAAATTTAAATCCCCGTTACAAGGTATGTGAATTTCAGTGAATACTAATTAAATATTGTCTATTATGATAGTATGTTCTATAGTTCTCTCCGAACTGCGTTAGGCATATTATAGATGTGAACTTCAATGAGGAAATTTGTAGTTCCTGTGTATCAATTTTTAAAAAATAGATTTATTATATTTTTCATATTATAGATATAAAATTTAGCGTTACATTTTAATGCTTATATAGCTTAGCTCAGTTTAGAGTTGTACCGTATTTGTAATCAAATTCGCGAGTTGACCAGTCTTGACATTTAAATCCTACATCTTGTCAACTAAAAAAACTCAGTTCCATGTCGATATTAGACGTTATCACTAGACTATTTCAAGCCAGTTGTGGTGTCAATATTGACATCTCCACTACAGGATTTCAAGCCAGTTGTGGTGTCAATATTGACGTCTCCACTACAGGATTTCAAGCCAGTTGTGGTGTCAATATTGACATCTCCACTACAGGATTTCAAGCCAGTTGTGGTGTCAATATCGACATCTCCACTATAGGATTTTAAGCCAGTTGTGGTGTCAATATTGATATCTCCACTACAGGATTTCAAGCCAGTTGTGGTGTCAATATTGACATCTCCACTACAGGATTTCAAGACAGTTGTGGTGTCAATATTGACATCTCCACTACAGGATTTCAAGACAGTTGTGATATTGACATGGAGACTTGGGACAGCAGTTAGGTGGTGGCGGGAGGCAGGGTGTGGAAATGTTTGTTTAAGTACAGAAATTCTGCCAACAATCTGTAAATACATTTATTCTAATAGGGACCATTTCATTTACATTTTTGTTTTGTTTTCTCTCTCTCTCTCTCTCTCTCTCTCTCTCTCTCTCTCTCTCTCTCTCTCTCTCTCTCTCTCTCTCTCTCTCTCTCTCTCTCTCTCTCTCTCTCTCTCCCCGTTTTGTTTCATTTGTTTCATTAACTTTTATCTTTAGCCCGTGTCTTCTTTCGCTTTTATTTACTTTTTTAAAAAGTATTTCGACTTGTATTGCTTGCTTATAAAAGCAAATATTTTTACTCTTATTTTTCAAGTGTTTTTTTCTTTCGTTCAAAAAGCAAAACAAATTGTTTCCTTCTCAATATCTATACTTCAGTATCATTTATTGATTAAGAATATATCTATATAGCAAGGCAGTTATACTTTCTTAATATTTTTTAAAGGGCGCCTACATCCGCGCTATATCTTTTGACAAGTAACATTGTACCATTGTATCATTGTAGCATTGTAACATTGTAACATTGTATCATTGTACCATTGTAACATTACACCATTGTTCACTAATCAAAGCGACAGTTAAGCGTGCACTCTCGACCATGCATAGTTTAGGGTGCAAGGGGTTGTGCACCAATCTTCATGGGACATGAATAAGGCCTTTAGTTGTTTCAGTTTTCGAACGGTAAAGAAAGAAAGATTGTTCTGTTCTTTAGCGCTTATTTTTTTATTTATCGTTTATCTCTTTTGGTATCGTTTATTTCGCTTTGTATTAAAATAAACGGTAAATTGAAATAGGTCCGTGTACATTTATCTGTTCAAAAAAAGTAGATACTTTCTTCGACATTAAAAGGAACAAAAATCTAAAATAGGTCAGAAGTAGCTTACTATTTAAAACAAAAGACTCTATTAGTAAATGTACAATATGCTTGCCATCCAATAATAACAAAGTACCGGATGAATCGAAACAAGACATAACAAAAAATCTATTAAAAAGCATGGCCCAATTTAAAAGAGAGACACGATAGGTTCATGCATGTTCCAGACACTCGCCAGCCATTTTGAATGCGATATGAAGTATGCATCCATGCAAAGTCCTGTCTAGTAAATAGATTTCGTTGGAATAGCACTGCAAATTAAAGTAAATAAAATGTATATTAATTAAATGCAAATAATGGAATAAATAGTTTATGTATGAAATCCTATATAAGTTTACAAATTCCGCGAAGCCACGGTCATTGAACACGTTCAAAGTGAGGGTGTCAAATGGCGAAAATGTAATCATTTCACGTACCACAGCTAATGGGCACACGTCTTTCAGCAAGTGGCCGCTATTAGTTACAATTGTTCAACAGTGGTTTTATCTTCACATTGATAAAACTAATTTTTCCATTGCCGACTCTTGCATTTCATTAATCAATCCTCTACTGATAAGCATTTTATTTTTTTTTAAAGTGGGGAGGGAGGGTTCGACAATTACACTTTATATTTATACAAGTCAGTAGTTCCGAACGCCAGGAGTGCTGTTTTGTCTTCTACGTCTGTTAAAAAAAAATTCAGTGTGCACTGGAATCTGCGGAGAAAATGAGGAACGTAAGAGTGTATATATATGTTTGGCGAGGGGGGTTAGGTTGCTGGGTGGAGGCTGAAAGGCAAGTCTGAAATGCATAAAAATGTCTTCATAAAGAATCAATACAAAACAAAATAGAGACATTACGTCACACCTTTAGCATTCTAAAGATACAACCTGAGATTACAAAAGGGTCACCCCACTTCCAGTGCATTACAAAGTGATTGATTTCCTTTGGACCATTTTCTGGCAGTAAGTAGATTTTGAATTTGAAACACTTTCTGCCCACAGACATTTTTTTTTTGGTCCTTATTCACCGACTGCAGAAAAGGTTATTGCTCCAAAGTATGACGCACGCAAATTTATTAGAGCGTGAAAATAAATGGTTTTGCATCAGATCATTTTTATCGAGGCCGCAGGTGAATAAAAATATATTTATTATTATGATGATTGTTATTATTATTTCTATTCTTGTTGTTTAATCTTTTTCACGGTCATACATAGAGATTGCTGTTTTGTTCTCAGTGGAGGAGGAGTACGCGGGACAGGTGGGACTGGTAAGAGAGGTGGGACTGGTAGGACAGGTGGGACTGGTAGTTTTAGATTGTCCTAGAGGAGCGAGCAAAGTCAGTGAGACGTACGTGACGTCACAAAGTCTAACCTGGACTGTTTACAAGAAAATCTACTAGCATTTTAAGATAATTATTATATAAACATAATAAACATAATCATAATAATAATAATAAACAACGATTTTGTTTACTGACCTCCCATGATTGTGTTGATTGAGGTCACGCACAAACTGTTTACTGAGATCATTTACGATTATTTTTATTGAGACCTTTCGCGATACTATTTTCTGAGATCATCTATAACTCTATTTCTGAGGCAATCCCTGATTCTGTTATTTAATGTTTACTGCGACCATATAATCATTCTGTTCACTTAGAGACTCCCTTGATAATAATGCTGATCAAAACCAGAAATATTTTCTAGGATTGCGATGACAATAACAGCAATGGCAAGGCTGACGATAGTTTGGAATGACAGAAACATCTCAGTCAGCTCAAAGATCAGATTGATGCGCTCCTTGATTGTATCTGTGTTTTATGTGCCTGTGAGTCATGGACCCTCGCAGTGGATCTCGAAAGGATGATATACAAGCTACTGAAATGAAATGCTTTCGAAGGTTGCTCGGCATTTCATATAGAGATCATGTCACGAATGGGGAAATGGGAAACAGAATTAGGCAAGCCATTGGGTCCTATGAAGAGCTATTGGCCATTGTGGGGAAAAACGCAAAATGAAATAGAATGGGCATGTCACACGATCAACAGGGCTTGCCAAGACAATCATGTAAGGTACTGTGCCAGGAGGGCGAGGGAGAGTAAGACAGAGGAAATATGGGAGGATAACCTCTCAGAGTGGATAGGGCTGAAACTGAGCAATACAGTAAGATTATCAGAGAACAGAATGGAATGGAGGAAAATGGTTGTCAGGTCATCAGTGGTGCCCCAACGGTCGACAAGACTAAGGGATAGATAGATAGATAGAGAGAGAGAGAGAGAGAGAGAGAGAGAGAGAGAGAGATAGATAGATAGATAGATAGATAGATAGATAGATGATAGATAGATAGATAGATAGATAGATTGATTGATGATAATTATTGATAACTAACAGTTTTCATGATTCTCTTTATTTGTAAAGAAAGGGCAAAAGAAAGAAAGAAAGAAAGAAAGAAAGAAAGAAAGAAAGAAAGAAAGAAAGAAAGAAAGAAAGGAAGGAAGGAAGGAAGGAAGGAAGGAAGGAAGGAAGGAAGGAAGGAAGGAGGGAAGGAAGGAAGGAAGATAGAAAGAAAGATTGATCGATACACCCATTCCAGGATGAGAATCAAGTAATTGTAATTGATCCGACAAGGAAAGAAAATCTACTGTCGAGCGTAAATAATAAACAACGTTCCTCTAAATGAACCGTGATAGAAAACGCTTAAAGATTACCTTTATAGCATAGAACATTCTTGAATCATTACCTGGAATAATGTACAGCACCGGAAACGTCAAGAAACTGGGAAAGGGAAATAAAACCAGGTCAACTTTCTGGGCCAACTAAAATAAAAATGCAAAGGTTTCACTTGATTCTAAAATTAGTCTGATCGCTCAGTTGATTGGTTATTATGTGAAACATCAATATAAAATCACTGGACTAAAATAATCAAACATCCAAAGACAGAACGAAATCCGTCCTATATGCCTACTATTAAAAGACTTAGATGGCATAACTATGAACCTCATTTCAAAGAACAGATCTAAACGAATCCTGTTATACTTCCATGAGTTCAAACAACCACTGCTGTTCAAACATTTGTAAATAGAAATGATAAGCTCGAATATAACAAACTTGAAATTAATTGCAATCTGCTTTGCAAAACAACAGGTTACTCTATTCCTTGATCAGGCATCTGGCAAAACCATTGCTAAAGCAAACATTAAACTAGACTTATAAATTTGAAATTTTCAGCCCACAAAAAAGAGAAAAACAACCCAGAGCAAATAAACTTATTCTAAACAGCTACACGTCGTTAATCACAACTCCACCAATATACTATGCAGCTCAGCCAATATAACAAATTCATTTTAAAGCAAGCATGCCTACTTCACTTACATACAGCCAATAAAACAACTTCATTTTAAAGCAAGCATGCCTACTTTCAATTACATACAGCCAATAAAACAACTTCACTTTTAAAGCAAGCATGCCTACTTCACTTACATACAGCCAATAAAACAACTTCACTTTTAAAGCAAGCATGCCTACTTTCAATTACATACAGCCAATAAAACAACTTCACTTTTAAAGCAAGCATGCCTACTTCACTTACATACAGTCAATAAAACAACTTCACTTTTAAAGCAAGCATGCCTACTTCAATTACATTATAGCCAATAAAACACATTCATTTTAAAGCAAGCATGCATGCTTCAATTATTTACAGCCAATAAAACAATTTCACTTTTTAAAGCTATCATGCCTACTTCAATTACATTATAGCCAATAAAAACAAATTCACTTTTTAAAGCAGATACGCCTACCCCAAATAAGGAGAGCTTATTATAACTCAAATCACTCTTTTTATAATGTGTATTCCAATCCCCAAAGAGAGACAGCCGATCAGAAACAAATCACTTATTTTCATGGCAGGTATCCTACCCCAGAGATGTACACAGTACAGTCAAGCAGAAACCGATTTTTGGGCAGGCATTTGCTCTAACTCATTTAAATACAGCCAATTAGAAATCAATTCACTCTTCCTGATGGCAGGCCTTCCTATCTCAATGAGGTATAGCCAATCAGAAACCACTTCACTCTTTCTGATGGCGGGCATGTCTGCCTCAGTTAAGTACAGCCAATCAGAAACCAATTCATTCTTTTCCTTTTCTTTCTTAAATGACAACCCTCAGAGTGTATATAAAACATTTGAAATCAATGTAGATTTCATTATACCCATCCACCGACGTTACTGTAGATTAAAATTTTAATAAACAAAAGATTATTAACTACTCTTTTAAATGTTAACTGATTATTTTATTTTTTTACATTTTTGAAACACCCCAGAATTTTATAATTAATTATTCATCATTGATAGAGCAATGCTCTAAGTATTTATTATACGTAACAAGGTAATATGAATTAATAATAATATAGCATTAATAATGGGTTAATATCATGAAATAAAATAAGTAAACCATTTCTACTTTAACAAAGCACATTTCCTCCAAAATTAAAGGAGCAAAACACAAATTCAAATAAATGACTTGCCAAACTTGACCAATCTAATTTTTCTGGTAAGTGTACCAGCATTAACAAATAAATTCCATAATTACTCTTTTGAACAATATTCCCAAATATCTTCCTATTACCAAGTGGATAAGGTGAGCGAGGAAGTTCCGTTAATCATTTAGCTCTATATAAGGAGAGGTCAAGGGCAAATTCGCTGTGGCTAACGTCCGCCATATTGAAACGATCTAAGCAGTGTAGCGTCTATGCTCTATGGTAACTGCGCGAGTGGCATCTACCGATTTCAGTATATTTATAACCAATTTTATGAGTCTATAATTTAATAAAGAAAATTAAATCTACAGCACAATACGAACAAACAAGAAGGGAAAAGATCCTCAGACCTATCACTTCAGATTATAATTATAATTATCAGTGAAATATAAACGTATAAAGCGACAGCCTTATGCTGTAGAAAATTTTACTCGGTCTAATTAAGGATTCTATATTTATGAAAGATTTGGAATTTTAAAAAAATATACATGTACATGGTAATTGCAATACTTGTCTGAATTTAAAAAACCGAATCAATCTAGCCCAATCTGGCTAAAAAAAAATAATTATCTTATCAGGTCTTTGTAACTACACTCATGGTATAAGTTTGACCTTTACATAGTGATATGTCGGTCAAGCTAGGTAGACAGGGAAATTCCAAAATAATAGTTAAAAATCAGACTTGATATCCATAAATGTAAAAGGATAATAACTCTGTTTAATTAATTAAAATTTATTTAAATTATCATTCAAAAGTGTGATCTTTATCCATTCACACTATATCAAAGAAAAAACATATTACGATTAAGGTCATCTAAGTGGGCCAGAAGCGAGGCCCATAATTAAATTTTGACCTCACCCATTCAAACATTGCTTGTCATGAATAGATTGTTGTTTTTAAAACTGGGTTATCTGCTAAATATTTGTTAACAAAATATTCTATTAAATAAGGTACATGTACACGTTTGTAATGTGGTAACTAGTATCTAATAACCATTCAAATACATCAATACAGACTTAATTTTAGTTACAACTGTAAACCACTTCTACATATACCAATCAAATACTTTATACAATTTTTTTTATAGATTTTCTATAATCTGATTTTCCTCTATCTTAATATATGCTACTGTGACAAAGTAATTATGATATTATTTATGCTTTAAGCTTGAACTGACAAAGAACATGCTATTTTTTTTAAGTAATATGATGGAAAATTATATTTAGTACATTTATATTTAGTAACTTTTCATGCACATACCCTCTTTCTCACATACATTCTTTACCCTTGAGAAAAATATACACTGTATAATTTATATAAACATATTTGCAAGTGCATTTTATTAATAATGAATGCTTCCCAGCACATTGTCTTAAGCACTGTTGTTTTCAATGATTGTTTTTTCCCACATAACTGTACTAAAACTTTCAATAATGACAGTGGAGATGCCTTCATTCTCACACACACACACACACACACACACACACACACACACACACACACACCGTCAAAATAAACATAAACAAAATATTGGAGCAACATTACGATAAATAATGTTAATAAAATTCTATTAGCAAAGACTATTCAATATAAAATGTAAGATATAAAATTGATCTCTTTCCTTGTGACGATACGCGAGTACCACGGACCGCTTACGGCACGAACATGTTTGCGAAGGTTAACAGGCTCCGTCAGATTCTTACGCGTTACTAAAAATAGCAGTCAACTCGATATACTCCTCGACTATTTGCGAACTTAGCTACAATTCTCGCGTGAACGAGATATGTGTTACTCTGTATCAAATTGGGTTTTTTTTGTGTGTGTGTGTAACATCGGTGTTTCAAGCAAACTTTACTCGGCGACAGATTGGCGTCAACGTCATAAAATGAGAAAGTAAGCAGACAGTAATTATCACGAACAAATACCTTGTTCACTTAGCTACTCTAACTGAGACAGTAAATTTAATTTTCTAAGTCATTAAACGCTACCTTAGCCATTTTAGAGTTATGTTTTCAAGGTAAGACAACGTCAGAATGATACATTTTACATTTCAAATTTTTTTAACTCTTTTAACTTTTTTCTTATCGAATTTCTCCATATTTACTAAGACAAAATATTTTTATTCTTTACGATGAAACTGCTAATGTTTGTCGAGACGAGACGAGGTACTAAGATCGTGTACATTTCCATGGATTTTTTTTTTTTATGAACTTAACACACATTTAACCTCATCTTAGGTAGGCTTGTCTTCTTTTCTCGCATTGAAATGATTATCACTTTTGAAATCTTATTCTTAAAGTACAATGAAATAATTGAGTTTAATTAAATGTGTACAGGCATGAAAATAATTAGCACTCATAAACGGTGAGCTGTGAATGGATAACACTAAAAGACTTGTGATTTTATAGTCGAATGTATTATATTTTATGTATGATTTGTACTTTTTTTTTTACGATAATTTATGACTCAGTTTGCCAGGTGATTTGCTATTTCATTTGTCTATTGATTTAAAGTCTTTGTTGATAAATAATGTTGAGCTGATTTGTCAAGTGATTTATGATTTGATTAGTTAAATGATGAGATATAATTTGTAAAGTGAATTATGAATTTTATTTGTCAATTGATTTATTTTTTTATTTAATTTGTGGAATACTTGTGACTTAATTTGTAAAATAATTGGGATTTAATTTGTAAAATAATTGTAATTTAATTTGTAAAATAATTGTGTTGTGATTATAATTCTGATTTTATTTGTCATGTAATTTGATTTCAGTTGTCATGTGATTTATATATAACCTCATCTGTCTATTGATCTATGACCTCATTGTCCAAATGATTTTTTACTTCATTTGCCAAGTAATGTATGGCCTCATTTGCCTAGTGATTTATAGCCAAATTATCCAAATGATTTATGACCTCATTTGCCAAGTGATTTTTTTATTACCTCATTGGCTAAATGATTTATGACTTCATTTGCCAAGTGATTTATGACCTCATTGGCCATGTGATTTATGACCTCATTTGCCAATTTATTAATGACCCCATCGGCCAAGTTATATATGACTCGATACGTTAATGGAAGAGCACCTGCACTAGACCCCTCCCCCCCCCCCCCCCGAGCTCAACCCAGGCATTACGTCCGAGAGAAGAGTGTAGCAAAGCAGCAAGAGGTGAAGATGGAGAGTAGAGGTGGACATTTGTCTATTCGTGCCGAGTAGTTTTTTTTTTCTTTGCTACGCTATTCTTTGACGTACGTGGACACGATTCACGCGGTACAGAAAAACATTCACTCTCACCGTCCCTTGGAGACCACCATATTATTTATCAGCGTATTTTGCAGCAGTCAATAGGATCAGAGTGTTGATGCGCTGTATAACCGCATTGTTAACATGTAGTTGTGCTTCCTGCGTTGTTTTCATAAAGTTCTGCAAATTGATCATCGTTTTAGATTTCACAGTAATCAATAGGAACAAAGTCACACGTCATTCAGATTAACACTCGTGCGTGCTTACATATAAAATCATTGAAAACAATTTTTTTAAAAGAAATTTTAAACTATTCCTGTGCGTAAAATTTCTGTTGCACGTCTCTGCAATCTTGTCATTCGATACGTCATGGTAATCAGCGTACAGAACTTGACGTCTTTAGTTTAGAACCATAACACACATTTTAGTTATGAATGTAAAGCCAAAACTGACATACCATAAGAAACGCTACTCACATGTATACCGTAAATATTAACTCATTAAATATTTTAACCACTTCTTAATGTCAAATTTCCATCGAACTGTATGCTTTAGTCGTCAGTTGTTACGTCACAACAATCAATATCAAGAGAACGACGTCATTCAGTTTGAAAACCTATGACACCATTGTGTGGAAAATATGAAACTAGTAAAACACACACAAGCCCTGCGTTTACTCACTCTCTCGTATCGCGTTCTCATTCCTGATATTTGATACTTTTCGAATAAATTAACATTGACTACTGCTACTTCTACATCTACTACTTCACCCCAACGACTACTGCAATAGTAATGAATATGAAGAAAGAAGTTATACTGATTGTAAATTAACACATGTAACGATTACAGTTTTGTACCAGTTTAGCAAACTGCCATTTGGAGCAATCGAGAAACACAAAATATATCTGCTTTTTTTTTTTAACAGATTCCAGCTGAAACAAATCAAATTTGACCTGTATGCACAAAACTAAAAAGAAACAATCACACACACAATTCTAAAATACCAACTAGCATTATATTATTAATAATCTAAATGCATGCAATACAAAATAGAAAGGAAACAGTGAAGTAATCAAGCATTCCTTAGTAATCAGAAGAGATTAATTTCATTTGAAAAATAATCTTATTTTAAAATGTATTATTAAATTGAAGCAAAGCACAAACGTATAATTAAAGATGATTGTAATGACGACAAGAATGATGATAAAATAATGATGTAGTTACTAAATTAGTGATAAATAAATAGGTACACGAAAGAAGTTCAAGACTAAATTAATCATTTCAAACAATACATTCATAATTTCAAATAGAACTTATTTTATAAAAAAAAGTAGTGTCCCTTCATTATATAAAACTGCATCACGTAATAATACTAATCTTTATATTAATAAAATTAATTCAGTTAATAATATTCGTTTTAAATCTACAGTTCAGAGTAATATTTTTCTTTTAAAGATAACTGAAAACACAGTTTTCATAAATAGCTACACTGGCTTTCCTTACAGACCGATCTTTAAACTTTGACGAGAAAAACATGAGTAGGTCCCTGGCTTCTGAATGGTAAATCGAATGAAATGTGTCGGTTGACACTAAGCTTCATATTTTAATTCTTTTTGCCTTAAGGCTTATCTTTTATCTTTCAGCCCTCGAGGGACTTCCGGTTTTGAGCAATATAATGAGCAATATTTATAAATCAAATGCGAGCTGACTGTTGTATACTTTTAATAATTAGTATTTATTATTCGTTTAAAATATAAATAAGTGACCAACCTGTCGACACACATCTTTTACTGCTGAACACAGACAGTGAAAGCAACAACAGATTTGGGAGTAATCCAGCTCCCTCTTATTGTTTAATCTGTTTTGTAAAGGAAAAAGTCTTAATGCTTTTTCCGCACTAGTCTACGGAACTCCAAGTGCACTTTAAAATTAAATAGCGTCTTTTTTATTTGTACAGAAAATTGACGTCACTGGAGTTCAAAGTGCGCTGAGTGTGTGTGACTCATACCGCCATCAATTCTGGTTTATCGATAAAAATTAATTTGGAAGATCATTTCGGCGCCTGAAGTTATCTCCCTGTGTAACTGACTTGCCCGACACAAGGGTGTCTGCGAATGGCAAAACTGCTGGCTAACAATGCCGTGTCGTTTTGCAGTCCGACTATTTTTTTTTTTTTTGCGTTTGCAACTACGTGATTCCCCGCAATTCTCGTGAACCCTCAGCAAATGCGTCTTATCAGCTTCATCAGACATTACATCATCGCCACAACACAGCAGACTCCATTGTACAATCGAATCTTAATTTATCTTCTTCTTGTGTTTTGTTTGTTTCTCTCTAGCAATAGCGAATCGGCATCGTCAAATGATGCAACTTAATTTCCGGAAATTTTGCAACTGGTAATGTCGGCCTTTTTGGACAAGCGACGTAGTGTTACAGCTAATTTTTCAGTTACGTTTCGTTTTGTTTTCGATTCTACTTTTAAAGAAAATTCTATTTTTAGAATAATTTTTTTTTTAAAAACGTGTTCGTTTACACGAAATAATTTTCAAACCTAAAGGCTACGTTGCTAATGTCAGAGGTAAGTTCGTGACTTGCTTGAGACTAGCATGCCAATCAGTAAAGCTTTGTTCGGCTGTGACATAACTGGTTTGTCAACCGATCCGTGTCCAAAATCATTCCCATCCTTGAACTTCTTCCAGTTGGTGGTGTGCCATGTTCTCGACAAATTCCGCCATTATGAAAATCTTATCGAAAGATCTGCCGCCAGTTGTGTCTTCTGAAATTCAGAACTGTCAAATCTAGATTCCTTTTATCCTTTTCAAATGATAAATATCTTCTTCATAATGTTTTTTTTTTTAAATTAAGCAAAAGTGGTTAACCCCCCTGTTGTTTAGGTCTTTACGTTTATTTACTTTGTAATGCACGCTTGACTGAGCCGGACAGTGTTTGCCAGTTTCAATGAGGAATGATTGAGAATGAGGCTTGGCACTGTGACAGACGTATAACAAGATGTTTTTAGGGTGGGGCTTAGTTCTGTGGATATGGGATTCGTTTACTTAGGATGCGATCGTTTTGTTGCTATTGTTTTTGTTGATGTTGTCATCGTTTCTTTGAAGGGGGCTGCTCTGTATCTTTATACGTCATTTATTTATTTTTAAAATTTTATATTTAGTCAGGTTTCAGTTTGTCGTACAATATCTCTTTTTTAAGCAGCAAAAAAATGGTGTGAACTGACAGGTGGATTTCTTTCAGTGAACGCCGACGAAATGTTGCTTCCAAGTATTGCTAAAGGGATTGGACAAAGTCCAGGTGTATCATAACGTGAAAATGGCTAAACAGCCGCGCCATATGGGATTAAACCGTCTCATATTTTAGAGCACCGTAATGGGCAAAATGAAAATTCGATCCGTTTGCCGATGTAAAACTCCTGTGAAAGGCTTATTTGCAGATTGAAAACTTGAGTGCCTGACTATTAAAACCACGGCCATCAGCGTCTGCCCGCCTGCCAAATACAAGCGAGAAAGCAATAACACTTTGCAAGTTTGGGTGGGGGTGGTTCGGTGGGGTAGGTTGTAACTAAATTATAACGGTGTGAATGGGCATTAATTTAAAGTAATGAATCGCCCCCACACAAACCTGCCTGCCAAGCTCACCGTAATTTAAAGACTAAAGGTGCCAGTAATAATCTAAGACTATACGCTTACACCTAACCTAATTCCAGTTTGATCTGTTGTTCGTATTGTAAAGTACAAGACCCGCATTGCTGTCCACTTGCTGAACTAAATAAATAAATAACTTCAATCGAATAATTTATTCACATTTCTTTTTAATATGTGATAAATGTACAACACAGAAAACTTAACTCGGTCAAAAAATAAATTCTAAACACGCACAGGCCTTTGAGAAAATACATTTATTTACTTGCAAAACATTTTAGTAAAAATTAAAAGTAGGCAGAAAGACACACATAGATAGATAGATAGATAGATAGATAGATAGATAGATAGATAGATAGATAGATAGATAGATAGATAGATAGATAGATAGATAGATAGATAGATAGATAGACGGATGGACAGACGGAAGGACGGATGGATGGATGGTACCTTTCGTGAGTGATTTTTTCACATGACACTGAATATATGGAGCGCCTATATAGTGAATGATTATAATGTGCAGATCTCTGCAGAATACAAATACATTTAAGTGCATTTTACACTTGATACACAAAAGTGTCGTGTTGCTATTTTTGACATTAATTGTGTAGAGTAGATTCAGCTTCGTTTCGGGTTTTAAAATAAAAAAAATGAAATATGTTTGATACATTACAAACACTTTGATAAGAAGATACATAGTAACGTCAAAAGTAAACTGTCAAATAACGATATAAAAGGAAACCGCTTTCTGTTCGTATATCTTTATCAAACATAAATTTGTTTACTTGTTCATTGTCCGTAGTCATTGTTAATTATTAATGTATTTCTTGATGAATCTAATTAGCCGCAACATCGTCTCTTGTAATTCTTTTGAACTGCGAATCTATAAGCGGTTTGAAATTTCAGTTGCATTTGCCAGAAATTAACTATAACATACCCAAAATCCTAGCATTATTATACATCCCTGTTTTATTGTCAACTCTGGATAAAAACAGTACCTCACTGAGCGATTAACACAATTCTTCAGTGTATAATGTTATATAATATTGTACTTGTACCATATTGAAACAAAATTAATCCCAGCCAGTTTGATTTACGATTGATATTAATAATATTTCTATATTTTCTAATTTTTATAATCGTATTTGGTAATTTTATGTGTATGGGTTAGTTATGGTTATTTCATTAGTGCATGTATATAAACTAATCTGCCTGTGTGTAGAGGTGTACTAAACTTTTGCTTGATTTGTATATCTTATACTGAAGTGTGTATGAGTGTCAGAGTGCCTGTGGGTGAGGGTGTGAATCCACGAATTGATGTTTACACTTTCCACCCAGACATGGCAACTCTTAATTTCTTGGAAACTTAAAAACTTGGAACGGTGACCTTGTCCAGCGTAGATGGGATTAAATGGAAAAAGAGAAACGCATAGGATTAAAGTGAGGAGTGGAATCACAGAGTAGGATTAAGTTACTGGGCGGGATCACAGAGTAGGATTAAGGTGATGGGTGGAATCACAGAGTAGGATTAAGGTGATGGGTGGAATCACAGAGTAGGATTAAGGTGAGGGATGGAATCACATAGTAGGATTAAGGTGAGGGATAGAATCACATAGTAGGATTCACGTGAGGGTTGGTGCATTGTGGTGCGCTGACTGACCAGGAGGAAAGCTTTCAAATATGCTTTAAGTCTGCAAGGGCCGTGTCAGGGCTGTCTAACAGAAATGGTCAAGGGTAAAATGCTCCAGAAAACGTTTTCACAAATCTGCAATGATGCTGTCAGGGTTTGGGGAAGAGAGGGGGTGCAGGTAAACAGGACTGCTTATATCTTCACCGTTGTCCACTCACTACATCTTGATTCGCCTTAGTTGCCTTTCAAGTGCTAGGATACATTAACCTTCACTCCTACGGTCACCGATAGGAGCATAGACGAACTATACATGCCGCAGTTCGGGCCACACCCTACGCCTTGTCTGGGTAGGATAAGCATGACGACACTCCAGAAGACACCATCACCAACGGAAGCCAGAAAGATATTAACCATAGAAGGAGGGGTAAGAACTGATAAATGGATAATGATTTACAGATTGTTTTATTAAATACCAATAATCAAGATCTAGACAATGCTCTCGATCAATTGTTCACCACAAACTTCAATTTAGACCAAGCAGTCACTATAAATAAAGCTAATACAGTAAGTGAGATCACCCACGACTACTTCAAAAGAAAAGAAAAACCAACTACATACAAACCAAGGGTCGTAAACAAGACCCAAACAGAAGAGAAAGGTATCCAAGTCAAAGTGAAAATTGAAGGAAAACAACAAATAACCAATACACAAGCAAGCAGCATGAAGACCAACCACACCAAACCGGAGTTTTATATTAAAACACACACACTGGAAAGACAGACATCAACTGACTCATAGAAAATAACACACAAGTGCTTGAGGCTCCTCTCTCACCTTATTAGAACCCAACACATTCCCAACCAAGCAAAGAGTGGAACAAACACCAGATGCAGGGGAAACGTCAAGACTGCCTCCCCACATTAGACAAGCTCAGACATTTACACTGAAAACCGCCAGTCAACAGAAACAAACTGACAAACAAAAAAAAAGGAGAAACAATACCTACCACCATCACCTTACTCTACCTGTTCCATCTAAACAGTAAATAACTGTACAATGCAAATAATACCATACTTTTACCATCTAAACAGTAAATAACTGTACAATGCAAATAATACCATACCTTTACCATCTAAACAGTAAATAACTGTACAATTTAAATAATACTATACTTTTACCATCTAAACAGTAAATAACTGTACAATTTAAATAATACTATACTTTTACCATCTAAGCTTTGCGAAGTTGTGCAAAGTAAATAATGCTGTACTTGTAACATATAAATAATTCGTAGTTGTGCAGTGTAAATAATACTTGTACTTGTACCTTCTAAATATTACGCAGTTGTACATTGTAAATAGCATGCAACTTGTACAATAAAAATAATACTTAATTCTACCAAGAATATAATACCATATAAAAATAATACATGCTTGTACTATATATATATAGCAGCCAACTTGTTCCTTTTAACAATAATATATAAATCCATCGTATCAGTCAGTCTTAGATTGCCCGTTACCAATCCGACTTCGCATTCCAGTGCCAGCCGGGCTGGATTACAACGGGCAGGGGCAATCCTTAAAAATAATTATACAAAATAATTGTGTCACTATCGCATCCGCCCTGCGCAATAATAACAAGACAATAATGAATTCATCTGTGACAAATCCCAACTAATAATAATAAATAAAACCAAGAGTCGGTTTATAAATAAATATCGGTCCAGTAACGCAAAGAAACTGCGTGCTTAGCCCTGGCACTCCAGCTCTGGCACCTTCTTCAAGGCGTTAAGACAGGGGATCATCGCCTTATCGCAATCTGACGCCCTTTCATTGCCTGAAAGGCTGTCGGAAGATTTGTAATCGAGCAACAAAACTTGAAGGAATTATTGTACACTGCTTGCAGAAAATCGCAATATTAGAATTTAGTTGTCAAAGAGAAAGATCCCTTCAGATGAATGTCGGATGTGTTGTTTTCTGGTTCCTGGAAGCTGTGGGGGTCTAATTTAATCGCTTAATATTAAGTCTGGTCTCACCGTACGTCACTTCCTGTGCGTTTCCGAGTCTGAGCTCATTGTAAATTGTGGGATACCAAGACTGGATTTAGTTCCCTTTAAAATGTCCTCGAGACACTGAGCCCAGACAGATAGATAGATAGATAGGCGTATATTGCACAGTAAGACTAAGACACTATGCACATCTCTGATTAGAGGGTGAACTCAAATCTCGAAATAGATCTATATAACATTGATCTACTGAGGTATCGGATTCCATTATCTCCGCAATTTCTTTCGCGGCTGCGATGAATAATTTTGCGCCATTACTCGTTAACGTTTATCTTTTATTTTATTTTTAAATCGTTTCGAATCAAAACGTACTACAGTAGTTCATCAAACGTTAAATTCTTGTCAGTTGGGCAGAGTTGTCAAACCTGTCCCAGGCCTGAGTTCTTTGTGGTGCAGACAAAGTATCTCTAGCAGGATTGCTGACTGGTAAGCATGCGCAGTCAGGTGGATCCGATTCAGGTGTAACGGAGATCCCCGAGATCCACGCGGGGGCCCGGGACACGTACTGTTACAAATTGTCATCTAGTTACACATGATTTTTTTTTCTTCTCAGACGTATGCAAACACCGTTAGTTTAACGCGGTGTACTTAATCAGGTCATTGAGTTTCTCTCAAGTGCGTCGAGTAGTTTATCTTGGCTACGAAAGTGTGCCTAGAGAAAATATATTTATTTTTTATTTTTATTTATTTTTTTATTTTTTATTTTTTTTTGGGGGGTAGCCCATACTTTGAAAAGAAATTGTTACAAATTGTAGTGATGTAATGGTACTACAGTCATTCGCCGACATTAATTAAGATATATTTAACGAAGAACAAAGGACGCATTAAAATATAAAATATAAATGATAAATCTTAGTCTATGAAATCATAAATATTCTACAGAAATATAATTTTTAAATACCATAAACAACTGAGTTGGTGAGCGAGTGAGTTATACAACTGTCTCTAATTCAATGCGATTCACTTCCCGCCCCCTCCCACCAAATAATAATAATAATAATAATAATGATGATGATGATGATGAAATGCAAGAAAGCACATCTGAGACCCAGGCCGATGATTGACTAATTCATGGTGTACATATCCCCTTTTGAATTCAGGACTGAATAAAGAGTTCTTCTTCTTTTTTTTTTTTTATTAATAGAAACCTCAAGGAATCCTCTCTTCGCCTTTCTAACACTACTGCACAGGCAGTATGAGTGAATAACAGGCAAAAACTTTTACAGTAAAGGTATAAGTTTGTTTATTGTGCGTACGTGTCTGTGTTCAAGTTCTGCGTGTGCGTGTGTCCATGTGCGTAAAGTATTCACACACGTTGGTATTTATCTGTCTAACTATCTACAGCTGTGCGCGTCTCTCGCTTATTCTCTCTGTCTCTATCTGTCTCTCTGTCTCTCTCTCTCTCTCTCTGAGTCTCTCTCTCTCTCTGAGTCTCTCTCTCTCTCTCTCTCTCTCTCTCTCTCTCTCTCTCTCTCTCTCACGCGCACACACACACAAACACTTTAAGATGTATTGCATTTCTCTAGCTTCACCTATGTCACGCTGTCTTATGCTGTGTGCTTACTCGTACGCGCGTACGTCACAGATATAAATCCCTGTCTATCAGAGAAATGAACAACACGTACATCACAGATATAAAACCCTGTCTATCAGAGAAATGAACAACACGTACATCACAGATATAAAACCCTGTCTATCAGAGAAATGAACAACACATTTAATTGAGAGAAAAAAAAAGAGAGAATGGCACACACAGAGGTCTTAAACCTGGTTGCATTACATAACAAGACCGTTTCTGTGTGTAACGTGTGCATTTCTATGCAAGGCGCACGCACGCACGCACACTAAATAATAATTGAGATTTGTCTTTTAAAAAAAATATCTATCAAACATTCGTCTTTTAAAAAAAAAATCTATCAAATATATTGATAGTAAATGCTGCATATTTCTTTGTATGTGTTTGCACAAGTGTTTGTGTACGTGTGAGTGCACGTGTGATTTTGTGTGTGTATGTGTTGTGTACACGCTTCGTAGTATGTTTTAAGTTGTGTGTATAGATTTGAATGTCTTCATGTCCGTATGGATTTTCTAAACGTTTTGAATATTATGCAGGTTATTTTCAAAAATGTTTAAAAGAATGTTTCTTTTTATTTGTGGGGGTTTTGTCCCCCGTTAAATTTATGCATATCAAGAATAGTACCGTCTCATGTATATCGCTGTTTATTTGCAATTCCATTTTATCGATTTCTTTCAGTATGTCCGTTTATTTGTTGTTTGTTGTCGTTTGCATGCAAATTCAATACTTTGTGACGTCACCTGATATTTTATTACTTGTGCAGTTTGTAATGACGATTTTGATGCGATATTTTAGGCCGCAAATATTGAACAACGCAATGAGCTTTTCTAACAATGAGCAGACGTTGTATTAAGTTTCTTTGTTATTGAGGACAGACTTCTAGTAAGATTTTGTTTATTTAAGTTGTTTACGACTAGAGAAATAATCAATGAAAAAAGAGTTATTATACACTGAAACAAAGCTAAGTCATTTTCGCAAAGTCAAATAGTTAAACAGAGAATGGGTTTTATTACTGTCAAACTGTGTGTTAAAATTAAATATATTCATTTCATTGGGCTGCACGATTACACGGTGTCCGTCCGTGGTGGTTTTACTTGCCTATTTCATTGAAACAAATTTCGTTTGTGCAGGACTAGACTTCGAGTGTAAAGTACTGAATAAGTTTATTATCCACAAACTGTGCTATTCTACTGAAATAGAGTCTCGCTTGTGCAGGTTTTAGACCTAGAGAGTCAAGCATGGAATTTGTGTAGTGCGCACAAACGGTGCCTTCCAATGAAATAAACTTCAAAAAGCGTGTACTCACCTCTGATTTCGGAAAGTTTTCATCTTGAAGACTCAGAGCTTTTCATTTAGTCCAGGAAAACGAACAAATAATAAAAACAATTAAAATAAAGTTAATTTTTTTAAAACTTATATTTCACATTATGTCACTAAGGGCCGGTCTACACCGGAGACTTTTAACACATGACTCAGCCTTCATCTAGTTTCATTTTGTGGGTTATCAGAGAATTAACACAAGTCTCAGTTTTAAGCCCGCTCGGCAGAGTGTGTATGCGTCATTCAACATTCTGTCCCTTTCAACAGACGCCTGCCCACACGAAGGGCAATGCAAACACTCGGCAGTGGCCGCGTGCGACTGGAAGAAAACCTCTGACTGAAGATCGAGTGCTCTAGTGCTACAAGAGCCAGCCAAGACGGGTGGGTGGACAAATTAACACGGGGTACCATGTAGATGTGCATGTATGCCTCTCTGCGCGATTTGAGCTTAGTAAGCCGTCGAGACTAATCAACGGGCGCGAGGGTGCTTGCTTGCGGGTACCCAGTTCCGGTGCAAATCTACCCTGTCTACAGCTCGCAGCTGCGAACTGTTGGCTGTCATATAACACGTACCCTCTGTGAAGCCGTTCAGGGCCCGGGTAGTCGATTAGTCCGCACTACTTTCTTGCAGGGTAGATTAATTATTGATGTTGAGCAAGTACTTTCTCCATTAACGGAAGGACAATGGCCTACGGTAACGATTAAATGGAAACATCCGCTTGCAGCACACTTTCAAGACAACCCACTTCTCTTCATTTATCATTTTTTCTTCTCTCAAGCAAAGTAAGAGGTGGTAAAACAGAATTAAAAGAGCAACTGATAACACTAGCAACGAGGAAACACGAAGGAAAGAGGAGGTATTGCTGGTCATTAGTGAGGAAAAACACAAAAGAAAATATGAGACATTACTGGCTATTATCGAAGAAAAAACATAAAAGGAAAGATGAGACATTATTGGCTATTATCGAGGAAAAACACAAAATGAAAGAAGAGGTATTAGTGGCTAATATCGAGGGGAAAAAATGGATAAAGGAGGTATTGTCGGCCATTATCGAGGAAAATCAGAATGGACAGAGGTATCGTTGGTCTTTATCAAGGAATAACACAATGGAAAGAGGAGGCTTTGATAACTATCAGCAATGATAAAACATAAACATTAAGACTTGTTGCTGATTATTAGCAAGGATGATGTCATTGAAATATAATGGAAAAAAGGAGGCAGTGATAACCATTAATGGACGTGAAATAGGATGGTACAGGAATTACTGGTGATCATTAGCAAGATAAAATTGAGTAGAAAGACGAAACAATGATTACTCTTAATTGAGGATAAAACACGGTAGAAAGAGAGAATGATTGGCGATCATTAGTGAGGAAATGAAAACGACTGGAAATGAAACATGATGTCAAGACGAGACGTTAGATAAGCATTAAAGAGGATGAAGCATTTTTGGAAAGAGCTGGTGTCGACGTACTCACTGAGAAGAGAGGAGGCAAAAATACTCACGAAAGGAAAATGAAAGATGATGAGTAAATGTTTTATATTAGATCAAGTCCACCATAATGTGATGGGTCAAAAAATTTGTTTGGAGGAAGAAAGAGAAAGCTTGTAGATAGAATGCTGCAATAATATGTCTAAAAATAGTATGTTGTACAATAAGTTGTCTAAGTATAGTATATTGTGCAATATGTGTCTAATTATAGTGTGTTTTTCAATAAGTTGTCAAAGTATAATATATGCAACAGCTATTTTTATACTAATACGAGAGGGCATCTTTAATTACGAGAAAATTATCATCCCTACACATGTGATAATTTGCACCTTTCAGCTTGTGGATGATGGACTGGGAGAGTACTCCTTGCACTCTCCCCAAAGTATTTCCTAGTATCTTAATGAACACTCCAGAATAATTCTGACCTAGTACACATCCAAAACAGAGCCGTGAACACCCTCTAAAAAGGGCCTATACCACCCAACACATTAATTATTAAGGCCTCACACCACTCTAACCTTTTACCCCAATTATAACACAGGTCGAGGTGTTCACAAATAAGGAAATAGAATTTATTAACAAAACAATTAACTACACACTACACATTGTACAGGTCAAGTCGTGATGAAAATGACTCTGAATCATAAATGTTATTCTACAGAAATCCAAATTCATTGCATCAGACTTGCTACAAAGTTCTTACAATGACTAGCATGTTAGTTGCAAATAAATCAACCAGCATAAATTGTATAGTATTTCTATTAAACAAAATAAAATCAATATATTTTAGAATTAAAAGAGAACTCAAGGTACACATGAAAATTGAAATACATTGTCACTCAGCTGAAAGAAAGACATAAAATTTACATTCTGTTTAGCTGTGATAGAAACATGAAAATTACAATTTTAGACTTATAACTCTGTGGCTTACTCATGGTAAAGCCATTTTGCACAACTCCCAGGTGGAGACATAAGCAAGAGAACACTTTTTATTTCATGTGGAGTTTCTCAGCTAGTCATTTACAAAAAAGATAATTTCCCACAAAATGGGTTTCCCCACTGTATTCTCTTTGTACCCACTGGTCAGCACCAGCTGGCCAGTAGATGGCCATTGGTTAACTATAGTTGGCCAGTGTGTGGCCATTGGCTGAATCTAGCTGGCTAGCCTCTCAGGAATGCGTGCATCGTGCAGTAAGCCATTTATTTATTTAATTAAAGATTATTATACTGGTTACTGTGGCACCAACGCCACTTAGATAATGAATATAATAATTATTATTTAATTAATCATCTAAACTAATTACAGGTTATGAGAATCTTAATTTATTTTATTAATGATCTTCCATCAGACACCTCTCATCTCTCTCACTAGGCAGACATACGGGCACAGTAAATGTTTTCTCTCTTCCACAACATTAAAGATAAACACTTACGGTCGCACAATCTTTCTGTAGGTGAAAAACTTCTTACTTAAGGAAAAGACAAATCCATCTTTAATCTATATTTTGCAAGCCCCCATAAACCCACATTTTTCTCCAGCATAAGATTATCAATATGGTAAGAAGGTCAATAAATGTAACAATGAATTTATTCAATTTACAATGAAATATACATATAACAAATACAATGAAATAGATTATTTGATATTGATATTTCCATGAAACCTGTTTTGAATAACTTGATGTTGACACAGTCTATATCTTAAAATACAGTTCATCAATAGGGTCAATACAAATTGCAGGATAGTTCTTATCAGAGAGCAGAAATGGAATTATTAGAGATAAGCAATAATAGTTTTTAAATAACTTGTTTAACTGCTGTCTCAATAGTACTTCCTTGCACTTCTGCAACAAAGACACAAATTTATTATCAGTATTATGTCAGCTCCGTGTCCTTCTGTGCACATTGAAAAGAAAACTGTTTCACTGTTATTCTCTCGAGGTTAACATTGGAGGCATTTACCAAAGTTTGCTCCCTCAAGCAGAACAACAATTGTAGCTATTTCTAGCAACTTTACTATACCAGAAATTGCTCACCTAGTCAGCATACTTTTTCCACCATATATCGAAAAAGTGTAGTGTATTTCCTTACATTAAACACGCACTGTGGCAGATGATTTCCCCGCATCTACCCTGGTCATTGTAGCAGTTTATAAACAGTAAACCAGGAGGTTCAAATCAAATGTTGAAATGAAAACAGAAAAGGCTATTTGTGTCTGCAAAATATAAGCAGACACTAAGCTTCCAGTTTATGACTTTATAACTCCATTTTTATTTACATTCCAGTCTCAACGTACATTTTCCCGCAACAGTATTCATTAGCCCAATACATTTACACAGCATACTAAATACAGCATATCAAAACAATGTCAAGTGTCTAGCAAACTACATTTGAGCAGCCTGTTCAAACACTTGTAGAAATAAAAGTCAGCTCACAAAGTACATCTGAACATAAACACGAATATAACATATAAATAGCAAAATGCATGAAATATTTCTAAAAAATGCATGAAATATTTCTAAGTCCATTCTCCCTCAACCAATCAGTAAACTCACCATCAAGCTAATGGCCGCCATTCATGACTGGACTTCTTCCACTCCAAATTCAAAGTGATTAGATAATATATTTTTTTCTTCAGCATGTCAACTTTTTAATCTCAGCCCATTGGCTGGTCTCTTCTCGTAAATCTTAACCATTGGATAATAAAAACTACTCAGATGGGAATGGTTTGCTTTACATCAGCAATTCTAGCATATTCTCAACTGGGGTATTTACTTTAAACTCTAACACTTTCAAAAATATTGTCATAAGAAGTGCCATGGTCGGGTTACTCTGACAATTTAACGTTTTATATAACAAATAAATTTTAAAATAGACATAGGCAAATTTACTCCACCACTGGTAATAAGTTGACAAAGTGCATTATACTTTGGTAATAAGTTGACAAAGTGCATTATACTTTGGTAATAAGTTGACAAAGTGCATTATACTTTGGTAATAAGTTGGCAAAGTGCATACATTGTATTGTAATTTCATTAGGCAATATGCTGACTAAGTACTTTATTTGTGAAATAAGTTCAATAGGTACTAACTTTTGTTGTTGCAATAAGTGGATTGAGTATATTACTTTCTGCAAAGTCACATTTTTGCACTATGCGTACACGTCACATTTAACAAATAAAATTTATTGAATGCGTTGCTCTAGTGACAGGTTCATAATTCATGTTTCACACTTTTGTTGCGCACGAAACGCATTGTAGCGCTGTTCGAGTTGCCTTTACAAGTCTTCTTGTCATAGTTTTTTTTTTCCCTTTCACATGTCATTTTTTATCTTGTAAGGCCTATACATGTCAAATTTTCTTCTTATTGATCCAGCCGTCAACTTTAGTGTCAATAGCAAAGCGTAAAATGCAAACCCAGTGTTCGCATTAAAGAAACCCGGAATTATATAAAATATATATTTATTTATTTCAGGTGGAGACGTCTCATTAACAATGGATACTCATAAAAGTGAGTAGCTAGTGTTACGAATAAAGATTTTTCAAAAGTTACTGAATAAAATTTCAAAACACGTGTGTGTATTTTTGGACAATGACAATAACGCCGACAATAACAAAAACAACAACAAAAACAAGATACTAGCAGCAATAATGAGGGTGGTGGTGGTGGTCGTGGTGGCGACGGCGACGATGTTGTTGATGTTGCTGCTGAAATTCCAGTTGAATAATTAAATCCAAACTGTTAAAATATATTTTATTATGTTGGAAGTTATGATATAAATATTATTATGCATGAAATTTATGGTCTAGAATAAAGAAAAGAAAGAGCGAATCTACAGTATAAAGGAAAGGATTTAACAACCTCTAGACTCTAGACTTTAGAGCAATACAGGCACTTACGTAACTCAAGCCTGGCTCACAACCTTATTGACCACTGAAAGGTGCAAACTGCTTCATACAATATGCGAGACCTGACAGGCACTATAAATACTACAAAGCTTAGATGAACAAAATAAATAAGATATATTTGACGGGTACTGTTAAGAATAAATGTATCGATATAAACAAAATAAAGAAGAGATACCCGACAGGCACTATAATTAATAAATGCATAGATAAACAAAATAAATAAGCGAGACTTGATGGGTACTGTTAAGAATAAATGTGTCGATATAAACAACATATAATAAACGAGATCTGACGGGTAGGGCAAAGAATACAAGTACAGATAAACAAAATAAGTAAGCGAGACTGACAGACACTATAAATAAAACAAGTACAGATAAACAAAATAAGTAAGCGAGACTGACAGACACTATAAATAAAACATGTACAGATAAACAAAATAAGTAAGCGAGACTGACAGACACTATAAATAAAACATGTACAGATAAACAAAATAAGTAAGCGAGACTGACAGACACTATAAATAAAACATGTACAGATAAACAAAATAAGTAAGCGAGACTGACAGACACTATAAATAAAACATGTACAGATAAACAAAATAAGTAAGCGAGACTGACAGACACTATAAATAAAACATGTACAGATAAACAAAATAAGTAAGCGAGACCGGACAATCACAGTATCAACACTATATATATATTAAATGTAAATAAGCGAGACCGAACAATCACAATATAAAAACTACCTGTAAAGAAAAACAACGTTATACTTGAGACCCCTTCAGATAAATAAAATATTGCGAACATGTTTTCATAATCCCACTGTAAATTCTACCTGTGGAGATAAATGAGACTGTGTAAGCATGACGATAATCGCACACACTGTAAATATAAATTCTACTGATAGACAAAATACAAAAAGTTATACTTGACCCAATCATACCATCAGCATTGCATGTATATGTAAATATAGCGTGTGCAGACAGACAAAATAGAACGCGTGTGCAGACAGACAAAATACAACACGTGTGCAGACAGACAAAACACAAAATGTTATACTTGACCCAATCAATCATACCATCAGCTTTGCATGCACATGTAAATAAATATAAACGATATTTGCTAAGTACAATCATTCATTGAACACAGACATACACACACAAACACACTGTATTCGCACACATTTACTGACTCGTGTTATAATTGCAATGAATGTAAATTGATAAAATGTTTATTACAAATACAATGCTCTTGGTAGACTTCAGTGTAGCCAAAATGGTGAAGTATTATGATATAATGCATTCCACGTCTACGTGCATTTTGGTATTTTAAAAAAATATTCTTTTCTTGGGGTTGGAGCACAGCTAGGAAGAAAGTTTTACCTTGTAGGCAGTGCCTGTGATGACTGCCCCACTAGCTCCCCCTTTCTTCCTCACTTCAGTTAATATGTCTATGCATATGAAGTAAAAGACATCAGCTTGTTATTTTTCTGCTAGATACTTGTTACACAATTATGTTATGTATAAATATGAGATCAGCAAACCTGTAATGCCTGATGATGTCAGTATACCTCTCTGCAGACTGAGAAAGTAAAGCAAAGACTGCAGAACACAGATAGAGAAGAGCATATTACTTAAAATGGGACTGTCCATGTCTTACAGTTACTGTGGTTCTCATACTGCAACACTTCCCAAGTAAGTTTATACAAAAGTTTTGACTCCTGCTTAGTCCAATTCTAGCTAAAGACTATGTTACTCTTCTATACCTGTATCAATATATTAATTACCTGTCCTCATACTAGATCAAGCTGTAAATTGGCCATTCTCAGTCAGCAACCTCACCTGTGAAGGCGTTTGTAAGACTACAACTGCTCTCGACTCATCTTCACCATCAGTGACAATGCAATTTATTTATATTTAGGAGAGTACAGCCTTTTTATAAAATGACACTCGTCAGCCTACGTTCATTTAAATGTGTGAACTGTGATTTTTATCTGTTATTACTGTATTATGTTTATTTTGTGAATTGTATACTATATTTTGTCTTTAATATATTTAATGCAACCAATGATCTTAATCTGCCCTGTTGTTAAATATTAAAAGTTCTTTCGACATTGTTAAGCTAGACTAACTTGCTTTAATATTCTCGGGGAAGTTAGTTAGATATATGCAAATGAATAGTCCAGTTTAATTACTTGAGATGCTGAAGTAAATATACATAAACAGTCACATTCAAACGATCATATGCCAGCAATCACATTCAAACAATCATATGCCAGCAATCACATTCAAACAATCATATGCCAGCAATCACATTCAAACAAATTCAAACAATCACATGCCAGCAATCACATTCAAACAATCATATGCCAGCGATCACATTCAAACAAATTCAAACAATCACATGCCAGCGATCACATTCAAACAATCATATGCCAGCAATCACATTCAAACAATCATATGCCAGCAACTATATTCAAACAGTCACATTCAAACAATCATATGCCAGCAATCACATTCCAACAAATTCAAACAATCATATGCCAGCAATCACATTCAAACAATCACACACTAAACATATATTCAATTCATAACCACACTCTTTCTCATACACCGTTTTGCACACATGCAAAATACAGCTTCAACCTTTAACAAGGAATGAATTTTGACCTTTTATCATTATTAATATTAATTTTTTTAAAAATAAATAAACACATTTCTGATTCAAACTCAACGCCCTGACAGCAGAATATCTTTGCAATGACAAGAGATTCAAAGACTCAGGCGCCCAACTGTGCAGAATCCTACTATGGGATCGGCTTAAAATCTGCGTGTGCACTAGAGCGTGAAAACATACTGACGAGTCTGAAGTGGTGTAACAAGAGATCACAGGGTAGTGTCCAGCACTTGAGCTTTAAAGTTGAAACTAATGTACACGTCTCTCTTATTTAACGGCTCCTCTTTACGGTCGAGCAGGCAGGGTATTCTTGCAAGAGTTCGTCACGGACGGCTGCCAGTGCATTGTACAATAATTGCTGAGTAGGCTCGGTGTGGGGATTTCTCTCCAGATAGGGGTGATTAACATTTGATACACGCACAATAACTTATCTATCGCATTGATTTCTGGCTGCCTGCGTATACTATGAGTGGGGAATTCCAGGCTTAAAAATTCAGTCACATTTTGAAACGAACTGGAAAAGTAACATTTGTAGTTTACAAATGTCGCCGCTGTACACTGACCTTGTAATAATGAATTATACCAAATATTAGCAAGTAGATAATGCTATAAAACACCTACACGTGTAGATGCAGAGTATGTACCACCTGGTTAAATAGATATATCTACAATTATTAAGCTGATATGCCGGTACGTCACCAATTTGAATCACACCCTCCTCTCTGTAATTCAGACTGAGAATAGATTTATAAAATAGATCTACAAATAGACATATAGTGGTCAGAAAACAAGATGTAATAACTGACTATCACTACAATTGACTATAACAACAAAGAAGTTACATTACACTAACAGATATGCGAAACTGAACAACTAAAAATTTAATAAAAGGGAAAGTTTAACAATATTTACAATAAAATAAGCAAAATACATACTGTCCTAGTGTCTCATCAAAAACACTCATTGTCTGATCAAGTTCAAGCTGCACTGTAGTCACTGTTCATATTAAGACTTAGCTTCAGTGTTCATTGCGCTGGCACAAATTACGTCACACTAGTAGACACTCAATAGGACATGTGAATAACATAATCAGGCACCCAAAGCCCACATCATAGATTTCAGACTAAAATAGACTGAAGCCATAAACCCTGAAACAGGTAATTGCAGAGTCTAAGTGTGCTGCAAATTACTACATTAATAAATACTTATTAAGTTTGGTATATGCCTCTGCAAGAGAGAAAACTTAAACATCTTTCAAATAGCATAACATTCCTAATAAAACTTAACCATTCACATAATACAGAGACGTCTTTACCTTATCTAGCTAGGGTCTCCTTAGTTCCCTGTACATCCTGTGCTAGGGAGGGACCCAGTCTTAATGTTTACCCCAAGAGTCGTTTGCAAAGAGTAAAGAATAGAATTTCCACCCTGATTCTCTTACTTTAGAAATCATGCCCATATCTACCTAGACTCACTCTTGACCCAATCAAATTCAAAATCCACCTAGACCTAATTAATATTTATAACTTTACATCTTCCAACCTAAATTCTGTCAACACACATGTGACCTATGAAAACACGTTCACAGTTACATCAGATAAAAAATTACATAACACGTAACAAGGTCATAAGACTACAGATCTAATATTTTCACAGTTACATCAGATCAAAAATTACATAACACATAACAAGGTCATAAGACTACAGATCTAATATTTTCAGCTGAGGCACTACTGCTTAGATGCCTTGGAGTTACAACATTCAGCTAGAGATTTACAACATTGAAGTATAGAGATACAACATTCAGCTATAGAGTTACAACATTCAGCTAGAGATTTACAACATTAAGTATAGATACAACATTCAGCTACAGAGTTACAACATTCAGCTACAGAGTTACAACATTCAGCTAGAGATTTACAACATTGAAGTATAGAGATACAACATTCAGCTATAGAGTTACAACATTCAGCTAGAGATTAATAACATTGAAGTGTAGAGATACAACATTGAGCTATAGAGTTACAACATTCAGCTATAGAGATACAACATTGAACTATAGATATATCGAAAAATGATAAATTTATAAATGCATTACTGTTAAGCTATAAAGTGATAACGGTATAGAACATTAATGTATAAAATTATAGTAGTATTGAGTGATAACGGTATAGAACATTAATTTATAAAATTATAGTAGTATTGAGCATTGAATTACTGAGCTATATGGGTATAAATAATTCAGACATGCACGCATTTGCAACACACACACACACACACACAGGTACGCACACACACACACACACACACACACACACACATACACACACACACACACACACACACACACACACTCACAAACTGATTCCATGAACACGTATATTAAAACAATATAGATAAATATATAAAATATAAATGCACGAATCCTCACAGGTACACGCACACAATCACACACTCTCTCACACACACTAGCAGGCTTACTTTCACACACACTTTGACACGCTGCCCTATTTGCCAGCCAATCAAGAACGTGTCATTGACCAAACACGGTTGCCGCTAAACCTCTCATTACTTTTCGCATGACAACCACAACTTCTAAAGCCTAAGTGTCGTCAGAGTGCTGATAATAACACGTCACTATTGCAGCACGTCATAGAACGCCCCCAAGCTGTCTGCTCTTAGTGCTTCCATTATGCAATTATATGTGTGCATACATATATTTAGAATTTTGTTTAATAAAATCACTATTCGTCAGCAAGGCCATCAGACAATATTACTTTCTGCGGAATAATTCAGAGAACGGCACAAATGGATGCTTAACGCTTGACTGACAAGTCGGTGTAAATAGGCGTAAATATCTGGGCACATTGAGCCTAAGCCTAAAAATGAAAACGTGGAACCTGTTCAGAAGGGTTGAAACTCTCTCAGACACATCTGCCTAAGATACAAAGTACGAGATGGAGTCACGTTAAAGTCATCTAATAATGTGTAATATAGGCGATAATCTTGACGTCACCTGTAGTGACGTGCACTAGAGAAATTAAAACATTGTGGCGTTACCTTGCTTTACGTCAGCTATGCGAAACAGATCATTGTGTATTTTTTTTTTTTTACTGAAATTCCAAACTCACTGCTAGCAGTGAATAGCTTAGCTAATTTAATTTTTTTTAAAAATATTTTCTGTAGAAGAATGAAATAGTAGTAGACTAGAACCACTGATGTAAATTTTTTTTTTTACTAAGATGTAACGGTATACATGTTGCTCTTTGTTATGTAATGGTTGAAATGTGTATGAAATGCATTCTAACATTTTGCTGTCGAGATCAATGAAAGATGAATTAAATTCATCATGGATTTTTCTTCAAGCTAGGTAGATAGCTAAAAATGTAGAAAACTTTGAGTCTATGGCATAGTGGTAACCGTACTCTGGAGAAGTGCCCCACTGAAAACAGAGTGACGCACACTCAAATTCTTCGCGACCTAATTCTCTGTTGTTCCTCTCTCTCTCTCTCTCTCTCTCTCTCTCTCTCTCTCTCTCTCTCTCTCTCTCTCTCTCTCTCTCTCTCTCTCTTTTCATCCTCAGCTCACATAGCTACTGTGATGCAAATGCCACTTAGTTAATGATTAATTATGATTATTATTAATTAATTAATCATTCATAACTAATTACAAGTGACGAGAATCCTAATTTATTATTATTAATAATTCTCCAGCAGACACCACTCGTCTCTCTCACTTGGCGGATATGCGGGCGCTGTAAACATTTTCTCTCTTCCACAACATAAAAGACAAACATTTACCGTCATACAATATTTCCATAGGTGGAAATCTTCTTACTAAAGGAGAAGACAAATCCGTCTTTAATCTATATTTAGTGAGCCCCCACCTACCCACTTTCTTCTCCAACATATGTTTATCAATTTGTGTAAGAAAGTCAATAAATTTGTTAAATCAACAACCAAATGTGCAATGAAAAGATTACCTGACATTTTCTCAACCACATTTGAATAATTTTATGTCTATACAGTTTTATATCCTAAAATACAGTTCAACAATACTGTCAATACAAATCACAGGATAGTTTTTATCAGAAAACAGAAATGGAGTTATACAGATAAGAGATAATAGTTTTTACATAACCTGAATTAAGTGCTGTCTCAGTAGTCCTCCAGTGCATTGCAACAAAGACACAAGTTTATCATCCACCATTATTAGTCAGTTCCACTGTTTCCTTCACATATTGAAAACACTGTTCCACTACTTATTCTCTCAAGCTAATCTGGGTGCTTCTTTTACAATAAATAAACAGATCAAACCTAACGGACAATATACGATAATCGGTCAGGGCGGGATAGATGAACTCTCGAAATTTCCAAAATCAATTAATGTCTTTTTATTACAATTTTGTTATTAAATTTCATTTGCTATCTTCACCTATGTGACATAATTTGTTGTAATATCGACTATGAAAGCTAGCTGAGGGCAGGAGCCAGAGAAATAGAATCATAATCTTATCCAATAAATAAAGGGGAAGATAACGTTACTAGCTTGGGCACGTCAACTGATTTATCTGGCGATGTGTCATTGAATAACACCCCTAATCTTTGGTATATTCATGGAATATCGGTCAGGCCATCCGGCTGTCGCTAATATTAGAAGATAATCAATAACCAATATTGATATTGTCCTGAGGGGCAGGGCAGGAGGGCTGGTGGAAGGGGGTGAAACAGGTCGCACCAGTTTGGCGTACACCCTCAACCACCTTCCTTAGCTGGGGGGCGGGCTTTCTTATAAGATTTTCATTAATTTATATTTTATACTGTTTACTTTGTTATATACATAAAGGTTTCATTATTATCTATTTTATAGAGATTTTATTATTATATATGATAGATTAATATTCACATTATTTTCATTATTGCATTGAGATAATGTTTCAGTTTATTTATTTTATTGTGGTTTCATTTTATACATTTATAGTGTATTTCATCATTATATTTGTTACACTGTTGTCTTTGTTATATTTCTCAGTGTTTTCTTTATTACGAGTGTATACTATTTTCGTTTTTATGTTTTATAGTGCTTGTATTTTTATATATAAGTAATAGTATTATATTTTATAGTGTCTTTTTTAAAGTAAATATTTATAGTTTCATCATTAAGATTTTAATAGTAGTGGCATTATTACATATTTAACACTGCTTTAATTATTAATATATTTTATAATACCTGAATTAAAACATATTATGTAGTGTTTCCATCTTTGTGAATATTGTAATATATTTATTTCTGTTTACTGTGTAGTGTTTTCATTATTGGTATATTTATAGTACTTTCATTATTAAATATTTTTTACAGTTTTTAATTTGACATATCGTGCAGGCAGAATTTTCGTTTTTACTTATTTATATGCTTTAAATACTGAGTGTGTTAATGTGTTATCCCCAAATATATTTTTTTCGTTACGAGTCAAAACAAGCAAGCAATAAAATAGCAAATACAACAAAAAGCAAGCGATTATAATTATTTACTGAAAACATTTTAAACATGCTTTACATTACATTGTTTGAAACTTTTAATCAATTACTTATTCTCTTCTTTCATTCAAGCAAGCATTACGACTAGAAGAAAAACTATTTTTCACCAAACTTTACAGTGTAGGTACAAATTAAAGAAAAACTAGTTTTCACCAAACTTTACACTGTAGGTACAAATAAAAGAAAAACTAGTTTTCACCAAACTTTACACTGTAGGTACAAATAAAAGAAAAACTAGTTTTCACCAATTCAGTAGGTAGACAAAAATTGAAAACATTCACCCCGGCAAAGTTTAAAATAAAATCAATTCTTCCATTGAAGTTTTTAGTTTAATAAACTTATCTAAAACAAGAAGGAAATTATCTATTCCAGCCAATTCTAGGCGTAGAACTACAAGAAACAGAAAGTCAAACATTCCATCAGACTTTATGAACAGAACGTACAGAGAAATTATCCATTCCAGCAGACTTTATGAACATAACGTACAGCGAAATTATCCACCCAATAAACTTTACGAACTGGGCTAAACGCAAAGGGAAATTATCCATTCCGGCAGACTTTATGAACAGAACTATCGAAGGAAAGTATTTAGTGTGACACATTTTCCATGTAAAACTAAAACTTCATTCCGTGTAATTTTACGATTAGAATCAAATATTGAGGTATGCCATCCTCAACTTTTGTAGAGTTTTGTTTAATCATTTTATATTTTGCTTATCGATTGTAATGTATTTGTGTGTTAGTTATATTTGTTGTTTAGACACTTTTCACGTTTAGAGGTGTATTTGCGTATTTTTGTGAATGTGGTGAGGTGTATTTGCGTATTTTTGTGAATGTTGTGAGGTGTATTTGCGTATCTTTGTGAATGTGGTGAAGTGTATTTGCGTATCTTTGTGAATGTGGTGAGGTGTATTTGCGTATCTTTGTGAATGTGGTGAGGTGTATTTGCGTATCTTTGTGAATGTGGTGAGGTGTCTTTTTTTTTTTTACACCACATACCTTTAGCTTGACGCGTTGAAAAGTAGCCTGTAGAGACAAATTGTTCTGCGGTATTTTGAGATATGTGTCAAGTTTATCGAAAGTCATCTAAATTGATCTAATCACGTATTGAGTTGTTAATTCACAATTTATCGAGCTGTCAATATTTTTAAGCTGTTAGTACCAGTTAAAGAACCGCCAATAGTTTTAAGTTGTTGTTGCCAATAGGTCGAACTGTCAATATATTTATCTTATTGTTGCCAATTTGTTGTACTGTCAATGTATTTAAATTGTTGCCAATTTGTCAAATTGTCAATATATTTAAGTTGCCTTTGCGAATATGTCGAACAGTGAATGTATTCTGAATTGTTGCTGTAAGTTTATCAAGCTTTTAACACTCTCTGTGCTGTTCCCGTCAGTCTAGTTTCTAGAACATTTCAGCAATATTTTTGCTGGTTTGCCTAAACAATAACAGGATATTTTTTAGGGGAGGGAGGGACGGTGATATGGAGGAAGTGAGAGAGGGATTCATGGAATGCAATTTGCTTGCTTCAAGAAGTACAGAAATGGGGGTTGGGAGGGGGGGGAACTTTTCTTTCTGGAAGTGCACTAACCAAGAAACAACGTAGACGTCACGCTTGCCGCTGAATGAAGGATTCGTCAGTAGATTACAATTTTCTTTTATTATGTGAGAGAGAGAGAGAGAGAGAGAGAGAGAGAGAGAGAGAGAGAGAGAGAGAGAGAGAGAGAGAGAGAGAGAGAGAGAGAGAGAGAGAGAGAGGTCATCGACCAAGCAGTTAACGTATGAATTCGCAACAGTTATTCTGTTTCCAGCATTGAGAACTCGACTAACCCCGAAACCGTCTTTTGATTTCATCACACACACACACACACATCACCTCCTAGTGAGGCCTTAAGGTAAGACAAGTCACGATTTCGAAAACCAGATATCCGTTATTAGAGCGGTCTCTAGATTTTGTTAAGTCTGTCTTGCCTGAAACTTGTCACGTTCTCGAGTGGCACCTGTAGATGACTGCAAGCTATCACAGAGTACCTAGTGAAATACTTTTAATTCACTGACTTCGATGGAAACTTATCACGTTCCAGAGCAATATTGAAGACAAATGCACATTGTAGCATGGTGTATACACATAATTCATTATTTTAATTAACTGTCTTGAAAGGAAATTCCTCACGTTTTGAAAGCGGCACTTATAGACAAATACACACTATAGCAAGGTGTATACACATAATTCATTCCTTTAATTAATTGTCTTGAAAGGAAATTCCTCACGTTTTGAAAGCAGCATTATAGACAAATACACACTATAGCAAGGTGTATACATATAATTAATTCATTCTTTTAATTGACTGTCTTGAAAGAAAATTCCTCACGTTTTGAAAGCGGTACTTATAGACAAATACACACTATAGCACTACATCACACTTTAGCACACTATAGCATTATATCACACTATAGCACTATACCACACTATAGCACTATATCACCCTATATCACACTATAGCACTATATTTCACACTATAGCACTATATTACTTTATAGCACTATATTACACTGTAGCTCTATATCACACTATAGCACTATATTACACTGTAGCACTATATTACACTATAGCACTATATTACACTGTACCAATGTACGCACGATCTGAACTTTTGCATAAGCAAATCGGTCTTGAATTAAAACAAGCCACTCTTTTTTTCTATTGAGTCGCCTACAATCCATACAGTACATTGGCAAATCCGAGTGCTCAATGCACATAATTATATTATTTAATTGTATATATTAATTCAATCGATCGTAAACTATTTCTCAGCCCTGACCTCAACAACTTGAGGTCACGCACATGCTTATTCCTCTTCTATTGCCGCTCTCGGTCGGATTAGTTTAATAATCTCAAGCATGGTTGTGTTGTCTCGCAACCGCTAATCCTCAGACTGCGAACTTTTCACAGAGACCAACTCACACCCCGCGGGTTCTGAAACTGTCCCGAGAAACAATCAAATGCTGCTTTAAGCCACACTCTAAGCGCGACTTTTTGTAAATCTGCATGTGGTAGCGTGGAGAGGTGGTTGTCACTATATCGAGGAACTCTCAAGCAGGAAGGGGTAAATTCAGTCACCAAGAACAATAATTTAATATTACGCCTTCGCACCTATTTATCGTCGGCATTTTCTGCGTGGGTCGTAGGGCCGTGGTGGGGCAAGGTTTTCTTCGCTCAAGCTGAAGTGGTTAATCATATTAAATTGGACGTTAATTGAGTCATCATTTAAACAGCCTAGTATTTAAAATCCTGTGAAAGTGCATGAGCGGGTAGACCCCACTATGATCTGATGCCGTTAAAAAAATTCTGAACTGTAAAACGTTACCAGGTAAAATTTACACCAGAACGTTACCAACTAGAATTTACACCACAATGTCACCAACTAAAATTTACACCAGAACGTTACCAACTAGAATTTACACCACGATGTCGCCAACTTCAGACACAAAACAAACTGATGTCAAATCCCATGTCGTTGGCTGGGTCAAACTTGGAAAATGCAATAATAGACTTTCGAAGACTGTAATGTATTAGACTACGAACTTGCTAATTACTGTTTAAAACATGTAAACCAAATGTGTTCGTGGAGAGCGTAACATTAATAATATCACATTCTTATAACATTCAATTAAAATTTAATATAACATGGTGGCCGCTTGGTAAGTAATAGTAAATTTGAAAAAGGTTTCATAGTTCAACCGTTAATTTTTTTAAACCCCAAAGTTTCGCCCATTGCACACGACACTAGGTATGTCACGTTTCTCACTTCCGTTCTGTCATCATATAACCCCATCCAGTCTCCATATAACTCACTTGCATGGAATTTCTTACTTCCGTTCTGTCATCATTATAACCCCATCCAGTCTCCATATAACTCACTTGCATGGAATTTCTTACTTCCGTTCTGTCATCATATAACCCCATCCAGTCTCCCTATAACTCATTTGCATGGAATTTCTTACTTCCGTTCTGTCATCATATAACCCCATCTAGTCTCCATATAACTCACTTGCATGGAATTTCTTACTTCCGTTCTGTCATCATATAACCCCATCCAGTCTCCGTATAACTCTTCTAGAATTGTTTTTAATTATTTACATGACTATTTGAATGTGTCCCGTACTGACATGTCACCTGACTCCACGTCACGCTAATATTAGTATGCCCCAAACCTTATCCATATAAGGAGCGATCCCGAAGTCTGGACCGTGGCTATAATTAACTACTCTCCATGCAACTGACCATTCAGGGCACGGTTTGACCTTAGACCCGGCAGAACAAGCGCAGCTTGACTGCAGAGACCAGATGTAAGCAGCACAAAAGGTTCACCCAGTCACATAGTGGCCAACACCCACCCCTCTGTAATTATTTTAATAACCTTGAAACTACACTGATACCGTATACGTTCAGTCAATTTGATAATATTAAACCGAAGTGGTATTACCCACGATGGCGTTGATAATCCAACTCAAAACGTTCTGTGAACAATTAGGCTTTAAAGGGGCCGACCTTGCATTCATTATGGAGGAGGAAGAAAAAAAAAGGAGAAAAAAGTGTATGGGAAAGAGAGGCTAGAGAGAGAGAAGGAAAGAAAAGAGAAAGAAAAAGTATATGAGAAAGAAATGAAAGAAAAAAAAGGGGGTGCATGACAGAGCGATGCATGATAGAGTGGAAAAAATGGAGTTTGAAAAACTTTTGGTTGAACGCGAGTGACTCGAGCATGAAAAGTTCAGGGCAGCCACCGGCTTAACCCCTGTTAAAAGAATACCGCACGACCCTCTCTCTTGTGGAGACACCAGAACAATATGTCACCCTCACAGAGCCCAAAACATTTGGTGTTTGCTAAAGTCATACACTCGCATAGTATGACGAAAATTGATGAAACCATTATAGAAGCAACCAACGAACCTATTGTGATTAATGCTCGTCCAACCAATTTGGCTTTGATGCAAGCGAATGTCATCAGCTCAGTCAACTGCAGAAGACAGTATACATGACCCCAAAACATCCCCTTCTTACAATGAAGGCAGTCTTGACTGCAGTGACAAGGCCATCTAAGACATGCATGTGCAGCTCATTGCCTCCTCTGCTGTTCAAAACTAGGAACTAAAGACAGGCACCATCTCACCCCATCTTGTCGAATCTTCTGTGACAGAAGAAAGTGTCACACTCAACATAGACCCAGACTATCCACTAGTGTCTAACGAGACATACCGTGACGTATGGTACAGAACTCACGAAAACACAACGCCAAGAAGTCAAAAAAGTGTTATGTGACTTCCAAGATGTTATTGATAGACAATCCAGGACACACAAAATAGAAGAGTTCCATGTAACACTACTGGATTTGAATCCCATATGGTGTAAATCTTATACCTTGCCGCATGCCACAATCATTGCCGTTGAAACTAAAGTTAAAAAAATGTTGTGCGATCCTGGCTGTATGTATCAGGGGGGGGGGATAGAGCTATCTTCTAGAACTATCACTCCTCTATTCTACATTATCATTCACCTTTCTAACAGCTAGAGCCACCCAGAAGCTGTGCTTTTGGGGATTAGTCTAAGGTTACAGATGGCCCGGGGTGTTGGAGAATTAACATCTTGCCCATCTCCCAGCAAAACGTCACCCACCCAGATAGGCTTACATATAACTTTACACGAGTTGCACTATATTTTATGCCGGCTAACTTTAATGCAGAGGACAACTATCCACTATGTATACCTGCCGAAGGTATGTGGTTTTGCCCTTATCCTTTATTATTTATTAAATAATTTTATTCTTTAGCTTACTGTTATTTACATATACCCCCCCTCCCTAACGATAACTAGATATGATACTGTGCATGACAGGATGGTCCGTCAGAGAATATAGGCTAGCAGATTCGAAGACTCTGTGCTTTCCCCTATCATACCCTTTAGACCCCTTCGATCTGGCTCTGAGCCGCGAAGGCAACACTTGCCTTTTTCAGACCATGGGCCTAGAACAGTTTGACTGAACCCCCCACATCTACCACCTACTGTCACGACCTCCGCCAAGCGTAGACCACTACAGCTGAATTGGCAATTGAACGTTCAGTTCGACCTTTTCAAACTCTTATCTTTCAAGAGACTCTCAAAGTTATGACTGAAACGAACCTTAATGTTACTCCTATTATCCCAAATTATATTCTTAAATAACCTACACAAGCAACAGTTTTCATTTCTATTTTCTTTTTTAAACATATTTATTTCATGCTTACATTGCTCGCGTTGGCGTGACTCATTTTCATATTATATGTTGTTGGTCTGTCATATTAATACGGTGGTTGGTGGTTATGCTAACAATTTAACGTCGCCACTGGAGCTTTCGTGGATCATTTCATCATAAGACGTTATGTGAACTGTAGTGCTGCAGTGGATTATTTCATCATAAGACGTTCTGTGATCTGTAATGCTCCAGTGGATCATTTCATCATAAGACGTTCTCTGATCTGTAGTGCTCCAGTAGGTCCTTCTTCCCTCACGAGTATTCGTTGAGCGCTGACAGTGGTGTTGCTGTTGGAGTTTTGTCTTGGCGCTCCCGAGTGGGAGGAGTATCTGACAGAGCCTAGGCTAGTTAGCACGCCAAGTCTATACCTAGTGTATACTTGCGCATGGGATGTTCAACCCCCTGTCCTCCTCATTGGTGGTGTTGTCGTCGTTATTGTTGTCGCTGATGTCGCGGCTGTCCCTGGTGGCCTTTGGGAAATGTGAAGACGGGCGCTAGTGGCCAGTAGAGTGGTCGAGCAGCAGTTAGATCATGTCCGCAATTGGGTAATTAAAATATCCCCACTGGGTGTATTCCTGCTCGCTGTGCCACCTTTGTTGACGTTGTTGTCGTTTGTGGTTCTGCTGGCGTTATTGTTGCTGTTCTTGTTGCTGTCGTTTCTTGATGTGTTGTGGTAGGCGCTGTCTTTTGTGTTTGGGGCCTTGTTCTGTCGTTTCTGTTGTTTGGCTGTCTTTTGTGGCTGCTGTTGTCATTGCTTTTGTTCGTTGCTCTTGTTGGGGTCTCTGGTAATGGTGATAGAGGGGGGGGGGAGCATCAAGCGGTTTCACTTGCCTATCCATAACACCTATCCAGTTCCATTTCAAATCATAACATTAGCAACATTTCAACAAACCTCAACGACGGTGAGCGACAACTAATAACGTTTCAAAATCCCAATGCTGAGTTTCTGAATTCTGCAATGCATATTATCAAGTTTACCATTCTACACTGACAATTTCACCAAGCAACCAAGCAGAATGCTACACATGCCGTTTTCTCAGAAAACTTTCCTTATGCATTAAATAAATTTGATAGTAACAACTATAAATAGAAGTTCTATAAGATAATTTATCACAAGACAAAAAAAATAGTGGTGAGAAATAAATATTTGCAATTATCTGCCACAAGCTCAGCAGACCGCTATCTATCAGGTCAATTTGCAAATATTTTCCATGGTAGGGTCGAGTACAACTTGACCTGCCACCTCTTTGCTTACGTGTAACTCTCTACAGGCAGTGGTGGTCCCTAAACCCGCCCAGACTTGACGGTGCATAAAAGTTATGATACGATTATTAAGGATCTCTAAGTATTAATTTCCATAACCCCGAGATACAGATTAGCTTTATCCAGGGGACTTATCTCCCTGTTTCTCAGCACGCACACTTAGCAATCCTTTGGCTCGAACCCCCACCCCCTTGACTACTATAGATTACGTCATTTCGAAAGAGACATTGACGCGGGAAGACAATACGAAGATAATACAACTTAACGTCATGAACAATAGATGAAGTTACAAACTGATGATCATAACAGGCACTTAGTAGTAAATAACCAACTAGATATTCAGACAGTCACAAACCAATTCGTGAATGTATAACAGAATTTAATAAAGTTTAAAATCTAAAATATTAATCAATGACAAAATGCTCACACAAAGCGAAGATGAAATGCTTAAGAAATTAATTTCCAATTCGCAAGTGTGGAAAAGCGTATTGTGAGAACAACAAAGTCTAGAGTGGGGAAAATTCTAGAAATAAGTTGTCTTAAAAGTTTGTTTAATAATGTTCAAATGTCACTGTAAAATAGAAATGTTCGTCCTTATGGCCAATCACTGCATTATAGAAAGGCTTTCGTTCTCACTGGTGTGGTGGAGGGTTTTTTATGCGGGGAGGGAATAATCCGTTCATATCACCTACCAGAACATGGTAACAACTTCATGAAGATGTCACACAGGGTTCTATGACCAACTCTTTGTATTTTGTATTTATTCCTTATTAATACAATCCTCCTATCTAGTTATGCATAGCGAAAATTGATTCTATACTTGTGATGCTCAATTTTTAAATGCCACGAGATCATTAGCAGGTTAGGCTTGGGGACCCTAATTATCGTCCATCCCGACGACCATTACTGTGTCAACCAGGCGGGGTGGGTGGGTGGGAAGGAGACATCAGGCTGTAACCTTTTAATTAAATTAAAAATATGAAATGCAAAACATAATTAAAACAACTAAATTAAGTTTTAAAAGTATTAATTATACTTCGATGGGAGTTTAAATTAATGGAAACGAGTAACTTATCGTACTATTGCACCATCGCACCGTTTGCACTTTTGCACCATTGTACATTCGTACCGTCACACCATTGCAACAAACGCACTATCACACTATCGCACTACCACACCATTGCACCATCACACCACTGCACAGTCATACCGTTGCACCATCACACCATTGCACAGTCATGCCATTGCACCATCACACCATTGCACAGTCATGCTATTGCACCATCACACCATTGCACAGTCATGCTATTGCACCATCACACCATTGCACAGTCATACTATTGCACCATCACACCATTGCACAGTCATACTATTGCACCATCACACTATTGCACAGTCATACTATTGCACCATCACACCATTGCACTATCATATCATTCCACCTTTGACAAGGGTTTACACCATTGACATGTACAACTCAGTAGCATGTATGAAGAGCAGCGTGAACAAGATTCATTTCAAATATATTAAGCTGTCTCATCAAACGGCACAGTGTTGTTGCTACCGCAATCTCTTAATATCACAGATGGATCGTCAACAACACTGGGGTGTTGCCTGGCTGAGTCGAATCTATGGTCCCTAACTTTTTCATGCTTGCTCTTTCTTCTCTTTCATTTATATTTCTTTTCTATTCCGTTCTTCTCTTTTCAAATAATTGTTGACACCATTGCTTCTAAAGGGAGCAATATTCTGGAGTTGAATGAATATATTACATTGTACATAAGTTGTTGCTTATTGTTGCTCGCTCAGATAAACATAAATACTCCTTTGAAATTCATTGTATGATAAATATTTTTTATAAAGCTTCACTTTAATTTTATTTTGCAGAATTTAATTTCAAAAAGCATTAAACTTTCCTTACCTTAAACTGTTTGCTAATACTGTAGGTATTGACATCGGCTCGAGTAGGTCATATGTCAGCGTATCTATAAAAAAAATAATAATGATGATGATGGTAGTGGTGGTGGTGGTATTGATGATGATGGGGGGTGATGATGACGACGACGACGATTATGATAGTGGTGATGATGATGATGATGAAATTCTTAAGACATAAGAAAACAGAATATGAAAAAATGCATGTAGACGTAAAATGACAAGATAAGACTAATTACTTGAATAAATATACAAATCATTTTCTTCAGTTAATACAAAACTTTAAAGTTATCGTCGTTCTCATCAATTTTACTCCCAAAGAAGCGAGATCATTTACGAAACAAGAATTGCATGGATTAAGAAGACAATAATTTGATCGATTTGGCAACTTGAAAGTTATTTTATTTTTGGTACATGTCTACCACATTCAACATTAGCGTTTGCACAAAATTTCTCATTTCCCGTCTCTGTACGACGCTTACCACGATTTTGTTTATTTTTTTTAATTTCTTTATTTTTTTATTTATTTATTTTTTTTTGGGGGGGGGTGTTTTGTCGAGCTCTTGTTAACCCGGCTACCGTCAAGGGGTTATAGTGCGCTGTATTTCAGCATGGACCTAGACTAAGTAAATATGATCTCGTATTCATCACGACATCTTGAAAAGGTATTGTTGTTTGAGGTTTGTGAACTCACGTGTATTGTTTCTTGTATTATTCCTTCCACCACCAACACCATATGCAAACTTGTTAACAGAATCCGATAAAGGAATGTTCTTAGGATTTTAATTTACTGTCGGCTACTTAGTCTGTCACTTACGGTTAGTCAAGAGAGTGCTGATGGCTGATAAAAACCAGATCATTTGATATTATTCTTTGAGATGCTCTTTTCTGAACTCACGTTATTATCATTATTTATTTTTTTATTTTCTTGTGAGCTACAAACGGGATCGCATTGGTCTGGAGTTTTTGTGTACACAAATCCCAAATTTTCTAAGACAGCTCTGCAGAACAAGGGAAAAAAAAATCAAATTATAAAAATAAATAAACTTCGACTTCGATCCTTTTCTTTACAGAAAAGAGGCTTATTTTAATTTTAAGACTTTTCTTTTTATTTAAAGATCACCTTAAAATAATGCCTGAACACGTTGACTGCCAAGTCCATTTTTTGATAGTGATACCAGTGCCACCTGGCTTATCACAAACTACCCGTATTTATCACACCTACGTACGCCGGCTGACTACGGCGCACGTCGGTCTGCAGACGTGCAGCGTTTGATAAGCGTCGACCCTGTTCTTGTTTACGTCTGAAAAGTTCAGTTAATATAAGTGCGTTTGTCCGCGATCGCGTCCCTTCGTTCTGGCAAGGAGCCGCCAACTTTGTCGGCACTAGACCCCGTGCTGGCCTATTAGCGTGACGCTGACAATGTGCAGTGATCGGCGACAGACGTACTGTTCTAGTCCTGATAATGGCAACAAAATAACAGAGCAGCAGGGCAACTAGGCTTCAGTAGGGGTAGCGATCTGTGCGAGTTTCGCATTTTACTGTCAGGCACATATGCACTTTGTGTGTGTTCGCGCGCATGTGTGCGTGAGTGTGTGTGCGTGCACGTGTGCGCGCGGGTGTGTGTGCATGCATATGTGTGCGCGCGTGTATGCGTTTGTGTGGCTGTGTGCGTACGCATATGTGTGGCTGTGCGTCGTGTTGTGGACGATCAAACACTTTTATATTCTTGATCACATCAACAATGTTACAGGTCAGCGAAAAGCTCAGGTATTAGTTGAGGCAGTTGTCTGTACACGTTTCCTAATTGTTTTGTGTATGTGTGCTACCAGGTAGTTGTCAGTACAAAATAATTGTTTATCAAGCGTTCAGTTTACAGACGTTGTAGGTCTAGTGAGTAAATGTGTGTCATAGGAATAAAAGGGATGGGGTTTGTGGCGTATATGTGCGTATGTCTGTTCGACTGGAGAACGTGAACACGTCTCTCAAATTAATACTTGTAATCATTACAGTGAGTCAGTTAGTGTGTGGGGATCTCCGTGTTTGTCTGTATGTGCTTTGAACGAAATACAGTTTTATACCGGGTGTGGATAGAAAGAATATTACTACAAGCACAACAAAGTAATTTCAAATTCGGGTAGCATTTGTCTGATTGTTTTTTTAAAAAATATATTTACTGTCATGTATTTGCATATATTCGTGTGAGTGTGCGTGCGTGCATGCGTGTGTATTGTGTGTGAATGAGTGGTACGAACGAATCTCTAACCGTATTTGAGTCAGCTATTTTACTCAATGATTATTAATCATGCATTCTTTTCATTTAATCTCTTAATCCGTGTTCTTGCCACAGTATATGCGTGTGTTAGTGTGTATGTGCTAGTGTGTGTGTATGCTTATAAGTAAATGTGCGTGAATGTGTGCGTGGGTGTTTGTAGGTTTACTGTATTGCTTTAATCTCTTACTTAATGATGTTAAGCTGTGTAGTTAGTAAATTAGTTTATATAAGTGTTATAACATGTACATGTGCAAATAGCAAATTACTTTATGTGTTATAATATGTACAATGTGTAGTTAGTTAATAAGTTCATGTGTTATGTCATGCACATGTGTAGTTAGTTAATGATTTTTTTTGTGTTATAGCATGCACATGTGTAATTAGTTAATGAATTGATGTGTTATAGCATTCACATGTGTAGTTAATGAGTTAATATGTTATAACATGTACAAGTGTAGTTAATTAATGAATTGATGTGTCATAGCAAGCACATGTGTAGATAGTTAATGAGTTGATGTGTTATAGCTGTACATCTTTAATTAGCAAACGAGTGTATGTATTATAGCATAAAAACATGTGTAGGTAGTTAATGAGTTGATGTGTTATAGCATATACATGTTTGTGTGTCTAATGCAGGAAATTGTATCTTGAAAACTTACTCCTAGTACACTTCGGTTGCGAAGTGACGTCACGAAATGTCCGGGAAGCGACGCATGTCAACCTAGTATTAACAGCATATTAAACTTGAATAATAATTATATTATACATTTTCTCTTAAATATTTCATACCGTCTTCAGTGCGAATCAATTGATATGTTGACATAAAATGTAAGCGTCCGTAAGTCAGCTCTGTCTGATGAGATATTGACAAGTTATCTTGCTAATGAAGACAAAACAAGTTATTCCAGTTTTTTTTTTAATCTTGCTAGTGAAGACAAAATAAGACGGTTGTTAAGCGATTAAACCTAATGAACCTGTACACAGACAGCGCGTATCTATTATGTGCATCGTTAAAACGTAGTGTTAGAGTGTTTGTTTTTTTGCCATTCGGATTATGTACAATCAGTTTTCCTGTGCCAGTTATCGGTGTTACGTAAAATGACAATTTTGATGTGCCAGTTATCGGTGTTATATAAAATGACAGTACCGGAGTGCCCAGTTATCGGTGTTACGTAAAATAAAAGTTTTTATGTGTCATTTACTGGTGTTATATAAAATGAAAGTACCGGAGTGCCCAGTTATCGGTGTTACGTAAAATAACAGTTTTGATGTGTCAGTTATCGGTGTTAGACAAAATGACAGTACCGGACAGTCAGCTATCGGTGTTACGTAAGATGAGTTTTGATGTGCGAGTTACCGGTGTTATATAAAATGACAGTACCCATGTGTCAAATTTATTGGTGTTAAATAAAATCACAGTTATGGTGTGTCACTTATCACCTCTATATACAGACATGTTAATTGTGATCCAATTAAATTATTGGCATCCCAAAAATGATGATATTTTATGTAATCAAAATGATGAAATTTTATGTAATCATAGCTTTAAGTAAAATCCCAGATGAGATGTGCAAGTTACCGACTTCATGCAAAATCAAATATTAGTATAACAGTTACAGGCGTAATGCAGACAAAGTCGTAGTTCTGATGTGCCAATTATTTTTGTTGCACAGAATCATAGAAATTATGTCCCAAAATTTTTGCAATAGGTAAAATTACAGAATTAATGTCTCAATTTTTTTGTCATAGTTAAAATTAAAAATGTTTATGTTCCAATATTTTTGCAACAGGTAAAATTACAGAACTAATCTCCCAATGTTATAGGTAAAATTACAGAACTAATTTCCCAATGTTGTAGGTAAAATTACAGAACTAATCTCCTAATGTTGTAGGTAAAATCACAGAACTAATCTCCCAATGTTGTAGGTAAAATTACAGAACTAATTTCCCAATGTTGTAGGTAAAATTACAGAACTAATTTCCCCATGTTGTAGGTAAAATTACAGAACTAATCTCCTAATGTTGTAGGTAAAATTACAGAACTAATCTCCCAATGTTGTAGGTAAAATTACAGAACTAATTTCCCAATGTTGTAGGTAAAATTACAGAACTAATCTCCTAATGTTGTAGGTAAAATTACAGAACTAATCTCCCAATGTTGTAGGTAAAATTACAGAACTAATCTCCCAATGTTGTAGGTAAAATTACAGAACTAATCACCCAATGTTATGGGTAAATGTACTAATGTATATGCGCCTGTTGTCGGCAGGATCCTAATGAAGGGACTAATATGGTAAAAATCGTTTAAGGGGACGTATAATGATTAAAAATCGTTTAAAGGAAAGTATAATGGTGGTAAAAAAAAAAAGTTTAAAGGGACGTATAACGATTAAAAATCGTTTAAAGGAACGTATAAAGACCATTTGTACCTTAGAATTAGTATCAAAAGTGCGGAACAATTGACCTGCTCCTATAATCGAAAGCGTAATTAGCAGTCATCCATGCAGTAAGTCGCTCCAGTCATCAAAAATAAAATATGCACTCAGCCATGACCGCAAATTAGATTCTCACTCTAGATTTCTCACAAAATTAAATTAATTAATGCGTGAAATGTATACAGTCTGGCGGTCGCTGATAATATTGATCACAATCAAATGTATTTTTAACGACAGAAGCCCGGGAATTAAAGTAACCCAATTTATTCATCTGCACTCTTGGGGTTCAGTATCTGTTCAGCACTTAGCAAATGCCCTATGAGCAAACAAGCAATCTAACTATTAACATACAAACAATAAACGCAGACTTACAAACAATAAACACTGACAAACATTAAACGCAGACTTATAAGCAAAAAACACAGACAAACAATAAACGCAGACTTACAAACAATACAAGCAGACTTACAAACAATAAACGCAGACTTACAAACAAAAAACACAGACAAACAATAAACGCAGACTTACAAACAATACAAGCAGACTTACAAACAATAAACGCAGACTTACAAACAATAAACGCAGACTTACAAACAAAAAACACAGACAAACAATAAACGCAGACTTACAAACAATATAAGCAGACTTACAAACAATAAACACAGACTTACAAACAATAAACACAGACTTACAAACAATACACGCAGACTTACAAACATTAAACACAGACTTACAAACAGTAAACGCAGACTTACAAACAATACACGCAGACTTACAAACAATAAACACAGACTTACAAACAATAAACACAGACTTACAAACAATAAACGCAGACTTACAAACAATAAACACAGACTTACAAACAATACACGCAGACTTGCAAACAATAAAATGACATAACTGACTCCACGAAGTATACAAAAAAGCAATATCACGCAAGTGATCGAAAAAATAAATAAAATAGAGCGACAGAACTAAATATAACAATAACAGTAAATTGAAGATTACTGGTGATGGTGGTGGTCGTATCATCGTTGTAATAATAATAATAATAATAATAATAAAATCCTATATAGAAATCTATATAAGACCTGTAGAGTAAAATCCCAGGAAAGAGCATGGATGCAGCAACCGGAAGCAGTCATCGAAACAGAAGAAGTCAAAATACTCTTGGACTTTGAAATAAGGACGGATCGAATGAAAACTCCACGAAGACCCGATACTGTAGTTGTCAATAAGCCAAATAGAACATCAACAATCATTGATAGTGTAGTTGTCAATAAGCCAAATAGAACAGCAACAATCATTGATATTGTAGTTGTCAATAAGCCAAATAGAACAGCAACAATCATTGATATTGTACTTGTCAATAAGCCAAATAGAACAGCAACAATCATTGATATTGTAGTTGTCAATAAGCCAAATAGAACAGCAACAATCATTGATATTGTACTTGTCAATAAGCCAAATAGAACAGCAACAATCATTGATATTGTACTTGTCAATAAGCCAAATAGAACAGCAACAATCATTGATATTGTAGTTGTCAATAAGCCAAATAGAACAGCAACAATCATCGATGCTGCTGTTCCAAGTGATAGAAGCATACAAGCAAAAGAAAAAGAAAGAATAGAAAAATATCAGGATCTTAGATTAAAAATCCAGAGACTGTGTTATGTAAAAGCAGAAGTAATACCTGTAGTGATGGGATCTTTGGGGAACATAACACTGAATTGGAAAGATATCTAAATAAAGTGCCTGGACAACATAAAATTGCCCCACTTCTGAAAGCAGCCCTCCTTGGAAGTGTCCATCTCCTCCATAATACCTTTGATCTCCCAGAATCTTGGTAAGATTCCGAGACCTTGTCTCATAGCCGACAGTCAACTGGAGTCGGGTAAAAAAGATAATAATAATATTAATAATAATAATAATAATATGATGATGATGATGATGATGATGATGATGATGATGGTGGTGATGATGATGATGAAGAAGAAGAAGAAGAGAAAAAGAAGAAGAACTCTGCACTAGGAAAGAAATAAACCAAATGAAGGCAGCAATACCTAAGGAAAACTGAAAAAAAATCAATAAACTACGATCTCAATTACAGAAATACTAAGACCACAATTAAAAATGCAAAACAACGGCTAATAGGATTCAACCAGCATCGAAAGAGATACACTGCAATAGGTCAACAGTTCAAAATATTCAAAACTGATACTGGAAGTATATACCAAGAATTCAAAGGAAATTCTTGAATAGAACAACAGATACCAAACATTCATGACATCAAGACCTTCTGGGAAAACATTTAGAGCAATTCAAATGTGCATAATATTCAGACATGTGGATTAAGGAACGGAAATACACACTTTAACACCTGATAAATTTATCAAGAAAACGGTGAGAAAGATGGCAAACTGGAAATCCCCAGGCCTAGACCAAGTACAAATATTGTTTGAAACATCTTACTTCTTTATATGGTAGATCTTAACTTCTTTATATGGTAGATCTTAACTTCTTTATATGGTAGATCTTAACTTCTTTATATGGTAGATTTTGCTGAATAACTGCAAGCCAGAAACCTTGCCAACCTGGATGGTTAAAGGAAAAGCAAGCCATCTTCACTGATCTTGTCAACCACTCCACACTTCTGATAAAGCTAGAGTGTATGGCTGTATGCTCTTCATCGGAGCATTCTTGACCTTTTCAAACCATAGTCTGTTTACATCAACAGTCTACGGTAGTTCAGACCCCTAGCAAGGGGATCCAAGGTTAAATTTTCTGGTTACTTTTTTGCATCATATACATCAGCTGTTACAAGCAGCTGCGTGTCATTGTCGTCTGGTCCAGGGGAGTGACATGCAACGCTCCCTCTGAGGTGCGCAGCTTCGCAGCGGTGCAGCTCATTAGAAAATGCCGCGCAGCAGTTTCAAAATTCCGCGCACAAATTTTGCTGCATTCGTAATCGTAGCAAAACATTTTCATTGCGATAAAGTATGGAAACTATTCGTGATTTATAAGCCACATATCTTCTTTAATAAAAAAAAATTATTACAAACTTTTATGAAAACATCACGTGATTTATAAGCCACATATCTTCTTTAATAAAAAAAAATTATTACAAACTTTTATGAAAACATCACGTGATTTATAAGCCACATATCTTCTTTAATAGAAAAAAAATTATTACAAACTTTTATGAAAACATCACGTGATTTATAAGCCACATATCTTCTTTAATAAAAAAAAATTATTACAAACTTTTATGAAAACATCACGTGATTTATAAGCCACATATCTTCTTTAATTAAAAAAAATTATTACAAACTTTTATGGAAACATCACGTGATTTATAAGCCACATATCTTCTTTAATTAAAAAAAATTATTACAAACTTTTATGAAAACATCACGTGATTTATAAGCTATACATCTTCTTTAGTTTAAAAAAAAAAGCATTATTACAAACGTGTATGTAGTCAATAGTTATAATTTACAATCACAAATGTTTTGAAAATGTTTTTTTTTTGCTCACGCGAAAATGAGGCTGCTTAAACAACCGCCCAAAAGTTAGAGGGAACGTTGGTGGCATGATGTTTTTGTGCTGGACAGGTGGATACAGCCTTTCAATGGAGTGTCTCGGCAGCCTATTCCTAGCTTGGCTCCACTCGCACAAAACTCCAGACTCTGCTGGCAATTACTGAATTGTAAAATTCAGATTTCCCACAAGTCCACAAATTTATAATTTTGTACAGTATGGGAAATATTATTACAATAGTTTTATTGCTGTAAGAGACGCTAGCATGGGTCCAAGCCAGTCTAACTTTCCCTGACTTACTCCATTTAACTTTCTAACAACTGTCACCAATTATTTAAATTATTATTATTAAAGTTTAAAATATTATTATGGGTCCAGATATATTTATCCCATAAAATTTTAATAAAACCGTGAGGTGGACCAACACGCCCCCCCCCCCCTCCACACACACACACAACTGTAGAAGTCGTATATCACGAGTCACATTCTCTCCCTTTATGCAAAACGTGTTAAAAATCGGGAAATCTGTACTAAAGTTTTCAATTTCAATAGCGAACCACACAACGAATGGCTCGGATCTTATTTTTACTTCTATAGGATAGGAAAGGTCCACTGGAACACTAAATTTATTTCCTATATCTATACCTACATGTTTCCTGACAGCAAGCTGGGGACGACTAGTAGCTGACTTGTTTCGGTTGGCCCTAGTTAAAATTTAACAGCTCATTCATTCTCTCTCTCTCTCTCTCTCTCTCTCTCTCTCTCTCTCTCTCTCTCTCTCTCTCTCTCTCTCTCTCTCTCTTTCTGCACTGCTCTGCTGTACAGATCTAGGCCAGCTGTCAAGTCTTACCGCGCGCCCCTCGAAAATTTGGTTCAAACATGTATATACCTTTCAAATTTCACAAATACGTTTTCTTTATTTTATTCTTTCTTTATTTATTACCGCTCGGTGCAGTCCCACGTTGACTTTATGCCTAGCCACTACGGCCTACGTTGCCATAGCAACCATAGGTCATAGGTCATTTTATCGTAAACCCGACGTCAAGTTTAGATTACAATTTTGCATATTAACATTTTAAAATAAAATTATTTTCTTGTTAAGCTAGTAAATAACAGTGAGCTTTAACTATATTTTAAGAGAAATTCAACACTGTTTTAGTTCACTAGTTTTATTAAAAGAAAAAGCAGTATTCTAACTTGTTTTCCTTGGTTGCTGAAAACTGTCACTATGAGAAATGAAACTGATTTTTACTATTCAAAATGTTCCATAAGTCTGGTGAGTATGAAATCAAAGCAACTCGCAGTGAGTTTTCCTGATTGATTTTGTCTGTGATCACACTGCAAAACTTTATCTTGATGATGTTCGTGGTTGAGAATGCTGACTCACAATGATAAGTTGATTCAAACATTAACACCAAGACTTTAACTGCTAGTCTCCTTCCTGACAGATGAATACTGCAATTCTGCAACCGACTCGCACCAGAAGATTGCTACGTCCTGGTCACGAGACTTCAGTTTTAGATGATCGTGCCCCGTGGAGGTCAGCTGTTTCTAGCTGAAGAGCAGCTTGACTAATTGTGGGAAAGGTAAATGAGGCAGCAGCTGTCCAATTACCATTAGGAAAAGCAATAAATGGATCTGCAACAAAAATAAATATTCCTGACAGTTCTGCAATATCTTGAAATCGGCTTGAAAACTCATCTTGTAATTTTTCTGAGCACAAAATGAAGAATGGTCTAACCTGCTCAAGCTGTTATTTTGCCACATAATTACGGACTGTGTGCAAATGCAACAGTTGACTTGATTCCAAATCACTCAAATAGTGCAAGTTTCTTCTGAAAGGAATGGCATTTCTGTTGAAGCTCCATGACAGTTTTGTTCCTACCTTGGAGCGAAAGATTAAGCTCATTAAGGTCCACCAAAAAAAGGCAACAGTTGTCATCTTGTCCATAATTTTGCAAACTCCACAACCCCCCCCCCCCCCCCCAGCCTTCTTTGACTTCACAGTTTTGAGGAACTCAATCACGTTCTCACGAAGTGTCCAAAACCGCTCCAAAACTCTTCCTTTGCTTCGCCATCTTTTATCATTGTGCAGAAACAAATCACCATGTTCTGCACGTAACTCATCTACGAAACTTTTGTATAGACGAAGCTGCCGTGATTAATTGCTTCTTATGAAATTTATACGTTTCATAACTGTTGCCATCACTTCAGCAAATTCACTGCTTAGTTTTGAACACAGAACTGACCGATGAATGATGCATTGATATGATATGATTCGGTTAAACTCCTTAAGATGACTGGCAAGATGTTTGTCCTTTCCTGTCATCAGTTGTCAGAGAGGCAAGTTTTCTGTCATCAAGTTATTTTTTGTAATGAATCCTGACATCACAGCAAAATATCGTCACCTCGGGACTAGTTGTCCAGTGGAAGTAACGTCAGCAAATCTTCAACGAATGACTTCCCATTGAAAAAGCAGACAAACGCATACAACTGTGGAACATCTGCTTTAACAGTGGATTCATCAACAGCTAGAGCAAATGATTAAGATTTTCTTATATCTGCAATCAACAGACTACAAACATTTTCAGCAAGTTCATCCATTCTATGACTTGCTGTGCTAACAAACAAATGAATTTTCTGAATGGTTTCAACTAACTTTTATCATCATACAAAGAAGACAAAGCAACAACCATAAACTATTTCACAGCTTTGGCATGTTTGAACGACCTTTTTGGGTTTTTTTTTCTAATATCCACATTACACGTAATGATGCTTCAGCTGCTTTTTCATGCATAATGGTTGTCTTAGTTGTCGAAGACGTACTGGCACTTGGCGCAGCCTGAAGTGAGACTACTTTGGCCATACGAAGCGAAGAATTCAATGGAAATTTAGTACCATAATCCTTATGTTTTGCTTCAAAATTGTATTTGCTAATTTTATAACGCTGTCATTTTCATGGCAGATTAAGCATACCAGTCGTGCGTTTGGTCTCTAACGCTGTCGGTTTCATGGCAGATTAAGCATACCGGTCATGCGTTTGGTCTCTAACGCTGTCATTTTCATGGCAGATTAAGCATACCGGTCATGCGTTTGGTCTTTCAGGCAATACGAAGAAGAATTCTTCTGTCCAAGATTTTCGGAACGCACGATTTTCCAAGTCAACTTTACGAAGAACATTATTCTTCATAGCATCCATGTTCGAATAAATCGGATTTTTTTTAATGAAAGGGACAAAATCATTATTATAAGAAAATTATAACAATGTCCTTGACATGGTGTGGTAAATTTAGTGGGTGAACCCAGTTTCATGATTAATAAATTAAAAATATTTAATGATATTGGTGATTTTAGTTAGAATGTTGGATTATGTGAAAGTGTTTAAAAAATAAACATTAGTATTAAAAACTAACATAATTTAAAAACCACTTTAAAATTCAGTTATAGTCAACTAATAAGCACTGAATAATACGGCCATTCTCTGGAACATGTAAAGAGGAATAAATAATATTTAAGTTGCTTCCCCTGACTATTTCGAGTGGCATGGATTAATGTCAAATTGAATGTTACGATTTTATTATATCTAATACACAATATATATTCACAAATTAAAGTTGACCATCACGGTGAACACTCGAAAAACTTCGACGAGTGCGAAAATTTCGCTGCACTTGCATTTTCAAGAAGAAAAAAAACAAAAATACCGACATTGCTTTATTGCCACAATATGCCAATCGTGTCGTACAGGAAACGAAAGCATGCCACTGGGACGAGACCACATTTTTCTTTTTCTTTCTTTTTTTTTTTTCTTTTCTTTTTTTTTTTTTTTTTTTGGGGGGGGGGGTAGTAGGGGTGTTCCTAGTTCATCGAAGAGTCCATTTTTATTTTAGCACTACGCATGAGACACGTCAGGCTGCTTTTAGAAAAAAAAATTGGAAATCATCGGCGGGCCAGTTGAGATGGCCTCTTGGGCCGGACTTTCAGTACCCCTGTTATGGAGCCTCAAACACGTTAATCACTATAAAATCTCAAACATGTTAATCATTATAGTATCTCAAATATTTTCATCATTATAGAGTCTAGAACACATTAATCATTATAAAGTGTGAAACATTAATCATTAAGTAGACGTGCCATTCCTCGGCTGGGAGGGGGAGAGTCAAGCTAATTCACTTTTTAAGTGGATGAAGGCAGCGTCAATCGAATGAGTCAGCTTGAGCGTCCTCAGAAAACTGCACACACATAGACACGCACGCGCGACACAACACAAGTATAGATCAACATAAAATTTCATTTGCACGCCTACAAACGCAAAATTTAATCACTGATATAATAAGCTTCACATGTCAGTCTTACAACAAACTCACCGCTCGAGTCAAACCTGAAACAAACACCCGGGGGGTAGTGAAACATCGCAGCAAAGTCCCACCTAATTGCACCATTGCGCAACTGACAATGTGAGATATGCAGTCACACGAACTTCTGCTCAAAAGTGTCCGATCGTGACCCGCGCACAGGACAGGTGACTTTGCCGCTTCCAATTTGCGCGTTTGTTAAATCAGTTTATACGTGCAAGGTGGGTATCAAGAGACCCACGTCTCGCTTTTCACACGCAATGAATACATTGAAAAGTGTGTACACGTGTGCGTGGGTGTCTGGATCGGAAGGGGATTTTCCAAAGTATAGGGCGTTACGACTAAGGCGGTGTTCACACTACTAGCCAGCAAGCCTTTATTTTAAGAATTCGTATTGCATCCAAACATTCCCCCTCCCTCCCCCACACACACACACACACACACAAATTTTAAAACAAATTATTATTTCGTTAAAACCCAAAGTTTGTTGTGAATGAACGATAAATGCACTTTGTGAATTCAAATATGTGATACATACACCACCCTAGTTATTGGTTATGATTATTATTTATTATTATTCCATAACTAATTACAAGTGATGAGAATCTTAATTTATGTTATTAATAATTCTCCAGAAAATATCACTCGTCTCTCTCAGTTGGCGGATATGCGAGCACTGTAAACGTTTTCTCTCTTCCACAACATTAAAGACAAACATTTAAAACGTCACACAATATTTCTGAAGGTGGAAACTTCTTAGCAAAGGAGAAAATAAATCATCCTTTAATCTATGTTTAGCTAGCCCCCATCCACCGACTATCTCTCCAACATATGGTCATCAATATTTGTAACAATAAATTTATTAAATCATCAATTAACTATACAATATATGAATATAATCAAAAGATCATTGACATTTACATAACTTCACAACAATGTTCAATTAACACTGGACAATCATTCAATTTATCCTAGTTAGACATAAGCAGTCAACTAACAATTATATATATATATAATCAAGTTCGTGGATGCCATACATCACAGAATGAGAGTGGAGTTTTAGAGAAATAATTAAAGTCAATATGCATAACCTTTTCAATGATAGAGGCTGTCGCCGACACAAGTTCACCATCAAACGGTTTGCAAAACGTCATTGTCTGTCTTATTTAGATGACGGTCCAATGTGCCCCTTCTAGGCATGTTACACAACTGTTCCAGAATCTTCCATGTGCTCACAAAGTACACTGGGAAGAATAATTTAGAATTTCACATGCACTATCAAGCACATCAGGAGGAATGTTCCCGAATTTTCATGTGCGCTATTCAAGCACATTATGAGAAATGTTCAAAATAATCTTTGTGAATTCTCGAGACCAAGCTTCAGGCCACAAATTTCCACCATATTGGCTCTTGAACAGAATTCACAGGAATCAACTTACAGCAACATGTTATACTGATAAGTTTGACGAAAACGCTGGATTCACACACCATAAATAAATAAATAAATTTACCATCAGAATGTCAACTCAATTTTACTCTGTATTCCAGTCTTACAATCCAGTGAACATTCAGTGTCTTTTATATTTCACTGAACTTTAAATATATTTTATATTTCACTGAACTTTAAATATATTTTATATTTCACTGAACTTTAAATATATTTTATATTTCACTGAACTTTAAATATATTTTATATTTCACTGAACTTTAAATATATTTTATATTTCACTGAACTTTAAATATATTTTATATTTCACTGAACTTTAAATATATTTTATATTTCACTGAACATTCAATGTCTCTTAAATTTAAGTGAGCATTCAATGTCTTGCATATTCTAGTGAACATTCAATATCTTTCAGTACACTGAACATTTAATGTCTTTTATATTCCAATGAACAGTCAATATTTTTTTATATTTTACTGAACATTCAATGTCTTGTATAGTCCAGTGAACATTCAATGTTTTTATATTCCAATGAACGGTCAATATCTTGTATACTAGTGAACATTCAATGCCTTGTATATTCTAGTGAACATTCAATGTCCTTAATATTCCAGTGAACATTCAATGACTAGTATATTCTAGTGAACATTCAATGACTAGTATATTCTAGTGAACATTCAATGTCCTTAATATTCCAGTGAACATTCAATGCCTTTTGTATACCACATCAAGCTCTCTTCTTTTTAACCCGACGCGCTTTGAACACAATATTATCAGCATGATAAGACTTGCCGTTCCTGCTTATGCGTCATAACACAAACATTACTACTACACCTGCAAACACACCAGTAACGGCAGCAAAACATTGCTGTCTAACGTGGTCACATTGGAGAACGAAAGGGCATCTTCCGTGCAAACATATATAAGTCAAGACCTTTCGTGAAAGATTGTTTCCCCTGTCTACATATTTAAAAACCTCAAAAGGTAAACACGCTTATTATGCAAACACCCGTCTTAAGATTCTTGTAATCCAATTTTCTGAGCAAGTTTTCCAAGGAACTATTTATACATGTTCAAACTTTTGTCAGAAAATTTTCTCTTTACTTTGATTCATATTTTAAGATCTGCCAAACTCAGTTAGTCTAAGTATACTTTAAATATATGTGCATCCAGTCCTGTTATATAAGCTTAGAAAGAACTCCATAAGTTTTCCGAGTAATTGTAGAGAAAACAAGCTTAATGTTACTTACAGAGGGCCTTTGCCAAACAACCAGCAGAGGCCACGGGTCTGTGATGTTGATTTAAGGCTGTCAACCACGAACCAATGGACCAGGTCCGTGACATCAGATAACTCCACCTTTAAAAATAAATAAAACTTTTTGTATGGAAGTCTTTCGACCTGATGCACACTTTTACAAAACTTGCTTCCACCACCTTAAATGCAGACAAATGTCTTTTGATACAAAGAGTTGGGTGTTGAGCTAAAAAAAAATTATGAAAAAACTTAATTCATGTATATTCTCCAAAAGGGTTTCTAAATTCTTACCTCTAACAGACTCAATGAAAATTGCTGGTGACTCTTCTATTAAATTTTCGATTGTCATTTAGAAATATGGGTGTACTTTTAGACATCTCTCTCTCTCTCTCTCTCTCTCTCTCTCTAAAGAACATATCTTCTATATTTGTAGATTTACTTACAACATATCTAGATCTGATGCGAAACAGCAATGGAAGCAAATATTTGAACTCTTGATTCCAGAACTCTGAACTGAACAAATAGAATAGATTATTATTTATATTTTGGTAATTAACATTTGCCATCATTTCTTCACTCATTTTCTTCAAAGTTTTATTCTTTTCTTGTATTTAAAGAAAAAGTATAATTTGTATTATTCTCGTTAAATACCCCGAGCATACTTATTTGATTGAAAGAAAACTGTACTAAACCTACATACTCGTTAATAAAAACGATACTAAATTAAACCTCCTACTTACTAGATTTAATTAAAACGATACTAAATTAAACCTCCTACTTACTAGATTTAATTAAAACGATACTAAATTAAACCTCCTACTTACTAGATTTAATTAAAACGATACTAAATTAAACCTCCTACTTACTAGATTTAATTAAAACGATACTAAATTAAACCTCCATAACAACTTATAATACCATGACTGCAACTATGACTTATAATACCATGCTGCGGAAGTATTATTTGGAGAAAGGAGTATTCACTTGAAGGTTGTGGTTAAGAGTTCCTAAGTTCAAAAGAAATCAAGGGAGACAAACTGCTTAGTCAGCAGAGTTGTGGTAGCTTGTTAGTTTCCTTTCAAATATATGCATGGGGCTAGTCAGTTTAACGAGACAGTTCCGCCAAACGATGGCCTGGGTCCAGAGCCAGACTTCCTTCCGGCCCAAAGCTTGCGTGGAGCCTTCCGGTTCTGCTCGGGAAAGGAGGGGGGGGGGGGCTTGGTTTGGCCATTCATTGCGTGGGGCCTTTATCCGCTGTGGCACAGTAGCTGAAAGATGGAGGGGCTGGAATGTGAATAGTTTCTTATCAAAATAATGGAGATGGGGGGGCTTTCAGAATAATCATGCCCATCACTACAAAATCCGCACTCTGCTATAGACTGGCTTGAATTTATCTGCTTGATGTGTTGTTAAAAAATAAGCGTACTATGCTACTTACGAATCCGCCATTGGTCAAACTTACGTCAGAACTTAAAAAAAGAAATGGGAGATAAAAGATCTGTGTAAGATTTCCAGGTGACTGTTTGCAGTGGATTCACATGTCGAAATGTATGGATTTCCGTGCAGGTGACTGTTTGCAGTGGATTCACATGTCGAAACGTATGGATTTCTGTGCAGATGAATGGATTTAGCTGTTTCCAGTCTCGATTTCACGATGATTAAAGCTTCAAGCTGAGTCTCTAACACACACACACACACACACACACACACACACAGATTCCATCTTTACACATGTCTTCCACTGGGTCGAGTGCCGATTCTGAACGCTTCATTAACTTCAAATGTCTCTGCTTTTCGGTCAGCTTAATGAACACAAATGCAATGTTTAGAAACAACATAACATCTAATGCTGATAAATGCCTTCCTGTCAGCTGACTGAACAACTCACTACTTCCACCCTCCCCGAAAGGTCCGTGAATTAAACAATTTTGTGTTGTAAATGTTAGTACTGATTAATGCTTTATGTCATTATGAACAAGCCACAGACTTTTCTTTTGTTTACACCAATATAAACTACATGAAAGGGCTAAGATTAAATGACTACACCAATTAAACCAATATAAAGTACTTGGGGGGGGGGAGGGAGGGAAAATAGCATTTAGATTTTTTAATATCCACACTGGACTCCAAGCCTAGTTAATCCATTTGTATTCGATTTCAGTGACTGAAGAAGTCGCTGTAGTTGCTGAAACCCTAGTTATATTATATTATCATAGTAATAGCTAATGCTTATTTCATCAGGAGAATGGTGCCACTAGGTCTCGGGCACGACATTGGAATACATGACCATGGATGGCAACGAATTTTAACGCCTTGAACAACAATAGATTGGTGATTATTCCAAGTGAAAAAAATAAGTGGGCAGTAATGGTCACAAAATACTCTTTTCAGACTTTCTTCTACTTGAACACGTTTTTCTCATGGCGAGAACGCCTTTAATTGGTTTTCAGCGTTGTTATGGCAGATTAATTTTCTGTATTCTCGAATGTTTGTTTATTCGAATATCTGTTTTCAAATAGACTATCAACCCCTCGATATGAGAAAACAGCACTGTGGAACTAAGGAAGGTGCAGCAGGTGAGATAAATTTCGAATTTAATCGAACCGGTTGGTCCCATATACACTGTTTTAAACGGGTGGGGTAATGCTTAGTGCAAACTTTCGCAAGCAGGGTGAGTTTTAATCAGCACAATCAAAGATATGGATGGACTGAGGAGCTGAATAAAAGAGGTGAAGGATGGCTGTTGACAAAAGACGTATTTCGTGCAATACTGCAGTCTTGTGCCCCAAATAGCGGGAGCGGCCTTCGTTAGGTACGTTAGAGAATCACTTCACTAGACACGCTGAATACAGCAAGTTTACATTACTTATTTTTGTTAATATTATTTTTTGTTTAAATTTCTTTGGGTGGGGTTGGTGGTTTTGTTATTTTTTGTTGGGGGGTGGGTGGGTCATCAGTTATTTACTTTAAGCTTACGTTTTTACAATGCGTTCGCTCCGTTTTTATTAGTGTACAGTCAGTTCAGTGTCAGTTAGCATGCGCGGTCAGTTCAGTGCCTTTAAAAGGCATTCAGTTTCTTATCATTAGTTTGTGTTAAATTCATCGCTCATTATAATACATTCAGTTTGCTTAGTGATAATTCGTTGTGCTATCATTAGTTTGCAGTCAGCTTTTCCTCATTATCATGCGTTAATCCATTGCCCTCAGCGTGTGCCACGTCAATTTATTGCCATCAGCATGCGTCACACCAATATACTGCTATCAGCATGCGTCACATCAATCCATTACCATTAGCATGCGTCAATCCACTGTCATTAGCATGCGTCAATCCACTGTCATTAGCACGCATCAATCCACTGTCATTAGCATGAGTCACATCATCCATTATCATTAGCGCGCATCATATCACTCCACTGTCATTAGCCTGTGTCAATCCATTGCCATTAAAATGTGTCGCGTCAATCCTTTGTCATTAATATGTGTCAATCCATTGTCATTAGCATGCCCCAATCCACTGACATTAACATGCTAAATTCATTGACAAAAGTTCATCTTTTGCCATTAGCATGATTCAGTTCACTATCATTAGTATGATTAAGTTCGCTGTCTTTAATATGATTAAGTTCATTTATTGCCATTAGCAGGATTCAGTTCACTATCATTAGCATGGTCATGGTAGATTCATGAAGTCTCTACCCCAGTGTGTAAGTGTAAGGAAACACTGCACTGGGTTAATGTATGATGGCAAAGTGTGCTCAATTACATTATGGAATTTCTGGTACAAGAAAGTTACTGGAAATTGTCATTGTCATTTGCTACATTGTCATTTGCTACATTGTCAATTGCTACATTGTCATTTGCTACATTGTCATTCTGCTTGATGGAACTAATACGGTGGAGGAATGCTCAGATTAGTCTCAAGAGAACAGCAGCTCAAGGAACATTTTACAGCAAGGGCAGGCAAACTTTAACTATTTGTGACATACAGCCTGCAGACTAGTTACCTTGTTTGGTGAGTCTACAAAGAAGACACTATAAGCAAAATGACATTTGCCAGAAGCTAACTTTTACCACACGCAAACCAATGTGAGGCAAATTCGTTGGTACATCACGATTTGGCTGGCAAAGCTAAAAACAGACTAAAACCGAAAATATGAAACAATTTATGTGGGATTTTTTTTAGTCTTATTTATTTCCATATGTATTTATTTGTATCGTTATAATGCATATATATATCCGTGCAGGGTTTTTGTGGTACTGGATTAAATAAATGATAATTAAAATTTCCTGGAAATTGTAAATCATCCCGAGTGAAACGTCGAACCGAGTTTGCCAAATGCAAGTGAGATATTGAAGGGCTTGGGGTGGGGGGGTGGCGTGGTGGTTCTGTGTTAAATGTAAACTAGTCCATCAAGTGGAAATCGGGTCGGTAATCAGACAGCCTAAAGTAAAAGAAAAAGGCGACTTTAGAACTTTCATAGTAGGTATGTACATAACATCCGAATGATGGATTAAGATTCCAAACAGAGTAAAGACAGGACGAGGAGTGGGGTGGTATAAGCACGCATGCGCGATGGCAAGTACAAAGGATATAAAAACATGTGGGCGTCGGCTGAAAGCGCCCCTCCCCCTTTACCGTAACCACCCTCCCCTCACTCAAAGTCAAAGCCAGTTCCGTTTCCATTACTCTTCTTCTTGCGGTTTATTTTGTTTTTTAGACAACGCTCGTTTGGGTTGTGAAACGTTAGATAGTAGATGCCCGAGTCGCAAGCGTGCGGACCTGCAGGCAGCAACAGCGACTACATACAGGTTTGGCTGTGTCTGGGGTAAAGTGTCAATCATGCCTTCAGTCTTGTATCCTGGACTTTGATTCATCCACCCCGGAGAGAAATATACTTGTGATCCAACTATTGGACTCTTAGTCAAAATACTTTCGAGAAAAAGCAAGAATCTGGAATGACAACTTTTTTTTTTTTTTGGTGTGTTTGTAGTTGAGGGTGGGGGATGAGTGTTGGTGGAGATCTGTTAACTCGAGCAAGGCGAAGTGTGGATTGCAGTTAGGTGATTCAATACATCAACACATATGCATCACACTAATTCACGCACAATGCAAGTATTTCACAATCCACGCACGACGCAGGCATTTCATACCAACCCACAAACGATGAGCGAGTATTTCACAACCCACAAACGATGAGCGAGTATTTCACAACCCACATACGATGTGCGAGTATTTCACAACCCACATACGATGTGCGAGTGTTTCACAACCCACGCATGGGTGCAGATACTTTAGAGCAAACCAAGCACGACTCATGCATTTCACACCAACCCATGCATGACATACCATCATAAAACGGAAATTTTTATTTATGTATCAATAAACAATTTCATGGCGAAGTAAATTTGCCTATCCCTATTTCAACTTAATTGTTATATAAATTGTTAAATTGTCGAAGTGACCTGACCCTTGGCACTCCTTATGACAGTACTTTTAGTCAAGAGTTGGAGTAAACACTAGACTTGAGAATATGCTAGAAATTGCTGGTGCAGTTCAAACCAGTTCCAACTAGATGAGTGGCTTTTATTATCCAAAGGTTAAGATTTACGAGACCAGCCAATGGGCAGCGATCAAAAGTTTACATGCCCTTTACAAGCTCACGTGCAGCCTGCACAAAGGTTTCTACATCATGAGCACATTTTATCTTACAGCACGAAAGCGGCGGAAGCCGAAAGCGCCCCCTACATTAGCAAGCAAGTCGTAATATACATTTTAAAAAACAACGCAACGTTTCGATTTGATCGGTTTTTTGGTGCCATTTTTTGACAACTACTTTTAACTTCCGGCGAATTAATTACGCGCAGGTGATTAACAGTTGTAAACAGAAAAGTTTCTTTCAAAATTTCAAAAGTTTTTGCTTTTAAAGTGGCTAGAGAAAATATAAATAAGGGCGAGTGTTTCAAGAAAAGTAGGAATTACAGTATTTTTGCACAACTCGAACGGAAAGATACATTGTATAATTTGCAACAACTGCATCGCCACGCCAAAAGAGTACAACTTGAAAAGGCATTACGAAATGAACCATCGATCTTACGATAAATATGAAGGCCTAATGCGTGTTTCAAGACTCAAGGAATTGAAGGCTAACTTGACACAACAACAGACCAGTTTTACGAAAATTCAGAAAGGGAATGTCACTTCCGTTACTGCAAGCTATAAACTCAGCCCAATGATCGCCATGAGCAGAGAAAGCACAACTTATTCAAAAACATTTCATTAACCAGGAGCATTGTTGCTGAACGGATTGATGAAATGTCGAGTGATTTGAAACAACAGTTGAAGGCTGTATCATCAAAGTTATAATATTTTTCTATTGTTATTGATGAGACACTTAACATCAGTGGAATAACACAGCTTGCAGTCTTCATCAGGGCCTGTGACAGTGAATTTAATATTTATGAAGAACTGGTCCCCATGCATGTCACTATAACAAACCAGGACATCTTTGAGAAAGTCGAGAAGGTTCTGCATGACTATGGTTTTCATTTGAGTAAATGTGCATGCTTATCTGCTGACGGTGCTGCGAAATGGTTGGCAGACTTAATGGTGTTGCTGCCAAGTTATGAACAAAAATAGAAAACTCGCATCCAGTTTTATCATTTGCAGATTTTCACTGTATTATTCATCAGCAAAATTTGTGTTCAAAGATGTTAAAATTGAATCATGTGCTTAGCTTAGTCACAAAGACAGCGAACTATATCAGAGGCAGTGCTCTCAAACACCGTCAGTTCAGCCGGCTGTTGGAAGAAATAAATAATCAGTTCACCTATGTTCCATACTACACAGTTAACTGACTGATTGAGAGAGAATGGACTTAGAAATATTTCGTGCATTTTTTTTTTTTTGCCTTTGATATGTTATACTTGCGTTTAATATACAGACGCATTATGTGAGTAGACTTTTATTTCTTCAAATTGTGATGATGCTCATATGTAGTATGCTAAACACTTGACACTGTTTCTAGTGAACCCTCTCATAAAACTATTACACTGTATTTATTATGTTTTAAGTGTGTCTCAGGCTATTAAATACTGTTGCATGAAATTGTAAGTTGAAACTTGAATGTAAGAAAGAATGGAGTTTAAAAAGGAATAAACTGGAAATTTAGTATTTCTTCCCTGATTTTATTTTTATAATGACAAAGCAACCTTTTCGTGTACTATATGAATCTCCTGTTTATTGATTATAAATCGCTACGACCGTGGTAGATGCAGGAAGTATTACTGCAGTGTGTGTAAGTGTAAGGAATACACTGCACTCCCCTGATGACTGGTGGCAAGGTATGCTGACTATATCGAGCAATTTTTCTGGTACAAAGAGGTTATTGGAATTGTTGTTCTGCTTGAGGGAACTAAACACAGCAAAGGAGCGCCCAGTTTAAGCCTTTTGAGGGAATAACATGAAATCAGCGTTCTGCAACAAGAGGAGAGAATCTCGTGGTATTGACAGTATTAACTGTCAATAACTTGTTTGCTTTGTTGTCAATACAGTATTAACTGAACAATAACTGGTTTGCTTTGTTGTCAATACAGTATTAACTGAACAATAACTGGTTTGCTTTGTTTGTTGACAGTATTAACTGAACAATAACTTGTTTGCTTTGTTGTCAATACAGTATTAACTGAACAATAACTGGTTTGCTTTGTTTGTTGACAGTATTAACTGAACAATAACTTGTTTGCTTTGTTGTCAATACAGTATTAACTGAACAATAACTGGTTTGCTTTGTTTGTTGACAGTATTAACTGAACAATAACTTGTTTGCTTTGTTGTCAATACAGTATTAACTGAACAATAACTGGTTTGCTTTGTTTGTTGACAGTATTAACTGAACAATAACTTGTTTGCTTTGTTGTCAATACAGTATTAACTGAACAATAACTTGTTTGCTTTGTTGTCAATACAGTATTAACTGAACAATAACTTGTTTGCTTTGTTGTCAATACAGTATTAACTGAACAATAACTTGTTTGCTTTGTTGTCAATACAGTATTAACTGAACAATAACTTGTTTGCTTTGTTGTCAATACAGTATTAACTGAACAATAACTTGTTTGCTTTGTTGTCAATACAGTATTAACTGAACAATAACTTGTTTGCTTTGTTGTCAAAATATGCGCATGAACGACTATTGAGACAGCGCCTAATTCAGGATATGTAGAAACTAATATCACTTGTCTCTAATAACTCCATTTCTGTTCTCTGATAAGAACTATCCTGTGGTTTGTATTGACATTAAATTGTTGAATATTATTTTTAGGATATAAGTCTATGTAGCATAAAAAATTATGCGAACATGGTTACGTGGAAATATTGATGTCAAGTAGTCTTTTTAATTGTATTTGTTATATGTATATTTGATTTACTGAATTAATTCTATTTGTATGACTCGTAAAGTTGCTAGTTTGTATTGTTAAATCGCGTGGTATCCTGTTTAAGATAATCTGGAGTGAGCATATACATATTAATTAAAATTTATTTCAAAGTAAAAATTGTGATATTTACCATTAACCTTATATCAAAGAAGAAACATATTATGATTAAGGTAATCTAAGTGTGCCAAAACAAGGCAAAGGTGTGCCAAAACAAGGCCCTTAATTTAAATGAAATGACATTGTACCTCACCCATGCAAAAGTTGTTTGTAACGAATAATATTTTTTATTATAAACTTGTTTTAAATGCTGAACCACATGTTAGCAAAATATTCTCTCAAAATAAAATACATGTACACATTTGTAATGTGGTAAATTTAGTATCTAATGACCATTCTATCAAAATAAAATACATGTACACATTTGTAATATGGTGACTCTAGTATCTAATGACCATACTATCAAAATAAAATACAGGCACACATTTGTAATGTGGTGACTCTAGTATCTAATAACCATTCAAATGCATCAATATAGACTTATTTTTAGTTACAACTGTGAACTACATTTCTTTTACATACTACCAATCTACATACTTTATACAAATTTTTAGATTTTCTATAACTTGATTTTCTGCTAAATTAATATATGCTACAGTAAAATACAAAAGCAATTATATATTAAGTATGGGTTTAAGTTTGCATTGACAAAGTTAAAAGAACATGCTACTTTTCAAAACAAAAAAAAGTAATATGAGGGGAAATTATATTTAGTATATTTATTTTTAGTAAATTTTTATGCACATACAAGCTCTCTCACAAATATTCTTTAACTTGAGAAAAATACACTCTGTTTAATCTATAGAAACTTATCTGCAAGTGTATGTGCATTATTTTATTAATAATTAAATGAATGCTTCTCAGAAAATTGTCTACAGCACTTTTGTTTTCAACGACCTGTTTTTCCACACTAAAACTCCTTCACACACACACAAACACACACGATGGATAAAGATTGTGTAGTATGTACTTTGATTTTGAGAAAAAAACAAATAATAGACCTGATATACATACAAATTAAAACAAAAATATTAATTAGAATTTTTTCAACAAAGTAGTTTTTAAATGTGATGGCAAACTATTATTGACATCATTTAATGATTTATTTTTTTAAGTATAATGTTACAAATTAATATTTTCAAGAATATTTATTTTAAGCATTTGAAATATAAAAGACTATCCTTTTACCCAATATTAAAAACAAAAAATTATTATAATAAATGTCTAATAAAATTAATTAAATAATTTACAATGTTTAACTAAGAAATATTTTTAAAATAATGAATGCTTTCCATCAAGAGTCTTTAGCACTGTTAGGCTAGTATTCTTAAAATGGTCGCTTTGAAACTTCCGTTAGCGACACATTAGCAACACTTGCAATCGTTGTTAATGTAGGGGGTGCTTCCGGCTTTCACGCGAAATCGCGAATCACTGGTTGGTTGGTCATGTAGGTGACGCTTCCGGCTTCCGCCGCTTTCGCGTATCGTTGGATTTCTTCTCCATTTATATATAGCTCAAAGGGGAGCCTCAGCAAAATTTATTAGCGCGGAAGCGCCCCCTACATTAACAACAACAGCCTCAGCAAAATCTGCTCGAGCACAATGGGGAAAAGTAGATTTGACATTATGATAGCAACCGAGGCTACAATAAAGTAAATCACAAATTCACCAATGGATGCAAGTGAATATATATATATATACACGAAAGGTGCTTCAAAATGCTTTTTGTCAGAATCCGTTTATCATCTTCAGAGTATCAGATTTCCTTCCTTGACAGATTTGGCTGCCATGTATTGATTTCGACACTGTTCGATTTAATAATACCCGTGTTCGTCTGACGTCACCACTATTAGCTTTGTATAGGATCTTTTGTGCTGTCGAGCGTAACACAAACTGTTATAGGTGATTGTGATTGTGATTGTTATAGGTGATAGCTGCGACATTCCATTTTGTAAAGAGGAAAAGAAACGGTAGGATTAAAAAAAATTATCATGTAAAGATTTTTTTTTTTAATGATTTATTTCATTCTTTATTTTGGTGTTGCATTTGCAGTGAAATAATTGCTCTAAGCCAGCTATTAAAAACAAAAATCAGTATGTAATCACAGTGCTAATAGTTGATGTATAAAGTCGCAGACAAAAAGAAAATGCTTTCGGAGTAATCCTGCCGTGCGTGTATGTCTACTGTTTCTAAAATATTAATTCACAAATTTCTAAAAATATTAATTTACAGTTACACCATCGCCTTTTTACAGTTACCTTTGCAAACTTCTGATGGATGTACAGGACCTGCACCTAATTATAGATTACCCTTTCCCCTCTGCCATTTATTCCAACTCTTTTGGTGGACCTCTTAATTAAGAATTAACCACTAATGCCTCGTAGTCTTTATAGTTCAGATGACTGGCTTGGGATTCTATTTATACTTTCAACGCTCCTTCCTTAAAGCAGACATTTAGACTTTTGCAGGACTGTTGTTGAAAATGCTTCCAAATTAAACCGATTTCAATTTTACCCTACATGTTTTTGTTGTTATTGCTTCTAATTTCTTGTTGTCTTCTGTATAGTTCTCTCTAACCTCTTAATAAACTATCGACTCTTTACTGTCGACCATACTAATGTGTACAATAAAAAAATTGCTCTTGACTGACTCCGGTTATTTGTGAGATTATAGAGCACTGGTCATTCGTGAAATTTGTAATTAGAATGCCGCTCTGGGTGAACAACTCCACTCTGGATCAAGGTTGTAAGCTTGGTGTAGTCCGTCGGGTGGGATGGGGATAACGGTTGGGTAAAAAATTAAAAAAAAATTAAAAAAAACCAGAAAGCGTTCGGCTGAAAGATCAAAATTTCGCTGAAAATCTACCCAGAACCCTCTACGTTCTCCCACCCGTGGCTCTGGATCTGTCTCTTCCAAAATGTAAAATCATCCCTAGTCGCTTGCATCACTCTGACACAGTCAAGGAATTATAGAAAGATAGTAAATAGTGACAGTATATAAATGGAGAGAAGTTAATTCTCCCACTTCTGTAGGTCACACATTTGCGTCGTTAGAATTGTCTGCTAAGATTTTTTCTTTAAAAAATTATGATTATTGCCTCGCGGTCATTTATCAGTGTCCACTGATTCTGTGCTACATTTAATCCTGTAACTATGTTCTCCAGTTTGTTTTCCCAAAAGCCCAGACCTCCCCATTGTTCATCGGCTTGCCATTCTGCAGGCTTAGACCATCCCCTGCTCACTAGCTTGTCATTTTGTAGGCCTAGACCTCCCCATTGTTTACTGGCTTTCTATCCCGTAGACCTAGATTTCTCCAACTTTCGCTGGCTTGTTATCTCGTAGGCCTCTACCTACCCACTGTTCACATGCTTGTTATCTAATAGGCTTAGATCTGCTCACTGTTCAACAGTCTGCTATCCAATAGGCCTAGACCAGCTTGCTATCTAATAAACTTAGATCTGCTCATTGCTCAGCAGTCTGCTAGCCAATAGGTCTAGACCTTCCACTGTTCACCAGCTTGCTCTCCCGTAGACTTTGACCTACCCACTTTAACTGACTTGCATCCCGTAGGCCAAGTGGTTCTCAAACTTTCTCGGTTCATGGTGTCCTTTGTGAATCAGGATTTTTACCACAGCGCCCAGTCAGAAAATACCTACCAATTGTGAAAATTTGGAATAATTTGGCAAAATTTTGCAGTAGGCCTAGACCTACCCACTTACACTGGCTTATACTCTCCCATAGGCCTAACCCAATTTCACAATCTTGCTATCCCGTAAGCCTAGACATCTTTTACCGGCTTGCTATTTTATTGGCCTCGGCCCCCTCAAAGCTTGCCAACTTGTTCTCCCATAACTCGACTTCGCTGTCTTGTCGACCATATTCCTCTTAATTCACCTGCAAGTTGAGCGAAATATCTCAAAAGAAAAAATCACAACCCCTGTGGAGCTACAGAAATCTAGTAGCAGATCGTTACGAGCAGACTATCTTGTCCGTTCATGATATCATTCCAGCACCTCCTACTACTACACACACACACACGAGAGTGTCAGGGGACAATACACTTGAAGCGTGGCAGGCATGTGTACTCAGCTGTCGAGTTGAACATTATGCTAATATAATTTAAATTTAAATAATAATAATGTATATCTCGAATATTTGTTTTAAAGTAAATATTTATTTACTGCTTATGTTTATCAATATCACCTGTGCTTACAAAGCAAATTGAAATAGAGTGAAGGAATAAAATGTGTTCTTCCATTTCTAAATATAGATAGGCAGCTGATATTTTATGCTCAGTGTGAACTTTAAAGACAACAAGGAAAAGAGACAAGTAATTTCAAGAGTGATCTTAGGAATCAGTTACCCTGACACAAACCAAAATCGCCAATAAACTTTTACTGGTCTGGAATCAGTGTGTTCAAGTCAGTAGACATGTTCGCCAGTACTATCATATTACACAGAAAGGGAAATCTCCATAAACTAATTAACTATGTGTATAACAAATGACAGACCCCATAGGCCACATATTTGTCTATTAAATGCCAGGCTTGCATGAGGCTTGTAGGAGTTCAAAAAACCAGTCTATTGTTGTTATACAATTGAAACAGATATAGTGTTTAAGTTCATACAGGTGTTTTATTGCAGAACACTTACCTGTTTTACTGTTACTATTAGCAATTAGTTCCACAACACAAAAGTCACTGCATTTTTTTTTTCTGGTGCAAGTCTTTATGTCCTATAGGAAAATCAGAGTAATATTTTCCTCTGTTTTGCATGAGAATGAGTTTTGAACTTTATGCAGCACAAAGAAAGATGAACCCAGTATAAAAGAATTGTAGTAATCAAGTCTCACAGCACTTTTAGAACATAAAAGAGTATTGTGGCTCTGAGTGAGAGAAGGTTGCGACAAGAATCCATTTTTCTTACTCATGGGTATACTGCCTGCACACACATGATTTGCTGCTGGAATGAAACAGTACTCTTGAGAACAAGACATTCTTCATTCTAAGAAACCAACAAAATAACAGGAGGATAAAAAATTATCAAAAATATATATATTTATTTAATCAGGTAGTGACAGATTAAATAATTTTATGTGAATACAAATTAGCAATGTATAATCAATAAAATAATAATTATAAAGATTATTGCAATATTGTGTTCACATATTAACAAAATTTCATAAGAAATAAATGGTAAATTATAACAATTAAAATCAAATGTGGTTGCTTTTTTTTTCCTCAAATGAAACAATTCACACAATCAAAAGCATTCAAATTATAGGAGACAAGCAATACACTATTTTAACTATTCCTTTCATTATAATCATTTTAATAAATACTGACAAGGAGCTGAATATACATTATCAAGCAATTAAGCCTGTGATGATGTACAATAATATATACTGGCAAACATTCAATAATCAAACCTGTGGATAATATAGTTTTTGAAACTGGACAAATATTATCCAGATATACCTCATTTCTGACAGTTCAAGTTGTGGGTAAATATTTAGTAATCATGCCTAAAGATAACACAGTACAAGAAGCTGGAAGAAAATTATCCAGTAATCATACATTCAAACATAACAGTATAAATATCCAGTATTCATGTTGTGTACAAAATGGTACAAATACTATCCAGAAATCACTCCTGTGTTTAACAGAACAAGAGACTAGATAATATTATCCAAGTAATAATATGTGTGGACAAATGACTGGAATAAATACCGGTATACAGTAATCACGCCTGTGATAACTTTAAAAAGTACATCTTGTCCATACAAATAAGAGTTAAATAAAAAATATATATTAGTATATGTGTTTTACAAAGCCAATATACATGTGCCCTCTACTATTTCACAACACAACACACCAACCAGCCACTAGGACACTTACACAGTATATGAAATGAATTGATTATGAGGCCCTGAACAGGGCTGAATAATATGGATTCAATACAATTCACACTGTATACACTGCAAAATCAGATATACAAAAAGACAGTAAAAAATACAAGGTGTTTTCTCTAAATGTTCAAGCTTAACTATTTCAGAATTGAATTTTTTTTTCTAAACCTGGATTACTTCAATTCTGATTGAATTTCTTCTTCAGAGAAACTATTATAGCATAACAGTGAGAGGTTTACTGTTACAACAGATGAAAGAAAGCTAAGCAAAAGTAATAAATTTTATGTCAAGAACACATCATGTCTAGCTAAATAAACAAATAAACATTTATGCCAGAGTGACAAATGTGTGACTATGAAACAGCAATTAGAAACTGACAGTATGAGAATTATGCTTAATTATAAAAGAATAAAGAAATATTTGAAAAAAACTGAAATATAATAGCCCTGACAACTATTTGATTTAATATACCCATGGTCATAATGCAATTTATTTTTAACATTTTTTTGGTCAGAAGCAAATTAAAGTGTATTTCTCTTTCAGGTGGATTGGTGTATGAATGTTAATATAAAAATTACTAGATGATATATTAAAATTTAAAGGATTTTGTGCAGTACTTTAATTTTACAAAATCTTCACTTTCAACAAACATTATTTTTCAGGCAACCTAAGAATTAAAAATAAATCTCTGCTTGTACTAAACTAAAAAGAGGCAAACACAGTGCAAGCAAGAACAAATATGCAGATAAACTTTTATAGTTTTACATGGAAATTAATTCTATCTTAACTCTACTTTTTACTAGACCTAAAAGAAAGACAAATTCTATACAAGCAAGAACAAAAATGGAGATAAATTCTAACATTCTTATGAGGAAAGTCTTAATTTTATTTTAAATATACTTATACTAAAAGTGAAAGGAAGTTAAGCCCTAAGCAAGCAAGAACAAAAACTTTAGGTGGCTACATGAAAATTATTCATTTTATTTTAAAACAACTTATACTAGAATTAGAAAGAAGGCAAGCCCTAAGCAAGCAAGAACAAGAGTGAAGATAAACTTTATATTGCTATCTGGAAATTATTAATTCTACTCTAAATCTTCATGCATTATATTTATTGCTTCAAGCTAATGCTAATACATGTTCACTTCCATTTGTGTCACTTAAAAGTAAATAAGAAATGAAAGATATCATTCCCCAACTTATTTACTACCTTTCTTAAAAAATTAAGTTGGATTTTTAAAATAAATTTTAGAGTATCAGATTAAGAAAAGAGTATGTGGTCATCTTTTACCTGGACTCAAATATTTTTGTCCAATGGCCAGCAGAATGTCAGACCGAAAAACCAACTCCACCCTAGTCAAGCAACATATTTCTATAAGTTTTGTTGTAGGTATGATATAGGTAACTTGTTTACTTGATCATTCTTTCAATGAATTACTGCAGTTTATTAAGATAAAGTATTTCACTCAAACCTTGGACATATGTTGCTGAGACAAGCTGGATAAGGGCAAAATGACTAAGACGATATCTTTTGTGTTCTTGACAACCAAAGCATCACAGTTCTAGGTACTTGAGTATATGGGTGGGGGTTATAGTTAGAGTAAAATCAATAAATAAGTTCTTTGCACTATTGTTCACTGGGAATCAAGAGCCACCTTCAAAGTGAAATGCAGCCATCTTCATGGATCAAATTTGCATTTTAAAAATAAACAACCTATTATGATTAACAGCAGCATAAAAATGAAAGACAAGTCCACATTAGTATTAGACCTATCAGCAATTTAATACATTAAGTAAATAAGTTTATACAACTTTGATTTACAAATTATTTATATATAACTGGAAACAAAATTAGACCGGGTGCTGGATGCAATTTTAGTCTCATTTTTTCCTGCTAGTTCTCTTTATTCTGTTTAATATTTTCTGATCTTATTATTAGCAATGGCCTCAATATAAGGACAAAGACTAGAATTATTTTGTAATTTCAATAACAGAATAATAAAATAACCTCACTAGTTTTATTCATTCACAAAAATCAACTTCAACCAGGTAAATCAATTCACACTTCAGTCAAAAAATGAACTTTATTCTTTAAATGTAGTCTATCGTATGCTGGAAACTGCCTTAGAAGCAGCTTCATCAAGATCTTTGGCAGAAACAATTGGCAGCTTACTGTCCCTGAGAATTCGTTTAGCTTCCTCAACATTTGTCCCTGTGAAGAAAAGGTACACAAGAAAGATAATATTAGATCTTCAAAGAGTTTTTCTCGTGAACCAGCATCAGATTAAACCCTAAACCCAGCCTATACTTAAAGAAACAATATTAATGAGGTCAGAAAGAAATAATATAAAATCAGCAGAGAATATGACTGGATTCTTTTAGAAAAAGAGAATGATATTTATAAGGTAAGCAATTCATATGTACTGTCACATAATGGCTTATGTAGCCCACACCCAGCCCTCCACTAAAAATAGACTACCACATAAACCTACCTATCCTCGGATTGGAAACTTACCTGAATATTCCAGACACTCACTCTAAACTAACCAATCAAAGCTCAGCTCAGCCATGCAAAAGAATATACCAGAAACTCACCTGTAGATCATCAGTTGAATACAGCTGACCATTGAGACAACACATATTTTGGCTCCTGGTGTTAACAAAGTATAATCATACTACTAACCTTATCACTGGTTATCAACACAGCAGGATCCTCTCTATATATTACTGCTGAAGGTATGTGGTTTGCTTGCCTAACTAATATTATATTCATGTTTATCTCTTGACCTTAACTATATTTTATATTGCTATATTTCACTTATGATATTTCAATGTATACTGACAATAGAGAACACATGAGGACGAATTCTTAGCCCATTTGTATTTTTTACTGGCCAGATTGACACTACTGGAGACATTATGTGAAACATTGATTGACAAGCACTGAGCCCCGAAACAATGCCAGAATGGAACCCTTTATTTTGGATGCTGACTTTGACGAGTATTGCACCATGAAGCAACACCAGAGAGAACGACCTGTGTGCCAAGGACCATTTCAATGGACTACTTGAGCTTTTGCTAATGACATTCATTGGGACTCTGATGACACGTCAGATGGACCTAAAGTTATGTACTTTTAACAACAACCATACAGCTTCAGTCAAGATACAATCGAATTCAAATGAAATTTAATCAAAGCACTTTTAAAGTTCAGAAACATTCAGTGTTCTCTTATAAACTCATTTACAGTTTGCATAGTCAAAACTATAATGACAATTAGAACAGGATTTTCAGGCAAAAATTATGTATGGTCAAAATTATAATGACAATTAGAACAGCATGTCAGGCAAAAATTATGTATAGTCAAAATTATAATGACAATTAGAACATCAAGTCAGGCAAAAATTATGTATAGTCAAAATTATATGGTGACTATTACGGCATCCATATGATGCACAATGGGACATACCATCTCTCAATATAAGTCCTGCAATAAGTCAGATTTTCCTTGAGCATGGAAACAAACTGCTATTTCTGCAGCTAAGCATTCAATGAAGTATATGTAGTAGGCTTAAATTTAGAGGCTGTATTATACAAACAGTACATATGACTCTTTGAATACTAGAATCACACTCAATGTGGTAAGATGATGACAAAATAACAGGCATACAGGAAGTGAGACCAAATGAGGGAACAGCTGATTCATGTCTTTCATCTTATTACAATCTCCAGCAATTTTTGTTTATGCTTTTGCCATGTACATGCAGTTGAATTCACATAAGTTAAATGCATGATTTCAGTGTATTAATTTCTTCTACTGTAAACAAGTGAGGTTCAAACAATTATTTTCACACACAACAATAATTTTTTTTAAAACAGACATAAACAAATTAAACCAGTATGGTAAAATTCATCCAAAGCTAAAAAATACTAAATTTTAGAGCTCTCTAACTTATGAAATTTAGAAAATATGGTGCTGAAGCTGTAAGCAAAATTCCAAAGGTAGACTTCATATCTAGATCAATTATTTATTCAAAGTCAGCAACTGATAACAAACCTCAAAATATGCACAAACTGAAAAATTAAAATCTTCCATAAGTCTGTCTTTTCAGAAATAATTATTACTGTTTTATACTATACCATGATTAGAATTTAAATAATTATACAAAATTTTTACCTTCAAGTCGCACCACCAGAGGAAGCTGAAGGTTAATGGATTTGCATGCATTGGTTATTCCACGTGCGATGATTGCACAATTGACAATTCCTCCAAAAATGTTGACAAGGATGGCTTTTACCTGTATGGACAGTACAGAGCACAATCTGTTAAGTGTATGTTAACAAATGACTAATACAATAAAATAAAATTAGCTTAATCCAAAATCTTCTATGACAAATTTCTGTTGTTTTTCCACATGAAAAATACCAGTAAAATTATTTGAAAGGTAAGCTATAATTCATATTCTACTACTGCCTAGGATTACAAATTTGGTGGTTTGTGGTTCAAAGAAATATGATGAAGGGAAGGGGAGAGAATTTAACTTCAAAAGTGACTGTGTGCCTTTCAAAATAGATTTAAGTAAATTTTGTTGTTAATTATTACACAGAAGAAATATCAATTATACTTATTATGCATTCTATTAAAAGTGTATTTTATACAGAAACATTACAAAAATCTGAATTGTGATTAATATTGTAATAATCCAAACCTAGGATAAGAAGTGTGCATACATATGCAGATTATAGATTTTGCTTTTAATGCCTACAATTGTTTTAAATTGGGTTTCCTTATATAAAAAGTAGCTATGGAGATTTATAATGTGTCTGTAAAGTTTTTTTGAAATCCTACTTGAAAAAGAAAAGCTTTACTTTAAAGTTATCATCAAACTCAGACTCATTCTAAGCAAGTTCAACATCTGATGCTAATCTAACAAATATTTCTCCTATAAATTTATTTCAGTTTTTACCATCACATTTTTTTTATTGTTTGAAACCACTATTTCAGAATATGTGTTTCAAAATCTGAAGGTCATTATTCTGCTTCCTAACTAACTACAATATTTTTCCCACTTGTCCCAATTTTTACCTACCTGGGTATCTGATGTTAAGAGCTTGAAAGCATGGTACACTTGCTTCTCAGTTACCGTACCACCCACATCCAAAAAGTTGGCCGGTGACCCACCATAGAGCTTGATAATGTCCATAGTGGCCATAGCTAATCCAGCACCATTGACTGATCAATAAGAATATCAAGCAAAGCAAACCAATAAAACATCAAGAAATGAAAGCAGTTAAAATGCAAATAAAATGCAAAGGAGCTTTAACACATATAGTAGTTGCAAAGATTCAGTTAAACTCTTTGTATTTGTTGCTTGTTAAAGAAAAGTGAAACATATAATAAGCTATTATCCAACAGCAGGCCAGAAATTGCATCTGTCATAACACATAAATCACTCTAGTCATGCAATGTTCCTACCTAAGCATTCACAATATATAAACTGCCTAGATGGGCAATGTTTCTGCCTATACCCTCCAAATACATGTATACATGTATATCTACCTAAACATGCAATATTTCCATCCATGCCTATGTAGTTTAAGTTGTATTTTGCAGCTTCCACCTCCCTTGGGTCAGATTCGGAAGTGTCTTCCATGTCAAAAATTGCCTTCTGACGGAACACTGCATTGTCATCAAAGTTAATTTTTGCATCAAAACACACCACTGAAATAAATGGAAAAAATTGCCTTCAGACAAAAAATCTGCACTAACATCAAATTTACTGTTAACATATGGAAAACAAACACCTGTTCAACAGTCTTTCTGAAACATTTCAATTATTCAACTGTCTTACCAGTCAAATGAATTTTCATCACCTCTCTAAACATTTGTTTCAAATCTCTTAACAAGAATGCATTCTACAAAGGGATTTTGTTCTCATAATACTGAATAAGATCATCAACAGTCACATTTTACCCTATTATCTATTATCAGATTGTCTGATAATGGAGCATTATGGGCCCAGTATTATCCCCAGGTTCAATCTGATAACTGTTCCCCACAGGCTAGATATTACCCTTTGACTGCAACACCCCCAGACAGTATGATCACTGTTAAACATGTGCCAGATATTACCCATGACTGTCAAACCATGGAACATCAAAAACCCAATCTAACATACCCAGACAGTCTGATCACAGTTAAATATAGACTAGATATTACCCCCTGACTGCATCAAATCGTGGAACATCACAGACCCAGTATAACACCCCCCAGACAGTCTGATCACTGTTAAAGATGGACCAGAATTTACCCTCAGATTGAGTCTGATCATAACCATCAAGGGCCCAATTTGTCAGAATGAAAAAAATCGTAATCTATCACAGGTTCAATAATATTGAGTATTGAGTAGAGATCTCCAATGGCCCAATTTGTCAGACTGAGAATGATCATCAACAATTATAAACCAAATCTGCATGAGCAATTACAAGTAAAAATAAAGAATGAAAATTGTTAGAAAATTTGTTTAAAATAAATATGAACAGCAACCACCACAATCCAAATTGAGCAAAATGTGTATAAACATGAGCCAAATTTGTCAATTGAGAATAAACATCAAGCTGCACTGGTCAAATATATCAGAGTGAGTATGAACACAGACCAATGTAAGCAAGAACTATTCTTTTCTATGATGTACGAAGTTACTGTAAAACTTAGACTTAGAATGTGATCTAAGGGTAATACAAATATTAAAACAACAATTTTGAAACTGTTTAAAGAGACACCTGAAGTTCATTTCTTAATCCACAAAGGTATGAGGGAAAGAGAACATTTAACACAAATCAAGAAATTCACTTTTTAAAACAGTGCACAAGTTTTTGGTGCAATACATAACATACTAAAATCAAGAATGGGATTAAACATATATAATATTTATCCACAAAAGCAAGAAACAGAATCACTATGATGAGAACTAACATTCAAAACGAACAAAATGAAAAATAATTGTAACACAACACAGAAAAAAACTAAAATACCATCAACATAATGTAACTAGCAAAAAAGTATTAAGATGCTGCTTTACCTCGCCCATCTGGTGTTTCACCAAACGGATTGATTTCTATTTGTGTTGCATCCACTTTAATGAATAAATTGTACAGCTTTTTTATTTCTTCTGCTGCCTGGAATGAAAAATTTTTCATATGAAAGAGAAAAGATGCATATAAAAATTAGATAACTTTTTTCTAGCTTTCCAAAGGCAGTACATGACACTCAATATGAACATTCATGGTTTGATGTTGATAATAGCACTGGTCTGCAGTCTTATAATTTACTCTGATTGTGTTTAATATTAAATAATTTTTATACACTTATTCAAATTATTTTCATACTTTAACACTTTGTTTTTAAAAAATGCTTTTCTTAAATATTTCAAGACAACACAAAAAAATCCAGTGGCAACAAATGAGAAATTAAACTGACAGTCTAGCACAAATGGTCATATAATTTTTCTTTTATGCAGAGGTATAACATCTGTGTAAGTTAAGAAAATGAGACAATTAAAAAAAGACATAATAAATAATGTGAGAAGATATATTAAAATAGATTTACTTTTTAGATTAAAAAAATGTATAAGTACATAGTAAAACAATTGGTTGTTTAAAAGAATGTTATAAGCAGCTGACAAAACATTTATATTTGATAAAAACAATGCAAACAGATAGTATAAAGGATTTAGCAAATAACTTTCATAAACTGAAAATGATACTAAAAGTAAACTGAAAATAAATAAATATATCCTAGAAATTACTGTACCAGTATAGCTTTTTGTCCCACAAACCCTAGGTTGGCAGCCATTGCAGCAGCTTGTATCTTGCTGATTCCTACCATAATGTCAATGGGCTCCTGCAAAGGAACAATTGTAGAATATTAAAAAATAAAATCTGCATTTGTTTCAATAAATGAAACTAATGACTAGAGAGACAACAACTGGCACTTGAATTATACAGTTAACAGGGTAAATATGAACTCACCAGTTTGGATGGCATGTAAAATCACTCTCTGAGAATGAATAAATTCAAGGATAAAGATCAAATTACAGAAAATCTATGAGATCCCCACAAACCAAAGCTAATTCTAGCCAAAGAAAGTAAGCAGGTATTTTTTATAACTAAAATATATTTTTCTTGAATACTTATGCTCTTACGAACACAAAGCCAGATCCAAAAGAGTTCCTGAAAGCCCTTAATGGAGATTACTTGAACATGCTAAACGCAAGGGACAGGAATCAAAATATTCACTGAAGCAGCCACTTGTATGTCAAAGATAGTCAATAATGACACTAGATAGTGAACAAAAGAAAACAGCAAGGAAATTAAGTAGCTCTAAGAAATGGAAATCATCAACATTAACTTGTTGACCCCCCCAAAAAAAAACCAAAAAAAACAACAGGAATGAGTAGAACCAAGAGCAGCAAATGAAGACAGCTGACACACCATTTAAATTTACTGTAAACTGCGTATCACTGGCAATACAACATGCCATTCACATACTGAAAGGGCACAATACTCCCATGTAGAGGTGGATAACTCAATGGTTTCATTCTCTTATCTCTATTAAGAGATGACTTTGGCTCTGGATTGTACGTCAGTAATAGAGTATATTCCTCCTGTGTGCCTATCTGGGTGTATAACAGAAAAGAAATCAGTTCATTGAAAGTCACTGACACATTATAAAAGTTCAAAACATCACATAATGAGCACCACAATAAACAAACAAATAAAGAATACAAACTTTATTCCTGAAGAGCAAACTACTGACCAGATTATTCAAAGTTAAGAGTAATGAAAAAATACCAATAAATCATTTAATGCTTAATCATTACCAAACAGTGGGTTCAAAGAAAATCTATAAATATGACATATGTAGATACCCCATTTTACCTTGAAAATAGCACCAGGATTTTTCTCTGCAACCTCCTCAATGTCCACTCCTCCTTGCGGACTGCCCACCATGACTGGACCCCCATAACTCCTGTCCATTAAGATAGCAAAGTAGGTTTCTCGTGAAATGTCCAATGCTTCAGCCACCATTACCTGAAGAAAAGATCTGTCATGTTACATTTTTTCACTTTTACCTGCATCATCATTCACTGTTTCCCAACAATGATTAATGATATTCTTACTATACAGTATTCAGTCACAACAACTTTACATTCAATGATGTAATTAGACCAATTATTTATCAGAAAAATGTGTAAACTCATAGAATCACTTTTTAAAAAATACTTCTTATTTATTTTTATATTGAAATTATGTTCTTACAATAAATATACAAAAGACAGTATCTTTAGAATAGTGCATCTATATAAAACATTTATATCATCTTCCTTTTTAAAAAAAATACATAAGCAGTGTTGTCATAGGGGGCAAAAGTATTTATTATGGACATATAAGATGTATTTTTAATTTATTATATTTTGATCAGGTAAAATTTTAAGAATAAACTTTAGAGTGGAGTATGTAGGATGGTTTCTTTCAAAAAAAAAAATTATAAAACATTTCTTCCAATTGACAACATTATTGAATTGAATTTTATACTTTCACATGAACTCCATAAAATGAAAGTACTTTGAGAAAATGTTAAATCAAGCAAGAGAAATATCATAGAATTAGCACAAATTTATTGCTTTAAAATGCAAAATGAAAATTATCTCCTATGTAACGGTATAAAGCCCAATGATCAGGCTTAACTTAGCAGTATGTGCATAACAATCAGTCAGTGATGCTGACACCAATTACCTCAGAAGAAATAAAAGATCTAATATAAAAATGAGAATCTTAATCATGACAATAAATAAAGCTACTGAAGAAACCTGCAGTTGTGAGTGCTTCATTTAGTTTTCAAAAACTGACATTTCAAATGGTGTTTTAAATCATTTAAATTACAGCAAATATCAGACAGGAAATAAAATACACTGAAACTTTCACATAGACCAATAAGGATTATGGTAAAAATGTCATTGTATTATGTTGCAATTACAATCAGTTGTGATAAAGGCAAAAATCCAATGAAAATGTTGCATGATTTTGCATTCTATTAATATTAACACTGAACAGAGGCTAAATTCCATGTATGTGCATGCATACATGGATGTGAAAATCACATGCAAATGAGAAAACCAATGGAAAAACTCCTATCATGTAAAGTGGGAGGAGTAGATAATGCTAAATGTAGAGATGGTATACCTATAAAGGTTACTTTTCTATAAAATACTAAAAATATGTTCTATGTTCTATCATGGGCTCTAAGAGTCAGGGCAAGCATTAAAGAACATATTATTTACAGTCACATCTAATAACCTGCTAAAGCCATGATGACATGTGAATGCAAATATCCTTCATATAAGGGAAGCTGGGCACAAAGAATCTAGCCCTAACAGACTGAAGGTGTTATGATTTAAGTAATTTCAAATGCTCTAATTAGACTCAAAATGATGAAATTAGTTCATCTTCTGTAATTGGTTTAAAAGTGGGAAATAATAAGCAAGTGACTATCATAATCAGGGAGTTTATTTTTCCACAGAGAAGAATCTGTTATTAAATGAATCCTTACTTCAGATCCAAACTTGGTATTCGGAGCATATCTGGACATGGCATGTGTCCAAGGGTAAGGTAGCACAGTCACAATACCTGTAAAAAATTCTGATATGTCCACTAATAAATCTTAACAGAAAAACAGTCCCTTTAAATGCTAAAATTTAGTATTCATAGTAATAGGAAACAGAAAGCTTTCTGAGCATATGAATAATAATGCTGTACCTTATTGACTTTAACTCCATCTTTTGATGTCTGTTTTGTGACCAGTCTGTTTCCCAACATATTTTTAACAATGCCTTCCACTTGTGCTGGACTGAAAATAAATGCACAATTTTTTAATAATGTTTTGTAAAACATTGTTATCTTCCTCAAGCTCTGATTTTAGACAGTGATTAATATTTTCTTTCATGTGTATAAATCATAGTAAATAGAAATAAGTTCAAAATACAATTCTAAGAATAGTTTTCATCTAATGATTAATTAAAGTTTACTACTTCAACCTTCAACCAAGGGAAATATGTTATGGCACTTTGCAGACAACAATAAAAATAAATGGAGCATCATAATGTAAGGACAAACACTACTTGTGAATGGATATAGGTTAGCTGATAAAGTTATAAATATATATATATACAACTTTCTTTCTCAGTAAAACTAAAAGTGACAAAAAGATGAAATACACACATACACACTACCGCAGCGAGACTCTGTCATGTGATATATGTCTGAAAGAGGAAATTCACTGCCATCCTATGGTGGGAAAAGCTATTTCAACATCATAAATAATACTTAGAGAATTTTACCATACAAAAGATTATATATGTTTTGTATGCTGTTTTTAATTTTAAATAATTCATGAAATACAAATTATGCTTTCTTCAGAATTTAACACTTACTGAAAATTATTCTTGGCAGTGGCAGTAGCATATATAATCAGATTATGTTGTTTGCTTAATTAAACTAAGTTTAAAAATACCTGAAAAATAAGAAGAGGAGACAAGATAAGAAAAAACTACTCCATGCAAACAAGTGTATAGGTGTGTGGGGCATGTGTAAGTAGAAGAGGATGTGTGTGGGTGTGGGTGATTGAAAGAGGTAAACCCAAAAATTCCATGGTTGACACTTTAAGACATCAGTTGGTAGTCATTGGTGTCCATGGTATTTTTTGTAAGAGAAACTTATCATGGGAGGTAATGGTAGGAATAGATATGGATAGAGGGGAATATTAAATTATGTTTCTGTTTGGGGTATTTTTGTTCAAAAACCATGTATACCTCATCAATCAAAATCACTATCCATCTTTTCACTGCTCACACATCACAGATAAAATATTATCACGCACATCCTCTACTACATACAAATAAAATAGCCAAATATCATGCTTTATGTTGCTACCACAACCTAACCCTTTGTAACTTATACATAATTAATCAAAAACATATTAATTTATCACTGCTCAAATAATAAAACTATTAAAATCATTGTTATCTAACTCAACAGATAATAAGCATTCTGTCTTTGTTTTTTGTCTTCTGATTTCTCCTTTTAGTTCTGAGAGATGAAACACTATCTGCCCAATTTTAATTTGTCCAATCTGTCACTTTTAAGTTTTATAAACCTGTGTGATAATTGGCTAATGTAATAATATAAGCCTGACATTATCACAAACATAGAATTAATTATGTCCCTTGAAAACAATAAAAGCTAAAATAAAGAGAGTGTAGAAGTGAGTAATAAATATTGAAAATGTGCAATAAAAAGGCATTCACTTTCTGGTGAGATGGACGCCACCTTTAAAGCCTGTGTTAAAGACTCCTTTTCCTCTTCCCCCAGCAAGTATCTGTGCCTTAATGACATACTCTGGTACTTCTGCAGAGCAAACATACACATTATCACCATTGTTTACAGCCCATCCTTTGTCTGCATATGAATAATAATTAATATGGTCCAACACCATTAAGTCAGTGAAAGAAAACATATCATTAAATCACCAACATAATCTCTCACTTTAGCGCTTACAAATATTGTCAAACATCTTGGGCTCAGTACACACATCACAATCACATCATTATTGAACCCATCCATTCAATTCCTATGATTTATAATTATACGGTCAAGCATCTTTAGTTCAATACATACATTACATCATTATCGTAACCCTTCAAAAATATATAAATATATAAAAATAGCTTTTACTATGATATTGTCATTAAATTATCTAGATTTGTTTTATAATTGTACATTGTTGTTATTCCTTCTAGTTCTATGGTTTCTTTACAAATTACATAGTTTAAAATTAACCCTTTTATCCACAAAATCCCATATATTTTGATGCAGCACTAAGACACAATCTAATAAGCAGCTAAGTAGTGCAATAGGCCACATCATTGACCTAATGTTACAGGTTAAAGTTCTGATTAGAATTAGAATTATATAAATAGCTGTCTGCAAGTGTGGATAAAATGGGGGGGAAAAAAATGAATTCCAAAGCCACATTACGATTACTAATTATACTAACACTGCACAAATATTACATTTTTATCACAAACACACAATAAATATATAAGTGAAGTGAAAACTTGAAATTAGTAAAGTAACAAGCTATATTTGGAGGGGGGGAGGGGAAGCTACGTTTCTAAATATAGCACTATTTTCACTTGCTCTTAGTACTGCATTTTCACTTACTTAATCTTTGAGCTATAGATTCTGCATCCTCTAGAGTTGAAGCCACCTGAAATTTCTGGACAGTGATGCCAGTGTCTGCCATTAACTTCTTGCTCTGGAATTCTTGCAGGTTAAGCCATCGCACAGGGCAAGTCAACACCTGGAATTGCAATTTACACTTTACACAAACAAAGAGTAAGGTGGTGTCAAATTCAGAATAATTTAAATAATTTATTTTGGGATGACATCATGAATTTGATTGTATTTACAAGATAAGCACAATGGTAATGGGTCTTGAGTGTTGAACCTTTATCAGTTTATGAGTTGAACTAAAACAATTCTGAACAAATGGACAACCACTGCACATCCCTGAAATAAGTAAGGCCCTAATCTTCACTCCTGACAGCAGTAAACTAGCACAAATAATTAAACTGTACAGTATGCATGCATATGCAAACAGAACATATGAATTATGATGTAGTTGTGTGTGTGTTCTGTGATGGGAGAGGCACGCAGAATGCAAATGAAAATATACATTGTAGTTATGTCAGTTATGATCATAGCACTCAGTAATAGCAGTGGGGTTTCATTTTGACAATTCAATACCTACCAGTATCAAAATGCCATGAAGAAAATTTTAACTGCTGTTTTATTTAAAGCACATTCTCTCTCTCTCTCACTCTATAATTGTTGTCAGACAATTACTATTGAGTGTTGTAAAAATAAAATGCTTAGAGGTTTTCTTTATTAAAGATTAAGTACTGTTATTATATTATAAGCCATTATTATTATTATTATATAGTTTGATATGGTAATACTCCGGAGTTAAGGATAGTAAGTTATAAGGAAGTGTGTGTGTATTCATTAATTTATGATGAAGGTAAAACAAAACATATAATGAATCCATTATTTTTTTTTCATTTATTCATGTTGAAGGTAAAACGAAAAGGACAAAAATAAATAAATATATTATAAATATAATACAAAGGAATATAGTGGGGGGGGGGGCTAAATCAAATGTATGAAAACATTACAAACTGAACTGACCAGCACTAAGGTAATAATTTATTAATCTCTTTCAATACTAATTATTAGTATATTACTAATAATTAATTAATATTGTAATAATAGTTTTATTTCAAAATTAAGAAACGATGTCTTGAAAACAGTTCACTGTACCATTATGTCAAATAACCAAAAACACTTTCAATCACAAGTGACTGAATTTTAAAAAGAATGTATTCAACTGAGTAGATATGAAGTGTACAGTACGGTAACTGATAAAGGTACAGGTGAGCTGGCACGATAATATTATAGCTATCCCTTCAATAAGTTACCCCACAGCGAAAATGGATGACTAAAATCAAATGGTACTATAAAGAACATTTAAACATTAAAGTAATACTGGACAATGTTAGGGTCTCAGCAGTTAGTCTTAAGAAAAGAAAAAAGAAAGGTGTGCAAAGATTTATTTAATATGATAACAAAACACGTGTGTTAAAAAGTTAAAGGTCGTCTGCACTTTTGTAAAGTTCGAAGAGAATACCACAACATAAAGATTATTTTATATAAAAGATGCAATTAGTGTGCTAAACAAAATAAATCATTCATACAAAGAAAAAGGTATTCAGTCTTTCGGTAATCGCAATACAGTAACAATGAAAAACTTACAGTTTTTGAACGAAGGCTGTAGCGAGCACACGAACTAATAGCAGACGCCATGATTACACGGAGATAAATGCGATTTTATACGAGATCATACGATAAATTCCTTTTTTATTTTTTTTAATTATTACAACGTCAAATATTCTTTAGAAAAGTCAGTAAAAGAGAAATAAATCAAGTTATTACGATGTTGAAACTAATTACCATTAAAACGTGAATTCTCTCTTTGGAGGAAGAGCACCAATCGTATTAAAGTTATATTATCCGTACCCAATGTAACCTCCATCCTGGTCTTTAGTCATCCTGGTTCTTCAAGAAACACCCGGACGAAAACAGTGCTTGGTCGTCTAACACGTGGGTTACTCTAACCGATCACTGATTCATTGTTTCAGTAGTTTCTCTCCATTATGTTTTCATCAAAGATATCTTTTTTCTTGTGTAAATTGCAACAGTGTCCAATCATCAAAATGGCGGTTTCTAAAATACACGTAAAAGAACCTGATCGAAATGACAGTAATAATAATATATCTGAATTATTAAAGACTAAGTTTGCTAATGTCATTCAGTGTATAATTAGTTTCTAAGATCATTGATCTTTATGTATATATTTCCATGACTCTCTTTTGTCTCTTTTTCACGTGAGTCACATTGTTCACAACGCTTGTATGAGTTTGTATCTGCGATTTTTGCTTATTTCTTTTTTTTTAATCTCGTAAACTAGTCGCAATGTTTATTTCATGTGAACTATAAGTGAACACATATTTCATCAATATATCAACAGCGACATGTGCATCTTCTTAGAAGAAGAATACAACGCACAGTGTTTTACTGATTGTATGTGTTTGGAGTTGTTCATATTAATCTGTTTTTTCCCCAACCCTAAATGTATTTGAGAGGTAAGTGTTGGACTTCCGATTATCAAACCCTCTTTCTAACTCCTTGGTCAAATGAAATAATAACGACTTACTTACATATTGATATTCTAACGTGGAGATATATGACATACTACTAAATATTATTGTATCATTAGGAGGTGTAGCATATAGTTTACATTAAATTTGCAGTGAACTGATGGTTAAGTGATACTGCAGTGTTTTTTCAGTAATATTAATGATTGTTAAGATTAAATGTTTTGGTGGTTGCAGATTAACTCTGACTTGAGATATGGAGAGGGAAGAAAATCTGAGTGATACCCTCAGTGCAGTGAGTGAAGAAACCTCACAGGAAGGATCAGTGGCTGGACAAGATGAATGTGTTGTAGCTGAGATAAAGACAGAGATTATGGACATGCCTGAAGTGGCTCCACCAGTAGCCCCACAGCAGTTCATAATTCTTGCCCGCAGTGAATCAGGTTATAATTTTACACAATTATAGTAATATATATTAAACAGCACTTAAGATTTATGGAACGACATTTAGGTAGTATCAAAATAGTGCATGTGTGCATTTTTCTTTTTCAAGGAAATAACATATTTATATCTTTCACTGTTTTACACACACAATGACACATACACGCTAGTCTGTCAAAAGAAGTCTTGGCAAATAAGGATATTTTTCAAGGGGAGGTAACTACACAAAATTTGTAGGCAGATTGGGTTCCTACAAACCATAAAAATTTGTCATATCCAAGATGGTCATTTCATGTACCTAAAAATGCCATATTTTTTAATTGCTTTTGCTGTAGAAACAAAATTTTTAATATTTTTTCCTGTTGTAAAAATCATAATGAAAAAAATACTTATTTGTTTATAGCAATTTGTTAATTTGCATTAAGATGAAGAAAAGTAGCTCACTGAACTGGGGAACTGGGTGTTTTACATTTTGGCAAGCTTGTTTCTCCTGCAGGATCCCAATCTCAAAACTTTCCCCCAAAATTCCAGAACATGCACCCTTTTATCATTTTTTTTTTTAAACATTTAAAAAGCAGTGTGTCATTTTTATGTCACTGTTGCTTTATTTGAGAGAAGACATACAGGCTGTACACTTATGTACTCCTCTTTGCACATGCATAAAAGACATCTGTAGTTTGACATTATATTTGATTGGCATAAAGTGTACACATGCATAAAAGACATCTGTAGTTTGACATTGTATTTGATTGACATAAAGTGTACAGATTGACTTGAGACATTGATGCAGACATGAATTGTTTTATTCAGAAAAAAAATAAAAGTTAAAAACCTCTTTAAGTCTGTAACTGATCGAATAATGATTTCATGGAATAGAAAAAAAAATATCTGCTTTGGAAACTGATCAGAGGGTGGCTCTGCAATCCCATACCTTAATTGTAAATGAACCTCTCATACTTTACCAAGACATGTAAACCCTCACTTATTACCCACACTCCCTAAACATGAATCAACTAGTTCAGATCTAACCTAGATAAACATAAATAGTTCTTCACATTTAGCAGTAAACCCTCACTTTTTTACCCACACTCCCCAAACATGAAACAACTAGTTCAGATCTAACCTAGATAAACATAAATAGTTCTTTGCATTTAGCAGTAAACCCTCACTTTTTTAAATCCCCAAACATTAAACAACTAGTTCAGATCTAACCTAAATAAACATAAATAGTTCTTTGCATTTAGCAGTAAATCCTCATCACCCACACTCCCCAAACATGAAACAACTAGTTAAATCTAACCTAGAAATTTTAGTGCTCTAATATTAATAATTATGCATTTGATACTTAATAATAAATTACTATACAGAAGTCGAATAAGATAGGAAAATGTGTAGCATTGGTTTACTCTTTTCAAACAAACAAAAATTATTCTAAACAATAATAAAATTTTTAACCGTTTGATTATGAATTTCATTAAACTAGAAAATCAGTGTTTGCTTAAATAATTTCAAATATTTTTTTAAAAAATAAAATACTTTGAAATTGTTTTCCACTTCAAGTTCAAGGCATATTTATATACTTATAACTATAAATATCTCAGGTCTTTATCTTGCTTAATATAAGAATGTGTTTAAAATTCATAAGAATGTTATTTAAAATAATAAATTCTAACTGTGTTAGCCTCTTCCACTCACAGTATAATTTTAAATTGTGATTTTTCATTTACATTAATTTAATAATGTCCTTTATACATAGTCATCAGATTGACTTTGTAATGACAAGTCTGGCATTATGAGTAAGAAAGTTGTACACCCAAGTAGTATTCCCACTAATGTTTTTCCTGTGTGCGTGGAACTTTGTCCTGTGTGCATGGAACTGGCAGTATTTTGAACATGCTACCAAAACTTGTGCATGGAATTTTGAAACTGCTGCGCGGCATTTTCCAATGAGCTGCATGGCCGCGCAGCTGTACACCTTATAGTTATAGGGAACATTGCACCAACCTATGGTTGCTACACAATATTATGTCCTTCCCAGTAGAATTTAAAGTAAGTGGACATTCAATTGTACAATTTGTACTCTTTTGAATTGCACAATTAGAAGTTTTTAATAAAAATAAGGATGTGTTTTTTTCTTAGTTGAAACATGCCAGTCACAAAATTGAGAATTTTTACAACTATTTTTTCACTTAATATTTATACTTGTTGATAATTCATGAAATATTTTGAAAGGGTCGTGAAAATTAATGAAAAGTTCACAAGATCACTTTATTCATTTGATTTGGTTCTGTTGTCTTTTCAGATTTTGTACAGAAAGTTATGATAATAAAAGTATTAACAAATCTCTGAAAGAGTTTTAAGTCTATTTCAAAAGTCATTTAGTGAAAGGATTAATGGATATTCTAGAGGTCTGCACAATCGTGGAGTCCTGCCTTTAATTAAATTGCTTTTATATCTTGGTAAGGTGTAAATATAGTTAACTTTGAGAGTTTGAAATGCAATAATTACTTTAAAAATGGATTTTTAAATGATGTAAAATATTTCTGAATAAAATTAATCCCAAAATATCTATAAATCTTTCTTTTTAAATTTATTTATTTATATAAATATATATTTATATTTAAGTTACCTAGTTGAGTTCTAAGCATTTAACAGTTTTGTTCAAAAATACCAAGCTGTGAAATAATGATGGAATGTTTTGCCTCCACTTGCCTTGCTATTTAAGTTCAGATACTTCTTATCAAGAAACTGTTTCTTATTCATTGTTACTTACTAATAAAATAACTTTTAGATCCACAAACTTTCAATAAAAAGTCTGCTATTAATTTAGATACCTAAATTTTCAAAAATAATTTATATATGATATTCAGAGCACTTAAGATATTGTAAATGTGATTTGTCTTTAATATTGCAGATAGTGGTACTACCTTGGATCCTGCTTCAAAATATATACGCATTGAAGGCGAGGATGGGCAGACCTATGTGTTGGCTGTGACTGGTAAGATTGTAAGCACATGAGAGTCATTCAGAAAATATCATACCAAATACTTTTTCTTATTTACAAACATTTATGAAAATGGATGAAATTTGAAGTATAGTGTCTTGTAAATTTTCCTGCCTTGGGTAATATAGTTTTTCATATCATTTCATAGCAAAACGCATATTAATCAAAGAGCTATTTGGGGGGTTCTTAGCAACTTCAAAACAAAAACAAAATCATGATTTGATCCTGGACACAAAATCTACAGGATTGTTAGAATGCCACCCTTTGTGAAGTGCTATGCAGCAACTATAAAACTTGTTTTACCAGAAATATACAGCCTTTGACTAAAAATGAGGCAACAGTTTAGTTTCTAAGTGAGCCTGATAAAATAGACATATTGTTTCTCCTTTAGTAAAGCACAAGTATCTGGTGACTTTTGTAACAAAGTTGATTACTTTGTTACTATATATGTACATATTGTAATGCTAATTATATAAACAGTTAAACTTAGTATATATGTACATATTGTAATGCTAATTATATAAAAAGCTAAACTTTATACACTGTGGACATGATTTATAAATTCTGTTTTATAAATATTTAAAGACCAAGTGAAATGGAATCTAGGTCAACCTCAGATAGGAATAAATCCGTATGAAATGAGTTATTCCCATTCTTAGAATCAAGATGCAAAATTTAAACTTTCAGATATTTATATAAATGCATTTATTTTGGTATTGAAAGTCAATATTTCTGAAAGAAATCAGAGGTCTTCTCACCATAGCAACATAACCTGTGACATCACAAGTGGAAACTACAATCTGCATGCGCTGTCCAACCTATTGTCTTTCGTTAAAAGCATGGTTTGAAAAATTAAAACATGGTTAAATATTGCAGTGCATACAGCTGCACAAGAGTCCATTGTCAGTATTTTACTGTCTTGGCAGCAGTTAACAGGTAAATTGTTTTAAGCAGGGTCAAAATTAACCCATATGTAAATTGACAATTTATAATAGACAATAATAAGCATATATATATATATATATATAAAGGAGAAATATAAATGACATGTATTCACACATAGCATGACAAATAACTTTATTTACAAAAGAGAAAATACATGAAATTAGATTACATGGAGTTGTTGGTGCAACTCATTATTTGTTAAGTGAAATTAAGTCACTTTTAGGGTTTCATGATGGCCAATTCAAAGCCCAATATTCAGAGAATGGACATTACTTCTGTATTGCTGGCAGGATTGAAAACAAGTGACAGTCTTTCTTTCATTTCCTGCTTCTGGTGATGAAATGTGAATCTTATAATTTTAACCCTTTCAGATACAGATTTGGGCATAATAAGAATGTGGGTTTGACAAATGCTTTGCCATGCTATATTATAGTCAATTGATTAAAATGTAGTTACCTCTCCATTACAAATGGCTACATCCCTGTGCATAGCATGAGGCTTTTGCCTTAATTTTGTCAGAGATATAAGTTTTTTGAGTGGTCAGAAATTTTTTCAGTCTATTCATTCAAATTCCATATACTATCTATTTTATTCAAAATGCTTAATAATTGTGAGCAAAATGATGGTTGTATAAAACCCTTGAATTGGAGATTGCATAAAATATGATATGGTTTTGATTCACTGGAAGCCACCTATAGCTTCATTGGAGTAATAATGTGTGTATTTGAAGTAATCAAATCAATCACTTTTAATGCACCAAAAGTTTGTAATTATTATTAGCAGCCTCTGGTAGAAATGCAGAGATACAACCCCTAGGGAGGGGAATCTGTCCTTCATATTAGGGAGTTGCTCCTCTCTTTTACAAGTACCACTTTCTGTCATTTCTACTTTGGATTTAAATTGAACCTAGTAGTAATGGTGAGGTTGAATGCAAAGAACCAATAGTATCCTTCAACTTGAAGTGTTGTGGACAATCAGAAGACTTGAAAATGTGAAGACTCTTGTGCTGGATCACACAAATATTGTTACAAGATAAAAAACAGATTTTGCAATTGTTTTCTTAACTTTGATACAAATGCCTAATCTCAGCCCTGATGATCAACAGATCTAGAGTACCCCCAAATCACTTCCAAGGGCTTATTATACAGGATGATGGTTAACTCCAGATTACATTCTAATTAGTAAGTTTTAACTTTAAGTTTCATATTAATGTGGTGCATGCTTCTACTCACTATTTCTTGTACTCATGTAAATGTTATTCTATTTCTTGTAGGGGATGTGGGCACACTCACACAGACACAAGAAAAATTGGATGAAGATTCTGCAATCACAGCTGCAGCTCTTTCGGTACAGGTTTCATTATTTTAGATTTCTATAATGTGAACTTTGCTGTGACACTTTTTTCAGTTGTATTATATATGTTGTATTGCCTGCTTTTGCTCATACTCTAGAGTTTTGAGCAACATAGTACAGAGTTGTGGCAGTTAGTACTTTGATGCAGGACAATATTATGTTACATTTGGGTTTGGCACAGTACAGAGTTGTGACAGTGAGTACTTGATGTAAGTACTTCGGTATTGTGCTACATTGGGCACAGTGCAGAGTTGTGACAATGACTACTTGATGTGTGCTACATTGGGCACGGTGCAGAGTTGACAGTGACTACTTGATGTGTGCTACTTTGGGCACTGCAGAGTTGTGACAGTGAGTACTTGATGTGTGCTACATTGGGCACAGTGCAGAGTTGTGACAGTGAGTACTTGATGTGTGCTACATTGAGCACAGTGCAGATTTATGAGTACTTTGATTTAAATACTTCATTATTGTACTTAAATTTGGCACACGGCATAACTGCAGGTACTTTAACATTTAGAAAACAGACTTATATATTTGTGTTTCAGAATTTCTCTTGTGAACATTACAATTCTCCACATGTTCAGAATCACAATCTTTATTTATATTTTTTATCTCTGGCTAGTTTGCTCTTTAATATCCTAGAGACTATTTTAGCATGTTATGTTGGTCAGAAAACTTTACTATAGTTTTATTAATCCAGGCAGAAATTGATTCTGGTGCTTCTATCAGTAATACTACATCGCCTACAGGAACCACAGCACGAAAAACTCCATCAGCTGTGGCTACAAATTCTGATGGCATCAACCAGACCTGGTTCACAACTCGTGATGATAAGCATGCTTATCAGAAAGGTGGTCAGTATTATCATTTAATTCTAATTTTTTTTAAAAATCTCTGGATTCGTTTTTCAGTGCAGAACAAAAACCTTGTGATATTGCATTATTTGTAGCATTATAGTGTTTATGTGAAGTAATTAAAATCATGTAATTCTGTTTATATTGTTTTTGAAACATTATAGTGTGATTTATGACTTGATGCTCCATTCTGATTCTTCAACTGGTGTTATAATGTAGGACGCATTGATTTTTATAATTAGATTCATTTTTTGCCTAAACCAGTAGTCATATTCTTAAGACTTCCATATGTTTTAAAATTATGCACCCAAAACCTCTAAAAAAAATATTGTAAAATAATGTTTTAAATATTTTTAATTCTATACTCTTTACAATTACATATTTATTCTATAGTTGTTGTTTCAAAAAAGAAGTTAAACAAAAATTTAGAATAAAATGTAAATATGTTCTTTCTAATTATAGATATTGAAATTTTAATTAACATTAATTATTTTGTTTAGAACATGCCAATTTCATACAGTAGTATTAATCTCATGACTGGGAATGTCTAAACTGCAGTAGAAAGAGAGGAAACAATGATATTTAAACATTTGAGAAAATTAAATTGAAGGCACTGTTTAATATGTCAATGATTAAGTGCTGGGTATACTGGATGTCCTGTAAGCAAAGGCATGATTGCCAACTTTGAGCATATCCAGCAAACCGCCCGTAATCCATTGTCTTAGTTGCCATTTATTCTGTTACATGAAATTATTCTGAGATTCTGATTTTTTTTCCTGTAAATCACTGCCATGTTTGTTTTTGGTTGGGTTTTGTGTGTGTGTGTGTTAATTACCAATTATTTTTCCAGTTTCTGAAATTCCTTCATGTTTCAAATAATAAAATGTTTTGAATTGTGATGAGCTTTTGTTTGGCTCATCTATAAATCTCATTCTTGATGTGGCCTCCTTAGTGTCTGTTGTAACCCTCTTAATACTATGCTACAGGGATACTTGAATCCATTGTTTGGTCTGCCTCCGGAAAAACAATAATTTATTTGCAAGTGACGGGCTCACCTGTACTGTTGAATTTTAGAACTCTCACTTAGTGCAAGAAAATAGTGTCTGCCTGAAAATGTAATGAATACTCTGCAGAATTGTTTGGATTTGTTTGGTAATTTAGCCTTCAGACTATCAGAATAATAATCAGAATTACTTTATGATTAAAAATATATTACCATTGTAAAGTAAATAATGAGGCATAAATATATACATGAATTCTAATTGACATACCTGTAATGGTATGCACTTACGCTAACATCATGAAACAATGATTTTATTTCTTGAAAGTCAAGCGAATGATTTTTCTCCTTAATTATAATTATATTTTAATATTTCAATAAGAACCAGTAGTAAGAAGACAGCAGCACAAGTTATATTATGTACACTGATTCATCATCTGCAAAGTTCTAGATCAGGGGTGCACAGCCCTCGGGCTGCATGTGACATGAGAAAGGGCTCTGTGCGGCCCCCAGATGACTGTATTTCATTATTTGTGTTGTTTTTCTACCGAGCCATCCATGTGCAATCTGACTTGTGGCCCTCCATGCACTATCAATTGGAAATTTGACCCTCTGGCCTAAAACGTTTGTGCACCCTTGTTCTAGATGCTGCAGAATGCATTTTACATATAATAAATATTTCTCCATCATGGATTATTTATATATAAAGAAAAGTGACTATTTGGAGAAGGTTAATATGTACATGTTTTAGCTTGACATGAACTGAAAACTCTTGCTTCCTAATAACTGAAATGTTTGGATGCATAGATTTATAATGTTATATAGCTAGCTGACTGTTGACTATTTTGCTATACATTTTGGGGCAATAATGATGAAATATTGCTACTTTAATATTGTAGCTCAGTGCATTCGCTGGGATAACAAACACAGCATTAAGAAGTTAAATTTTTAGATGAAAAATTTATTACAGTATGAACATTAAGTGTGAATACTACCCTAGTGCAAAGAAGTAGAGAAGATAATAAATCGTGAGCTGACTCTGAACCTGTGCTGAGATTCCTGAAAGTTCTATTTAAATAGTGAAAAATTTAAATTAAGACAAATCCTGTTTAAATTGTAAAATTATTTGTCCCTCTAATATTCATTAAACTCCTATGGCCCATTAAAATTTGATTTTACAATAATCATAATGATATTAATGTTATAATAATAGACATGCACACCCCTTGATGAATGTGCTGTGAACACTAGGTCATGGCTATGCCTTGAGACTTCTTTAGTCTGGACTAAAGGTTGACTGCTTTGTAGTTTATGCACTTTGAAGAAGGGCTCATATAACAGTTCATTTTAATAGTCCAAGGCAATGTTAAAGATTTGGATAATAAGAGAATTGTGCATACATATTTTTCTGCAGGTCATAGATGGAAACAAGGCCAGTGGATGAGAGAGGAAATTGATCTTCTGGAAAACAACATCAGTCAGTATTGCAAGGTACTATGTATGTCTCGGCATAATACCTAAGTACCATCTAAACAAGGTTCACCAGCTAAAAGATTGCTGTAAGGACAGAGCATGCTTATTGTGAGATGGGTCACTGAATAGTTTTGCAAGGCACTGTATATGTTTCATGTATGCATAAGGCCTGAGTAGCATCTAAGACAAGGATGCGGACTGTTAGTATGCTTGTTACAATCCGGTTTAGTGAATAGTTTTTCAGGGCACTGAATATGTTTCAGCCTGCTTACTCCAAGATAGGGACATGGACTGCTAGTATGCTTGTTGCTATCTGGGTCAGTAAATAAAGCACTATTAAGTCTGCAGGTTTTGGCTTCATTTCCCAAAGATTACATCACATCTTCACTACTGATACATTGTTCATTCAGCTTGCTTTGAGTTCTTACTTCCTTCCCCAAGTGGCCTCTAGGCATACATGATTACATTCATTCATCACTACTGATACATTGTTCATTCAGCTTGCTTTGAGTTCTTACTTCCTTCCCCAAGTGGCCTCTAGGCATACATGATTACAACCAATGTTCACTACAGATACATTGTTCATTTAGCTTGCTTTGAAGGTTTGTTCAGTAAAATATTTTTAGGAAGATGGTGAAAATTAGTTGTGTGCAGCAGAAAATAGTCCTAATTTTTTTACATGACATTTATTTGCTGGTCTTTGATCTAAGATGTAACTGGATTTCTAAATGTTTTTTCCTTATGAAAAAAAATAAATAATTGTTAATTGTAAAATTATTCAAACTAATTCTCCTGATCTTGTTTTATTCTCAAATAGGAACATGATGTGACAGACCCAAAAGAGATTATTTTTGAGATGACAAAGGATGAACGAAAGGATTTTTATCGCACAATTGCTAGAGGGTTGCAGCGGCCTTTATTTTCTGTGTACCGCCGTGTAACTCGTATGTACGACCAAAAGAATCATATGGGAAAGTACACACTTGAAGAAATCAGCTCACTCAGAGAGTAAGTGTGTCTTGAAAAAATTTACTTTTAGCCATTGTGCCTTGAAATAATTGATTTTTTTTTTTTAACCCATTGTCTTTGGTGAAGGAATCCATACCCATCTTAAACAACTAACAATTTCTGAAAATCAACTCTGCTAAGTTAGAAGAAATATTAATTATTATGTCACTCTGTAAAATATGCCCTTTGCATGTGGATTTCAAAGATGGCGAGTGTCTACTTGACATTCATATGTGCCAATCAGCAGAGAATATTTGCATTTCAAACAAAATAACAGATTTAAAATGATCATTTGGTCCTTGTATAAATTTCTTAAAAGTTTGAAATTGTGTTATTTGGAGGTATACCAGCTGAAAGCAATTATATATTTTATATCGCCACATCAGTTTTTGTCGACTTATTTTGCAGTTTTCGAATATCATAAGTTGGCAGGCAACTTTTAAGAAAGCTGGCTGGTAAATGTCTCTGGAAAGATTGCCAGACACTTTTATGCAGCAGCTCTTAAGTGAAAGCAAAGGAACAGGATTGGGGGAGGGGGGCAAACACCTATGCTCCTTATACAACCATACATTTTTTAACATGATGTCTGTGGATTATCAAAAATTGCATTTTGTGTGTTTGTGCTTTAGTTCATATATTGTAATGTAATTTTTCATAACTGAATTATAATGATAATATGTATTAATTATATTGCTAGGAAAAATTGTCCATAATGTCACTCTGTCAATAGAAGAGTTATAAATTTTACAGCAGTAATCTTTTATAAAATTATTCTTGAAGAAACTTTGCCTGTAGCCGACATGAATGTTCTGTTGTCTTTCTGTTTTAGATCTTACTTATTTGTTTATCATATGCAGGTATGCATCATTCTTAATCCTAAGAGTAATAATAGGATAGTGACTGCAAATGGAACATAGGAAGCCATTTCAAGTATAATCTTTGTTGCAATCCACAAAATGCTAGTAATATGTCTAAACATTACCCAATTGTTAATATCATTTCACTTTAGAAGTGATGATTAACCCAACCTTTTCTTCTTTTTACATCATATACAACAACAGGTGCAGTTATGTAATGTTTCCATAACTTGTACCACGTTGGATCGTTTGATTGTAGTCTTGTAGACTTTTTATTTCAATAGAATCTTGCAGAGTAACCTGAGTAAAATATTCACATCACTTGTCAAATGAACTGCAAATTAATACAACTTGGACTAGCCACATGTTTTTTTGTTTTTTTTAATAGACATAAGTATTTGTATACAGAATCCTTATAATTTTTTTTATTACTAACAAAACAGAATTACTGAAGCACTGTTGCAATTCAAAAATGAATATTTTAAATTATATATGTAAAAAATATTTTACGTTACACTTTCTATTGTTTTTATAGTCATTTTATAGAATACAAACATTGAGTGAATAGTGCATTTTTATCTTTGGATAAATATGGGATCTCCCCCTTGTTCTTAAGAGATGTGCATACACATAGACTCCCCCACCCCAAGCCTAATCCTCTGACAAAAGGCATTTTTTTTCTTTCCTCTGAGCTTCACTTTGGCTTACATGTTGAACTGTATGGTATGCATTTCTATTAAGCATTTGCTTTAAAAAAAAAAAAACTTCATTTACAGATTACGTGCAAAACATGGCAACGATTGGGCTGCTATTGGTTCAGCTCTGGGTCGCAGTGCATCCTCTGTCAAAGACAAGTGTCGGCTTATGAAGGATAACTGCAACTCAGGTACTAATTAATTATTTAATATAAATATATGTATGCATTGCACAGTATTAATTTTATATATTTATCTGTAATGTACATAGCCTGTAAATATGTATTTATAGAATGTGAGTTCCCATGTGTGAAGTATACCAAAAGCTGGAATTTTCATGCAACTGGTTACAGTTTATTACATATTAATTTTTTCAAATAAGGTTGATTTATTGTTTATGTTTACTTAACATCTAGATGGTTGGAAATTCTTTTAATAATTAACAAAAATCCTGTTAATCCAAATTTTCACAGACTCAAACAGTAGATTTATTTGCCCAGTTGTGTCTGGTTTTACTGATGATAGATTTTAAACACTTGAAACATGATTCTACATACTAGATGAATAAAAGAAGACTTATGTAATTTTTAAATGAACCCAGATAGTTTTAAATCATTTATGTAGAATGATCTATAAAGACCTCATCCACCAGCAGTAAAATTCAAGATTATACATGAGCTATCAATATGTTTTTAAAAATTTAATTGTATCCAAAATACTGGCATAGTAATATCCAGTACATCTTAAATGCTGGCTTAACTGTAACTGATCTGTCATTTTTTAATTTTTATTGTCCAGTACCCTTTGACCTATATAGATAGTGAAATGGTTAGTCCCAAAACATACTGGTATTCTTCTTTTTTGTTAGTCTAGCTACAAAATTTTGGCATTGAAAGGTTAAAATGTCTCAAACAACCAATTTCACTTCATGTATGGTCATTTTAATTTTGGTCATGTTTGTTACTGCAACGGGAAGTACTTGCTTTCACTAAAGCTAAGAGCACTTGTTACTTTTCAGGCAAATGGTATCCGGAAGAAGAACGACGGTTGGCACAGGCAGTTTATGACCTCACAGGAGTGAAACCAAGTATGTTATTTCTTGTTTCATAACTTGGCATTAATAAATATTCCATATTTTTTACGCTATTTTTTCATACTTTGTTGGCACTATTCATTTAATTTCACATCCATTTTGAAAAAGTGTCAGAAAATTGGAAGCAGAATTCTATCAGAGTTGATGACAACCATAAATCTTATAAGCTCTAGAATGCAAAACTTATCAAATGGATATATGTGACAGATGATATACTTTCTGATATTAAAATATTTAATATTAGCTGATGGTCATGTTAATGGTTTAATATATTGAAAAATTAAAAATTATAATGTTTTTAATTTTAAAACATTTTACTAGAAATTGACATGATTCTGAAAATGGTTAGGTTTGAAAATTTAGTCATGAATTTTAAAAAATGATTCTGCATCAAGAATTCACTAATGAAATGCTACAAGTACATTTATTAAATTTATTCAATAAAAATAAGTATTTGAACACTCATGGGCAACCTTAACAACAATCACTATTCCTGATGGTCATACTTGACAACTGTCATTACTGCAATTGTGTTGTCTCAGGAACTCAAACATTCTCAGTATCATATCTTTCATTGATTGTTCTTAAGGCTTAACTTTTACTGGGCTGTAGTTATTTTGAAAACAATTTAAATCCATTCATGATTATGCAGATGTTGCCTCATTTATCACAATCATACATACTTGAAAAATCCCAAACAAATAAATGATTGATTCCACCCCATTGTCTTTTAAGGACTCTCACATGATACCAAACTAAAAATGGCTGTATATACTAACTTTTTTTGGCTACAGATCCATAGAATGTATGAATACTATGATTGTGATAATATTTGAATGTCATATTGCTCTTGTAAATGTTCAGAATAAAGTGAAAAAGAGAAGAAAGGTAATCAGTTAAGTAAGGAATGTATACACCCTTGACACTTTTAAAAAGTTTGAACAAAAGTGTAAATATATTTTAAAATCCAGTCATATAATCTAAAATATTCCACTTTGACTGAATTCATTATTAATTAAAGTGAAAATAAATATTCTTACTGGTTTGTAATTGTGAGCAAAATGAGAGCAATACTGTTTTCAAAATGAGTTCTCTGAGCCATGTTCATATGTCATGCTGTGGTACCAATTCCCTTTCAGAGCACAATATCCTTTTAAAAAAATCAATTCCTAATTTTGCAGAAGTAAATAATAAACTTCATCATCTTATCATGGTTAAAATAGTGTGAACATTCTAACATTTTGGCTATTTTAAAAAATTGTATTTTTCAGTACAGAACAATTGATGAACTAGTGGCATTGTTTACATATTATTTTATTAAATTCTTTTATGTGATAGAGAATATACTGCAGACTGATTCACTTAATGTTGGTATTTTACTATGTTCTTGTCCTTCTTGATGTGAAATAAATTGTTGGATGTTTTGTAAGAAAAAGGGCTGATTTGTTGATTCTTCAGAATAGTTTTGTTTTATCTGAAATAAAACTTTTCATCTAAAACTTTTCATCTCTTTTCTTATCTGTGTTATTACAGGTTTTTCTTTAACAACCCTTATTGTTTTCTTTACATTTTTTAAAGTGACAAGTTTTCAAAACATACTGTATAATTTTAGATTGGGAATTACATACCATTCAGAGTCAAGCACCATAATTAGCTATAAACATTTTAATTATTTTAATTATTACTATTGCTATTACCATTCATAAACTCACCTGTCCATTTTATTTTTATTGTTCCCAAAATAAAAATTCTTTTCTTATAATCACCAAAAGTTAAGATATTGAAAGATGTAAGATACCATTGAAAGACAACAGCAGACTCTATGGTACCATGTTGATTTTAATAATAATCTCATTTCTCTTGAGTCCAGGCAGAGAGATGTTTTTAAGTCAGGCAGACAGGTGTTTTTAGGTCAGGCAGACTGGTGTTTTTAGGTCAGGCAAAGTAAAATGGACGGGGATTAAGATTTGGAAAGTTGTTTATTTTAGGACAATGTTAAAAGTGGTTATTATAGTGGCATTTCAGTATGCATACCTGTATGTTGAAGTCGTAATGGTTACACAAATGTTTGGGGTTCTAGACGTGATCAGCAAGAGGACGCAATTTCAATAGATAAACAAAATTGATTTGTTTTCTGATTAAAACTGAAAATATTTGGAGTGCTAAAATATTAGTCACTATAGTATTTTATTTTTAAATTCTTTCTTTTTGAAAATGTTTTCAAATGTTGTTGCAGGAAAGTTTCACTTTAGCAATATTCTTTTCAGCTGGTCTCTTCCATAATTCTTGTGCTAAATGGCCTTTTCTTGCTAACTTTTTTTATCTTGTCTGAGCTGTAAAAACTTGGGGTAAGGTGATATTGTACTTCTAGAATCTTTTGACTTTGATTTTCTTGTAATTGGTGCAGTAACTGCTTAAGCACAAATTAGAAATATAGTAACAACTGATGGTTTTATAGGTGAGAGCATCACTCAAGGGATGTCATGGGCAGCTGTTGCTGAGCAGGTGGGCACACGATCAGAAAAGCAATGCCGCACCAAATGGCTAAATTACCTGAATTGGAAACAGCAGGGGGGGTCCGATTGGACTCGTCAAGATGACCTCACACTTATTCAAAGGTTGGTACAGCTTTGGGAAAGTAATCATGCAAAGCTCTTGAAAAATAAAAGCCATCTTGGATTTTTATTTTGACCTTCAAAGCACTTGAATATGTCTATAAACCCTTGAATTAGTTGAGAAGTCCATGATTTTTAAAGAAATATTCCACCCCTTTTTTAAATACAATCATGTTGCTTAAACACATTTATTTTAAATAAAATGCTGTGAAAATATTTGCAAGTCATAGAATCACCATCACTGAATTTTTTATATTTTGGCATTCACTTCAGTTATTTTTGGTATATTGACACTAACTTTATACTCATCATCAATAAACCCATGCTATTCTCATTAAAAATGTCATTCAAAAGCCTTAGATTAGGTACATGGGAATTTCAGTTTGGGGCACTTATGTTTGGTATCATTCTTTGAAATATTTTGTTTACTTTGGTAATAAAGTTTTTTTAATACTTTTTTTATGTCATTATCTGTGTTGTATTAATTATCCATGCTACCTTTCCTCTCCGTCTAGATAATTGAGAGTGGACTGTGCAAGAAAAGGGATTAGAGCAACTCATTTTTTATCAGAACTAAGAATAAATTTAGATATGTATTACAACACCTTCAAAGTTTATTGCTTTTTGATTGTATCACTATTCTAAATTGCATCTTTACTGTTTAAAAATGTATTTGTTTGAAGACAAAGAATGGATTCTGTTTGTTTTATTCTATGAGTGTAAATAATTATTTTGTAATCAGATGGATTGTATGCTCATCTAAAAATTAAATTTCGTTTGACCTCAGGATTTCAAAACTGGATGTCAACAATGACACAGAAATTGACTGGAGTGAGCTTGCACAAGACTGGAACAGGTGATTAACTTACAAATAAGGTGACATAATACTGCCTTGGAGCCTGCTTTTTAGGCTCTCTGACCTAATTCCAGTAAGAGTAAATACAATGGACACCAGAGTAAAATTTCAGATCTTTGCAGCATGCCACATTTTCTTCATTTGTAGGAATCTGTTTCACTTTGAAGAATGTAAAGATAGTTCTTGTAAATAATTGTCTTCTTATCAAGTTTGAATTACATTGTAAACTTCTACCTATTGGGAATTTTTGGTATTGATTCAAAGTTTTAAACTGGGTTTAAATTTTTCTTAAAATTCCTTAAAATTTATTATATTTAAAGTCTTTTTCATGAAAGTCACATTCTCATATAAGTTTTTCAAACTGACAGTAGTCAGTGTGGTTATTCATTTTACACTGATAGTAGCTAGCCACTGTGGTTATTCATTTCATACTTATATTAGCCAGTGCAGTTATTCATTTCACACTGATAGTAGCCATGTGGTTATTCATTTCAAACTGATAGTAGCCACTGTAGTTATTCATTTCACACTGGCAGTAGCCACTGTGATTATTCATTTCAAACTGGTAGTATCCATTGTGATTATTCAATTCAAACTGGTAGTGGCCACTGTGGTTATTCATTTCACACTGACAGTAGCCACTGTGATTATTCATTTCACACTGGTAGCCACTGTGGTTATTCATTTCAAACTGGTAGTAGCCACTGTGGTTATTCATTTCAAACTGCTAGCCACTGTGGTTATCATTTCACACTGGTAGCAGCCACTATTTCCATTTTCTTTCTGTACTGCTACTAGGACTTGTTCTCAAATGTAATGTTTATTTGCTCTCTTCATTTCTCACTTTCCATTAAATCTAGATCCATAGACTTTATAGGAACAGTCAAAGAACTCCAGACAGATCACTTTTTTAAAAATAAATTCTTCATTAAGTACTTATAGATCCTCTCTTGCATACAAATTGAGAAAGAAAACATATGCAATTGTTCACTAATTATCAATCTATTAATAGCTTTTCACTCTTTAGGTACTATTTTCAGTGTTTTTGCTCATTATACTTGCTGCTTAATAGACTCAGACTGTTTTCCAGCCATGTAGCTGTACCTACAGAATAACTTCCATTATTGTTTATACCAGGGGTGCACAAACTTTTTAGGCCAGAGGGCCCAGTAGAAAAAAACAACACAAATAATGAAATAATGTGCTTTACATTCGTAATAATGGTAACATCCAAAAATCCTCTGGGGGCCACATCGAGCCCTGTCTCAGGCCATATGCAGGCCATGGTTTGTGCACCCCTTGTTTACACCATAAACAAGCACAGGTTATGAAACCTTTTGAATTGTTTTGTAGTGGTTATTACATAAAACAGATATATGAAATGCAGTGAATTGATACCTCAGTATTATTCTGCAGCATAGGCATGTGTGATCTTGGTGAAATTACACATGCAAGATGAAATGGAGTATTCATGTTTTCAGTTAAAATAAGTTCTTAATTAAAAGCAATATTCATAGATGTTATTTCCAGTACATTTATTCATAAGTTCCACACTTGGAATTTATTTATGAAGTCAACTTTTTAAAGTTTAGCCTTTTTACTTTTGTCGTTGCAATAGTCACAGTTAATTCGTGACCCTGAAAATTGTTCAAAATCTTGCAATATGTTCTTCCTGCTAAAATTTCTTTTATTTATATGATGTATAAAACTTTGACAGTGTACGTTCACCTCAGTGGCTTAGAGGCAAATGGTGGTCACTGAAGCGCCACGTACCAGAATACCAAAGCCTCACATTCAAAGGTCAGTAGGTAAACATATTTTGTTGTTTTTTGTAATGAGCAGGGTTAATAGATTAACACATCAACCTTAATCTCTGTAACCCTACCTTTAAAGGTCTTTATAAATGCAATTGAGAAACTTGATCACATCTCAGAGCAGTTACTTATTAAACTAGATTTTCTTTGTCTCTATTTGTAAGTTCAGAACTCATATGCCAATTAACTCACCATTAAACTACACTATTGCTCATAAGTCAAAGTAACATTGATTCCCCCACCCTCCAATTGAGATAGAACAACAGTATGCATATTTGCAGTATGCCATGTTTTGGGTTTTTTCCCTGAATCAGAGCTCCTCATGTATTATGAGGTTTTACTATACGCAGCTGAAGACAGTTCAAACCTAACTATATATGTTTAACTTTTTTTTTCCTGTAAAATAAGTTTAAAAATTTATTTTTACACCTGTTCTTACAAATTGTTCAGCATTAGCTCTTAATTTCACAGAGATTTTGGTTACTCTGAGCACCATGCAATTTAATAATGTCAACAATGTCAAGCTTAACAATGGAGTTCACGTAACCAGCTTGGAATTGCCCTCATCGGGTGGGAGTGAGCTGGCGCTGCACATACCTGTCTCCCTGCAAACAGGTAGGTACCTATTCTGTCAGCAGATTACATAGAAAGTTAACTTAAATTTTATCATATTTTTCTGATTATTTTTTTTTAATCTTAAACAGAAATTTTCGGTTTTCCTAACACTATATTCAGAGGTCAGACTAAGCCTTTTCATGGAATATATTAGGCGTGCTTGATTTAGAATCAATTTTCATTCCAAATTTGAAAGATATCAATTGATATTTTCTGTTTCTTTTCTTAGAGTATTTTGAGTTTAGAGATGCTAAAAGACACACATTGAGGACGTAGAAGGCTGAATCTTTAACTGTCATTAAGTGAACTAAATAACTAATATCCAATATGGTATGGATAGAGTATATTTATACAAAAATTAAACCACTTTGAACACTTTTCAAATTCTGCCATTGTTATTTTACTTCAAATGCATTTGTCCTCCAATGATCAACTTGCCATTTCACCTTTTGAATACTTTTAATTATTCTTGACATTTGGAATACTGGCTTCTCATATATAATTATAAAGTTACAAATAAATAACTTTAATTATGCAAATATTATATTTTGATTTAAAGATTTTAATTTAAAATTTATTTTACTAATCTTTATTTTGACAGTTACTTTAGCAAAAAATCAATATATACTCAAAGAAGCAAATAAAGGGTTAATAGAACCCAAATATACTTTGTCCTCTAAATGTGACACCTACGCCACACTAGTTAATGGTTATGATTATTATTGTTTATTAATCATCCATAGCTAATTACAAGTGATGAGAATCTTAATTTATGTTATTAATAATTCTCCAGAAGACATCACTTGTCTCTCTCCCTTTGTGGATATGCAGATGTTGTAAACATTTTCTCTCTTCCACAACATTAAAGGCAAACATTTACTGTCACAAAATATTTCCTTAGATGGAAAACTTCTTACTAAAGGAGAAGACAAATCCATCTTTAATCTGTATTTAGCGAGCCTCCATCCACCCATTGTCTTTTCAACATATGGTTATCAGTATGTGTAAGAAGGTCAATAAATTTCTTAAATCAACAATCAAATATACAATTTATGAATAAAATCAAAAGAGCATTGACATCTAAATCACTTCACAACAATGTTCATTTAATGCTGGACAATTGTTCACTTTATACTAGCATAGACATAAGCAATCAATTAATTATAAATATATAAACAAGTTCATGGATATCATCACGAAAATGAGAATAGAATTTCAGAGAAATAATTAAAGTCAATGCACATAACTTGTTCAAAGATGGCAGCTGTTTCACAATCTCGTCCTGAATTTCACATACACAATCAAGCACATAAGGAGGATTTGCTTTGTGCATTATTGGTAGCAACACATTTTACTGATAAATTGATGATAGTGCCAGATTCACAAACCAATATAATCTAGTAGAGCAGAGTAGCTACTGTAGAATGACTTGACAAAAGTAAAGCAAAAAGGCCTGCTCCTCTGTAAAAATCATGGCAGCACTAAATTTTAGGCATATTGCATATTTCATTTTAATTCCTTTCTCTCTTACATTCTCAACTTACAAATCTGGCAACAATTTCATTAGTCCAATACACACAGCATAAGAAATATAGCATCAATCAAAGTTCACAAATATAATGTACAATGTAGTCAAATTAATGAACATAGATAAATGGTTCAATTACATAAGCATTCTATGATTCAAATCATAGATCAATAGCAAACGTACGAAATATTTTAAGTCCATCCTTTCTTTATCAGTCAGTTAACATACCTTGATCTAATGATCACTTTTATGACTGGACTTGAGTTATGTTCAAATTCAAAGTGATAGAACACAGTACTACTTCACCAAAAGAAACTTCCAGTCCATCTCTCTGGATGAAATTGATATGAACAAGTGTGAGACTATTAGTCAAAAGAACTACTTGTCCAGTTGGAACTGGTTTGGATTGCGTCAGCATTTTTCTAGCATATTCTCAACTCGAGTTTGCTCCAAATCTGACACTTACAAAAAATACCATCATAAGGAGTGCCCAAGGCCAGGTCACTTTGACAATTTAACAATTTATATAAGTTTCAGTCTAGAAATAGGGATAGGCAAATTTACTCTGCCACACTAAGACATAGTTAAAATCATATTACTATCATATGCAAGACAAGCCCAATGTAAATCTTGCAAAACAAAACAGTTCACTGGGTGCCTCAGTGCAATATAAATAGAAATGGGGAAATCACAACAGTTTTGTTATGTCAGATAGACACATGTATTAATCACCCTGCTCTGGACTGAATGGTAATTCATTGTGGTTATCTACCAAAATCAACTTCCCCAAAATGTATGGTGAAAATACTCAGGTTTTCTCTACTTGAGTAAATCTGTATACTGATTTTATTTAAAGCCTGTTCAGCAATTGTTGCATTATAAAAGATATATAACTATTTCAAATTGTATGTAATTTTCTTTTTCTTTTTATTTCTATAATTTGACCAGGTCTAGAGAGTGGCAGTGATGATGGAGACAATTTTCAGTCCTTTGAAGTACTGCAGCAGTGGACACCTAACAGTTCAACAGCATTTCTCATCACGCAGCCTCACTTGGCCATTACAACATCCGCCTCATCAATGGGAGGTGATGATACAATGGGCATCAACAGTTTGTCTGCAGACCACATTATTGTCCAGGCTCTGCCACTCACACAGGTAAGACTGTTAAGCTCAACAACAGAACACCTGTACATTTTATCTTCTAAATTGATTTTTTCAATCTTTTATCAAGTTATTGTACTGTGCTTTTAATTATGAGATTACAGTTCAGTTTGTTATATTTTTAAACTTTATTTTATTTTATGAAGTTTATGTTTCTGTATGTCCTGTTTGCACTATTGATTAATTCATTTCATATCATTTGAATTTTTCATTGCTTTATGTATAGAATAACTGATGGTTAATATATTATCAGAGGGATGGTAAGGTAGAGAATGTGCGAGTGCAGCTGAACCCACAGCCTCAGGTGATACTACGGGGAGGTGAGCATGATGGTGTCACAGAGCTGGACCAGCCACTGACCATACACCTTTCTGATGAACTCTCTCATGATGAACAAGGTTAAATTATGTTTTTTTTTTAATTAAAAGGAAACATTCATATACATATAAATAGCAGAATTAATAAACATTAGAAAAGAAAAAAAATGTAGTGCAACAATTCAAAATGTAAGACAAAAACAATTAAAATCAACATTTCTTCAAAACAGTTTTCATAATAAATAGTTACTAATATTTATGAAAACCATATCTTAATTGCTACCATCTCTTCAGATAATTTTTTCTTATATTGTTCATGTGTCATTAATTGCTGTATTGTTCTGGTGAAAGCTAGTAAGACAAAACATAAATTATTGTAGTTTTTTCAAATTTTGTTATGGTGAATTAATCTTTGTTTTAGAGTAATTATTCACTGAGTATACACAAAATTTTCTCTCTATATCTCTTTTAACCAGAGTTTGCAAATTGTGAATCATTACAAATTGTTGCATTAAAATTTAGTGCCCTCTTAAGATGGAATAAGTATCAGGTTTAAAAACTACAACACAGTCCGTAAAATTAACAAATTGTTGGAAGCATGTATAGAACTCAGATCAATTGTCTTCCAAGTGACAAGCATTAATATGGTGAAGGCAAAGTATATGACATCAGAAGACCAGAACAAGCTTCCCAAGTAGTCCTAACTAAAAGGGCAGATTGTGATGCAACCAGGACTTGTGCTGAAAAGGCAGAAGTTGTCAGAAGACAAAAAAAACATGCTCAATTACTAATAGGCATTTGTTTCTACCTGGCTTGATATTTTTTTACCTTTACAAAGCCAGGTTTCATAAGATTAGTTTTTCTAACTTCACATATCCAGGCTTCATAAGATTTGTTCCTCTACCACCTCATATTCAGACTTGATTGGATCATGTCTTTACCTTATGTCTGTAGATTATCAGTAGTTCAAGGGCAAAAGAAAACGGGTGTTTCTGAAACCATGGTTATCTCTTGCAGGCAACAAAATATGAACACATTTGAGGCTGCTATGTTTTTTATTTGTTATTTGTTTCTTATCAGTCATCTTTGTAAGTCAGAATGCTTTTTTCCTTCTGTTTCTTGTAGTGCCTAAGCCTTGTCATTTGTTTTTGACTAACACTCTGTGATGGCACCTCTCTTATCAGTTATTATTATTTATATTTAATAATCAATAACCCTATTAACTATAGGTGGGCAAAGTATACTTTATATATTAAATTCTTACTGGACATCACCCCTCCAATTTCACCTGGCAGATCTGGCAGGTGCTTTCGAAACTCTTTAAGTACATTCACAGTAAATAAAACGTTCTTCTGTCAACATAAATTTCTGCAGATGGGAACTTCCTGCTTATGGGATAGTTTTAATCCATCTTTAATTAATTTTGTCCCCATACATTCTATAATATATGCAAGAAGTTGATTACAAGAAATAATAATAATAATTAATAAATATAGCAATCATGAAAGAAAAATAAATACATTTTACAAGGAAACAATAGGCTTCACAATAACTTACATAATGTCAAAATTCAAATGAAAAAAATACTATAGAATAATTACAACTTTATAAATCCTATATTATCATCATAGCATAAATTTAGCATCGGAAAGGAGAGTAATTTATGTATAGCACATAATCTGATTGTCAGTGATAAGTGACCCTCTGCTCGCTGTACCTTGTGTAGATTGCCTCGCAAGGCAGTGGTGACATCACTCAGTGCTCCAAGCATAATGTTGACAGTCATAATCAGAACAACACATCGCTGCGGTATGTCTGTCCACAAAGCACACATGCACACATTGCTGTGGTATGGCTGTCCATAAAGTACACGTCCAAACATCACTGTGGTATGGCTGTCCATAAAGTACATCACTGTGATAGGGCTGTCCATAAAGTGCACATGCGCACATCAGGTATTAGTGCTAATAGTTCTGATGAAGGAATAACCCTCACTTAAGGTTGTGATGTTGAGATAATAAAATATCCTATATTACTTCAACTTTGACAAGGAGAAACTGGTTCACTTCCTTTGCATAATATCAAATTAGGGTTGATTCAATCTTCAATGGCTAGCAAATTCAGACAGGACCCCCTTGCCTGCACAAATTTCATCAAACAACAAACAAGTAAGCAGATTTCTAGTAAGCACCAGGCCTAGCTTACAAGAAAAGGAGTGTGCTCCACCGAAACACATGAATAAGATGCATTTTTAAATCTCTTGTTGATAATTCCTACCTTTTCTCTCTCTCCTCCTTTCATTCTCAAATTACACATCTGCAAAAAGTATTATTATCATCCCATCCAAATGGAATAATAAAATACCTGAACATCAAAAATGTAATCAAACTAAATTCAACTTTACATCCAAATTTTTCATAATAACTAAATGCTTTTTCTATCTTTCATCACGAAATATTAATATAATAAAATATTTCTAAGTTTTGTATCATTCTAAATATCAGCTAATTTGCCTAGCAGATGGTCACCTAATGTGTTGCTCCATCACAGTATGGAACCATTGCAGTAGGAAGCAAAGATTTCACCAGCTATTTAAATTCACAGTGTTTGGAAAAGAAACAGTTTAACACCTAACAGTTGTAGGTTTTCCTTTATAAGTACTTTTGACTAGCGAAATGCTTGTTCACAACTGACCTCACCCTGCACTCTCTGTTGGTATTTACAGCAGTTCACATCTATCAATTCATTCTCACTCGTCACTTTCTTTGGTTTCTTAGATGTCATCTTCACGTCTGTGATTCTGGTGTGAACTTCTAACAATAGTCATGTATATTGTCATCAAGCTGGTCTATCTAGGGGAGTTGATCTGTTATTGTGTGTGTGCATTTTGCTGTTTATCACCAGTCCCAAGAGTTACACATCGTTGTATTTTCCAATGACTCTAGGCATTAGTGTAAAAAAAAAACAGGACCAGTTGTAGTAAAAATATGTCAGATAAAAATGTCATAAGGTCTATGTTTTAAAATGATAAAAATGAATAAAATATATGTGTGTGTGTGTGTGGGTGGGTGGCAAATTTGCTGTCACTCACTCCACTTGTATTTTCAGTAAATCTGTACTGGTTTGTTGTGAGTATTGAGAAAATTTATTTCATCCTTTGTCAAGTGTGAGGAAGCTTATTTCATTTGTTGTCCTTCTTTTTGGCTGTGTTGGAAGCTGCAAGGTTTATGATGGTGAGTCTTTGTTATTGTGACATTAAGTTGACTTCCACTTCTGGTACTTTCTCCTTTTGCGTTACTTCTCTTACTCTCTCATGTTTTATTTCTCGTTTTCTATCTCTTGTTTTACTTCTCTCTGTCTCATGTTTCATTTTTCTTTTGTCTCATTTTATTCACTTTTACTCTTGTGTTAGTGTTTTGCAGTGTTTAGAGCACCCTTTCTAAAAGAAGCAAACATTCTGTGATCAATTTTATCCATACAGTAGATGACATCTGACGGGCAGTCACTGTCAGCATAAAGAGCATTACAAGGTCCTACTATTCAGTCCAAAGTTTTTGGAAGACACATAAAGTGCACTTTGCACACAACATATTCCAGAAATTACAACAAAGGTTTCTGCCAATTGACAAGGCATTTCCTAGCAGACAGTAAAAATTGCTGTCTGAATGGGATGTTTTATTCAAACTATATTAGATTATTGACTTATCTTTTCAGCCATTGTAATTTATATCTGTCATAGAATTAAAAGAAGAAATTTCTTCGAGTCTTTACTGTTCCTGGGTCCAGCCATAGTTGATTTATTTTACTTCAGAGATATTTGAGCCTTGAGCTGCAACAAGATTAAAATATTATGTTCAGAATAGATTTTGTCATCTCCTTAGTCTGTTGTATATTTAGTAAGGTTATTGTTACTGTATGCATAGTTATAACATTTCTAGCCAAACAGATAACCTAGTTGGATAAAATTCAAATCAGACTATTTATTTGTTTCAGTAAAATCTTCGATTTAATTCCTCTGAAGTGACAAAATCCTTTCTCCAGTAAGATTGTGAGGGCGGGACATTTGGCTTATAGACTTTCAGAGATATTTTGTATTTTCTGATTTATAACAAGTAACTAGATTGTATGATCACTGTAAACAGGTCTATTTCCTATTTATGACAAATAACTAGATTGTATGATCACTGTAAACAGGTCTGTTTCTGATTTATGACAAGTAACTAGATTGTATGATCACTGTAAACAGGTCTGCATGTCCTGCATGAGGACGGGGAAATTGTAGAAGAGGGAAGTATGGATGAGGATGACTTGACAACAGACACACACATCCCAGAACAAGAGATTGATCAAGAGTCATCTTATGAAGTACAGGTATGAGCAGATATTACTTTATGAAATGATGTTTGGGAGGGGAGGGTGGGGTCATTCAGAAATCTTTTTCAATGCTGCAGATTCTCATCTTGCTGAGTAGCTGGAAGAAAGTCAGTATTATGTTCAAATCCAATACACACCTGGTATAGTCTCCTGTTTCAAGGGGGTGGGGGGGATGGGGGGGGAAGGTAGGTGTATTTCCTAAATACATTATTACAAAAAGATGAATATCTGCAGAAAAATACATTCAGATTTTACTTCTGTAAGTTCATAAATGTTAGTGAACTAATGTTACTTAGTTCTTTCCTTAGGTGGTGAGCCAGGCATCCATGTCAGGTTGTGTCAGTGGTGTGGAGATGGTAGCAGTGGTGTCAGGGGGAGACATTGTTATGGGATGCAGAGGGGTGTCTCCGCCACCACAGTTCACACAATCATCAAGCAATGATGCTGAAATTATGACCAGTTTGTCAGGTGTGTAATGACTGATTTCTGTAAGTAAATCAATTGGGTCAATAATCTATAATGCATGTATACAATATAGAAGGTCCCCATATTACAGCAGATCGACTTAAGCAGATTCAAAGTTACAGCACTCTCTCTCTCTTAGACCTCATTATAATTTAAAATTGCCTAATGGTGCAAAAGCCCTAGTTATGGCATTCGGTTTGGTGCTGACTACTTTTGTCTGCACATCGAGAATAAAGTTTTGTGCCATGGCAGTAGACAGGCCCGTTGAGCAACACAAGTTATGTGTCGGTCAGTTTGAATCCAAGCTTTTCAGTGATAACTTATGATCTCAGTGTTCTCTTTTATTTCTACCTAATTTTTTCATTATCAATTTTGGCTCCAAAGCTACATGCCGCTAAAGACAGCAGCAGAGGCAAAAATTGGCTTAAGTTGCCAAAAAAATGTAACTCCGCCATAAGTAAGGGACCTCCTGTAAATCATTCAGGTATATAATGAGAATGCTCTGTGTAAAATAAATCATTTAGGTCAGTGTTCTGTAAAGTGATTGTTTTAACAGTGATTTTACTTTATGAAAATCCTTCGTTGTCTGTAAAGGAAAACAGGTATTTTAATAATGTTTTTAACTTTAGGTACAGTTTATATAAATGAAGTCAGTTTTCCTGTAACAATGCTTTTAAGATACAGCTGTTTGTGTAAAGGAATGCAGGTCTGTTTTAGCAAAGCTTTTACAATACAGTTGTTTGTATAAAGGGATTCAGTTTTGTTTTAGAAAAGCTTTTACAATACAGATGTTTGTGTAAAGCTTTTATAATACAGGTGTTTGTGTAAGCTTTTATAATACCGCTGTTTGTGTAAAGCTTTTATAATACAGGTGTTTGTGTAAGCTTTTATAATACCGCTGTTTGTGTAAAGCTTTTATAATACAGGTGTTTGTGTAAGCTTTTATAATACCGCTGTTTGTGTAAAGCTTTTATAATACAGGTGTTTGTGTAAGCTTTTATAATACCGCTGTTTGTGTAAAGCTTTTATAACACAGGTGTTTGTGTAAGCTTTTATAATACAGCTGTTTGTGCACAGAAGTCAGTTTTAACAATGCTTTAGATAACGTTGTTTATATAAAGAGCAGTTTTGTTTTAATGAATTAAAACTTCTTGTGGTTATAACTTGATATGCATTGGTAACAGAATTAATAAGATTTATTAACTATCAGTTAATCAACTATCAATGAATATCTGGTATAAATAGATTGTTGTTGCTTAATTACTTTGCAATATCTGATTTAATATTTAAAAAATTAACTGAATAAGATGCTTCATATATTAAATATATATTCCTCAAGCCCTTAAACTAATCTTTTAATCCGAATTTGTATGAATGCATTTTTTTACATCAGCAGTTGCTTGTGTGTTAATTGCATCATATTTTATTTTATAAAGTGTAGCATTACTTTTAATCATAACATAATTGGCTATGGCAAATTTTCTTGAATAGATAATCTTATTACTCTAGCCACTACCAGGTAATAACTGGTCTTTATTTTTTGCTGTTAACTTTAGTTGGTATATTATCTGTTAGAAGCATTTGATACTTATAATTATACATCTGCCATGTACAAATGAATAGTTGAACTTGTTCATAATTAATATTTTACTTTACAATTTATGGTTTCATAATACTACATATTAGCAAAGTTATTGAATTTTGTTGCACCAATTATACCACAATTAGTAATATGGCAAAACTGGGATTTTTTCTCCTAGAATTCTAGCCATTTGTTTTGTAACTGTACCATTGTTAGATCAGATATACACAATAAACTAATAATTGTAATATTAATAAGAACAAATGCAAATATTTTTGCTTAATAAAACTGTTCAATTATTAAATTAATATAACACTGGCCATTAATTGTTAAGCTTTAGATTTACAACACTAAATAAATAAAATAGTACACAACACTTATACAGACTTTCATGCATAAACATGCAAACATAATATATATGAAAAAGAAAGTACTTTACTAGTAAGTAAAGTAATTAAAAATTCTATATATTTATAATATGAATAATAATCACTCATTTAAAGACATGACTACTGCTATTCTCTATATTGTTTATCATTAGTAAGTTAAGTAATTTTAAATTATATATGGAATGATAATCACTTATTTAAAACATAACTATACCGCTGTTCTCTAAATGTTAGTATAAATTGTTAATGCTATCACAAATAGTAATAAATATTGGTAGTAAATGTAATATATATATATATATAATGACAATTACAAAACTGTACTTAAAAAGCTTTCGTCATTCATAATAAATAATACACAACTCATTTTAATAATATTCATAGTTAGAAAGTTAGAACAATGACTACAAATATATGGTGCCTATGTAGTATACTGACTGTATTAGAAAAATAACTTACCAGACATGTACTTCATCAGTCATTGTTTCCTTGGTATCTCCAACAGCATTAGAAATGGTATGCAAACTACTAACATTTGAGCTTTTGCTGTCATCAGTACGTATTGGATCAAACATACATGAAGTACCAGAGAAAATTACATTGATGGCCATTTATCCACCCTGTCTGACTTCACGTCTGCTTGCTTTTACCCCAAGGGCTCGGGTTTGTGCACCCTAGTAACGGGACATATCTTGTTCACAAACTATGTTTGACCTAGATTCCGTTTCACTTGGTCTTTTAACTCTTTTGCCTTTTGTTGTAACATTTAAATAACTAGGATTGTTATTTCTTATAAAGTGAAACTATTACCTATATATATTTACTCTAAATACCTTTAAATATTGCAGATCCCATCTTGACATCTAGTGAAACTGATCTCATGGGGAACTCTTCAGACCTGGAGTCAGAAAAGGTTCATGGTCATGGTCTTGGCGATGACTTGCAGTAAAGTGTTCAAAAAGAGCTCCAGAATACAGTGAACAGCAATATGACCGCCAGACAAACAAAAAAAAAAACAAGTTTGAACCACTAGAGAGAAGCAGAAACCCTTAGAACTTCCTGAATAGAGTTGGCGTCATGCAGGCAATGCCTGTTTGTTAAGTGACATTTCTCTTTATTTGCATTAAAAAACATAAAAGAAATGTAAAGCTGTAAGGGATGAAGTGGGCTCCCTTTTATGAAGAGGGCTTTCAGCATATTTGTGTTTGTTGTTGCTTTTATACATTTTACCGCACAAATTAGAAACATTTTCTTCTTCTTGTGATGGGATCGAATTTTTTCATTTAAAATTTGTAAATTGTTGATAGTTTTTAATATATTGTTATATAGGGGTTTCATTTGTGTTTTGGAAGATTGAAAATTGCAAGTTAATCATAGTTCTTTGTTGGAATCATGTTTGTTCTTCTGTATTTACCCTTGTAAAACTTTTATTGTAGGTTTCATATCTGTTGGAAATTATCACCCAGTTAAATTTAATAATTATTCATATATATTCTAACTTGTTGTTTATGCTAATTCAGAAATAAAATATGTTCATAAACATCACGAGGTGAAATACACCAAATTTTTTAATTTGAACTAGCTATATAGAGAGAGAGAAAGAGCTAGTTCACATTTAAAAATTTTTAATTGTTCTTCCCACCTCCATGATTTCTGCATTGATACAAACATTAAAGATGGATAAAACACAGAAGTGTTCTCTTTCAGCAGCGATATATTTATTTTTTTTATTTCTTAAAAATAATACTGAAACTAGGTAGGTATTACAAGCACAGACAAAAACCAAAATAATCAAATAAAAACAAGGATGATTAAAGAGCACACCACTCATCATTTATTGCAGTCATTAAACAAACCATGTATCCATCAGTCAATAAGAAACTTTGCTGACATTACAAGACTCTGATCAAAATGTTCATAGGGTTTGACTCGGTGTATAAACACACTTAATTAACTATGTATTTAGAAATAATCCTTGCACAGCATTACTTTGCAACTTTATCTTGGTTTCTTACTGATAAGTTATCAAGTATAGAGTTTATTGAACTATATATATGTATATATCTGAATAATTGCAATGTAAGGTCCATTAATTTACTGTCTGGAATATAATATCCATTCATTTACTGTCTGGTTGCTCTATAGTCACCAGACCCACTATAGGCAGTCTAAGAGCTAGCAATTTTTTTCTGGCATCAACCCTTTAACTGTAGGTTTCCTATAAAGTAATGATTGTAATATGCTAAATTTATTAAAATTTGTCTTACAGATAATTAAGCTACAAACTGCATATTTATATTTCACGATTTTCCAAGACTGTTTATGCTTATTCAGCCAGTGTTTTTCTTTCTTTTCTAATATATATTCACCATGCATGTTGAAGCACTTAAATATTGTTATAGCTGAACACTGATAGTCCAGTAGCAAGAAAATAAAGCCAACTTCAATGTGTTATTCATGTTTTAAAGTGGGGTAAACTGGGTTGTTGGTCTTTTGTTGTGTATTCCCTATTCCTGAACAACAAACAATATTTTTTTTCATATTGAAAAAAATTGTATGTAAATAAAAATATGTTGTGTACATTATTGTTTTATTTGTGTACATTATTTATTAGTTTGTGATAAATGCAGTACATTAATAATTGCACACTATATATGTTTTTGTTGGTTTAAAAAAACAAAATTAACACAATGATATATATATATTATTCACCATGCACAAGTTGGTGTCTTGGAAACAAGCCTCAGATGACATGTTTACAGCTTTGATGTACAAGCACCATATAAATAATTATGCTGACACATCCAGTTGAACTGGTATCCAGCAATATTAATCCGGTGTTTAAAGATTTGATATTGGATAAAAATTATGTTGAGTAATCCAATTTTCATAGGCATGTATGGTATATATAATTGTGTTGACACAAGAACTGGTATCCAGTGTTAATTAATTCTGTGTTTAAAGATTTTATATGGATTGAAATTATGTTGAGAATCCAATATTTACAGACTTGATACATATGCTATAAATAATTATGTGGAGTAATTCTAGATTTACAGGCTCACTATTGGTCTAAAATAATTATGTTGAGTAATCCTATAATTGCAGGCTTGATATGCACAATTAAAATAATTGTTATCCAGCAATGGTAATCTTTGTTTGCAGTCTATATATACATTAAAAATAATTATATCAACATATCCAGAAAGACTAATATCCACCATAAAAATACCTACAAGAATATGTCACCTACTGAATTAATAGTAAGATGATGAGAATGGGAGGAATACTGTACAAATAAAAAAGGGAAGAAAGTGCTTGGTATTCTGGACAAAGAACATTCATTAATTCCAAACTGTGCTTATAAAATTTATATAATAATAAACTGACTGACTGTTTCACAGCATAAATCAAAAAATAATTTTCAATGAACACTGGAAGTAAACTAAAAAACAAAAATCTATGTCATATAATAATAAACTGGCTGCCTGTTTCACAGCATAAATCATAAACTAATTTTCAATGAACACTAGTAGTAAACTAAAAAAAAAAAAAAATAAAACCTAACTGCATGGAATGAGTACTGTTGATTGTGTGAATAGTTCTAGTTGTTTTTTTTAAAATCCTTTTGGTTTGTCAAATTTGCACTGATCAAAGCATACAATATTCATGGCATACAAATTGATTCTTCAGTAAGGTTTATTCAGAGGTTTGAACTGTGAAAGCATGTTTTGTAAGACTCAGTACAATGGTGCTTAAATCAAATGAGCTAAATTAAACAGGCAATCACAGAGCAAACTTAAGACTCACTAGATATTCTTTAAATACTGTACTAAAATAGTAATGGTGCAGATGACTTGGTTGATTTGTTAACAAACTGAAAGTACAGTCAGGAAAGGGGTTGGGGGACAAAATTAGCACAGCTGATGGGTATTTTGGGTTATTTTAAATCTGAGAAAGTAAACTAAATTGAGGTGTGCAAAATGTAAAAATCACTGCCAGTATGGAAAAAATTACTTCATAAGAGCATAAATCATTTCAAAGAATTAAAACATAACTTTATAAATAATCAACTTCCCCACTTACAGCATCACATCATCCCGTTTACAATTATTTTTTTCATGGTGGAATACCTCTAAAATAAAAGTTTAAATCTAGAATTTGCATTTATGACATACAAGTATGAAACGTGTAATTTGTTAGTGACCAATCGGTGAAAATAAAGGGCAGTACAAAAAGAAATTAAACTATACGTATTTAATTTCTATAGTTATGCTTTTACACTTTTGTTGAACTATAATCTTTCAAGTTAATTCTGCCTTGGTTCATATTAAGAGAAAATAATAATAACATTTTTGAAGATTATAACAAAACCTATAAAACTTATTTATATAAACAATGCCTACAGCAATTCTCAAGTGACTTTCAGAAACTAGGCACCTACTACTGGTTTTACATACCCTCTAATAGTAATACAGTGCAGTTCAACTGCAGTCCTTTAGTTGTATACAATTGCTTTGTTGCCTGCACTTACACAAAAAATATTTCTTTAACTATAAGGTATCATTAAATTTTATTATCTTGAATGGCCTGCAAACTTTAAATTTTTGTGTGTCTCTCAGGGTTGAATGAGTTGGACCATCCTGATCTAATGCATTCACAGAAATGAATAAATTTATTCTGTGTGCATACTCCTGTAATCTCCAGGCCTTATAAGTTATATGTTTGATATTTTCAGTGTCACTCTTTGTTGGCAATAAAACATACTGTGAAATTTACCTAGGGGAAAAAAAACGTAATAAAATTAGGCCCATCTATTTTAATTTGTTTTGTTTGGTATTTTAAATGCCATTCTCGGTTGGCAACAAAATATACCATGAGATTTACCTAAGTTTGAAAAGCCCCAGTGAAACCGTGTATTCCAATCTCCAAGCTTATCTACTGTTTGTTTTTTGTTTTGCTTTTTAAATGTCATTCTTTTTGTCAATAAATCATACCATGAAATTTACTTAACATATACAATGAAATATTGAATTAGAAAATTATTTTCTGATGCATTGCAAGACAACTAATTCTCCTTCAATACTAATTTTATGCTTAATGGTTAATTAAAAAACTGTTGTGCAACAGCACTGGATGTTGATATCACAGATGTAATTCCATCTGTAGGAAGAGCTAATAAAGGTACATTTGGACTACCTAATTGAAAGTTCAGACATCAGACACCTCAATCAGATTGTAAATGTCTGTTCTACTTGTCTGAAGAATAGACTTATAATGTCACACCCACAATGTACATCAAAATTCACAATGTAGCTAAATGAAAAGGAATGAAAATCAATATGTTCTGATTGTCAACACTTAGATGTTTTTCAAATAATTCTTAAATGCATTTAGATAGTCAGATCATAATAATTATAGAATGATTTTTTTTTTTTTTAATAGAAAAACTTGAATCCTTTAAGTATATATAATATCAAACAAGATATTTTTTAAAAATATTTTCAGTAGTAGTAAAATGTTATCAGTATTATTATTGGTATAACTGGCATATTACATGGAAAATAGTGCTTTGTATTAATAAGCAAATTCAGAACTGAGTTAGGGCCAAACTTTGGACACCTAATCACCTGTTTGTATGTATATCTGAGTCCCGATTATTTATTGATAAACAATGAAATTAAAATTTACTTATGTACTGAACCTTAGTTTTTAGTTACTAAGTTGTTTCTAATATATTTCACCCATGCATTAAAAATTTCTAGCTAATCTGTTCACTTGGCTCTAAATGTCCTGTTCAACTCTGTACCATAGTCCAGAAGTTCTTTGTGAAATCAAACCCTTATGACTGTCTTGAAACTGATTCTTTCACAATTATAAACGGGACGGTAATAAATATAACAATAAAAATGTGTCCAGAATACGTAAGTTTAGACTATTTTTAAAATGTTAAACACAATAGCTATCTAAGCAAACTATTGATTAAACTAAAATTCACTAAAGCAAAATGTCTGCTTTTAAAAGCAAAATATATATGTACAAGAACAGATCAATAAATAAATGTCACTTTGCATCAATTTACAAAATTTGATATATTCGCTCAAATTTATAACTATGCTAGTAAATGTGTTTTCAAAATAAAATCATTGCATAGCATAAATTTACATTGATATATTGCTCAAAATTATAACTAACATGTATTTTCAAAGTAAATTGTGGCAAGTTTGAGAAGGGTGGTTATCGTGAGAGAAAGAGCACTCACATAGCATTTTCTGTTTGGATATTCATCATAAAAATAATCAAGAACATCAAATATCTACAATGAAGAGTTATTCAATAAAAAATAGTTTTATATCTTTATAACTGATGCATCACCATGAAAAAACCCAGCAAAAATTATGAGCTATTCAATGTCCTTGATAAACAATTCCACTACTATTAATGAAATGAAGCAATGCAGTTTATTTGCATTTAATGTTGAAAACTATTTAGTGCTTGGAACAAACAACAAAGACCCATTCAAATAATTAAAATTGATCTCTAGATATGAAAGTATAAGATTAGTAAAAAAACTTTTTGAATGAGTATTTGAAGTTAAAATGAAACAATATAAAAGGCTACTTACAAAAAAAAATCCTACGATTATGTTAAACATGAAGCTGAGGCTAGTAAAAATGAAACGATATAAAAGGATGCTTTGATTATGTTAAACATGAAGCTGAGGCTAGTTAAAATGAAACGATATAAAAGGCTACTTAAAAAGGGTGCTATGATTACATTAAACATGCTCTTATTTAGTTTAATGGAATAATTCTAGTATGATATAACTAGGGCAAATTAAAATGGGGGAATTGGCCATTTTCTTAATTTAAAAAAAAAAAGCCAAGTAATTTATGTGGAGTAGTATTGAAATGTCTAACTGATTAGAAACAATCACTTCAAGCTTTAATTTACATTCACCCATCATAATTCTGTACATGAGAAGAAAACCGGTATAATACTGATTGATTTGAACATAAACTTATATAATTATAAATCTACACGTACATAATTAATAAATCTGAAGGTAAATATATGAACTAAATTCAAATCAAAACAAACATGAAGGTGGACAAAATTCAGCCTCACAAACTAAAACATCACCTCCATTCACATTTGCTCATGCATAATGTCTGCCCAGCTGGAATGTTTAAAATCGTGTACAAATATATATTTGTGGTAATGGAGGTACAAATTGCAGGAGTAGCTAAAAGTTCAGAGTTCATTGTAGGGTAAACAGATGCAGATTAAAAAGGTCTCAGGCGTGTCACGGTTTTTAATTACAATAATGCCCCTTTACACCTACACCTTTAACAAAATAATTATTTGGATTAAAACTTCCTATTTACAAGTGCATTTGTGTAAAATTTATTGTTTAAATGTTGATGAAAAGACCTTCACATTCAGTAAAATTGCCTAGCTGTCTTTTTTACCAACACCATGAATATACAAGTTCCCACAAACACATAACAATATGATAGTGAAGGCATTGAAGAATATCATATTTCGGAACTTGGGTTCCAGATCTCCTTGTCTATACCAATATATCTGCAAAGACAAAAACGCAAGTGTAAGAAAATTGACTTATAGTTTGCAAGGCAAAAGAAATTTTTAAATCCTTACATACAGTATTCTCTAAGCCAGGAATCTATACACATTTTTTTTTTAATGGACACAACTATAAATTAATGGTATTTGTTAAAAAAAAAAAAAGCAAAACTTTAATTAAACAAAATAAAGAAAGAATTATGAAAATCTGTGAATGTCACTACCCAACATTATTTTCTATCCAATAAAGAACATCATTAACAAAGCAGCATGTTTAACAGTTATATATGCAATATAATTTTTACTGATATTTATTGTATATTTGATGTAATTAAACGACAATGATAACATCATACTAACCCATTTCTGTGATATAATTAATAAAGTCACTAAGGTCATATATTTCCAAGCAATACATGTACTTGATAGCTGATTGGCATGTTATTGACACTGTCACTGTGAATGTACCATTACGACAGTGTACTGTAGATAGAATATTTCTCCTATTACAATGTACAGAACTATTACGACAGTTGTACTGTAGATAGAATATTTGTCCTATTACAATGTACAGAACTATTATGACAATGTACTGTAGATAGAATATTTGTCCTATTACAATGTACAGAACTATTATGAATTAATAAGATACAGTATTTTGTACAATATACTTCCATATCAAACATTTAGCATAACAACTACAATCGTTATGTTAATTTCACTACTTTGCATAATTACTATGAATTACTGTTTAAATATATATATGAATTTCACATTTCTTGCTACCTGTATCTTTGTTTATTTTTTATGTAATATATTCTGATTAGTGGTTTTGTATCAAATATTTACTGTTCATTAGGTGTGAAACTATAAAAATATAATTCATATAAATTTTATGAATTTAAACCACAACTATGATGGTTATCATATATGAATTTATAATACTTTATTCTTATAATCTATTTAAACTACAAGCATTATTATACAAGATTTGTTCATAATTTATTCTTATCAAAAAAACCGCCATTTCTAAAATAAAATCCATAAGAAATCAAACTTAAATTCCCTCACCAATACCAAGTGTGAACAGCATATTAAAACAATGATGCAGGCAAAGAAGACATTGACCCCATTTGGTGGCCAGTGTGGAAAAACAAAGGCACATATAAGAGTTATCTGAAACAGAATAAAAATTACTCTCTGTTTAATTAAAATATGGAATCTACACTGCTTTCATGTACAGACAAGAAATAAGTCTGCATACACTGTAAGAAACAGCAGTCTTTATCAATAAAAAGATTTTGCCAGCAACATTTATCAAGGATAGCTCATATTGCAAGATTTTGTCAGCAACATTTATCAATGATAGTTGGTATTGCAAGATTTTGCCTGCAACATTTATCAAGGATAGTTGGTATTGCAAGATTTTGCCTGCAACATTTATCAAGGATAGTTGGTATTGCAAGATTTTGCCTGCAACATTTATCGAGGACAGCTGGTATTACAAGATTTTGCCAACAACATCCATCACCTCTTGTATTAAAATGCCAACACAGATAGTCATCTGACTTTCATTCACTTTTTCCTGTCAACTAATTACCTGTTCCCATCAAAACTGAGTGTGATGGGGTGGGGTAGGTAGGAGTGTAAAGTAAAAATTTCAATGTTTGTTAGTAAATAGTTTTAGATGAGTGCATCCAGTTAAGCACTGATTATGATAGCTAGCTGAGTGGGAAATGTGATATGTGATATATATATATATAGTACCTCTTATCATTTTTGCATTCTCTACCTCCAATATATCACACACACAAAAACTCATGAAGAGCAGAAGAATAAAAAAGTAAAACTGCTTACCAACACAACCAATCCTGTGAATGTCCCCACCACTAGATTCAGTACACGATCCTATAAAAAAAATGGCCAAATGTAACATCTTAAAACATTACAAACAAAAATGAAAAGAATCCAAAATGCAACAACTTAAAACATTACAAACAAAAATGAAAAGAGACAAAAGTGGTGATCACAGCAAAGAAATTACTACACTATATCCTAGTTATTACAAGTATTTATATCAAATTTGAGAGCAAATTTACATTTTAATTTCAGCAACAATTAAAAACTAATTTTAAAACGCTAAAAATGATCAAAAATCATAGCTTTTTCTTGTGTTTTACCATTTAAAATACTGCTAATCTATAGTTTGTATTGCGATAAAGCAATGAAAATATTGCTAATCTATAAATAGTTTATAAGCAATTCAGTGAATATTGCTGTATCTATTCAACAGTTTGTACATCATACTAGATAAACCAATTAAAATATTGATATATCTATAAACATTCGTTATGCAGTAGACTAGAAGTGAATACAAAGTAAAATTCTGTATCAATAATCTGTACACAAATTAAAATATTGCTATATCTATAAATACTTTGTATGAGGTATAAATAGTTTGTTTGCTGTGCAATTAGATACAAATTTTAAAATTTCTTTTTACACTATTAAATGAACACAATTTAAAATATTTCCTTCACAATGTACAAAACAGATACAAGTTTGTTTCATGTACAATGGATACAGAAAATTATACTGCTGACATGCTATTACTCTATTTAAAAGGATTAAACTTGTTTCCATTAAAATATAAAAGTTTAGAACATTTCTGAGTATATGTATTTGACTATTATGTGTACACACAGTGACACACACACACAAACACACACATGGACATCAAGCATTTAAAGTAAAATAAATTTACTCTATTTGTATTATCAAGGTAAAATAATATATGTGAAGAGCTGATTAGTGGTAACTTTGCAATATATATATATAAAAATATAACTTGCCTTTATTTGAAATAAAGTCAACAAAACATAAATATGAACTTATGAATTATATTTAGTATTACATGAATATATATTTGTACTTTTATTATTCTAAATTTAACACCATTTAATTTTAAGGTAACTTTAACATACAAGTACAGTAACAACAATGCACCAGTAGTATCTGTCAGACAAAAGGTGAAAATAATACACACATACTAAAACTCATTTAGATTTTAAAAATTAGCATAATTTATTTTAAGAATGGCATTCTTTTGAAAACACAGTTAAGATACTAAAATGGACAGATAAATAGAACACTTTTTTCCTATTACATTACAATGTCTTATCACTAACAATCCAAATTCATAGTTATCATTTCTTCCAGACCCAAAGAATTATAAGTATTGCCCTATATCCACTTTAAGGAAAGGTTATTGACAAAGAGACAACCAAGATGATGATCTTTAAAGACAATATTATTGATATCAACTCACAACAGATAACTGTGAAGTTCTAAATTAACTCATGAAACAACAAGCTCAAATATAATAAGAAAAAAATCAGTCACTGTTATTTGTTAAAGTGTTACTGTTAGTTTTAGCTATAGTTTTATTGCAGATGATCACTAAGTTAGGCTTCTTTGAAAATATAGAATTCAACAGATATATCCCACAGTTCTTATCACTAAAAGGGCTGGCTAAAATTAACCCAATGAACCTAAGTTCCATAATTTGCATGCAACCTTTAAGTATCAACAGACAACAGTAGTCTTACTTCTCAATAGGAAATTGATCACTTTTTACTTGACAATATAAATTTTTAATAATCTTCATTATTCTTACTGTTCATTTGTTTAGTTGTGAAACTAATAATAATTAGTATAGTTTATTTACATGTAGTTAACTATTAAACCTCTTTATTATGTGGACAATATTGAATATATCTATGTAAATATAAATGAAGCATGTTTAAGATTATACATATCATCAAAAAAAATCTCCACTTTCTAAATGCAACTGACTCAAACAAGAATAAGTGCATTTTAAAGTGCCAGCTATTCCATTGTGCTTGTTACTTACATTAGATAAAATGTTTTATAGTTTATACTAAAAAAGATTTTAATTTAAGTGAAATCTATAGAAAGTTTTAACAAAATACTGTGGCAAATAATTACAATTAATAGCATTATTTGGACTAATCTTAAGATGCAAACATTATTATAAATCATAAATATATCCCAAAGTTCAACAGTAGGCCTAATAAACAAAACTTCAATGTCAGCGTTTATTAAATATTTTATTTTTAAATATTTGCTTTAAGTTAAACATATGTTGTATTCATCACTGAATACATGTGTTTGTTTTTTCAAAACATTCAATTTAAATATTTTTAACTCTGAACGAAATTCAAATGCTACAAAAGCACTCATTTATTACTTTAATTTTAATCTGTATACATTATTGATTATCACGACTATGTTCATTATACTTATAAAGTTATAGACATTTTGTTTTCCACCTGAAATCATTACTTACTATTGGCCTTCGTTCTCCGAAAAGAGGTCTGTCTACCGGGTCTTCATAAGCAGATCTGGATGTGCTCATCTCGATTAATGCATTCAAAATGGACAAGAAGCCCCTTTCTTTCAAAAAATGATAGAAATAATCTAGCACCGCCCACGGAACTATTGTTTTCAACTCAAGGCGTATGTTACTCTGATTTTACTTTTGCAAGCCACTCACAGCAGCAGTCTCATCGTCATGAATACTTAAGTCCTTCTATTATTTCTTCTTTTTTATACAGCATACTATATTTAACTTTATTTATCGGGGTTTTTTTTGTAAACGATAACTAAGTACTCATCGAAAAGTAATGATTAAGTAGAGTCGACCTCCTGCTGAGAGTTGCCTCACATGTAGAAACAAGGGAAAGCACTGGGATCTAAAGGGGTTAAAAACAAAAAATCATAATATCTAAACTTCCGGTATTCGGGTGTCCTCTTTAATTAAAATGGCTCGTAAACTTGGGGACAGAGAACTGTCATATCTAATGAATCAGCTACATAATCACTTTCCGGAAACGTTTCCTGTTAGTGATTTTAATTGTCAAATCGGACTAATAGATTTATATACATATAAAGTCAAACTAATTTAATCTATTAGATTTTTCAATAAACAGTGTTGTGGTTGATAGTCGTTTGCCTATTTAGGGCACATGCGGGTTTAAAGAGATTTAAGACTGTTAAATACAAGCTGTTTTCCTTATTAGACTTTAATAAAATTCTCAATATATTCACCCTGCTCCCTTCCCTGATGTTTATTTAATTAAATTAGTTAAGTGGGTTCAATTTATGGCTATTTAAAAATTAGTTTATCAATAAATGTTATACATGTATGTATCTTTCCTTTTAACTGCTTGGCTCTCTTAAACCATTGTAAAACAGAAGCTAATGAGATAAAACGTTAGTACGATTTTCATGAGCTCTATCAGACTTAAAAGAGTGTTGTGTGGATCCTCTAGAAAGGTTTCAGTATCAGGCTCCTACATTTGAGTAAGGACAATATTGGTGACTTCAAAATCTCAATGATAATGTGACATTTTAATTTGACATGGAAAAATAGCATGGGTCCTGCTTTATCATCTTTTGAATGCTATGTGTAGTGCATGGGTCCTGCTTTATCATCGTATGAATCAAACTCACACTTAGATACTTAGCCCACCACCTTGAGCTAGAATTTTTTTCAACCCAAGCAATAATTAAACCACAGATCTCTTGAAAAAGAGTACACTACCTCTCTGTCACTTCTTGACTAATGTTATCCATCATCTGGCAACTGCATTGCATACTTTGTTAAGACAAAGAGCAGAACTCATTCCTAGAACCCTATCATACATATTGCTAAAGGCAAAACTCATTCGTGGAGCCATATTATACACATTGCTAAAGGCAAAACTCATTCGTGGAGCCATATTATATACATTGCTAAAGGCAAAACTCATTCGTGGAGCCATATTATATACATTGCTAAAGGCTAAACTCATTCCTGGAACCCTATGCTACATGTTGCTAAGGGCAAAACTCATTCAGGGAGCTTTTTATACACATTGCTAAAAGCAAAATCCATTCATGAACAGAAATGGTAAATATCCTACACATTGTTAAGGCAGAACTGATCCATTGCTACTTTTATGCACACTGCTAAGGATCAAAACCCATTCATGAACAGAAATGGTAAATAACCTACACATTAAGGGCAGAAATGATCCATTGCTCCTTTTATGCATACTGCTAAGGATCAAAACCCATTCATGATCCCTAGAGTGCACATTGCAAAATGTGAAACCTATTCTTGGCTTTAATTTTCTGTACACAATTGAAAGGCCAAAACCATTTGTGGCCTCTATTGTAAATATTAAGTTACTCATTCACATCTCCTTAAGCCCATTTGTGGCTTCCTTTGTACATGTTTTCAAAGAGCAGAACCTATTCTTGGTCACTTTTGTACACAGGACAAAATTCATCTAACTTGCATATTTCTAAGAACAGAACCCATTCATATACTTCTCTGTTGTTAAGAGCAGAACCCATTCATGGTACCTGTTTTATACTTACTGAGGGCCAGACCCATTCATAGTCCCTATCATTTACCTTGCTGAGAACTCAACTCATTCATAACCACTTGTATACATTGCTAAGGAGTAACACATTCATGACTCACTGCCTGTTTTATATATTACTAAGAACCAGACTCATTCATGGTCTCTGACATATTGCTAGGAAATTAACTCATAACCACAATTGTATATACATGTATTGCTAAAGGAAAACATTCATGACTCAATATTGTACATGTTGATTGTAGTAAAACCATCCATTGTATACATTGCTAAGGGCAGAACACATATACAGTACTTGTACATGTGGGCCATGAATGGAATCTGGCCCCTAGTGTACAATAGCTAAGGTTGGAACCCATTCATGCCCTCTATTATGCACATTACTAAGGAAGAACCCATTCCTAGCCCCTATTACTCATATACTAAAAGTTGAGCCCATTTCTAACTTCTCAGTGTATGCATTGCTAAGAGTAGAACCTTTCTTTGACCCCTATTATACATACTGTTAAGGGTGGAACTCATTCCTAGCACATTGCTAATGTCTACTTGTCCCCTCTTGTAGACATTGCTAATAGCTAAACTCGTCATGGTCCTTTCAATGCTTGGAGTGAAGTCTATCCAGGCCCCTCTTGTAGACATTGCTAATAGCTAAACTCGTCATGGTCCTTTCAGTGCTTGGAGTGAAGTCTATCCAGGCCCCTATTGTAGACATTGCTAACAGCAGATCCCATGCATGATCATTGCATGTTGCTAGGAATGTATATATCTTTTGCTTTTGTCAGCAGGTCTTGCACTCATTGCAATGAGTAGAGTCCATTCAAAGCACCTAATCTGAAAACTGCTCACAGATGAATCTGTCTATGACTCTTATTGTACATATTGTTTTGAATCAAGCTCATCCATGGCTTCTTTATACACATTGCTGACATCTGATCCTAATATTTTTTCCAGTTGTACTTACTACTAAAATGGAAATCATTCAGGGGCTTTACTGTACACATTTCTTAGAGTGGACTCCATTTGACACGACCATATACTGATAAGAATTTTGATTTTTCGTAATTACTTTTATGCAAATTGGTGAGTATGACTATGAAGCATTTCTTCCAGATAAGAAAAAAATACTGAGTTTTACCAGCCTTTTCTCTACAGAGAGGAAAAAGTCTGTTTTCTCCAGAGAATATAAAGAGCAGGCTTAATCATGGAGAAAAGTTGAGCTTAACAAACCTTTAATCTCTCGGACAGGAAAAAGAGATAATGAAGTGTGGGCTTAATCATGGAGAAAAGTTGAGCTTTGCAAATCTTTTCTCTTAGGAAAAAGGGAAAGTGTTTTCTCTGTAGAATATGAATAATCATGGTAAAATGTTGAGCTTTACAAACCTTTTCTCTCAAACAGAAAAAAGAGAAACTGTTTACACCATAGATAATGAAGATTGGGTTTAATCAAGGTGAAAGATGAGCTTTATAAATCTTGTCTCTCTTACAAGAGATTCTGATGCATTGTCCCCAAATTGGAAATGATCACATGTAAAATGCCTCAACTAAAACACTCACATTGAAGCTGATTGAAAATTTAAATAATTAGTTAGCTTTGTACATGCAAATTCATTACATTAGCAAGCAAAGAGGTCTCCATGGGTGGGTTTGCCTAAACTAATTTAAGAAATAATTTGAATAAAAAAATATCATCTATCTATTAACATTTTAAAGTTGTACTGTAATATACACAAACTAATTTTTTTTATTGTTTTCTTATACTGTACATGTATTTAAATGTTTATAATTAATCTATTTTTTCAGATTTACTATACTGCTGATAACACAATACGAGGTCGTTTGACAATTGGAGAAGTTGAGTTTGTTGTCGATACTTGGCCCAATCCATTGTGTGTGGTTGTTTGTGCTTATGAGAACCAAGGAGAGGTTTGTCTCTTACATTAAACATACAGTATTACATTTAATGTACTTTATTCCCACCATGATTTTACCAAGCAGTACAATTACAGGACTTTTTAAACATTTTTGATTTTATTATCTTCCTGTATAATTTTCGAGATTTGGCTGACTAGTGTCTTATTTTACTTTAAACATGTTTTAAATTTTTTATAAATTTAAACTTTGCACTGTTTGAAAACTTTAGTTTTGTTTTAGTTTTTGATAAAATTATAACAGGATTAGCAGAGAACAAATTAGTAATAATTGTGGTGAACTGAAAATTCATAAGCCCTCTACCAGTGAGACTTAAAACTTCCTTTTTCCTGCTAGAGATGAAATAAATTGAACAGTTTCCTTATAAAATAAAATAAAAATAAACAATTGTTTGTTAATGTAATACTACATTATTTAGATATTAGTACTCGTGACCTATAGCTAGTCAGCCATAATGTAGGCTGAAATACTTTTCTATAGCAAGATTTTTTGTCTTGGTTTTTGACAGCTTTCAAGTAAGAGTAAGACTGATTAAATATTTATATTATATTTAGTAGATACTCATACACTCTTCCAGTACTGTCAACCTATTCCACCCCCCACCCCCCTCTCCACTCCCTCTCACACATAAAAAAAAGACACATAGTCAAACACACATTTACAAAATGATGCACCATTTGCAAAGCTACCAATGAAATATATCTATTCATTGCAGACTTTAATATCTTAAATCTTTCATGCTTCTTAAAGAAAATGTTTAAGTTACCAGTAATAAAAAAATATGTTATACAGTACAACCTGTCTTTGCGTTTGAATCATACTTTAAAAGAAAAAGACTTCGGAAAACAATTTCATTTGATTTGTCATTATAGGATAGTTGTTTTTTCATTGCAGTATATATGTTAATCTCATTGTAATAAAATATTTTCATATATGATGTCTGCATTCTAGTGAAGAACAGTCCACACTATCCTTATATCTGCATAGAACACTTTTTGTCTGCAGTCCAAGCTAATTTACAATCTGTATATCAGCATAAAACACTTGTTTTCTCTGTCCAGTCCACAATCTTTATACCAGCACAGAACATTAGTCTCTCATTGCAGTCTACAGTACCTTTATACCTGCATAAAATGATAGTCTCTCTATGCAGTTGACACTACCTTTATACCAGCATAAACACTTCTTTCTATGCAGTCCACACCATCTTTATAACTTCTTTCTATGCAGTCCACACCATCTTTATACCAGCATAAACACTTCTTTCTATGCAGTCCGCACCATCTTTATACCAGCATAAACACTTCTTTCTATGCAGTCCGCACCAACTTTATACCAGCATAAACACTTCTTTCTATGCAGTCCGCACCATCTTTATACCAGCATAAACACTTCTTTCTATGCAGTCCGCACCATCTTTATACCAGCATAAACACTTCTTTCTATGCAGTCCACACCATCTTTATACCAGCATAAAACACTTTCTCTCTGTAGTCCATACTATCATTACACCAGCCTAAAACATCTGTCCTTCTCTCACTGCAGCTTGCAACATTCACCCCTTTCTCACTGCATTGTGCAACATCTACCCCTTTCCCTAATATGCAAAACCTATCCCTCAGTGCAGTGTGCAACATTATCCTTCTCTCACTATTGTTACAGTTCCACTGCAAGACACCAGCACTCCATTTATCTCTCAAGCAAGAGCACTGGCTCATTGTAGTGTAAAACCATTTTTGTCTGCCTCTCATTTCAGTAAAATTGTCTTTAATTATGTACTCTTGTATACCCCAGCATGGAACAATTGTCCCTCTTTACAAGATTAGAACAGTTGTCTCTAAAACAATTGTCTCTCTTTGCAAGACTTGTGGTAAACACAACTATCCCTTTGGTAATGTAGTATATCTGTCTTGGTGGGTAACACATATTCCAGTGTAAAACAAATGTCTCCCTAAACAAGTACTATCTTATTGCAGTAAAGAACGTCTTTTTATTATAGTATATATCTGTCTGTTAATGCATGAAACCTGTTCATTTAGAATACAACAGTTGTCTTCCTAAGCAAAAGTACCTTTTTGTTGCGTTGAACTGTCCCCCATTTCAATGCAACAAAAAGGTACTTTTGCTTAGGAAGACAACTGTTGTGTTCTAATCAACAGGTTTCATTAGAATGAAAGAGAGAGAGAGGTCTCTCCTCTCTCTCCCTCTCTCATTCTCACTATGATTCTGTACTCCACTGTAGAATAATTGTCTCACTATTACTTATGGGGTTTAGACACAACCCTGTTGTAGTATTTATTATTCAGGATATTAATTTACATATTCACTTTAATACCAACAGCAGCCCCACAGCCTAACTTACTCCTATCACTATATTAAAGCCTGTTAGATTAATTTACAGGATAATTAATCAAATTAACATAGTGATGAGCAAGCTAGTTAATGTTGCCTCCTTAGGATCATGACATTGTCTCTCACTCTTAATTAATTTACACTCATTCACTCAGTATATGGCTCACCCCCAGCCGATACCAATTAACAGTCATTCAAGGAATTAGCAAAGATAAGAAAAGATAAATACAACAAATAATAGTGTGAAAAATGTGTGGAATTTCCTTAATTCTCGGATCTATTTAATCCCACCTGACAGGGTCTTCATTATTTGCAGTCGGAGTAACTAAGTCAATCCCCAGAGACCACACTTAATGAATATCTTATTCTATTCGTCCCTGAGTGTTACTCAATCAGAAACACCTGCACTCCGCAAGTACTACCACTTCTAGGACTATTTGTAGATTGTCTCTTGCCTTTCACATATTCTCCAATTAGCTTAAGAGGGTCACTTTCCAAGGTATGCTATTGACTGACATTTAAATTTATAAAATAATATTTTTTTCACCCCCTCACCCCCACCCCTTAAGCATACATGCAATAATTCAAAGAGAACAAAAAATAAGTTATTTACACAATTAAAAAGTAACAATCACAAGGCATTTGCAAAGAAAAATAATCCACCAGTCTAGTTAGAATTTAGGGGTATGGATGGATGGACTTTTTGACTTATTAAAATGTAAAGTGTCAATGTGAATAAGATTAGTTTATACTGTATTTTAATTTACTGTTGTTTGTTCTCTTTGTTTATTTGTACTTTTCTTTTGTCATCATATTCATAGCTCTCAAATTACAGAACAACCATAGATATATGGGCGCAGAAGGCTGAAAGCATAATACAGTTACTTTCTGATCCCAGAATCGTAAAATGGGACCAGCCAATCTTTTTTCGAGGTGAGGGTTATTTGCAATGCATGAAAATTACTAGAAGAGTACAATAGATGAAGCTGCACTGTAGCAGTGGGTACTCCCTAACAATTTTGCAAATTTGATTCAGAGTTAAACAAATATGTTTATATAATACATGTACTATTCAATGACATAGGTTGCTCACAAAGTTTTAAGAGAAAACCTCAAGTTATGAAATATCATCATTTGAATATACAAGTTAGTCGTCATCAGTTTATAAGATGAATAAATGCTCATTTTCATCGATTCCAGAAGCTTGAGTTTAATGCTCTGGTATTAAAAGTGATATCAGGGATAAAGCTTATTGTTACATCTGTACTTTTTTTCTTAATTATGTAACAAAAATCATGTGCAGTTATGCACCAAAAGAATTTTTGGTCATGATGACATAACAGCTGCCAGGCCCCATTTTTAGCAAAACCACATCTAAGCATGTGTAATTTTTTTTTCAAACATGGTTTTAAGTTACATTAAATTTAATAAAATAGTGCAATAAAAAAAGAAATTATCTTTAATGTTATCCAAGTTACATAAACAAAAAAATAATGCAATAAAAAAAAGAAATTATCTTTAATTTTATCCAAGTTATATAAACAAAAAAGTAGTGCAATAAGAAAAGAAATTATCTTTAATTTTATCCAAGTTACAACAACAAAAAAGTAGTGCAATAAAAAAGAAATTATCTTTAATTTTATCCAAGTTATATAAACAAAAAAGTAGTGCAATAAGAAAAGAAATTATCTTTAATTTTATCCAAGTTACATAAACAAGTAATTGTATTAAAAGTCGCTAACATCACTAAGAAAATTGCCAGATTTGTGCACTAAATGCCACTTATTCCTGCAAAATAATAATAAAATAGTGATGTTTGGACTATCTATTCATAGGCTTTTTGTTTACATTTCTTTATTTCAGAGTTGGATTTTTTTTTCATCAGTTGTTAAATGATTTGTTTAGGCAAACAAGATGATTTACTCTATTGGTAAACAAAATGACCTAAAGTGCACACAAAGGATATAATCTAAAGTACATGTATTTGAAAGATCGACAAAATTTTAGCTGTCACTGTATTTCTGAATAGCATTTGTTGGTCCATATCAATATACATTCATCAGGGATAGAGATGCCTGCTTTTCTAGTTGTCCAGGAACAATAAAAATTAATTAAAATTCAAATAATTTGCTCTAGTTTATACTGTGGACTGCTAAAGAAAATTAAATTGTAGAAAATCTTCATATTGTTAAGTGTATACAAGATTATTTGCTCCATTAACCTAACATTTTTATTATTATTAAATCAATTGATGTTTTCAAGATGGTATACCAGCTAAATAATTATATAAATTTGCCTTCACATTTCTTGATGTTAAGGAATATTTTTTTTTAATCATCATTACATAAAAGTTTTTTTCTTTTTACATTTTACTTGATAAAAGTTTATCAAGTCACATCATTCATACCAGCAAAAAATAGACAAACCCAGAAATCTAAAAATTATCTTTAAGTTTCTCCAAAACTGGTTCTTAATTTAGCAGTTTCTTACTTAAATATCAGAGATTATATATTTGTTTTTGTTAATAAATAAACATCACCTTTTTTTTTTTACAGTGCTTAGCAATATCGGGCTTGAAGAAGTTCAAAAGTTTATAGCGGAGAGAACTGAGGTGTACAGCTGTGTAGAACGTCATATTTATGTCTTAAACCCAATAAATGCAAAAGAGTAAGAAAATTTAACACTTTGAGTTCAAGCATTTACATTTAAACTAAGCAGTTAATAGTCTCATTATTTGCAATGAAATTTACATCAACCTGTGGTGTACACATCAGTGGAAATGTGTCCTAGGAAAACTTTATTTACAAATATGACCTGATTTTTATATATACATGTAATTTTAAAAATAATAAACATATAAAATAAGCTATGCTATTCATTTGGTTCAGTGTATTAGACAATGAAATGTTTCTGCAGCTGTGATTATAACAGTTGTACATGCATTGATACTAGTTGAGTGTTGTGTTTAATGTGTTATAGATGGAACATTTCTTTAGCTTTGATTATAAGAGTATTTTACCCGTATGAACGCATTAACAGCTGAGTGTTGTGATTAATGTTTATTGTTATAGATAAAACGTGTTATAGATTAAATGTTTCCATAGCTTTGATTATAATAGTGTTAGTTATGTTTAATGTATTATAGATGAAAAATTTCTGTAGCTGTAGGTGTAATTTTAATAATATTTCTACATGCATTGACACTAGTCATTGAATTAGGTTTAATTTTTGTACGTGAAACATTTTTGTAGTTGTGATTGTATGGTTTTACATGCATGGACTATTTGCATGTTGTGTTAAATGTACCACTTGGGTTGTGTTCCTCCAAATAATTAATAGTTTAGTAACAGTCAATCTAGCAAGGAACTGATTTGAGATTTCCTTTTCATTAATTTACAGTGAGCCTCATGGTACTACACCAAGGCAGATATGACTAAACATGAACACATGATACTGGCCTTTCAAGACTAGGACTATTGTTCTCTTGAGTTTTGCTGTACAGTTTTTATTTAATGATGTTATAATTTGTATCATTACACAGATATGTATTCTGTCATTTTTATCTCCAATCTGTAGATTGCATTCAGATTGTAAAAAATTGTTATTCTCATATAGATTGCCAAATTAATTATTCTTTTCCTTACAGGTCAAAATCACCAGTGACAGGGTTTACAATGCAAAGTCTAAGCCAGTCAGACAGCCAAACAGTTGGCCTGCAGTACTCAGCTTGGGGAGTAAAGCAAGATGCCATTAGATACTTCCAGAAGTGCACTCAGATACTTCCAAGCAGTGGAATTCACACTTCTGCTGGAGAATTGGCAGCGTATGTTGCTCTGCACCATACAAGTGCATTTGGATCAGTTGTAACAGTTCCAGAGTATCGCAGGAAAGGTTTGGCTGAGACAATTGTCTTGGACGTTTGCAGGAAAATATTTGCTGATGGTCAGACACCTTATGTGTTTGTGAACCCAGAAAACACTGCAAGCATCAAGTTATATGAAAAATGTGGTTTCCAGTTTCAGTCTGTTGCACATAGGCTGAGATATGTACCTTAAAGGAGCAGTAACCCATTCCCTGCTTTTGTTTTAAGATTATTAATTTATATATACACTGGGCTTACTGTGATGTTCACATGTATTATTTTTCTTGGCATGAAATTTCCTGAAACTTTGAGTCATTCAAAAAATCAGTTGCCAGTCAACAACTTCATTTACATTTAAACTTAAGTTATTATACGTATTTGACATCATTAATTTAATAATACAATTTTAAGCAACAAAAACAAAATTACTTCAGCTAAAACTTAATTGGCTTAAGACTGAACAAAGTATATATATTTCAGAATTATTTATCTGGCATACAAAACTTTTTCAGAAAATAAAACTGTTTATCTTTGCATTCATTTTAGTCTCTCTCTCTTAGTAAGTCTTGAGCGAACAGAGCCTTTCTGTTATCTAAAATGCATTTGAAGTAAATCATTTATTTTTCTCTAGGTCACATTCAAAATGTTATTGTTATTTTGCACATTTCATGCTATATATTAGAACAAAGATTTCCTTTAGCTCAAGCCAAAGTATGGCAATAAAAATACTATATTCAATGGTGTGATATGATTATGAAAATAAAATTTGTAAACATAAGGTTGCTTGAAACAATAACCTATTCTACTTCTCTGGCATGAGAAAAATTAATGGTCATCATCCCAGTTATGAATTTGTGGACCATTAACAACAACAACAACAAAATTGTTTTCAAGTAAAATTCTGATGAATAAAAGTTCCTTAAGTCTTTTCTGAAGAAGATGGATAAGATTTTATTTGCCAACCATGATTGCAGTGAAATAAACATAATATTGATAAATTTAGCCATTTGAATACAGAGCAAATCTAGAAGTACATTTAAAGCGTTTAATTAAAAAGGAATCTTTGTGAATATTTATTATCCCATACAGCAACTGATGTATATGTTTTGAATTTACTTCACATATCAATATCTTAAGATGGGGCATATAGCCTCAAGAGTTTTAGTGGGGCTTTTTAAACCTATTATTTTCAATATCAATCATTTATATGTTTAAGTAGTACTAGTAGCAATGTAAATCATGATTTATACATTGATTGCTAATATTTGTAGTTTACTGTTGTGTTACTCCTAACACTTGTAGTTTACTTTTGGGTTTATTGTTAACATTTGTAGTTTACTGTTGGGTTATTGCTAATATTTGTAGTTTATTTTTGGGTTATTGATAACATTTGTAGTTTACTGTTGTGCTATTGCTAACATTGGTAGCTGTTGGGGGTTTAGCCTATTATTTTATATCAGTTTATTTATTTACATTTATTAATAGATAGTAATTATTTTATGAATCTATTGCTAATATTTACAATGTTTTGTGTTCAAAACCTTTATTAAGGGTCATTAACAAAGACAATAAACAATTCCAAAATTATGTCTAAAATAACTATGTACAACTTCCTCTCCCCCTCTTTCTTTCTCTCTCTCTCTCTCTCTCTCTCTCTCTCTCTCTCTCTCTCTCTCTCTCTCTCTCTCTCTCTCTCTCTCTCTCTCTCTCTCTCTCTCTCTCTCTTTCTTGAGAGATTTGAAATATAGAGAATAAAATATAAAAACATCACCTGGGGTAACATCAACAACTGCCTCTAGTCACCAGATGGAAGGTGGTTCAAATCCACATTCTTTCACCATTCAGGGGAAATAAACACATTTTATTGGACACATACTCAGATTCAATGGTAGGTGCTATTTCCAATAACCCAGATTCAATGGTAGCTGCTATTTCCAATAAACTATATTCCAATGGTAGCTGCCTTTTCCAACAACCAGTCAGGATATGTTCCAATGGTAGCTGCTAGTTCCAATAACCAATCAAGATAAGTTCCAATGGTAGCTCTATTTCCAATAACCAATCAAGGTAAGTTCCAATGGTAGCTCTATTTCCAATAACCAATCAAGGTAAGTTCCAATGGTAGCTCTATTTCCAATGACCAATCAAGATATGTTCCAATGGAGGCTGCTATTTATAATAACCAATGAAGAGCTGACCTCTAGTAAGTTTTAGATGATGTATATGTGTGCGGTGGGGAACAATGTCATAATTTGCAAATTTTGTTTAGCCTTCTCCAGCATATTTATGCTATTGATATTCAGGTAAGGTGAAAACTGTTCACTGAAGATAGATCGAGCAGAAACATTTCAGAAGTAGGTGTTTGTTTTAATTTTGATCTGAACTGGCTTAATAAATGAAGCTGAGTATTAAAAAAATAACTCATACAGCAGACACAGTACATGATTCTTCCTTCCTAGTGTGGAAGGTGACTGGATGAAGATGTCATGCAGATGGAATATATGCCATTCAACAGAAACTGAAGATCTAATTTATAAACAATGCAAACTAGACTTTATCAGTATAGTCTGAACTGTAAGATCTCATTTATGCTGTGGGCTAGATCTTGTCAACACAATTAAACAGTGCAAAATTTGTCTTTTTCCTCCGTGATAACGTGGCCGTTGGCATGGAAATGGGTAATGCAGAGGGGATACATCCCGTTCGTAGATGGCAGCTGCTAAATAAAGCCGGCCTGGCAGATGCTGTACCTAGATCTAATTATGGACGACATGAATCACCGTAGCTTGCGCCCTTTCCTGTGCTCTTTAACACGTGTAGCATGTTATAATAAGACTTCAGTAAACAAACTTATCAGTATTTTAACGTCAATAAATTAAATAATAACATTGTAATATTTTTAATATGGGTAAGACATCGTCTGTATGGAGTCACGCCAAGCGATTAGATAGCGACATCACCAATTGCAATCTGTGATAAAATTCTGTCGGTGAAGGGCGATTGAACTTGTATTTTTTTAAATACATTATTGTTGTTAACATTTTATTTAGCTGGAGTTTACTTTAGTTTATGTAATGATTGATCATATTAAATTTAAAGTTTGTGTTGACCATATAAAGATCATAACTAATAGTAAGTCACTAGATCAGTAAATGCCAACCATTGGCTACTGTGTGAAATAGAGCACATGCTTAATGATTAAGTAGCTTTATGTAGAGATCACGAGTTGCTTCAATCATGGCGCAGAGGGGTGAAGAAAATACACAAAGATGGATTCTTTTCTTTAACCTGCAAGAATTGTTGGTATGTGGTAAACACTCCTTTTTTATTTCACACCTCATTAGAACTTAGAGTTTGCTATGCCATAGAATTAATATTTAACAAAGCGTTGGTCATACCAACAGCGATCAACGCCAGTGAAACAAGAATAGCGTAGAAGCTCAGTGCGTTACATTAGAAGTGTCACATCTCACGATCGAATTATCGAAGAAGAAATCTTACGGGAGAAGTGGCTCCAGAAGGCTGCAAGACCTCGTGGCAAATCCTGCATTGCGCCTTGCCGGTCATGTTCGTCGTCTACCAGATCAAGGACAGCTCATACCTGCAATGCGATGGACGCCTCCTAGAGGAAATCAGAAGACGTGCAGTTCACCTGATATCAAACGGGTAGAAATTGAAAACGTCACAAGAGGACACGGGGAGAAAAATTGCTTCCAGGGTGTACAGGCGGACCTGAGTCTAATTGGTTGGTGGCTTGCTAACCGTAGTAAGTACTTCCGAATTTATGTTGGTTTTATTACAGTCTACCCTACTGACGTACGTCACGGCAGTGTTTGTTATGTTGACAAGGATGTCAATCTAGACCAGTGGTTCTCAACCTCTTTTGCCCCATGCACCCTTTTCACCATATGTAAGAATGTCATTTCTCCCTTTTCTAGATTGTCTGACTTGAAAATGTGCATTCCAAATAATAAGCAGTTTGACGCTGTGGTCCCAAATCCCCCACCTCACCCCCTCTGGTTTAGATCGACTTCCGCACTTGGAGAGCAGCATTTAACGGTTTCTGTCCGAACGTCAGCAAAATTGTACATAAACTTTCTGAGATCGAAATGACCTAACAACAGTGTAAAAGTACTGGTTATTGATCTGGTTGCATTTTGCAATGTTTCTGTCTTAGCTCGTAAGTCTGGGGCAACTTGCTTTCTGCTAAGCGTGTCTTTGGATAGCAAATGTTTGAAATCCATTCTTGCTCTTATTAGGCTGAGTTGTCATATTTGTCTCTCATATTCTTCACAGTTTTCCCGAGTGAGACTTGTCCAGCAAAATGGATTGCGAAAGTCCCACACGTGCTGCACAACAATGCAATATTACAGCTTCATCGTGCAAACCCCCCTATTTGATGGGACTTGCTTGATCCAGTTGTCAAGTAAAATCATGAAGCAAGTCAATTCTAGCTTTGCTTATTTTTTTGTGATTATTTGGCGAGCCGAAACTTCGCATATATATAGTTTGATACTTAAATACGAGTTGTGATCGGACACTGGAATTTTAAACAGATAGTGTGATCTCGAGTGCCGTAACTCCTATTGAGCAGGCAAGTCATTGAAAGTCACAGTGATAAAATAATTGCAAATATTTTTATTATATTATGCATTTTTAGAATTTTGGGGTGCCAGGTTTTTAATTTGGGTGGTCCTTGATTCGTAGTGTCACACTTTTCTGTAAGCTGTGTGAGACCAAATGCTTACCCATGCAATGTAGTGTCAAATATTTACTGATCATTTTTTGTGTGTGACAAATACACGCCTGTGAAACAAAGTACAGATCTTTAACTGACAAACTTGCTGTGACAAATTGCCTACCCCAACCCCCCATGGGTCAGCCTAATTTGATATTTAAACACTTAAAAAAAAATTGTCAGGCTAGAGAACGTAGCGGTATAAGCACTTGGTATACTTTTCGAAACATTATTCACATTTACATACAAATCTATGCTTTGCTTAATTTTTATGCATTACTTCTACCTCCTCCCCCAAGTTTATATCAGCGCAAACCTCAACACCCCCAGTCCATTCCCACAATAAGCATACATACTAATTAAGCGGATGGTTTTAAAAATATTAAACTTACTAACAAGTGCATGAGTGGCTCCATTCCAAACATATTAAAATTGTTAAAGATATCAGAATACCAAGTATGAGTGGATACGCTGCCAGTTGAGGATAATATTCATTTACAATTTTAATTGTTTAATAATTATCGATGTTCTTACTGTAGGATTTATTATTTAGGTTAAATTCCATATCCTCTTGATGTAACGTGTGGCTTGCTATAATAATTGTGTTATATGTACTTTAAAAGAGAATTAGCTTTTTTAAAAAAATAAATAAAAATAAAACTTTTAAATACAAAATTGTATAACAATGCCTATATGCCAAATTAATTTTGTTAACCGATATTATTTTTTTTTATAGACACCTATCATATTTCACAAACTCCGGTACATATTTATCACCAAATTGCTGAACAATGTTGCTACAGGTCTGTCACCTGATGAGTGAGATTTTTCTAAAGTAAAACAGTAGATAGATAGATTTTTTGTTAACAGATATTATTTTTTTTTATAGACACCTATCATATTACACAAACTCCGGTCCATATTTATCACCAAATTGCTGACAATGTTGCTACAGGTCTGTCACCTGATGAGTGAGATTTTTCTAAAGTAAAACAGTAGATAGGTAGATAGATTTTTCCATCGTTGACATCTTTCTTCCAAATCCCCCTTCCCCCAAACAAATATATAAAATAAGTAAATCCATTCATACGCTCCAAATATTTCACACAAGTTTAAGAGTAAGGTTGAGGAATATGTAGAGAATGGAGGGGTCCAAGACATTGCGATATCATCCTGTCTTTAAAAAAGGAACATTCTTTACAAACTGTGTTTTGTTTTGTTACCAGGAGTGTAGAGATGAGTCAGATGTGTGAGCTTTTCTGTGACATAGTAGAAGAGTGATACTGGTCGTGTATCGGATTGTGATATGGGCCATGGGGGTGGGATAAAAGTGTCCAGAAAAAAATGCCCTTTTATAGACAGCTTTTTTACAGATGACTATAAATCCACTGAAGACAAAACATGCTAATTAAACACTCGGCCAAAGACGTAAATGAACATCCTTAACTCAGCGCAACATTTGATTACCTCCCCTAAAACCCTCTTCCGCCAAACATATCCCACAATACATTTTTTTTCCTGACTGGCTACTACACACAGCTCATCTGTTGTTTGGGACGCTATTATAGAAATATTTTATATCTTCGAACTATAAGTTAAGCGAGGAAATTGAAGGGGGAAAATGGACAATTGCAGCAAAATACCTGTATTAATATTAGCCAATATTGTTTTTGAAAACAACATATATGGTTTTAGGATTTAATCGAATAAAGATGCGCAAAGTTTCTTGTCTTTTTACAACCGTGTTTCTTTTATAGAAAATATAAAAATAATTTTAAAAACATACTATGGATGAATTCGAAAGAATAAAAGTTATAGGAAAAGGTAGCTATGGTGAAGTTTGGCTCGCGAAGCACAAGAAAGACAAAAAACAGGTAAAACTGAGTTTTCATTTTATGATTGTTAAAGTCTGTGGCTACTTCTTACGACGCAAGCAGAAAGGCTTGTTTTCATTAAATTTCGAAATTCACATGTTTTACCTAACAAACAGAATACTTACAGATTTAAATTTGATTACTTAAATACTATTGTACCGAAAAAGATTTTAATTCAGAAGTGAGATATTATTTCTTAAATAGTAAAATCGCTAGTGACAAGAATCATAATGTAATTTTAAAAAATAATAATAATATTTTAGACTCATAAAATCAACATCTTGTGTGAGTTTGAGAAAACTGGCTTACCATAAAAGCATGTTTATCAAATAGAAAGTTTTGTAGCTGAGAACTGGTTTCATGAAAAGATATCTCAACATAAAATCTATTATTTTAATTGATTTTTTTCAGGAATGATTAGTAATTAAACTATGTACATGTATCATAACTGTAAAAATTAATAAATAAATTGACAGCTAATGAACTATAGTCACAATAGTTACAGTTTATAGAACACAAGGCATATTATGTTAGAAACAAAATTCAGCACATAAATACCATACTTTATTTAATTTTTATTGGTCTTAAATTGAAATTAGTAAATATAATAGTTTACTACTTTCACTGTTTCAGGTGAACTTGTACTAAATTGAAAATCATAATTGTCTTAATTGTGTTTCAGACATGGTTAATTTAACTTCTATTTAATTCAAACTATTTCTTTAATTAAATCCATTAAGACTAAGACTGTAAGAGCATCATTTTACTTTTAAACTTCATTTACTATGAGAATACTTTATATTAATTATATCTTAGCATTTTCCTATACCATAAATTTCATTTATTGTTATTATTTTTTATATTATTATTATATTCAATGCTTCTGCAAATATTTATTAGGTGTTTGAACACTTTTTGTATAAGATTTTTCATTTTCATTTTTCATATTGACAGTAGTGTCACATCTGATCTCTTATCTTTAACTTTCATGAATTCACCTATACGTTTATGGAGGTGATAAAAAACGTTGGAGTGAGGGATGAGATAAAGACATGACTGTGAGTAGTGATTTGAAAAATATGAATCTGTTATTCCCTAAGTTTCTCAGTTCCTACATGCCTGTCATAGAGTTATCAGCTCACTACAATGCATTAGAATTACATTCATTGCAGTAACAGATGTACAACTCGCTCTCTGCCACCTTCTTGAATTGACATCACTGATGATACTTTGATGATGTCTTAACACATTATGATGTTCTATCACACTCTTATGATGTCCTACCACACTGATGATGTCCTGTTGCATTATGATGATATTCTACCACACTGACATTGTCCTATTACAGTACACACTGACAATTTCCTACCACACTCTGATGATGTCCTACCATACTGATGATATCCTATCACAATGATGATGTCCTAACACAAATGATGATGATATCCTATTAGTGTTGTCAGGGGAAGAGGAAGGAAGACTGATTATTACAACATATACAGTGACAGTATTCATTGTCTCAGTTCATCATAAGGTCGCTATACCAATAATTGTCTTTAATTTTAACTACATGCAGTTTTCACTTGAAATGCTAACATCTGAGCATAACCCCTACAAAAGATGCAACTCCATTGTGCACTAAATAATGGGTGGATATTTTCTACTAAATGCTTGCAAATTCACTCTTTGAAAGAAGTGTATACTATTATTACTATTATAATGCTGTTTGGCAATTTAACTTCTTGTGCCCAGACTATAGCCAGACACTCCTCTATGGTGAAGTAGCATGTTTCCCTATCCAGGGGTTTCTTAGAGGCATAGGCCACAGCGAGGTAGTCACCGTTGGTCTTTTGGAGAAGGACAGCACCAAGGCCATTGTCAGATGCGTCAGTCCGGATAGAAACCTTTGTCGAAGTCGGGGAGCTGGATTATCGGTCTGGTCATCATGGCCTCTTTAACTTTTTAAAAAGCCCTATCACACTCTAATCTAAAAGTTATATTAAATGTAGTATTACTACTTAGTACTTGTATTAAAAGAATGGGGTTGATGGTTAAAGGTTATATATCGACTGACTTAATATTACTCTACTTAATGAGTTAAAATAATGAAAAGTGTCTGACATTTATTAATGATTTAAATTTTATAGGTATTGCTGTCACAAGTGCACTCTTCTAATTCTTTTTGTTTCTTGCTTTGGCCTTTTTATTTCATTTGCATATATTTTTGCCACCTTACCCACTTCTAGGCTGTTTGCCAGTTCTGCTGAAATTACTTATTTTTGGTTGACTACAAATTTGATGAACCTGCTAGTTGATGATAATGAATTTAATTTTAATACTTATGGATTATCACTTGGGTACTATTGTATTAGACAGACTAGCTACATTATACAAATTTTTTAACTGAAAGATAGGAAAGAATATGCTTGTAGGCTCTCATGGCCCAGTTTCACTGGAGGCAAAAATACTGTCATAGTTTATACATGCAACATAATGCAGTGTAGAATCAATCATCGTGTCATCTCATTCTTCTGTACTTCCCAAAATGTCTTCTGACCACATCTATGTAACTGCTCAGACTCCGCATTTGCACTTTTCTTTCCTTCGTACCCATTCTGAAAAGACTTAAATATATGGACAGTGTTTTTTTCTTATATCAGGGTCCTGCCTTAAGGAATGAACTGCTTGTTAACTAAGTTATAGCTACACCATAATTCCTTTCAGAAACATTCTAATGACTGAGTGATATATCACAAAAAATACCTATTCATCTGCAACACAGGTTCTTAATCTCATGATCTCCATCAGTTTCATATTCAGAACATACATTCTTTTTTTTACTTCAGTAATACTGTTTGCTTCTTATGTTATAAGCTTAGTAATTTTTAATAAATATTGTAAAGTGCTTAGAAAATTGTTTGAATTTTTCATAAGATTAATGCATAATTTCATATTAACTCATTGCAGTATGTTCTGAAGCGTATGAATTTGCAACGTGCTTCACAACGAGAGCGCAAATCTGCAGAACAGGAGGCCAAACTGTTGTCAAAACTTAAACACCCTAATATCGTGTCATACAAAGATTCTTTTGAGACCCCTGAAGGAATGCTGTACATTGCCATGCAGTATTGTGAGGGCGGTGATCTCTATACACGTCTCAAAGAACAGAAGGGGGTCCCTCTGGAGGAACGGCAGGTTGTGGAATGGTTTGTGCAAATAACTATGGCACTACAGGTCTGTTTACTAAATATCTTTATATACCTGTTTCTTTTATATTGGGGATATTAACTCAATAACTGGCACACATTTCAGTTAAATGTCAATAAACATGTCCAGTCAAGCACCATGCACAAACACACCAGAAAATTGTGAAATATTTAATCTCATATACCATGATAAACATTTTACATGCTTACCATAGGTGAAATTCAGAACCACCTAGGATTTTGAATCAGAAAATTCAAAAGTACAGTATTCATAGGACTTTATGTTATTTAAAATTGATAAGTGCTGTGGTTTCTTTTCTTCTAATTTTTGTTGTGTTACATTTGTTCAGAATTAGAAGAAAAGGAATTTAGGCCAGACCTAGAAATTTACAATAGAGTGCTTGTAAATTCTCATCTGCTACAAGAGTTTATTTATGGGATTGTATACTTTGCTACACCACAATCAAAATTTTCACAGAAGCAGATTGTATCAGTTAATACTATAATTAATAATAGTAATATTTACATATAATTTAAGAACACAGCTTTAAAATCAACACTGTAAAATAGTCTTTTAATTTATTTATGCAGTTAACCATAAATTCTTTTCACTTGGTCTTTGATGTTGACTGTATTACAATTCCGTTAATTTAACAAATGTAAGTTCCTTCTTTGACAGTATATGCATGAAAGGAACATCCTTCATCGAGACCTGAAAACACAGAATATATTCCTGACCAAGAGTAAAATCATCAAAGTTGGTGATTTAGGAATCGCAAGGTAAAGATTGTCATTATATATATATATATTATTAAAATAAATTCATAAGCAGTCAGTATTGTTAAGTAATTTTTATTCAACAATTTCTTTCAGTCATCCATTTACCCCAACTCATACTGGTAATAGGAGGTGCTAGTCATATTCCATTCCAGACTTTTATTGGCAAATCGCACAGCACCAAAAAGGGATAATAAGAGTTGAGAGCTTGGTAAAAAATGAGTAATGTGTAGTAATTACTGTTATTTCCAAAAAAATATTGTGTTCAGTTATTTCAGTATAAAGGAAACAAATCCTCTTCTTTAGTCCTCATACTAAATGCTAATAAATCAGTCATATTTAAATGAGCATTAGTCTAGATAGCTATTTAAAAGGCATCACCCCCCCCCCTTTTTTTTTTTTTTTTTGGCTACAAGACTCAAACTCAACCAATCATATTTAATATATTTAATATATTTTATTGATATTAAAGGACACTTCACTTACATCACAAGACTTAACACTAATACATGTACTAATGTGCTCTGATATGTTTTGTCATGATTGTTTTGTGTTGGTGCATTTTGAGTATTTTTATCAATGTAAGGTCTGCTTATGGGGGGTGTGTGTGTGTGTGTGTGTGAGTTGGTCCATGGTGTTTTGTCATGATTGTTGTATGCTGGTGCATTTGAGTTTTTTTTATCAGTGTAAGGTCTGCTTGTGGGGTGTGTGTGTGTGTGTGAGATGGTCCATGGTGTTTTGTTGGGATTGTTGTGTGTTGGTGCATTTTGATTTTTTTATCAGTGTAAGGTCTACTTGTGGGGGGTGAGATGGTCTGTGGTGGTGGAGGGACCGTTTGAGAGGGTTCTGTTTTGAGTAAGTTTAATTTGTATTTTTTCGTAAGGCAGTTGGTGGGTAGTCTGTCTTCCATCCATTTTGTACGTTTTATTTTTCTGGCCATTTTGCTTGGGTATCCTCTCATGTCCCATTTTGTGATTTCTAAGGCTGAGTTTGCCTGACTATATATATATCCATAGCAGTATAATAATCTTTCTCTTATAGTACATGATTCTACAGTATTGTTAACACACATTCATTTGCCTTGTTTCTTTGCAGTAGAATTGCATAGTATATAGTATAGTATGTAGTATAGTATATTATTCTAACAATATTTAAAAGACAACTTAATAGAAAAACTTAATCTTTTAAAACCCTAAAAGCTTTGAGCAATTTACAGTATTTTTGACACACAAGTAGATAATTAAATTCTGTATACCAATAAACTGCTGAAGACACGTGCAATTGTTTTCATTTACTAGAAAACAAATAATAGTGTCATAATCTAAATAAATGAATTGATATTATTAAAAATTACAGTTCAACGTAAATAAATGAGTGTATATAAAGAAATACTTGAGCAAAATGAAATTAAATGAATAATAACAGGTGTTATGGCAATTTGTGTTTTGAGAACCACATTGAATATGATCAACATCTGTTTGATCAAGAGGAAGTTCATTACATTCCAGGTAGTTGGACCCTGATTTGCAAGTTGAATATTGATAATTAGTCTTAGATTTTTTTCATTGGACTGTTGAATTTGCCTGTATCCTGATTTGCTGTGACTGCTTACAAATATAATTAGATTTTATTATGAGAATGTTGGTAATGCATGTTTCTTATTCTAACCATTCACTCATATGCATCTTGATTCAGACATACCTTTGTCTTGTTTGTAACAAAGGGTGCTTGAAAGTGCAAGTGACATGGCCACAACTCTAATAGGCACTCCATACTACATGAGTCCGGAACTGTTTTCTAACAAACCTTACAATCATAAGGTAAGCCTCTCTGAGAAATCAATGTCATTCTGTGTCTTTATATTTTACTATAATGCAAATTAAATCCAGAGAGTTTATGTAAAATCAATGCATCAAAAAACATTTGTCTTAAAGCATTTTACATTTTTTTTTATATAAAAACAACTGAAAGATTGTGTATTTGAAGCACTGTGCTGAGAGATTTTGTGTGAAAGCAACAGAATGGTTTTGTGTAACTTAACACATTAGTTTCCTTGTATTTTTTTTGCAGTCAGATGTTTGGGCATTGGGTTGCTGTGTGTACGAGATGACGACACTGAAGCACGCTTTTAATGCCAAGGATATGAACTCTTTGGTCTACAAAATTCTCAAGGGAAAAGTATGTGTAGGAAATCTTTAATTTTTCTGAAACAGTAACCAAATTAGCTAAGCTATCAGAAGTCACCATCATTGCCTTACACAGAATTCAATTACCCTAGTCTCTATAGAAACTTATAAAAACAATTTTACTATATTGCTTTTTTCCTTCTTTTTTTTTTTATTGCAGGGGAAATAAATCTTATCAGCTCATTAATTTAAGAATGACTGACCATTGAATAAATAAATATAATGTTATTCAGTTGAAATGAGTATTTTATTATTCTGTTTTTTATATTTTGCATAAGAAAAAATAACACTTCTCATAATTAATGTGTATATATATATATTAACAGGAATACAAAATAGTTGTAAAATGTGTGCATTTGTTGAGCTTCAAAACTAATTGTTGAGTAGATTTTCTAGTAACTCCTGCTGTTTGTCTAGATGCCTCAAATGCCACGCCAGTATAGTCAAGATTTGCTATCACTCATGCGCTGCATGTTGCATCAGGATCCAGACAGCCGGCCATCTGTGAACAGAATTTTAAGAGACCCTTACATTAAACGTAATATTGCCATCTTTCTGGAGGATACGAAGAAAAAGTAGGTCTTCCTTCAGGTCATTAATATTTTTTAAAATACTAATTTCTATAACTTTTATTCTTCGCATTTTGATGTTTTCTACATATTTTTAAAAAAAACTTTTACTACTTAATGAAAATGACTGAAATTTTCAAGGATACATTGAAGGCGAGCAAACTGTTCTAGTAACACACTTGATTAACTGCTTTTACATGACTTTGTTTTATTGGGTTGCCTTTCATTATTTAATTTTGCAGTAATCTTCGGCGACCTTCTAGTGCTTCCAATCAAAACCAAGCATCTAGCTCATCTTTGCCAGTCTCCTCAACTGCTACTTCTGTCCCTGCAAATCCAGCTTCTCTCGAAAGTAAATCAGACTCCAGCATCCCAGCACTACCTCGCTCAGCACCTATTCCCAAACGGACTGAAGGCCGACCACCCAGTGCACCTATAAGGTCATTGCAACAACAGAAATACTCTCAGAAACAGGAACCCATCTCAAGGTATATAATTCTCATCATATTCACAGAATTGTGAACAGGGGGGTAGTGGATTGGTGAGGAATCTTTCTATCTCTTCCACTTAGATGAATAGTTATATAAGCAAAAGGATGCTTTGTTGTAGAATTTTCCTGAAATATATGTTTTTTCACAGGCGATAATTGTACCTTTTTTTATGAATCTTTGATATTAAATATTTCAATCAGAGATGAAACAGACAGTACTGCAGGTCTGAAACAACAAGTGTTCAATGGTGCGGGTGATGCACCAGTTTATCGAAGCCATGCTAGAAAACCATCTGATGCAGCACCAAAAGAATTAGAACCAATTCAAGAGGTGTCTTTGACCAAAGTGTCTGAGGATTCCCTCAGCAGCAGAGAGGATACTGTTGTGCCGAAAACAGTGAAAGAGGTTTGTACAAAGGTAAACATACATGGGAAGTCACTTTTGCATAAGTAGGTATTCTGTATCTATGCTTTCTGCAGATTCTCTATTACTTTTAATGGAATAACTTATTGATCCTTATCTTGATCATATTCTTTTTCTGATTTAAAAAACACAGCATTATTCTTGTCAGTAACAACATTGTTTCTTATTTGACGATTATTTATGATATAATTTAATCTGAATTTTCTTTTTAAAATGTTAAACAATAGACTAAAAATTTTTTTTTTTTAAATTCCACCTACAGTTGAAGTGTAGTTTTGTTCAGTTATTTGGTTTTAAAGATGAACAAATATTGTCAGTAACAATTCTGTTAACTGCACCCCACATTTCATCAGTAATCCTATGATAATAAACAAAAACAGTGTAAACCACAAAAAACAGGTATTTTTTTAGTAACTTAAGCTATTTCTGAATTCTGAACAGATGTATATTTTGGAGGGTAATATGCTTGCAATTGCACATACATGTAAGACCTAAGCTCTCGGAAGATCAAAAATATTACATTTCTGTAGCCTTCCTTTTAACAAAAGTAATCTCCTAACTTTTAGGTTTGGTAAATTTTATTTTACATTGTGACATTATTTTATTAAACTACATCTGCACATGCAAGATGTAAGTTGCTTGCTTCTCAGTGATTAGAGATTAATAAAATGCTAGCTTTATCATGGCTTTAAGCTCAGTAGCTGTTAATTTAATACAAAATTAAATCCACAAATTCTTTAATATACTAATATAAGTGCTTGTAATTAATAGGTCAGAGTGGCAAAAGAAGAATCAAATCCAGAAGATGTAAAGAAGAAAAAGAAAAAGAAATTAATCCCTGCAAACAACCATGCAGCAAAGCAATCAGGAAGCTCAAATGCAGAGAAAACAGAACCGGATTCCAAACCCAATTCTCTTCAAAGTGATATTAACCATGCATCAAAGGTATGTTGATAATTATCTGACTTTTGTTTTCCTTTCTGAACTATCATAAGGTAATTATCATATGACCATGCAAATTAATCATTTGACTTTCATGTTCATTTTGGGCTTTTCTTCCACATATCTCACTCTCACCTTCCCCCGATTTGGGCCATTTTGAAGTTTGTAACTACTGATCTGTTCTTGACCTGATTGGGCTGTTCTCTTAAATTTGACACTACTAATCTATTTTCTTGATCTGATTTGGAAATTTGACTAATCTATGTTCTTGATCTGATTTGGGCCTATCTCTGAAGTTTGACACTAATGATTTATTCTTGACCTGCTTGGGACATTCTCTGAAGTTTGACACTACTGATTTCTTTTGGGATCTGATTTGGACCATACTTTGAAGTTTGACACTACTGGTCTATTCTTGACCTGAGTTGGACCATTCTCTGAAGTTTGGTGCTACTGTTTTTTCTTTCCCAGATTTGGGCCATTCTGTAAGGTTTGTAACTACTAATCTATTCTTATTTTGATTAACTACTAATCTATTTTTGCCCTGATTTGGGCCATTTTCTGAGATTTGATACTATTGATTGGCTTTTGGAGGCCATTCAGGCTGTTTTTCTGATCTATTCTTACCCTGATTTCAACATTCTTTGAGATTTTATATTAGTGAATTAAATCTATGAAGCATGAAGCAATTTACCTCTTATTTGTATTCAAACAAATGCCATATTCTGGCCAGATTTTGACTTATGTTTTGTATGCACATGGTTAAGGTTATATATATATTCTTGGAAGTTCATTCTTAAGGAAGTCTCTGTTTGTGTTCTTCTTCTGCTTGGGGTTTCATGAATCACAGAGTAATTTATGGTTGGTAAGGAATTCCATGTTTTATTGACATCTGGTAAGTAGTAAAACTTCTTCTTTTTAAGTGTTTATAAATGGTATCACATCCTTAAAAAAGAAATACTTCTGCATTTGCATTCATTTGCATTTTACATTTAAAACAAAACTATTTTTTTCTGAAAATTTATTGGACTGTTTTATTCTCTCACATCTTATATACGACTATTTAATTATAGGAGTTAAATCAAACATATATCCATTAATAATTTTGTAACAGGAAACTTTATATTTTCAACATTCCTTTGTCTTGTAGAACAACAAACAATCTTCAGCTCGCCCACTTCCACTACCAAAGGCTGAGCTGAGCCAGGGATTGCCTCAGAAACGTGAAGCCTTAGTCCAGCAAGAGAAATTTGATAGAGAGGGAAGTGCTATGACTGACTCAACCTCTTCTAAATCATCATCATTGTCTGATGGCAATTTGGAGGAAACCCCTAGGGTCAGTACTAAGATCAGAAATAATGTTTGCTCTCATATGCTAGTATGCTCATAAAAATTGGAGTGCCAAGACTGGCTGAACCTGTCTTTAAAATGATAGTAAAATAGAATAATGTACCCCAGTTAGTACTAATCTAGTTTAATGTATCCAAAATAGTTCTAATCAAGGACAGTGTCTCCAAAATAGCTCTAATCTAGAACATTGTCTCCAAAATAGCTCTAATCTAGGACGGTGTCTCCAAAATAGCTCTAATCTAGGACTGTCTCCAAAATAGCTCTAATCTAGGACAGTGTCTCCAAAATAGCTCTAATCTAGGACAGTGTCTCCAAAGATTGAAGAAGTCTGATGACTGAAGATTGAAGGCACGACCACTATAACAACATAGTAGTATAGCGCTTAGATACAATTCATAATTCCTCCACTCTCTTTTCGTTTTCTCATAAATCATTCAACTTACAATTTATCTGCAAGAGAATTGTTTAGCCCTCTTACATCCTCATTCATCAGTACATAATTTCTAACATGAACTATATATATTAATGAATCAATAGAATTCTAACATATATCATCGAAAAGCATGAACAATAATTTTACATAAAATCATTCTAAGTCCATTCATACATTATCGATCAGATGTCTTACAACTCCTAACAGTAGTCTTAGTACCGGACTTCGAGAATATTCTGTTGCAAGTGTTTGAAACAAGGCTTGATGGAGCATTTATCAACTCACACTTCAATGGACCAGAATCACCCATCTACACCTTTTTCATACCTGTTCGCATCTGTGCAGTACCCTGAATGCTTCCGACTATGGAATTGCATACTATAAAGAAAGCCGCCAGACACCCTTCCCTCTCAGTTGTCTGACTGTCACTACACTTGATTGTACTTAAACAGACTGGCCGGAAAGGCTCTTCCTTGTCCGCTGTCGGTCAACGGTACTGGCATCCCAAGCACCTGATTCAGAACTAACCCCCTTTCCATCAGTAAAGAGTGTAGAAAATTAAATACCTTTTACAACTAGGAATTAATTTAACAAGAGTGATTTTTCTCGTCACAGTATATCTCTTTGTATGTTGATTTTGAGTTTAATTTTATTCAGTACAGATTAATTCTTAAGTATTTGTTTTGGAGTTAACAGGGTTCATTTACCCTAAGGTTTTCTTTTGAATTACTTAAAAATAACAGACTAAAGATTTATTTAGAATTAAATATGTGAAATCAAACTATATATTAAAAAATATCAAAAATGAAAAATACTGTTGGAAAATGATTTTATAAAAATATAATTTTCTTTTTATCCATGTGTTAAGAAAACCAAATTTTAAAAATCAGCATTAAAAAACACCAGTTTCAATATTTCTTATTTCTACTAAGTGCTCATTAGAAAATTGTACAGCAGTTTTAGTATTCTGCTTTATAAAAACGCTTTAACCGAGTTTTAAATTGTGGATTTTCTTTCTTTTCAACTATATTATGTTTTATAATTTATTTAGAGTCTACCAAACCTCTCTGCAAGAGAAAGGAGGCGTCAGAAAAATCCAAATAGCAACTGTAAGTTACACTCAAAGCTAACTTGATTTTTTTTCTTTCGTTTTAAAAAAATATTATTATTTTTTAAAATTGTTAAGTTTAAAAATCAAAGTAATAACGGGAAGGTTTACATTTTGAAAATCTCTTTTTTTTTTTTATAGTAAGTAGACTATTTGTTAGCAAATTTTATTTAGATTACAAGATTACCTGTGGACAGTTGGAGTGATATTTTTAAATGGCAAGATTATCTTTCAGATGCTGTTTTTAGAGGCAAGATTATCTGTGGACTTCAACAATGTGCTGTTTTAAGATAGCAAGATTACCTGAAACCATCCAGCTGTTGTTTCAATGTAAAATATATATATATTCTGTTTCATTTGTGTCATGTCAGTTTTGCTATCAACACCCCAAGAAAATTACTCTTCCAATAATATTTATGCTGACATTTTGTAGAGTTGAAACTGCATCAGGTCAGCTTTGCTTTTCACAGTGTATTAGAAAATAATAAAGGTGAATATTCTTTCTTTGATAAACTGAAGTTTGTTTTAAAAGTATCTGTGTAAGATTTATTTTTCTAAAATAAACCTCTTTCTTAAATACCAGCACTAGAGCAGCCACACACAGCAAGAGTAAAATTGCGGCAGCCACACACAGCAAGAGTAAAATTGCGGCAGCCAGAACGATCTGATTCACAAAAGATCACCAGGAAAGAAAAAAGTGACGTAAGTGACTTGTTGTTTCTTGCATTTTATTGCTAGTCACAATAGTTCTCCTTGTGGTTCTCTATCTTTTCCTTATCTCCAGCAAATTCAGAAAAAAACCTTCATATTTAAATATGGTCACTCTACATGAAATATTTACCTGGTCAGATAATGTTTACCTTAGTAAGCATGCACAGGCACACACATTTACTTGCATGCATGCACAGAGTTAATCCTGATTTGAAAACTGTCAGAAATGTGATACCATATAGGCAGTAAAATGTGTGTGGTTATGGTCCCTGCATTACGAACATCTAACTTACAGCATTCCTTCGATATGAACCAAATTATAAAATCCAAGTTACCTACCATGATTCATTATAATGAATGGAAATACTACTGTATTTATATGGCAGAGGAAAATTATTACTGTAAATATCATTATATTATTGGTGTAATGTAATATATGTAATAGTGCATGTGAAATATTTAATTTTATAAATTCTTTTTAATTTAACAATGTGAAAATGAAATATTTTTTATTTTTTCTCACCTGGCAACACTGGCCAGGAATAATGATGCTGCCTTTTTAAGTTGAATTTTATATTCCTGTAGCCTTTCAAGTATTTGAATTGTATTGTGTATATTCTTATTCAGTATCTGAGAATGTGCAATCCCTATTGTACCCCCTACAGAAAAAGCTATTGCGCAAGTGTCATTAATGTTTCATAAAGAGAAAAGTAATAACATTGTAAGAGAAAGTTGATATTATAAAATGTTCTGAGAAGTGAAATGCCGACAAACATTGACGTGATGTGAGGTTACATTCAGTCAACAATTGATACGGTTTTGAAAGAAAAAATGCATCTAATGGATCATGTTTTATTATATTGGTTCAGATTTACACACAAATTCAACTTAAGCACAATTTTGAGAACAAAACTCGTTCAACCACATGTTTTTTAATTAGTAAAAGGTGTCATTACAGATGTTTAGGTAATGATTAACACATATTTTGTTTCACTGCTGGGTTGCAGTCTGCAGCAAACTCTAGTGCAAAGCCCAGCAAACGACAACGACAACCATTGCCTCAAGAGAGCTCTAGTTCCTCAGATGAATCTAAAAATAGTACAGGTGAAAACACTAGAGAACGAGAAAAGCGTCGGTATGCATTCACTTATAACTGTTGTTTGTAATCCAAAATATGTATCTTTTTTAACAAATTCTTTTAACTCTACATTTTAATAATCACTATTAAATAGGTAGTTTACAAATCTGTTATTAATTAATTTTTTTATTGTTTATTGTTATAATTAATAATTACATAAAACTTTATAATTACATCTGTCTAATTAAATTAAAATATTATATTAACTTTTTCAGATTATTATGTAACATTTTTTTTACTGCTATCATTACTAGACCCCAATAGCTTAAATTGGAAAATGTAATAAAATAAAATTTGTTTTTTAAAGAAATGTTTTATTTCACAGCTCAGTGATTTAAAAATAAAATTCAAAGAAGCACAATTGAAGAAGCAGTATTTGAAGAGCCATTCTATTATATATATATATACTTGTTAACATGAAAATGTAGCACAACAAAATTTGATGGAAAAAATTAATAAATCATATTTTTATAACAGTGTTAATTGGGTTGGTCACCACTTTAAACCAACTTTTACTAATACTCACCAGTTTTTTAAATTCTACTTTGTTTTACATATTTTTTTTTTTGTAGCTTGACTGGATGATAACTCTTATATTGGCCAATGACTGATTTACTTCTCTTTTAAATAGTATTGCTTTTCAGCTGTTAATAAACAAACAAACAAAATGCTACTAACAGTAATAAAAATAAATTGCTAAGTTGCAAAAGACAGACTAAAATTTGAATAGAAGACAAAGGAAAAACAATGTTTTACTAACACACCATTGAAAAATAATTATTTTTGATAATGATTCTGTTGGAAAAATTCACTGATTCTTTCAGGAAGATATAATGTTTAAAAACAATCAATGCTTTTGTCAATGTTTCTATAATAATTGATGCTTTTTACCAGGGAGAATAAAGAAATCAACCACTTCATTAACCTCTTGGACACAACATTGCACATGAATAGTGCGCTTAATAAATCTGATGATGAGCCACATCTATTACAGCAGCACTATGAGAATGGACAGCTGGAGGAAAACCCCAGAAAGAATAGCTTGCAATCTGCAGAAGCATTTAAGAGAGACCAGGACAATGCTGTGGCGGAAACTGTACCTGTTGTACACAAATCTGCCTCGATGCCAAGTTTGTGATACTAAATTTAGGTTTTTAAATAAAATTAATACAAATTAAAGTAATTAATACAGCTCTTGATAGTTTTTTGTGCTTTTAAAAGAAATGTCGATAATTAAATTGTTTTGATTTGAAATAATAAAAATGTCAGATATGTTGCTTTCCCCTTAGTTGTATGTCACATATAATGTGAGGCAGTAATACATAAAAGAAACACCAATACAGAGTTAAATATTACTGTGTTGTGCAGACTGAACTTGTAGTATCACTGCAATAAAGATTTAGTTTTAATTTAGCTTTTAGTAGGATGATCTACATTAAGGTTTTAGCTATACTCAGCTACTAGTAGGAGTGCCTCTACTGGTCGAATCAGCTGCATTGAAATTTTGGCTAAACTTAGTGCTAGTAGAATTATCTAAATTGTCTTAGATTAGTAGGTTCATATACATGTTGAATTTATCTACTTGCAGTATCATGCATGTTAAGGATTTAGTTTTTAACTATGCTTAGCTACAAGTAGAATTATGCACTGAGACATTTAGCCACTTGTAGTAGGAATCTGTATTAAGGATGTAGATTTTAACTACTGTTTTGTAATATTATCATTATTAAGGATTAAATTAGTATCAGATGTATTAAGGATTTAGTTTTAACTAGATGCATTGAGAATTTATGCAATTTTAGGTTCATTTAGCTAGATGCATTAAAAAGTTATGTATTTGTAGATTCATCCACATTAGATGTTTGACTTAGCTCAGTCCAATTTTGAATTTAATTGTTAGAGAGAGAAATAGGCCTCAGTAGTAATATTTTGCCAAATTTAATTAATCTTTGCAGGTGTGGAAACATTGTCCAGCACTTCAAGATTAATGGATAGAATTCGCGTACTTCACAAGTAAAATTTGTATTTGTTTCTTTCTCTATTTTATTTTGTATCTCCAATAACCATTTCTCAGTAAAGTAGCAATATTACATTATTTTTAATATTCAATAATCATTTCTTTGTAAATAAATAATAATACCTGTGGTAGAGTAAATTTGACTATCCCTGTTTCTAGACTTAATTCTTATATAAATTGTTAAATTGTCGAAGTGACCCCACCTTGGGCACTCCTTATGATGGTATTTGTGTATGTGTCAGAGTTGGAATAAACAACTCAAGTTGAGAATATGCTAGAAAATGCTGATGCAGTTTAAACCAGTTCCAACTGGAAGAGTAGTTTTTATTATTCAATGGTTAAGATTTATGAGAACGATACCAGCCAATGGGCTGAGATCAAAAGTTTACATGCTGTAGAGAATTCTGTTGTCTAATCACTTGAATTTGGTGTGGAAAGAAGTCTGGTCATGGAAGGCATGCTAACTTAATGGTGAGTTAACTGACTGATTGATAGAGAATGGACTTCGAAATATTTCGTGCATTTTTGCTATTGATATATTATACTTGCATTTTATGTAGAGATGCTTTATGTGAATAGACTATTATTTCTACAGATTGTGAACTAAAATGCTTATATGTAGTATGTTATATATACACTTGATATTGTTTCTAGTGAACCTGTTCATAAACTATTAATGCTGTATTTATTAATTATATGTGTATCGGGCTAATAAATACTGTTGCAGGAAACTGTAAGTTGAGACTTGAATGTAAGAAAAAATGGAGTTGAATAAACTGGAAACTTAGTGTTTGCTCCCTGGTTATATTTTTCAGGGAAAAAGTGGCATTTCCTTGTATTATCTTAATCTCCTGGTTTGCTGATTATAAACCGTTACAACCATGGTAGACGCGCAGAGTATCTACTGCACTTTGTAAGTAAAGAATACACTACACTCTGTTGACTACATTGAGCAATTTCTGGTACAAGGAAGTTACTAAAAATTGCTACAATTGTTGTTCTGCTTGAGGGAGCTGGTATGTTAAGGAAGTCCCAGGTAGCCTTGAGAGAATAGCAATGAATCAGTGTTCTACAATGTGAAGAGGGAATCACATGGAATTGACACTGATAACTGAACAATAAACATGTGGCCGTATTACAAAAAAGCTTGCAAAAGACTATTGAGACAGCACCTAAATCAGGTTATGTACACACTAATATCGCTAATCTCTAATTACTCCATTTCTGTTCTCTGACAAGAACTATCCTGTGATTTGTTTTGACACTAATTTTTTTAATTGTGTTTTAGGATATAAGACTATAGATATAAAATTATTCAAACATGCTTTCGTGGAAATATTGATATCATGTAATCTTTTATATTGTATTTGTTATAAGTATATTTGATTCTTGATTTAATAAATTTATTGACTTTCTTACACATATTCATAACCTTATGTTGGAAAAAAAAGTGGGTGGATGGGGGCTCACTAAATATAGATTAATGACAGATTTGTCTTCTCCTTTAGTAAGAAGTTTTCCACCTATGGAAATATTGTGACAGTAAATGTTTGTCTTTAATATTGTGGAAGAGAGAAAACGTTTACAGTAGAGCACCTGAATATCTGCCAAGTGAGAGAGATTCTCATCACTTGTAGTTAGTTATGGATAATTAATTAATAATAATAATAACAATTAACTAAGTGACATTGGCATCACAGTACCATTATTTTTTATATTCAATAATAATTTCTTGGTAAAGTAGCAATAATACAATTACTTGAATATCCAATAATCATTTATTGGTTAATAAAGAATAATACCATTATTTTCAATATCCAATAATCATTTCTTGATAAATAAACAATACCATTATTTTCAATAACCATTGTGCAGATATCAGTAAAGGGCAATCACTAATGTTTATCAATTTATTACAAGTTTTTTTCTTCACATCTCCAGAGACTGTGTACAGGGTGTGGGATACCAACTATTGAAGAAAGCTAGCGACATTATGAACCACATTGAAGAGGATGAAGTTGAAGTTAGTATATGAGCACAATTAAGATTTAGATGATTAATTTCTTTGAAAGATAATTTTCCATCATACAGCAAGATGAATAGATTATGGAAGTATATTTTTTTGTAATGAATATAAACCAGAGCTTAAACTGACCCACATAATCTTCCCAGGGTTATTGAAATAGAAAAATGAAGAGTCTACCACAGCAAGTCCTGTGAGTGATGTCCCTTTATTAGTGTTTTGTCAAAATAGATCTGCTGTTTAGTTTTATTGAGGATGTCAACAATCTCCTATATTTTGCAGACTGGTTCTTGCTACTCATATTATCCTCTTATCTGTCTGTGAGTTAAAGTAAAGTAAAATGCACTTGGTTCTCTTAGAAGGAAAGGGAAGGGTGCATGAAAGCAATTATTGATTTATTGTATGAGGGTGGCCTAGATCATTGAGCGAAGGATGCAAGAAAGCAATTATTGATTTATTGTATGAGGGTGGCCTAGGTCATTGAGTGAAAAACAATAGGATCAAGAGAGGATCAAGCCAAATATTGTGTGTGTGTGTGAGAGTGAATGAGTGAGTGCATGTGAGCTTGAACATTATACAAATTACTTTTGAATTTAGTCTCTGGCACCAAACCATTGAGTTTGATGTTACCTACTGACAACACCAGAGGTGTCAAGTGACTTCTGGGGAATGGGTTTTGTCTTCCTATCTACACCAGTCCCTATAGCAAAGACAGTTTTTCAGTTGTTGAAGAAAATTTAGGAACCATTGCTGCATCTAAATTGCAACATACCATCCTCTTTCATGTAGTGAACAGCACACAGGGTAAGACTTCATGCTTCTCTGTGAGAATAATGAGCCTTACCAGACCAGAGATACTTACCACCTGTGTGATTCATGTCATTGGCCAAGTTTTGATTGACATTTTTCCTCATAAGCAGCTTCCCAGAGTGCCCTTAGTCCTTTGACTGTGTATACATTTGGGATGAGGGGTATGTGTACGTAGTGCATGCATGCATTGGAGTAGGAGGTTGCTTTCTGAATTTGTTTTTACATGGGGACCTGGTCTACCTCCAAAAAATTCTTTACACATTAACCTCCTGGAGAAGTTGGCAGTCTTCTTGGCCAGTGAACAGACTATTGTAAACAAAGCTATCATGGCAGTTTCATAAAACTTTATATGTATACCTGTGCATGCATGCCTATGGGTTTGTGTGTGTGCCAGTCTTATGTGTACCTAATGTGTGTGCCATTGTTAATGTTTACCTGATGTATGTACCAGTATTATTGTGTAAATGTGTTTGTGTGTACCATTATTAGTTGTACTCGTGTTTGTGTGTGTACAAGCATTTGTATATACCTTTTCTTATGTGCATATCTATGTTCGAAAAGAGTGCATAAATTAATTTTTGTATGTGCTAGTTGGCCCATATACTAGAGTTTTTCAACATATGTCTGTTTTATACAGTCATTTATTGATGTAGATGACCCAGATACCAGAATCTTTAAGTATATGAATCTGTTTTATACAATCATTGGTGTATGTCTAGCAAACTATGTACTAGAACCTTTCAATATTATATGTCTGTTTTTCACACCCATTTGTTTATGTTAGATAATCCATATAATAGAAACTTTCAATATTATATCTGTTTTGTATAGCCATGTATTTATGTTAGATGATTCAACTAATAGAATCTTTCAGTATTATAAATCTGTTTTGTACAGCTGTTTGTTTACTCTATGACTCAAATGTTAGAATCTTTCCGTATTAGAAATCTGTTTGTACAGTCATTTGTTTATTCTAGTTGGCTCAAATACTAGAATCTTTCAGTATTATAAATCTGTATTTTGATTTGTTTATTCTAGATTGCTCAAATACTAGAATCTTTCAATTTTTTATAAATCTGTTTGGCTATTTGTTTATTCTAGATTGCTCGAATATTAGAAACTTTCAGTATTATAAATCTGTTTGGCCATTTGTTTATTCTAGATTGCTCAAATACTAGAATTTGTCAGTGTTGGAAATCTGTTGTTTTTTCAAAAGCCATTTGTGCTAGATGATCCAAATAGAATCTTTGAGTAATATAAATCTGTTTATATAGCCATTTGCTCTAGATGGCTCAAGTACTAGAACCTGTCAGTATTAGAAATCTGTTTTTTTGTTTTTTTTACAGCCATTTATAGTAGATGACCCATATATAAAATCTTACAGTAATATAAATTTGTCTTGTCCATTGTCCAACCATTTGTGCTAGATGGACTCAGATTTAGAATCTTGCTGCTTTGTACAGCCATTTTATTAGATATATTTCAGTATTCTTTGTTTTGTAAAGCTCTTTGTGTTAGATGCCCCAAATACTAGAATCTATTCAATATTATCTATCGTTTTTGTCCAGTCATATGTTTAGAGGCTAGTTGATCCAGTACTAGAATCTTACAATTTATTTATCTTTGTACAGCCGAAGTTGATGGAACTGCTTGGAAAGGAAAAGTTTGATGAGTATGCTGGCAAAATTTGGCAGCTCAAATTCTGTGAAGAGTGTTTGTTTGTGTCTCCACCATAAGATGTTTGCATCAAGCTTCACTGTTGAAAGATAAGAGTGCTTCTGATGACACCAGCATTGAGAAACATGACACACTGATGACTGTAAACTGTAAAGAGCTTTATTTAAATCACAGTATTGAGAAATTTTCTCAAAACCAGTATGCTAATACTCAGAATTTGTAAGAGACTTCCTTAAGCCACAGTTCTGAGTTGTGACACACCAGTGCATGTAACTTGTAAAACTTTATTAACTACACTACTGAGAAATCATGACTTTATTAAGCTACACTGCTAAGAAATCATATGCACCAATGAAAGTAGCTTGTAACATTTTTTAGCTACCTTATTGAGAGGTCAGGACACTGATGCATCTAGATTCTAAGACTTTATTAAGTAATAACTCTGAAAATGTCACTGTACACAGTACTGAGAAAGTCATCATCATTTCATGATTCAGATCACTGAGACCTACAGAGAAGAGTCTTACACATAATAAAATAGAATTATAGTGTTAACTATTTCTTTGACAATCATCACTCCTATTCAAGAGACTGAATGTTAATGCCTGTCTGCATTTTGTCAGGTGAAAAATAGACAAACAAGTGGTGACTGGTTTTAAAAGTTCAGCTATCTGTATATTCTTTTGGTTCTTTTGTGCTGGACTGTCTTACGGTTGTGAAGCAAATTTTTTATTGTGTGGAGAATTTTTTTTAACAGCACTGAGGATTGGGGAGGTAATGGTGCTGTTGATTTAAAGGGAGGTTAATCAGCAACACAAAATTGAAGTTGTGACCTTATCTCCAAACGATTTTGTAAATTGAACTGGCAAAGTAAAATATATTTTAAGTAAATTACTAAGTTATAGAAGAATAAATATGATTTGACTGTATTGTCCTCAATTTTAAGTGATAATCTCTAATATAACTTAATTGTGCAAGTGTTCTTTTTTTAAAAGCTACCCACAGAATTTATTCACTCTATTTTAAAAAATAATTCATGTGTGATGCAACATCAACATAGTTTGGAGAAACTTCGTGATGCAAGTAGAACATTGTAAGATGAGTGTGAAGCATAGTACTGCATGTGCATGCTGGGATTATTATTATACTCGTGGAGTGGTACAACATATTTAGAGAATAATAGTATGCGTACGCTTGTCAGGCACACTTGTAAAAGTTTAAAGGTGCTCTTGTCTCATTCTTAAAATGTGTAGTTTTTTTTTGAAAGTGTAAAGATTTTATGATTATTTCCAGTGTGATTGTATCAATCATACATAAAATAGAAGTAGATCGAGCCTTACATATCACTATCACTCACTAGGTGAAAACTGGCAATAAAGTACTGTTTTAATTTTACCATTCATTTGGGTTTGAGCTTTGGATGAGTGGGGAAAAAATAGTGCTACATTAAAATTAAATAAAATATTGTGCATATCTTAAATAGAACTAGACTACTTTGGCTTAGTGTTATATGTTTGCACTTAAGATATATATTGTAAATAATCATATTACTTCTGTAATATTTGTGTGTCAGGTTGCATCAAGTGTTGTACAGGAATATTTTTATGACAGTTTTGCACAGATATTAAATGTTTTTAATTTTACTTGGTATATTTATTTGTTATATGTAAATAGACAAAAATATTTCTTAACCATATAAATACATTTCTTAATGTATATTGAGAAACTTAAAAAGATTTTATAACATTTTAAGCAGGACTTTTTCCTCACCTAAATTTTCCTTTGTGTTTTTTTACCCAATTGTTTTTTACTGATCTGTCTGTATAGAACAATGCAGGTTTCCAGGAACTGCCAATCTTGTAAAAATTGTGGGAAAAAAACAACTTTTGATTTAAATCAGTGTTGAGTCTTTGAACCATACTTTTTGAATCCTTTATTGCAGAGGTCCCCAGAGTTTCAGATAAATATCACAAAGCATTTTTGATATGATACATGGGCCATAAAAAACCATAACCAACTCTTAGCAGAACTGTTTATTATCTTAGTCTAATGTGTAGCAAACATTTACTGCAGGGAAGTTACAAAATTTGAAGCAATGATGAAAAAGAGTAAGTTGTTAAATTGCATTATTCTGAGTGCCAGATCTACATTTTTTTTTAAAAAAAATTCAAAAGTCCAAACTCTTTGCAGTGACACACATTGTATTGATAAACAACACAAATATGTACTGTATATCTGGAAATGCATTTGTAAGATATGAGGTTTGGTGGTGGGGTACTTGGAGAAACAGAGGCTCCTTTGTTAATCAGGTGGTGGGATGATAAAATGATAAAGAGGAGCGATTGAGAGACCCTTTGATATACCAAGGGTCTTAGCCACATCAATTCACCTTAAACCTCGAGATAAAAAAATGTTAAGAAAATTTAAAAAAAAAAATACAATAATGTCTAAAGAAAGGTAAAAATCTGCAAAATTAACTGAGAAAATGGTTGAATATTTATACTATAGAAAAAAGATGTAAAATAAAGGGTAGTTCCAACATATGACCAAATCGACTTCTAACCGTTCTGTTGGAACTGATTGCAGTTGTAAGTTGACGACTAGCTGTAAACCATCTGCTGCTTACTTCACAAAATAAGTTAAAAGTAAAGAAAAAATATGTCACAAGCAAAGCTAACTTCATTTGATAATAATAAATATAACAAAGTACGAATCTTGTGGTGTTTTTTTTTTTGTGGGAAATTATCAAATTGATTTTATGGCAATGATGTGGCATTTAAAGTTTCAGTCATATCCAGTTTAATAAATGTGTTTCTAGTTTCCTAGTTAAAGGGTATTTTTCAGGCCTTTAAGTTGCTGTGAATAAAATAAATCAATCCACATACATTTAACTGTTATGATAGATTTAAATTTAGTAAAGGTCTCTTTTATTCGTTTTTAACAAGTAAAATGTTAGCTGCCTAGTTCAGAGCTGAATCATTGCTTGATTTGAAAATCAGAGTAATTTACCCAAACGTTTTGTTAGCCTTCAGTTTCATAAGATTTGAAGTAGATTTGTATGTATGAAAAAAATGAAATGGATGGCAGAATTTACTCAAGTCATTTTATATCTATTAAGAAAATCTCAGTCTATTAAATAATTGTGTTGATTTATTTTTCGGAGACTCAGAATCCTAAAAGCATAATTGTTTATATTTATAACTGATCAAGCCAAAGAGTTTTGTTTGAAATGATGGACTTATAAACAAGCATGAGTAGCTGTATCTATCTGTACTAAAAAGGAAAATCACAGCACACCATTGCAGATTAATTAATTTTATGGATAAATTTTAATTGTAATTTGTTGACTGCATTTCAGATATATATATCAAAAGTAAGCACACGTGAACACATTCTCATGTATATCAGAAGTAGATAGTTAATCACATCTTCAAGAACATTAGCAGTAGAGACGTAATCACATCCGTTAAGTAGATTAGCAGTAGACATGTAATCATAGCCTCAAATATATTAGTGGTAGACGTAATCACATCAAAACTAGTCACAAAAATTGATCTTCTAAAGTAGTCACCTTATTGTGTACAATAAAATCTGTAGTATCATACACTACAATTCTAATATGATCATAAGTGGGCTGTCATATTTTTTGCCAATTATGCTAGAAATAAAAATCTTCAAAGACAATCATAGCTATTAATTCCATCACATGTTCATTTCATGCAATATTATATCATTGTGTTGTTGAAGTAGTGGCTTTTAAAGCTATTCTCCCCTGAATCATTTCTTAAATTTATTTTTTAATGTATATTTAAATGTTCAAGACAATTTTCCTTTAATACAAAGTCCTTTGATACACAAAAGGTTGTTGTTTTTAACAAGATTGGTTTGAAATGGAAAATTTTCATATAATTCCTTAAAATTATATATGACCCTGCATTTAGTTCCAGATTATCATGTTATAGTGGGGTTTACTGTTACATGCAATCTTATTCTTATATATATATATATTTTGACATGAATCACAAGTAGTCAGATTTAAATATTCAAAATGCACTGCAGAACCAGTTGCAAGCAATCATAACCTCATGCATCAGCAATCATTTGCAATCACACCCTTATGTACATCTGAATTAATCACTTACAATCACACCCTTATGTACATCTTAAGTAATCACTTACAATCACACCCTTATGTACATCTGAAGTAATCACACCCTTATGAAGTCATCACTTGCAATCATACCCTTATGTACATCTGAAGTAATCACTTACAATCACACCCTTATGAAGTAATCCCTTGCAATTACACCCTTATGTACATCAGAAGTAATCACTTGCAGTCATACCTTTATGTATATTTGAATTAATTACTTGCAATCACACCCTTATGTACATCTAAAGTAATCACTTGCAATCACACCCTTATGTGCACCAGAGGTAATCATAAGCAGTCACATCTTCAGTCATCAGAAATAGTCACACAAATATCATAAGAGGACACAAGCAGTCGCAACTTAAAAAATTATAAAAAATAGAATTACCCATTCTCATGTTCATTATATGCAGTCATTTACAATCTCAGCATATACATCAGAAGTAATCACCAATATTTAGATTTTGACAGACATGAATCACAAATGGTCTGATAAATTGTACTTCAGAATGTGCATCAGAAGTAGTCAATGATAGAGAAATCTTGACAGATATGAATCGTAAATGGTATGATAAAATATACTTAAGAACCTATGTATCAGAAGTAGAGAAATTTTCACAGAAATTATTCACAAGAAGAATCATTAGAAGTAAAGAAATGTAAATGGCTTTCTATAACTAAGGATTTCAAACCTATAACAATCAAATAGACATTTGAAGTAATGAAATGGTATACCTGATTTGCATGGCTTCCAATAACTAAGGACTTTAAACTTAACAGTTCCCAAGTGGTTTAAAAGTAAATTGTGACATATAGTTTTCTGATGTAATGCAAATACATCAAAGTAATTAAATGACACCTGATATCTGATAAATGTCAAAAGTAATTAAATGATACCTGAAATATAAGTAATCAAATTAAACCTGATAAACATAGAAAATAATTAAATGAATCTTGATATGCATGAACAGTAACTAAATTAAATGTGATGTTCATCAGAAGCAATCAAATGATACCTCATATATATCAGAAGTAATCAAATGATACCTCGTATACATCAGGAGTAATCAAACAATACCTCATACATATCTGAAGTAATCAAATTATACCTCGTATACATCAGAAATAATCTAATGATACCAGATTTACATCCAAAGTAATCAAATTATACCTGATATACATCAGAAGTTAATGTCTAGCGTGTATATATCTGATCTTAACATGAAAATCAAAGTATCCTTAATACATTGAGCTTCAACTTATTTTCAGTTTTAAGTCAGTAAATATGCTAATGGCAATATTAGCAAAATGAAGTTATTGTGCTAAAAAATGAAATATTAATACAACTGGTTTTTGACTTACAGTCTTTGCAACTAACAACTGATCAACTTTATGACTGCAACCCAACTGCGAATATGCAGCACATTTGCAAGATAATAAGGATTGGTGGGAGGGGTACTCAGGGGAACAGAGGCTCCCATGTTAATCAGGCGGAGGGATGATAAAGAGTCCCTTTGATTAACCGCCAAGAATAATCACATAAGTTTGCTTTGAACCTCATGGTTGAAAGCATTAATAAACGTTTTTATTAATCTTCCCCATTGAAATATTCAATTTTTCTACATGTTGTAGTAAGAAATATCAATACTGTACACACAAACAGCAGGTGCAGACTTTACCATGTTACATTAAATGTATGTGTAAAAAAATTATATAAAATAAAAAGTAGTCCGACAAACGATCAAATCGACTTCCGACCATTCTGTCAGAATTGATTGTGATAGTAAATCGATGAGTAGCTGTATTTTAAAGATACAGGATCAGGGGAAAGTGTCACAGCATGAAGTATCTTGAAATAAAAATGCAAAATAGAAGTTACTTAGCCAAACTGAAAAATGTAATTGATCTGAATAATTTCTTTTACATCCTTCCCATCATACTTTGTACAGGGATTCCAGTAAAGCTAAGGCATTCAGTAAATCAACATTCATAGTCAAAATGATTTTTTTTTTATAAAAAAAAAGCTTTCTGAAAAGCCAGCATATTTCACAATGCACTGGCACCCTCCATTTTCTACATTCACATTCTCTCTGTAGATAAACAATTAGTAAATATATTTGCATAAGACTACTTTGTTGAATAACTGTCTTATTTAGCTAAATTAAAACATATAATACTTTAAACCTTGTGGCCATGGATAAAAAGAGTTTACACACCCCCACCCCCCCACCCCCAGTTTTTTACCATTTTTATTTATCACCAGAAATGAGAGTGATTATTATCATTCCTTATGTAGATATTTGTTTTAACTACAGCACTCAGGGAGTAAAATTTGTATATTTTGAAAATATGCATCGATAAATGATGACTAGATTAGATTTTAACTAGAAGTGAGCAATTTATGATGGTTTAAATTGCTGATACTTTTCATGATGGAAAGTTTGGTTATGTTTGCTTCAATCAAAATGGTAAATAAAAATTATTACATTTTTAAAAATTAAAATCAGTAGTGTAACTTCGAATGCACTCTCACCCTCCATTTTCTACATGCACATTCTCTCTCTCCTCCAGAGAATAAGCCTGCCATGCATACTCTGAGAAAATTTGATTATGTGTATATTTTTCAAGTTTTATGTAGATTTTCGAAGGAACAAATATTGGGCCCCTTTTTTGAAAGGCCACCCAGCATTGCAGGGGTTGCTGGAGCAGTAGTTACACCACTGATTAAAGTAAATGAACATATCACCAATGAATTATGCAATGTATTAATTTACAGTGCTTAAATATTTATGCTTTACTCAATGATCAATTACTTTATTAAAAATGTAATTATTATATGTTATTCATTTTTGCTAAATCATATTTGGATAATTTGCCTTTATAGATATAATTACATCAGATCACTATGGTAATTTGTATTCATGTAATTAGTTAAATGTATGTGTTTGCCCCAAAGAAAAGTTTGAATTGAATGCAATGTTGCAAAATTATGGTACGGAACAGGGCATTATGTTTATTTTAAAAACATTTTCTGAGACATCCCACTTATATTTCATGCAAGATTTTAGAAATAATTTGTATTTGTACTTGATGTAACATAAAGATAGAAAACTCAATAACAGTATTGTATTTTTCAAATAAAGTTTATTTCATTCATACATTTTATTTCATCCATTCAGTTTAAAAAAAGAAAGGGACAAAGCAAATACTTGCTTATGAAACATACACCACAACATCCACCCCCAATTCTCACATACATAAACTTCATTCTTGGGTTGTGTAGTAGTAAAAATGTTTCCAGTTAAATGGTGTGTTGATCTCTAAAGACAGCTGCTCATAAATATCTCATGTCTGACAACAGGCATTGCTTCTCTACAAACTGTATATCCAGACAGCTCTGAAGACAGCAGCCAAAAATAAATAACTCTCTTGAAATGCCAGGCGACATTTCAAATGCCTTTAGTTGTTTACAGCTGCAAAGTGCATCCCTAGAGGGACACCTTAACCTTACATAACACTACGAATAAAATGTAAAGTTTTTAAAATCATTAAAAAAGAGAGAGAGAAAATTACAATACTTTAATTTCCATTGAAATATTGGTTTCTGAATCATTAACAAAGGATTTTTACATTTAAAGAATAATATATTTTTCTACACTTTATTATACTGTTAAATCTCTGATGTCAGCTGAAAGATACACTAGTCATGACTTTATTGTAAATTTGTAAAACTTAGCATAGTTATGAGATTGATCCAGAGCCAAATTTATTGTTTCTTTCCTCTATTATATATATATTCTGCTTCATATATGAGAGAGAGTTTAAGTCAATGGAGTGGACAGCAGTTGTTTTAAAAATTAAAAATAAATTATATTGTTTGGTCCATAAACTAGCCAAGTAATTCCCACATTACTACAACACCGCAATTTCAAACCACCCTGATGCACTTTAGAAGTATCCTTGGTTTGACCTTGCTGTGGAACACTCTAGAATTGATATCTATCTAAATTTACCCAAACATACTTAAGAAATGGTGAATCTTTGTACTCACCCAGGCATACTTTAGATTTGATGAATATATGAACTCATACCAATGTAATGTTAAGATTTATGTTTTCTGTAATCTTTGTAGTCTGAGAGTTAATTAGAACATCAATTTTTCAGATTCAAAATTATCAAACAATTTTTAATAATAATTTGCACATCACATATCTATTACAAATATATAATGGATCTAGCATTTCAGACATAAATAATTGTCTTTTTAATAAGTAAATAAATAAAGATCAAAGCCCACTTTGTATTTTAGAAGCAAACTGTTAAAAAATATTAAAGTTATTTTACATTTCAGGAGCACACTACTCGTAAATACCAAAGAGAACAGCACAGCTATCTTAATTTCAGGAGCAAACTATTCATAAGCACCAAATTTATTTTGAATTTCAAGAGCAAATTAACAAACAGCAAAGTTCTCTTAATTTCAGGAGCTAACTACTCATAAGCACCACAGTTATTTTGCCTTTCAAGAGCAAATTATTTAACAAACGCCATGATTCTTTTGATTTTAGAAGCTAACTGCTAATAAATTACTAACAAATACTAAAAACTAGCATTTCCATTCCAAAGAAACTACTAACAGAAAAAATATCTTTTGTATTTCAGAAGGGGAAAAAGAACAACCCAACCATTAACCAAAAGTCTCTTATTCCAGAAGCAAATAACAGCAAGTTCTCTTGCTGAGGATAAACTTCTAACAAGTACCAGTTCTCTTACACTGCAGAGGCTGATTTCTAATTAAGCCAAAAGTTACTTTAAGATAAATAAGAAATACAAATTTTATTTTTTATTTCAAAAGCAAACTCACAAAGATGTATTTTGATTTTAGGAACAGTCTACTAAGATTATTTATCTTGCATTTCAGAAGCAAAACTACTAACAAAGATCAAACCTTTTTATTCCAAGAGCAAACTACTAACTAAAACTACTAAAAAGACGTGTTCTCTTCCATGAACTACTCTGAATGATGGAGTGCCTCCCCAAAACTGACGTATTCATAGCACATGATGAAACAGTACAAAACAATTCTTTATAGATTTATTTTGTTGTCAAATAGCAGAGTCTCGATTATCCAACTTTGATTAACCTGATGTTCAATTTTTTTTTTAATGTGGTGAATGTGGCACTGCCTTATATCCACACAGTTCATCTATTAAAAGTATTATAAATGCAATTTCTTTTTCAGTACAGTTTCTTGTATATTTTGGCAGTATTGTAAATTTATTGAAATTAAAAAATACAAATGTATACTAAACTGAGTTCATATCTCTATTAGTCAAATGTACAGTAGATATCTTCATTAGTTTTCCTTTATTATTTGATATTTCCTGTTTAACAGACTTCCAATATCATTGAATAATTGTTACCCTATTGGTGTTATTATATATATATATATATATATATATATATATATATATATATATTAAAATCAAGACATCAGAAAAGTTCTTTTATTCTCATAATGCCTGTCAAAAGACAGCATTTGCACCATATGCTCAGAATGCTTCATGCATTTTTAACCGCTCTGTTGTGTTTACACTTTTTCTTCCCAAGGCTGTCAAAATGAATTGGCATTATTTGACAATACTGAAGCCCAGTAAAGCATACATTCAAACTGTTTCCATACAAAATGTTTTATTATTATTATTCTGTAAGTCTAAGATGTTTTAAAAATTTTCATGTAGGTTTCTTTGTCTCTGTCTTTCTTTCTTTTGGTACTGTTTCTTATTGCTATATGGACTGTGAAGTTTGGGGTTTAATTTTCTTTCAGACTTTGCTGCTTGGAAGAAACTCATTAAGCAGAAGTAGAAGTTTTGAATGAAATTCTAGATGACAAAATCTGAGAATAATTCTGATGTGATCATGACACTGTTATATGTTGGGATGAAGTTCATTTGTCCTTTTATCAAAATGTGCCCTCATGGAAAATACACGGCACACACCCATGAAATAATCAAGCTATGACTATTTCACAAGTGTTAAAACTTGCAAGAAAAGAGGAATTTCTGTGGTAGCTCAATGTTACAGAAACCAAAATGCTGAATATGCAGTAAAGTGAAGCCCAATGTCTCTGGCACTAAAAGCTTGTAGTCTCTGAGTGAACACATTCTGTCTTATATCTTGCAGTTCCCATTTTGCTCACAATGAGCGGTTCACATTTCAGGGGTACTAAATAAGCATACTGCTAATATGACTAAATCACAAAATGTTAGTCATAGTGTTAATCAGACTTTTTGTCTTGGGCAGTACTTATGTTCTACTGGTCTGGTAACTTGTTTCGATCATGCTTTGACTAATGCTGTCTCCAATGCTTCCAGTTGTTTTTGTGATCAGTCTAATTCTGTTTTCTCATTTTGGTTGCTGCAAACCTGTCAATGTCATCCAAACTAAGAAGAGACAATCCTAGTTCAAAGTTCTGCAGAAAAACAAGGAAAAATATTTCAATTAATCAAAACTTAAAAGAATATTAATTATCCTTTTATTAATGGCTCCCTTTTAATGTATATTCACCATTCCCGTATTTAAATCATCAATGATCAGGTAATAATTACCATGAGTACCCTTTATTTATTTTTTTTAAATCCACAGTTCCTAAATGTTTCTGAATCATCAATAAGTGAGGAATTATAATTCTAATAATGTATACAAAGTATTTTCTCCTTGCTTCGTTCATTTTTTCATAAAGTTTTCTTTGTTTTTCGCGTTTGGTGTTTCAAATGGATTTCTTAGAATCATCAAGCGACTGTGAGGAGTTTACTGGATTCAATTTATCGGATAATGAGGTAAGAGAAGTTGATTTTGAATCAGATGATAGGATTAGAAGTGACATTAGTGTCAGTAGCGTGCACATGTAGCATCTTTCAAATTTTGGAGAGAGAGTGTCAGATTCTGAGGATATCGAAGAGGAGTAGAGGGAAGGGGTATTTGGAGACACACATGGTTGGAATAATAGTACTTTAGCACTGAATATATCGGAATTTATAACAGAAATGGGGCTGAATGTGACTGTAACTAATGATAGTACTCAGCTGCTTTCTTCTACCAGTATTTCAAAGAAGAAACATTTGACAAGATAGTGGAATAAACGAACGAGTACACACGTCCGAAAATCACGGAAAAACCAAAATGGCGATCCAGGTTGGAAGGAAACTAATTTTTCTCCATTTTACAATTCAGAATTTCAAAATGATGATCAAATACTTTTACTAAGTGTGATGCTCAAGAGTCACTCTTGCATAATGGAAAGAAGATTAATGTAAAGGTGTAGATAACCATTCATTTTTCACGTTTCTTCATGAGCTAAGATGATATGGATAGAGTAACGGACTCATGGTCTAGGGCTGAGAGTGAGTGATTCTGACTGTCAATTTCCAGCCAGAAGCTTAAGTATGAAGCTGCAAATGTGACTGAATGACGAATGGTGGCTGGAGGGGTGAGATGAGTGACATCTGACTGGAGAGATGGTTTTTGACCGGAAGCTTAAATATGTAGTTGCAAACACGACTGAATGACGAACAGTGGCTGGAGGGGTGAGATGAGTGATTCTGGTTAGCTGACACATGAAGTTATTATAAATAGCCAGTCAAACTCTTTTTCAGTACTTGCGATCATTATTCGAAGTCCGTTCTAAAGGCAGACTGTGAGCCATGGTGAGCTGTCTGGTACAATATGTGAGAATGAACTTAGGATAACCTGTATATTAGAATTATAGTTTCATGTATAGGATTTAGAACGATTTTGTTCCTTGATCTAGATATATTGTATTTTTGGGTTGATTCATTTGATACATATAAGTTAAATTAACTATGTATTACTGTATATGTGACTCTGTTATAGATCAATTGGATTTATAACAGGTGTATCGAGTGAAGTGTGTATGAGGGCTAACAATTCTCTTGCAGTCACATAAGTTGAATGACTAGAGAGAGAGAGAGAGTGTTGAAAATGATATATACTGAATTAAAGCGTCACACTTGAATATTCTAGGGCATGCCTTTTTCTTGTTCTTCGGGATCCTCAACGTTGCTTCCTCGTCTTGAGAGATTCCCTATGATCGACATATGAGTTGTCTTTGTTAATATCTACCGCAGAGACTACAATGTGGTGAGAATGGAGACACCAACACGTTGTCGCTCCTAATGTCAGCTGAGTTCAAGAGTGCTTACTCATGTTCTACATATACGAGTTGAAAACAAACCCTGGTGCCAAATTGACTTTTAAAGTTTTATGAACTGTCTGTGTGATGTAACACACATGTTTTCTACAAAGCAACACAAGGTGGCCCAACAGAACAGGTCATGTGCTCAGTCAATTTATCTGCTATCTTTTTCTTTTCTAGCTCTATGAAAAGAACTCTAAAACTTAAATAGAGATTGTTTCCTCGAAGTAGTGATTGTCAATACAGACTGTATATAAGAGAGACTTGAACATTTATTTAATAGTGTATATATATAAGTGACTGTTTCAAATCTTAGTTGTATTTATTTGTGATATGTTTACTTTTTATAATAAATCTTTATAAATAAATCTTTATTTTTTTAATCCCTTCTTATTATGTTAATTGATACGTGTCTGGAGTAGTCAGTGGGTGGATGGGGGTGTGACAAGTTAGTGATTGGATGAATGTTAGCAAGTTGATGAAATACGTTATTCCTTAAGCAAGAAATTCCACCTGCAAACAGATAATTATGTGTCAATAGTATGTTTACTTACAGTGGTGTATGGATGTGAAATTCATATGGGAAACTAACTTAATATTTAACCACTGATGAATGATTATTCATTATTAAATGATAAGATATTATAATAATAATCATAATGGAGGCAGGATGTATTATAGCGACACACTAAGGTGCTATTTTCCTATCACTAGTATCAGACTGGTATTTAATAAATAATTAACTGCCTCTATAATTTAAAAGAAATAAAATCAATTATTTTGAAAACTCGTACTTGCATGACACATAAAGAAATAAAAGCCATTGCTGAAAATGTTTTTATAATTTCTCTTTTGAAGTTGAAAAGCAATTCAATTAATGAAAAATATGTTTTTGAAATATACATTTTATAATTTATTTTTGTTTACTATTTTATTTCCTGTTGACATTAATAATAGTACTCAATAAAACCTAAGGGAGAATTCAAACTTTTAAAGTTGTTTATTTATCTTACATTTTTGTCATTGTAAAACAATGAATTACTTTAGATAACTCTCAAACAAATTATATTTATAATAATGAATTTCATCCCTTTTTAAATGCCATTTTGTCAGCAATGCATGGATATTAGAATCTGTGACAACAAATAAAATGATTTATAACTAAGCTGTCAGAAACTGAATTGTTTAAATTTTTATGCAAATAAATTTTTTTTAAAGTTTATTTCTTCAACAACACATTTACCTATATTTACATTTTGCCTGATTCCCCCCCCCCCTTTCCCCAAGCTACACATAAAATAAAAATATGTACAAGTAGCAAAAGTTAAAGAAAAATATGTCTTAAATCTAGATAATCTTAGAAAGTAAACACTTTATAAAAGTACTGAGAGTAACATCCTTATGCACTGTTTTTTCCAAGGAACAGCCTTTACTTACTGCAATACAAGATTTCATAAACCACAGGCAGGTAACAAAGAATTATTATAATTTGGTTTTTGTAATCTGCAACTACAAGACATTAGCAAAGTGTTGATTATATAAACAAATTGTGAAGCGAGTACATGTATTTACATACATGAACAGAGCATAACTTCTGAACTAAAGAGAATGGTTAAATATGATTACAATATGCTAATGCTGGTCTTGGCACCTCATAGAAATATAAGTTAAATATAAGTTAGTCAGTCAAAATAAGAAATAGTTTTTTTTAAGATCTTGGCACCTCATAGAAATCTTTTCTTAAGTTAGTCAAAATTAGAAATAGGTTTTTAAGTCGGTCAAAACAGTTTTTAAGTTAGTTAGTCAAAGTAAAAAATTGGTTTTTAAGTTAGTAAGAATAAAACTGGATTTTTAAGTTAATGAACTTAAAGAAGAAATATGCTTTTAAGTTAGTCAGTAAAATACAAAATGAGTTTTTAAATTAGTAAAATTAAGAAATAGGATTTTAAGTTAGTAAAAAATAAGAAAAGCATTTTTAATTAATCATTAGTAATGAAGAAAATAAAAATTAAGAAATGGGTTTTGTTAGTTAATCATTAAAAAAAAAAGAAAAACAAAAACGTGTTTTTTAAGTCTGTTTTTAAATAAATCAGTAAAATATTTGATATGGGTTTTTAATTTAGCCATTAATAAGAAATCAGTTTTTAAATTAAAAAATTGTTTTAAGTTAATCAGTAAAAATAAGAAATAGGCTTTAAAATCAGTAAAAATAAGAAACAAGTTTTTAAGTTAGTCGCCAAAACATGAGGGAATAGCTTTTAAGTTAGTCTGTAAAATATATGATGTTCATATTGAATGCCAACATTTTTAAACACATTTACTTCTATTATTGATTTATTCTAATTATAAAACAGAGTTTAAGTGTGGGTAAATATGTAAAAAAATAATTTTTATAAAATATGGAATTACAAAACTAAGGAATAAATTCTATTTACTAAATTTAAATAAAATATTAACAGTAAACCTAACCTTTCTAAACTCTGCCAGGACTAACTCAGCATCTTTTTCTTTAAAGTGGCGACGGAGGAAGGAGTGAAGTTTTTCCCAGACAGGTGGCAAAGACATTGGCACAGTTTGATTTCCTTGTATTGGAGAGGGTCTATCTGTTGATAACTTTTTCACAATTAATGTCAACCTTGCTCCATCCTGGATGTTGTAATCTCCAAGATACTTCTCATCTACAAATGTAATCATTAACAGTTACTTTACTCATAAATAGAGAATTAAACAGTATTTGTACTTTAAATGACAACTTTGACCCCTGAATAATCATCCTATTCTACTTTTAAAAGAAAGAAAAAAATAACCTATGAAGACGTTTGCATGTTTTGGATGTAAATTACAGATATTTTCTCAGGAAATAGAGGGAGTCCACTGCACTATTATAAGTACCCAGAAGACTCAGTGCATAAAGATCCATTCCATTACTTAGAAGATATGTATTCTCATTGTAATTTGTATTAATACACTTATTGTCAAGTGAAAGAGTTACAAAAGTAAAATGACTGCAGAATTGTTCTAAACTTCTAGTGTTAAAAATGAACACACATGTAATAATAATAATATTAGAAACCTCCCAGATAATACTGTTAAAGGGCTTCTGAATATATAGTATTAGTACATTCCTGGATACAAGATTAAAAAGTATTCTTAAGCTATTATTTTATAAAATAAATGAGCAATTTAAGGACCTCAACATGTTATTGCATGTAAATTTAACATTTAAACATGTATTTAAAGGATAAATCTGTATACAGAGCTATAAGTGTAGAGTGTGAAAGATTCTCACTTTAGAAAAAACTGTTTCTGAACATACACAATCAAATCTCACCAGCTAGTTATCGGTACACTTTGTATTGAATGCATCAATAATTTTAATTAACGAGGATTCAACAAACAAACATACCTGAAAGAGCTTTTCCCTGGTGTAACAACTTTTGGTCTGCAACTGGGATGGACAGTAAAGTGTTTACTTGCTCCTTCAGCTCACTTACCATGCTGCTGGGTGATACCTATGCCAAAACAATTTATATATATATATATATATATATTTTAGTTTATATTATCTTTCATGTAACATTTATCAGATTTATGTTCTCTCTCTCTCATACACACAAACACATACTATCTTTATCTTATAGACTACTTTGTTTATTGAAATTAAAATAAATTCAAATGATTTTCCAAACACATGATTTATAAAGAGAAAAGAAAAGAAGATAAAAAAATGTAAAGTAATTAAACTTCCAGAAAAGGTAGTATTATCAACAATTCTACACATTGTAATCAGCATATGATAACTAAAAGACTGAGACTCAGATAGACATAAAACTGACAATTTCAGGATATTTGACACTTTATCTTTAACAAAAATAATAATAAAAAAGACTTTGTAGTGTCAAAATGAAGTTTCAAAGAAACTAAAATAAGCAATTGTTCCAAATAGTTACCATTTTTATAAAGCATATATCAATCATATATGATTATAAATTAAATTAAAAAAGAATACTGCAATTATTATCTTTATAATATTTTTAGTTTAGTGAAATTCTTACTTAAAAAATATTTATATATAATAAGCATGCTTATAAAATAAGTGCATTTATTCACTGTACTTAGCACTAGTGAAATTTCTTTTATTCACTGTACTAGCACTAGTGTAATTTCCTTCATTCACTATACTAACACAAGTGTAATTTCCTTTATTCACTGTACTAGCACTAATATAATTTCCTTTATTCACTGTACTAGCACAAGTGGAATTTCCTTATTCATTGTATGAGCACTAGTGGAATTCCCTTTATTCACTGTACTAGCACAAGTGGGATTTCCTTTATTCACTAAACTAGCATTAGTGGAATTTCCTCATGACAATGAAAACATTACTCACCAAATACAATCCTACTGACTGAATTTAACATCAAATTCCAACTGGTTTTGATTTTGCTGAAACAATCTTACTGATTGAACTTAATTTGACATCTAAATTTTAATTCTTATTAGTGCTTATTTCCCTCATATGGCATAAATGACTGAGCTTAATCTAACTTCTAATCAAACTAGTGGTGAATTTGCTGACAGTGACACAATCATTATGCCTAAATTTTATTTTTTGATCAAAATAAAATTATATTGCATTTTATCTATGTGTAGTTTTGGAATATTTCTTGTGGCAATTAAAAAAAAATTTGGAATTTAGTTGCATCCTTTATATAGGATGCCAGGCACAATCAGGTAGGGTTTTTATAAACATATTCATTCATGTCAAACAATTGTAAAACTAATTCCAATCAAATTTATTCAAATTTTACAACAAATTTGGCACTTAAAACATTATTATGATGTTTTCTTAAACATTTGTCCGACAGATATGTGAACATGTGTCATAATAATTGCACTCTACGTTATAATATTACAAAGAATGGTATTTTCTGCTATGGCAAGTCAGAATCATTTAAGCCAAAACTAAAACAGTATTTAATTCAGCTACCATTCGCATATTTTTTAGTTTATTCCTGTTCAAAGTGATGAGCTTAGTCAGTTCACATTGCACAGAAAGCCACAAAGCACAGGTCATGGACTGCAATTTGATGCAGCATTGCTTTGTTTTTATTCCACATTCTGCACAGCAGACCTGCTTGGGACATGGCTCAATCAGATGATCCATGCAGTCAAAATACTGGTTAGCACGGACATGCTTGTCCATAGCAAGAGGATTACCACCACAACATCCACCTCCATTTGTTTAGGGAGCACATGACAAGTAGGAAGTAGCCACAGACAAGCATATTGCAAACAGGTCCAGTGGTTCCTTTCTAGCAGGGTTAGCTTGGTACATTTGCCATGCAAGCTGCATGCACAGATCAAGGCAGTACACCCACATTAGCCACCACCACTTCTTGGAGAAGATTGCAACTCTGTACTTGTCAACATTTTGGTTCCATGCAATCTTGACCACTGATTTACAGTCTAAAATGGGTGCTGCCCACTTTGTTTGATACTACATTGATGATGTTATTATCATTCCAGCAGATGGCAATCAGCCCAGTCTTGTTGTAAGTGGCATAGCTGTATGTGCCATATTTGGTTTTTGACAGATTTAAGAGGGCAGTCTTCCATATGGTTTGAAGGTGTGGTGTCTGTGCAAGCAATGTCTTTTTCAGTCAAGCAATCCACGAGTTTCAAACATTAGATGATATGAATCACCTGCCTAGAGTTCTGCAATCAGGTCAACAACAACTGACCCATCCATGCCAAGTCCTGGGTACTGAGTCTTCCTTCCCCTTGTCGGTTAACTTGTCCCCCTGATATGGCTCCACATGAACAACATAGCCCAGAGGTATTGCCAGAACCCACATCTTGTAGCCAGAATGGATCGTTTTCCTCTTATGAATTGTTTTGCTCCATGCCTATCAATAGTATCATAGAATGGTGCTCATTAGTGCTGAAGTTTTGATGAAAAACTTGAGGAATCAAACTGGTAATGATTAATAATATTTTACAACTCAGTCTCAAATTAATGGATATACATAATCACTTAGATACATTATTAGTCAATCAATCTGGGTGTGCATGAATTTTCGACGGGTGCCCAGATACCATTCAAATATTCTGACATCCAGGTGTCCGGTATTTTTCACATTATTCTAAAGGCTACTCTTTAGTTTGAAAAGTTATTGGCTTGTTCCTTTCTTGTTTATTAGCTGATACTTTGGGAAGTTACAAGTACAAGCATTATTAATGCATCACAAAACCATTATTATCAGCATTCTAACTCTAAGATTAATTTGTGTGTTTGAAAAAAATCATGTCTTAGTTGTATCAGCCTAAATATGTTTTAAGCAAATATAAAATATTTGTTTTACTCACAGCAATAGTACATTCTTGTCCGTTTAAAATTTTGACGGAAATGTGCATTTTAAACAATGTGATATTTTATTTTACTTTATTTGCTGAAAGGCAACTCTATCTAGTACGTAGTGTTTTCCTCCTACACTAACAGTAAAGCCGGAAGTGCTAATTGCTATAGAAATATCTATATTTTAGAGTAGTTTCCCTTGAAAATCATTGGGTTTTGTTCTGTGTGTATGAATATTTCCTATTACAAGTAATTGATGAGAAGTAGAATCAACAATTGACATAGAAAAACTTGTGCACTTTAAACCAGTTGTGTTGAACTTAAAATGTTTAATTAAAATGTAATTTATAGTGAGGACCGTTGATAATTTCGATAACTATTCTGTTACAAAAGGAATATGTTATAATCATTATATGAAACTATGAGCAAAAGGGAAGAATATTATTTTGTTTATTGTTTAACTTTGATACACTTATACTAAATATTTAAATGATAAAACCAAAATTTTTATTTACAAAAATATTCTTTTTAAAAAACTAAAGAAAATAGTGATTAATGATGATGGCGATATCAATTTTCATTGGATAGAGTTATTTAACCGCATCACTCCTGACGCTTACGCCGTACGTGGTTGGTAATCGCAGCTTGGAACATTCTGCGCTGAGTGGCTGCAAGTCTCCTGCAATCCCACTGGTTCACCAGTTGACCAACCAATTTCTCAAACTTGTCTCAATCATCGAGGTTTGTTGTCATTATTCAGAGGCCAGTACGTTCTTCTGATAATGTGTTAATGCTATTAAGTTAGTCGATTGCAATTCCAATCAGCTGGCGGCAGTATAAAATCCACTGTACAACAAACTAGAATGCCCGCCATGTTATTTTGTTAGTCTCGAGGAGAATAAACATGTTTTCCTTGTATTCACACGTTTAGTACTTAGTAGTTGTGAACCTCAGTAGAACTAGATGACACATAAAGTCGTGTTCATCGTTGACATTGTAGATATGCAATCTGTGTACCAGATTTCTGGCGCCTTATGGAACAATGTTGATGTGTCTCTAACATTAATACCCTGTGTGTGAAGCCGGGTCGATTGGATCCCGGACCATTTGTCCAAAACTATATAGGTATTGAAAAAGTCATTGACAAAGGAAATACTCAAATAGAGATTTTAAAGTAGATTATTTGTACTGATTTTCTAACGCATACTATGAAATTCATTAGCTATTTCAGAATTGCATGATGCATAATATTTTCAATTTTAGTATACAACATATTTTAATGGATTAAAGCCAATCTATGGAACGGGGGGGGGGGGGACTGTATTTGCAAAATTATCTTGTACAAGTTCATGATATGTCTTCCTTCAGTTGCTGTGTTTACATGATCGGTTAAAAGCTTAAGCACGTGTACTAGTGTAAATTTGGGTAACTTACTAAAATGTTTAATTCAAATGGCAATTTTATAGTTATTGGGTAAGTTATCAGTGTTTCACATTACAGTAGGAATAGTTTTCGCTATTTATGGAGAGTGTGTGCAATCAAAAGCAAGCAACAGCAGATTTATTCAAAAATGAATGCCAATCATAATTGTGAAGACGTTCGTTATTGATAATAGAAGTTGGACATTTTTGGTACAACAAACATATCTTCATAAGGTCATGAATCATTGAATGATAAAAGTTGGACTAGACATAAACATGATAAATTCACCATGAGTTTTTTAAACCTTCATTGAAGGCATTAGCCAATGTTTTTGTAAAGACAGATAATATATGGGGATTAGTAAGCTGCACGTTCTTAATCTCCATTGTTTTCAGAAACTAACTAATTAACCAGAGGTTGAACTAGGTTATTCTATACTGGTAAATCTCTATTCTCTCTAGTTAAAAAGGGATAGCATGATAAAAATTACAAGAAATGCTAAATGTGTTTTTTTTTCTTGATATTTATCTACTCATACATACAACCCTTTATTCTTTGTTATTTTTTTATTTTATTTGGGGGCTATATTGACTTGTCAATCTATTTTTCAGGAAAAATCAGTAGGTTGTGTGCAAGAAATATAAGACTGTATTTCTAAGATTCAAACAATTATTTTATATTGTGTTTAGGTTAGTACTAAGATGAACACATCAGTAGGTTGTGTGCGAGAAATATAAGATCATATTTCTAAGACTCAAACTGTTATCTTTACTGTTTTGCACAACACTCTGCAGCTACTTACTTCACAATATTAATATAGGCTTTTCAGTTCCATGTTTTACTGTTAAGTAAAATATGTACTGTGTATGCTTTCTTCAGTACTCAAGAAATTTCCACTGCAATCCATAGAGTGATAGTAGTACTAGTAATTATAGCTTTTAAATTTAAAATTAGTAAAAATATCATACTCATTTCTTCATAAATAAATAGTGTTCGAAAGTGAACAGATAGTGCAGCAGTGGATGTTTTTTTGATATTTTGATTTTATTTAGAATTATATGGGTCCTCCTACCCACTTTCCTAATGTCATAGCAGAATAATATCTTGTATATATTTATAATAAAAAGCGTTATTTTCTGACAGCATTGTTCTCATTATCTTTATCAGGCAGAGACAGTTATACGTTCCACTGACTCTTGAGTGTGAGAGCACGAGGTACATTTTAAGAAATGATTGATAGCTTTGGGAGAGTTTCTTGTGTCTTTATCTTTTGTGATGTGATTTTAAGGCACGTATGGAACCTACCCTTCCTCAGGTTAAGTAGGATGAAAAAATGGCTTAATTTATTAAGCAAACTTTTATTACCCATAATAGGTAAGATAGCAATTAAGATCAGAAATAAACTAGTAGTTTGAATTGTCTATGACGTATGAGTTAAGACGTTTCCTGTATTTTTGTAAAACACTAGGAAGGTTGTTAGCAGATTACAGCATTATTGTAAATATTTAAGTGAGCATATTGTCATAATGTTTAATAAGGATATCATTTATTTTATTTTATTAAAAGGAAATACATTTAATTTTTTTGTGTGCAAACATAGATGATAAATAATTTTTAAATATACCAATTACCATAATAATCAATTTTACAAATCCTAAATAAACCTGTGTAACAATAATAATCTCCACCATTTTTAGTTTGGTACTTTATGATACTTGTTCACCACATTTTGCCTGCGAGTTAGTTGTGGTTGTTTTGTTTTTAACTGACTTTTCCTGGTTGTACTGTTGTTCCCTTTGATTGTTTTGATCTGTGGGGGCATAGGTGCATGTCAAGCGCAGATTAGATCATTTAGGTAATAGTTTTTTCCTGATAACCTGTAATCACCCATTGTCTAGCCAGTGCTGCTGGTTGTTTGTCTAGCAAAAAACAATAAGTGTCTGCCTGGTCGTTGACCCGTATATGCCTGACATTTGAGCTGTGTAGATTGTCCGACTGGGTTATCATTGGGCTCTGTAGGACTGAAACTCACAATGCCATCAAGCTGGCCTGGAGTCACACTTTTCCTTACATTCTGTGAGTGAGGACATTGTCAGTGTTTTCAGTCCTTGTTGGAGAACTCTGTTAGCCGACTGAGGTGGGTCATGGCTGCTGAACAGCATGATTTGGAGAGAAATTAGAAAATAATCATAGGAATCCCTTGTGGGATGTGTATTTCTCAAATTGAATTCACCAAGATATATAGATAGTTGAATGAGCGTGATAGAGTGAGGGTGAATGCTGTCTTTGTGTTTTGTTTTGACACATATAAAACTGTCAGCCTTATTGTCTAAATGTTGAAAACATTTGAGAGTATTGAATATTTTAGCAAATGTTATAATCCATAGTTAAGACCCTGATAGAACAGTGAATATTAACAAGAAACATTTTGATGTAGGAAATAAAATAATTATTATGGTATTTTACTTCTGAAATTTTCAGACAAGATTTTTGGCCTATTCACATTGTTCAAGCTAAATTTAGATTACCTATCCATTTAGTTCATGTCAGAAATTGTGGCTCTGTCCATTTTGTTCATACCAGAGAATTTTGGTAAGTTTTAAGTGTTCTGAATTTAGCATCTTGAAGGGGGGGGGGGGGAGGAGCATCAAAATTTTACCATTATATAAAGTTTCATACCTTTTAAGTAAAAAGTACAATATGCGCAGAAGTATTATTTTTTTTCCAATTGCATTGGTCTTCTGTAAATCTGGTGGTAAATCTCTGACAGATTATATGCAGTAGGCATCACTTATCTTATTTGTCCTGTCATAATATGATTCTTTTAATTGGTGATATTGATAAGGGGAAGTATATAGCCAGTAGTGCTAAAATGAACTATTTATATATATAGAAAGAGAGAGAGAGAGCAGTCTTTAGTTTTCTCTTCATAAGATTAATAGATTTCAATGCAACAGTATTATTTAAAAGGGTAAAAATAACCTCCAACCTTTCAAATTAATTTTGTCAAAATTTTCCCCTTGCAGCAAATTAATTCCTTACTTTAAGAAAAGGTTGAGAAATATAATCATGTGTTTACAGAAACACAAGTTTACACCATGAAATGCCATTGTAATAAAATATACAGTGTTTCTGCATGATCAGAGTTGCAGAATGTCTACATTTTACGAAGTTTCAAGTTTATAAGTAGACATACCTGTGTCCTGAAATGCCCAGTTCAGCCAGTAATTTTTTGCTTCAGTAACAGATAGACCATGCCACTATTAATCCACCTGCTTTGCTAGGTGTTCTAATGGCCACTCACTAACACTTCTAAATTCTATCAATAGTTGTTTAAGATAGGATAAGTTTATTTGGAAATAAGAATACATTTGTTTTATGAATGAAGCAAACTTGAAGTTGCAGAGTAATTAGTAGATTGTGTTCAGCTGTTTGCTTTAAAACTTGATTCACGGCATGCAAAGGATGAACAAAATATGTTCAGCAGTTTGATTTAAAACTGTTCAAAGAATCTTGAGTGTCAGTTAAGTTTTTTTCAATAAAGTATTCTTTTTTTCCTTACAACTTATAGATTTATGTAGTTGGCATCTTTCTCAGAATTTACTGATTAGATAGAATAAATGATGTACACATATAATTATTCATAAAAATTAAGAAAATGTATTCAGAGAATTAGTTTTGTACTGATTATTGGACACAAAGTTTGATCTTTTCAAGGTGCTGAATAAATTAAATACTGTGCAGAAAATCACAATATGGATGGAAGCCATGATGGGAATGATGATTCGTATATAAACAGTGGTAACTCTTATGTTGTTGAAGGTAAGCACTCATACATTTTTTATTGGTGCTAAAATAAAATATGTACTTTGCATCCTTACCAACTGCTGTAAGTATGTAATTTAAAGAGGGTCAGAGATGAACATGATAAGAGGGGGTTTCTTGTTTTGTTTCTTTTGCATATTAGCCCACTAGAACATTTACTTTTAATAGAAAACTTTATTTTTATTTTAAATTTTGATGCATCATAATCCACTGACAGTCTCTTTATTTTCAATTTAGTTTTTCATTTTAGGCTATCTATTTTTAATATATTCACAAAAGTCTTTGTTGAATTTTAAAAAAAAATTCTGCTTCCTTCCCATTCCCATCCCCTCACACCAATTTAATCATAATTTCACTAACTGTATATTGGAAAAAGAAAAAATTATAATGAAAACAAAATTTTTAAAACTTTCATAGTAACCATAACTGTATACAGTGAAATCCAATTGATTGGATCACATTGGGACCAGAGCATTTTGTTCCAATTAAGCAATTGTTCTAATATGTGAAGTAACTAAAAAGTACATGTAAACATTTATAAAAAAGGTATAAAACAAAAATACAAATTACTGTTTACTGAGCAACAAATTTACTATAATATTGTAAATTACTTCTGGAAACAAATGGTACAGATCACTGATCAGAGAAAAATATTACACTAAAATCAACTTCAGTTAATGTATGCAACAAATGCATTTACTTAACAGTTAATGATGTTGGAGGAATTTATTGAGAGTCCCCTGCCATATTCTCTTTAATGACTAACTGAACAAAATCAGCGCAAGTATCTAGCGCAGATATAGGGCTGCCTTCATTGGCTTCCTGCATGAAGTAGAGTCATAATTCAGTAATAATTTTTCAGGTATCATGGTTAGTCACTCGGCCAGGCTCTGGCTTATTATCCTCATTATCACTTCTCTGGTCTTCTGATGTCTTTTGGAGTTTTGTTGCAATTTGTTCAACAATTTTGTCCTCACAATCTTCATTTTCAGTGTAGCATTGAAGATTACCGTCAATGCATGCAAGCTCTTCATAGTTTGTGACTTGTTGCACTTCTAAAATGACAATATTTTCATTATCATTTTCACTATCTATCATATCCAAGCCTAAAACCACAGAGAGAAAAGCAGTTATGAATGGTCTTGATACTTATTTCTTGTTAACCATCTGCAGCAAACTGTATTGCTTGTAAAAGGTTAATCCTTGTACTGACTTCCTTGGCTGTTGTAGATGATGTCAATAGATTTTCTTCAATTGCTTCAAGAATGTAGTGCACCAATGCATGTGTTCATTACTGAGTGAATTGGTGATGACATATGATCAGGAATTCCAACTACCCATTCTAGAAAATGAACAAAACGTTAGAGAAAATGTAGAAATTGCACAAAGTGCACCTTCTGTCTGTCTCTTCCCCGATTAAGCAGTATTTTGCCCCACATAAGCAAAGCAAATTCTGCTTATTTTGTCAATTTATTTCTGTTCTTTAAGGTTTGCCCTGCTGCCCCAATTAAACCAGTGATCCAATTTAGCGGATTCCACTGTATGTCACTATCAAATACTTTACTTGCAGAATAAAGTCTTAACAAATTAGTATCAATTCAACGATAGTTGAAACCATGTTTTAGCAGTGTCTGCCATTTCTTTATATATTTAAACCACTAGAATGCTTTTTCTGTTATTGCTTAACAGAAAATTATAATATAAACTTAAAAAAAACATACATGCCATAGAAATATTTTAATAATTATTAATTAGAGTGCTGCTGATGGTAATGCCCACCATTTGAGGTTATTTTGATGAGTTGATTTTTATCAATTTAGAAATTCATTTTATTAAAACATACATTCATTTTAGGATATTGCAAATGGAAGTTATTCTGGTTGATTGATTTTTATATCACAAATTCATTTCTATTTAGTTATATGATATCATAAATTCAGATTTTTATAAAATCACTCAATCAAAATAGCTTTAATTTATTATATAAATTTCAATACTACAATGTACAACAGTCCATTATAAAATCTGTGCTTTGACACTAATAGATTATTTTTGTGACATAAATATCAGTACTAAAATGCACAACAGTCATAAAACCTGTACTTCGACACAAAATGGATGGTCACATAACCTCTTTCATTGCAGTCTTTCCTGATTACTGATAAATTATCTGAGGGTATGTGTGATGTGCTTTATGTTCATTATTGAAACCCTTTATGATGATAATGACGGACGGGGATAATATAATTTGATGTTAAGGGTATGAACAGAATTAAATTTGCTATTTTTTTCTAATGCTAATAGGGAAAATCATTTAAGCTGCTTGTCTCTTCATTTTTTTCATATTTTCAGAAAATGATGAAACAATTGCTTCTGGAGATGGAGATGAGGAAAAGAGTGATTCTCCTCTTAGAGAACAGGTTTGAACTCACACTTTGCATATGTGTGTGTGTTTTAATAAGTGAAAAATTTCATGTTTTGTTGTGATCAATTCAACTTCTTTCTTCAATTTTTGCTTGTTTCAAAAAATAACTTTGGTGCTGATTAATGTACTGAATTACATAATTGTATGGTCAGTTTTGTATTATTTTTAATATATATTACTTAAATTTATCATAAAATATATGTAAAATAGCTTATGAGTCGAAAATTAATAATTTGTTTTAGAGTGTTGTGAATTTTTCAGTTAAAAATTCTTTTAATTTATTTTATAAATCTTTGTTATTCAACTTATTGATTACATCACATGTACTATGAGAGAATATCTGCTACTGTATTCATGTAAGTAAAACTAATGAAAAAATATAAATTGTCTTAAATATAAGAATATATTTATATATTTAATTATATGCATTCTTATTTTTAATAAGAATGTAAGACTTTAGGTATGTTTTATTGATATCATCTGTAGGCTTTCAACAAATTTACAATAATTTGCTTTTAATTTAAAAATAATTTTCTTTGATATCCCTCCCCTCCTTTCACTTAACCCCTAACTTTGGTCTGGACAGTTCCTTACTTTACTTGGTCTGAACGATGCTTTTATTTTGATTTATAATACTGTAATGTAGATATTTTTTTTAATATAAAAATATACATTTATTTATGGAAATCACAATGCAAAAAAGCTAGCAGAAGCAAATTTCTGCCAGCCCCTTTGTTGTTTGATAATTTTCCCACTCCTGTGTGTCAGTACATTCATCTTATTCTTAGCATCCTCTCCCCATTTCATTATTTTCAGTAACTGCACATTTGATGCAAATTTTTTTTTTTATAATTAAAACATGAATATAAATTATGGAGCATAGCCATTTTATCAGTTTCCAAACGCTTTAATTGCATGGTCTTTCTCTAGAAGTCAGTAGAGGTTAGAACACTCTTTTCCTTATTAAGCTGCGAATGAAAATTAAAATATTAATTTTGAAATGTAAATAATTATAATATAATAATTCACTGGAGTGGTGGAGTCATGCTCTTGTCCATTTAAATTTAAAACTTTTGTAGTTGATGGCATTTGAAAAGTTGTGCTATTTTTACAGGTAATATGATTCTCTTCTAAATACATAAATCAGAACATATCTTACTATAGAAGGGATCATTCTACTATTAGAGACTATTCTCTATTTTGGTGCACTCAAGAAGAGCATTTGACATAGAACTAAAAATGCATATTCATAAATCTGTCTATAATTTGTTTATTTCCACTTGCATATGTTCTACTAGTCTTCTTTTTCCTCCCCCATTAGGAGACATCCATGGATATAAAAAAAATATCCCTGTTTGCTTTCTAAATGGATGATCTCTTAATTGGGTGTTAAAGTTTATTTTTATTATACAAAAATTACTTTTTCCCCTTCCTAGTCATTTTCATTCAGTGAAGCATTTTCTAGCTTTCATCTCGAGAAGTAATTAATTTGGGATGTTTACTTTATAAAGGATGAGCATGTTTTTGAGCAAAGAATTGTCTTTCTTTTTATGTTTGCTTTAATATGCATTGGACAAAAAAATACACTTAATTTAGCAGATTTCATTTCAGGATCGGTTCCTTCCTATAGCAAATGTGGCAAGGATCATGAAGAAGTCAATTCCACAATCAGGAAAGGTCTGTGAATACATTGCTCACTTATTGAACAGTATAACTTCTGTGAATATGATGCTCATTATTGAATTCCATGATCAGGAAAGATAAATCCTGTAAATACATTACTCGCTGGTACGTAGAATGTGCCCTAAAGCAATAATTCTTTTACTTCTCAAAACTCTTCTTTTAATTTTTTGTTGTTTACTTAATTTTTAATAAAATTATTCTCAAAATTAAAAATTTGACAAAGACACTAAGAAGCAGAAACTAACTGCAGCAACATAATTCAAAAAACATTTAAACATTTCTAGTATTTATTTGAAGTAAAATCATTTAAAAATTAATAGTTGTAACAGTTGTGAGAGGTAAGATGGAATCAGAACCCAACTACATTGCTAGTATGCTCAATAGACATTGGGAATATGTATCCATTGTAGCTTGCCTCTGTTTATATGTGTGAAATCCTATTTTGAATTCCAATGCAGGATAACTTTCTTTCAGCCTACAGATAGCTCATCAGAATTTAGAATCAAAACATAAAGTACTATCTTTTTTTTTCCCATTTAACTTTTAGACTTCCAGATTAAGCTTTTTCAATTGCATCCCTGCCACCTGTTTACTTTTTATGGAAAGATCTGTATTTGATTCAGTAAAATTTTGTTATTTATACTTTGTATCCCTTCATATTCTTTTTTTTTTTTTTAATTTATTTTGGTTAATGAATGGCAGTTATAATTGTTCTAAATAAATTTGGAGTAGAATACCTGCATCTTGAGTTTAAAGTAAATTTATTTTCACTACAGATAGATGAAAGCATCTCACGTGAATTGAGTTTATGTTTCATTGTTGTTAGAAATATGGACAACTGTAGTCTTGTAATTGTCAGTTGCTACATATTGCTATTCAAATTCAAGCATTGAAATAATGGATTGTTCATCCAACACAGTTCATTTTACTGAAATGGTTTTATTTCAGCTGGTATCATTTCTTGCCCTGTTTGAAACATGCATATATCAGCAAGCTTACTTTTGTTACATTTGGAGTAGTTTGTGTGTTTTGTCTCAGTAACAAAAAAAATAAATTATTGTCTTTATAATAAATAAATAGAAATTGCATCTCTTACAGAATTACATGGCAGAATCATTGGTGCCAAAATCTATCATAATTTTATAATCTTCAGATAGCTTCAACATATTTTTACTCCATTAAAATTTGACAATAATTGTTACCACCAATCCCCCAAAATCCAAATCACTGACATTTTGAATGCAAAAATGGCGTAGCAATTAAGAATATGAAACTTTGCCTTGGACTTTTAAATATTCTTATGTTAATTTTTCTCTGCATCCTTTGCAAGGAAGCAATTTTTCCTTTACACCTAATTGTCTTTTACTGTGGTCATTTGAACATACTTGCTGATCAGAGGGAATCATTGTTTGTGAACTGACACGCCCCCTCTTCTCCCCCCCCCCCCCTTCTGTCCCTAACACTTAAAAGGCTGGTATAGTGTTTGTTTACAGGTCATGCAGTAAGTTTGCTTTAACTTTATTGTTACCCATTGCAGTACTGAACTTCAGATTAAATAAAGAAAGGTTTAATTTGTTAGATTCTTAACTAAACTTATTAAATTTTGTTTACTCACTGAAATTATTTCTAAATTTCTCACGGGTGGGTGCTAACCTTGAGCACATTGTTGAATGAATATATATATATATATGTAAATGAAATAATGTATTAAGCTGTTTGGTCAGAGTATTTTGCATATAAAAATCAGTATTAAAGTTGAAACTAATAATTTATTTAACCACTTTCAGATAAAACAAATATTGACTTCAAAGCCTTGAAAGTAAACACAGACCAAATTTTATAGTTACCATAGGAGTCTTGTGAATTTATAAATAATTTTTTTTTAATTTAATGCAATGACTGATTGTAAATGATTGTTCTCATAATAAATTAACAACTGTTAAAAATTCACTACTTGAATTTTCTGAGGCAAACAGTTCTCATTTTCACCTTTTTCAGTCATCTTTCATTCATTCCTTGTCATTGACTTCTCTTTCTCCTATCTTTCTTCTCTTTCTCTTTTCTTTTCTCTCCTCACCTCTTTCATGCATATACTATCTATGTCTGTCACAGCTCTCTTTTTCTACCTATGTGAATTATACTGAATAACTTCTCCATTTCCCGAGCTGACTGTCATATATCTGAAATGTAGCTATCTAAATATTTCTTTTTCTCTAGCTTTTTGTGTCACACCTGTCTCTAGCAGAGTCATATCTCTCTAATTTCTAGCTATCTAAATATCAACTCTTTTTCTCTAGCTTTTTTGCATCACAGTTGTCTCTAGCTGACTGTCATATCTCTCTAATCTCTAACTTTCTAAATGTCTTCTCTTTTTCTCTAGTTTTGTGTTCCACACTCTTCTTGTCTCTAGCTATTAGAGTCATATCTCTCTTTAATCTAGCTATCTGGCTATCTTCTTTCGTTTCTAGATTGCCAAAGATGCAAAAGAATGTGTACAGGAATGTGTCTCAGAATTTATCAGTTTTATCACAAGCGAGTATCCTTTTTTTGTGGCAAGTATTAACTAGATAAAATGGTAGGTAGCGTTTTATTGCAGAATTGAACAGTGGTGTGTGTGTTTCAATGTCTGGTTATTAGAATCAGCTTTTTATAGTCAGAATTAAAAAAATGAAATAAAATTTTCAGACTGTTTTTTCATTTATTAGAATCAGTTATCAGTTGGACGGGAAAAAAATGTAATTTTTAAAAATTCAGATGCCTCATTTCATGTTAAGATTGCAATGCAAACTCTTTACTAGGTGATTTTATCAAAATAATTCTTAATTTTTTAAGGCTTTCATAAACACTACTGAACTTTGCACACAATGAAGTAAACGTTGTCATTTCTTTTACTCTTATCAGTTCAAAAAGAAGCTGCCACATTTTAACTCCTGTTTCAGGTATGGGAATTGTATGAACTTTGAATGTATTTATGACCCTCACGATACTTGGTACATGAATACATGTTTCAATTTTTTTTTTAACATTAAAAGACCATAACTGAGAGTTTGATCAAGAAAGCAACCAGTATTGGAGTACAAAGAATCAAATTGAGCAAAGAACCTAACCTGAATTATATGGGTACTCCCCTACATGTCGGGAAAGGGGAGGTCATACTGCAGGGTGATTAACAAGCATGGGGAGACATTTGATGACAGCAAATTGTGCTTTAAATGGAATTGGCAGTGGTTGGATAAAGTGACATCTGGCAGGACAAATGCTGATAGTCACAATGCGGAACTTTCTGTTAAGTCAGTATCTGCAGTTTTATATAATGATTATCTGACACATGACTAATGGTAATAGACATGGTAAAGAACTTTCTGTTAAGTCAGTATCTGCAGTTTTATATAATGATTATCTGACACATGACTAATAGTAATAGACATGGTAAAGAACTTTTTGTGAAGTCTACATCTGATGATATTAAATGTCATCACAACATTACCACTGTAGTTAAGTGTGACTTAAAAGCTTGAAAAGAACAAGATAAGGTGATTTAAGAAACAGCTATATTATGTTTCAATATCGCTACAGTAAAAGTTAAGAGTTTATTGTATGTTTATGTAAATTGTGAAATTGCCGACACCCCTAGAGCCCAGCCTAATTGACCAGGACAACCCGAGCCCCTTTATTAATTCCCATGTCTGCTGTTTGGGTACACCTCTTTCTAGGAAGAACTTACACTCATGAACATTTACAGTGATAATGATCATTTGCAGCTTTCAGTCATTTAATAGCCTACTTTCCTCTTATAAAAGACTTAATTTTTAGAGAGGATAAATTAAATGATTATTTTAAATATCATAGGGTGTCTCATTTACTTCCATTGCAAAGTATTTAGCACAGATTAACAGCATCTTTGATTAGAAGGTACTTGTTGGATCCAACAAATATATTTGTATTTTCATGGTTTGATCCTTAATAATTGATAGAGCCAGTGAACGGTGCCATCAAGAAAAGCGAAAGACAATAAATGGTGAGGATATCCTTTTTGCCATGTCTACATTAGGGTTTGATAACTATGTGGAGCCATTAAAACTGTATCTACAGAAATATAGAGAGGTCAGTATATTAAATATGGTACTGTTTTTTAAGATCAAATCTAAAGAATCTTAATTTGTATCATAAAAATAAATATTTTACTTTTGTAAAAATTAATTTGGTAAAAATAAATATTAATATTTGCATTAAAACATGCTTTTTTATAATAGTGAGTGATATCTGTAACTATTAACATAAAATTGGAGGGGTGATTGTGACGGTGACAGATAGTGTCATTTTCCTTTAGCACTGTCCAATGTAGGAATAGGTCAGTATCATAATAGATGTGCTTATATTTATATGTGACATGTGGCAAACAAGCAATAGACTTAGCTTGATCATCAACGTGCTCAGAATTTCTGTAGTTGTACACCAGTGCTGTCCAACTGTTTTCCGGCTGTGGGCCACTTAAAAAAAAAATGCTATGAGGCCAGGGGCCACAAATCTGCCAGGTGGACAAGGGCTGGGCGCAAAGCCCCTTATGACGGGGTGTGTGTGTGTCTTCATAAGCTACCCAGTGGGGTCTGAGTGGAGTCCTAGCCATCAACACTTTTGCGAGCATTTGGCATAAAATGTTTTTAGCTATCTGTTGGATACATTTGCTAAATAAATTAATAATAAAAGACCTGAAATTACTACTTTTCTCTCTCTTTTTAGCATTCTAAAAATTAATTTCATAACATTGTAAATGTTATAAAACTTTAAATATGAATAATATACTTTCATTGTGGTCTTGCTCTTTGTTTATGTTCTTTGGTCAAAAAGATTGAATAATATATTTTCATCTCTAGGTCTAGTTCCCTATTCATGGTTGGTCTATGAAAAGGTCAAGTAATATATTTTAATTTGTGGGTCTAGTCCCCAGTTTGTTTTTTGTTCATTAAGGTAAAGTCATTATTTTCATCTGCAGATCTGATGTTCATATTTGTTTGATTTTTAAATACAACATAATTTATAACTTCCATGTTAATTGATTTTATTTTTTGAGGTGTTATGATTTATTAGAGTGCTAAAAGTATAAATTCATATGTTTATTTGACTTTGCTTCTGATGGTAGAGTGCTAAAGGTGAAAAGACCTCTACAGGTGTTGGATCAAATGAAGATATGGAAAGCTTAGAACAGGACATGATAGGTAAAACAGTTATATTTTCAAGAAATCTTGATTATTTTATATTACCATTGACTCTCTTAGTGTTTCTTGAGTGCAAAATGTTTTTTTACTGTTCTTTTTAAATTTTTTTTTTAAGAAGAAGACTATTTTCCTGTCGATTTTCTCACTGTAGATTGTGTATTTCACCAAAATTCACCCTCTCTCTCTCTCTAACTCACTCACTCTCACAAGCACACAACACACATAGAGACATGCAAATTATTAATAGAACAAGAAAAAAACTACCTTCAAATGTTAACTGCAGATGTTTTTGTTTTAACAATTAACATTTTTTTAAAATGATAAAATATATAATACAAAATAATCTAATACTTGATTTTAAATCAATAAATATTAATTTAAAATATGTGCACAAAAAAAAATAAAACACATGCTAGAATATTTTTTTCACAGGTCAATGATTTTAAACTTGTCTTTTTAATGTTGAAATGTTTCGTGGTTTACAACTGCTACACTCACTCACTCACTCACTCACACACACACACACACACACACACACACACACACACTCAATTTCTCTCTCACACTTCATTTAAGCTTATCACTTAATGGAACTGGAAACAGGTTATTGCTTTTATTTGCACTAGAATAGAATTTTCTGCTGTAATTCCACTTCCAGTGTTAGTTTAGTAGAATATCTGCCAATGTTTCAAATGAGATACTGACTTGTACACTATAGGTTTCATTCCAGCCCACAACCTTAGTGGGGCCACAATTCTATCAGACCAGTCTGGACAGCAAAACGTCATATACACATCTTTTCCTCCTGGGCAGGTAAGTTCACGCAGTCTGTACACTTGCAACATGGAGCAGCTAAGTCAGTAAGTCTTAGCATAGTTTAGCATATATGACATAATTTATGTGCTAGTAATAGGGAACAGCTACACTAAATGTTGATTTTATTATTTAGCACACTTAATTTATAGCACATGGTTAATATGGCTGTTCCTGTTATAGATTTGCAACATATGGCCAATCCTATTAACGATTTGCAATTATGAATGACCCTTTACAGATTTACTCAGGCTAGTCCTTTTGCAGAACTGTAGCAAGTGGCTAATCCAATTTCATATTCTCAACATATCTGATCCCATCACATTTGCATTTTGTGATACTAATCTCCTTAAATTTGTAATACATATCTAATCCCATTAGATTTGTAAAATGCATCTAATCCCATTAGATTTGTAATATGTATCTAAACTAATTAGATTTGTAACAGGTATCTAATCCCATTAGATTTATAATGTGTATCTAATCCCATTAGATTTATAATGTGTATCTAATCCCATTATATCTGACCCAATTAGATTTGTAATGTGTATCTAATCTCTTTAGATTGGTATTACCAGGGCAGTCTTGATAATGATAGATTATATCTTCCAGCACAAAACCTGTGATGAGCAGGGTTCATAGATCACATTTCAGACCACTTAATCAATTAAACCCTATCCATAAAGGTCTTTATATTTGCAGACGAGAAACTTGGTCAGACCTCAGAGATACTTATGGTTATTAGATTAGACTTACACCCTTTGTCTCTGAGCTTTACCAGTTCAGAACACATACCAACTACCACACCTGTTTGCTACACTATTGGTTATATGATTATGGCCTTCACATTTCTCAAAACTTAGTGAGACACTCCCCAAAGATGTGTTGATTATCTGACTTGCAAATAAACAAAAGGCCCCACTCACTAAGTGCCCATATTATACTTTCTCTTATTAGTAAATATTTCTAAGAAATTCAATAATCAAACCTAAACAATCATAGTCACGAAGTAGTCACTAAGCAATATTTAAGTAAAGAGCATTGGACATTCCAATCAGCAAAATTTGTTAAGTAAATCAATAATGGAAAAACGTTTTGCAGATCAGTAGTAAAATTCCTTATTATGAGACAAGTGGTTGTTTTTTTTCCAGTCATTGGTTTAGAAAATCTTATGTTGATAGTTCTGTGGTTCTTCTAAGAGTGATTACAGTTCATTTGTGTATCAGGATAATGCAGTTCATTATATTCTAACTACTGATAGTCATTGCCTTGATATTCAGTATTTAGTCTGGTATCCATAACGATACTAATTTGGCACACAATACATTTGTACAAAGAGTAAGAGGATAGAAGTTTCAATCATTGAGACATTTTGAGAGGGTTATAATTTGGAATTCTGTCATCTGGTACAATCTTATGACAACAGCAGACTTTTTCTTCCCGTATGTGAGCAGCTTGGGCAACCTTTCCCCCAGCATATCAATGGACACTGTGTATAGATTGTGACTGAGGAAAATGCAGTTTTCCAGAGACAATGCCGCGTTGTTATTCTGCAGGAAATTTGAGATGAGTGAGACACAGTTGAGGCAGTATTGCAGATCAGGAGGAAGAAAAAAATGTAGATTTGAAAAAGAAGATTTATCCTGCAGACTCAGGCAATCATAGGATGAAGAATGAAGGAGAAAAAAATGAAGGCTTTTGAAACACTGGCAAAAGATTATGACAGTTGTGAATAAGTCCAGGTAATCAATTAGACCTCCCCATACCCTCTCTCTCAGACATACTCACACATTTTGTACCTTTAAGCAAACTTGACCAGCACATGGGTTCAGACACGTGAAACTGAATATAAAAATACAACCAATAAATTTTCGTAAGTATGGAAATAAAAAATTACAATTAAGTATCTTCATCATATGAAAATATAATGAACATTTTTACGTATGAAAAATGCAATTAACAAATTTTCCAAGTAGGAAAAATCCAACTATGAATTTTCTAAGTACAAAAATGCAATTAAAGAAGTTTCTGAGTACAAAAAGTTCAACTAAAGATTTTTCTAAGTAAAAGCAAAAATTAAATTGCTCCATACATATACCTGAATGCCTACAGAAAAAATGCGACTGTCACAATACCAAAAATAACGAGTTTATGGTTTCTCCCTGTTATAAATATATGCCTGTGTTTGTTTTTATTGTTCTGATGGGAATAAATGCTGTTTGTGTGTGACTGGCACATTAAATGGCCTGCAGTCACATTCCCATTGTGTTCGGTTCCAAGCCAGGGACACGTTCACACTTTGAAAAATCACATGTTTCACTAGATAGCATCTTCAGTTTTCTTGGTCAAATGGTATGCGCTCTGCTATTCACAAAAATCTCCTGAGTGTATACAGATGTAGAGTTGGTGCAAGACCTCTGTTGGCAAGGTGCAATTGTTCATGTCTTAAGTGCCTGTACAATTCACTTCTGACCACCACACTAGGTAGAGTTGGTTGCATTACTGTATAACGCAGACAGGCAGGACTCTTGAAAACACTTGTCTAAACGCAACACTAACGGGTTTTTCACACTGCTATCTTAGCAACAACAAAAAATGGGTCAGAAAGAAATATCTTAAAATGAATTTACCATTACAATTTAATTAATTAGAAAAAATAATTAATATGAATAATTAAATCATTATTTATATGATTTGCAGTCCTAGTTTGTCACAGAGTCTGTACAATCTAGCACAAGATTGTTGGGGAGGATTTAATGAGTTTTGTTAAGTAATCAGTTAGGAGTTATTTAATGTATAGTTAAAACAAACGGAATAAAGAAAGACAATTCTTATTATTTTATACTTCTTTAGCAAACATTTTATATTTATTTCTTTTTTTCAGCATCATTTATGTATGCATAGATTGGATAAAGGAAATAGTTAGTTTTCAGGTATACATGGTCCTTGCTTTTTTTTTTAAAGTTTATTTTATAAAGAATATTTTCATTTGATTCTGGTTTTTTTATTTTTTATTTCAACTTTAGTTCTGTATATTAATTTTGTTTGTGTTGAAAGCATTTTGTTAAAACTGCCTTTTACACAAGATATTCAAGTTTTATTTGTTCTATAAATAAATATGTAAAATTTGATGCCTTGACTTCTGGTAATAAGCATTTATGCATTTTATTTATTTATTTTAATTTAAATTCTAAATTGGCTGATTCCCGCTCCCTCCTCAGTTGCACTTATTAAAAGTAGACAAACTAAAAGTATTCCAACTTTTCTTGTATTTGCCTTTATGGACAATATTAGAGATCTGTTTTCTTATTTTGTTGGATTTTGTTGATTTTTCTGTTGTTAATTTTTAAATGTTTAATGCACAAGCCACTAGATGTTACTATCAGTAAGGATATTCTAATGTCACTTTTGTTATAATTTCTTATGGCCCATAAATTGAATCGTCATTCAGTGTTGTCTTTTTGTGGAAGATCCAGTTCAGACTGTTATTTTTGCATATTTGTAACTAGATGGCTACCAAGTACCTTAGATCATTTTGTCAGAATTAATTTAGAAAGATGTTTGTACATATTTTGTCTGAATAGTAAAATATTCTGATATTTTTTAGCATGTGCAAAGCTATTTTTGTAATCCATGTGCCAGTAAAATGCCCATTCCAGTACAAGCTACCTGTGGTGCATTTTTTTAATTGATTTTTTTAATTTTTAAAATACTGATTCTCATTTTAGTGAACATATCACAAATTTGTTAGATGTTTTTAAATCTCTTGTTTATAATATTTTATTTTAACAGTGTTTGACCTCAGATGCATCAAAATATTTAAAGTGAATGAAAAAATTATGCTCTTCATAATTTCATTACAGGTACTGTCATAATGTTGAAAATGACTCATTTTTAGGAATAAGACAAAATATTAGGCACAAAAAATAAACAGCAGTAAATGAACGTATTTCTCATGTAAGTGGCAAAACATTCATTAATTTTCTTCATTGCTTCAAACTTTATGATGGTGAATTTATTGTTGTTGACAGTTTAGAATGCTGATAATTTATAAGTTTTTTGCTTCATGAATGTTATTTAATGAGACAAGACAAGCTGAATTTTTTAGTTCAGCACAATTATAATTTTATTTATATATGTATATTGACCTTTTTCTCTTTTCAGCTACCTCAGTTTGGCTAGCAAGCAAGTTTCCAGCAAAAAGATTCATTTGTTGATACCATTTTCATATTTTAATTTGCACACTGGAACTTGGCTACAACAGTTTATATTTGCAAATGTATTTATGAAAAGTTGGGAACTTAGTCAGATTGAAACTTCAGATCACAGTTTAAAGTCTTAAGGATATACACAGTTTCAGAGTTCAAGATCTGAGGAGATTTTGGGTTAAAACTCCAGATTACTTTTGTTACATTTGACACTCCTGGAAAGTGCAAATTTCAGATTTACTACAAACTCATATCTTTGACCTTGAAATATAAACTAATTATCTTTGCCTTGTTCTTTTCAAGCATGCATATTTCTTCTTGCACTTTTTAAAATGTGGACTGATTATATAGTGATTATAGTATGATTATGTATAGATGTGTTTGTATGAAAGAACAATTGTGCTATGTTTGAAACTTTATATTTTTAAATGCTGTATCAGTTACACACACAGAATTGTTTCCTTTCATTTAGGAAAAATGGTTATCTTCCCAATTGTGTACATTGTTGTCTGTAACAGTGTAATTATTATATAAGTGAAATGTTCATGCTTTTGTAATATTTTTTCAAAGTTCGTGGAGAACACCTTATAAATAAATTGTACTATAGTTGTAAAATGATTTGCACCCTTTGGAGTTTGAGAGTGTATATTTTGTTTTTATTTGCATGAGGGGTGTGGTATCATTGGAGTCGAAAGTAATTTAGCACCACAATAATGAATAACAAGATACATAACTTTTCACATAGTGTGTTGTCCTCATCCAAACACACACACACATACATATTTGTGTATATACATATATACTAAAGATTTATTTGGTTATTAAAAATTATACTGAATGTTTGCAAGTTAAATGTGCATTTTTACTACAATTTTAAGCCTTGTCCTGATCAATACTATTTTCAAAGTCGACTCATTACTCATATTTCCACATAATGACTTTTCCTTTAGTGTACACATACTCATATACACACTGTAATATAAAATGTTGATGTAATTTATAAACTTATAACATTTATTATTGAGCACATGGCTCGCCCATAAAGCATTGACTTTTAAGAATAAAACAAGAATAAAACAGTATTATCTGATGAAGAAAAAAAAGTACTCTAAATTCCCTTTAACTTATATCCACACTCTCACATATAATTATTTGTAATTTATCATTTTAATGCGACAAAAATGACATTCATATTTTCTAAACATCAGCTCAGACTTTTGTTAAAAGACTGACCCAAAGATTACATAGCACATGTATTTTTCTTTGTCTATGAATCCAACAAATTTTAGAATGCTTTTCTTTAAACAATTTTTCAACTTAAACTTAGCTGAAAAATTGCCCACCTCATTTATGGTAGACAATTTATTCTAACAATTTAGTGTTTATATCAATTGCATACTTGCTCAGAGACAGTGTAGCACTCAGTGTCTCTTGGGTGCATTTAGTATTGTATTTCAGAGTAGCTGAACTAGGGTCATAATTTATTTCCATTCTAAAGATAATATAAATTGTTGCATATATGTTTCTATTGCAAATATAATTTTCATATTTCATATTTTAAAACAGATTTTTTTTTCTTTATTTCCAAAATCAGTATTTATTTTTGTCTCTTTGCCTTTCAATTTTCTCTTGCTCATTAATAATCAGCTGACTCAGTGAGATGTTTCTTCCTTCAAGTATGTTTTCTTTATTTTTTAACTTCTTTCACCATTGTTGCTGATGCTATAAATAGCTGCAGCCTCTTTCTGAGTTTGTGATGTCATACAAAAATTAACGTTCTGTGAAAAATTATTGTATACAGTAACAATCTTGTGACATACTTCAGTGCATTTTGTTCACATTTCAGAAAGTGATAATAATTTTTTGGCAAAAGGTGTTCATTTATCAATGTTTAGTATATTGTTTCCATCATCAAACTATAATGTAAACAAACAGGAGAGCTGTTGATTCTTTAGAACACTATTTATGCAATATATCTTGCTACATTTCTAGTGTTTCTAATTTTTAAAAGCACATATTTTCTGTGGTACTTAGCAACATATCCCTTTCAAATTGTATTTAGAGTTGTCTTTGCTATGGGTAAGCTTTTACAAATAAGTTGTATCTGGAACCATTACACTATTTCAGAATAATCTAATACATGTGTAACCTGAATAGTTTATGATTCACTTTTTTATTTTTCATAGTATGTTATTGTTAGTGTGTTTTACTTGTAAGTGGGATTTTTTCCTTAACCACATGAACAGTACATAAACACACAGCAGATAAAATTACAGACATAAAATTTAAGATGCCCTACATTCATTGAAAACAATCTAAATATAGTTATATAAAACACTATCCAAATAAACCATATGAATTTATTTACCTTGTAAGAAAAGGAAAAAATCCTGATACTTTAAAACTTATTCAAATATAACCAAAAGAAATGTATAATTATAAAAATATTTTCAAAGCAAAATCTATTTTTTACTGGTACTTTCTGCAACATGAATATTTCTATTTATTATTATGTGTTAAATATATATTTGAGAGGACTTGGGTGGCAAGGACATTATACTCATTGAAATGTTCTCTTTTTGGGGTCTTGTACAGTATGTAGCATCAAGAGTCTTTAGCTTGATGTAAATATATCTGGTGTTAGTTCCTGGTTGTTTGTGTTACGCTCCATGAAAGCATCCGCCAGCTCATTTTTCCCCATGTTTCGTAAAGCCTTCTCAAGCGATCCTATGCGTTCCTTTGGCTTTGTATTTGTTGTAAACTCACGCCAATCTAAAAGGCATTTTTCAACAACTTTTTGCTGCTTTAAACCAAAATCATCACCATAAAGTCCATCTTTGAAAATTTCATAGGTGATTTTTATGATGGCAGTAGTAGGGATATTTAAAAGCATGAGTAGAGTCAGAGCACCTGGATCTTTGCCAAGACCTCGGGCGAGATGCACCATACTTCTTGTACTCAAAACTTCTGGCTCCTTTTTCTTAAGTGCTCCCACTTCTGTTGCAACAACAAAATTTTTATTTAAAAATTATACAAGTTCCATAGTTTTTTGTGTACATGGATATGTTCATCTTGCACAAGAAATTTAATTTAATTTAAGAAAGCTTATTTTTAGATGCTAGCTTTGCCCTTCCACTCAAGTTACTCAACTTCCTAACTGCTAAAATGACAATTGTTAAATCAGATTTAAACAGATGATTATTCCAAGTGTAAAGAGATCTTTTAAACTTAGAATGATTATATTTACTTTCAACTACCATTTTACCAGTGTGACTTTTTAATGTTCCTGATTTGTTTAACTTCAAAAATTAAAAATATTTTAGTGCATTTAGGCCAGAGTATTCATAAATTAAAACACCAATTTAAACCTTTACAGCTGTTACTTTAACAAAATTATATTTTTTTTTAGAAATTTGCTTAAGATTACTTTTATTTTCTTTAAATATTGTACATTTAATAGGGATACATTTATCAGCAGTTTACATTTGTTTATAACTAAGCTAAAATGCACTTGTTTTATTGTTTATAACTGAGCTGAAATTCACTTTAAAAAGATGTACATTCATATGTAACATTTTACTTAATTTTATTAGGTTATGATTAATATAACTTATTATTTTATTAGGTTATGATTAATATAACTTATAATTTTTAAGGTACAAATAATACTATAATATACTGTAAATCACTAAAGACACATGTAATAGATTACTTAGTAAGAGATTACTTCAGCACAAGCTTATCTTAAAAGATTCAAACCCACACTACTGCACTCTGTGTACTATTTGATCGTACCTTTAAACCTAGATTATAAGAAATATCTGTCTGCAAGAATTTCTTTTACCTTTTAATGTAAGCTAAATTATAAGAAACTTTGTACTAATTTCTTTTACATTTAATGCAACCTAAATATAAAAAACACCTCTGCCTGTATAAATTTCTTTTATCATTAAGCCAAAATATAGGAAACACCTGCAGTGTTCGTACTAATTTTTTGTACCTTTAATGCTACCTAAATTAAAAGGAAACACTTCTTCTTTCAAGGTCTGTTCAGTTTACCTTTACTTTTAATTTAAAACTAAATTATAGGAAACACTACCCTTACTAATTTTACTACTTTTTTTCTACCTTTAATTAAACCTAAATTATTGAAAACAGTTCCATCTAGCACAGCCTTTCTCAACCTTTTTACACTGAAGGAAACCTTAAAATAATTTTCAGATCTCCAGAAACCCCAGCATAAAAATTACTATATCTACAATGTTTTTGGTTTTTTCCAGTCATGATCTAACAACCTCTTGTGGAACTCTGGTTGAGAAACCCTGTTAAGTTTTGGTAGGATAACTTTGGCTGATGTTGACAGAATGATTTCTACTTCTGTGTTATCTGCCACAATCATCTATCATGACCATAAAGTATTCACCTTTATTGAAGGGACTAGGGAAATCAAAAGATACTTCTGTCCAAGAGGCTGTGGGTAGGGGAGTAGGACAGTTTGGTTCTCTGGAGTTGGAGTTGCCTGGACATGAGGATAGACAGGAGATGCAACTCTTGTATTTCTCTTCAACTATCTTGTCTATGCCTGGGAACCATGTTTTCTCTCTCATTAGTTGCTTGCTGAAAATGTTTACTGTATGAGTTTCAGAGCCTGTTATGTCACATTGCTGAGTAGATTACAGGAGTCCTGTGTTTGAGTGTTCCTCATGACATAGATTTTAGTTGTGACTCTTTCTCCTTTGCAATGAATCTCTGCAGTGAAATGACCAATGACATGGAATGTTTTCTTTGTGCCATACACATTTATGTTGGTACATTTCTAGCTTTGAAGACTTCAGTGACTTGTACAGGGTATGACTGATTATGTTCACTGTTGCCCCAGTGTCTATCAGGAACATGACTTCTTTGATGTGAACATGTGTTGTTACTCTTGGCATTGATGTATGTACAGATTGAGTGCCAAAAACATACTCTGTTTCTTCAAGAGGTTCATTTTCTGCCATTGTAATGTATTCCTTTTCGTCCTCTGCCTGTATAGCGTAGTCATCATATGATTTTTTTCTTCTTCTAGTTTATCATAGTCTTCTTTGATTTGGTGGGCTGCTTTCTTTGCGCTTGAGCGACAAACATGGCAAAATGAGTCATCTTATGGTAGGCTTCACATTCCTTTCCTCTTGCAGGTCATAATTATGGTTGCATATGGAAACTTCTCACCACAATTTCTACATTATTAGATCTACGATTATGATTTCTGTTTCTTAAATCATAACTCAAACCTTGTATTATATGACTTGACCTTTGAGTGTAAGAAGCGTGCATATGATGATGATTATGTGACTTTGTGTTCAACTTTTCTTGTCTTTCGGTGTGATTCTCATGGTACTTGGTGTACTCTAATTTCATTTGCACATGACAATTCAGCTGCATAAGCTTCTTGTACTAAGTGGGTCAAGGTAATGTTGTCGTGAAGAACACGTCCTCTGACCTTGCTTGATTTACATCCATGAAGGATTTGAGTGAGAATCTTGCGATCTTTGTCATGAAAGTCACATTGTTGAGCCAATGTATGAAGCTTTATGTTAGAACGTGACAACGGACTCGCTTTCCAGCTGCACTGTTTAACGAAATCTGAAAGTCTCGTAAACCACTTTCTTCTTTGGCATGGAATAGACTTGCAGTTGCTGTGTCATATGCTGCATTATTCCCTTTCTGTTCCTCACTGAAACTGTCATATAAGTCGAACCCTTATTCGGCTATGTAATGATATATAGAAGTGCTTTCTTTTTTTTTATTGTTGTTGATGTTTAAAACTGCTAGCATGTTCTCAAATTTGGAAATCCATTTTTCAAATCTGATAACATCTGTTTGTTCACCAGTAAAAACAGAATGAGGGAAGGTTTGGGAGTGACATCAGTTTGTTGTCCTGTTTGCCAGTCTAGCTGCTTGTGTAAATAAAACTGAACTAGATATCTGCTTGAAATAAAATCACAATTCAATCTTCAGCATCCTCGTCGTCAAATTGTTATGCTTATTTTGATTTTCTTGACAACACATAAACAAGATGAATTTTAATAGTTTTATTCATAACTCAGACATAGTGTGTGTGGTATGATGTAATGGCGGCCATTACATCTCTATTTCTATTACGTGTCGGAAGTGCATAAGCCAAGAACTATGACGACATATTCAAGAAGGTATTTATCATCTATCTATCTATCCCTTAGTCTTGTCGACCGTTGGGGCACCACTGATGACCTGACAACCAGTTTCCTCCATTCCATTCTGTTCTCTGCTAATCTCACTGTATTGCTCAGTTTTAGTCCTGTCCACACTGAGATGTTATCCTCCCATCTTTTCCTCTGTCTCCCTCTCCTTCGCCCTCCTTGCATAGTATCTTGCATGATCGTCTTGGCAAGCCCTGTTGATAGTGTGACACGCCCATACCATTTCATTTGCGTTTTCTCGCAATGGCCGATAGCTCTTTATAGGGCCCAATGGCTTGCCTAATTCTGTTTCCCATTTCCTCATTTGTGACATGATCTCTATATAATGCCAAGCAACCTTTGAAAGCATCTCATTTCAGTAGCTTGTATCCTCTTTTCGAGATCCGCTGTGAGGGTTCATGACTCACAGGCATATAAAAACACAGATACAACCAAGGAGCTTACCAGTCTGATGTTTGAGCTGACTGAGATGTTTCTGTCTTTCCAAACTGTCTTCAGCCTTGCCATTGCTGTTGTCAGTACAATCCTGGACAATATTTCTGGTTTGATCCCTTGTCTGTCACGATGGCTCCTAAGTACTTGAATTTATTAACTATTTCCAGTTTCTGATCAATAATGATGTCATTGCCAATGCCACTGGTGTTGCTGGTCATCATTTTGGTCTTCTCTACATTGATTTCTATACCAAAAGCAGTAGCTGTCCTGTCCAAATTTTCCACCAACTGAGCTACCTCCTCCTCATTTCCTGCAAGGCCATCAATGTCATCGGCAAAGCGTAAGTTCATTATTGGCCTGCCTCCAATACTGACAGTTCCTTTATGGTCTTCCGGAGCATCTGTCATGATTCTTTCAAGGAAGATGTTGAAGGGAATAGGTGAAAGTAAGCAGCCTTGTCTGACTCCCACTGCCAATGTCACTGGTGTTGTTGGTCATCAATTTGGACTTCTCTACATTGATTTATTTACCAAAAGCAGTTGCTGTCCTGTCCAATTTTCCCACCAAATGAGCTAGCTCCTCCTCATTTCCTTCAAGACCATCAATGTCATCGGCAAAGCGTAGTTCATTATTGGTCTGCCTCCAATACTGACAGTTCCTTCGTCGTCTTCCAGAGCATCTGCCATCTTCAAGGAAGATGTTGAAGGGAATAGGTTAAATTAAGCAGCCTTGTTTGACTCCTACTGTTGTCCTGAACCAATCTCCTAATTGGCCGTTAAGCACACTGCACTGTTGATCTTGCTGTAAAGGCTTTCTACGACTTTGATCATTTTGGCATTGATGTTGTACAGCTTCCTGGTATACTAAAGGGCTGCATGCCACACGATGTCAAGCGCCTTCTTAAAATCTACAAAGACATGATAAAGGACTCTTTGGTGCTGGAGGAACTTCTCACATAGCAGTCTCAGATTACAATTTTATTCAGCTGTGTTTCGCCCTGGTCTGAAGCCTGCCTGTTCTTCAGCTATGACATTGCATGTGGCGCGTCTTGGGCAAATGAACCTGGTGGAGCCCATCCCTCTCCAGGCTGTTGATCACAGCCGAAACTCCACATTACTAGTGTCTCGCCATGGTCCTGGACACATGGCCGTTGAGTTCTTCTTGGGACTCCTCTGCACTGGGCGGTGACCTCAGTGAGGAAGTTCATACGCCCAATCAGGTACTGTGTCGGCACCCTAGCCTTTGGTTATCCAAAATCTATCCTGCAAGGCAGTAGGGGACTAGTGGAGGGCGGGGTCGTCTTTATCCCGTGCAGATGTGAACATCTACCCACTGCCCCGTTGGTATTTCTCACATAGATCAACAAAGAGTATGTTGATATGACTACGACACAACTCTGCTGAACTCAGCTGGGGTTTAGATATCTGTGTAACTACTAATCCTTAAAAGAGATGATTTATTATTATTTTTATTTAAATTTGGCTCTCGACAATCAGTAATGCTGGTCACTGAGTTAGCCAGAGTGTATTTATACAGTTTTAATTTTAGTCAATTTACAGAGTTTAATTTTTGTTTCAAACATTCAGTTACAATATTTTCAACCAGAATTTTAACTTTTGTTCACATACTATTTTTATTTTAAAATGCAAATCACAACTTTGTTTAAATTAAAACAAAGTTGGTGAACATGCTACAATTAATCAATGTGGAAAAAAAAAAATAGAGAAAAATATCTACAATAAGTAATGTCCCTTAGATAATTTAGATGTCAAAACAGTAGACCCCCAAAATCCTAGTCAAGACTATATCCGCATTTTCAAGGGAGATGAGAAGCTAAATTTGTTGTTCCTTGGTAATTATTGAGATCTCACTATGAGAAACGCAATACCGTATCAAGATAAATAATGTTTTACCTTCTGCCATAGTGTGTTCGATCGCTTGTGTAAAAATCCGCTCAAGAGTTATCCACTCATGGGTTATTCGCGTGCTTAGCAACGGCCTTGACTGGTTTCGGCTCTTACATTTTTTTTAAACAGTGATTTACTAAAATTTCCTTAAAAAACTATTTATGTTACTTTTTTACATCTTTTTTTACATGTGCGAACTATGCATGAGTGCACGAACTCGGCCTCACTTTAAAAAAAAAAAAGAAAGAAATAAAAGGAATAATTGCGAAGTAGTCTCCCATGGCGGAGTTGGATACAATAATTAAGAAATCATTTGATGACTTCTGTATTTTTATTTGGAAATTTTAGTTTACATATGAGTCCTCAATTGTCACAATTATATATTGGGGGGGGGGGGGCTGAGTGAGTGTTGTAGGTTGTCCTTTTAATATAATATATAGATAATCTTACAGTCAAGGAGGAAGACGGTCACAAGTTATGAATTCGGACAGTATTGAATGAAAAATAATGTTCCTTTAGATAATGAACATACATTAAATAAGAGTTATATAAGAGGAAATCCCCACAGAGACAGAGAACATCAAAAGATTAAAGTCTGTTGCGGTTCTTGTGAGGAAAGAAGTTGTCGGGGAAATTAAAAAAATAAATAAATAAAACTCGTGCGTGAGAGTAGTGTGTGGGGACATACACGCACACAAAAAGTTCGAATAAATCTTTTATTTTGAGAGATTATGCCAAAAACTTTCAAAGATAATAACTGTCTTTAGAAACTTATCACCTCAGTGTCTCGAGTGATGCAAATAATTTTTGCTTTCTGTGTGTGTGTGTGTGTGTGTGTGTGTGTGTGTGTGTGTGTGTGTGTGTGTGTGAATTGTATTGATTCAAAACAGATCTCATATACAATGCTCTGGCATTGATACAACATAAATCTCATGACATTGCTTTGGCACTTATACAACTCAGATCTCATATACCCTACTTTGCATAAAACTTTTTGTGTGCAGTGCTCTGGCATTACAACACAGATCTCACACAATGCGCCATATGACATTAGTAAACAAAATCTTATATTTAGCGCTAGGACATTAGTACAATATAGATCTCATATACAGCAGTATGACATTAGCACAACAGAGATCTCATATATATAGCGCTTTGACATTTGTACAACAATGATCTCTCTTAACAGCGTTTTGACATTGGTACAACAGAGATCTCATATAAAGTGTTATGACATTGGTAGAACACAGATCTCACATACATCTCTTTGACACATGGCAAAACAGGCAAGTAATCAGATAACAAAGCACTCGGCATGAAGCCTAACAAAATTATCCTTTCATTTTTAAAAGTACAAACTGAATACATTATTATTGCAAACTATTAATTAGACATCAAAATGATGCTTAATTTTACATGCAGTGCATTATTACTATTACATAACAGAATTTCTTATTCTTTTAAAACCTCTAAGTTTTTTGCCATATTTTCGTATAAAATAAATATACAAGAACATTCTTTATACAGACTGCTCGAAACGCATAAAAGGCTAAAATATAACACAACAAATTAAGAATCCTGCACACGGGCAACAGAAAATAATTATACGTACTTGTAAAAGAAAAACTAAATGAAACAGATTCACTGACAAATAGTTTAAATGAGCATTGACACAAATAAAGCTAATTCTACTGAGGCGTCTTGAGAGTCCTCTTTGAAAATGGCCATGATCTTGAGATTCAACTGTGATGGCAGCACGTAGATGGACACTGCTAAGCGAATAGACGTTGACCGCATGACGTGTGTATTTTGAAATGTTGCGAATGCTTGCGTCTTATGATGAGCGCAAGCTTCCAGCAGGAGCATATTAAATATGTGAGGTTAGACAAATATATATGGAACTGGAGTTAGGTCGGCACTAAAGCATGACAAAGAGGAGTGGTATCGTGTGTGCAGTTTGCTGCTAATATGTAGCCATTGAAGTCAGTGAAGGAGTACAATCGATTGCTGGTTAGTATAATCCTAGGTAAAAAAGAACTTGTCGTCTCAGCTGCGGAAAATCTAGCCATAATTTTATAATTTCTTAAAACAAAGCCTCCCACAAAAAAAAAAAAAAAAAAAAGCGTAACGACGAGGATGGGATTCGAACCCACGCGGGGAGACCCCAATGGATTAGCAGTCCATCGCCTTAACCACTCGGCCACCTCGTCTGACAACAACATCCGCCTAAATAATTCTTATAAAGAAAGATTAATTTTGCTGCCGATTTAATTCGTTTGTATTAAGAGTAATAAATGTACAAATTAATATATATTTATTAGCGTTTTTAATAGTTATTGTTTTGTATTACTCACTTATACTATCGGATAATCAGATAACACCCACTAGCTTTATAATAGTTTTATTCGTAGTTCAAGAACGATAACCAACTGTAGGCACATGACTTTCTTGTGATTCTGTGATGTAAAATAGTGTAATATTGATTCATATTTGGAACATGTAGCAATATCGTCAGAGATATTTGCTGATTGCTTTATGCAAGAGAAAGTAAACAGACCCTTTCTAGAATATTCTATATTGTGATAATGGCGTCAGAGGTTAAGAAAGGTCACACAATTGATATAGAGTAGGGTATCCTATAACAGTACAACTGCTATAAAGTACTAAAGTTTAAACCACATACATGTACATGTAAATTACATTGCAATAACAAATGGTATGTATACTTCATCAATGAATTTTAGTTTATTTCTAATCAAGCCTCGTTGAGAAAGAAATAAGTTTTTAAATTTGAATTTCATGTCAAGAATCTAGCCTGTATGAATGTATTTCGAAGTCAGGTAGTACTACTAGTAGTAGTACAAGTAGTTGGGCATTATGTATTTTAGGTAGTCTATAAGGCCTTTTATACATAGAGTTCTTTTTTTTTAATATAAAAGTTCAGCAGAAGCAAATCTTCTGACCGTATTCAGAATGTAAAATCATTTTATATACCTTCCTTTCACTGCCTTCCAGTGCTCTATACAATCAACCGAGGGAAATGATGAAATGACACACATCTGATGACTTTAAAAATTCTTTGAAGGATGGGGTGGGGTTGGGCGATTTTGAAAGCAGTGGCATATAGAAATGAAACTGAGGTAGCCACGGTGACTATAAATTGAACAAAGTGGGGGTTCTACTGGTTGGTAGTTAGTATATCTTTACAGTAACTAAGTTAAGTAGCTTTAAACTTAAACTTAAAGTCAGCACTGGTTAGATTTTTTTTTAAAAGTCCAATTGAAATTTAACTGAGCAGAAAATTAACTACAAAGAAAGCAACTAATTCCAGATTAGTGTATATATTTGTTATTTTTAAACTACAATATTGTTATCTCAATTTTGAATTTATTTCAGAATCATTTATTGCAGACTACAAGATGGAAGACTCACTGGCTATTAAGATTGATTTTCAGAAACCTTCAGTCGACTTCCATGTTGCACTCTTGGTATGAAATCCTTTCAGGCTTAATGCTACTATTGTTGCAATGCTGGCCTTTGGATCTTACTGTTTAGACTCTTAAGTCTAATGCCACATGCCAACCATCATATTTCCCTTTCAATGCACATTTTTAATTTGCAGTTATTTCCAGTAATTACTTAATTCGTATTTTGTGTGCATCTCTATTTCTTATATTTGATTTAGAGTTTCACTTCTGCTATTGCTGCAACTTTAATTTTTCTTTTATCAGTTTGGGGAACTGGATGGCTATTGAAGTTCAAACTCTATTATAACTGTGGCTACCACAAGTACCAGCCACTAGGTATGGTAGTAGGAGCTTTTTGAACCATCACACCCACTCTTGTTCTGGATCATAGATAGAGTTGCATGCCATTTTAAAGTACTTAATAAAATGTAAAGCACTAATATTAGTAATAAAAGTGTCAAATTTTAAAAAATTGATCAACTGACATTTTTATTTTGAATTAAGAGCACATAGATAACTAACATCACTTTGTAAGTTCACATTTCTAAATGAGCTGTATTAATTCTCTTTTAACTGTTTTAATGTAATTTTACTTCAGTGCTGATTATTTATAGTTTTGCAAAATTATTTGTAAAAGATATATTTTTTCAGTATAGCTAAGCATATCATTTAAAAATCCATTGTCACTTTAGATGAAAGTTATTGTAAACTGGTACATGCATTAGAAGCACATTAAAAAAAAATCATTATCACTTTAAAATATTTAAAGCAGTGATTAAAATATATTTAAAATGGTGGTAGCTACAGTAGATAGATTCCAATTAATTAATTTATAGTGATTAAGATAAACTTTATTGTAAATGGCAATAGTTACACTAGCTACATCTTCCTTGATTCAAGATGCTTGGATCCAGAAACAGTTGAATTAAGAATAGTTTTTATTTCACCACAATCTGTTGTGTTTTAATTAAAATTACAATAAAGTATGTTTAATTAGAGTGTCTTAGACTCTTACACAAAGGATTACTCATTTCTCATGGACATGTATGTATTCTACACAAATGATGACAGTCACTTTAGTTAGATATATCTGTATTTGTTGTGCATTGAGATGTGCTCTATATTGTAGTGTGGTTTCTTTATTTAAGTAGTAGAGATTATGTACAAAAGCAAGTTGGCAAAGATAATATGATAATTAGTCATGTAATTGTCACAAACTGCACATTATTATCATTGAAAGAATTTAATCCTTCCCTTAAAAAATTATAATAAAAGAGAAAGAGGGTTTTCACTGTTTCAGATAATCACACAATTTAAAAAAAAAATCAGTATATTATTTACGAGAAGGATACTTGATGCTATCAAAACCATTCACCTTAGAACGCAGGATTTCAGGTTTTCTGTTCTGTATCCAAATATTTTTTACTTTAATTGGTTTTGTTATTCTGCAGGCATCTATAGCTATAAGTATAACCATTTCCCATTATGTACACATAAATTATAATTATTTTTCTCCCTTGAACATTTTTTTAACTCTGACTATCTGCATTTGTTATTTAATTCATAATTGTATGCATTTATAAACTTAATGTCTGATATTTGATTTAGGATTAAAATCTATTACAAACTTTAATTAATTACTAATTACCAATTTTACTTTCATTATTGAAATAGTATAAGTTCTAAGAAGAATTTTTATTATGAAAACTAGAGGCAGGGAGCAGGACCTTTTGGTGTTTTTCCTTGCTTAGTGAAATTTTTCAACTGCCCAGAGATCTCTAGAATGAGAAGTCATATATGGTGAATAAATAAATGCTAAATCAGTAAATGTCAAGACATTAATGGGCAGGGGATTGATATAAACACTAAATGCCAGGCAATAGTCGACAGAGAGTTGAAATAAACAATATATGCCAAGGCAGTAATGGGCAGAGATCTGAGCTTTGAGAGAGGTTAGGCCTAATTAGCTATCTGAGCTTTGCTTTGAAAGAGGTGAGTTAGCTAGCTGTATCTGATTCTGAGCTCTGCTTTGAAAGAGGTTAGTTAGCTATATCTGAAGATGTGCTTGCTTTTAGAAAGGCAAGTTAGTAACTATGTTCAGATAAGTGTGATATATGTCTGCATGATTCTTTCATGCTGTTTTGCTTTCAGGCTGGAGGAATGGCAGGAATGTCTGTGGACATTATTCTTTACCCACTAGATACCATTAAAACAAGACTGCAGAGTCACCAAGGATTTTTAGCAGCTGGTGGATTCCGTGGCATCTATTCTGGTCTGATGTCTGTTGCCCTTGGTTCTGCCCCATCAGGTGATCCATTTATTGGTGATTTCTTTCTTTCTTTATGAGATGCTGTACAGTCAGATGATTCTGTTCTAGGAGTTTTGTGTTTGTGATGTATTATAGACATAATATTTTAATTCTATCAGAAGAACTTTAATTCAGTTTACCAGTAATTTTTGCAAATACACCATTTGTTTGCTCAAGCTGTTTACATTGATGATTGAATCAAATGAAATACTTTTTTTTGGTTTTATTTGTTTTACTTGAGGTAGTCTAAAATAGTATTTCATCATAATTTTATGAAAAAATTTCTATAAATGTTTACAGTGCCACCCAGAATTAATTATTTATAAATATTAATTTTATCTTGGAAAAATAAATCATTTCTGTTTATTATAGCTGTCTAATAAAAATTAAAATGAAACAATTTAAGTTGTAATTCATACTGTAAATAGTAATAATTTAAAATCTCAGACATGGGTGTACAATATGATTTTAAAGAATTTTTTAAATCAAAGATATTAGTTTGTTTTTTTGTTTTTTTTACATATTTAATATTCTTTAATTTAATACATGATTGGAATAGAGTAAAATAATAATATTGGAGGAGATATCTTAAAAAATATTATAAGTATTCACTGATTCATTGATGATGAATTCACTCCAAATTTTGCTTCAGATAGTATAAAAGTGTTATTAATTGAAATAAAACCCCTAAAAAGCTAAATTTTAAAACATCAGCTATACCTCCTTTTATGGCAATTTTGCATTTCTGATAGTTGCAGTCTTTCAGAAATTTAACTTTCTGTTAGATTATGGCCTCACACGGGCAAAAATATTTAAATTCACAGGCAAAGAATACTTATGTGAAAAAAATGCAGCACAAAGTGGGAGTTCCTCCCCTTTCTCTCCCCTGTTACTGGAAACATACATGAAGGAATTTATTTGCTTTTCTGATTTTTTTTTCCTTTGATGACATAGATTTGAACAAAACAAGTACTTGCATATGTATGTATGATAATGCAGGAAGTGAGATTGAAAAAACTCCTTTTTGAAAACTTCTTGCTAGTTGAAAACTAGGTGACTGCATTAAAGTTAGGACTCACTGCAAAGTTTGAACAGACTAAACATAAACAACATATGACCTTGTGTTTCTCATTGAACACCAGTGATATAGATGAACATTGATATTGTTAAACTGCTATATAAATTTTAAATTCAGGCTATTTGTGTTTCACAAATCCTTACCATTGAATGTATGCCACGAAAATTCGCTTTTATATGAGATTTGATATTCTTAATAAAATTGCTTATGCAGCAATATTAAAATTATCTAAAATAAACGTTTGATATAATTTTTCTGCATTGCTTTCAAATGGGGATTAATCTGAGTAACATAGGTTATGTGGCAACCTGAAGAGTATTGCATGCATGTGCACATGTCTACACACTTGAACTTGAGAAAGTGGACAGGCATGTGCACATGTCTACACACTTGTTGGTGAACTTGAGAAAGTGGACAGGCATTAGTGCAGAGAACTCTAGCCCCCTTGTTCATGGGACATGGGCTGATTTTTGTTTTTTGGGAAATGTAAATGTTCTGAAGCTCAAGGGACATGGATTGAATCCTACTTTGAGTGAAGAACTTACAGGTTTATAAAAAATGTAACCGTCCCAAGGCACAAGTTCATGTGCAGTCTGATGGGATTGAAAATATAATGGGTTCCTTGTGCACCAGGTCCTGTGTGCTAAAGAACCTCAATAGTTTAAAATTAGAAAGAGCAGCTGTTAAATTGCATTTCTTCAGTTTTCAGTCTCTCTTCCAGAATTTTTGGTCTGGATCTAGGCACTTGCACCCTGACAAAGTTGCACAGACTAGCATTTTTTCAATTTTCATTCTCTCTTCCAGAAGTTTTGATTTGTATCTAGGCTCTTGCACCAATCTGTATAACCAATAGAAATTGAAAACAGGTGTGAAACAAAACACACATTTGAAAAATCCTGTTAAAATGTCTGATATATGTGTTTGATCTATTAAACCGAGTTATGTCATTTTTGCTTTACTTTTCTTTACATTACTTTTCGTGACGGAGACACTTTGTTATTAAAATACCTTTCACTTTTTTTGTAATTGCTTTCACTTGCTAATGGTTAAATGTACTATTGTTTTATATACATTCTTCTTCTATATAATCCTTGTTTCTTGATATTTAAATTTACCTTGGATAGCGGCCCTTTTCTTCTGTACTTATGAGACAACAAAGAATTTACTTCATCTTGGGATGAATGGCATGTGGGCTCCTGTTGGACACATGATGGCTGCTTCAGTAGGAGAGATGGTAAGTTGCATAATATGTATAGAGGAACTGGTGAGTTGTATAACTGTACGATATATAGAGGACTGGTGAGTTGTATAACTGTATGATGTATTGAGGAATTGGTGAGTTGAATAACTGTACGATGTATAGAGGAATTGGTGAGAAGTATAACTATATGATGTATAGAGGTACTGGTGAGTTGTATAACTGTTAGATGTAAAGAAGAACTGGTGAGTTATATAGCTATTAGTTGTAAAGAGGAATTGGTGAGTTGTATAACTATTAGATGTAAAGAGGAATTGGTGAGTTATATAACTATTAGATGTAAAGAGGAATTGGTGAGTTATATAACTATTAGATGTAAAGAGAAATTGGTGAGTTGTATATGATGTATAGAAGAACTATTGAATTGACTTTTGAGAAATATAAGGAAAATAGTTTGCAATTTATGGAAAAGAATGATTTAGACTAATTAGAGCTAATGTTAGATTAGAAAGAATGGAATAGAATGAATCATTGAATGGGAGTATATATTATATATATATAATGGAATTGAATGAATGTATAAATGAATAATAATAATAAATAGAATGAAAAGAATGTAATTGAGCAAAGGTGAATAAAGGAAATTGAATGAATATGAATACTGTGGACAGAGTGGGATGGAATAAAAGCAAATAGAATGGAAAGAATAGAGCGAAATGAAAGAACAGAATAGAGGGATAGAATGGAATAGAAAGAATAGATGGACAAATCCAATGGAAAGAAAAGATGGAATTGAAATGGTAAGATAGGAATGGAGAAAGAATACATGGAAAGGGTAGAATTGAAAAGAAAAGAAAATGGAAATATTGAAATAGAAAGTATCATTGAAAGTATCAATGAAGTGGAAGGAATAAAATGGAATTAAATGGAAGAAATTAATGGAGTGGCAAAATAGAATAAAATAAAAAGAATGAAATGACAAGAATGGAACAAAAGGATTGGAATAGAAAGAAATAATGTTTGCCTTGAGGCGTTTGCTGAAAGTGTGAGAAATGCTAATCTCAAGTTTGTTAGAGCTATAAAGCATGACAGACCTATCTCTAGGCTTCTTGACTGAGAAATGCTAATCTGTCAATGGTAGAACTATAGTGAATGACAAATCTGTCTCTAGGCTGCTTGTTTGGTGAGAGTTCCAGTAGAAGTGGTGAAACAACGTGCACAAGCAACACCAAACCTGTCATCTTTAGCTGTTTTCAAGCACACTGTGGGTAGTGAGGTATGTATTTTATTATCATACTGCTTGGGCTGTTATACCTAAACAATGTTTCTTTGTATTCAATTATTTTGTCACTTGATCTGAGTAATCAACATTGACAGATTAGCATTCTCAGTCAAGCAGCCTAGAAATACTTTAAAAAAAATTACTTGCATATTATCTTAGGACTTTTTATTTAAAAAAATTACTTAATTAAATGAGTTTGCTGGGCATACAAAACTTACTTTATACTTTTAAAACATACTTTATTGGTTTGTTGGGTAAATGAGGACTTATTTGACACTAAAAATATTACTTATTAAATTTATTTCAGAGTATAAAAGGATTTGCTGAGCACTAAAAAATTGCTTATTAAATGTATTTGTGGGATATAAAAGATCTTACTGAACACTAAAAAAATTACTTTTTAATTTGAAGAGTATAAAAGGACTTAATGGACAATAAAAAATATTTATAAAATTTATTTGCAGGGTATAAAAAGACTTACTGGACACTAAAAAATTACTTATTAAATTTATTTGCAGGGTATACGAGGACTGTATCGAGGTTTTGCCAGCACAGTGGCCCGAGATGCACCATTTGCTCTGATCCAGTATCCACTCTGGGAATTTTTTAAGGTGAGCCGTTTTCATGCCACCGAGAATTTATAGATAGGAATAGTTCCTGTAGTAAGTGTTAAGTACTGATTAAAATATTTTAAAATTATTTAACTATAGCTCTAAATTTCTAAATGCCAGGATTTTAAAGCTAAATATTCACCATTTTGTTTTCTTGGTGCAACCCTTGCCCAATAACTCAGGATTCCATGTAGATTTAACAGAAAATATCCAGAATTTAGCTTGACCATCTTGTAAGAAAATTTAACATTTAACTCTGGTTACTATTATGGCTATGGTTATTGGTTTTTGCTCTTTTTACCTATATAACTGGATTCCTGTATGACTTATTACTGGTATTGTTCTGGTTGCCAGTATGATTGGTTACCTGTTTGATGGATGACAATGGAACCCCGCTATAATGAGTTCCATGATAAAGCAAATTCGCATATAAAGCGGTCATGGCATGGCTACTGAAATTTCGTATATTCATTTGCACATACTGCAAAACCCTGCATTAATGCAACCCTGCTATTAATGAAATCCAATTTTATGGACCCCAATTATTGCATTATAGTGAGGTTTCACTGTACTACGATGGCTGTAATTATCTCATTAGCTATTGTCACACAGAGAAATGACTCGTGACTTTAATTTTGATACTTGGTTAGCTTTTTGTAAAAACGAACTAACGTACACCCCATAGGATTTTTTGATTTTGTGAGCGATCTTTGTGTTTGCAATGTTGGAGAATATAATGAAAGGTTTGTAACATTTTATTGTATACATGTACTGGTGAATCTCTACTGTTAGTTGGTGCACATAAGCCTTTTGTTGTCAGCAAACAATGTACAGTGTATGTACATTTTTATAGCCTGCCGATCGCGTCATCAAACAAATTGCAGCAACACTGTTGTGTAAAAAATCAAAAACATGTGCATGTACATTCTCATTTATTAACGCACATCATGTACATAAAGAAATTTCAAACACGTTACATGTAATATTGAAGCATTTGTTTTCAAGTAGACTGTTTAAAGGCAAAGCAACAAAGCATTTTAGACTTTGTAAAGAAACCATATTAACCGCGTGTACATAAACTTTTTGTTGTTAGCAAACATGTGCATGTATGTACATTTTTATAGCCTGCCGATCGCGTCAACGCTGTTGTGTAAAAAACATCACCAAACACGTGCATGTACATTCTCATTCATTAATGCACATCATGTACATAAAGAAATTTCATGCGCATGTTATAGTACTGTAATATATTGCTGCCATATTGGTTTTTGGTAATCTCGACACGTTTTGGCAAACCCCTAGGCCGTCCACATATCCGGGTTCGACTGTATTCCAACCATTCACCAATGCTTAGGTATCCTCAGAGTACAAGTTAGTTCTCTTTTCCCCCACAAATTATTTTGATTTATTTCATTTACTGTGCTGTTTATGTAAATGGTATCCTGAGTAAGAAAGTTATGTTTTAGCTTTATACTTTCCAGATGCAGTGGTCTGCAAGAACCAAGCAACCCATTGAAGCCTGGCAATCTTCACTGTGTGGTGCTTTTGCAGGTTGCTGTTTGTTTTTTTGGAAGGGGGATATTTATCAAGATTCGGTTATATCCCTTGTAGAGGCAGATGAGGCCAGTGTTATCCAAGAGTTTGAATATTTTAGTATTTTGCTTTTATAAGGCTTTTGCATACTTCACCTGAAAACATACTTCAGAGCTTTAAATGTCCTTACTGGATCAAAGAATTGGTTAGTTTAAGCCATTCAGAACTTGTTATTTTGGAAGTGAGAAATGCAAGCACACACAAAAATCTACATTGTACTACAGTTGCATGAAAATTTTAATCAGCTGTCAGTATTTTTATTGACATTTAAAAAATATATTAAATGTAACTGCTGTTTTATTATTGAAATTTGTAGGTGCTGAAATTTTACTCAACTAATGTAATTAGACTGTGAAATAAATAATAGCTTTTGATACCTATAACGGAACCTGGAAGTAACAAAGTAAATTTCTCTCTCTTTATCAGGTGGCTTAGCTGCTGGGTTGACTACTCCACTGGATGTAGCAAAAACGCGTATCATTCTGGCCAAAGTGAGTTTGTCACACACAACTAGCTCAGGAACTGATCTTAAGTTATATTTACATTCTTTATGAACACTTCATTGCAGTTGTTTTTCCCAGGAAGGAGCATTCTCATGAAAAACAATGTATCACAAAATGATGCAACCCAGATTTATTTTTTTCAATATAATAGTTCTGGTTACCAAATATATTTCTCTGCCCAGCCTTGCTAAAGTACAGACAAACTGATTGATTTTAGTTTGAGCTGTACAGACAGACTGATTTTAGTTTGGGCTGTAAAGACAGACTGATTTTAGTTTGGGCTGTAAAGACAGACTGATTTTAGTTTGAGCAAATACAGATGGACTAATTTTAGTTTGAGCAGTACAGACTGATTGATTTTAGTTCGAGCAGTACAGACGGACTGATTTTAGTTTGAGCTGTACAGACAGACTGATAGTTTGAGCAATACAGACGGACTAATTTTAGTTTGAGCAGTACAGACAGACTGGATTGTTTTTAGTTAGAACAGAGATATAGAATTAATTAATTTTAGTTTTAATAGTACACACAGATTTTATTAATTTTATTTTTAATAGTAAACATAGACATAAGTAATTTTAGTTTTAACAGTAAAAATAGACCAAATTGATTTTAATTTGAATAGTATACAGAGATAACTGATTTTAGTTTGACTTATGATGGGGTGAAATGATTACAGTCATAATAATGACACGCTTATATTTTCTTAAAATCAGGTATCATGTTAGTTGGGGTGTTGGGTGTGCTGGAAAACAACCAAGTTGGGATCCTGGTTAGATAAAACTTTCTTAGACTGTATACATATCATTGGAAGGCATCCAGTCTGTCATAAACATGAATGCATTCATGCACATTTTTGCTACATAAGTCTTTCACTGAAAACAGACAGTCTCTTGTTCAGACAAATTAACACTTACTGAAGAATTGTGTGTACTGAATGAATTTTGTACTTTTAAAATTCTTTATGGTTTTTATCTTGTGACCTTGACATATAATAAAATAAGATAAATTACTTGCTTTATAGCTCCTTCATATACCTTTGATAATTTTGTTGTTGAAATTCTAGAAAGACAGTTCTACAGCCCATGGTAATATATATTTAGTGATGAAACAAGTTTATGGTGAAAGAGGAATTAAAGGGTGAGTAGTTTTCCATTATGTTTTTCACCTTATGATTTATCTTTATTGTTTTTTTGGAAAATATATATTAGTGTCTGAAAATTTGAATGCATTCTGTCATTCCAGATAAATAATACAGTGCTGCAAATATGAATAGGTGTGGAGTCGATAATGTACTACATTGGTACTTATTTGGAAAATGTAAATACTTGCAGTATTCTGTATTGTACATTATAAAACTGTCTATTCTGGAAATATGAACAGTTGTAGAGTTCTGTAATGTACCTATATCTAACATGCAAATACTTAAAAGTGTTCTTAAAATGGTACATTCTGAAATATAAATATATTTAATGCTTTGTGTGATGTATATATATATATATTTTTTTTTATTTTATACTGTGAATATTACAAGTATCTTTGGTGTTGTTGTATGATGTATTCTTTAGAATTTTGTACTGTTAAAAAAATATATATTTTATTTTACAGATTGTTTGCAGGCTCTATACCTCGTATAATGTGGATTTCTATAGGAGGTGCCATTTTCCTTGGTGTTTATGATAAAGCCAGAGGTTTGTTACAAAATGTGCTAAGTGCCTAAGTGGAACCATCACTTTGTGTGACATTCACCATATTTTCATTAAAATTGATTATCCTGGTTTTAAACAAATTAAAAAACAAACAATAGCAACTGTGTTAAGAAAGAATCATGTTTGTCAGAAAGCATTGTAAATATATATGTAAAAAACAGTCCCAAATCATTATTTCTGACTTTCTTTCTTTAAAGTATGCATTTAAAAATTATTTAATTTTACCAGAGTATTAGGACATGTAATAATATATATTTAACCTCCATGTGAGTTTGGATATGATTTATTAAATTAAAAGTCAAGTATGAATTGTCTTTCCATCTGGAGCCAGTAATAAAGTGTGAACTGTCATAACTGTGGTTCCATTTAACTGTGTCATTCAATTTGTACAAACAAAAAAATTCATTCCAATTAGTAATTTAACTGTTGTGCAGACTGTGAAAAAGTACTGTGGTTACATTTGTTACATTTAAAATCTAAAGTGCACTAAAAGCAGACCAGATTGCTTTACCTTTCCTCTATAAATTTTTCTTTTAAATCATCATTCATAAGGCAACAATATATTACTATATTTATTCAACCAAATTTTAAATTACAGAAACATACAACAAAGAACACATTAGAAATTTCTGCATGATTAAGTTTAAAAGAAATATTCAGTAGAAAATTACAATTTTTTTTTAAAAAGCAATCACTGAACTTTATGTGGTAGCCAACTTGTTTACTAATTCTAGAATAAACCACAATTCAACATGACAAGATATTGTAATAAATTCACCATGAATCAAAATACAAAGATAATTTTGGCCCAGAAATGTTAACAACTGTACTATTACTGACAAGTTAACATTTCTGGGCCAAAATTAACAACTCCTGTTACTGACATCATCTGAAAACCATGCTCTATGAAACTTGTCTTAAATATTAATATTTGTAATATGAAACTACAGAAGAACAAACATTTCAGTGATGGTAATCATTTTCTGCTGGTTGGCACATGGCTGTTTGTAGTTATTTAATTTAGCAGTTTGTAATTGTTTATTTAATTTAGAAGTGAAAGATGCAGTTTCTACAGAAACTAGAGTGGTATAACAGACAGTTTTATACAGTGTGGAACAAAATCTGAAAAACTTACCTACAGGAGAAAAATACATGTAATAAAATTTTAATGTAATACTGCTACTAGTATAGCAACAATCAGATAATAAAAAAATATTGTAATACTGTACTACTAGTATAGCAACAATCAGATAACCTAAGATATGTCATTTGGGATAGTCCATCTAGGAGTAGTATTGTTTTATAACAGGAGGGCAGTTTCTTATCAACACCCAGCAATAATAATAAAATCATTTCACTTTAACAATCATGGTCAAGCAAAACTTCATCTTAGTCTGTTAAATTAACAAGAAATCCAACTGGTATGGACAGAAATAAAGACAATCAGATTCCTTAGGATAATATCAACATGCATTCAATATTAAACAGATATATTTTGTGCTCAAGCATAAGGAAAATGTATGGTAATAAGTACAAATAAAGGGAAGTGTTAACCCTTTTTACACATACATACAGTTGTTGGCGAGTGTGACCAACATTGTATATTTTCAGGTGCAGTATGTGAATAAGGCACAGATTTTATAAGTGTGCTTAATAATAATTAAAAAAATCTGAAGAAGCTGATACATTTTGCAGTATACATCCTATGATGTAATAAACAGTCCGACATATTTACATAGTTCTGAGAAACATCTTGCACTTGAGTTAAGAACATACCATTTCAACAAAATTAATTTAATGTTTCATTTTACAACATAGGAAGCAATTTTTCAAGGCATGTGTACAAGGTGATGGTTGTCTATGATGACAAGAGCCAATGCCCAGTTCAAATGTAAGGATATTAATAAGAATCTCATTGATATATTGAAAACCATTCATACACAAAATAATTTTTTATCCTAAATAATTCCAGCATTTACTTTGAAAAAATATTCAATACTGGGCTTTTAAAATATATCTCTTATTATTCTGAGAGAGAATTTTAAAGGTTTTATACCAGTACACTATTTGGAATCACAGTACTGATCTATATTATAATAAACAAGATTTTTAATAGCTGAAAACTCCTTCACCCCCAAATCAAAAAAAAAAAAATCTTCACTGTTAATACTGAAGACTGTTAATGCTATATTCATAGCTGTGATGAAGTTATTAAGCTCTTGATATTAAAATACCTTTAATGTGCTGCAGAGGTTTGTTCACAATGAAACCAACTGTGTTTGAATTCTACCAAAGCCAAAGCAACTGTGTTTGAATTCTACCAAAACCAAAGAGAAAAGAAATATTACTCTTAAAATGCAATTTCATTGTAGTTATCTTTTGCTCATGCAGTACATAAAATGTTAAAACCAATTATTTACAGCTAATTTAAACCATGCCTGATTGATAATTTGGTAAAGCAAGATTATATATTGTGTTTTTAGAAAAAGAACGCAAATAAGCCTGCGATGTTTTTCAAATAATTCCTGCAAATTTAATAAACTGATAAATTTCAATGAATTCAAAAATAAACTTTGATCTTTTTATTTAAATAATCAACAATTTTGTTTAAATGACATTTATTTGTTTGTAATTTTGGCAGTACAATCACAAGTGTTTATTGATTTATTTTAATATAAAAAGTATCCTGTAACAAGTAACATGACACTCTCCTTGCTTATTTTTTGTTACAAGTATAAAAACTTACATGATACAAGGATGGATAAATATAGATTAATACCTGGCCTGGGCAACCAAGACTTTAGACTTTATTAAGGATAGTTCTGTGCATATCATCACAATGGAGCTGAGCTATTTAGTCTATCACTTCTACAAGTCCCACTTTCCCCTATATATGTGGCCCCAGGAGACCAACATTTATCAAAAAGAACTATTTATGCCAATCCAGATTTCTCTGACAAGAACTCGTGTAGCTCTACAGTTAATGAGGTTTTCCAACTTCTGTTGACTGTAGATGCAACACTTGGAATTTACATTCATCTTTTACATTGACTCTTTAACCTTCCTACTACTAATTTTTTATAGGCTGCCCTTGATGCATGCTGGCTGGTTTAAATTTCCTAGATGATGTATTATATTTTTTATAGGCTGCCCTTGATGCATGCTGGCTGGTTTAAGTTTCCTAGATGATGTATTATAAATTTTTTATAGGCTGCCCTTGATGCATGCTGGCTGGTTTAAATTTTCTAGATGATGTATTATAATTTTTTTTTTTTAATTTGAAAAATAAATGTGTATGTTACATTTCAACAAAAATGACATCACATGACCACAGGAAAATCACTATTTCTCAGATTAATCTTTAGTTTAAAGAAAATTACATCCAAAAACATTATGTATTTGACGTTTTAAAATACTGAAATAAACAGTGATTATTTTGTGTAAACCATACCTAGCTCTGCCATATAGTAGCATTATTGCCAAAGTGACTGTCTAAAATGCTGTTAAAAGTAAAGAAATATAGCTCTAAGAAACTTGAAACATTTAGATTTTTTTTTTCTTTTTCAATCAAGGAAATCCTTGTGAAGAGTTATTATCCATCAAACTTTAAACTCTTAGAAGTAAAAGGGAAGCAAATCAAGAAAACCCAAATGAATAGTCATTCATTTAGCACTGAGTAACAAGATCAACAACTGTTCAAGCATTATAATCCTATACCACCGAAGTGGTTAAACTTATAATCTAAAATTCAGTAAAACTGGAACTGATTTGAACCAATGTATTCTAAACAAGGTTTTTTCCACTGAATGATTTCATTTATATATATGATATAAAAGAAATTATAGTCATTGTCAGAAAAGTACGCTATGTGATATTTAATTGACGTAACGATGGAATCCAGATAAAGATGGAGTTGATGTGAAAGTTTAATTAAAAGAACAAACAAAATCAATAAAAACAAAAAACTGTTACATTTCAATATATATATTTACAAATCTGACCTTTGTGGACCAAGTTTATAATTTGCCCACAAAAGACGAAATTAACAGTATAAACAAATCATCCTTTTGAACAAACAGTATAAGACTGAGTATGAAATTTATATGCTATTTCTCTAACTGTATGTGTGCCTACACAAAATTTAGCACCACAAAGCATGGCATGTGACGTGTATATGCAAGAAGTACAGAAATGTACCTCCACTAAACATATAATTAAAAAGGTTACTGAATATAAGAAAAGATATTTTGTACACCAAACAAAAGTAAATTTTGTTGTCTGCAATGGAAGATACATGCTCAAAAACAAGTTTAAATTTTCAGACTGTACAAGCTGCATGGCTCAGAACAGGTGGCTTAAATCTTTAAATAACTCATTCTAGACAAGGATACATTTTATCAGGAACATTTCACATCATAAATATAATACATTTAATTATAAAGAAAAGTGTTATGAAAATAATAAGAAAAAAGCAGAATTAAAAAAAAATGTCACATACAATTTATACCCTTTACTTGGCATCAATCTCCCATAAGATTCTGACAGTTGGACTTCAGAATAATGGCATGTACATAAAATCTCTAGCAATAGTTGTCAGATAAATTGGTTGTGGATTTAAGTTGCTCAGAAAATGAAAAACAACTGAGAAAAGAAGCAAGGTATTGGTAAAAAAAATATTGTATACATTATTAACCAATAGGTCAGTTAGGTAGTCAATAATAAACAATAGCAGTACACAAATAAAATCAGTCAGATTAACAATATTTATACCGTCTTATATAATTTATTATCACCAGTCATGCACCATCTGCTTTACTATTATCAGTCATGCACTGTCTGTTTTCATGTATACTATTTGCAATGTGCAATGCCGATATAAATCAATGTGAAAGGAATCTGGTAGAGATTTTTTCCCCCTACCATTTAATATTTAATTCCAGAGAGAACCTTTCATCAAGCACTACATACACAAAAGTCAATTTCTTTGGTTGATTAGTTTCACAGAGTGCAATGCATTCCAGAAAATAATATAAAGAGGGCTTTCTGAAAAGAATAATGTATTACAAATATATGTTTGCATTTGGTACAAATGTTTATGCCCAATATGAATCTAAATGAAAGAAACTAAAAATTTAAAGGAATTATTGGTTTTTAATAATTATTCTCATAATATAGATCTTCCTTAATCAATAATTTATATACTTAAAATAATATATTGATTCCTGATGTTACTTTAAGGATAGTTATTATTTTTTTTAAAAGTTATTCACAACTAAAGCATAAAATGATCTGCATTTAAATTTCTATTGAACCTAAGAAAATTATACATATGTAGTTATTTATTAAACCTAAACCTAAAAATTATAAATGTTAATAACGTTCAACAATTTTGGTTTTAAAAAATGTTAGCTTTATTCTCTCTGTTGTAATTTTTAAATTTTTCAGATGTTTAAAACAAGGCTAAGAAAATGCAATAGAAAACTGGATTTGCATGATAAAATGTAAAACATATTCAATTTGCCAACAATACACATTTTTTTTTGCTCCATCTAATCACATGTCCCATCACTAAAAAAATTACTCAAGGGGATGATAATAAAAAACCTTGCCACCTTCAAATGTAATTTTTTTAAAATGCCCAGTGTTCAAGCAAGCAAAACTTTCAACATTTATTATTATTATTTTTTTAAGAAAAGTCTAAATTTTAAAACAATTTTTAATCCTAAGCAAATATTTATTACTTCTGACAGTGTTTAGTAAAAATATGCTGTTCATATATTTTTTTTGCTGTTAAAATGATTTTAAAAAGGGCAAAACTGTTATACAGAGGCTCACAGCTTTCAGAAGTCACATTAAAGATCCTGTATTTATGGCTGGGAGGTAATTATGGTATGGGGCAGCATTTCTGTTGGCAGTGGCAAAAGTACAGTTGAAAACAATAATATCTATAAATATAGTGAAGGATAATTACTGCATTAATTTCAATTTATTACAGAATTCCAAATAAGGATGCTATCATTTTCTTTGTTTACTTGCATACAAAATAAAAAAGAAGGATGAGTGGGCCAAAGCTGAAAAAAATGCCTAGCACAATCAAAATGTAAAAGAAGGTGATTTTTTAACTATTGCTCACTGTTTATTTTGGAAGTGAAGATACTTCACTCCAAACGTTTTTCCATAGTTATTTCACATGTGCTTGCAATATGTAAACCATTAAGCCTCTCTTCTGTCTGGTACAAATGACATGATTCATTTACACTGGGTACAGTTTCTAGCTCATTACCCGACTCTTGTGTATTTGTCCCATCAGATTCACTTTCCTCATCATTTTCATCTGCATCATTATCGTAATCATCTTCCACACCATTGCTGTCATCATCACAGTCATTTATCTGGGCTTCATATTCCTCGAAAAAGTTTCGTCGTCTAAGAAGAAGGGTAGGGTCTGCACAGGATGTATCATTTGATGCGGAGTTATGTGCTGCTGGGACAGGTGTTGTGTCTACACACACATTACTCTTGTCGTGTAAAGAGACAGCAACAGAATGTGCCTCACTTGTGTTCTCTACAGCTGAAAGTTTTGATTGCAGCGGTTGGTTATGCTGCAAGTGACTAGCATGACAGTCTTTTAAAGCTTCATTTTGGAGATAGATAACATTGTTTAAAAGGGCTTCTGAAACAGGTTGACTATGTGCAGGGGAGTGTTCATTTCTGTCCAAGTTTGCCTGATCGAAGTTGCTAAGGTAGTCCAGTTTGTGTGGATCAGATGTCAAGGTGGCTTGTAAATCTAAGTCACCGGTCTCTTGTAAAGCATGAGATTCCACAGTGGGGATATTTCTCTGGTCAAAATTTTTTAGATATGCAAGTTTGTTAGGGTCACAAGCAAGGTTAGTGTCAGCAGACTCTGTATCCTGATGTGAAACAGTGGTGTCCTGACATGGCATGTTTACCAGTCTGAAAGGTAAATTTGGTGAAGGATTAAACTGATTGTCAAACTGCTTCAGAGCAGCAAGTTTCTTGGGGTCTGAGCGAAGGTCTTGTGGATCTGATCCTTCCCCAAAATTTTGGTTGTCGAAATGATCCAGTTTTGCTAATTTTACAGGGTCTGATTTTGGAAATTCAGATTCTTCTACCTTTGACTGACCTGAGCACTCTCGCTTAGGGGGGCAGGAAGATAAACGAGAGATTGGTCTTTTACTTGACTGACCACTGTTCTGCCTGTCATATTCCTGCTGAAGCCTGTAAGCAGGTGGAAGATCTTCATTTGGCTGGAATAACTCTATGGGACTCTTAGAGCTACTCAGTGATGATCCTTGAGGACTGGTTGTACCCTGCTTGGTGGATATGAGAAATGCATTTTGATCAAAACACGTAGGCAAGTCAGTGTTTAAATTTATGTTCAAGCGATTGTCTATACAATCGTGCCCATGATTTGAACTTTTCTGCATTTGACGTGCAACATGATTGTGCCAGAGTATGTTGTCATCAGTAGTCAAGTGGCTCTCTGGCACTGTAACAGATGAGCACAGATTGTCATTGAGTTGCGATAATTGTGGGGCAGCTGTCAAATACATTCTTGCATCAGGTGAGCTGGTGTGTGAAATGTGGCAAGAGTGTACAGACCCCGGAAGGCTCTCAGCTCTGGCAGCCCCTATGTAGAAAGAAAGACACATTTATGATTACAATATAAAAGGGAAATTTAGAGCTGTCAAACAATTTAAATTCATTACTAAATAATTGCAATAAATTATATTTTCCATTCATTTTTTTTTGTATACAAATAAACTACTGCCATGATCATCCAATAATAAATAAATCTCTTTTCTGTTTGTTGTTTTTATATAAATAAACTATTGCTATGACATCCAATAAGAACTATGACATCCAATAAGAATAAAATTTGTCTTTTTTGTTTGTTTTTCACATAAATCAACTATTGCTATAACAGCCAATAATAATGAAATTTGTCTTTTCTTATTTTCTTGAATAATTTTAGCAGTGAAGAATTCAAAACGTGTTATTATTCATAACAGTAATTCTGGGTAGCTTAATTTCTTCATAAACACCTGCATCTGCAAGCTTGTATTTTAAGATATTCTCAAATGAATAATGTAGTAAAATAATAGGTGACTTTAATTATAGATTTCTGAGAACAAATGTTTAACTGTGATTAAGATCAAACAAGAAAACTGTACTCTCAAATATAAAGAATTTAGATATCACAGTTTTTTTTTGTGTAAATATAGCTCACTAACAAAGGGGATGAGGGAATTTTTAAAACCCTATTTCAAAACCACTACCAGAGCAATGAATGATATAAACACCATTTTGTGTTTTAGCTAAAGAGCCTAAATAAAAATTTAACAGGTAACCAACAAAAAAAAATGAAATGGAATAAATACTTAAGTATTGCACTATGGTGCTAAGTAGAACCCATCAACATGAACCACTAAGTCATATATGAAAATCAGTGGTGTAGAAATGGATTGTGTAAGATGTGTAATACACAAGGGCCCCAGAGTCAGGGAAGGGGAGGGGGCTAGCAGCGACGAGCATAATTTATTTTTTTTTAAACTTTTTTTAAACTGAAGGGGCCACCACTCTGCACAAAGCCCCCCCCCCCCCAATCCCTTGCAATGCCAGTGATCAAAAATACTATTCATTTAAGATTCAGATGCATACCCATATACCAATCATGCATATACACATGCCAGCCAAGCATACACAGACACCACCATGCAAACCCAAATACCCAACATGAATGCCCAAGTACCAACCATGCATATCAATATAACTCTTCCCAAGCATATCAAAATACCAACCAATCATACCCAAATAATTTACTCAGATGCATACCAAAATAATAAATGCAAACCACTCTCAAGTATACCTAGAAATCAATCGTGCATTTCCAAAAATCAACCATGCACACCAAAATACCAGTCACTCACATACTAAATATCAATCAGATGTATAAAACTATCAATTTTCCTGATTGACATCCAAATAAACTTTGTCTCATATCACAGCAAAGATCGCCCTAACGAATATCAAAATTCCTATCACCCAGATGCTAATTAAAACAAATAGAGGGATTTGATAAAAGTGCTATTGATCAAACAGAGGCAAAAGGGAAAAAAATAAAGAGAGCCAGAATTTGGAGGAAATAACTCTATTTAAAAAAAAGAACACGTGAAAGAAGTTGTGAATTCAAGCACCACTCACTTATTCCAAGTCTGCTTTTGTACAAGTCATCAATGGCAGTCATATCCAATAGCAACTGTAACAGAAAAATATTGTTGAGTGAAAGATCTGTATGTTTTGATTAATAAGCAAAGATATCCAATAGCAACTGTAACAGTTACATAGAAGATTACTGATGAGTGAAAGATCTGTTATGTTTTGATTAATAATTAAGCAAAGATGATAACAAGCAGGAATTTTTGCTTCAGTGCTTGCTACTGAAACTAAATAAAAACAGTAAAGGGATTCTGTGTTAATTTAGAAAATTAATTGACAGAGATACTGCTAAAAATGTAACATTTTAATGGTCAACAATTCATGATTTCATAAAATTACAGTGAAAATATGTGTGGATTTAATGTGTCTTTAATAAGAGATTACAATTTCAAAGCTATACAGTTCCACTTTGCAAAAAGCTTATATCAATAGAAAAGCATCACTGACAATTTAAAAGAAAAAATAGATAGGGTAATAAAGAAAAAATACAAAATCAATACATTTACTGTTTTACTAATAAAAATATATAAGAAACAAATCACAATTATAATTAGAAAATGTATACAGTTATAATAAAACAAATCAATCTATAATTAGGGAATTATAGAATTAGGGTTTATGCATTTGTTTTCTTATATTAAAAAAAATTCAAGAATACAAGTATTTAAAAAAAAACACCATTATGTTAACTAAACACATATAAATAATCAATATAAACATTGTGAAGTCAAAGCTTTCTTATATATTAATAATAATCCATACACTATTTGCAATTTAAAATTAAAAAAGTGAGAGTGGGACTATTAGGAAATAATACAAAAAAATAATATATTTAAACTGTCAGAAATACAAAATTATAATTCACATAAAAAGTCTTAAAATGAAACAAACAGATCTATACTGAGACATTTTGTAAATAAAAGGAACAGGAAAAATTAAGAAACAGTTTGAAACATTCTATCGGTGACATTTATTAAAAGATTAGAAAGTTTTTTTCAATGAATACACACGCAAGAGAAATAATATTTTTAAAATAGCAATGATTGCTTTTTCCAACACAGTAGTTTTGTCCTAGCACTTAAAAGTATTACTTAAATGACATGCTCAATCCATCCACAAGGTGCTGCTAATAGGAATAAATTAACACTGTTCATAGTGTCATAAAAGAGTTAAGAAAAACCACATAAAGTGGTCACTTTATATGGCAGATCTGTATATGTATCAAATTAATTCATAGAGTTCTTCCCTACTCTCCTTCAACTCTAAGGATGACAGGCCATGATGTTGAAAAATGTTAGAAGTAAACAGCACTGATTGAAGCATACGCTTAGCAAGATAGTTAAAAGCACCAAATTGAAAGATTTATCAATCACCAAAAAGTCCTGAAGGACTGTTCAGACTTTGATTTGTTTGAACAACTGACAGATGTAAGAACAATTTTCTCAAATATCACTTGAAACTCTTTGGCTGAATTGTACTTTTATTTTTCATTTTAGTTAAATATTATTTTAAATCAGTTTAACTATTATTTGTCTGTAATAAAGTGCTATCACTTGTATTCTGAAGCAGAAAACTCCATGATTGTTAATTCGCCATGAATGAGTTCCCTATGTTATTCTTATAGAAACAAATCAGATCTATAATACAAACTACATTTGCATCATTGTCAAATTTTTCTGTCATAAAATCCTTTAATTATTGCAAAATATTACTGCATGTATAACCATTATAATATACAAAGGAATAGTGTTTTAGCAATCTCTTTAGCTGTCTACAACCTGCAATGCATAGCTTACAAACTTAATTTTCTATATTCAGCAGCATTCGTGAGAAACTACTGTATGAACCAACATGTAAGCAAGTAATGACATTTATTTTAAGCCAAATTTAAATCTAAAAAATAGTTATAATTAAAAATAGCTGTAATCTATCTATATAAAAAATTAACAATTTTTCTGCATGAAAGCAAACAGAAGTAATCAAATGCTTTTTCTGACCTTTGTGCTATCTGGACGATCACGTTTCCGTTCATGAGTACACTTTAGAGCAAGGTCTAGCATTCTCTGGGCAACGTCTTTAGGACAGTCACCTGCATGCCTATCCATGGTTGCAAGGCGCTCAGCTTCAGTCAATTCTTGAAAATAGCTAGCCTAATGAAACATTGCAACAACAAATTTTTTTAAAAACAATTTTTAGTGTCACACCAGCATTCAAGTTTAATGCAATATGCTATTATTATGATGTTCTCATGGACATAATTTTAATAGATAACATTTCTTCTGATTTGTCAATGTAATTTCATTAACTTTTTCTATCCTTAACATAAAATCCAAACAAGCACACTAGGCTAAAGTTTGCTAATGAAAAATGAAGAGTTAAAGATCAAAGGGGAGTAGAATCTTAAGTCAATTGTGTAAATAAGCTGAATGAATATTGTTAGGTGTTCTGATTATATACGGCAAATTTCAAAGTCATGGTGCCAATGGAGATTGTAATATAAGAGATTGAATGAATAGTATTAGATTATATATGGCAAATTTCAAAGTCATGGTGCCAATGGAGATTGTAATATAAGAGATTGAATGAATAGTATTAGATTATATATGGCAAATTTCAAAGTCATGGTGCCAATGGAAATTGTAATATAAGAGATTGAATGAATAGTATTAGATTATATATTTCAAAGTCATGGTGCCAATGGAGATTGTAATATAAGAGATTGAATGAAGGTGTCTCAGAAAGATTTTCAATGTTCCAATGCATCCAAACAAGATTGATGATGACAAAGAGGGACACATATTCAATCTTTCACATTGAAAGTATGGCGCTTGCCAACTGCACAACTTCACTGCAGGCAAACAACAAAGAAATTACCTTGATGGAGTTATAACCCAGACCATTTTAGCTACTTTATTTCATGTGGCAATCTTGTGCATTTTACTTTCAACACTAAAATAATAACATTTATAAAAGTTGTTGGCTTTTTTAACATTGCCAGGATGTTTAAAAAGCAGAAACAAACATTTTACCTTGAAGTGTTCTTATTTAATATTTTCCTTTTATTTATTTTGTTAATTATTTTGTTAGATAAAAGAATGAGAATATTTGCTTAACTCTTTCTATTCTAGGTACGGCTATGGCCGTACTTACTTGCGAACTGTTTCTGCCCAAATACTGGGAATGTCCATACCAGCGCAATGATCGTTTCTGCCAAATTATGGCTGGGCTCAGATCGCGTAGCCACTAACAAATGTAGTGTTGGCCTGCACAGGTGGGCAGGCAGCAGGAGTAGATAAGCTGCTGTACAGTTGGGGTAGAATGAGCTATATAACACTATATAATAAATAGTGAAATAATGGAACCTTGCTAATTTAGACTAAACAGGGGGGGGGGTCTGGATTAGGTGAAAATCTTGATTAGTGAAGTGATACTGTGAAACTTGGACTCAATGTTCATGACTGTAAACATTCTGTCATAATTTTCAGCCAAAAGCTTTTGAAGGCTATAAGCCCCTACTTAAATGTGCAAAATAAAATAGATCTGAAGTGGTAAAGAAAGCAAACAAAAGGAATAATTAATCTCAAGAGCAATATGTGATTCTCTTTTCGTGTCAATCTAATTTCCAAATACAATAAATAAATTCCCTTTCCAATGAGGTTTACACAATGTACTCACTAGAAATCTATTCTGTCCTTTCCGCTGCTCATCAAAAGATTGTAGACTACTAAACACTTCTAACAGCACCTGAAAGATGTAGAAAAATTGTCACAATATTTTAGGGTGTTAACAAGTCGAGACACGTTCATGAATAAAGAAGCACTGTATGGTCAGATTTAATTTAAAGGAAAATTCCACACACACATATCAGAACACAGGAGTAACAATGCAGACATTATGCCTAACTATTCCACTCTGTAACACACACACAAACACATATGTACACACCAAACTTATCAATATTTGAAGGCTATTTATTTCCTACAGCTGCAGTAACAAGTATGGGTAGCAGGCATGTCTGGTGAGAATTGTAAAGTTGTTTATAAATAATTAGGTAAGATATTTCATGCAATCAGGCTGCCTTAACAAAGTACACTAAAAGCCACCCAACACTCATTAGTTACCTACAAAAATATGCTGACGTGCAAAATATGCTTTCTTTACAAACCAGGACTGACTGAAAGGGGCTTGAAGTAGGTAAGCACAATTATTTCTTATTCAAAACTAATGAAATCTTTAAAATGCTGTGATTGTTTACTAAATAAAATGAAAAACAGAAAGTGACAGTTTCAGTTATTAAGGTCATAATTAAAAGAAATTTTAAAGAAACATTTTAAAGAAAATTTTAATTTTAAAGTAAAACAAAAGAAACTGCTCATTGCCAACAAGCTTATATCAATTTGCAATTAAACATAATCAACTGCCAATAAACATAAATCAATTCTGCCAACCCAGTGCATGGGAAAAGAAAAGCAAATAAAACCACTCCTCATGAATGATAAGCACAATTTGTTTAAAACAGATGTTACAATTATTTTGAGACAAGTCACGTACCACGCCCATGCCAAAAATGTCTCCCTTTGTAGATTGTGCACCACCAGAGAGCACCTCAGGTGACTGGTAGGCTTTGGTACCATATAGTTTGGTCGTGGCCTGAGCACGCGTGATATGTGTCAGCTTCTGGGATGAGCTGCCCCCATTTGCCTGTTGTGCTTGACCCAAGTCACCAATCTTTGCCTCCATGTGCTTGTCCAGCAGAATGTTGGCACTGGCCACAAAGCAAATTTTTTATTTACAGTCTAGAAACTAAACACTCATGTTAAGATGAATCAAGAAATCTGACATTTTCATCACAAACTTAATATATGCTGCCAATATGTAAATATGCTGTAATTGACAAACACATATACCTCTTAATGTCACCAATATATAAATAAATATGTTGTGACTGACAAACACACATACCTCTTAATGTCACCATGTATGAGAGGTTTCTCATCAATGGTGTGTAAAAAATTCAAGCCTTGACAAGCACCAACCATGATATTTAACCGCTGAACCCATGTTAAAGGAGTAGTTCCATTCTGCAAACAAAAGAACATTTATTGTACATGCAGGTATCACAACTGGCAAAGTACCCTTACTTCATCACAACTGGCAAAGTACCCTTACTTCATCACAACTGGCAAAGTACCCTTACTTCATCACCACTGGCAAAGTACCCTTACTTCATCACAACTGGCAAAGTACCCTTACTTCATCACAACTGGCAAGGTACCCTTTCTTCATCACAACTGGCAAGGTACCCTTACTTCAGCACAGCTGGCAAGGTACCCTGACTTCATGACAAATGCAAGGTACCCTGACTTCATCACAACTGGCAAGATACCCTGACTTATTCACAAATGCAAAATACCCACTTCATCAGAAATTCAAGATACCCTGACTTCATTATATCTGGCAATATACCCTAACCTTGTTTCACAATTTATTCTATTCCATTTATTTTTATCTCAAGGCTGACAGAAGACTGTATTTTTATCTCAAGGCTGACAGAAGACTGTATTTTTATCTCAAGGCTGACAGAAGACTGTTTTTATCTCAAGGCTGACAGAAGACTGTATTTTTATCTCAATGCTGACAGAAGACTGTATTTTTATCTCAATGCTGAAAGAAGACTGTATTCTTATCTCAAGGCTGAAAGACTGTATTTTTATCTCAAGGCTGACAGAAGACTGTATTTTTGCTGTCGTTAAGTGTGAAGATTTGAAATCTGATAATATTAAATATAAACTTCTTGTATTCTAAATGCATCTTGGGAAGAAATAATATAGTAAATCTGGTTTCATCTGAACAAAATTCTAACAGTTTAATATTTACACACTTGTTAACAGAAAGAAAATGTGTCCAGCAGAAATGTACAGGATGGCCACTATATCTTGTTACTTCCCTTGATGCAACTATGAATGCAATACCCACCCTCACAAACACACACACACACATGCATGCACACTTCCTTTTCTCCTCGTAGGTTAGGTGAATATAATCAACTATGCAATTACACCATGGAACAATTAAGAACTGTGCCAAATTCTATGTTGATATACACATTAATATGTGTAAATGAGTGTTGTAACCTGTGTGATAACAATTGTTTACAAGAAGTAACAACATGAGCACAGCAGCACTTTTACACAAATTAACATGTAACGCAAATTTTAAGTCTTAAAATTATTATATGGTGGGGCTGCCTAACAGTTACACATATCTAACCTGCAAAAGAAAACAAATTTTAAGTCCTGAATCCAAATTTACATGACAGTGCATATGACAGGAGAATTTCTGTAGTCAAGAAATTGACGGACTGATAAAGGTAAACAAGTGAAATGCAGGATTATTTTTCCTACAACACTTGTGGAAGATTCATGATAAGTACACCACAACACCACATATTCAAAGAGTGACACCAAGTTGCTTGCAAATTCGAATACCCTTTGAAACATAATCCTAATTCTAACCATGAACTGAAATCTTAATCCTGACTTTAAACATTAACAGTTAGATGGCTGGATACCTCAACTTTTAAACCTAACCCTAAATAAATTTATTAACAAAATTGGAACAATTCAGTAATACGTTTGTTTCTACAAATGTCACAAACACTTATCTCTATTTATATACATCTCCTAAATGTGTAGTCTTAGTTCCAGATCTCCCACTCTTGTGACACTTAAATTGAACTTTCACCTATACACCCACTTGGCTGATTAGTGAAGTTAACAATACTAGACTATGATCGTTATTGAAATGAAAATAAAGCTGACTCTCCTGTGACCTAGTTTGGCGATTTATTTTGAAATATGCATGAATTAGAGGGATTTCCCCTCCCCCCCCACCCACCCTGAGCAAGACAAACATGGGATTATACATTAAATAGCTCTCAAGAGTAAATGAATAACTGTATGATGGGCAGATTTAATTTAAATGAAATGGTGGCATGTCCTGGGAGTAGGATGTTGGTTAAATGACTGGAATCATTGAGGAAGAATAGGGGGAGGGGGTTAACAAGATATTTTGACCAGTATTAGACTGCAGTTATTTTTTCAAAGATCTAAAAGATTTTTGTTTTCAGTGAGAGCCATGAAAAATAAAAATGAGAAAGTTATAAAATATGTCATGCAACAAGGGCAGCTATCTAAGAAATAGCTCAAGTGTGATTTATATTTTAGCAAAGAAGATGAACTTTTCCTGTCATTTAATTAAATTTTTTTTGTTGCATCTTTTGTCATTTGTCCCCCACACCAGCTGTAGGTAAAAAGTTATTAACTGTAATTTATTCCTGGTTATAGATGAAGAATAACTGATTATAATTCCACCCTGGTTAAAGATAAATAATTACCAATTATAATTTCACTCAGGTTAAAGGTAAAGAATCACTAAATGTACCTCCATCCTGGTTGTAGGTAAGAATTACTAACTGTCACATCACCTTGGTTATAGGTAAAGAATTACTAACTGTCACATCACCTTGGTTATAGGTAAAGAATTACTAACTGCCACACCACCATTGTTATAGGTAGAAGAGTTACTAATTGCCACACCACCATTGTTATAGGTAAAGAGTTACTAAATATAACTTCACCCTTAGCTATAGGTTATGAGTTTCTAATCACAGGCTAATATTTAAGCAATCTACTCTTCTTTAGGTCAAGGACATTAAAAGAGTTGAATTGTAAAATAAAGTTACACATATTATTAAAAATGTGAATTAAAGCATATCAATACTTCAGTGAAGATAAATTAAAAAAATTAGATAATTGCAATATTTTCTAACAATGCTTAAAACAATAATGCTAAAAATAGCAATGCTAAAAACAATGCTAGAAACAATAATGCTAAAAACAACAATACTGTAAACAATGTACTGAAATAAAATTATGACTGCTGGGAATGCTTTTGGAAAATTTATTCACATTTTTAATTTATCACTTTCATGAACAGCAATTTTATGTAAGAAATTATACTGGAAATGCTGTTTCACACCTACTTTAATTATGCACTATCTTGCAAAGCCACCAATTCTAAATATAGTACAGTTGAATGAGTACCTTGCAACGCAAGCGATCCTCTAAAGATCCATTCGGCATGTATTGGTACACCAAACACAATGATGGTCCATCCAAGGCATAGCCATATAGAGTCAAAATGTTTTCTTGTCTATACCTGAAGCCCAGGAACAAACAATTTCAATAAAAATATATTCTAAACAGATATTTACAAAAAGTATAATAGCAAAAAACCTAACATTTTAAAAGAGGATTTTCAGATTTTCATACCCCCCCCCCTCTTCTTTTTTTTTTGCACTTGAAAAAATAAAAATTAAAAAAAAAAATGAACCAAAAGTAAACCTACATCAATTGCTTCAATTGAGTTTCTTTCACTCAAAATGTGTAAAAAAGCATCTCTATCATTAGAGAACATTTTTACTGATAAGCGATAGATACAATTAGTTGACTATTTTAAGGGAACAGATTATTGGAGGTAATTCTATGTGCTGACAGCAGACACACGAAAGAACTATTGGTGAGTACCAATGCAGATGAACAATTAAGCCTATCTGTGTTTCTGGAACATCTATGCTATTCTCTCCTAAAACTATCCTGACAACCACAAGCTGAAGAAGAACTGAAGATATAACCCACAATATAACCAGCAATTATTATTACAACATCAATATAATATAATAGGCAAATATTATTATTAAAACAACATCAATCCTACTCTTTAAAGCAGTAGATCCTTGGCTGTTCTTAAGCTGACAAGCAGAGTGGCTGGTAAGAAGCTGACATCAACTAGGTTTACCTCATTTCTAATTGTGTTTCAAGGGGCACCATTCTGTCTGAAGCTGACATCACTGTACAACATCTGATCCCATTTCTAATTATGACTAAAGGGCCCAACTCAGGGAAGAAATTTTCAAAACAAAAGTAAATGTATACCCCCCCCAAAAAAAAAAAAAAAAAAAAAAGTTAACATGGCCTAATACATGGAACACTGAAAATCCTAGGGCTTGAAGAACAGGACTAGTTCATTTAACCCACAGTTGCAAACATTTCAGATTTTGATAAGACAAGTACACCAAAGCATTGCTGTTGAAATCTTGAATGCAAATGCAACTCTTGCCAAGCAAGGCATTCTAAAGGGAACAACCTCAGTACAAATATTTTACCAATGTTGTTCTAGAATCTAGAAGGAAAGTTGTTTTACAATCAGAGTTACACCGACAATACGACAAGCTATGCAACATCAAAACTAACACTTCAAATTTATTATATTTTCCAAGTACATGACAAGGCTAATATAATTCGGACTTAATTAAATCCAACAAATCAAAAATGAAATAAAAATGCATCTTGTCGAATTACATGTCTTATTTCTAGTATAATATAATAGGCAATAATATCTCAAACATAATCTGAAATACAACAATATCTCAGTTGTGACAAAGGCCAATAGAGAGAAAAATAATTTATTATTAAATATAATATTTTTTTAAAATAGAAAAATTTTAATTTAAAAAAAGAAAATGGATAAATGTACTGAAAAGAATAAACACTTTTAACTTACTAGACTAATTAAAGCAATAATAAATTCTGTACTATGAAAAACATACTTTTGGAGAGAGGTTAGCTCCCTTTTTATCTGCATAGCCTTTTCTCCACTGTCTCCATCACTTGCCTACAAATTTTAATCAAGAGTAACATTTAATCTGCACTTGTAGTAGTTAATTATTTCTTATTCAAAACTAATGAAATCTTTAAAATGCTGTGATTGTTTACTAAATAAAATGAAAAACAGAAAGTGACATTATGTTAAGTAGTAGAAAGGCAAACTGGTTTGTTGGAATCCTTTCCCTCAATGTTACTATTAGCATTTTCTTCTTTCTTAAATTAAACCAACCTGACACTGCTCAATTAAAAGTACATCTTAAATAATAACTAAATAGTAAATTGTAAGATGAAATTTCAAATAACTTTAACAATCTCTTTATTATAGATGTTCAAGTTGAGTTATAGCCCTTTAATTAATTTTGTTGAATAATTAACTGTTTAAAAAAAATTGTGAAAAAACCAATAAAGTTCTAAACTGAAAATCATGATCTGTACCTTAGGACACAAGGTTGGTTTTAAAAAAATCTGAACAAACTTTGCTAAAGTTTAAATGCAAAACTTACCTCTGATAATTTTTTGACTGCACATTTCATTTGTCGCAGAACTCCAAGGTACACAATTCCAAAGGCTCCCTCACCTAATTTATTACGCTCATGAAAATTTTGTGTTGCATCTATCAGCTCTGAGTACCTAAATCCAGCTGAACCCCTTAAGGCAATCTGTCCATCCTGATCATCTTTAACCCAGTCTGATAAACTGGAAATTGAGGAACTGTCAAAAACTGGGGAAGAAGAAATACTTGAAGTAAGCAGGGTGTTAGGTGTTGCCAAAGAAGATGTTTGGCATGAGCTGGAACTTATTCTGGAAGAAGAAGAAGGTTTTGGCCTCACGATGTCTTTGGTAATTGCTGTGTTTGCGCACTGACTAGGATTATTTGGCTTGATTGTTGGTGCTGTAATGGGTCGTGAGTTTGGTGTGCTTATCTGTGGCATAGATGCGTAAGGGTTGGATGTGGTAGCTCCAGGCATCAGCTTGCTTGAGTAACGTTTATCTTTCTCCTTTTCACAAAATTGTGCACTGTTGTTAGCAGCCTGCGTTTGCAAGGTGTGGTTGTTGAAGTTGATGTTGTCGCTGCACATATCGCCGTTACAGTTAAATTCCTTTTTGGCTGAAAAATAAACAAAAATATTTAGAAATGTAACACTGAAACAAACACACACACTACTTTAAGAAATAAGTTACATATTTGTACTTTTAATTTCTTTTTTCTTTTGCTATTTTACAAACAGAATACTGTACATGATAATATATGTGTTATAGTTTCCAGAATCCAGAATGATCAGAAATATGGAATGAAGAACAAAATAAAAAAAACCAAACATTAAAATTTAACGGTGTTAGAAACTATAGATAATGTGGATTAGGTTGGAAAATGTAAAATGCTAGCTGAGACTCAAGGCAGGAATCTTATATTTTTGTAAAGTAATTTGAAAGCTTAAATAATTTAGTGTACATATATTTAAATTAAAAGCACTTAATATGGCTAAATAATAACTCTCTTGATAACTGAAACATTTCCAAGTAAGGAAATGATGACTTGTCTGCCTTTCATTTAGCGGTAAATCATCAGCAGTGAATTACAAAATTTAATTAACCTATGCATCAGAATCAAAATATATTTTAAAGATTGTGTTTTTATTGAAAGCTAAGGGAAACTCATAAAGCTGTTTCTAACACCTCAATAAGATATTTACAAATAAATAATTCTTTGCTTGACAATAGATTTGCAAATAAATAATTCTTTGCTTGACAATAGATTTACAAATAAATAATTCTTTGCTTGACAATAGATTTACAAATAAATAATTCTTTGCTTGATAATACATTTACAAATAAATAATTCTTTGCCTGACAATAGATTTACAAATAAATAATTCTTTGCCTGATAATACATTTACAAATAAATAATTCTTTGCCTGATAATACATTTACAAATAAATAATTCTTTGCTTGACAATAGATTTACAAATAAATAGTTCTTTGCTTGACAATAGATTTGCAAATAAATAATTCTTTGCTTGACAATAGATTTGCAAATAAATAATGTCAAAGCAGTCTACATGTATGCAGCAAGCATCAAAGACAAATGAAAATCATGATAGACAATTTAAAACAGTCACTGTCATGACAGACAATTTAAAACAGTCACTGTCAAATTAAAGTCTGATCACCTTCAAGCAACAGAAGAAGTGTCCTTGAGACTTTCTCAAAATAAATGTAAGAATACATCTGTTACAGTCTCAATGCTACAGTTAAGTGAAAATGATCAAGTCAGTGCCTAGTTAAACTAGTGAGCATCAAGTGAGGACAGGTTTACATTATGATATACTTACATGAATATTTTAGAGAATCTGAAGAATTTAGGCCCTTTAATCCATTATCAGACATGCTAGTACTTTTGGCAGAGGCAGCAGTATTCACTAGAAGGAAAAAAATATATCAAAATATATACTAAGCATGTAAACAATTAGAACTTGGGACATCAATTACTATGCATAAATGTGAACTAACAATCAGAACTTATGATATCAATTACTATGCATGTGAACTAACAATCAGAACTTAGGATATCAATTACTATGCATGTGAACAAACAATCAGAATTTGGGAACCTCATGCATGAGCAAGTTCAACGGCATTTTTAGCTACACAAAAAAGCAAAGAAGAAATGTAAATAAAATTTACTTAATATGAGATTTAAAAAATATCTGTCTTATTATAAATTAATTGATCTCAACTGCTATACCACTGAAAAATAAAACAACAAAATGGAAAACAATCGTACACTGTGCTAATTTGGGATGGTTGCACATATACCATGATTTATATGACTTAAGAAATAAATTATTTCAACAAGTGGAGAAACCTTTCATTTTATTTATATTAAAAGTGCTTTTATTTTCATTTAATTTGTTATCCTTGTAAGCTGTATATATTGTAAAAATGCAAGAATACCTACTTAATTTGGGGGTTAAAAGTCAACGGAAAAATGAAAATGCTAAAATATCAGCTGGTGGAAATATTACATTTAAGTGTATGTATGCAGTGCATTTGCAACTTCAGTGAGAAACTTTCGAATGTGTAAGAAGATTGTTATAAAATAATTAACCTCAAGGTTACTGCTACTTGCTAGCAAGGTTAGTAAAAGTTTTAAAAAAATAAAAATAGCAACTGCAAATCATGTAAGTTTTTAAATTAAAAACTTAAACATGTGACTAGAAACACACATGGAAATTAATTTAGAAATACAGAGTTTCTGATTCTGTTATACAAAATACATAAAATACTTCATATGAACCTGTTAAATGAAATGCACATGAAAACTTGATTCTCCGTACTCATTAGGTTTGATGCAGATATAAACTAAAATATAAATTATATAAAATATAAATTAAGAGATATTAAATCTAGTGGTTTCAGTTATTTAAACTTAGTGGTTTAAGTTAATTAGATCTAAAGTTTTAAGCTACTGAAATCTAGTGGTTTAAGTTATTTAGATCTAGTGGTTGAAGTTATTTAGATATAGTAATTTAAGTTATTTAGATCTAAAGATTAAAGTTATTTAGATATAAAGGTTTAAGTTATTTAGAACTAGTAATTGTGAAGGATGTGTCTATTCTCTGATAATCTTCTGAGGTCTTTCTGACAGACAGATCTAGCTCCCCTTCAGTAAACTGCAGGAAAGAGGGCATGTTTAATCAGTGGTGTCTAGTGATAAGCTCATGCTATATCTTCTGGGAGATACAGGCAACAAAGCTATGTTTAAGGATAAGTTTCATGAGAACTGTGCAAGAAATACATCTAAGTGTATTTCGTTAATAACACTTGTGTCATACCTGTCCCCCAAAACATATAACTAACTTTTTAAGCTATGAAAAAAGAGTGTATTCTCCAGCTTTAAAGAGATGATGGCATCAAACAGACAGAAGTTTATCTTCAGTACATAATTTTGTTTAAATAACTCATTAACTGTGGACTCCATATACCATAACCACTTAAGACCAAACATATTTATTCTGCTTACCATAATCCTCAAGAGTCTTCATCTCACGGAAGCGGCGGATGTTATTTAGCATACCATACAACGTACGTACAGTATGATTACGACTGCCAAGTTCCCAGAGTAGACTTTTCGTAGGGCTACCCTGAGTTCTGGCACCCTCAAGTTCTAAGAGTCGAATCTTGTCAAAAGTATAACCCGCTTCTGCAGCTGAAAAATAAAATCAAATTCAATCAATAATCTGATAATGTTTGCAATACTAACTAGCTAAATTAAAAACAATAGTGATGTCTTAAGAGACCAAGTAACTAGTTAATAATTTTGACTGAGACAAAATTTACTTAATAATTAAGCTTTTCAAATGATAGTAAAAAGGAATAAATAATAAATACTGTACCTTTGCTATAAATTCAACGTTCCACTTATAGCCAAATCCTCAATTTGTACAATAGCCTAGTCAAACTTTATTTTTACATCTAGAAATTCGAGTTAATTCTGATTGTGATTTTACTACCTAATATGGTTTTAATTTAATTTTTGCAACTAGAAAATTTATATTTGGTTTTAGTATTTAAATGTTTTTAAAAAAATTTAATGACCAAATATTTAAAATCTAAAATATAGGAGTAATTAAAAGTTGTGGTTTTCAAAATTATCTTTGAGAGCTAAAATGTTGAGGACCAATATTTTATAGGCTATTACTGTATTTAATGACATACAGTACACTGAAACAACAGATTTAAATGTTAACAAAAAGTAATAACACACATTACTGTCATCAACTGGGGATAAAAATCCCACTATTAGCATGGGCATATATACACAAAAGGGAAAAATCAAACAAACAGAAATCTGTTTATTGTTAGTGACCTTATATAATAACCATATAGGGTATTGTGATTGTGACAGACTATATTGAACCATATTCATCCAGAGGATCCTATCTGTAGTCTATATATGCAGTGAATATCAATAGAAATTTGAAAGCAATATAGTTATTAATTATCTTTTAGTTATATGCTTGAAGACTAGTATTAACTTATGTGTCTATTTTAAAAAAATATTATTTGACATAACTATAAATTTATAATACCTAAAAACAAAAAACATATTTTACTAATACTAAAATACTTTAGAAATATATTAGAGGAAATATATACTTATGCAATAAATTTTAGAATAAATATTTCACACATGATAGAAATACTGATTTCTTGTTTTATATAATTCAGCATATGTGTCTGATTACAGGTATTTTGAAATGAAATTAAAATTAAAACAAAGAAATTCAATAAATGAATTACTTTCTGCTAAGATAATCATAATGGATTGAAATTTGAATGTTCTTCTGAAATGCATTTGATCCTCCCCCACCTCCCAACTTAATAATAATATAAAATTAAGTCAACCAATGTCTCTGAGCAGACTGTTAAAAGATGAACCAAATAAATGTACATAAATTTGCAATATTATTTTCTAAATAAAACATCTACTCAAATCAATGAATAAATGAAAAAGTGCTTCACTTTTTAAAAGAATATTATCCTGTAAAAGTTGCTTTAAAATTTTTATATAGGCCTATAGGTCAGGGTTGATAATATGAACACTGTTGAGTGATTTCAATGATATACTGATAATGGCAATAACATCAACAGTGACACTACTTTTGACTGAAATTGTGTACATTTCACTGTTAAAATGGATACCATTTCATGCTCATATTATTCATTATAAAGATATGCCTGTAAAATGAACTAATTAAAAAAATATATACACAGAAAGTGATTAAGTTGACCAATATTTTATAGGTCCTACATCAGCTTCTGAGATAACACTTATTAAGACTTAATACTAATAAAGTGCAATTATTCAAGGGTTATCATGCAACGATGGATGCTCACTAAAACTGCAGATGTCGATATGCTAAGATTTATTTAACTAATACAATTATCATTTATGGAAAGCCCTTTCGATTGGTTATAAAACTTCCCAAAAACAGATCGCTCCTTCTCACAACAGGATATTCACTACAGTGACGCAGATTGCACTCCTGAGAAGTCGGAGAGTGAGAGCGCATCACAGCAAACTACTCTAACTGAAAGTAAGGAGAAAACTCAACTCACCGAGTGCCTCCCATCCTCTGTCAGCATCTAATGACTGAACGATACTCCAAAGAACGCTGAATGGAATGTCAATAATGTACTTTTCTGCCCGCTGACCGTCGCCTGCCATGTCTAGTGTAAAACAGCAACATGACCTACTGACAAATGAAGACAAATGAACACCCAATGGTTCTTTCTATATGACGTCATACATGCATATGTATTAAATAAACTTCCGGGTTCAGCTTGCCGCTGTTTATGGGTTAACTTGCTCTAACTTGACTCATTAACATGCACCTGACCTTTAATTTTCTTCGTCTAACAGTGCTGTTTTGTGGATTGAAAATACCAAAATGTGACCGGAAATTTATAATTGATACCATTCTACGGTGGGTGTTGTAACAAAAATAGCTGTCATACTGAGCTGTGATGTTTCAATATTAGAAGTTATGTAAGTGAAGTGAAAAGTGAAGTTCGGCGCATAATTTCGCATAGGAATAATTGCATACTACATTTAATTAATGAGATAGTCTCAGATGCATATAATAAACCAAACCAGTTAAAATCACTAATCATCATGTGTGTGTATGTTGTGTGTGGAGGGGAGATATACTGAACTTTATATGCAGTACAACCCTAATAGCACACATAATGAGGTTATAAACTTAAAATTATGCTTTATATCTGGTGCAGTGCAATAATCTGGCTTAAAAAAAAAAAAAACATAAAAGACCCCAATCACTAACAGCCGTTATGACGGATCACTGACACTGAACTATATTGGCAAGAAATTAATGCCGAGTAATTTATAGCTATGCCTAAACCGTGAAGTAAATTGTTTTCCTCCCAGGGACATATAAAAGTGTGTGCTTCCCCTGTCTGATTCAACAGTCGTTAACAAGTTTTAAACTTTAATTGCGACCGACCTCAGCAAGCAGTTCAATACAAGCTTTTATTATCACAGCATTCATAATTAATATAGTTATTTTAGGTACTGACACGCTTTCACCCACTCGACTCAGTGACGTAAGACAGTGACTCAGTCTCTCTCACACACACACGATTTCACATACTAACCCTCAAGCTACAGTGACGACATTCCACACGGGTCAATAGTTAAGCCCAACGGACCTCACGGACACCGAATCGTAACCGTGAAAATGAAACGTGAACGATTAACAGCACATCAGACAAAAGACACTGCATTCCGTTCAGTTACTAACATCGGAATGCCAGTATCACTTTTGTGTGGATGTATTCTAAACCTAAGAGCGACACCACACGGCATCGACTGAAGATGATATTACACTGGTATGTGTATTATTTCACGTTGTAACAGATACTAGCACACTTGAATATATCTTGTCGCAACAACGCTCGAGGGTGGGTGGGGAGGGGAAATCCCTCTAATTCGTGCATTTTTCAGTGTCAAATTAAATCGCCGAACTAGGTCACAGGAAAGTCAACTTTATTTTAATTTCTTTAACGAAGATAATCTAGCGTTGTTAACTTCACTAATCAGCCAAGTGGGCATATAGGTGAAAGTTCAATTGTAGGTGTCAGTGGAGTGGGAGATCTGGAACTAGACGGGAATTTCTGTAGTCCTGAAATTGACGGACTGATAAAGGTAAACAAGTGAAGTGCAGGATTATTTTTCCTACAACACTTGTGGAAGATTCATGATAAGTACAACATAACACCATATCGTCATAGAGTGACACCAAGTTGCTTACAAATTCGAATACCCTTTGAAACATAATCCTAATTCTAACCATGAACTGAAATCTTAATCCTGACTTTAAGCATTAACAGTTAGGTGGCTGGGTAACTCAACTTTTAAACCTAACCCTAAATACACCTGCTATACAAAATTGGAACAATTCAGTAATACATGTTTGTCTCTGCAAAAGTAACACACACTTATCTCTATTTACACTACACTCACATCTCCTAAATGTGTATTCTTCCTCAGTGATTCCAGTTATTTAACAAACATTCTACTCCCAGAAAGACGTGCCACCATTTCCTCAAGAGGAACATGGGATTATGCTTTAAATGGCTCCAATGAGTAAATAAATAATTATTGTGTGATGGACAAATATGGTGGGCTCTTAATATAAATGTTAGGAACCCTGAGTTAATCAGTTTTATTTTATTATTTCTTTATCCAGATTAGGTTCAACTTGGTGCTCACTACAGGGGCGGGTGGAGCCATGTTACTTGCTCTTTCACATAAGTTATTAGTTTTCTTGCTATTGGGTGGACATCACTATAAACTGAACTGAATCGAATTTCACTGTCTGGGTTTTGTCAAAGTGACATTCAAGGTATTTCCCAAACTGATTAATGTGTGTCTAACAGGTAGAACTGGTAGCAGGAAACACTAACTGAATATCTAATTTTTTATTTCTTTTTGCCTGTGGGTGTGACGTACATGTATATATATATATATGTGGGTTAGCTCCCTAGATTAGAAAACAATTTAGAAAAACAGACAGCAGTCATCCCTAGATTTTAAAGAATGCGAGTACTACAGAATAGAGACCTTTTATTCCTGTATTAGGTGTCAGCTGTCAGTTGTCCTGCGCATGCGCGTTGAGAAGGATTACCTCCCTTGAGTCGGGGGGGGGGGGGGGGGAATGCACCAAACCCATGGCTGACGATGGATTGGGGGTGGGGGGGCGGAGAGGGCGCTTCCGGCTTGCGCCGATTTTGCGCTTAAATAAAACCCCACGGTCCTTGATCATACATTTCTCTCTCTCATGTCATAAATAGCGTCATCTTGTAGACGTTATTTCGCTTTCTTTCAATAGGGTTATCTCATACTCATGTGATTCACTCTTGTAACTAATGTAGATGGGTGTGTGAGTGCGTGTTGTTTCCAAATCCCTCTACATGTAGATCATTTAGTATTTCAGTAATTATACCAGAGTCATATATAGCACTGATTTTTGTTGGTCTAGCTAGTAGCAAATAAACATACATGGTTATGCAAATACTTATTTACAGTGTTCTTGCTCTCGTTTTTGTAAAGTTAGATCTAAAGCGTAAAAATAATTCCAGTATGTCAGGTACTTGTCATTCACATTGGATATAGCCTACACATGGGGCCAGCAACAAGGACATATTTCAAGATGGCTTCATCTAAGAAGTTTGAGTTAAGAGTTTATGTAGAAAAAAAATGAACTGACTCATTAACAAAATGTATGGTTATTTGCAAATACAGTAAATACTGTATTAATTTCGTGAAAAGCCAAGTTAATTAATTATTCGTGTACTTTGACCCCTGGTGAAAATCAATAGTCGACGTCTTCTTCGCCCGGTGTCTGCCCCTTTATTTCGCGCCATCTTTCTTTTTCACTTGGTTAATAGTTAGTGTTTACTTCAGTGATTTGACGTTGACATCTTACTTTACCAAACAAGGCAGTCATCACCTAATAAATGGTCATTCATTAATCATTTATTTATTAATGTTTCTGTACTAACGTTTGCGTGTACCTTAATGTGTGTGTGCGTGTGTGTGTGTGTGTGTGTGTGTGTTTGTGTGTGTGTGTGTGTGTGTGTGTGTCTGTGTGGTGAAGCACACTGGCGCAATTAGCGTGTGTGCTTTGAAGTTTATATCTTTTTCCTTTTTTAGACCGAAACTAGTCAACACAGGAAACTCTAAACAACAACAACAAAAAAAAAAACCCACCCCCAATTTAATTTTTAAAAATGGTTTCATGGATACACTTGCAAAAACTTTGCTAATTAAGTTTTCACAGTTTGGAATATCTTGGTCAAGGGAAATCTTTTCACACAAAACTGAGTAATCATTGTGCCTACACACAAACTGAGTAAACATTGTCTACAACAAAACTGAGTAAATACAGTGTCTACAACAAAACTGAGTAAATACAGTGTCTACAACAAAACTGAGTAAACACAGTGTCTACAACAAAACTGAGTAAATACTGTCTACAACAAAACTGAGTAAATACAGTGTCTACAACAAAACTGAGTAAATACAGTGTCTACAACAAAACTGAGTAAACACAGTGTCTACAACAAAACTGAGTAAATACTGTCTACAACAAAACTGAGTAAACACAGTGTCTACAACAAAACTGAGTAAACACAGTGTCTACAACAAAACTGAGTATTCACAGTGTCTACAACAAAACTGAGTAAACACAGTGTCTACAACAAAACTGAGTATTCACAGTGTCTACAACAAAACTGAGTATTCACAGTGTCTACAACAAAACTGAGTAAACACAGTGTCTACACATGCCAAAACAGACAAACTTGCAAAAGAAGAACAACACAACAATCTTTGTCGACTGTTGTACTTGCCAACAAACTGATTACATCAATCCTCGAATTAACTTTAGTAATTTAAAAAATAAAAAGTTTTATAATTTGATTCAGCTATCAACTCTCGTTGATTTCGCGCTAGAGTTAACGCGTTTAGGGCTAGATTTAAGCTGACACGAGACACAGACTGACAACAGCACGTACGCAAGGAGATGCAGCTTACTTGAAGGATGTGCGTCGGATTTCCTGCGCACATTTGCACAAGCAGCAGCAACGGCGTTTTCTTTCTTTCAACTGCCATGCGATCTACAGTTTGTGGCGGTAACACACAGGACCCGCTTTATCGTCCCACTCCGATTAACTAAGCATAATGTGTAACGGAGTGAAGTTATTTTGCATGATTATTTTACTCAAAACGATTACTTCTAGACGGCTTCTGAGTCTCAACCACAGCCTCAGAGAAAACTAGAAAGTGTCATGTCATCTGCAATAATCCGATGTACATATATTTTTATTTTGCAGTCCATCTGCTGTACCAGAGTGAATTACTGCATATTTATGTTTAGTAGTCCAGCTAATATAATTTCAATAACACCTGATAGAGGTCAGGAGTGCCTGTTAACACACAAACGATTTTCCTTGACGACACACCGACTTTTAACGACCTTCCTTAAGATACACAGACCTTTACCGAATTTCATTAACTTAACTATACACCGAGCGCTAACGCCTTTCATTAACTTAACGATGCACAGACCTTTAACGAATTTCATTAACTTAACTATACACCGACCTTTAACGACTTTCATTAACTTAAATATACACCGACCTAAAACGAATTTCATTAACTACACACCGACCATTAACGACTTTCAGTAACTTTACGATAAACTCATCTGTAACGACTTTCAGTAACTTAACAATACATCGATCTTTAACGACTTTCCTTAACGAGACACATACCTTTAACAATTTTCCTTAACTTAACGATACACCAAATTTAACTGACTTTCAATAACTTAACCATACAACGACCTTTAACGACTTTCCTTAATTTAACGATACACAGATCTTTAATAACTTTCATTAACTTAACGACACACTTACCTTTAATGAATTTTAGTAACTTAATGGTACATCGACCTTTCTAAGATTAATAGGCAAACATGATTTCAGCAATTGGAGTCTTAGAAATATACAATATATCTATATCTGGATCGGTATCATCACAGCTTCACTTAGGTTTATTTCAGTAATGTGGGGTAATTCCAAGAGTGACAATCTCCACTTCCTGATATATATATCTTTTTCAAGGTCATTTGTGAAATCTTGCTTCGGCGTTTGTTTTGACGACTCGTGCTTGCAGGACTAAGTTTGTACAAGAACTGATTAATTACGAAGCCTTCATTAAACATTTGAGGTAGTTAGTTTTATTTATTTATTTACATTTATTTTTTTCGGCACTATTTGCAGTCTAGAAAAAAAAAAGAACAACATGAGCTTGGGCAAATTTGTCAAGTATTAACGTATTATTATTAGATCAACTTGTAATTAATATTTGAGAGTTTAGTTTTGATCTGCTATTATGAAGTACATGTACTCGAATTTTAGAAGTTAGTCTCCCTTTCAGACTACACTCTCAGCTCTTTACTGATGTACTGTATTAGTGATGTAGTCTCCCTTTCAGACTACACTGTCAGCTCTTTACTGATGTAATGTATTGTAGTCTCCCTTTCAGATCACATGAAATCAGCTTTTTAATGAAGTAATATATATTAGTGCTTTAGTCTCTTGCCAAAACAGTAACTCTTAACTGATGTATGTTATATTAGTGGCTTTGATCACACTGAGTCAACAGGTTATTGATGTACATTATATTAATGGCTTTGATCACACTGAGTCAACAGGTTATTGATGTACATTATATTAATGGCTTTGATCACACTGAGTCAACAGGTTATTGATGTACATTATATTAATGGCTTTGATCACACGGAGTCAACAGGTTATTGATGTACATTATATTAATGGCTTTGATCACACTGAGTCAACAGATTATTGATGTACATTATATTAATGGCTTTGATCACACGGAGTCAACATGTTATTGATGTACATTATATTAGTGGCTTTAATCACACTGAGACAACAGGTTATTGATGTACATTATATTAGTAGCTTTGATCACACTGAGACAACAGGTTATTAAAGTATATTAGTGGCTTTGATCACATTGAGACAACAGGTTATTAAAGTATATTATATTAGTGCCTTACACCAAGTAAAATGGACTCTTTATTGATACAGACTATTATAGTGACTTATTTTTCAAAAAAAATATTCTTGCACGAATCCACTATATAATAATCACTTTGAACTTAAATTTGCCTCACAGTTCAGTCGTTATAATCGCCCATAATAAAGGTTCACCCACTCTCATAATCAAGAAAATATGCATTTTTCTTTTGCCCAGAACTTTTGGGTCAAATGCTGGTACGCTATACCGGGTGGGCCAAAGTATTGTCCTATATATAGTCCTGTTATTAATTTAAACATTTCATGAAATTCATTACATCATTAATGGAAGAAATGATAAATGAAAACTAAATAAATAAAAGAAAATGCAATGAGCCTATCAGTATCGTAAACCTATTTTTGGCCCATCATGTATATTCATTCTTTAATTAAGATCTCGGACAGTTGCGAAAATAATGTGGTCATTAAAAAGAAGAAAGAAAAAGAGAAACAGGCTCTAGGTGAAATCTGTACAAGTTCGAGTTCGAACCTTACTCAAAAGTGAAAAACTTACGATTTATAAGTGATTCTTATAGTTTCTTGTTTGTAGAATGGAACGATAACTCTGTGCTAACGGTGAGAGGCTAAAGAGTGTCGCCGGACAGTTGGAAATCGGAAAGAGTTGACTGTTGATCGTCTGCTTGTATCTTCACCCTCACCCACCCTATTATACCCGTACATATCTCTCTTCAGAACATAAATATCTCCCTGGACTTTCCAGAAGATAAATTTATCGGCGCTTGAGCCCGTCTGCGAAATCAATCAAAGCTGGATGCAGATGTGAAACTCAAATTAACTAACAATGGTAAAATCCGCTTAGACGTCAACAAATCTAAAATACACTTTGACCTCAACAACTATAAAATCCACTTTGACATCAAGAATTGTAAAATCTACTTTAACCTCAACAACTGTAAAATCCACTTTGATCTCAACAATCTAAAATCTGCTCTGACCTAAGCAACTGTAAATTTGACCTCAACAAATGGTAAAATCTACTTTGATATCAACAGGTGTAATCTCTAAGAAATGTAAAATGTTGAAGCACATGACAAAATTTGTTTAAGGTTCCGACGTCTATGCTAATCTTCGTAATGTTAACTTCCTTTGCATTATCAAACTTTGTTTTTAAAACATCAACATTATCATCATCATCAGTGAAAATTAATGAGCCGTGTGTGTGTGTGTGTGTGTGTGTGTGTGTGTGTGTGTGTGTGTGTGTGTGTGTGTGTGTGTGTGTGTGTGTGTGCATGCGTGTGAAGTCGCATCAAAATTATACATCTTCGGACTGTTAATGAAATCTAACCACACACATACGCATGCACGCATGCAGAAGCACACATTTAGAACGTAACACTCAAATAAGATCGATCTATTTCGGAAGAAGAAAATGAAGGTATTTCATTTCCAGGAAATGTCAGCTCGTACGCAATTTCCCGTGACGTCACCCAGTTCTGGCATAAACACGTGCCTCGATTAAAAGGTTCAATGCAACTATTCTGATCGTTGCTAGACTATTTGTTCGACCGATCTTATTGTTAAACAGTTGTAGGCGACCAATTGTGGGAGTGGGCGAATTTCACCACGATTCAGCTTAAACAAAACTTAGGCCGATGATTTCTGATTGGGTGTTTGAGGGCGGTGTGGTGATAACTAAAATTACGCGGTTATTCTATTTGATTTTTAACATATTAATATTAATTTCAGTGAAAACCCCGTCCGACTAAAAATAAGACCCGAGCACTCTTAAAGAGGATATATGTTATTCTGGAACTTATCTAGGCCGGAAAACGACAGTGGCCTACCGGCCTGGCCATCCCGCACAATGACAAGAGCTAGCAAGTTGAGGAGGTCACGTGATTACAGTGATCATAGTTTTTCTCACAAGCCAGAGGTAATCGTTCCAATCCCGATTTGGTGACGTCATTCGAGTGGTCCATTTGCTAACGCTTTGATATTCACTATCCCCACCCCAATCTCCATTCCGCGCACCCCTCCTTCGCCCATTTACTACCGACTACCACAACATATACCAAGTTACAGTAAGGGATCGGAGAATATTTAAAAAAGGAGAGAGAGATTTATCAGATAGTGATGACCTGCTTGAACTAAACCCACCAAAGCCAGTAATCTTTCAGACGTAACTTGTGCAAGGGGAGATAATGAAAAACAAAACAATTCTTTAACTTTCTGAAGCATACTTAAAACCGAGCGTATCGACGCAAACATTTCCTGTTCCCATCAAATTATCTGCATGGAGAACAAGAGGCAAGAGATCATAAAGGGCAATGGGATTTATTTCTCAACTGCACCAAAGTTTCCGCCAGTAAACAACAAGAACAATTGGCATGAAAACACCTCAAAGTTTAATGTAGAGAGGGGGGGGGGGATACTTAATAGCTTTGAAATGTCAAAAGATTAGGGCGTTGTGAAGATGGAGGAAGGGTCAAGTAAGGGTGGGGGAAGCATTGTGTATGTACAAGAAAGCACATATTAGCGTACACGCACAGATGCACGATACAGAGATGTTCCACTGTTAACTGGTGTGCTGTCCAACGAGCTACGACACACGTTAAAACGTCGTTCTGCTAACTCGTATGCCAGCCAACGAGTGATGACACACGTTAAAATGACTAACTCGTATGCCAGCCAACGAGCGGTGACACGCGTTAAAACGACTAACACGTATGCCAGCCAACGAGCGGTGACACGCGTTAAAACGACTAACACGTATGCCAGCCAACGAGTGATGACACACGTTAAAACGACGTTCCACTAACTCGTATGCCTGTGAATGAATGTTGACCACAATGCTATGAGTAAAATCGGCAAAGAGCAGGTAAAATTTCTCTTCCACAATGTACCCTATTGATAGGAGTTAAGGGTGCTCCCACCCCTTCTGCCTACAAACATACTCCAACCTTGACTGGTTCTTTTCATTTTTCATTTGTGCCCGTTTACAACGTGGATGCTTTTCTATTGAATGGTCATGTTACATTCTAGACCGTTGGTTAGGAATGTAACAGTCATCAAGTTACTACTGACTGTGGTCAACTAAACTATCAAGTTATCACAAAGGCATTAGATAGGTCTTCGGAGGTGTAGTGGAGTGTGAATTCTTGATTAGCTAAGCTTGTTACAGGTAGGCCACAAAATTGCAGGGGTGAATTGTTGGCCAGCTACGACAATTCAAGGACATTCTGCTGCACTTTGTTGTACGATGACCTTCCCCCCCCCCCCCCGGCAGTGTCCCACGAGAGGGCATTAACCTTTCACGACCTCTCCCTGCAGTAGTGTCCCACGAGAGGGCATTAACCTTTCATGACCTCTCCCGACAGTGTCCCATGAGAGGGCATTAACCTTTCAAACACAATCGCCAGCCAGCTTCCGAGTAATAAAACATGGTGACCTAATGCCAAGTTCGAATCAGGGAATTAAACATTTACGGCTGATTCTGAATTGCTCCCTGGCTCAGTCAGGGTAGTGGGTTTCGTGTCCAGTCCTTCGGACCACACGGTTATCATGTGATATTGACAGACGACAATGAGGAAGATGAGGCAGAACTGCAGAGAAAATTAGGCCAGAAGTACCTGTCTATTCACAACGATGCACTATATATCTCCTCCCCCCCCCCCCACTCCAGAACACTTCTCTATAGCCAGTATAGGATCTAGTCTCGATAGATGTCCGCAAAACTTTTGCGCACGGACATTTATTCAGTGTATGGGTCAGTGGTTTGAAACGGATATGAAGCTTAATTATATAATATTTAAAAAAAAAAGAAGATGGTTTTGGACTTCGAAAGTGGTTGTGCTTTTGGTACTGACGACCGGGTGGTGATAGTGGGTTTTGTTACTGGTGCCAGAAATGATAAAATAAAAAATAAAATCAAAGAGAAAGGTGAGTCGACATAAATGAACCATCAAACAAGGGTTTTTTTCAGTAGTCTTGTGAGCATAAACAACAGAGCATGGGCATCAACAGTGGGTCACGTGACAGAAATTTAGAAGAGACAAAATTCACCTAGCTCTTTGGTAGTTCGTGCGTTGAGCGGACTTGAGGGTGTGACTAAACAGAGACCAAGGTCATTACACGCGCCAGGCATTCCCTTAGCAATTGAAATTAGAACATGCTATACATAGAATGACATTTCATTACGTTGTGTTTTTAATCAGAAATTAGAACATGCTATACATAGAATGACATTTCATTACGTTGTGTTTTTAATCAGATTTTCTTTTATTTGTTTATTGGTCGCGCGCAAAAAAAATAAATCCAGACCAAATATCAAAGAAACTAATTATTTCCCCGGGTGAATACGAGCTGGCCTATCCCTGTGTAATCATCCTTCTGACTTGGGTTTCATCTTTTCGTTCGACCTTCACCCCGAAAGGGACCAGTAAAAGAAAATAAAATATTAATTTAAAATACAGTAACACCAGTAGAAGACAATCCCAACCCGCCTTTGCTAAATTCCGATTATGTAAATTCTAGACATGAGGTACTGACTTTCGCAAATGAGTGTGTGTGTGTGTGTGCGGGAGAGAAGGGGGATGGAAGAGGGCTTCGAGGAAATTTAATTCGAGAACAATAAAACTAAAAATAATTTCAAGCTATTCTGCTAATCTTAATATAGGTCCTGATTTAAACTAAATTATTATGCCAGAAAAGAACGCGCATTAGCTTGTGTGCATGTGTGTGTGTGTGTGTGTGTGTGTGTGTGTGCGCGCGCAGTCTGTGTATAAAAAAAAAAATAACTTCAACAGCAGCAGCACAGCCATCAGCTCCAAAACCGCCACCATCAATAATAAAAAATAATAATTCATTGTAATGATAACTACTCGATGAGTGAATAGAGCGCAAAATTAATTAATAAGACAGTGAATTAAAAAGCCGAAAGTAAACAACACACATGATTGTAACAATACGTACTTTGTGTGTCGTAATAATTTTAGTACTCTTTGCACCACTCTCACAACACACGTGATTGTAACAATAAATACTTTGTGTGTCATAATAATTTTAGTACTCTTTGCATCACTATCACAACATTCACACTAAGCATTTCGATTTAAATTCTTGTTCTTTTTTATTATAGTCACAACATAACACATACTCACACACACACACACACACACACACACACACACACACACACACACACACACACACACACACACAGTAGTAACAGGCGTGCAAATGCACATATATACACATAGTTATATATGCACATAACACACAATTACACACATGTTCACACATACACATGCATGCAAGCACACACACAAACACGCTCATACACTAAATACCCGAAACCTTAAACATCGCTTTATATAGTCAAAACATACTTATAAACAAACCTTAAACATCGCTTTATATAGTCAAAACATACTTATAAACAAACCTTAAACATCGCTTTATATAGTCAAAACATACTTATAAACAAACCTTAAACATCGCTTTATATAGTCACAATATACTTATAAACAAACCTTAAACATCGCTTTATATAATCACAATATACTTATAAACAAACCTTAAACATCGCTTCATATAGTCACAATATACTTATAAACAAACCTTAAACATCGCTTTATATAATCACAATTTATACTTATAAACAGACCCTCTGAACATTCAACCTTAATTGTCATTTGTGTATCACAATTTCAATAGTGAACACTTACTGAACAAAATGAAACATAATTATAACGCTGAACACCTAGATATGACTACCACTATAACTTTGAATGCTTAAATTTTGAATGTTTAAACACTTAACACTTTCATAGTTACAACAGTGGACATTAATATAGTAGCAACAATGAACTCAAAGCCTAACACTAACAAACTTACAGCAATGGGCACTCTGACTGCCATTAATACAACAGAGGTCATTTGGAATTTAAGCACAAATAACTTCTACAACATTGAAATCGTGGACTTTGACTAATATCGAAGTGTCAGAGTACTGAACACTTAATTTTGACTAATAGTAACATAGTGATAACACTCAACACTTAAATTTTCACTAATAATAACATAGTGACAACACTGAACACTTAGATTTTGACTAACACTAATATAATGACATACTAAACACTTAAATTTTTACTAACGCTATCATAGTAACAACACTGAACACTTAAATTTTTACTAACATTAACATAGTGACAACACTAAACACTTAAATGTTTACTAAAACTAACATAGTGACAAAACTGAACACTTAAATTTTGACTAACACTATCATATGACAAAACTGAACACTAAAATTTTGACTAACACTATCATAGTGACAACACTGAACACTTACATTTTTACTAACACTATCATAGTGACAACACTGAACACTTAAATTTGTACTAATAGTAATATAGTGACAACACTGAACACTTATATTTTGACTAACACTAACATAATTACAATAATGAACAATTAGTTTGACATAGTTAGCACTGGACACTTATTAACTTGTTACTCTAGAGATATCAACATAAAATAATAACTGCTCAGAAGAAAAAGAAAAAAACACCCTAGTTACATACATGTTCGAGACGTTATCGCTGTTCGGGGTGGCTTGACTGTTTGGGGTGGTTTCATTCTCGGTCAGCAGAAAGTTGGGCGCCGAAAGAAAGTTTAGTCTATCCCGCTTTTCGTCCCCACCCTGAGTCCTTAGACCTGCCTCCGTGGAATTGGATAGCCCCTGCTTCTTGTCAACAGTCATAGATGTGATTCTTATTTGCTCACCTCACAAAACCTGCAGACACGACAGTCATAGATGTGATTCTTATTTGCTCACCTCACAAAACCTGCAGACACGACAGAATTGACTGGTAATGTGGTAACACATTCAGGTCGTGACGGCGAAGAGTGAAAGTTGAGTGAATCACGACTGAACAACTGACTCAGACCTAACTGCGCAAATTCGACAATCCGGACACACAAACACTGCCTTGTGGCGAACTCTCTGAACTTGTTCTATCCGCGCACTTCTGACTAATTAGAGCGATGGATGTTAAGTGCTGTTCATTTCAGCAGCAGTGCTTTAATGACACTTGAATTTCTTGTCTTAGTGGGTGTTTCTTCTGAAGGAAGGAAAGTGATGTAGGAACACTGATAACTATATTGGCATAAATCATTACACGGCGCGGGTTGTCTGAATAGAACGACTGACATGCGCTTGCGTAATAGAGGCACAAAGACGACACACCGCAAAACAACACAGCATAATAACATATTAAAGTCGACGTACACTCATTTATACAGCAGATGCTGAACAAGACTTAATACGCACAAGTGTACCGTTGTGTTGTCGCAAACCCTCAGCCCCCACCCCCCTTCTCACTACACAGCGTGCGATGTACATAGCTGAATAGTCATAAAATCTACACAGCATTTAAAGTTTGAAATATTATACACGTACACACAAAAACGACCATCGTGTAATTAGAGCAGGGTAGACAAATAATAAAAAAATTCACACAGAAAACCGACCATCGTGTAATTAGAGCAGGGTAGACAAATAATAAAAAAATTCACACAGAAAACCGACCATCGTGTAATTAGAGCAGGGTAGAACAAATAATAAAAAAGTTCACACAGAAAACCGACAATCGTGTAATTAGGGCAGTGTAGCTCAAGTAATAAACACTTTACACAGAAAATCGACCATCGTGTAATTAGTACACGAACGGTGTAGGCAACAGACAAACCAAAACAGCACGACTGTTTTATGAATACATCTCTATACTACTATTACATACACACACAATAAAACACACACACACACACACACACACACACACACACACACACACACACACACACACACACACACACACACTGGCAGTTGTATATGAACACGTAAACCTAGTAATGCAATAATTATGATATAAATTATGTAAATTTAAAGTGGCCATGTTCAAGACTATTGTGTAAATTTAGTTTAATTAACAAACAAAACGAACAGTTTTCATCCACTGAAAAAGTCAAGAAGGATAAAAAAAAAATCCCTTAGAATAAAAATACTGACTTGTCTCTTGTTTTATGCGTGATTGTCTAGCACTTTCCCTCTAGACAACACATTTTGAAATTTGTGCGTGATTGCTTACGTAGCAGTTTCCCAAGAGACACAGCACATTTTGTTATATATGCATGATTAGTTTCCTTATAGGCACAACGCATTTTGCTCTTTGTGCTTGATTAGCTAGCCGTTTTTATAGACACAACACATTTTGCTCTTTGTGCTTGATTAGCTAGCCATTTTTATAGACACAACGCATTTTGCTCTTTGTGCTTGATTGGCTAGTCGTTTCTATAGGCACAACGCATTTTGCTCTTTGTGCTTGATTAGCTAGCCATTTTTATAGACACAACGCATTTTGCTCTTTGTGCTTGATTAGCTAGCCGTTTTTATAGACACAACACATTTTGCTCTTTGTGCTTGATTAGCTAGCCATTTTTATAGACACAACGCATTTTGCTCTTTGTGCTTGATTGGCTAGTCGTTTCTATAGGCACAACGCATTTTGCTCTTTGTGCTTGATTGGCTAGTCGTTTCTATAGACACAACGCATTTTGCTATTTGTGCTTGATTAGCTAGCCGTTTCTATAGGCACAACGCATTTTGCTATTTGTGCTTGATTAGCTAGCCGTTTCTATAGGCACATCATATTTCGTTATTTCGACATTAAATTTAGTACCATGTGCGCTTTGCAAATGGCAACAATATGATTTTAAATAATCCCCCCTTTCAGAACATTAAAAAAAAAACACCTCTCCCATACAGAAGACTCGGTAAGTTCAAGGAAGACCTGAGAACAAAAACCTGACAGCTTTGCTGCACACATTCCAATAATCTGTCGGTTGTGTTCAAGATTAAAATAAAACTTTCTAAAAGACATACAAGACTCATCAATGAACATTACTCTTATAAAGGAATGCCAGACTAAGACAACCATTCCGATGGTGCCTTGCTGTTATTTTCTGCTGTGCCCGTATTAATAGCAGGGCCATGCAAACTGTCAAGCCGGAATGAAAGTAGCCAGACAAGGAAATGTTGACAAAGACAGCGTCATGACAAGTAGGGCGGCTTGGAAATTGCCAAATCTAAATACGACTAGTTAGCGCGTGACTGTTTTCATGCGCTAAGTTTGACCCATGTGGCATGGTATTAGAAGTTGATTGGTTATTTATATCAAAAGTAAAAAACAGAAGAATCGCACACTGATGACACATTAGATCTCTAAAGTGACTTTCTCTCTCTTTTATCGCCGACAATTCCCCTCAGAGGCCGCAATTAGACTTTTCATCGTAGATGTTCTCGGTCTTGGGTTCCTTCTGAGGGGACTTCCTCTCCTGATTTTTTTTCTGGTAATGCATTGGTTGTGGTGGTATTTCGTCGCATGCCGTTGGTGAAGATGGAGTGCCGTTGTGGAGGTGGACAGTTGTGTGTGTGGGGGGGAGGGGTTGTGGGGGATCAGCCTGTCTCATAATTGAATGTTTTTCGTGGTGGATTTTGTTTATGTTGGGTGGGTTTGGTGTTCTGCTGAAGGATTATTGTCTTATGTTGTATGTACGGGTTTTTTTGGTGTGGGTGGGCGGATGTTGGCTTTATTTGTGTTGGGTGTGGTCTATTGGTTAGCGGTTGGTAGTGTGTGCGGGTTGTTAATAAGCTTTATTTTTTCGTGTTGAAAGCTTGTGCTTGATTTGGTTAGTGTGGTTGATATTGTGTGCAGTTTGGAAACGCTTTGTTTTGTTTTTTGTTTTAGGGAGTTGGTTTGTTATTTGGTTTGGTTAGACGTGTGTTTGACAGTGTTAAATTTTTTAAAAGAATGTATCCGTTTGATGATTGTTAGTATGGGTGAGAAAGTTTTTCTTTCTTTTCCTTTTTTCTTCCCGGTGGTGGTCAAGTGTGTTTTGTTTCTTGACTTAGAGGAGGTGGAGCGTGTTGGTTTCCAGTAGGAAGAGTGTTAAAGCTGTTTGGATTGTATCTTTTTTTTCTTGACGTGGGAAGAGAAGGACTTGGGTGGTAAAAGGTAGTTGTCTCAATGTGACGATTTTCCCATTGTTTCTTTTGTGTTCCTGGTGGAGGGGGGGGGGTAGTGTAGAAGGAAGTGCTTTATGGTGTTCTGTTCTGCAGGGCGTTCTTTTATATATTACGTGGCCTATTTTGCTGTTGTTTGATATGCCACTGCACGCAGTCACTATGCTGACTTTGACCCCCGCTTTTCCAATGCATCCAGATGCAAGCTATAACTTCTATCGATATAAGGACGTAAGTACTTCAGCGGTATGCCACAGTATGCGCGAAAGCGGCGGAAGCCGAAAGCGCCCCCCCCCCCCCCCGACATTAGCAAGCAAGCCACAGTGTGAAAAATCACACCCCGAAAGAACACTTTCAAACCGCATTGTTGTCTACATGTTAGCAGGCAAGTCCGAGTGATGCAGTGTATTTTTACTACTGCTTTGACCTTCAGCTGTTAACCTTTTAGCTGCTGAGCCGGAAACTTGAAAGAGCCAATCAAAGCCATCATAGAGACTGAGTGGTTTGCCTTAGGTGACGGGGAGGGGGGAGGAAGGCACTCATATCCGCAAGTATGCAGGCCGCGTTTACAACGATAAACGCAAGTAAAACTCTCAAGTAATTCTAGCGTGCGAAGCAAGCAGCCTTTGGTCGTAAAATTACCGGGAGGTTAGTTAACTTTCTTTGAATGACGTCTTTCATATAAATGACGTAACCTTAATTTGGTGGTACAATTAGTTATTTTTCCCTTTAAATTTAGTCAGTATTAACGGTTAAAAATCCGACTTTATTTTTTTAAAAAACCGATCGTAAAATTCATTAGGAAAAAATAATGTTCAAAAAGGAAGTGTGTGTGTGTGTGTGTGTGTGTGTGCGCGCGCGCGCGCGTGTATGTGGTGAAACAGGAACTGGAAAGACAACTCCTGAGTAATAACTTCTTTCTCGATCGATCATTTTTTCAGTCCAATTTTTCTTCCCTCCAAACCCCATTTATAATAATTTATTTGTTAATTGTTGAAGGACAAATAAGCTCTAGTTACTTTACTTGTTTACATTCATTGATTTATTCATTATTTTATATTTATGTTATATTCATTCTGTGGCATCTCTGGGCACCCTTCGCTCGTTATGATTATTATTTGTTAATTAATAAGACAAAAATGTCACTCATTTGGCGGATTATAAGGGTGTCGTAAAACTCTATCCTGTACACAATAATAAGATAGACATTTTACTGGTCACAAATTGTTTCTGCAGGTGGACACTTCTTACTAAATGAGTAATAAAATTCCGTCTTTTTTATATATATATATATATTTTTTTTAATCCACCCACTATTACTCCAACATAAGGTTTTAATATATGTGCAAGAAGGTTAATAAATTTAACAATAAATTTATTAAGTCAACAATCAAATATAAAACATGTGAATATAATCAAAAGAGCATTGACATTTACATCACTTCACAAACAATGTTTGATTAAACTAGACATTCGTTCAGTTTATCTTAGCATAGACATCAGCAGTCAAATTAACATACATATATCTCAGAACAAGTTCATAGACATAATTCATCACAGAAATGAGAGTGGAGTTTTAGAGAGATAATTATAGTCAGTGTTGTTCATGACCTTTCAATGATGGCAGCTGTCACTTGCGCATGTTCACAATCATGCGGTTTGCAACAAGTCACTTTCTTAATTATTTGATAATAATGGTCCAACATATCTCTTCTAGGCATGTTACACAACTGTTCCAGAATCTTCAATGCATTCACAAAACACACTGTGCAGAATCATCCAAAACTTCGTATGTTCTACCAAAGCACATCATGAAGAGTGTTCCAGAATTTTCATGTGCGCCACTCGCACCCACAATGAATGTTTAAAGTAATCTTCATGAATTCTTGAGACCAAACTCAAGCCTCAATTTTCGCCATATGGGTTGTCAAATGTAATTCACAGGAATTAACTTACAGCAGCGGGTTTACTGGTAAGTTTGACGACAATGTTGGATACACACCAGTGTGATATAGTCACTGCAGTCTGAAGCGATACAAGGTTATGAAACAAACAAACAAACAAACAAAAAAGCATGCTCCTTTCTGCTAGAGTCAAATTAAGGCAGTGCTAAGTTTAAGGCATATTTCATCTTTAAACTCCTTTCTCTTTTACACTTGTTCTCAACTTACAAATCCTGCAACAATATAGCATGATACATATGCAGCATAAGAAATATAGCATCAATCAAAATTCACACCCGCAATGTACATTGTAATTAAATTATTGAACATAGAAATAATGGTTCAATTACATAAAGCATTCTCCAATTCAAATCATAGATCAATAGCAAATGTACGAAATATTTCTAAGTCCATTCTTTCTTTATCAGTCAGTTAACTTACTATAAGCTAACGATTGCCTTTATGACCGGTATTGAGTTATGTCAAAATCAAAGTAATTAGAATATAGACTTTCTTCAACAAAGTAACTTTTGGTCCATCACCATTGAATAAAGTTGTCATGAGACTATTAGTCAGAAAGACTACTCATCTGATTGAAACTGGTTTGGATTGCATCAGCAATTTCTAGAATATTCTCCTCCTGAGTTGTTTACTCTAACTCTGGCACTTAATAATATCATCATAAGCAGTGCCCAAGGTTAACATTGGCAACAAATATATAATTATTAAGTTCATAAATAAGGATAGGCAAATGGACTCGCCACACATTGTTAACATTGGCAACAAATATATAATTATTAAGTTCATAAATAAGGATAGGCAAATGGACTCGCCACACATTGTTAACATTGGCAACAAATATATAATTATTAAGTTCATAAATAAGGATAGGCAAATGCACTCGCCACACATTCAGTGACGTTTTATTAGAATTTTACCGTCATAATTTTAGGACTCACAAAGTGCGTCATAACTGGTACGAAATGTGCCAAAATGGGTAATGTATTGAATTCTGCTTTATGTTTATTATGGTAATGCAATTATAAATTTCACCACACCATTTTTTTACTGGCAACATCTGATTTAACTCGAATCTACAAACCAACCCTAGTTGTTGCAGTGACAGTTCCCAGATGGCACTGCTCTACACGCGCCTTTTACTATTCCGTCTTTCGAGTTATTTATATGTGTTGACTTCCTTCTCTGTGTGTCGCCGCAATTTCGACTTAGTTTCAGTATCAAATTGGCATTTTTATACATCCGTTCCCTTAAAAAAAAAAGTTCTGCTTCTGTAGAGCCCTGGCTTGTCTACAACTGAACTGAAACGAAAATGACACTGAGTGTACTGTCCCTCTTGACTGCTGTTTGCATTATCCGCAAGTGACCAAATTCTGTACATTCGCTTTATGCGAAAGAGGCCAATGTAAATCTCATTCCTGTCACTTCTTCTAGCATTCACTCCAATAGCTTCTGTTGCCCTTCAAAAATAATGTCTTAGGTTATAAATAACCGAAATCAAACCCCTTGCACTAAATCCGACACATCGCCAATTAGTGTATTTAATGATGGAACAATTTATCAATTCTTAGGACATGCGCAGAACGGTATACAGTCAGTAGCATTTTACGGGGAGAGCGGGGTGATGAACTTTGCGGTCACCCAAGCGGAGGCTTTTGGAGCGCCCCAAACTGCCTAATTATGTTGTTGGATGCCAGGAAAAGTAATTTAATCGCAGGAAAATCGCTTGCAGCAAGCTCACAGTGCTCCACCTCCTCCAGAACCCTTACTTGGTGGCTGCCCTGCCCAAGTACCATCTCGACCAACCCCAGCTTCGATCTTTTGGACAGCATCGTCGCCTCGGACTCCTTTTCCAAAAGTTTAAATTAGCTACTAGCGATGTGCCAGATTTAGACTACGCTAAGTTGGTAGTATAGTTTTCATGTTTAATTATCGCAGCAATGTAAACTATTTACTTGTTATTTGCCGGTTACATTTATCTGAATTTTTAAGAAAGAAAACTTGACAGTGAGAGCACTGTAAATTAAGTAATATTCTGGGGATTCTGTCCAAAATACGTAATAGTAAGCTATGAAAGTAGTCTCCCATCTTGACTCCATTGTGCAGATTTTGGCTTTTGGGTTAGTGGTTTGTGTTCTATTCAGAGATCCTTTACGATCACGATGTATATATTATTGCTGGAAATAATTACTTTTACAAATACTGTGGGCTCATTAATGCTTGTTTAAAAGTTAAGTACACATATACAATCTAGGCTTTTCAGCCTGTATAAAACTAAATCAGACATGGAATGCTAGTTTTTAGCTCGTAAATAAAATATCATACATGATATCTATCTATCTATCTATCTATCTATCTATCTATCTATCTATTTACCCATCCACCCATCCATCCATCTTAGATATTTAGTCCTGGTAGCATGTAATTTTACTACCTCTTTGTGACAGAGTAAATTTGCCTCTCCCTATTTTTAAATTAAAATTGTTATATAAATTGCTAATTGTCAGAGTAACCCCACCTTGGGCACTTCTTATGGTGTTATTTTCGAAAGTGTCTGAGTTAAAGTAAACAGCTTGAGGCAAGAATATTCTAGATTGCTGATGTAATGCAAACTGATTATGTTTATGAGAATGAGACCAGCCAATGTGCTGAATTTAAAAAGTTACTTGCTGTAGAAAATTCTGTTCTCTGATGACTTTTGAATTTGGAGAGGAAGGAGAAAATCCGGCTTTTAAAAAGCAGTCATTAGCTTGATGATGAGCTAAAACTGACTGATTAAGATAGAAAGGACTTAGGAATATTTCATGCATTTTTACTAATGCTGATAAAGTGATATGTTATGCTTGTGTTTATGTAGAGTTGACTTTTATTTCTACAAATGCTTGAACTAAGTTGCACACAGGTAGTATGCTAACACAACATTGTTTGATATGCTGTGTTTATTTTACCATATGTGTATCAGGCTAATAAATACTGTTGCAGGGAATTGTAAGTTGAGAATGGGATGTGAGATAGAATGTGATAAATGGGAAACTTAGGTTTGCTTCTTAATTATATTTTCCAGTGAACAAATAGCCTTTTCACTTGCACTTTTAAGTTTCGAGTTTTGAGTTTCAATTTTCCAGTTACCCTTCATGTGTTCACAGGTTAGAAACTTGAATGACCGGGAAGGATTGGGAACACCTATTGCAGTGCATAAGTTTAAGGAGTATGCTATACACTTTGATGTATATGCTGGATACATTGGGAGAATTCTAGTACATTGAAGTTACCAGAATTACTGTAATCATTGTGGTTTGCTTGAAGGAACTGATATAATGAGGAGAGCATTGAAGTTCATCCAAGAATATAACATTGCATCAGTGTTTTTCACAGGTGTGGCATGAGACATGTGTTGACTGGGACATTGTGACATCATTGCAAAAGCAAGTGAAGACTGTTGAAGCAACGTTTAATCCAGGTCATGTAAAATAAAGACTTTAAATTACCTACCTCTAATAACTCCATTTCTATTCTCTGATAGGACTAACTGTGATTTGTGTTGACTCTATTGTTGAATTGTAATAATATTTTTATATATAAGACTGTGAAACATAGGTATTATCTGAAAGTGAGTTCATGGAATATTGATGACAAGTAATCTATTTCATTGTAATTGTCATATGTATATTTCATTGTTCATTTAATAAATTTATTGACCTTCTTAGCTTATTGATAATCTTATGTTGGAGAAGATAGTTGGTAGATGGGGGCTTGCTAAATATAGATTAAAGTAAGATTTGTCTTCTTTAGTAAGAAGTTTTCCACCTATGGAAAGATTATGTGACTGTAAATGTTGTTTATTTTGTGGAAGATAGAAAACATTTACAGTGCCCACAATATCCACCAAGTGGTAGACGAGTGGTGTCTGTTGGAGGATCATTAATAAAATAAATTAAGATTCTCATCACTTGTAAGTGGTTGTAAAATATTAATTAATAATACTAATCATTTTCATTAACTAAGTGGTGTTGCCCGTCACACTTTCTTACCCAAAGGAAAACAATTAAAAATGACAACAGCAATACTAAAAAAATATCATGGAAAAGAAATAAAATTGACAAATGTAATAGTGCTGAACTCTTTAAAGTGATTTGGGACTGATTTAAAGTCATGGGACACTTTCATTAGTTTGGATTAACTTTAATGGTTTTAGTTATCTGTAATGGTTTGCCTTGCCTTGAATGTTTACGCCATCTTTAATGGTTTTGGGCCGATTTGAAAGGTTAGAGTAGTTTTAATAATTTGGAGCACATATAATAATTGGGCTTTCTTTAATGGTTTGGGTAAACTTTAACAGTGGAGCCTATTAATGGTCTGAATTTTCTTTAACGGTTTGGGCATCTTTTAATGGTATGGTCTAACTCATACGGTTGGGGTCACTATTATGGTTCAGCTATCAGTTAATAGATTTGATACTTTTAAATTGTGGTTTGAATTGCTTTAATGTGTTTGGTACACTTTCAGAACGAATTACGATAAATCATTAATGAATGACAAACTATGAATCCAAGCGTTTATGAGCTATTTTCTGTTTATTGTATGTCAGCACTCTAGCCTGCTCTCACACACACGCGCGTACGTGCAACCCCCTTATATATATATGCGCGTGCACATGTACTCATAGCACATACACACACACACACACACACACGCACGTACACCCACGCGCAAACACACTCCTTTATACACGCAGACACACTCTAGCACAGTGGTTTCTAACACGGTGCCCGAAGGCGCCATGGTTCCGCGACGAGGCGTGAAAAGTAGTGTAGGTATAGGTTGTTCTATCTAACTTGACGCCACTCAAGTAGTGTAGGTATAGGTTGTTCTATCTAACTTGACGTCACTCAAGTAGTGTAGGTATAGGTTGTTCTATCTAACTTGACGTCACTCAAGTAGTGTAAATATAGCTTGTTCTATCTAACTTGATGTCACTTATGTTAGGTCGTGTAAATATAGCTTGTTCTATCTAACTTGACATCACTCATATAGTGTAAATATAGCTTGTTCTATCTAACTCGACGTCACTCATGTAGTATAAATATAGCTTGTTCTATCTAACTCGACGTCACTCATGTAGTGTAAATATAGCTTGTTCTATCTAACTTGACGTCACTCATGTTAGGTTGTGTAAAATCATTCAAGCAGAACTGATCTAGTGGAAGTTACGTATGAAGATGAGGTCCATTTTCCAATTATGAAGAAAAAGGTATGTAACTTTGATTTTAACTCTTCACTACATTCAAAGACCCTCAGGGGCAATTTGAAAAGATATTTCATCATCACTGAGACTGTGATTGCCTTACTTGGGAATCCTTTCACTTGCCAACTAGAAGTAACAAAAATGGCGACATTGTCTGCAAGTCTCATTCTGGTAAGAAGAGAAGTGGAACTCGAACTTTTGGACCTTCAAAATGATATTGTTCTCAAATCGACCGCAACAGAAGATAATTTTGGGAATTTATCTAGATGACCTATTTTTAACGAAGAGCATAATAAATTCTAAATAAAGATCTTGGGCATCTTGAAGATTGCTTACAATCGGGAATATCATTTTACTCTCTCAACTGCTAAAAACTGGCTAACGAAATGCAGTGCCAAAAATCATACTTATTTATTACAATAAAAGCACGTAAATTAATAATATCTTTTTTTTGTACTCAATTCTGGCGAGCTCATGAATATTGTTCACATTTGAATGTTTATAGAAATCCGGACACGTGTAAGAAAAAAAATCGTTTTGAACTTTTTTCAATTTGTATTATTTATTTGTTGAAATCCAGACACGAATAAAAATAGAAAGAATATTTTAAATTAACCATAACTGGTTTTAATGTTAAAGTAAGAATAATAAATATATTTCAGCGATAAATATAGTTCAACGATATTGTACTTAAAAAAATAAATAAGGTGAAAACTGCTTGCTTATGGTATTTATTTTGTAAAAGCTATTTAATTCATCTTCTAGACAGATTCAAAAAGAGCGAATCCACATATTAAGAGTGAAAGAGTAACTCGCTTGAATGGTATAGATACATATATTACGTATTACTAAATTTAATATCCAGTACAAAAATAAGCTTTGAAAAATTGGTAGCGACCGCAAATCTCTTTTGAAAATGTGAATGTGCTCTTGACCAGAAAAGGTTGGGAATCGCTACTCTAGCGCGCGCGCACGCACACACATACACACACAGACACACAAAATATATACACAATATAAACACAACGTACGCACACAAACACATTATAGACATATAATAAACAAATTCTCTCAAAAATAAAGAAAAGGTTCGACACTCACTTATTTTGTAGTGTACACCCGCCAGTTCCGCAATGTGTGATTGTTTGCTAATGTGGATTCCACTAGAAAACCAGTTCCCGATCCCGGATGCGCAGTGCAGCCAATCAGCACGCCGGATAACTTCGAGTGCGCTTTATCCCTGCAACTGATGACAACAACATTTTAGAATTAAAAGACAGAGTCCAATATTCAGTCGCACATGGTATTAACAACAAAAATCTCGTTAAAAAAAAAAAAATCAAACTACCCAAACAATGTGATCAGTTTCGTCCCTTTGGATCCAGTTCAAAGATTACTTCTTTATTTTCTAAACACGGGTTTTATCATTGTTTTTGAAATTATTATCCTGGGGACGTTACTAATCGAAGATTTTACCCTCTCCGTGTTCGCAGTGCAGAAATAGGGCATTTTGTTTAGGTCTAAGTCCACAGTCCACTGTGTATTCTAAAGTACAGTGAATAGCTTCTGTCTGTTATGGTCAATGATAGCAAGTATTATGCTGTATAATATACTCCCACATAATTACTTGTATATCTGTCTACGATTGAATCCACGTACACAAATCATCCGTCAGCACATCACTATCTATCTATCTATCTATCTATCTATCTGTCTATCTATCCTATCTCTCTCACTCTCTAGCTATCTAGCTATCTAAATTTATTTAAGTTCAAGTAAATTTTGTTGTTACATAAATATTCAGTTTTAGTGACATTTGAACTCTAAGAACACCATAATACATGGAAGCTATGAGTTCTACTGGCATATGTCCCTGAGACATGATCGCACACGTGTTACGGCGAATGAAACAGCTTAACCGGAATTTCCATGCTATTGACACCTGTGTCAGTCCTACTTTCAAGCAGATCTAGTTGACGCCCGCAACTGAATGAAAAACATCACGTCAAAAGTCCTGTTCGACCGGAAGATAATATTCGTGCTGCACATGCGCATAGACTCATGTTTACATCGGGTCTGCGTTGGGTTATACTTTTACAAAAGTGTTGTCCCCAGGTACTACTGATTCTAGCATTTACTTGTACGTTAGTGACTCAGACCTACCACTTAAAATAAAGTCTTCACTAAATGAGTTGTCTGACGGTTCGAACTCCAGTTGAAGTCGAGGTAATTCAACAAAACTGTTTTGTTTTACATTGATGTAATACGAACGTGTAGATGATTTAATCAAAGTGATTGTATCGCTAATCATCGATGTAATTCACTTTACAACTCATCAACGTGAGTGTGCCCAACCATTGGGTGGGGGTTGACCTGAATGGAGCATTTAGAATTTTAGATCTACATGTGACGTAGGTAAATGTCACGCGTGCGTAATACCGCCAATAAATCACACCCTACGTATAGTGAAGTCACGTCCGGCTATTATGAAATTCTTTTTTTTTCTTTTTTTTGCGTGGCGATCTTCCTTAATCGCATGTATAATGATAGAACTAGAAGAAGAATAAATCCCAAATTATCTGTAGATTTGTGTTTCAGTGGCTAAGTGTAGAAATAGTTTTTTTTTTCTCACTTCCAAACAAATGTTCCTCCACCTCAACCTCCGCACTTCGATCTCAAGGTCACACATCTGTATCACTTATGCCCCCCACCCCAATCCTCTCTCTTTCTCTCTCTTGCTTATAATTGAAAAAAACATCCTGTTGCTTGCTTTTGTAGGCATGTCTGCTTAACTTTACTCACTGATCAATTCAACTGTGTGGAGAGATCAGTGGCTTTTGTGCACGAAGATTTTGTGTTGCATCTCCTACCCAGAACATTGCTCGTATAAATTTGAATATTGAGGCTCTATTAAGGAGGCTCTTTCAAGAATCAGTGTTTATCATTACCTACATAATAAAGAGGTTCTATTAACGATCAGTATTAACATTAGCCTACATAATAAAGAGGTCATATTAATAATCAGTATTAACATTAGCCTACATAATAAAGAGGCCATATTAAGGATCAGTATTAACATATTAAGGATCAGTATTAACATTAGCCTACCTAATAAAGAGGCCATACTAAGGATCAGTATTAACATTAGCCTAAATTAATAAAGAGGCCTTATTAAGGATCAGTATTACATATTAATGACGCTCTATTAAGGATGAATGATAGTGCATTACATCACTATAAAAGACACTAACAATAGAAAATAACGCGCAATAAATATTCTGCAAAGGGGATCTTTCGTAACACGGTGACCTACTTAAAAATTAACACAAATTCTACGGCTGTGGCACAGTGCACATAACTGTTGCATACGTGGAGGTTGTTCGCGTGGCATTATTCGTTCATTAAAATTACATTCTCACTTTATATGAGTTGTACTGTGTATCTCCCCAACCCCGTCCCGATTCCTCCTCTAACTCTTGTATTTTTGACTGTGCTTTTAGATATGGAAGCAGTTTTACATTTCGTTGCACTCAGGATTTACATGAGAATGTTGCGTTTTGAAGAGCCACACTTTAACGAAATATCACGGTTTGGTGAAAAAGACTTTTCATTTGGCGAAATGTTATCAAATATTTTCCTCCGAATAGTTTAGATGAATTTCTTGTTTCTTAGAAAGTTAGTTAATAATTTTCTCTCTTTACTATTACTCTATTTGATGACGAAAAGGTAATTAATTGGCTTTAAAAGTGTACATTATCACAGTACATATTTGTGATCGATACGTAAAAAAGAACATTGCATAAAATAATCATGAACTTTCATATTAGTTTCTTATATGGAAATAAGCTGATTTAGCATAAAATTAGATTATAGTTATATTAATCTTAGTTATAAGACGCTAGGTTAGAGTTAAACTGAATTTAACTAAATAATTATAGTTATATTAATCTTAACTGTAAGACGCTAGGCTAGAGTTAAATTGAATTTAGCTAAATAAGGTGCTAGTTTAGAATTAAATTGATCTTAACTATAAGATGTTTGTTTACTTTTAAATTGATCGTAACTATATATTAAGGTGCTAGATTAGAGTTAAATTAATCTGAATTTTAAGACGCTAGAATTTAATTGTTTGTTAACTATGAGACGCTAGAGTACAGTTTAATTGATTTTTTAACTAGAAGTTGCTAGATTAGAGTTCAATTGATCTTAGCTATAAAGCGCTAGATTATAGTTAAATTGATCTTAACTATAAGACTCTAGGATACAATAAAATGTAAAGTCAGAATAATCTTAAAAACTGAAAGACGCTAGAGTCTAACTGATATTACTGAAAACTCTCGGATAGATTAAGTTAGATCGTAACGAAAGAATCTCATTTTGAGCGGAAACTATTTTTCTGAAAGCTGTAGGTTAGAGCCATATTTATTTTATTAAGGACGCTAATAGAGCCTAAACAATCTTACTGAAAGTACTAAGTTAGAGCCATATTAATCTTAGTTAAAGACGCTAGGATAGAGTCAAATTAATCTAACTGTAAGATGCTAGTCAAGAGGTCAACAGAAAGCGCAAGTTAAGTAATCTATTCAAAAGAGATTGCAACCGAATCGATCTTAGTGAAAGACAATAGCTAAGAGCCACTTCGATTTAGAGCCGCATCGAGCTTATTGGAATTTGCTAATTAGAGCCATGTTCCATCTTACTGACCAATGTCCGTTTATAATCAAACTGATCTTACCACTAGGCGTTAGGTTAGAGTTAAACTGATCTTACCATTAGGCGCTAGGTTAAAGTTAAACTGATCTTACCATTAGACACTAGGTTAGAGTTAAACTAGTCTTACCATTAGACACTAGGTTAGAGTTAAACTAGTCTTACCATTAGACACTAGGTTAGAGTTAAACTAGTCTTACCATTAGACACTAGGGTAGAGTTAAACTAGTCTTACCATTAGATACAAGTTTAGAACAATGCCGATCTTCATGACAGACGCTATGAAGTTATAAATTTAAATGACCTGTGTTTTATCTTCAAAACTGTTCTCATTAAAAGGGATGAAATGAGATATATTATTCTGCTTAGTAAAAGCAAGTATGAATTATTTGGGAGTAAAGTGAACATGCTTAATTAAATAACGATCTTTTTAAATGACTGGCATTTAAGGAAAAAAACTCTCAGCACCACCACCCCCCAGACTTACTCGTTACATTTTAGGAAATGTAAAAGTTAAGTGACATAAAATTCTTCATTTCTGACGGTCACGTTCGCTAAATTTTAGGCAAAGGGGAATATTTGAACATAATTTATATGAAAACAAAAGCTTAGAGGACAATATTAAGGAACAATTTGAATTCACGGTCAAGAGCAATTGTGAAGGTCACGAGCAGTAATTTTGTTCCTCATTAATTGTCCTAAGTGCTTACAGTAAATGTAAATGGCTATTCCTGATTTAATGATCGTACACATCTTATAGTAGGCAAATCTCTGTAATACAGAAAACTATCCAAGATTATACCTTAAACATTTGCATGTGCAGAACTGGTTTTCTTGAATTAAGGTACATTTAAAAAAAATTAAGATATGTTTCGACCATTGTTAGTGGACATTGTGTTTTGTTTTTTCAAAACCCTGTTTTGAATGCTTAATTGAGATTTAAAATCCTGTTTTGAATGCCTTAATTGAGATTTAAAATCCTGTTTTGAATGCCTTAATTGAGATTTAAAATCCTGTTTTGAATGCTTAATTGAGATTTAAAATCCTGTTTTGAATGCCTTAATTGAGATTTAAAATCCTGTTTTGAATGCTTAATTGAGATTTAAAATCCTGTTTTGAATGCTTAATTGAGATTTAAAATCCTGTTTTGAATGCTTAATTGAGATTTAAAATCCTGTTTTGAATGCCTTAATTGAGATTTAAAATCCTGTTTTGAATGCCTTAATTGAGATTTAAAATCCTGTTTTGAATACCTTAATTGAGATTTAAAATCCTGTTTTGAATGCCTTAATTGAGATTTCTTCGCCCGCTAGCTTATCAAACAATAAATAACCTCAAATTCAACGCGGCTAGCAAGACTGGCTTTGGCCCAAATATAAAAGATTGACGTTATCGGTTTTATCGTCTCTGAAGACATCATTGCACTGATTTTCCTTTTGCTTAACGACAGATAATAAATATTGAAAAACCTTTATCTTTTAAATGTTAAAAAAAAATCATATATTGCAGAACCGGAATGTTCTATGTCATAAATCGATGGTCTAAAATCATCTTAAGATTTTTTTTAAATAAAAAAAATAAGAAATGCTGGTTTTAAATATCGAAGGAAAGGTTCAATCTTTTGGCCAAAAGCCTTTGCCCTTTGTAATCTAACTTCTGTCTGGAAAATTGTATTACCAGTTTTGTGAAAATTTCAACCTTTCCTTAAACGAAATTACTACACGACTTTGTTAAACACACGAGAAAAGATACGATTTACATGGCCTTTGGAAACAATATAAAAAGTATTGTGAGTCTAAAGTCTAAGATGTTGTTGTTGTATGGAGTTACACGAATGAACATTTAACTAAAGACTTGAACGAACAAAAGCTAGCTATCACACACGAAACAAAATAAAATTAAACCGATAAATATACTTAAAGAAAGGAATGATAACATCTTGACATTTCTTACTTTCGCCTTGTCTTCAGGGGGGGGGGGGAAAAACCCCACTTACAGACGTAAGAGTCCCAGAGAGCAACAGAAGAGCATAAAGCTCAGAATTCCGGAGAGTGATGTGTGCTGTACTGAAAAGAGATTTCACCTCAACTGCCACTTCTTAAGTTTTCGAAGTCAATTTATACCAGAACACGTACATATTTTTATAATAATATAATACATATTTTTAGAAAATAATAATAACAGGAAGTTTCCTCTCGAATGTTTGAATTTTTCATCATTAAAGTTCAAACAGGAAGACCGCAAACGTCTTAACAATCTCGATAAAAGTCTCGGATCAGTGCCTGTGCTGTACACGTCACATGCCAGAACGTCACGAGCCGAGACGCCAGGAGCTGCAACGCCGCTTTGTGATGATACAAAGAAATAAAGCTGCTAGTTTTATATTATGTATCGTACTTGACAAAGAAAACTCTCATTTGCACAAATATGTGCAAACATTGACAAACATGAGAGCGAGGCTTATTATGCAAACATTGACAAACCTGAGAGCGAGGCTTATTATGCAAACAGGATTGTACGCTGGCGTGATTGCTTTCATGTATTTTAGTTGATCGCCCCCTCCAGCAAAGAAACTATTTTGAGCAGTTGTTGCAGTTAATTACAACAGGTGTTGTTGTCAAAGAGCAGTGCATGTTTTCTGACTGCTGAGATTCAACCCCCCCTACCTCCAAAATTAAAATAAACGAAAAGAAACGGATTTGCCTGCAGATGCTTTTATGGTCAGGTTTCAAAATTAAATAACACAGACAGCATTGCTAAGAATGGTTCAGTAACATTTAGTATCATTCGTGATGCAATGCACTAACACAGACAACTTTGCCAAGGATGGTTTAGTAATGTTCAGTACCATTCATGATGCAATGCACTAACACAGACAACTTTGCCAAGGATGGTTTAGTAATGTTCAGTACCATTCATGATGCAATACACTAACACAGACAACTTTGCCAAGGATGGTTTACTAACGTTCAGTACCATTCGTGATGCAATGCACTAACACATACACCATTGCTAAAAATAGTTTGTCCTGTCTTTATGAAATATACTGATAAATGCATCCTCTTCAAATCAATCACAGAACTCAAGCTGCCGGGTGTGTGGTGGGCCTGTTCCATCCTCATGCATAAACTCTTGTGTAAACAATGTCAAAAGGATTTCAAGAGTCATGTTCATTTAAATACCTTTCTGACGATATTTCGTGTAGCATGCTTCATTTTTGTGACCTTAAGTAATGTGAAAAGCATTGATCCCTAAAATACGTTAACTTCTCCGTTAGTCGTAAATTAAAAATATAAAAAAAAACTCCGACCAAACACAACCACTACGACACCTCTCTCCTATCGCTGCCTTCCAAATCCCTTTAGTGAGACAACATTTTTTTCTCTCGTCTTAATGATGTCTGCAACGAGGCATCACCACCTCGAAAACTACAAACAGCCGTTGTACACCACTGAGGAGCCATCGCCCGATAGTGGCTGTAGTAGGTATACTGTGTGTATGTAGTTGAGTGTAGTGTGTGTAATGATTGCTTGGTAACGTGTGCGCGTAGTGAATGTGATTGTAGTAAGTGTGCATAGTGGGTCTGTAGTGACTGTGATTGTAGTAAGTGTGCATAGTGGGTCTGTAGTGAATGTGATTGTAGTAAGTGTGCATAGTGGGTCTGTAGTGAATGTGATTGTAGTAGGCTAAGTGTGTATAGTGGGTCTGTAGTGAATGTGATTGTAGTAAGTGTGTATAGTGGGTCTGTAGTGAATGTGATTGTAGTAAGTGTGTATAGTGGGTCTGTAGTGAATGTGATTGTGGTAAGTGTGTATATTGGGTCTGTAGTGAATGTGTAATTTGCAAGCGAATCATTATAGACTGGCTGAAGGGTTAGATAGTTCGACTGATATCACTCCCTTGAAAGGACATTTATGATGACTAGAACTGATGACAGTGCTGAGCAATCGAAAAAAGCGTGTCATTAACTAATTCTTAAAAATCTGCTTAACTGGCGGTTCGCCAGACCGTCACGGTCTTTAATCATTCGTGAAAGCAACTTACAAGTCATGCGGCATTCTTCTGGATCGGTCAGGATGTTATGCGTCACAGGCTTTGATTGGCTGCACACATATATTCGCACGAAAAGTGAGCTACTTCCCGTTGTCTCAAGGACAACTCTAGTCATGCGTTTCAGCTTACTCGCACCTCGGAGGAAAGCCGTGTCTAGGTCTTTCGGTGTGCGCTGTATTATTGTGTTCTGGTGAAGCAAGTTGAAATATCGTCATTGAGGATTTTAATTGATTTCATCAACCTTGAAAAGGGAGATTTTAAAGTGCATTTTTAATGTTTTGGAGTCCTAACACTGTAAAACATTGTTGCTTGATGCTTGGTTGAATAAGTCTGCTGATTAGACAGACGTCCAATGAAAGATTAATGTTCCAGGAGGAAGTGGTATAGTGCCTGGTTGGCAAAAAACCCCCCGGGAGTGTTATATTGCCCAATGTTTTCGATATTCAACTGCTGAAAGGATCTGTCTGTAGCACAGAGATCCCTTTAATCATTTTGTCCGACTCGGACTAGTAAACCTCCCCAGTACGTTACCCATGAGAACCTTAATCATTTTGTCCGGCCCGGAATAGATATTAAACACGAAGTTTGAAGTTTTATTCAGGGGTGTCTCTTCAATTTTACCTTGGAAACGGGATACACTTTGCGATTTTTAACTGCCAATGGTTCTTTAACGTGCACGGCCGTTAGCACACGAAAACAGCTTTATCGTCTCCACCTCTGATGGACCAGACATACCCACTATCTTGAGCAAGGAGGATTTCTCTTCGAGCGAGAATTGAAACCGCGTCTCAATCGAGACGTCATCTGCTCAACTGTTCGTCCCACCGCCATGTTTATTGGTTCTGGCTACTAGGTGTGTGTTATTGATCGTCCCACCGCCATGTTTACTGACTGGCTACTGGGTGTGTGCTATTGATCGTCCCACTGCCAAGTTAACTGGCTCTGGCTAGTGTGTGTGTGTGTGTGTGTGTGTGTGTGTGTTACTGATTGTCCAACCTTCATGTGTACTAGCTCTGGCCTCTTGGGTGTGTATTACCGATTGTCCAACTCCACATTTACTAGCATTGTGTGTGTGCGCGCGCGTGTTACTGCTTGCGTTGTATTGCACTCTGCAAACAGATACCGCAGCACTAAATTGTTTTTGTTTAATATTGCAATTTCATTGCCGACTTGACACACGACACTCCCATGTGCTTTTGGTTATTTATGTGCCTTTGGTTATTTATGTGTCTTTGGTTATTTATGTGTCTTTGGTTATTTATGTGTTTTTGGTTATTTATGTGTCTTTGGTTATTTATGTGTTTTTGGTTATTTATGTGTCTTTGGTTATTTATGTGTCTTTGGTTATTTATGTGTCTTTGGTTATTTATGTACTCTGCGCACACCTTAATTTGAGAGACTAACTGTGGCTGTTGTCCGACTCGAAACCTACATCTATCGTCGCTGAATCCTCTTCCATGGACATTTTGAAATGATGGGAAACTTCAAGCAAAATATTTAAACTTTCTCTGCGAGCCAAGAATGCAAATGCAAATACTGAACCAAGCAAAATTCAAGTCGAACAACGAAACATTTAATGGTACCAACAAGACAAATAAATAAACATAAAAATAATTAAATAAATAAAAATATTGCCAAACATCCTGTCAGTTAAAAGCAATATGGAATGTTTCAAGACTTTAACATGGTCAATGAAAACTCTGGAATGAAATTTAAGCTGAAGTATTTTTTTCCCCTTTTATCACCGTGATTACTTGTAGAAAATTGAGGATTATATTTTCCGTTTTCTGTTATACAAATATAAACGATATGTTTTAACGGACAAATATTTTTATAATAACTAACTGGTGCTAATAAAGATATTATACAAGTTATTTTCAACGTTAGTTAAAAGTGTACAGTGTACTCTTTATCAACCTAACAGTGTACTCTTTATCACCATAACAATTAAAAACAAATGTTGACCTAGGTGTGTTTACCTTTTGTAGAAGCATTTGCATACAATCCATTAGAGTATATTTATGTATAGCAGAGTTTTCACGCACTGTATTAGAGTAGATTTAAGTGTAGTACTGTGTGCATGCACTGTTTTATTATTAGATTTAGGTACGGTAGTGTTTGCTCGTAAATGCTTTTGAATAGAATTAGATACAGAAGTGTTTGCATTCAATGTTTTAAAGTTTTTCCAGTAATTAGTGAACTGTAAAATCAGTCTGGTTGCTCTCTTTAATGGATGATACAAAGGATTGAGCAGCTAAAAATTCTAATTTGGAGTAGTGTTGATAAAGAAACTCCCTCCCTCCCTCCCTCCCTCCCTCCCTCCCTCACTCACTCACTCACTCACTCACTCTGTCACTCACTCACTCTGTCACTCACTCACTCACTCACCAACCAACCAATCAATCAATCATACTCTCAACTAAAAGACATAAACTTTTACGTACACACACAGAACACCCAAAACAGGAAATTAGAAATAAACAGTAAGAAACATTTATTAAACAATTAAACCAAACCTGGAACTACAAAGGATTCCCCAAAATAAACTTACTTATTGTCGGAGGTGAGGTAGAGATGGGGAGAGGGGGAACAAGAGAAGCCTGCAAAAAGAAACTCCTGTAAGCTATATATATATCATGGGTCGATAACCCAGCATAATTATCATATTTATTTCAAATAGGCCTATATCCAAAATACAACCCTAAGAAAATTGCTGCAAAATATTGATTAGTTACCATCGCTTAATATTTTTTTTCTAGTTTTCATGTGTCTGGAATTTGACACATGCCATTTTAAAAATCTTTCCGCATGCCAGGCATGGCACGCGTGTTATAGGTTGTCAGCCCCTGACATATAATATCTAAACACTTTCGCCCCAGGGATATAGCATTAAGACATCCACATGACAGCTCTACAAACAATAATAAATGAACACATAATATATTATATCCCATCACCAAAAGATAATATTATCAATGGAGTTAAAAAACACAAAAATAAACGCAAACAGTGGGCAATGTATTTTTATTGGGAAATTACAAAACTTGTTGAATTTGTTAGCCATCTTGCTGTGCGCATAAATATATTCAGTGAATCATATTATTCAGAATATTTCCCTAAGCTTCATTTGATATTTCAAATAATAATAATAATAATAATTAGTATCATAATTTCAGTAATAAATGAATACTTTGCATATGGTATGTGTTTCTTTCATAACCGTGCATAAGTAAGTATAACAAAGGGAAAGAACAAGCACTTGTATAGCTCAGTTAATCTAGGCACCAACATATAAATAAACTAACTATGGCACTGTAATACGTTTTGCCTCTATTGTGATCATTATTATTATTATGAATGCCTTGATCATTTAACAGGCATATATCAGTGGTTATATTTAGGATTTGTTTCCAACACAAATTCCACGTTCACACACCCCTATAAGTAACGTACTACCGACATAATTTTTCTGTTCTCGCAGGTGGAACTTCCTACTTAAGGAGTAATGTAATTTAACAACTTACTAACATTCATCCAATCATTGACTCATCACGCCCCCATCCTCCCACTGACTACTCCAGACATGTATCAATTAACATGCTTAAGAAGGATTTAACAAAAAATAAAAATTTATTATTTTAAAAAAATAACCTTATTCTAAATGTATACAAATAAGTTTCGAAACAGTCACGTATTTACACTACTAATTAAATGTTCAAGTTTATCTCAGACACACTTGATATTAACACTGGCTACCTGAGGTAGCAATCTCAATTAAATGTTCAAAGTTTTATCATAGAGCTGGAAAAGAGAAAAATAGAGATAATTAACTGAGTTCATGACCTGTTCTGTAGGGCCACCATATATTGCATCATAGAGAAACACGTGGAAAGTTTATAAAAGTGGACAAAACGTCAGGATCCACTTCACTCGTGCACCTGGGCTGCTGAGCATTCTGGGATCGCCTGGAAATAAAAATGGTGATGATAATTGTCTGTTCTGCTCTCACCACCCTGGGATTCCATGGTAAACAGTAGTCTGACGAGATGGCTCATACGTCGATTAAGAGATTAAGTGGAGTGATTTCAACAAGACCCAAGCCAAAAGAGAAAGGCAGAAAGACGAAAGCTGAAAGGCAAGCCCTGAAAAACATTCATGCTTGACGCTTAAATTCATTCCATAATTTCCTACACTCTCTCTCAGTTTCTCTCCAGTCACTCAACTTACATGTCTGCAAGAGAATTGTGAACCCTCACATATACATCATTCACTAATACATAATTTTTAACATATACACATCAATGTATCAATACAAAAGTATACAATATCAAAGTCAATGCATGAACAATAATTTTAACATACAAATTATAATTATTTTAAGTTAATTCATGCTTCATTGATCAAACAACTCACCACTTGGCTCACGGTCGCCTTAGAACCGGACTTTGAATATTTGTCACAAAAATTGCAAAAAGGCTTGACTTGAGTTTTTATAAACTTTGCATGATAGTTAACTGGAACCATTCATTCACCTCTATCAACCACTGCATTCATCATTCTCACCATAGCAACATAACATGTGACGTCACGAGTGGGAGCAATAATCCGCACGCGCTGTCTGACATATTGTCTTGCGTTAAACGCATGGTTTGAAAAATAAAAGAAACTACTCTACAAGTACGTAAAGTAATTAAAAATTATGTATATATTTGTAATATGAATAATAATCACTCAGTTAAAAAGAAAACTATACTGCTATTCTCTATATCGTTCATCGTTAGAAAATAAAGTAATTTAAAATTATATACAGAATGATAATCACTTATTTAAAACATAACTATACTGCTATTCTCTAAATGTTAGTACAGATCGTTAATACTATCACTAATAGTAATAAATATCCTTAGTAAATGTAATATATATTTAATGACAATTGCAAAACTATTTTCAAACCTTTTGTCATTATTATAAAAATCATACCTAACTCATTTTAATAATAGTTAGCAATATGTCTGTGAGCTTAACGATGACTACAAACGTCTGGCATTTAGTACGGTTACTATATATTATCAGAAAAATAAATTACCAGGCATGGTCATTGTCAGTCATTGTTTCCTCCAACAAGATAGGAAATGGTATGCAAACTACTCTCAGATGAATTTTCGCTGTCGTCAACACGAATTGGATCAACATCATTAGAAATGGTATGCGAACTAGATGAACTTTCGCTGTCATTAGCACGAATTGGATCAAAGTGGTTCTGTGTGCTAGAGAAAATTACATTGGCAGCCACTTAACTCCCATTCGAGACGTCACTTCTGCTTGTTTTTACGACGAGGGCTTGAGAGTGTGTCTTAGTAACGGGACAAATCTCGTTCACAAACTATGTTTGACCTAGATTCCATTTCACTTGGTCTTTAAGTTATCATAAATCGAGGAGAAAAACTATTTGCATTTATTCATTACATCTCTGCTGAACGAAATTTATCTTAGTAAGGAAGATGTATCAAAATGGAAATGTTTTTATTCTACAAGACAGTTATTTTGTAGTAGTAGTAGTAGTAGTAGTAGTAATTCCGTTACCTTCTTTAGCTCCACAGGAATAGCATGGAAACTTTTCATCTTATCAATTTTCTCGGTTTTTGGTGGATTTCTGTGGAGCCTTTCTCTCTTCTCTTAAAGTCAGAGAGGGTAGTTTGTCAGGTGTGGTGCTGTTTTTATTTTTTATTTTTTATTTTTTAAAATTTGTTTCTTGTTCATCTTGCTGCGTCTGTTCTGGATCTTCTTCCTTTTTTCGGTGGTAATTTTGCTGTAATAGTATGCTCTGTGGTTGAAGTGTGAGGTTTTGATTTTGTAGTCTTTGACAAAATAGTGTTGTCAAATTGTTGTGCCTGTATTATAGTCTTTGACAAAATAGTGTTGTCAAATTGTTGTGCCTGTGTTTGAAAGATGGTGATTGGTGGGTGGCTTTCTTTATTTGTTTATATATGTAATTTTTTACTTTTATTTTTATTTTTTACAAGAGGTGAAGTGTGTTTATTTCAATGTTACGAGTGCTTAGTATATGTGATTTTGGTGAAGTTATAGAGGGTATAGAAGGGACTGGGTGGTGAATGGTAGGTGCAGTAGGTTTGTTGTTTCTCGATGATTTTTCTTTCTTCTATGTAATTATTACATTGTATGAGAACGTGTTCAATTGTGTTGTCTGTCCTACAATGATGTTTCTTTCTTCTATGTAATTATTACATTGTATGAGAACGTGTTCAATTGTGTTGTCTGTCCTACAATGATGTTTCTTTCTTCTATGTAATTATTACATTGTATGAGAACGTGTTCAATTGTGTTGTCTGTCCTACAGCGAGTGCATGATTTTGGTTCATGACTTGGTTTGTGCATGAATCTCGTGGAGTTGAATCAGTCTATATATAGCTCTGTTGTAGGTTATGTTTAGTAAGTGGGGAATCTCGTGGAGTTGAATCAGTCTATATATAGCTCTGTTGTAGGTTATGTTTAGTAAGTGGGGAATCTCGTGGAGTTGAATCAGTCTATATATAGCTCTGTTGTAGGTTATGTTTAGTAAGTGGGGGTGAAGTGGAGTGGGCGTCTTTCTTTTGTATAGTAGCTTGATTTGTGCTTGAATTTCTGCTGTGTATTGGTGTGTTTAGTGGCAATCCATGTCTGCTGCCATATTTTGCTCCTTTGTCTGATGTTTTATTTCCTATTATGTTTATGTGGCTTGGGATCCCATAGTAGTGTTGTTTTTATGTCTTTTTTTTCTCAGTGTAGCTATGTGTTTGGATATTTGGTTGGTGATTTGTGTTCTTGTAGTTTGAAAGGATTATCTAGGTTTTGTAGTGATGTTAGTGAATCTGTGAGTATGAGTATTTGTCTGTTAGTGGAGTGTTTTTTGCTCGTGCCAGTGCTTGTTTTATTGCTATTAGTTCTGCTGGTAGGAGTGAGTGTTTTTGGTTCAGTTTGTATGTGTGTGTGTTGCTGCTCCTGTTTGGCTTTTGGATCCATCCGTATATATGTGGTAGAGATTGAGATAGGTTTTGCTTTTTTCTAGTGCTTTTTGTTTGTTAAGAGTGGGTTATTGTAGCTTTTGGGGTGTTTGAGTAAGGTTAGATCAATGTTTGGGGATTAATCGTCCGTGGGGGCTTAGGTTTTGTGTTTGGGTCTTCTGTGTTGAGTGAGTTCAATTTGTGTTTTTCTAGTAATCTTTTTGTTGGTATAGGGTGGGTTTTTTCCCGGCCATTTATGGTTTTACTTTCTTTTCCTTTTGCATGTTGTATCCTTTTTTGTCCCATTTCTTGTTCTGTAAATGTGTGTTTGTGGGGAGGTTGTTCCTATGTTGTATTCTATTGGTCCATTGCTTAAGTGTTTGTTTGTCTCTTCTTTCTATTAGTGTTAGGTGTCCTGTTCGGTTATATAGGTCTTCATTTTTCGTATTTGGGAGTGCAATTGTACTTACCCCTAGAGTTTTGTTTGGTATTGTTTGTAATTTTTTATTTTAGGATTGTGTATATTTCTTCCATAGTCTATGACTGAATATATTAGGGATCTGGTAATTGTTAGTAAGGTGTGTGTGCCCGCCCCCCCCCCAATCCTTCTCTTTTGTTGCTTTGAGGATGTTTAGTGTTTTGTTGGCTTTGGTGACAGTATCTTCAAGGTGATTCCTAGGAATTTGTGAGTCTTTGAGTATTTTATGTTGTTTTGTTTCAGTTTTATTGTGGGGAATGTTTTATTTTTAAAGACAGAAAAGTTTACGACTGTCGTCTTGTCAGTTGCTAGTTCTAGGCCCCCCCCCCCACTTGTCCGTCCAGTCTTCTATCGTTTTTTTTAGGGTGTTTTGAATATTTTCTAATTAAATATTTTGTTCACGTGATGAATCATCAGCAAATGGTGTTAGTTGTGTATTGTTGTCAGTGGTAATTGTTTATAGTCATGTGTGGCTATGTTGAAGAGGGTGGGGCTGAGTGCACTATCCTGTGAGGTGCCATTGGTTATTTGCCTTGTGGTAGACTGGAAGTTTTTAATTTGTACTCGAAATGTGCGATTTTGAAGGAAGTTTTCGATGCAATTGTATATGTTTGTTTTTTAACTCGAAGCAAATAAGATGTTGCTCAAATTTTAATTACATATATTTACACTTGAGTTATATGTTTTAAGAAAGATGAGCGGAGGTGATTAATTATACACACACACACACACACACACACATACAGACACACACAGACACACACACACACACGATGAATGTAAGTTGTCTTAATTGGAGGTATATGTATTAAGAAATATGTGAGAAAAGAGATGACCTATATTGTACTGTGACGTAAGCTGTTTAAATTGAAGTTAGCAAAATGTGCTTAAAGTGAGTACTTACACTTACGCTCAGCGTAAGTTGCTTTAACTCGCGGTATACGAACTAAGCAAAATATGCTAATATTCGATTAAATACATTTATTTTGGAACTCGGGGTTTTAAAAATAAATAGTGTTCGTTCTGTAAATATATTTACGCTGAATGTAATTATCTTAACTCGATATCAGCTACACGTGGACATGCTCAAACAATGAGTGATACATTACACTGAATGTAACTTCGCAATCGTAATTCGAGGAAAGAGAAGTTGAGTCCATGCAGTGACTACTTTTATAATTAGCCTATCGCAATGGGATAAAAATCTAACCGTGCACACGCATATTTTATGCAGAAGATAAGTTATTTTAACTGGAGGATGCTCTATTTGTGGCCAAGCATTCATTACATTCATTCATGGAGAAAGGAAAGTTGTGCAACTCAAGGAAATGCCTTGTGGACGCTGGAACTATTCATTAATCATGTGCTGGATGGTCATTGTCTAAATTTAAGGAAACACTAATCTCTCTTTTTCCGAAAGCGAAACAGAAAACAGGCACATTTTATAAAGTTGAAATGGAGAACATGATTTATATAAATCAGTTTGTTTAACTCCCACTTAAAAGAATTTTGTTTTCCAAAGAAGGGCCATTTAAAAATATTAATCACGTCTGTTTCTTCATATTGTCTTATCTTTACCGATGACAAAAATACCTATTTTAGACGCATATGAATTAAGTTAATTTATTGTTCTTATTTAACATGGTTACACGGACTTATCTGTTTATAATCCAAAGCGATTTAATTGATATTATTGTTATTCTAACGTATGTGATATAATGAATGACATACGGCGTTATTATGATATAAGGAATGACGTAAGTTATTATTATTATTCTAGTTTACATAATATACGGAATGACGTAAGATATTATTATTCTAGTTTACATAATATACGGAATGACGTAAGATATTATTATTCTAGTTTACATAATATACGGAATGACGTAAGTTTCAGTGTTTGCCTTTTGTATTTTTCTTGTTATTGGAGGAGCAATTAGTGAAGGTAGTAACTACAATAATATAAATGAACATTTCTTTCTCTCGTTTTATTACTTTCCAACCCAAATTCAGTTTGCCTATCTATCTATCTATCTATCTATCTATCTATCTATCTATCTATCTATCTATCTATCTATCTATCTATCTATCTATCTATCTATCTATCTATCTATCTATCTATCTATCTATCTATCTATCTATCTATCTATCTATCTATCTATCTATCTATCTATCTATCTATCTATCTATCTATCTATCTATCTATCTATCTATCTATCTATCTATCTATCTGTGTCTGTCTGTCTATCTATTTATCTATCTATCTATCTATCCCTCCCTCTCTCTCTCTCTCTCTCTACCTACCTACCTACCTACCTACCTATCTATCTATCTATCTATCCATCCATCCGTCCGTCCGTTCGTTCGTCCGTCCGTCCGTCCATCGTTATGATACCTGGAATTTATAACAATAGAGTACATTTAGATTAATTTCTTTAATAAAGTGAGCAGTCGTTGACATCAGTACAACAAATTTAAAGTCAGCGAAATAGTTCTATATTTAGAAGAATAATTTTAATACACAAGTTTAAAGCCAGCGAAATAGTTATATATTTAGAAGAATAGTTTTAATACACAAGGGAATAGTTTATTCTCAGCAGAATTAATATTAGTAGAAATATTATAAAACAAATGAACAAACGAAGCTGCTCTGAAGAATATCTTTATAATCATTAGAATAGTTTTCACGTCACTAGAATAACTTGTATACTCAGAGGAAACAGCCATGTCAAGTTTCGACTATATTTTCTCAGCACATTCCATTTATACCCCAAACATACCCCAAACTACACACTTCATAAAGCAAACACACTCACACATTTCATTTATACCCCAAACTACACACTTCATAAAGCAAACACACTCACACATTCCATTTATACCCCAAACTACACACTTCATAAAGCAAACACACTCACACATTCCATTTATACCCCAAACTACACACTTCATAAAGCAAACACACTCACACATCATACACACTATACATGTAAGAGGATTACAACGCAGTATTTCTGCACTAAGAAAAAAACATGTCAATGAATGGACAAGCTAGTGAACATTAGCTGTTACTTTTTTCATCTCTTCCTTTTAAATGACATTGGCTTATATTTACCACGGTCCAACTGGTCTTTTTATTTCCTGCTTGGCTTGATATATTTATATTATTTATAGATGCAGAATGTGTCTGACGTGTCTTACCAGGTCAAGAACAGTTTATCACTAATGCTGTAGTCAACTTGTTACACAGTAAATCTAGATAGTCATCCTGTTCTTATAGGGAAACCAGTCCATAATTCCATCTGTTAATGACATGTAGCCCCAAAATGTGTATACTGCCTTCAACCTGCTACTTGTAATCGGCAACCCGCCCAGCCAATGACTGTGTACCCACTTAGTTACTGTTTGTCTCTACGTACCAGTTTGTGAGTATAATCCAGCCATTGTTTGTGTGCCCAGTCTATGATGTTACTATGCAATGTTTGTGAGTATAGTCTAGCCATTGTTTGTGTACCCACTCTATCATGTTACTATGTAACATACATTTAATGGATATTGAGTCCGTTAATCTGAATTCTGCCTGATACTGTGTACTCAGTCTATTACTGTTAAACCAGACTGTTACTGTGTGTACCCACTGTGTTATTGTGAACTTGGCACCCATTGTGTTAATGTGAATCCAGACAACCCAGTCAGTAATCGTAAATCCAGACTGCAGCAGTAAACACGGCCCCTTTTCTGTGTACCCACAGGGATAACCCAGTTCCTGCATGTTTCTTCCAGCATACGTATTACTTCAAACTGTCACCCATCTGCTTGTGTAACCAGTTTTTTATTTTCAACCCAACATATTTGTGCTGGAGTAAACGTACTTATCCCTATTTCTCGACTTAATTGTTATATATATTGTTAAATTGTCGAAGTGTCCCGACCTTTGGCACTCCTTATGATTTTTGTAAGTGTCAGAGTTGAAGTAAACTGTTTTAATTGACTTTTTAAATTAAGTTTCTTACGTCAAGTCAAACACACTACTTTCTCCTCATTTTATAGTTGGAGAAAAAGTATCAACTCATCTTGATATCACAAAATTCAATTACACTAATGACTATTATAATTGGGGATCGATGTTTGATCTAAGCAAGAAGTTCTACGATTAAAGAAAAAGTCCCTAGCGTTTGTGGGAAGCAAGAGTGGAAGGCATGTCTGCATCATGCGAGTGAAGAAGTGGGGTGGGGTGGGGTGCGAAGTAGAGAGAGGCGAGATGGCGGGTTAATGTAGCACCGCACTGTTACCAGGAAAGCCGCACTGTAAAATGAAAGTTCTGTACAATGTGTGTTGACTGTAGAAGTGTCATGCTTTTTTTTTTTTTTTAATTTTTAGAAGGGAAAGAAATAGAGAGACATTAAACTGTAATGTTAGAGAATCAAATTTAAAGTTGGACAATACTGCTGAAAGACTGATAATCATGTAATATTAATATATTAATTATTGAATTGAATGAAAAAGGAACTCTGTTGTTAGATTTGAAACTAATATCCTGGGAATGATGATAGCCGAGTTGCATCTAAAAATTTTGAATGATATTTTAAACTTTTTACTCTATAAATATTTAAATTAATTTTTAATTCAACTTTGTGTTAATTCTTTATAATATTTGCTTTATGTAAATTTCTTACTGTAATGTTTGTTGTATTGTTTTGTTATGTTATTATTCAGAGATTAGCAATTGCCTTGGGAACCTGGCATGAGTCAGCAAGCGACTTTTCATCCAAATGTTAATGTTAAATATCCACTCACATGACAATTATCGTCCCATAGGCATACCCTGAGAGATGTTTTGCATAGTAGAAGGATTAATTGTCACACATCAATAGACAATTGATAGCAATTATGACATTATTTTGACGCTGCTTGCATTGTTAATATTTAAAAAATTGCAGTAGAAACAAGATCATAAAATAATTATCACCGAAGTCTTCAATACATATTAGATTTAATTCTTTCATCTGCTCACTGCTTCATGACTTAACAGGCAGGTCCCACTGTGTTTTATAAAATCCAAATATCTCCCCTCTCTCCATTTTCCCATGCGTCCTCGGGTGATATGGCATTATAATTATTTTGTTAATTGTATAGAGAGCGTTTAGCAAGTATATTTTATATTCTTAGTGAACTTTTGCATTTAATTCTAGCCCCAACATACTTTAAACCCACTGAATATGGGTTACAATGCATTTCGATACATTTACCCCACTGTACATTTAGACCTCCATACTTTTACCCCACCACAAATTTAGCCCACAGTACATTTAAACCACCTTACATTTAGCCCACCGTACATTTACCTCACCGTACTTTTAGCCCACCGTACATTTACCTCACCGTACTTTTAGCCCACCGTACATTTACCTCACCGTACTTTTAGCCCACCGTACATTTACCTCTCCGTACTTTTAGCACACAGTACATTTACCTCACCATACTTTTAGCCCACAGTACATTTAAACCACCTTACATTTAGTCCACCATATATTTACCTCACCATAAGTTTCGCCCACCGAACATATCTCATTTATCTCATCATATATTTAGACCAGCATACAAGTATTTGGTCCACAATAAATTCACTAAAATGTACATTTAATCCAGCATACATTTAACCCACTATATATGTAATTCACCATACATTTAGTTAACCGTATAATTAGCCTAACATACATTTAATTTACTATATATTTAGCCCAACATACATTTAGGCCACTCCACATTTAGCTTCTGGTGAGAGTATCTATACGATAAGCTAATGGGTGTTTTAAGAGACCATAACGTTTGTCTTATCTTCTAAAAATATCTGTAATCATTAGAAATCAATTCTGCGATTGAGCCAAAAATGCCAAGTCATTTGGAGAAAAAAGCATTCCAACAATCGAGTCAATGCAGGCCTCTAGTCATAAATAAAATTTAAGTTAAAGTTATATGTTCAGTGTCTTTATTTCTCATCCCTCCCCTCCCCACCCACCCACACTTTTACAGTCTACTATGTTCCACTTTCTGATTTGAATTACGAATACATGTATAGTTTAATTTCCCACACCCTGTGTTAATGTGGGTGTCACTTTCTGATTTGAATTACGACTATGTGTATAATTTGATTTCCTGCACCCTGTGTTAAGGTGGGTGTAATATATATTTCCACCATCCCTACTTTTATTTCTCACTTGTTTTTCATATTTTCTACCTATATCTATATTTTTATTTATGAAATACTTTGTTGTGATAAGTTGTGGAGCATTTGTTCGTATTTCTGACATTTATAGGTAGAGTTTAATGTACACATTGTGCACTGCACATTACGTACACATTGTGAAACCCGTCAGTCCTTGTGATCCTCCAGCTACTTTGGCCCTCACTTGTGAGCAATGTTTGACTATGGCCCTCACCTTTGAGCATTGTTTGACTATGGCCCTCACCTTTGAGCATTGTTTGACTTTGCATTCGACCTGAGTTCTGAAATCTATTATTCACTTCACTCGGCCTAAGCCAATTCCTCCCTGCAAACAACATGCACAGCCAGCAACAAACAACGCCTAAAAGGCCATGTGACTATTTCTTTTCACAATCTTTTGGTTATATTGCGATTATCTCTGAAACGTTCCAAATAGTATCAGTCTGAGTGATGAGTACGAATTAAGGAACCTTTTCAACTTTCATTCTAGTTTTCCTCAGAATTTCCACCGTTGTATTGCACAGTGTTGGGGTATCTATGGTTTTCTATGTTTGCCCCTAAAGGAGGTTAATATGGGTCAAAGTTTAAATATCGTTACCTTAACACTGCAACTAAAGGAAAAAAACATAGGTCAAACTTTAGAAAGTTTCTCTTTTTGATTACATTTCTATTAAGAGGGAAATGTGTGTTGTAAAGATGAACGTTTTATAAAAGGAACAAACAAGTACAAGAAAAGCAAGGTCTACACACCTTGTAAAGTTAATCGCGAATCACGAGCAGTTACCTTTAAATTTATATCAGGCATAAATAACGAAACTAGAAGAATACATCAATATATTGCAAAATAACAATTATATATTTAACTAATTTTTATTTGGAATGAAACTGATTTGGTTTGTAAATCAATTTGAGATGCATGCAAAGAAAGAAGTCTAATTAGTAATTAAAAACATTAAAATAACGAAAATAACAGCGAAGTATTTATTACACAGTTCCTTTAATTCCAAAAGCAAGGGACAACTGTTATCTTAAACAATTGAAAACACTAGGTCAGATTTCTATGCTTTTGACAAGGAATGAATATATTGAGAATATCTATTATACAGTTAATAAACAAACAATGATACGACACACAGACTTTATGAAAGGGGAAACAACCGTGACGTGTACTTTTATGTGGAGCTTAGATACAATTGTTACATCATTTTTTAAATAAAAAATCACAATAAAATATGAGGTTTATTGCTTCAATGGTAACAGTATGATGCTACACAGTTAATAATATATTTCAGCAATTGAACTAATACAACGCCACACAATACTGCATGAGAGTAACATGCTACACCGATAATAATACAACGCCATCTTGATATAATTACTTGTGCACTAAAAATAACATAACACTACACTAAGAATAAAGGTCAACGCCACCTTGTTATAATTACTTGTGCACTAAATATAACATAACACTACACTAAGAATAAAGTACAACGCGGGAAGTCTGTGCGTGTCCAAACAACACAGGTATGGACAAGTTCGTGTAGACGGTTTCTAGTGCGAAATCAGCGAAAGTAGGAAACGGACATGAAAGTCCCACGAAAAAGAAAAACTGAAATTCTGGCTTTCACAAAGTACACCAACGCCAGTGATGCATTTCTTCCTGTGCCACTTTACAACATCCCCCACCCCGACCTCAACTCAATTTCGCTTTCATTGCCCCTTATTACTCTATTCCCCCCTCACTTACCTCCCCACTGCCAGTTTTTCACGGCTCACTAGATTCACAGAGCTCTGGTACCTATTTTTACAAACGACTAGTTTTTTATAATTTACTGAAAAAAAGTTTTAAATGTTCTAGCTTTTGAAGAGAAGACCGCTTGTTTCACGGCTACGTCAGTTCTGAGGACTGGTGCCGGACTTTGATAACTGGCGAATTATGCAGCCTAGAGGTGTTCTTTTAAGTGGAGAGAATCAACAGAATAACATAAACACGTTTGTTATTAAATGAAATTAGGTACAGCTTGCGATGATCTTGTTACCAGCAGATCCACTTGTATTTAACATAGAATGTTTGTCATGGTGCCAGATATGTGTGATGCTTTCTGCGTCTGATTTGTTGTTAACTGTTATCAGGCGCCTCCCTCCTCACATATAAACACCCTCCCGTCTCATCAGACGTGCATGCTGTTGACGGTAAAGCTTTTGTTGTGGTTTCACATATAAGATGTAACTCTTTCTCTTCACTGCCACTCCACCCCTACCCACCGATATCAGTAGGAAAAGGAATCTCCTTTGATGCATCATATAACTACGAGTCTGTGCGTGTGTGTGTGTGTGTACGTGCGTACGTGTAAGTGTGCACTAAGGGTACCCTTTCAGCTTCGAAAGGGAAAGACCTGTTACCTCAATAGTGTCCAGTGCTGACACAATAATATATATTGTCTTCCATTAGTCGTAGGAACGGGAGGAGCAGCGAAGGCAGCGTGAAAAAAATATTAAAAGAACATGTCTGATATCACTGATTTCCTGCAGAGATGCTGACAGGACGTTTTCGAGGTCAATTACCTTGAGAATCAACTGGCCAAGAAGACGTAATTAAAGATTACTTAGACTAAACGGCCAATTGTGAGCTCTGGTTGGCAAGGAGCAATCAGACTATAGAGTTAACAGATGAGAGCTGGTGGGCAAAGATTAACCAAAATAGAGAATGAAAGGCTGGTAACTGGTTGGCAAAGATCAACCAGACTAGAGAATTAAAAGTCCGAAAATAAAGCGCTTATATTTATATTAAAGACAAGGGACTCATTGGGCAGAGTATGTATGCGAAGACGCACTAATCTAAGAACTAACTACCAGAAAAATGGTAAAAATGAATCTCTTGGCAACTAGCCGGTATTAAAAGGTTGTGCTAGACCAGCTAGTCCTGGTTGTTGTTCCTGCCAGACATTTCCTGAGCACGTTGCCTTTCAAGCAATTCCTGTTGTTGTTTCAGCCGATCATAGAATTTTTGACCATGGGTCGATATACAAATTTCTTTGGTCATCACCATGTCGTCGAGCAGGCAATCGCCGTTCTTGTTCATTACGTCATAGCAGAACTCCGGATACTTGCCATCTGCAAATACAAGACTTTCTAACTTTACTTTTGCGATTCTGGTATGAACAACGTCATTTTGTTTTAAAAATGCCAATAGACTATTGCTAATGACAGGAAAATAGACTATTGCTAATGACAGGCTAATAGTCTATTAACACAGGCTTATCTAAAGGAGAATTTGATGAGGTGATGATAAAAGCGTCAAAAGAATGCCAACAACCAATATGTAATTAACTACAATCTTCGGAACCCAACTTTATTAACAACATATCCATTGTATTGGAAACACACAGAAAACATAAAATAGTTATTATTAAGAGGCACAAACAAGGAAAACACAATAATTATTAGAGGCACAAACAAGAAAAACACAATAATTAATAAGAGGCACAAAGAAAACACAATAATTACTAAGAGGCAGAAGGGAAAGCACAATAATTATTAAGAGGCACAAGGAAAACACAATAATTATTAAGAGGCACAAGGAAAATACAATAATTATAAGAGGCACAAACAAGGAAAATACAATAATTATTAAGACTCTCAAACAAGAAAAACACAATAATTATTAAGAGGCACAAACAAGAAAAGCAAAATAATTATTGAGACACAAACAAAGAAAACACAATAATTATTAGGAGGCACAAACAAGTAAAATACAATAATTATTAAGAGGCAAAAACATGGACAATACGATAATTATTAAGAGGCACAAACAAGGAAAGCACAATAATTATTAAGAGGCACAAACAAGGAAAACACAATAATTATTAAGAGGCACAAGGAAAGCACAATAATTATTAAGAGGAACAAACAAGGAAAACACAATAATTATTAAGACGCACTAACATAGTTAGTAACATCAAATAACACTACACATTTACTTGTTATGAAATTCACAAGACAAGCCTCCAATTCAGTTAACTTGAAGAAATCGGGGATCTCATAAAATATCAAATAGTTTACATTTAGTTCGATTAAACAACTTAATGGCTAAAGAAAAAATTACTCTAGATTGACAGTTGGCAACGGCATTTGGTGTAAACGAGTGTTAACGTTTGCAAAGTTATTTTATTTTTTATTTTGTACCAAACAGTTTTCAATATAATTCTTAGTTAACTTTTAGCAGAGTTGTTTGCGCCTACTTGTAAAATAAATATCTCTCCTCCCCAACATTTACCGTACTTAGTCCTTTCATATTCTATTCACAACATTATTTATACAATTTAATTTCATATTTTATGAAAAAATATCCTTTAGGCTTATCTTGGATGAGGTGAGGAAAATTCATCGAAAATATACAGACATCAAATATTTGCAGTCGCAACATAAAGGGAAGTGATCAAGGTCGTCTTAACAACATTATAGACAACCGGGCAAAGAAGTGCACTGGGACCCCTACCTACACAACCATTCGTGGAATAAAAATTCACGGCAAGTCACAACATACATAGATCAGCATGGGGCCCCTACACTTGTGAAGCCGCGGGCAACTGCCCGGCGTGTCCATGTGTTAAGACGGCACTAGAAGAGACACCCTCCCATCTCACATCCATCACCCCCACCTCTAAACATGTATACCCACACAAAAACAAGTTTTCATTAAGACAACCTTTGTTAAAAAATCACGTATAGCAAACTTAGAAATATATTTCTCAAACCCTAAGTATTGCCGGCTTTCCTGACTGTCGACTGATGCATGCGCACGGTGTATGTCCAGATGGAGTAAACGGAGAGATAAATCACGATCCGAGGTTTCATCTACAGATGGCGAGACACGTGACTTCAGTTAACGTCTACCACTCCGTAGTCACCTGCTCATTAATAACGCACACGAGCTTCATGCCAACAACCTAAAGCCATGTCAATTTCAAAATGTCCCCATTGCCTCTTAGCTGATATTGTGGACTAGATGCGTGCCCAATCATAGCGAAAATTTCTGCAGCATATTATGTGTAAGATCGACTGTTTTTTGTTTCTCTAGAACAGCCGTTATTAACAGTTTTACTCTGGAGGAACCTTTGAAATAATGTTTAGGTCGCAGGGAGTCTCAGCATAAAAATTGCTATATTTAGGATGTTTATTTGTTTTTAATCACGACCTCTCGGGGAACCCCTACTGCCCCCCTAGGTTCTAGACGTACAAGTTCAATTTAATATTTTTATACACAAACCATCAAAGCCTTACTTCTTTCTTTCCTCCCCTCCTCCTCGCCCCCAACCCACCGTGTCCGTACTTCTTCGTCGCAATTCGTTAACATTTCTAGTCTGTCCGGAACGAAACAGTACGAATGTGACGTTAGCGTTCTTTTTGGTTGTGGACGTTCAAGATAACGATAAGAAGTAGAAAGAAGTGCAGTCTGTTAAAGGGTTAATCGAGCGATGAGTATGATCAGTGTTAGAGAAAACTTTCATAGATTTTTTTTCAGACCAGAGAGACATGTAGTATTAGGTTTCAGCCTATGTTCCCTCTAAGCTGCGTAGATACGCGGCCTATGTTCCCTCTAAGCTGCGTAGATACGCGGCCTATGTTCCCTCTAAGGTGCGTAGATACGCGGCCGCGCAGCTCATTATGCCGCAGAGAAGTTTCAAAATTCCGCGCCCAAGTTTTGGTAGCAAGCTCAAACAACCGCAAGTTCCGCGTACACAGGAAAAAGTTCCGCTCACTCAGAAAAATATTAGAGGGAACGTTGGTTTCAGCCCACAACGATAGTGTGGGTTATAGCCCACAACAGCAATGTGGGTTCTAGCCCACAATAAGATTAGGTATTAGATTTGAGTTCACACTGCTAAGTTACAACCCACAATAACGGTGCTAGGTTATAACCCACAATGACAGTGCTAAGTTATAACCCACAATGACAGCGCTAGGTTATAACCCACAATGACAGTGCTAGGTTATAACCCACAATGACAGCGCTAGATTATAACCCACAATGACAGTGCTAGGTTACAACGACAATGAGAATGTTAGGTTACAGCACATAATGACAGTGATTAGCGAAATTTGCAACTCACAATGATAACGTATCGGGGGACAGATCGCAGAACGTAAAAGACGAATTAATGATTGCAGACTTTGTTCCCTACCAACTTACCCGTTTAGTCAAAAGAGTGAATGTTTACACTATATCCTGTTAACACATTTTAACCCCCTCCCCAACTCCACACGCACATTTAATTCACTGAGTTCGCGCAAGTTCGGCGTTGAATTACGCCAGGTGGGGAAGTCCCTAGCATGTTGGTATTTGTTAATTATAGTTTCTCTTACGTCATCTTAACACCTCACGTTTCATGATGAAATTACATCATGAAGAAAAAGGGAAGTAATGGCCTACGAATAAATTTAACTACACGTGTACTTGTAATGCATGGTTTATACGCAATGTACTCCTGGCAGTAATTCGTACCTGTTATAACTTGCACAAAAGGGTAGGCTCGTTGGGGTATATTCGTTTAAGATTGCTGATGTGATGTTTGAGTTTTACCACCATCCAGGAACAATCTAGAATTTCAAGGTCAAGATAAAATTTCATAGAAAGCGTGAGATCCTTCCCTACAATATTGATAAAGGTGAAAGGTCATTATTTCTTAACTGGGAAGCGGAGCTTTAATCGGACTCCAAAACAGTTAAGAGGCAAGATCTTGTTTTTTTATCATCTCATTTCTTCCATAATGATTTCTATTTATTTCTAAAGTGATATCAGGCTCAACCTGATTGCTTACCAATAATACCCGGACAGAAAAAAAATCGACTTAAGTGGGTTTTGAACATCGATTACTAAAATTACTAATCCACTCAGCAACCAGCCAGTCTCTCGATCACGCAACCAGAGGAATACAACCGGGGTACATCCTACCCCTCGATCTCATGTTTTATCAAATCAGATGTGAACTTATGGAACGTCTTCAAAACAGAAAGTACGCGGATGTGTGTACGTGTGTGTGTGTTGTATGCGTGTGTGTACCCGCTGACATATTTTTATACATGTGTGCGTGTGTTTGCATGAGCGTGAATGTGTGTGTGCGTGTGCGTGCGTGTACAATATGCAAGATATATGTCTTTGCATAGAAGATAATAGTGAGAGAGGATGAGAACGGGAGGAAGATGATTTAATGGAAAAATTCCCATTCTTTCCCAATGAAGAGCTTAGTTACCTTTGCCTGGAGGAAATGGACAGCGATCTCCCATTTTATCAGCTGCGAACAAAAGAGCAAATGTTATCATTAATCAAGTTTATCCGGTACAAGTCATACATATAAACATGCCAACAATATCTTCTCAGTAATATCGAGAAAAAGTACAGAATTTTTAATTTCTTCAGACCTCTTGGTGAAAAAGCCTTTCTACTCTCGCTGATAGGAACAAGTTATAATACTACTGATAGGAACAAGGTCTAATACTACTGATAGGAAACAAGGTCTAATACTACTGATAGAAACAAGTTATAATACTACTGATAGGAACAAGGTCTAATACTACTGATAGGAACAAGGTATAATACTACTGATAGGAACAAGGTATAATACTACTGATAGGAACAAGGTATAATACTACTGATAGGAACAAGGTATAATACTACTGATAGGAACAAGGTCTAATACTACTAGGAACAAGGTATAATACTACTGATAACTTCGCAGTGTATCTTCTCTCCTAAATGAAAGATACATTAATTGCACACACTGTCTGTATCTCTATTAAGAGAATAAAATGCAAAACTCGTGAATAATCCGACATGAAAAATTAAATAACTGGATTAATAATAATGCGCCTGATGAGCCCAATGAACCGACGCGAGAATCTATAAATAAACTCCGTCGTAATGACAAAGTCAATGACGTCAAACAAGGCCCCAGTGTCGAACAGCAGACGTCAGAGTTTCAATAAGGAACAGGAAATGTCAGAACATGCAACAAAAGGCATGAGGTCTAAGGGTAGGTAAGTCGGGGGCCTGGGGGGGGGGGGGGATAGAGACGAAGACATAATAAATGAGGAAAACATAGGACAAACAAAAACATACAATAAGGCAGTGATTGATCACGCACTCCTTAAGTGACGGTCGAGTAATTTGAAGGCCCTCAGAGAGTTTTGGTCTAGCAGGTCCGGACTTCCGTCTGTTGCAACACAGGGTCCCTGGAATGGAAGGAATCATGCACTTGATCGGTTTTTCGCAATTTGCCAAAAAAAAATTTTTTTTTGCGACAGTTTTAGTTTTCCCCATATCGCTCACTTGTAATATATGTCATAAAAGTGTGCCAGTACAACAAGTGCATTACGGTGAAACGGGAAAAAATATCCTTATGGTCATAGTTAGTATTATGTCAATCGATCCACGAAATTCCTTTTCTTCTCTTTCTCTACACATATCAATACACGGCACAAAATAATATACGGCACATATCAATACACGGCACATATCAATACACGGCACATATCAATGACACTAGTTCACACATGAAACATTTAAAACACAATTACACACAAAACATACTATTACATACACGCACATATCAATGACACTCATTCACACATGTGATGCATAACATATACCCAGCTCAGACACATGCACACGCACGTCCACACACACTGTCCGTTACAAACACAGGATGCACTCGCGCACACAACCCCACTTAGGTGGGTATCTTAGAATGACACATACACAACACATTCGCATACGACTCATATAATATGATTAAGATACACACGCGCATAAACACGGTTATAATATATCCAAAGTTTATTAAAATAAAATGTAGTAACTAAATTGTTAAAGATATGTAGAGTTTGTGGCTCTGAATATCGAGATCTAATTTTACTTGGACTTCTTCGCTACAGCTTCAATCTTTATCAAGTGACTTACTCGGAACTGGCCCGAGTTTTTATTTCTAACGCCCCCATCCCCCTCACGTAAGAAACTGACGTAAATTTCAAAGTCCCGAACAATAGGATCGAGTGAGCGAAACTAAAAAAAAAAATAAAAAAATTAAGACTGCTAACTCGTGCGTCGTGACTCCTGGCACCTTCCATACTGGATGTCACTGACCAGGCTACCAAATACTTACAGGGATGAAGATCAGAAGACTGTGTCGTTTTGTTTTTAAATTAAAAAAAAATCGTCAACATCTTCCCCTACCACCACACAGAGCCGCAATAGACTTTTCATCTTCTCTGAAGTTCTCGGTCATTGGTGACTCCTGTGACGTCTTCCTCTCTTCGCTAGAATCCGGGAAGGGCGACACAGTGTGCTGGTGGTGTCTTGTAGTGGCTGCTGTTGTAGTTGTGCTAATCAACTAATGTCTTTTAAAAATATATTTTAATGAGTGATGCTGGGTTTAAAACAATACTATTGATGGAGAAGATTGTATATTATAATAGTGATGGAGAAATATTCTTTTTAAATAAAACTAGTGATGGAGAAGTTACTTCTCCCTCCATTTATTTAAACCTTGCCTCAGGTTGTTTAAGCAGGTGATGATAGGTGTTTGTGTCTGTTAAGAATGTGATGAGAGTCGAGTAGATGTTTTTTTCCCTGTGAAGTCATGAATGTATAGTTCTATTTCCATGGTAATAAGTGGCAGAGGCGTTCAAATCACATGACAAAGGCAGAGGTTGTATTAATCCCATGGCAATGGCAGGTAGAGGTAGTCTAATCTTATGGTAATTATGTAGAGGTAGTCTAATCTCATGGTAATTATGTAGAGGTAGTCTAATCTCATGGTAATTATGTAGAGGTAGTCTAATCTCATGGTAATTATGTAGAGGTAGTCTAATCACATGGTAATATTTGTAAAAGTAGTCTAATCACATGGTAATAAGTGTAAAAATAGTCTAATCACATGGTAATAAGTGTAAAAGTAGTCTAATCACATGGTAATAAGTGTAGAAACACTTCTAATCCCATGTCGAAAAAGTACAGGCAATTTTGAAATATCACCAAATGAGATTCAGAGAGACTACTATTTATTTATCAAAATGTCATGTTTAAGTGATTAAAACACTTAAAAATATATCATAAAGACACGCACACTGACGAACAAACATTACCTTAAAATATGCTTGGAAATAGCCTACTTTAAGAGATTTTAATATGCCTGAATACAAACAAATGAAAGATGTAAATATGTATGCAATAGATGTATAATGACTAAATGCAACACACGTATATAATCTACTTCAATTCAAACTGTAAGATAGATCTATCCACTACATAATAGATTACATAAACACACTGCGCGTATATATGAATGATGACATTCCAAGCCACGATAGTACCTCTTGTTTAGTATGACGTATAAATACAGTAAGCTACGCGAGTACCTCTTGTTTAGAATGACGTATAAATACAGTAAGCCACGCGAGTACCTCTCGTTTAGTGTGACGTATAAACACAGTAAGCCACGCTAGTAGCTTTTTTTTTTTAAGTGTGACGTATAAATACAGTAAGCTACGCTAGTACCTTGTTCAGTGTTAGACAAGTAAATAATTAAAATTTACAATTATGCGTTATCATTACTAACTGTAAATTAATGGACTGATGCTTCACTGTATTATAATTGGAACTTTTATGTTTCAATAGTATCTTCACGTAAAATTAATTGCTTACAAAGTAAAAAAAAATTGAGCATGTAATGTTATCCATTTTAACATGTGAGTGTTATGTGTTTGTCATAGTAAAATACGAAATAGAACCACGATGATTTGGTGACTTGGATATTCTGTTTAATGTTGTAAATGAAAAAGAAAGCAATACGTAGTTATACCTTACTAGATGAATGAGGTTTTGAGCAAGATTGATATATATAACAGTATTTTTGTAGATTTTTCTGATTATAATTAATCGTACAAAGCGATATATAATTATACTTTGGCAGCTTTTTCTGATCACAACTGATCGAATGCTTGGACAGATTATTTCAGCATTAGCCGTGGAGCGACATATAAAGCACACATAACAATAGAAGGGTGTGTTTACTTTTGGATGACTTTTATTAGCCGTTGAAAGTGACAACAATACTACTTTGGTGGATGGCTCTGAATGAAATTAACCGCAGAATATCGAACACATATGTGACGTTACTTCTGTTGCAAATATATAATTACGTTTGTAGATAAATCAACCCAGCAAACTTATTCCGTTACGTCACCTTTCATCTGATCATCGTCGTCATCATGTTTGTAGTGACTATCTTATCTAGATCGTTCGTTGTTAGTTAATTAATTTAGAATTGCTGCTATTTCTGTAAGTTCGAAGAAATTACTTAATTTCTGGTTAATTAAAATTTTACGGATTCAAAAATTAATTTAATTAAACAAAATTTGAAAGAGAAATTACTCTATATTTGGGATAGATTTAGATTAGGCTACCACCCACCCACCCCTTGCTCACCACCACCCCCGATAAAAAAAATAAATAAAGAAAAAAATGTGAACAATATATTTATTTTTAAATTGTCTCGGTTGGGATAAGTATAGGCTTAGTGGAATCGACCCCTACACCCCCCCCCCCCCCGAAATATCAATAAAGCAAAGAATCGAAGTCAGAAATGTTGAAAAAGGAGATATAGAAAAAGATAGAAAAAGGAGAAAGTTGGATGAACTGTAAGACCGGAGCCAAGCATGGTGGCCGTCAGTTTGCACAGGAAAAATATACTGTCGGAAGATCGATACATTTTATTGACACATTATGACAAAATTGTTTATTATTGTTATTATTAACTACAAAGACCGACGCCAAGCACATCTGTCACCAGTTTGCACATGAGAGATAGAGGAATGTCGAATGTTTGGTACATTTTATCCACACGCCATGGCAGTGCCACGATCTTTTAACAGTCCAGGAGGGAAATTTATTTTATTATCATTATTGCATATTACTGAGTTAGTCGTTGCCGAACTGAAATTAATGAAACGTTGAGTGATAAGAGTTCATTGGTACTTAAAAAATAAAAAATAAAAAACGTGACTAAAACTGTTAACGTTGATTCATTGCATCAATCAGACACATTTTAGCTAAAGTGCATTTGACAGTTGCTGAACGATATTTCACTTACCAGAGAGCAGCAGAGAAACAAAATCAAAGCTGAAGAGAAGATCATCCTTGGCTCTCGATATACACTTTGGCTATTTCTGCCAGTGTTTGGCTCGAGTTGGGTCGACTATTAATGGACTGATGAAGTAAAAACTAGGCAGATAACTTTCATAACGAAATTCTCTGGCGCAGCCAGTAATTAGGATGATCTCCCTTACACTGGCGCCAGTATGCTGATGCGAAATTAAAAACAACCTTTTTTACGTGTGTTGTATGGGTGCGTTTCCCTGTACGTTGTTTGTTTTGACATTTGAATTAACTGGAGTGTATGTACGAAAGCTTTCAACAGTGTTACAAATGTAGCCGAATAGATGCTACATACAGTAAATCAAGAAAGATTTAAACTCTAACCACGTTGGGCAGGTAAATAAGTCTTATCTCACCTTGGCGTAAATGAGACCAAGTGAACTTAAACATACTTCCTATATAGCACTGACTTTTGAGTGTTTGCAGTATTCAACCAAATAACATATTTTACCTCAGTATTCGATCGATCTACCATATTTTACCCCAGTATTCGATCGATCTACCATATTTTACCCCAGTATTCGATCGATCTACCATATTTTACCCAGTATTTGATCATTCCTGCATGTTATTTTACCTCAGACCATGCAGTATGTGTTTTACTTCCACAGGTCCTAAACTATTTTCTTAAGGTTAAAAAATACCAAACTGGATGGAAAATAAGTCCTAATGAATAATAGTCAGCGAATGGCAACTGTTCCAGACTCGTCAGACAATCTTTGCCATGGAGTCCGAGTGGGCCAATTATTTTCATATTGAAACAGTCTTGATCACTGTCGTGTTTTAGTCAGCCATTTGCAAAATCAATAAAAAAAAAAAATTGGAGAGGACTTAAAACACAAACAGGCCTAAACTAAACATTCACGCATATAAATCACCATCTGGCTGCAGCCAACAGTCGCAAGTTGTTGACATCTAGCTCTACAATTGTGTCCAACTCACGAAGCAGTGGCACTGTTCCAAGCAGAGAAATGAGTCAGAGTCCAGCAGGTCTATTTTTTTTTTTTATAAAAAAAAAATGTAAGCAATGTTAAGAAACTAAGTGACTGGCATTATTTTTGTGCGCAGGGGACAAAATACATAAAAAATCACACACCCAACACCAGTTCTTCGAAAATCCTTAACCTTAAATTGTCACTTAGTTTTCAAGTCACTCTGTTTGTTGGGACTTTTCAGTTGTGCCATTTATATCTCCTTACCGGCCATAGTCTTGTTGCTATTACAAACTCCGATAAAAGAACCAAACCAAGCACACACACACAAACACACACACACACACACACACACACACACACACACACACACACACACACACACACACACACACACACACACACACAAATTAACACAGAGATACTGCTCAGATGAAAAGAAGTGTCTCTTTTTCAATCAGATCATTGATTAAACGTATATCGATTTTGATTTTACAGTTTTTATAGCAGCAGAATGGCATACGAGTAATAAAATTAAAACGAAAGTAGGCAGCAATTAAAACAAATTCACTCTCAGTTCGTTTATCAGAAATTAAATCTTTCAGTAGCAAGATGACAGAAGAGACTAAAACTCCAGCAGCAACAACAAAATAAATATTAATAAAACTCACAGAGTTATAATTCTTCTTGAACAAGATAGCAGATGAGAAAACAAACCAATACAACACAAAATACATTCACCAGCAAAACCCATCGGAGTTGTCGTTCTTCCGAATTATAAGACGAAAGAGGAGAAAATAAGCACCCAAATAAATAATCCAAACTCGCGGAGTTGTCGTTCTTGAACGAACAAGCCGCTAACGGAAATGAAAAATTCTGCAAAACCTTTTGAGTAGAAAAATGCGGCCGCACAGCCTATCTATATTTTATTGTCTCAGAGAGAGAGAGAGAGAGAGAGAGAGAGAGAGAGAGAGAGAGAGAGAGAGAGAGAGAGAGAGAGAGAGAGAGAGAGAGAGAGAGAGAGAGAGAGAGAGAGACAGAGAGAGACAGAACAGTAGTTGATATATATATTATGATTTCACAACTTCTCTTTTCGATTCTTGATAAGTTAGGTACTGTGACGTAGTCAGACCAATGAATGATCCCTTTACAGGTGTACTTTCACTTTTGATGAGAGATTTTCCGGAATAGATTTAATAAAAGAATGAAGTATGTGTGTGGAATCAGTGTATCTCTACTAGGAGGGAAATGTAACGGCAGTTACGATAATTGTTTTATGCTGTCTACGCTGAAAGAGAGAAATAACAGCAGTTAATTGTTATATCTGTTGTATGCAGAATCTGTTTCTCTACGATGGAAATCTATCTATCTATCTATCTATCTGTCTGTCTGTCTGCATGCCTGCCTGCCTGCCTGCCTATCTATCTATCTATCTATCTATCTATCTATCTATCTATCTATCTATCTATCTATCTATCTATCTATCTATCTATCTATCTATCTATCTATCTATCTATCTATCTATCTATCTATCTATCTATCTATCTATCTAGGGCACTCCTTATGATACTATTTATTGTGTCAGAGTTGGAGTAAACAACTTGAGTTCAGAATATGATAGAAATAAGTGATGCAATCTGTGACACTCGAGAGTCACTCTTGCATAATGGAAAGAAGATTAACCTCAGGTTGTAGAAGACCATTTATTTTTCACGCTTCATCAGCTAAGCCTGACTGAAGAGACAATTCCCGACTCGGAGGCTGAAATATGGAGTTGAGATCTCAACGTCAAAGTCTTCTGAGAAAAATGATAGATTTCTCATTTGAAAGCAAGAAGGGTTTAACTCTAAGGCAAGGGCCACTCTCTCACCTGACAGTGTGTGTGCGTTGGAATATGCACAGATTGCTGCCGGGGATAAGACAGACTTTTTTGCGAGGTTGTAGCAATGAATGCTGCTAACTCCATATTGTCCATGTGTAATGCACCAAAGGATTTTGTGGCATGATTAGCGTACGGTGGCTGCTCCTACTAACAGTTGTTAATACGGGAGTCGGTCACGAGAGCGTACCAGGATCGGTAGTAAAGCAGGCGGCAACTGAAGGTGATAAGATGTTGGTGAGACGAGTAGCAGATTACATTTGTGTAATAGGTAAGCTCGAAGAGAGAAATTATTCACTATTACTGATACGTCCTAGGGTTCAATTAGAAGTAAAGAAAAGAGAAATTATTCATTATTACTGATACGTCCTATGGTTCAATTAGAAGTAAAGAAGAGAGAAATTATTCATTATTACTGATACGTCCTATGGTTCAATTAGAAGTAAAGAAGAGAGAAATTATTCATTATTACTGATACGTCCTATGGTTCAATTAGAAGTAAAGAAGAGAGAAATTATTCATTATTACTGATACGTCCTAGGGTTCAATTAGAAGTAAAGAAGAGAGAAATTATTCATTATTCTATGGTTCAATTAGAAATAAAGAAGAGAGAAATTATTCATTATTACTGATACGTCCTAGGGTTCAATTAGAAGTAAAGAAGAGAGAAATTATTCATTATTACTGATACGTCCTAGGGTTCAATTAGAAGTAAAGAAGAGAGAAATTATTCATTATTACTGATACGTCCTAGGGTTCAATTAGAAGTAAAGAAGAAGAAATCCCCTCTTACGTAGAGCAGGATATTTCTGTCTCGCCTGATACGAGTGCAGCATGTAATAAAAGTTTGACAGAGACGGACGCACTCCATGCTGATGATAAGACTAGATCGGTAAGTAGTGAGAGTAAAGGAGACAGTTTGACCTTATCTAGCGTGACCGAGTAGAAGTCAGAACTAACAAGAGAAGTCAGTGACAGTGGTTACGTAGAGTCTTAGAGTAAAGATGACATGTTAGAACCATTACTGAAAACTGTCACAGACAGACATGTGAATGACAGTGACAAAAGGCATGTAGAGTATTATGGTAATGAGGACGGTGTGAATTTAATCTGTGAAATGCAAAAAAGAAGACATCTTGACGTTATTCGGTGTGGTGGAAACAGGTGACGAACACTGTGACCTAGTGACAGAAATTAAAATTAAAGAAACTCCTACCATAGTCTGGAAGAGAGAAGACAGAGACAGTTAGCTTAGCCAAGTAAGATAGACGAAGGTGACTCGATAGAACAGCTGATTTAGGGGAGGCAAACTGTATTTGTGATAAGGTGATAACTTTACAGTTTGACACAGACAAAACTTTGTTGACATTGCCACAAGAATCTGACTTATTAGTGACGACAAGAAAGTGAGTGATTTGGATCACAAAGTGACTAAAGAATGAATAGAGAGAAAGACAATTTTATAGCCACTGAGGAAATGTCTAGTGTTGACATAGAAACAGAGTATTGCCTAGTTATATGCTAATGAATACAGAGATGTACAATGACACAGAGCTTGATAAGATGGCGAAAACCCAGTTAGCACAAGTTACAGACGTAAAAGAATTTGGCGTTGTGTTAAGTGACAGATTGGGACGGATAGGTCAGGTTTGAAAAAATTAAGGATGATGCTAAGATGATAGCAGTACCGAAAATTTGAAGAACACAAACACAGCAGATTTCAAGCCAGCAGGGCCGTGTATTGACAGTGTTGTTAGATTTAAAGACAAGATGGCAGAAGGAAATGACGTAGTGACAGATGCACACGGAGGATGTGTACTTTAAAGACATTTGTTACTTATGAATGGTAGAAACGAAATAGTGAAGAATTGATAACTTGGAATTCTCAATCTTCAATGTCGAAAAAATTTTGTAAATATTGCGTATTTCTTCCTACCGGTAACTGAAGGAAAAGTTTTGAATTTACTCGTGTATATGGAATTAAAATATGGATGTTTTGCGTAGTAAAAAATTCTGTTATTTAAAATTTTGCATCTTTCTTAACAGATGTCACTACCCTAGTGAGATCTCAAAAGGGGGTGGGGGAGGATGTGATGCTCGGAGTCACTCTTGCATAATGTAAAGAAGATTAACATAGAGGTGGAGATAACCATTTTTTTTTTTACACTTCGTCGTGAGCTAAGTATGACGGAAGAGACGATTTCTGACTCGGAAGTTAAATATGTAGTTGCGAAGGCAACTGACTGACGGACATTGGATGGAGGGGTGAGATGGGAGACATCTGACTAAAGAGATGGAAGTTTAAATAGTAGTTGAGAATGCGATTGAGTGACAAACAGTAGCTGGATGGGTGAGATGAGTGATTCCGGTTAGCTGACACGCAAAGTTAGTATAAATAGCCAGTCAAAGCCTTTTCTAATTACAACCCAGCATGAAAGCGGCGGAAGTCGGAAGCGCCTCCTACATTAATAACATTATAATTACTTGCGACCACAGGTTGAGAAGTGGACTAGAACTGGTAGGTGTGTCGGCTTAGTCGACTAGTACACTTTGAAGATGTCCGATAAACAGCTGTTCGTGAATTTTCGACTATTTAAAAGGGTTATCTTCTCTTGAAAAGAAAGATGGCTGATCACAGTGTCGAGTGCTAATGAAAATTAAAACAAAGGTCGTCTTACAAGCTGCACTCTCTGTTCACCCTAAATGGATTTTAAAGGATAAAAACAAAAGAAAACAAAGAAAGGCAAAATATTGCTGTCCGCATTCTCCATGTGTAACACTTCAACTGTTTCTGACGTCAGAATTATCTGGGATTAGGGATTTGGTTATATTGCGATTATCTCTGAAGCGTTCCAAATAGTACAGGTTTGAGCGATGAGTACGAATTAAGGAACCTTTTCAACTTTCATTCTAGTTTTCCTCAGAATTTCAACCGTTGTATTGCACAGGGTTGGGGTATCTATGGTCTTCTATGTTTGCCCCTAAAGGAGGTTAATATGGGTCAAAGTTTAAATATCGCTACCTTATCACTGCACTTAAATGAGGTTAACATAGTTCAAGCTTTAGAAAGTTTCGCTTTTTTATAGCACTTCTATTAAGAGGGAAATATGTGTTGTAAAGATGAACGTTTTGATAGCACTTCTATTAAGAGGGAAATGTGTGTTGTAAAGATGAACGATTTCTAAAAGGAACAACTACAACCACAGCATAGACTATACACCTTGTAAAGTTAATCGCGAATCACGAGCAGCTACCTTTAAATTTATATCAGACATAAATAACGAAACTAGAAGAATAAATCAATATAATGTAAAATAACATTTGGATATTTAACTAATGTTTATTTGCAATGAAACAGATTTGGTTTGTAAATAAATTTGAAATTAGTGCAAAGAAAGAATTCTAATTAGTAATTAAAAACAGTAAAATAACGAAATAACAGAGAAGCATTTATAACAGTTTCTTTAATTCCAAAAGCAAGGGACAGCTGTTATCTTAAAACAATTGAAAAAACTAGGTCAGATGTCTATGCTTTTGACAAGGAATGAATATATTGAGAATATATATTATACAGTTAATAAACTAACAATGTATACGTACCATCATACGACTTAGAGTTTATGAAAAGGGAAACAACCGTGACGTGTACTTTTAAGTAAGAGCTCGGATTCAATTATTACATGTTTTTTTTAGAACACAATAAAATATGAGGTTTTCAGTATACTTTATTGCTTCAATGATAACAGTATGATGCTACACAGTTAATAATATATTTCAGAATTGTACTGATACAACGCCAACACTAATTACACAATACTGCATGAGAGTAAAATGTTACTCCGATAATAATACAATGGCACCTTGTTATAATTACTTCTGAACTAAAAGTAACATAATACTACACTAAGAATAAAGTACAACGCCACCTTGATATAATTACTTCTGAACTAAAAGTAACATAATACTACACTAAGAATAAAGTACAACGCCACCTTGATATAATTACTTTTGAACTAAAAATAACATAAAACTACACTAAGAATAAAGGTCAACGCGGGAAGTCGGTGCGTGTCCAAACAACACAGGTATGGACAAGTTCGTGAAGACGATTTCTAGTGCGAAATCAGCGAAAGTAGGAAACGGACATGAAAGTCCCACGAAAAAGAAAAACTGAAATTCTGGCTTTCACAAAGCACACCAACACCGGTTAAGCATTTCTTCCTGTGCCACTTTACAACATCCCCCCCCCCCTCAACTCAATTACCCTTAATTTGCCCCTTATTACCTCTCTTTTACCCTCACTTACCACCCCACTGCCAGTCTTTCACGGCCATCTAGATTTACAGAGGTCTACCCACCTAATTTTACAAACGACTAGTTTTTTATAATTTACTGAAAAAAAGTTTTAAATGTTCTAGCTTTTGAAGAGAAGACCGCTTGTTTCACGGCTACGTCAGTTCTGAGGACTGGTGCCGGACTTTGATAACTGGCGAATTATGCAGTCTAGAGGTGTTCTTTTAAGTGGAGAGAATCGACAGAATAACATAAACACGATTCAGTTATTAAATGAAATTAGGTACAGCTTGCGATGATCTTGTTACCAGCAGACCCACTTGTTTTTAACATAGAATGTTTGTCATGGTGCCAGATATGTGTGATGTTTTCTACGTCTGATTTGTTGTTAACTGTTATCAGCGCCTCCAAACCCCCCCCCCCCCCCCCCCGCAACAAACAAACACATCTCCCATCTCATCAGACGTGCTTGCTGTTGACGTTAAAGTTTTTGTTGTGGTTTCACATATAAGATGTAACTCTTTCTCTTCACTGCCACTCCCCCCCTACCCACCGATATCAGAAGAATAAAGAATCTCCTTTGGTGCAAGAGATAACTCTGATTAACTTATAGTATGTGCGTATATGTGTGTGTATGTACGTGTGTGCGTGTAAGTGTACACTAAGAGTACCCTTTCAGCTTCGAAAGGGAAAGACCTGTTACCTCAATAGTGTCCAGTGCTGACAGAATAATATCTATTGTCTTCCATTAGTCGTAGGAACGGGAGGAGCAGCGAAGGCAGCTTGAAAAAAATATTAAAAGAACATGTCTGATATAACTGATTTCCTGCGGAGATGATGACAGGACGTTATTGAGGTCCATTACCTTGAGAATCAACTGGCCAAGAAGAAGTAATTAAAGATTACTTAGACTAAACGGCAAATTGTGAGCGCTGGTTGTAAAGAGCAATCAGACTAGAGAGTTAACAGATGAGAGCTGGTTGGCAAAGATCAACCAGACTAGAGAAATAACAGTCTGAAAGTAAAAAGCTTATATATACATATAATCTAACAACTAATTAGCAGAAAAATGGTAGAAGATAACCCCGTGGCAACAAGCTGGCATTAAAAGACTGGGCTCACCAAGTTAGCCCTGGTTGTGGCTCCTTCTAGATTTTTTTTCTTGAGCACGTCGCTTTTCATACTCTTCCATTTGTTTCAGCTGGTCATAGAATTCTTGACCTTTTTCCTCTACACAGGTGTCTTTTAAATAAATCATGTCGCCACTTTGGCAATCACCGTTCTCGTTCAAGAAGTAATAGCAGACCTCTGGAATCCGGCCATCTGCAAATAAAAGACTTTCTAACTTGATTTTTTCGATTCTGGTATGTACAACGTAAGTGGTTTTCAAAATGCTAATAATAATAGACTATTGCTAATGACAGGCTAATAGACTATTGCTAATGACAGGCTAATAGACTATTGCTAATGACAGGCTAATAGACTATTGCTAATGACAGGCTAATAGACTATTGCTAATGACAGGCTAAAAGACTATTGCTAATGACAGGCTAAAAGACTATTGTTAACGACAGACTTATCTAAAGGAAAATTTGATGAGGTGATGATAAAGGCGTCAAAAGAAAGCCAACAACTAATATGTAATTAACTACAATCTTCGGAACCCAACGTTATTAACAACATCTCCATTGTACTGGAAGAAAACATAAAATAGTTATTATTAAGAGGCACAAACAAGGAAAGGACAATAATTATTAAGAGGCACAAACAAGAAAACACAATAATTATTAATAGGCACAAACAAGGAAAACACAATAATTACTAAGAGGCACAAAAAAGGAAAATACAATATTTATTAAGAGGCAAAACAAGGAAAGCACAATATTTATTAAGAGGCACAGAAAAGGAAAACACAATATTTATTAAGAGGCACAAACAATTAAAGCACAATAATTACTAAGATGCAAAAGGGAAAGCACAATAATTATTAAGAGGAACCCGGAAAACAATAATTATTAAGATGCAAAAACAAGGAAAATACAGTAATTATTAAGAGGCACAAGGAAAAACAATAATTATTAAGATGCAAAAACAATGAAAATAAAATAATTATTAAGAGGCACTAACCTAGGTTAGTAACAACAAATAGCACTACACAGTTAATTGTTATGAAATTCACAAGACAATCCTCCAATTCAGTTAACTTGATGAAATCGGGGACGTCCTACGATATCAAACAGGTTACATTTCGTTCGTTTAAACAACTTAATGGCTAAAGAAAAAATTACTCCAGACTGGCAGTTGGCTACGGCATTTGGTGTAAACTAGTGTTAACGTTTACAAAGCTATTTTATTTTTTTATTTTGTACCATACAGTTTTCAATATAATACTTAGTTAACATTTAGCAGAGTTGTTTGCGCTTACTTGTAAAATAAATATCTCTCCTCCCCAACCTTTACCGTACTTAGTCCTTTCATATTCTATTCACAACATTATTTATACAATTTAATTTCATATTTTATGAAAAAATATCCTTTAGGCTTATCTTGGATGAGGTGAGGAAAATTCATAGAACCCGCGGAGGAAATACACAGACATCAAATATTTGCAGTCGCAACTTAAAGGGAAGTGATCAAGGTCGTCTTAACAACATTATAGACAACCAGGCAAAGAAGTGCACTGGGACCCCTACCTACACAACCATTCGTGGAATAAAAATTGACGGCAAGCCACAACATACATATATTGCATTCTCTAAAATTAATTGTCGAATTGTAAGACGATAATTTATAAACTAAAATAACTGAAATGTGATGGCAGAACATTTGTGCACGTTCATTTGTAAATCTATTGTAACACTTTTAAATTCATTTGCGTGTATAATATTATTGAAATTGTAACCTACATATACGTGATTTTAAATTATATTTGATTTCTTCTATTTCAATTTTCATTTGTAAAGTATAAATGTTTTTGAAATATTTCTAAGCTTTTGCGTACGTTAATTGTAACACGCACGAGTGTGACCGAAACTGCATCTTTATTATATATTAAATTATTAAATGTAAAGATACTAAAATGGTCGAGGAATAACTATGCTATTGTTCACATCACATGCTAAGATTGCAAATCTATAAGAACTATCGCTCATAGGAATTCATTTATTTCCTGAGCCGGTCTACATCTTTGTCGACGCTTCTATGACTTGCATCTTACATTTATGCATTACTTCGACACTTCTTGTCATTTTGACTGCTTGTCACGTGGCAAGTGTTCTACTGCAACTTCGTGCCCATTTTGCTCAACCTGTTGACTTGGTCATGAGCGAGTTTTGGACAACTCAGACAAGGGGTAACGATGTGCGAAGTGTTGAACAGAAACTGACAGATCGCGTCTCCTGTAACCGACTACAACAGTTGGGGATTCAGCGAGCGTCATTTCACGCAATAAGGATGACCACTAAGTACCAGAGTCTGGTAAACTTGAACTGTATATGGAACATTTGCAATCTCGTGTATCGAATAATTAGCATAGTATATGAGACCTAGTATCATTGTGAATCTCTAATTACTTTGTTATTTGTTGAACTTTTATTAAATTCTTTTTATTTGTTTATCAGTTATCTTAGTTGACTATTTATGCAAGATAGACCAAAAGAGCTGGGTGGGGGCAATAGAGTCGTGAAAGGAAGATTGAATGCATAATTAGTTATAATTGATTAAACATTTCCCAGTTCGTGCTTTGTACATCAGTTTGCCTGTCTGTAAAATTTGTTGGCTTTAACTAAGAGCGTTTAAATTTTATTGAGATTGAAGGGGAAATTGGAGGGCATCCAGTCTGTTGTCAGAATAAGGTGGGATAATTCTGAAGCAGAGTCTTAAAATAAATGCTGGAATGTAACAGAGTGTTAAGTTCCATCATGCAATAAGAGTTATCATCAGATTCAAGCCCACACTGATATTTGCTGTCAAGTTCCAACCCGCTTCTATAGAAATAGGTTACAGCATCATAAGACCAAAGAAAAACTCCAGCCACAAATGATCATGTAAAATGACAGCCCACAATGGCAGTGAACGTTAGATTATCAACCTGCATGACAGTTAAGGTTAGGGTAATAGCAACAATGACAGTATTAAAGACCAAACGAGCAAAAATACACTTCAAACATATATATTTATAAAACCCAGATAATGGTGGAGTAAATTTGTTTGTCTCTATTTTAAAACTTAACTATTATATATTTTGTTAAATGTCAACGTCACACCACCTTCGAGTATTGTACATGACAGTATTTTTGTAAATACCAGAGTTAAAACAACAACTCAAGCCCTCCATGTTATACAGTGTTTTAGTACCAGCCCTCCATGTTACGGAGAGTTTTATTTCCAGCCTTCCATGATATAAAGTGTTTTATTACCAGTCGTCCATATTACGGAAAGTTATTTCCTGCCTTCCATGATATAAAGTGTTTTATTACCAGTCGTCCATGTTATACAATGTTTTATTTCGAGTCATTTAATACCCTACAGAGTTTTATTTCCAGTCCTCCATGTTACGCAGTTTTTTTTAATTTCCAGCCCTCCATGTTATACAGTGTTTTATTACCAGTCGTTCATATTAAACAGTGTTGTATTTTGAGTCATATAATAATATATAGTGTTTTATTTCCAGCCCTCCATGTTATACAGTGTTTTATTACCAGTCGTTCATGTTATACAGTGTTGTATTTCGAGTCATATAATACCATACAGTGTTTTATTTCCGTCCTCCACGTTATACAGTGTTTTATTTCAGCCGTCCATGTTAAACAGTATTTATTTCCAGCTCTTTATGTTAGTCAGTGTTTTATCTTCAGCTGCGGTGCCCTTCTACACAATATCAAACTGATTTAGTTTTCTTTGTTCAGTATATAAAATGTAGTACATTATTTCTGGCTCCGAGGACTACCTGGAATTACCTGGAACATACCAGAGACACCTTACAAAACATCCCTGGACGACAGCGCCCCACAACAGCAATGAGGAAAGTAAACTAAAGGAAGAATAACAATCTGTGCCCCACAAAATAAAGTGGTTTACTGGCGTGTGAGTAGCAGGTAGTTCGTCGGGTGGTTAACACTTAATTGTAGTTCTTGGATGAAAAGTCGCGGGACAGATCGCTGAACAGAAAAGATGAATTAATCATTGCATACTTTGTTCCCTACCAACTTACCCGTTTATTCAAAAGAGTGAATGTTTACACTGTATCCTGTTAACACATTTTAACCCCCTCCCCAACTCCACACGCACATTTAATTCACTGAGTTCGCGCAAGTGCGGCGTTGAATTACGTCAGGTGGGGAAGTCCCTAGCATGTTGGTATTTGTTAATTATAGTTTGTCTTACGTCATCTTAACACCTCACGTTTCATTTCGTCGTCATGAAATTACATCATGAAGAAAAAGGGAAGTAATGGCCTACGAATAAATTTAACTAGCCGTGTACTTGTAATGCATGGTTTATACGCAATTTACTCCTGACAGTAATTCTTACTTGTTATAACTTGAAGAAGGGGTAGGCTCGTTGGGGTATATTCGTTTAAGATTACTGATGTGATGTTTGAGTTTTACTACCATCCAGGAACAATCTAGAATTTCAAGGTCAAGATACAATTTCTGGGAAAGCGTGAGATCATTCCTTACAATATTGATGATGAAGGTGAAATGTCATTATTTCTTAACTGGGAAGCGGAACTTTAATCAGACTCCAAAACAGTCAAGAGGTAAGATCTTGTTTTGTCTCATCTCACTACTTCCATACTGATTTCTATATATTTCTAAAGTGATATCAGGCTCAACCTGATTGCTTACCAATAATACCCGGACCGAAGAAAATCGATTTAAGTGATTTTGAACATCGATTACTAAAATTACTAATCCACTCAGCAACCAGCCAGTCGCTCGCTCACGCAGCCAGGAGAATGCAACCAGGGTGCATCCTACCCCTCGATCTCATGTTTTATCAAATCAGATGTGAACTTATGGAACGTCTTCAAGACAGAAAGTACGTGTGCGTGTGTTTACAGAACGTGTTTTGTGTGTGTTTGTGTGTGTGTGTGTGTGTGTGTGTGTGTGTGTGTGTGTGTGTGTGTGTGTGTGTGTGTGTGTGTATCCGCGTGGACATGTTTATATATTTATGAGCGTGTGTTTGTACGCAAGAGGATGTTTGTGTGTATGTGCGCGCGCGCGTGTACACATATACAATGTGTATGTCTTCACGTAGAAGATAATAGTGAGAGAGGATGAGAACGGGAGGAAGAAATGAATGGAAAAAATTCCCATCCCACCCCCATTCTTTCCCTTTTTATGAAGAGCTTAGTTACCTGCGCCTGGAGGAAATGGACAGCGATCTCCCATTTTTGCAACTGCGAACAAAAGAGCAAATGTTATCATTAATCAAGTTTATCCGGTACAAGTCATACATATAAACACGCCAACAAATTTATTCTCAGTAATATCGGGAAAAAGTACAGAATTTTTAATTTCTTCAAACGTCTTGGTGAAAAAGAATTTCTACTCTTGCTGATAGGAACAAGTTATAATACTACTGATAGGAACAAGTTATAATACTACTGATAGGTGCAAATTATAATACTACTGATAGGAACAAGGTCTAATACTACTGATATTAACAAGGTATAATACTACTGATAACTTTGCAGTGTATCTTCTCTTGTAAAAGTAACATACATTAATTGCTCACACTGTCTGTCTCTCTATTAAGAGAATAAAATGCAAAACTCGGAATAATCCCACATGAAAAATAAAATAACTGGATTAATAATAATAATTTGCCTTTTGAGGCCAAATGAACCAACGTGAGAATCTATAAATAAACTCTGTTGTAATTGACAAAGTCATACAAATGACGTCAAACAAAGCACCAGTGTCGAACAGCAGATAAGCAGATAAGCAGCAGTCAGAGCAGGCAACGAAAGGCATGAGGTCTAAGGGTAGGTAAGTCAGGGTGGGGGGGTTGGAGAGGAAGACTACAATAAATGAGGACAAGCAGCAAGTCCAAGGGTAGGTTTGAAACCGAAAATGCGATCTAGACCTATTATAATTATTTTTGTATATATTTAATTATAATGCATGATTTTTTTCTGACTTAATTTAAGAAGATCAAAACTGAATAGTAAGAATTATGATAAGACTATTATTATTATCGGGGGGTGTGTGTGTGTGGGGAAATGGCATGCTAAGTTGAATAGCTGCATTCTACATGGATCAAGAAGTGTTATGTAGGACAGCTCACTGTGGAGAGCTTTACCGTAACCGCACACATCGCAGGATGGAGGGATGGAACCAGATGCGCCTATAGGGAATTCTCTAGAGACCGAACCTACCTTAGAAAGGCCAGTCTTTAGAATGCAGCAACTCAACCATAACTATTCAGACAAAAGGGGTGACAAGGAACTAAATTGTGCCCAAAGAAAGACGCTAAGTTTTCACGCGCATTTTTATCGTGACTGCTCACGAAAACTCATGCATAAATAGCCGCAATTGATTAAATTAAATCACTCTAAAACCTGAGGCCCATATTCCTGACTTTCTGCGGTTAGAGAGGCATAGAGGTATGTCTGGTCTAGTTAATCACTATTTTGTAACAATGATTTTTTAAACAGATTTTTGTTGCATTTTATTGTATTCAATTTTATTCTTGTAATAATTTCTTGTATGATTGAAACTTGTAATTTTATTCTTGATGTAAAGAATTAAAATGAACAAGTTGTAAAGAAATTTAATATGAGGAATGAGAATAAGATTACAAACTTTAGAACTTTTTAAACATGAGCACTGATGTACGCAACCATCCTTATACATGTTACAGCTTCGATAGTCAGTCACTGGTCGCTGGACACTGGTTGTTGGTCGCTAGTCACAAGTCATCAGTTGCCAGTCTGCTACAATGAAGTCCAATGTTGGCATATCAAAGACAATGGGGAATGGACAGTAAGCAGTGATTCTCATCAGAACTCTGAGTCATACTTTGACGGAGAGGTACTGAATGCCATGTTGCTGATACACGTGACACAAACAAGGAAGTTTATGGCCGAGGGCATTTTCAAAACCAGGAGGTGCTTGGTCTGGGAGACAGGCATCAGTGATGAAAATTCATACGTACCAAGGTGAGTAGTTGTCAGAGTGAGAAGGACGGGCATGATGAAGGAATTCTGAAAATCTACAAAGTGAGTGGGAAGCATTTAAGCTAGACTCTATTTTGACTAACAGCTGTGATGATTGGAACAGGAGTGGAAGATAAGCAGGTCCACTTATTGTACTCAGAGATTGTGTAAGGTGATAGTGAAGTGAATATATACATTTGTGCTAAGAACTGTGATGGTGATAGAAAGTTTCACCCAGACAAAATGTGTGTGCATACAGAACTGTTTGAGGCTTGGCATCAGTATCCAGAATTCTTTGCCAGCCATTCTGCATGACTTAATGAGACAGGGACTACCACATGCCGAAACAAACCAGGTGAATCATACATGTGCTTGTTCAATGTGTCTGTATTGTGTTCTATGATTATTGTAAATTTCTGATCTTCTTATTTTCTTCTAGTCATTGTAGTGACTAAGTTATTGATGACGTATTTTTTAACTGATTAAGTTCCTATAGTAATTGTTCTATGGAATTGATTAACTATCCATTTTTCTAATTGATAAGCTAATTGTTGTAAGCGTCTAAGTGATCTGCAATCTCTATTTTATTACCTTGTTTGATTGATGAAATTATTGTAAACTGTAACTTGATTCTTGTTTATTATTTTAGTTTTAATAAAATGTTGAATTTTACATATCCACTCTCGTTAATTCTAAGGGAGGTAAATGTGCAGGGTAACAGAGGTGGGGGCTTGCGAATGACGTAATAACTGTTGACAAGACGGTAACGCACATTTTATGGAATAGATCCTCTGTTAATGTTACTGGAATTGGAGTTCTATGTAGGGCGAAAGTAGAAGGACTGATTAACTGATGTGAGAGTTCAGCTAGTGCCTTTACTTTGGACAAGTAACACATGGGAAGGGAGGTAATTTGACATTACATTTCCAGGGCGTGACTTTAGTCACTCCAGATCGCAATGACGAAGACGCCGTCGAGGGTGATTTTTATTAATAATTGGAGAGAATGATTATTAATGCATGTGAATGAATATTTACTAATACAAAATATTTATCACATAAGTAAAAATAAATAAACCCTTTCACAGTGGGGGGGGGGGAAGGGAGACGAAGACTACAATAAATGAGGAAAGGCAGGAGGTCTAAGGGTAGGTAAGTCGAGGGGTGGGGGAGACGAAGACATAATAAATGAGGAAAACATAGGACAAACAAAAACATACAATAAGGCAGTGAATGATCACGTACTCCTGAAGTGACGGTTGAGAAATTTCAAGGCCCTCAGAGAGTTTTGGTAAAGCAGGTCCGGACTTCCGTGTGCAGTAACACAGGGTCCCTGGAATGGAAAGAATCACGCATTTGATCGGTTTTTCTCAGTTTGCCAAGAAATTATTTTTTTGAGACAGTTTTAGTTCCCAACTTGTAATACATGTCATAAAAGTGTGCCAGTACACCAAGTGCATTACGGTGAAACGGGAAAAAATATCCTTATGGTCATAGTTAGCATTATGTCAATTGATCCACGAAATTCCTTTTCTTCTCTTTCTCTACACATATCAATACACGGCACATATCAATATACGGCACATATCAATACACGGCACATATCAATGACACTCATTCACACATGAAACATTTAAAACACAATTACACACAAAACATACTATTACATACACGCACATATCAATGACACTCATTCACAGATGTGATGCACAACATATACTCAGATCAGACACATGCAGACGCATGTCCACACACACTGTCCGTTACAAACACAGGAAGCACACGCGCACACAACCCCACTTAGGTGGGTATCTTATGAATGACACATACACAACACATTCACACACGACTCATATAACATGATTAAGAGACACACTCGCATAAACACCGTTAATTATTTCCACAGTTTATTAAAAAAAAATGTAGCAACTAATTTGTTAAAGATATGTAGAGTTTGTGGCTCTGAATATCGAGATCTAATTTTACTTGGACTTCTTCGCTACAGCTTCAATCTTTATCACGTGACTTACTTGGAACTGGCCCGAGTTTTTATTCCCCCCCCCCCCCCCCCCCACACACACACACACGTGTGAAACTGACGTAAATTTCAAAGTCTCAAACAATGGGATCCAAAGAGCAAAACTTAAATTTATTATTTTAAAGACTGCTAGCTCGTGCGTCATGGCTCCTGGAATCTTCCATGCTGGATGTCACTGACCAGGGAACAAAATACTCACAGGGATGAAGATCAGAAGAGTGGATGGAAAAGTGTCGTTTTGTTTTTAAATTAAAACATGAGATTAGAGGTAGTCTAGTCTTATCATGGTAATAAGGGTGGAAGTAGTCTAATCTCATGGTAATGAATATAATTGTAGAAACACTTCTAATCCCATGTCGAAAATGTACCGGCAAGTTTGAAGTATCAGCAAATGAAATTCAGATAGACTACTATTTATTTATCAAAAAGTCATGTTTATGTGATTAAAACACTTTAAAATATATCATAAAGACACGCACACTGACAAACAAACAATTTCTTAAAATATGCTTGGAAATAGCCTACTTTTTGAGATTTTATATGCCTGAATACAAACAAATGAAAGATGTAAATATGTATGCAATAGATGTATAATGACTAAATGCAATACACGTATATCATCTACTTCAATTCAAACTGTAAGATAGATCTATCCACAACATAATAGATTACGTAAACACACTGCGCGTATATATGAATGATGACATTCCATCAGAACCTTTAGTTCAATATAGTAAGCCATGAGAGTACCTCTTGTTTAGTATGACATATAAACACAGTAAACCACGCGAGTACCTCTTGTTTAGTATGACACGTATAGTTACAATAAGCCACACTAGTACCTCTTGTTTAGCATGACACGTATAGGTACAAAAAGCCACACTAGTACCTCTTGTTTAGTATGACACGTATCAATACAAAAAGCCACACTAGTATCTCTTGTTCAGTGTGACATGTATATAATTAAAATTTACAATTATGCATTATCATTACTAACTGTAAATTAATGGACTGAGCCTCACTGTATTAAAATTGGAATTTTTATGTGTCAATAGTGTCTTCACGTAAAATTAATTGCTTACAAAGTAAAAAAAAATTGAGCATGTAATATTAACCATTTTAACACGTGAATGTTATGTGTTTGTCATAGTAAAATACGAAATAATACCACAGTGATTTGGTGACTTGTTTAATGTTGTAAATGAAAAAGAAAGCAATACGTAGTTATACCTTAATAGTTGAATGAGGTTTTGAGCAAGATTTATTTATATATATAACAGTATTTTTGTAGATTATTTTGATTATAATTAATCGTAGAAATAGCGATATATATTTATACTTTCGCAGTTTTTTCTGATCACAACTGATCGAATGCTTGGACAGATTATTTCAGGATTAGCCGTAGAGCGACATATAAAGCACACATAACAATAGAAGGGTGTGTTTACTTTTGGATGACTTTTATTAGCCGTTGAAGGTGACAACAATACTACTTTGGTGGATGGCTCTGAATGAAATTAAGCGCAGAATACCGAACACATATGTGACTAGATTTCTGTTGCAAATTTAACGTAGATTACGATATATAATTACGTTTGTAGATAAATCAACCCAGCAAACTTATTCCGTTACGTCATCTTTCATCTGATCATCGTCGTCATCATGTTTTCAGTGACTATCTTATCTAGATCGTTCGTTGTTAGTTAATTAATTTCGAACTGCTGTTATTTCTGTAAGTTCGAACAAATGTCGCTTACTTAATTGTCTGGTTAATTCAAATTTTACGGATTCAAAAAATTAATTTAATTAATGAAAATTTGAAGGAGAAATTACTCTATATTTGAGATAGATTAGGCTACACACATCCCCTTCACGACCGCCCCGAATAAAAAGAAAAAAAAGAATGAATTTTAAACATGATATTTATTTATAACTTGGGCTAAGTATAGACTTAGTAGAAGACCCCCCTCCCTAGAATATCAATAATGCAAAGAATCGAATTCAGAAATTTTGAGTAAGATAGAAAAAGGAGAAAGTTGGATGAACTACAAGGCCGGAGCCAAGCATGGTGGCCGTCAGTTTGCACATGAAGATCGATACATTTTATTGACACATTATGACAAATGACACCTATCTTGTATGGGGAGAGGGGGTGTCCATGCTTCTTAGCAAGATCTGTTTATTATTGTTATTAGTAACGGCAAAGACCGACGCCAAGCATATCTGTCACCAGTTTGCACATGAGAGATAGAGGAATGTCGAAAGTTTGGTACATTTTATCCACACGCCATGGCAATGCCACGATCTTTTAACAATCCAGGAGGCAAATTTATTTTATTATTATTATTGCATATTACTGAGTTAGTCGTTGCCGAACTGAAATCAATGAAATTTTGAGTGATAAGAGTTCATTGGAACTTAAAAAATAAAAAAACGTGACTAAAACTGTTAACGTTGACTCGTTGCATCAATCAGACATATTTTAGCTGAAGTGCATTTGACAGTTGCTGAACGATATTTCACTTACCAGAGAGCAGCAGAGAAACAAAAACAAAGCTGAAGAGAAGATCATCCTTGGCTCTCGATGTACAATTTGGCTATCTCTGCCAGTGTTCGGCTCAAGTTGGATCGACTATGGATGGACTGATGAAGTAAAACTAGGCAGATAACTTTCAGAAAGAAATTCTCTTGAGCAGCCAGTAATTAGGATTACCTCCCTTACACTGGCGCCAGTATGCTGAGGGGAAATTAAAAACAACCTTTTTTACGTGTGTTGTATGGGTGCGTTGTCTCTGTACGTTGTTTGTTTTGACATTTGAATTAACTGGAGTGTATGTACGAAAGCTTTCAACAGTGTTACAAATGTAGCCGAATAGATGCTACATACAGTAAATCAAGAAAGATTTAATCTCTAACCACGTTGGGCAGGTAAATAAGTCTTATCTCACCTTGGCGTAAATGAGACCAAGTGAACTTAAACATACTTCCTATATAGCACTGACATTTGAGTGTTTGCAGTATTCAACCAAATAACATATTTTACCTCAGTATTCGATGGATCTACCATATTTTACCCCAGTATTCGATCGATCTACCATATTTTACCCAGTATTTGATCATTCCTCCATGTTATTTTACCTCAGACCATGCAGTATGTGTTTTACTTCCACAGGTCCTAAACTATTTTCTTAAGGTTAAAAAATACCAAACTGGATGGAAAATAAGCTCTAATGAATAATAGTCAGCGAATGGCAACTGTTCCAGACTCGTCAGACAATCTTTGCCATGGAGTCCGAGTGGGCCAATTATTTTCATTCTTGAAACAGTCTTGATCGCTGTCGTGTTTTAGTCAGCCATTTGCAAAATCAATAAAAAAAAATTGGAGAGGACTTAAAACACAAACAGGCCTAAACTAAACATTCACGTATATAAATCACCATCTGGCTGCAGCCAACAGTCGCAAGTTGTTGACATCTAGCTCTACAATTGTGTCCAACTCACGAAGCAGTGGCACTGTTCCAAGCAGAGAGAAATGAGTCAGAGTCCAGCAGGTCTATTTTTTTTTTAATAAAAAAAAAATGTAAGTAATGTTAAGAAACTAAGTGACTGGCATTATTTTTGTGCGCAGGGGACAAAATACATTAAAAAATCACACACCCAACACCAGTTCTTCGAAAATCCTTAACCTTAAATTGTCACTTAGTTTTCAAGTCACTCTGTTTGTCGGGACTTTTCAGATGTGCCATTTATATCTCCATACCGGCCATAGTCTTGTTGCTATTACAAACTCCGATCAAAGAACCAAACCAAACCAGGTCAACACAAACACACACACACACACACACACACACACACACACACACACACACACACACACACACACACAAATTAACACAGAGATACTGCTCAGAAGAAAAGAAGTGTCTCTTTTTCAATCAGATCATTGATTAAATGTATATCGATATTGATTTTACATCTTTTAATAGCAGCAGAATGGCATACGAGTCGTAAAATTAAAACAAATTCACTCTCAGTTCGTTTATCAGAAATTAAATCTTTCAGTAGCAAGATGACAGAAGAGACTAAAACTCCAGCAACAACAACAAAATAAATATTAACTCACAGAGTTATCATTCTTGTTGAACAAGATAGCAGATGAGAAAACAAACCAATACAACACAAAATACATTCACCAGCAAAACCCATCGGAGTTGTCGTTCTTCCGAATTATAAGACAAAAGAGGAGAAAACAAGCACCCAAATAAATAATCCAAACTCGCGGAGTTGTCGTTCTTGAACGAACAAGCCGCTAACGGAAATTAAAAATTCTTCAAAACCTTTTGAGTAGAAAAATGCGGCCGCACAGCCTATCTATATTTTATTGTCTCAGAGAGAGAGAGAGAGACAGAGAGAGAGAGAGAGAGAGAGAGAGAGAGAGAGAGCAGTAGTTAATATATATATTATGATTTCAGAACGTCTCTTTTCGATTCTTGATAAGTTAGGTACTGTGACGTAGTCAGACCAATGAATGATCCCTTTACAGCTGTACTTTCACTTTTGATTTTCCGGAATAGATTTAATAAAAGAATGAAGTATGTGTGTGGAATCAGTGTATCTCTACTAGGAGAGAAATGTAACGGCAGTTACGATAATTGTTTTATGCTGTCTACGCTGAAAGAGAGAAATAACAGCAGTTAATTGTTATATCTGTTGTATGCAGAATCTGTTTCTCTACGATGGAAATCTATCTATCTATCTATCTATCTATCTGTCTGTCTGTCTGCATGCCTGCCTGCCTGTCTATCTATCTATCTATCTATCTATCTATCTATCTATCTATCTATCTATCTATCTATCTATCTATCTATCTATCTATCTATCTATCTATCTATCTATCTATCTATCTAGGGCACTCCTTATGATACTATTTTTTGTGTCAGAGTTGGAGTAAACAACTTGAGTTCAGAATATGATAGAAATAGTTGATGCAATCTGTGACACTCGAGAGTCACTCTTGCATAATGGAAAGAAGATTAACGTCAAGGTGTAGAAGACCATTTATTTTTCACGCTTCATCAGCTAAGCCTGACTGAAGAGACAATTCCCGACTCGGAGGCTGAAATATGGAGTTGAGATCTCAACGTCAAAGTCTTCTGAGAAAAATGACATATTTCTCATTTCAAAGCAAGAAGGGTTTAGCTCTAAGGCAAGGGCCACTCTCTCACCTGACAGGGTGTGTGCGTTGGAATATGCACAGATTGCTGCCGGGGATAAGACAGACTTTTGCGAGGTTGTAGCAATGGATGCTGCTAACTCCATATTGTCCATGTGTATTTGCACCTAAAGGATTTTGTGGCATGATTAGCGTACGGTGGCTGCTCCTACTAACAGTTGTTAATACGGGAGTCGGTCACGAGGGCGTACCAGGATCGGTAGTAAAGGAGGCGGCAACTGAAGGTTATAAGATGTTGGTGAGATGAGCAGCAGATTACATTTGTGTAATAGGTAAGCTCGAAGAGAGAAATTATTCATTATTACTGATATGTCCTATGGTTCAATTAGAAGTAAAGAGAGAAATTATTCATTATTACTGATACGTTCTATGGTTCAATTAGAAGTAAAGAGAGAAATTATTCATTATTACTGATACGTCCTAGGGTTCAATTAGAAGAAATCCCCTCTTACGTAGAGCAGGATATTTCTGTCTCGCCTGATACGAGTGCAGCATGTAATAAAAGTTTGACAGAGACGGACGCACTCCATGCTGATGATAAGACTAGATCGGTAAGTAGTGATAGTAAAGGAGACAGTTTGACCTTATCTAGCGTGACCGAGTAGAAGTCAGAACTAACAAGAGAAGTCAGTGACAGTGGTTACGTAGAGTCTCAGAGTAAAGATGACATGTTAGAACCATTACTGATAACTGTTACAGATGGACATGTGAATGACAGTGACAAAAGGCATGTAGAGTATTATGGTAATGAGGACGGTGTGAATTTAATCTGTGAAATGCAAAAAAGAAGACATCTTGACGTTATTCGGTGTGGTGGAAACAGGTGACGAGCACTTTGACCTAGTGACAGAAATTAAAATTAAAGAAACTCCTACCATAGTTCTTGATAGTCTGAAAGAGATATGACAGAGACAGTTAGCTGAGCCAAGTAAGTTAGATGAAGTATTGACTCGATAGAACGGGTGATACAGGGGAGGCAAATTGTATTTCCCAGTGATAAGATGATACAGGGGAGGCAAATTGTATTTTCCAGTGATAAGGTGATACAGGGGAGGCAAATTGTATTTCCCAGTGATAAGATGATAACTTCACAGTTTGACACAGACAAAACTTTGTTGACATTGCCACAAGAATCTGACTTATTAGTGACGACAGAAAGTGTGAGTGATTTGGATCACAAAGTGACTAAAGAATGAATAGAGAGAAAGACAATTTTATAGCCACTGAGGAAATGTCTAGTGTTGACATAGAAACCGGAGTATTGCCTAGTTATATGCTAATGAATACAGAGATGTACAATGACACAGAGCTTGATAAGATGGCGAAAACCCAGTTAGCACAAGTTACAGACGTAAAAGAATTTGGCGTTGTGTTAAGTGACAGATTGGGACGGATAGGTCAGATTGTTAAAAATTACGGGTGATGCTAAGATGATAGCAGTACCGAAAATTTGAAGAAAACAAACACATCAGATTTCAAGCCAGCAGGGCCGTGTATTGGCAGTGTTGTTAGATTTAAAGACAAGATGGCAGAAGGAAATGACGTAGTGACAGATGCGCACGGAGGATGTGTACTTTAAAGACATTTGTTACTTATGAATGGTAGAAACGAAATAGTGAACTATTGATAACTTGGAATTCTTAATCTTCAATGTCGAAAATTTTTTGTAAATATTGCGTATTTCTTCCTACCGGTAATTGAAGGAAAAGTTTTGAATTTACTCGTGTATATGGAATTAAAATATGGATGTTTTGCGTAGTAAAAAATTCTGTTATTTAAAATTTTGCATCTTTCTTAACAGATGTCACTACCCTAGTGAGATCTCAAAAGGGGGTGGGGGAGGATGTGATGCTCGGAGTCACTCTTGCATAATGTAAAGAAGATTAACATAGAGGTGTAGATAACCATTTTTTTTTTTTTTTTTTTTACACTTCGTCGTGAGCTAAGTATGACGGAAGAGACGATTTCTGACTCGGAAGTTAAATATGTAGTTGCGAAGGCAACTGACTGACGGACATTGGATGGAGGGGTGAGATGGGAGACATCTGACTAAAGAGATGGAAGTTTAAATAGTAGTTGAGAATGCGATTGAGTGACAAACAGTGGCTGGATGGGTGAGATGAGTGATTCCGGTTAGCTGACACGCAAAGTTAGTATAAATAGCCAGTCAAAGCCTTTTCTAATTACAACCCAGCATGAAAGCGGAGGAAGCCGGAAGCGCCCTCAACATTAATAAGATTATAATTACTTGAGACCACAGGTTGAGAAGTGGACTAGAACTGGTAGGTGTGTCGGTCTTAGTCGACTAGTACACTTTGAAGATGTCCGATAAACAGCTGTTCGTGAATTTTCGACTATTTAAAAGGGTTATCTTCTCTTGAAAAGAAAGATGGCTGATCACAGTGTGCTAATGAAAATTAAAACAAAGGTCGTCTTACAGGCTGCACTCTCTGTTCACCCTAAATGGATTTTAAAGGATAAAAACAAAAGAAAACAAAGAAAGGCAAAATATTGCTGTCCGCATTCTCCAAGTGTAACACTTCAACTGTTTCTGACATCAGAAGTATCTGGGGTTAGGGATTTGATTATATTGCGATTATCTCTGAAGGGTTCCAAATAGTACAGGTTTGAGCGATGAGTACGAATTAAGGAACCTTTTCAACTTTCATTCTAGTTTTCATCAGAATATCCACCGTTGTATTGCACAGGGTTGGGGTATCTATGGTCTTCTATGTTTGCCCCTAAAGGAGGTATTTATGGGTCAAAGTTTAAATATCACTACCTTATCACTCTACTTAAATGAGGTTAACATAGGTCAAGCTTTAGAAAGTTTCGCTTTTTGATAGCACTTCTATTAAGATGGAAATATGTGTTGTAAAGATGAACGTTTTGAGAGCACTTCTATTAAGAGGGAAATGTGTGTTGTAAAGATAAACGATTTCTAAAAGGAACAACTACAACCACAGCATAGACTATACACCTTGTAAAGTTAATCGCGAATCACGAGCAGGTACCTTTAAATTTATATCAGACATAAATAACGAAACTAGAAGAATAAATCAATATAATGCAAAATAACATTTGGATATTTAACTAATGTTTATTTGCAATGAAACAGATTAGGTTTGTAAATAAATTTGAAATTAGTGCAAAGAAAGAAGTCTAATTAGTAATTAAAAACAGTAAAATAACGAAATAACAGAGAAGCATTTATTACAGTTTCTTTAATTCCAAAAGCAAGGGACAGCTGTTATCTTAAAACAATTGAAAAAACTAGGTCAGATGTCTATGCAAGGAATGAATATATTGAGAATATATATTATACAGTTAATAAATTAACAATGTATACGTACCATCATACGACTTAGAGTTTATGAAAAGGGAAACAACCGTGACGTGTACTTTTAAGTAAGAGCTCGGATTCAATTATTACATGTTTTTTTTAGAACACAATAAAATATGAGGTTTTCAGTATACTTTATTGCTTCAATGATAACAGAAAGATGCTACACAGTTAACAATATATTTCAGAATTGTACTAATACAACGCCAACACTAATTACACAATACTGCATGAGAGTAAAATGCTACTCCGATAATAATACAATGGCACCTTGTTATAATTACTTCTGAACTAAAAGTAACATAATACTACACTAAGAATAAAGTACAACGCCACCTTGATATAATTACTTTTGAACTAAAAATAACATAAAACTACACTAAGAATAAAGGTCAACGCGGGAAGTCGGTGCGTGTCCAAACAACACAGGTATGGACAAGTTCGTGAAGACGATTTCTAGTGCGAAATCAGCGAAAGTAGGAAACGGACATAATAGTCCCACGAAAAAGAAAAACTGAAATTCTGGCTTTCACAAAGCACACCAACACCGGTTATGCATTTCTTCCTGTGCCACTTTACAACATCCCCCCACCCCCTCAACTCAATTACCCTTAATTTGCCCCTTATTACCTCTCTTTTACCCTCACTTACCACCCCACTGCCAGTCTTTCACGGCCATCTGGATTTACAGAGGTCTACCCACCTAATTTTACAAACGATTAGTTTTTTTAATTTACTGAAAAAAGTTTTAAATGTTCTAGCTTTTGAAGAGAAGACCGCTTGTTTCACGGCTACGTCAGTTCTGAGGACTGGTGCCGGACTTTGATAACTGGCGAATTATGCAGTCTAGAGGTGTTCTTTTAAGTGGAGAGAATCAACAGAATAACATAAACACGTTTCAGTTATTAAATGAAATTAGGTACAGCTTGCGATGATCTTGTTACCAGCAGACCCACTTGTATTTAACATAGAATGTTTGTCATGGTGCCAGATATGTGTGATGTTTTCTACGTCTGATTTGTTGTTAACTGTTATCAGCGCCTCCCCCCCCCCCGCCACAAACAAACACATCTCCCATCTCATCAGATGTGCTTGCTGTTGACGTTAAAGTTTTTTGTTGTGGTTTCACATATAAGATGTAACTCTTTCTCTTCACTGCCACTCCCCCCCCTACCCACCGATATCAGAAGAATAAAGAATCTCCTTTGGTGCAAGAGATAACTCTGATTAACTTATAGTATGTGCGTATATGTGTGTGTATGTACGTGTGTGCGTGTAAGTGTACACTAAGAGTACCCTTTCAGCTTCGAAAGGGAAAGACCTGTTACCTCAATAGTGTCCAGTGCTGACACAATAATATCTCTTGTCTTCCATTAGTCGTAGGAACGAGAGGAGCAGCGAAGGCAGCGTGAAAAAAATATTAAAAGAACATGTCTGATATCACTGATTTCCAGCGGAGATGATGACAGGACGTTATTGGGGTCCATTACCTTGAGAATCAACTGGCCAAGAAGAAGTAATTAAAGATTACTTAGACTAAACGGCAAATTGTGAGCGCTGGTTGTAAAGAGCAATCAGACTAGAGAGTTAACAGATGAGAGCTGGTTGGCAAAGATTAACCAAAATAGAGAATCGGAGGTTGGTAGCTGGTTGGCAAAGATCAACCAGACTAGAGAAATAACAGTCTGAAATTAAAAAGCTTATATATACATATAATCTAACAACTAATTAGCAGAAAAATGGTAGAAGATAACTCCGTGGCAACAAGCTGGCATTAAAAGACTGGGCTCACCAAGTTAGCCCTGGTTGTGGCTCCTTCTAGATTTTTTTTCTTGAGCACGTCGCTTTTCATACTCTTCCATTTGTTTCAGCTGGTCATAGAATTTTTGACCTTTTACCACTATACAGGTGTCTTTTAAATAAATCATGTCGCCACTTTGGCAATCACCGTTCTCGTCCAAGGAGTAATAGCAGACCTCTGGAATCCGGCCATCTGCAAATACAAGACTTTCTAACTTGATTTTTTCGATTCTGGTATGTACAACGTAAGTTGGTTTTCAAAATGCTAATAATAATAGACTGCTGCTAATGACAGGCTAATAGACTATTGCTAATGACAGGCTAATAGACTATTGCTAATGACAGGCTAATAGACTATTGCTAATGACAGGCTAATAGACTATTGCTAATGACAGGCTAATAGACTATTGCTAATGACAGGCTAATAGACTATTGCTAATGACAGGCTAAAAGACTATTGTTAACGACAGACTTATCTAAAGGAAAATTTGATGAGGTGATGATAAAGGCGTCAAAAGAAAGCCAACAACTAATATGTAATTAACTACAATCTTCGGAACCCAACGTTATTAACAACATCTCCATTGTACTGGAAGAAAACATAAAATAGTTATTATTAAGAGGCACAAACAAGGAAAGGACAATAACTATTAAGAGGCACAAACAAGGAAAGCACAATAATTATTAAAAGGCACAAACAAGAAAACACAATAATTATTAAAAGGCACAAACAAGAAAACAATAATTATTAAGAGGCACAAACAAGAAAACACAATAATTATTAAGAGGCACAAACAAGGAAAACACAATAATTACTAAGAGGCACAAACAAGAAAAATACAATATTTATTAAGAGGCAAAACAAGGAAAGCACAATATTTATTAAGAGGCACAGAAAAGGAAAACACAATATTTATTAAGAGGCACAAACAAGGAAAACACAATAATTATTAAGAGGTACAAACAAGGAAAACACAATAATTACTAAGAGGCAAAAGGAAAACACAATAATTATTAAGAGGCACAAACAATTAAAGCACAATAATTACTAAGATGCAAAAGGGAAAGTACAATAATTATTAAGAGGAACCCGGAAAACAATAATTATTAAGAGGCACAAACAAGGAAAGCACAATAATTATTAAGATGCAAAAACAAGGAAAATACAATAATTATTAAGAGGTACTAACCTAGGTTAGTAACAACAAATAGCACTACACAGTTAATTGTTATGAAATTCACAAGACAATCCTCCAATTCAGTTAACTTGATGAAATCGGGGACGTCCTACGATATCAAACAGGTTACATTTCGTTCGTTTAAACAACTTAATGGCTAAGGAAAAATATACTCCAGACTGGCAGTTGGCTACGGCATTTGGTGTAAACGAGTGTTAACGTTTGCAAAGTTATTTTATTTTGTATTTTGTACCATACAGTTTTCAATATAATACTTAGTTAACATTTAGCAGAGTTGTTTGCGCTTACTTGTAAAATAAATATCTCCCCTCCCCAACCTTTACCGTACTTAGTCCTTTCATATTTTATTCACAACATTATTTATACAATTTAATTTCATATTTTATGAAAAAATATCCTTTAGGCTTATCTTGGATGAGGTGAGGAAAATTCATAGAACCCGCGGAGGAAATACACAGACATCAAATATGTTTTCTGTCGCAACGTAAAGGGAAGTGATCAAGGTTGTCTTAACAACATTATAGACAACCAGGCAAAGAAGTGCACTGGGACCCCTACCTACACAACCATTCATGGAATAAAAATTGACGGCAAGTCACAACATACATATATTGCATTCTCTAATTAATTGTCGAATTGTAAGACGATAATTTATAAACTAAAATAACTGAAATGTGATGGCAGAACATTTGTGCACGTTCATTTGTAAATCTATTGTAACACTTTTAAATTCATTTGCGTGTATAATATTATTGAAATTGTAACCTACATATACGTGATTTTAAATTATATTTGATTTCTTCTATTTCAATTTTCATTTGTAAAGTATAAATGTTTTTGAAATATTTCTAAGCTTTTGCGTACGTTAATTGTAACACGCACGAGTGTGACCGAAACTGCATCTTTATTATATATTAAATTATTAAATGTAAAGATACTAAAATGGTCGAGGAATAACTATGCTATTGTTCACATCACATGCTAAGATTGCAAATCTATAAGAACTATCGCTCATAGGAATTCATTTATTTCCTGAGCGGGTCTACGTCTTTGTCGACGCTTCTATGACTTGCAGCTTACATTTATGCATTACTTCGACACTTCTTGTCATTTTGACTGCTTGTCACGTGGCAAGTGTTCTACGCAACTTTGTGCCCATTTTGCTCAACCTGTTGACTTGGTCGTGAGCGAGTTTTGGACAACTCAGACGAGGGGTAACGATGTGCGAAGTGTTGAACAGAAACTGACAGATCGCGTCTCCTGTAACCGACTACAACAGTTGGGGATTCAGTGAGCATCGTTTCATCGCAATAAGGATGATCAACTAAGTACCAGTCTGGTAAACTTGAACTGTATATACTATATAGAACATTTGCAATCTCGTGTATCAAATAATTAGCATAGTATATGAGACCTAGTATCATTGTGAATCTCTAAATACTTTGTTATTTGTTGAACTTTTATTAAATTCTTTTTATTTGTTTATCAGTTATCTTAGTTGACTATTTATGCAAGATAGACCAAAAGAGCTGGGTGGGGGCAATAGAGTCGTGAAAGGAAGATTGAATGCATAATTAGTTATAATTGATTAAACGTTTCCCAGTTCGTGCTTTGTACACCAGTTTGCCTGTCTGTAAAATTTGTCGGCTTTAACTAAGAGTATTTAAATTTTATTGAGATTGAAGGGGATATTGGAGGGCATCCAGTCTGTTGTCAGAATAAGGTGGGATAATTCTGAAGCAGGGTCTTAAAATAAATGCTGGAATGTAGCAGAGTGTTAAGTTCCATCATGCAATAAGAGTTATCATCAGATTCAAGCCCACACTGATATTTGCTGTCAAGTTCCAACCCGCTTCTATAGTAATAGGTTACAGCATCATAAGACCAAAGAAAAACTCCAGCCACAAATGATCATGTAAAATGACAGCCCACAATGGCAGTGAACGTTAGATTATCAACCTGCATGACAGTTAAGGTTAGGGTTATAGCAACAATGACAGTATTAAAGACCAAACGAGCAAAAATACACTTCAAACATATATATTTATAAAACCCAGATAATGGTGGAGTAAATTTGTTTGTCTCTATTTTAAAACTTAACTATTAAATATATTTTGTTAAATGTCAACGTCACACCACCTTCGAGTATTGTACATGACAGTATTTTTGTAAATACCAGAGTTAAAACAACAACTCAAGCCCTCCATGTTATACAGTGTTTTAGTACCAGCCCTCCATGTTACGGAGAGTTTTATTTCCAGCCTTCCATGATATAAAGTGTTTTATTACCAGTCGTCCATGTTACGAAAAGTTTTATTTCCAGCCTTCCATGATATAAAGTGTTTTATTACCAGTCGTCCATGTTACGGAAAGTTTTATTTCCAGCCTTCCATGATATAAAGTGTTTTATTACCAGTCGTCCATGTTATACAATGTTCGAGTCATTTAATACCCTACAGAGTTTTATTTCCAGTCCTCCATGTTACGCAGTTTTTTTAATTTCCAGCCCTCCATGTTATACAGCGTTTTATTACCAGTCGTTCATATTAAACAGTGTTGTATTTTGAGTCATATAATAACATACAGTGTTTAATTTCCAGCCCTCCATGTTATACAGCGTTTTATTACCAGTCGTTCATATTAAACAGTGTTGTATTTTGAGTCATATAATAATATACAGTGTTTTATTTCCAGCCCTCCATGTTATACAGTGTTTTATTACCAGTCGTTCATGTTATACAGTGTTGTATTTCGAGTCATATAATACCATACAGTGTTTTATTTCCGTCCTCCACGTTATACAGTGTTTTATTTCAGCCGTCCATGTTAAACAGTATTTATTTCCAGCTCTTTATGTTAGTCAGTGTTTTATCTTCAGCTGCGGTGCCCTTCTACACAATATCAAACTGATTTAGTTTTCTTTGTTTAGTATATAAAATGTAGTACATTATTTCTGGCTCCGAGGACTACCTGGAATTACCTGGAACATACCAGAGACACCTTACAAAACATCCCTGGACGACAGTGCCCCACAACAGCAATGAGGAAAGTAAACTAAAGGAAGAATAACAATCTGTGCCCCACAAAATAAAGTGGTTTACTGGCGTGTGAGTAGCAGGTAGTTCGTCGGGTGGTTAACACTTAATTGTAGTTCTTGGATGAAAAGTCGCGGGACAGATCGCTGAACAGAAAAGATGAATTAATCATTGCATACTTTGTTCCCTACCAACTTATCCGTTTATTCAAAAGAGTGAATGTTTACACTGTATCCTGTTAATACATTTTAACCCCCTCCCCAACTCCACACGCACATTTAATTCACTGAGTTCGCGCAAGTTCGGCGTTGAATTACGTCAGGTGGGGAAGTCCCTAGCATGTTGGTATTTGTTAATTATAGTTTGTCTTACGTCATCTTAACACCTCACGTTTCATTTCGTCGTCATGAAATTACATCATGAAGAAAAAGGGAAGTAATAGCCTACGAATAAATTTAACTAGCCGTGTACTTGCATTGCATGGTTTATACGCAATGTACTCCTGACAGTAATTCGTACTTGTTATAACTTGAAGAAGGGGTAGGCTCGTTGGGGTATATTCGTTTAAGATTACTGATGTGATGTTTGAGTTTTACCACCATCCAGGAACAATCTAGAATTTCAAGGTCAAGATACAATTTCTGGGAAAGCGTGAGATCATTCCTTACAATATTGATGATGAAGGTGAAATGTCATTATTTCTTAACTGGGAAGCGGAACTTTAATCGGACTCCAAAAGTCAAGAGGTAAGATCTTGTTTTGTCTCATCTCACTACTTCCATACTGATTTCTATATATTTCTAAAGTGATATCAGGCTCAACCTGATTGCTTACCAATAATACCCGGACAGAAAAAAAATCGATTTAAGTGATTTTGAACATCGATTACTAAAATTACTAATCCACTCAGCAACCAGCCAGTCGCTCGCTCACGCAGCCAGGAGAATGCAACCAGGGTGCATCCTACCCCTCGATCTCATGTTTTATCAAATCAGATGTGAACTTATGGAACGTCTTCAAGACAGAAAGTACGCGTGCATGTGTTTACGGAACGTGTTTTGTGTGTGTTTGTTTGTGTGTGCGTGTGTGTATCCGCGTGGACATGTTTATATATTTATGAGCGTGTGTTTGTACGCAAGAGGATGTTTGTGTGTATGTGCGCGCGCGCGTGTACACATATACAATGTGTATGTCTTCGTGTAGAAGATAATAGTGAGAGAGGATGAGAACGGGAGGAAGAAATGAATGGAAAAAATTCCCATCCCACCCCCATTCTTTCCCTTTTTATGAAGAGCTTAGTTACCTGCGCCTGGAGGAAATGGACAGCGATCTCCCATTTTTGCAACTGCGAACAAAAGAGCAAATGTTATCATTAATCAAGTTTATCCGGTACAAGTCATACATATAAACACGCCAACAAATTTCTTCTCAGTAATATCGGAAAAAAGTACAGAACTTTTAATTTCTTCAAACGTTTTGGTGAAAAAGAATTTCTACTCTTGCTGATAGGAACAAGTTGTAATACTACTGATAGGTGCAAATTATAATACTACTGATAGGAACAAGTTATAATACTACTGATAGGAACAAGTTATAATACTACTGATAGAAACAAGTTATAATACTACTGATAGGAACAAGTTATAATACTACTGATAGGAACAAGTTATAATACTACTGATAGGTGCAAATTATAATACTACTGATAGGAACAAGTTATAATACTACTGATAGGTGCAAATTATAATACTACTGATAGGAACAAGGTCTAATACTAGTGATATTAACAAGGTATAATACTACTGATAACTTTGCAGTGTATCTTCTCTTGTAAAAGTAAGATACATTAATTGCACACTGTTGGTACCCCCCTAAATACGAATATCTAGGACGGACAACAAGTTGAGGACGTCACTTCCGGTAACTCGTATTGAGCCCCCAGAGGAAACGATTCCTCACAGATAAGACAGGACAGACAGATAAGACGAAAGACAGACTCAAGACGGACGTTAGACGGACGTGACGATAACAATTATAAAATCATACTAGACAGGAATGACAATAAAGTTGACAACACTAGTGAAGATTTAACAATAACTTTATATAACAATAAAAGAAAAATAAAAGAAAATAACAATAAAAGAAGAACAGTTAACAATGTAGTCCAAGTTACAAAATATAAGTCCTAGCTGATTCAGGGAAATGACAACCCCCCCCTTAATGAAGTGATTTTTAGTGTCCGTTTTTCTTTCCCCAAATCGTTCCTTTTTCCGTATTTCAGTTCCAATACACTATTATGCACTTCTGCTCAATGTTTATGTTTCTATACTTAGCTCAACAGCTGGGGCAAAGGTCAACACAGCGTTGAATCCCCGTCGCGCAAGCGTTCCCCGACGGCAGGCCCTTGAATAGTGGCTCCGTCCCTTTTCACTCTGCGTGAACAACAACCGGCAGAATATACGTCGTCTGCTCTCTGACCCGGATTTGGTCCTAGCTTCTGTTTGTAGATACTCCTTGTAGCTACTCTCTCTCTAGTTACTGTTTATAGATTCTCTTCCTCTGATTACTGTTTATAGATTCTCTTCTTCTGATTACTGTTTGGTTCTGAAATGTAATTAAGGCAGTGTAAGTAACTGCTAATTACAGAATTAAAGTATTTAGGTGCCAGGGCTACTACTTCCCTGAGTACATTGGCACTAATCTGAAAGAAAGGTTTAGTTAGAATACGTAAATCATCCTCACACATCCTATTATTATATTTACTAAGTTTTACAAAAATTAAAATCAGCCACACATACCTTTCACGTTCCGAAACCGAATGAACCCAACGTCATCTGGTTGGAGTGCAGTACACTCAGGGATAGTCTTTCTGACTTAGAAATTTTCTCACTTCTAAAATGTTACCAGATGAAATCTCTGGGACTGCTCCTGCGTGTTTTAAAACTCGGGTTGTTCTGAGCCAGTGAAGAGAATTGACTGGGCCCGACTTATATAAAGACTTTCCATTATTCCTGGTATTTCTTTAAACTAACCCTTCCCTCTACTATTATCTAAGAGTGGCCCTTTGATCCCCCGACCGCTTCCTGTATTCTGGCCTATAGCTCAGTGTGAATCTATCCCCTTCTCTATCAGCTAGCTACAAGTGACCCCTTTGATCCCTAACCGTTTCCTGTGCCCTAGCCCTGGGTGGTCAGTTCTTGTATAACTCTAACGTCCTGCTAATGTCTTGGAGTGGCTGGTCAGTCTTGTAATTAGTGTCTTGGTTGAATGTTTTAAACGTATATTTTATGCTATGGTTCCTATACCTCTCATGTATCTACATTTTATTATTTTAATTTTTAAATGTTTATGGAGTGATGCCGGGCTAAGTTTTGCTTTCGCCTGACACACACACTGTCTGTCTCTCTGTTAAGAGAATAAAATGCAAAACTCGTGAATAATCCCACATGAAAAATAAAATAACTGGATTAATAATAATAATTTGCCTTATGAGGCCAAATGTACCAACTTGAGAATCTATAAATAAACTCTGTTGTAATTGACAAAGTCATACAAATGACGTCAAACAAAGCACCAGTGTCGAACAGCAGACGTCATAGTTTAAATAAGCAGCAGTCAGAGCAGGCAACGAAAGGCATGAGGTCTAAGGGTAGGTAAGTAAGGGGGTGGGTGGGGGGGTTGGAGAGGAAGACTACAATAAATGAGGACAAGCAGCAAGTCCAAGGGTAGGTTTGAAACCGAAAATGCGATCTAGACCTATTATAATTATTTTTGTATATATTTAATTATAATGCATGATTTTTTTTCTGACTTAATTTAAGAAGGTCAAAACTGAATAGTAAGAATTATGATAAGACTATTATTATTATTGGGGGAAAATGGCATGTTAAGTTGAATAGCTGCATTCTACATGGATCAAGAAGTGTTATGTAGGACAGCTCACTGTGGAGAGCATTATTACGTAACCGCACACATCGCAGGGCGGAGGGATGGAACCAGATGCGCCTATAGGGAATTCTCTAGAGACCGAACCTACCTTAGAAAGGCCAGTCTTTAGAATGCAGCAACTCAACCATAACTATTCAGACAAAAGGGGTGACAAAAAGGAACTAAATTGTGCCCAAAGAAAGACGCTAAGTTTTCACGCGCATTTTTATCGTGACTGCCCACGAAAACTCATGCATAAATAGCCGCAATTGATTAAATTAAATCACTCTAAAACCTGAGGCCCATATTCCTGACTTTCTGCGGTTAGAGAGGCATAGAGGTATGTCTGGTCTAGTCAATCACTATTTTGTAACAATGATTTTTTAAACAGATTTTTGTTGCATTTTATTGTATTCTATTTTATTCTTGTAATAATTTCTTGTTAACTTTGTATGATTGAAACTTATAATTTTATTCTTGATGTAAAGAATTAAAATGAACAAGTTGTAAAGAAATTTAATATGAGGAACGAGAATAAGATTACAAACTTTAGAACTTTTTAAACATGAGCACTGATGTACGCAACCATCCTTATACATGTTACAGCTTCGATAGTCAGTCACTGGTCGCTGGACACTGGTTGCTGGTCGCTAGTCACAAGTCATCAGTTGCCAGTCTGCTACAAACAAGTCCAATGTTGGCATATCAAAGACAATGGGGAATGGACAGTAAGCAGTGATTCTCATCAGAACTCTGAGTCATACTTTGACGGAGAGGTACTGAATGCCATGTTGCTGATACACGTGACACAAACAAGGAAGTTTATGGCCGAGGGCATTTTCAAAACCAGGAGGTGCTTGGTCTGGGAGACAGGCATCAGTGATGAAAATTCATACGTACCAAGGTGAGTAGTTGTCAGAGTGAGAAGGATGGGCCTGATGAAGGAATTCTGAAAATCTAAAGAGTGAGTGGGAAGCATTTAAGCTAGACTCTATTTTGACTAACAGCTGTGATGATTGGAACAGGAGTGGAAGATAAGCAGGTCCACTTATTGTACTCAGAGATTGTGTAAGGTGATAGTGAAGTGAATATATACATTTGTGCTGAGAACTGTGATGGTGATAGAAAGTTTCACCCAGACAAAATGTGTGTGCATACAGAACTGTTTGAGGCTTGGCATCAGTATCCAGAATTCTTTGCCAGACATTGTGCATGACTTAATGAGACAGGGACTACCACTTGCCGAAACAAACCAGGTGAATCATACATGTGCTTGTTCAATGTGTCTGTATTGTGTTCTATGATTATTGTAAATTTCTTATCTTCTTATTTTCTTCTAGTCATTGTAGTGATTAAGTACTGATGACGTATTTTTTAACTGATTAAGTTCCTATAGTAATTGTTCTATGGAATTGATTAACTATCCATTTTTCTAATTGATAAGTTTATTGTTGTAAGCGTCTAAGAGATCTGTGATCTCTCTTTTATTGCCTTGTTTGATTGATAAGAATCAAGTTACAGTTTACAATAATTTCATCAATATTATTTATTATTTTAGTTTTAATAAAATGTTGAATTTTACATATTCACTCTCGTTAATTCTAAGGGAGGTAAATGTGCAGGGTTACAGAGGTGGGGACTTGCCAATGACGTAATAACTGTTGACAAGACGGTCACGCACATTTTTAAGGAATAGGTCCTCTGTTACTGGAATTGGAGTTCTATGTAGGGCGAAAGTAGAAGGACTGATTAACTGATGTGAGAGTTCAGCTAGTGCCTTTACTTTGGACAAGTAACACATGGGAAGGGAGGTAATTTGACATTACATTTCCAGGGCTTGACTTTAGTCACTCCAGATCGCAATGACGAACACGCCGTCGAGGGTGATTTTTATTAGTAATTGGAGAGAATGATTATTAATGCATGTGAATGAATATTTATTAATATAAAATATTTATCACATAAGTAAAAATAAATAAACCCTTTCACAGTGGGGGGGGGGGGAAGGGATACGAAGACTACAATAAATGAGGAAAGGTAGGAGGTCTAAGGGTAGGTAAGTCGAGGGGTGGGGGAGAGGAAGACACAATAAATGAGGAAAACACAGGTTAAACAAAAACAGACAATAAGGCAGTGAATGATCACGCACTCCTTAAGTGACGGTCGAGAAATTTCAAGGCCCTCAGAAAGTTTTGGTAAAGCAGGTCCGGACTTCCGTGTGCAGTAACACAGGGTCCCTGGAATGGAAAGAATCACGCATTTGATCGGTTTTTCTTAGTTTGCCAAGAAATTATTTTTTTGAGACAGTTTTAGTTCCCAACTTGTAATACATGTCATAAAAGTGTGCCAGTACACCAAGTGCATTACGGTGAAACGGGAAAAAATATCCTTATGGTCATAGTTAGTATTATGTCAATTGATCCAAGATCTTCCTTTCTTCTCTTTCTCTACACATATCAATACACGGCACATATCAATGACACTCATTCACACATGAAACATTTAAAACACAATTACACACAAAACATACTATTACATACACGCACATATCAATGACACTCATTCACACATGTGATGCACAACATATACTCAGCTCAGACATATGCACACGCATGTCCACACAAACTGTCCGTTACAAACACAGGAAGCACACGCGCACACAACCCCACTTAGGTGGGTATCTTATGAATGACACATACACAACACATTCACACACGACTCATATAACATGATTAAGAGACACACTCGCATATGCACCGTTAAATACTTCCACAGTTTATTAAAATAAAATGTAGCAACTAATTTGTTAAAGATATGTAAAGTTTGTGGCTCTGAATATCTAGATCTAATTTTACTTGGACTTCTTCGCTACAGCTTCAATCTTTATCACGTGACTTACTTGGAACTGGCCCGAGTTTTTATTCCCCCCCCCCCCCACACACACACACGTAGGAAACTGACGTAAATTTCAAAGTCTCAAACAATGGGATCCAAAGAGCAAAACTTAAATTTCTTTTTTTAAAGACTGCTAGCTCGTGCGTCATGGCTCCTGGCACCTTCCATGCTGGATGTCACTGACCAGGGAACAAAATACTTACAGGGATGAAGATCAGAAGACTGGCTGGAAAAGTGTCGTTTTGTTTTTAAATTGAAACATGAGACTAGAGGTAGTCTAGTCTTATCATGGTAATAAGGGTGGAAGTAGTCTAATCTCATGGTAATGAATATAATTGTAGAAACACTTCTAATCCCATGTCGAAAATGTACCGGCAAGTTTGAAGTATCAGCAAATGAAATTCAGATAGACTACTATTTATTTATCAAAAAGTCATGTTTATGTGATTACACTTAAAATATATCATAAAGACACGCACACTGACGCACAAACATTACCTTAAAATATGCTTGGAAATAGTCTACTTTATGAGATTTTAATATGCCTGAATACAAACAAATGAAAGATGTAAATATGTATGCAATAGATGTATAATGACTAAATGCAACACACGTATATCATCTACTTCAATTCAAACTGTAAGATAGATCTATCCACAACATAATAGATTACGTAAACACACTGCGCGTATATATGAATGATGACATTCCATCAGAACCTTTAGTTCAATATAGTAAGCCACGCGAGTACCTCTTGTTTAGTATGACATATAAACACAGTAAGCCACGCGAGTACCTCATGTGTAGTATGACATATAAACACAGTAAGCCACGCGAGTACCTCTTGTTTAGTATGACACGTATAGGTACAATAAGTCACACTAGTACCTCTTGTTTAGCATGACACGTATAGGTACAATAAGCCACACTAGTACCTCTTGTTTAGCATGACACGTATAGATACAAAAAACCACACTAGTACCTCTTGTTTAGTATGACACGTATCAATACAAAAAGCCACACTAGTATCTCTTGTTCAGTGTGACATGTATATAATTAAAATTTACAATTATGCGTTATCATTACTAACTGTAAATTAATGGACTGAGCCTCACTGTATTAAAATTGGAATTTTTATGTTTCAATAGTATCTTCACGTAAAATTAATTGCTTGCAAAGTAAGAAAATTTTGAGCATGTAATATTAACCATTTTAACACGTGAATGTTATGTGTTTGTCATAGTAAAATACGAAATAATACCACAGTGATTTGGTGACTTAGATATTCTGTTTAATGTTGTAAATGAAAAAGAAAGCAATACGTATTTATACATTAATAGCTGAATGAGGTTTTGAGTAAGATTGATATATACAACAGTATTTTTGTAGATTATTCTGATTATAATTAATCGTAGAAAGCTATATATAATTATACTTTGGCATCTTTTTCTGATCACAACTGATCGAATGCTTGGACAGATTATTTCAGCATTAGCCGTAGAGCGACATATAAAGCACACATAACAATAGAAGGGTGTGTTTACTTTTGGATGACTTTTATTAGCCGTTGAAAGTGACAACAATACTACTTTGGTGGATGGCTCTGAATGAAATTAACCGCAGAATATCGAACACATATGTGACGAGATTTCTGTTGCAAATTTAACGTAGATTACGATATATAATTACGTTTGTAGATAAATCAACCCAGCAAACTTATTCCGTTACGTCATCTTTCATCTGATCCTCGTCCTCGTCATGTTTTCAGTGACTATCTTATCTAGATCGTTCGTTGTTAGTTAATTAATTTCGAACTGCTGTTATTTCTGTAAGTTCGAACAAATGTCGCTTACTTAATTGTCTAGTTAATTCAATTTTACGGATTCAAAAAATTAATTTAATTAATGAAAATTTGAAGGAGAAATTACTCTATATTTGAGATAGATTAGGCTACACACATCCCCTTCACTACCGCCCCGAATAAAAAGAAAAAAAAAGAATGAATTTTGAACATGATATTTATTTATAACTTGGGCTAAGTATAGACTTAGTACAAACGAACCCCCCCCCCCTCTCCAGAATATCAATAATGCAAAGAATCGAATTCAGAAATTTTGAGTAAGATAGAAAAAGGAGAAAGTTGGATGAACTACAAGTCCGGAGCCAAGCATGGTGGCCGTCAGTTTGCACATGAAGATCGATACATTTTATTGACACATTATGACAAATGACACCTATCTTGTATGGGGAGGGGGGTTGTCCATGGTTCTTAGCAAGATCTGTTTATTATTGTTATTAGTAACGGCAAAGACCGACGCCAAGCACGTCTGTCACCAGTTTGCACATGAGAGATAGAGGAACGTCGAAAGTTTGGTACATTTTATCCACACGCCTTGGCAGTGCCACGAACTTTTAACAGTTCAAGAGCGAAATTTATTTTATTATTATTATTGCATATCGCTGAGTTAGTCGTTGCCGAACTGAAATCAATAAAACGTTGAGTGATAAGAGTTCATTGGTACTTAAAAAATAAAAAAACGTGACTAAAACTGTTAACGTTGACTCGTTACATCAATCAGACATACTTTATCTGAAGTGCATTTGACAGTTGCTGAACGATATTTCACTTACCAGAGAGCAGCAGAGAAACAAAATCAAAGCTGAAGAGAAGATCATCCTTGGCTCTCGATGTACAATTTGGCTATTTCTGCCAGTGTTCGGCTCGAGTTGGATCGACTATAATGAACTGATGCAGTAAAAACTAGGCAGATAACTTTCAGAAAGAAGTTCTCTAGCGCAGCCAGTAATTAGGATTACCTCCCTTACACTGGCGCCAGTTGCGGAACTTTCTGTTGGTTACACGCTGAGGCGAATGTAAAAACAACTTTCGCGTGTGATGTAATGGCGCGTTGTCTCTGCGTTGTTTGTTTTGACATTTGAATTCACTGGAGTGTATGTACAAAAGCTTTCAACAGTGTTACAAAAGTAGCCGAACTGATGCTACATACAGTAAAGTTTTAAGATTTAAAGTTTTGAACTTTAACCACGTTTGGCAGGCTAGTTTTAAAAAATCTACCTCTGCACACCTCGTCGTAAATCAAACAAAGTGAACTTAATCAAACTGCCTATATAGCACTGACGTTTGAGTGTTTGTTTGCAGTGTTTAACTAAATAACATATTTTACCCCAATTTTTGATCGATCTACCATATTTAACCCATTATCAGGTCAGGAACAAAACAGCCCCAAGCTCGAAACAAAATAAAACAGAAACAGCCAAAACCCTTATCCAGCCATGGTTTTCTGCTCCGTGTAGAACCCAACGTAGGGAGGGATCCAATTCGAAAGCTCACCCAAAGAGACGATTGCAGAAAATGAGTAAACGATAAAATTCGCTATCACCTTTTTTGTCACCATTGAAATCACACCTGTGTCCTCTAGACACGCCTTCGATCTGGCCAATTACTTAGAGCTAATACGATTATGACCTTCTAACAACTTCTACCACGCGCGATCCCTTTAACAACGCTTCCCATTGTATACCAAAACACACACACACACGCGCCGCAAATTAATCTCTAGCTACGCTTATTGGACATTGATCACACAACTTTAAACAACAAGACCCGCTCACCTATCTGACGCAAACATCAAACACAATCAGTAAATCTACCACCATGATGACTCTTTCTTCAGGACCTCACTTCTAAACCAACATGATGCAATGTGACGTCAAGCGAATTACATATAGTTTCAATTTAAATTGCAACATGAAAATTGACATAAAATATATGGGAAAATTCCCCATCATACAACACCCTGCTCCCTTGGCGCCGTTTCTGGTTCGCGTATAAAGTGATCTAGAAGCATTCGCTACTTTTGCTCAACAGAACAATACTTTGTGAATACCCTGTTCGCATCATGGAGAAGTTAGAATGTAGGCAAAGTATTTCTTGGATCTCAGCAAGATGAAAAAAATATTTTGGTTTTAATGTTTCGAAATATACACAAGCTGAGAAGTGGAACTGGTAGGTGTGGCTGTCTTAGTCGACATGTACACTTAGAAGCAGTCTGATCAACAGCTGTTCGTGAATTTTCGACTATTTAAAAGGGTGAGCTTTTCTTGAAAAGAAAGATGGCCGTTCAAACTGTCGAGTGCTAATGAAAATTAAAACAAAGGTCGTCTTACAGGCCGCAATCCCTGTTCACCTAAATGGATTTTAAAGGATTAAGACAATTAGAAAAATAAAGAAATGCAAAATATTGCTGTCCGCATTCTCTATGTGTAACACTTCAACTGTTTCTGACGTCAGAAGTATCTGGGGTTAGGGATTTGGTTATATTGCGATTATCTCTGAAGCGTTCCAAATAGTACAGGTTTGAGCGATGAGTACGAATTAAGGAACCTTTTCAACTTTCATTCTACTTTTCCTCAGAATTTCAACCGTTGTATTGCACAGGGTTGGGGTATCTATGGTCTTCTATGTTTGCCCCTAAAGGAGGTTAATATGGGTCAAAGTTAAATATCGTTACCTTAACACTACATCTAAAGGAAATTAACAGAGGTCGTAGAAAGTTTCGCTTTTTGATAGCATTTCTATTAAGATGGAAATGTGTGTTGTAAAGATGAACGTTTTGATAGCACTTCTATTAAGAGGGAAATATGTGTTGTAAAGATGAATGTTTTGATAGCACTTCTATTAAGATGGAAATATATGTTGTAAAGATGAACGTTTTGATAGCACTTCTATTAAGAGGGAAATGTGTGTTGTAAAGATGAACGATTTCTAAAAGGAACAACTACAACCACAGCATAGACTATACATCTTGTAAAGTTAATCGCGAATCACGAACAGGTACCTTTAAATTTATATCAGACATAAATAACGAAACTAGAAGAATAAATCAATATATTACAAAATAACAATTGGAAATTTAACTAATTTTTATTTGCAATACCACAGATTTGGTTTGTAAATCAATTTGAGATGCATGCAAAAAAGAACTCTAATTAGTAATTAAAAACCGTATAAAAACGAAATAACAGCGAAACATTTATTACACAGTTCATTTAATTCCAAAAGCAAGGGACAACTGTTATCTTAAACAACTGAAAACACTAGGTCAGATGTCTATGCTTTTGACAAGGAATGAATATATTGAGAATATCTATTATACAGTTAATAAACAAACAATGTATACGTACCATCATACGACATAGACTTTATGAAAAGGGAAACAACCGTGACGTGTACTTATATGTAGAAGCTTGAATACAATTGTTACATCATTTTTTTTTTTTAAACAACACAATAAAATTTGAGGTTTATTGCTTCAATGATAACAATTCTGATGCTACACAGTTAATAATATATTTCAGCAATTGAACTAATACAACGCCATACAATACTGCATGAGAGTAACATGCTACACCGATAATAATACAACGCCACCTTGTTATAATTACTTGTGAACTAAATATAACACAACACTACACTAAGAATAAAGGTCAACGCCACCTTGTTATAATTACTTCTGAACTAAAAATAACATAACACTACACTAAGAATAAAGGTCAACGCGGGAAGTCTGTGCGTGTCCAAACAACACAGGTATGGACAAGTTCGTGTAGACGATTTCTAGTGCGAAATCAGCGAATGTATGAAACGGACATGAAAGTCCCACGAAAAAGAAAAACTGAAATTCTGGCTTTCACAAAGTACACCAACGCCAGTGATGCATTTCTTCTTATGCCACTTTACAACATCCCCCCACCACCTCAACTCAATTACCCTTAATTTGCCCCTTATTAACTCTCTTTTACTCTCACTTACCTCCCCACTGCCAGTTTTTCACGGCTCACTAGATTTAGAGATCTACCCACCTAATTTTACAAACGAATAGTTTTGTATAATTTAATGAAAAAAAGTTTTAAATGTTCTAGCTTTTGAAGAGAAGACCGCTTGTTTCATGGCTACGTCAGTTCTGAGGACTGGTGCCGGACTTTGATAACTGGCGAATTATGCAGTCTAGAGGTGTTCTTTTAAGTGGAGAGAATCAACAGAATAACATAATCACGTTTGTTATTTAATGAAATTAGGTACAGCTTGCGATGATCTTGTTACCAGCAGACCCACTTGTATTTAACATAGAATGTTTGTCAAGGTGCCAGATATGTGTGATGTTTTCTACGTCTGATTTGTTGTTAACTGTTATTAGCGCCCCCCCCCCCCCATACAAACACCCATCCCATCTCATCAGACATGCTTGTTGATTGACGATAAAGCTTTTGTTGTGGTTTCACATATAAGATGTAACTCTTTTCTCTTCACTGCCACTCCACCCCTACCCACCAATATCATTAAGAAAAAGAATCTCCTTTGGTGCAAGAGATAATTATGATTAACTAGAGTATGTGCGTATATGTGTGAGTATGTACGTGCGTACGTGTAAGTGTACACTAAGAGTACCCTTTCAGCTTCGAAAGGGAAAGACCTGTTACCTTAATTCTGTTCAGTGCTGACAGAATAATATCTCTTGTCTTCCAATAGTGTCCAGTGCTGACAGAATAATATCTCTTGTCTTCCAATAGTGTCCAGTGCTGACACAATAATATCTCTTGTCTTCCAATAGTGTCCAGTGCTGACAGAATAATATCTCTTGTCTTCCAATAGTCGTAGGAACGAGAGGAGCAGCGAAAGCAGCGTGAAAAAAATATTAAAAGAAATTGTCTGATATCACTGATTTCCTGCGGAGATGATGACAGGACGTTATCGAGGTCCATTACCTTGAGAATCAACTGGGCACGAGGACATAATTAAAGATCAGTTAAACTAAACGGCCAATTATGAGCGCTGGTTGGCCAAGAGCAATCAGACTAGAGAGTTAAGAGTTGGGAGCTGGTTGGCAAAGATTAACCAAAATAGAGAATCAAAGGCTTCTAGCTGGTTGGCAAAGATCAACCAGAATTAACAATCCGAAAGTAAAGTGGTTTATATATATATATATATATATATACATACACATTAAAGACAAGGGACTCATTGGGCAGAGTATGTATGCGTAGACACACTAATCTAAGAACTAAGTAGCAGAAAAATGGTAGAAGAGAATCCCTTGGCAACTAGCCGGTATTAAAAGACTGGGCTGGCCAGGTAGCCCTGGTTGTGGTTCCTTATAGATTTTTGCTGAGCACGTTCCTTTTCAAGCTGTTTCTGTTGTTGTTTCTTTTCGTAAATTAATTTTTCCTTAGCACGTTCCTTTTCAATCTGTTCCTGTTGTTGTTTCCGTTCTTCATAGAATTCTTTACCATGGGCCAATATACAGGTTTCTTTGTCTAACACCATGTCGTCAAGCAGGCAATCACCGTTCTTGTTCATTACGTCAAAGCAGAACGCCGGGTACTTGCCATCTGCAAATACAAGACTTTCTAACTTGACTTTTGCGATTCTGGTATGAACAACGTCATTTTGTTTTAAAAATGCCAATAGACTATTGCTAACGACAGGCTTATCAAAGGAAAATTTGATGAGGTGATGATAAAGGCGTCAAAAGAATGCCAACAACTAATATGTAATTAACTACAATCTTCGGAACCCAACTTTATTAACAACATTTCCATTGTATTGGAAACACACAGAAAACATAAAATAGCTATAAGAGGCACAAACAAGGAAAACACAATAATTATTAAGAGGCACAAACAAGGAAAACACAATAATTAAGAGGCACAGGGAAGCAATAATTATTAAGAGGCACAAACAAGGAAACACAATAATAATTAAGAGGCACAAACAAGGAAACACAATAATAATTAAGAGGCACAAACAAGGAAACACAATAATAATTAAGAGGCACAAGGAAAGAACAAATATTATTAAGAGGAACAAACAAGGAAAAAACAATAATTATTAAGTGGCATAAACAAGGAAAATAGAATAATTATTAAAAGTCAGAAACAAGGAAAATACAATAATTATTAAGAGGAACCCGGAAAACAATAATTATTAAGATGCAAAAACAAGGAAAATACAGTAATTATTAAGAGGCAAAAAACAAAGAAAATACAGTAATTATTAAGAGGCACAAAAATAAACGCTAATTAATTATATATTTGTATATATATGTGTAAGAGTGGACACATTTTTATACACGTGTGCGTGTGTTTGTACGCGTGTGGATGTGTGTGCGCGTGTACACATATGCAAGATGTATTTCTTCGTGTAGAAGATAATAGTGAAAGAGGATGAGAACGGGAGGAAGAAATGATTTAACAGAAATTTTCCCATCCCACCCCCATTCTTTCCCTTTTTATGAAGAGCTTAGTTACCTGCGCCTGGAGGAAATGGACAGCGATCTCCCATTTTATCAGCTGCGAACAAAAGAGCAAATGTTATCATTAATCAAGTTTATCCGGTACAAGTCATACATATAAACACGCCAACAATATCTTCTCTGTAATATCAAGAAAAAGTACAGAATTTTTAATTTCTTCAAACCTCTTGGTGAAAAAGAATTTCTACTCTTGCTGATGGGAACAAGTTATAATACTACTGATAGGAACAAGTTATAATACTACTGATAGGAACAAGTTATAATACTACTGATAGGAACAAGTTATAATACTACTGATAGGAACAAGTTATAATACTACTGATAGGAACAAGTTATAATACTACTGATAGGAACAAGGTATAATACTACTGATAGGAACAAGGTCTAATACTACTGATAGGAACAAGGTCTAATACTACTGATAACTTCGCAGTGTATCTTCTCTCGTAAATGAAAGATACATTAATTGCACACACTGTCTGTCTCTCTCTCTTAAGAGAATAAAATGCAAAACTCGTGAATAATCCGACATGAAAAATTAAATAACTGGATTAATAATAATGCGCCTGATGAGCCCAATGAACCGACGCGAGAATCTATAAATAAACTCCGTCGTAATGACAAAGTCAAACAAATGACGTCAAACAAGGCCCCAGTGTCGCACAGCAGACGTCAGAGTTTCAATAAGCAGCAGGAAAAGTCAGAGCAGGCAACGAAAGGCAGGTAGTCTAAGGGTGGGTAAGTAGGGGTTGGGGGAGACGAAGACTACAATAAATGAGGAAAATGTAGGATAAAGCAAAAAACATACAATAAGGCAGTGAATGATCACGCACTCCTTAAATGACGGTCGAGAAATTTGAAGGCCCTCAGAAAGTTTTGGTAAAGCAGGTCCTGACTTCCGTGTGCAGTAACACAGGGTCCCTGGAATGGAAAGAATCACGCACTTGATCGTTTTTTCAGTTTGCCAAGAAATTTTTTTTTTTTGCGACAGTTTTAGTTTCCTCCACTTGTAATACATGTCATAAAAGTGTGACAGTACACCAAGTGCATTACGGTGAAACTTGAAAAAATATCCATATGGTCATAGTTAGTATTATGTCAATCGATCCAAGATCTTCCTTTTCTTCTCTTTCTCTACACATATCAATACACGGCACATATCAATATACGGCACATATCAATACACGGCACGTATCAATACACGGCACATATCAATGACACTACTTCACACATGAAACATTTAAAACACAATTACAGACAAAACATACCAATACATGCACGGCACATATCAATGACACTCATTCACACATGTGATTCATAACATATACTCAGATCACGACATATGCACAAGCACGTCCACACACACTGTCCGTTACAAACACAGGATGCACACGCATACACAACCTCACTTTAGGTGGGTATCTTATGTATGACACATACAACAACACATTCACACACGACTCTATAACATGATTAAGAGACACACTCGCATAAACACGGTTAAATATTTCCACAGTTTATAAAATATGTAGCAACTAATTTGTTAAAGATATGTAAAGTTTGTGGCTCTGAATATCGAGAACTAATTTAACTTGGACTTCTTCGCTAAGGCTTCAATCTTTTTCACGTGACTTACTCGGAACTTATTCCCCCCACCCCCACACGGAAGAAAAACTGACGTAAATTTCTAAGTCCCGAACAATCGGATCCAGTGAGAGAACTTTAAAAAAAAAATATTTTTAAGACTGCTATTACGTCATGGCTCCTGGCACCTTCCATGCTGGATGTCACTGACCAGGGTACCAAATACTTACAGGGATGAAGATCAGAAGACTGGTCGTTTTGTTTTTAAATAAAAAAAAAAAATTCCTCGACATCTTCTCCCCCCCCCCCCCCCATGAGCCGCAGTAGACTTTTCATCTTCTCTGAAGTTCTCGGTCCTTGGTGACTCCTGTGACGTCTTCCTCTCTTCGCTAGAATCCGGGGGACGGAGATGCAGTGTGCTGGTGGTGACTTGTAGTGGCTGTTGTTGGAGTTGTGCTAATCAACTAATGTCTTTTAAAAATATATTTTAATGAGTGATGCTGGGTTTAAAAAAATACTATTGATGGAGAAGATTGTATATTATAATGATGATGGAGAAATATTCTTTTTAAATAAAACTAGTGATGGAGAAGTTACTTCTCCCTCCATTTATTTAAACCTTGCCTCAGGTTGTTTAAGCAGGTGATGATAGGTGTTTGTATCTGTTAAGAATGTGATAGGCAGGTGATGTGTGTTTGTGTCTGTTAAGAATGTGATAAGCAGGTGATGTGTGTTTGTGTCTGTTGAGAATGTGATAAGCAGGTGATGGTGTTTGTGTCTATTAAGAATGTGATAAGCAGGTGATGTGTGTTTGTGTCTGTTAAGAATGTGATAAGCAGGTGATGGGTGTTTGTGTTTGTTAAGAATGTGATAGGCAGGTGATGGGTGTTTGTGTTTGTGGGTGAATGTGATGAGTTCTGAGTAGAAGATTTTTTTCCATGTGAAGTCCTGAATGTATAGATCTGTTTCCATGGTAATAAGTGGCAGAGGTTTTATTAATCCCATGGTAATGGCAGGTAGAGGGAGTCTAATCTCACGGTAATAAGTGTAGAAGTAGTCCAATCTCCAGTAATAAGTGTAGAAGTAGTCTAATCTCATGGTAATAAGTGTAGAAGTAGTCTAATCTCATGATAATAAGTGTAGAAGTAGTCTAATCTCATGTTAATAATTGTAGAGGTACTTCTAATCCCATGTCGAAAAAGTACCGGCATGTTTGAGATAGCAAATGAGATCAAGATAGACAGACTACTATTTATTTATCAAAAGGTCATGTATAAGTGATTAAAACACTTAAAAATATATCATAAAACACGCACACTGACGCACAAACATTACCTTAAAATATGCTTGGAAATAGTCTACTTTATGAGATTTTAATATGCCTGAATACAAACAAATGAAAGATGTAAATATGTATGCAATAGTTGTATACTGACTAATGCAATACACGTATATCATCTACTTCAATTCAACTGTAAGATAGATCTATCCACAACATAATAGATTACATAAACACAATGCGCGTATATATGAATGATGACATTCCATCAGAACCTTTAGTTCAATACAGTAAGCCATGAGAGTACCTCTTGTTTAGTATGACACGTATAGGTACAATAAGCCACGCGAGTACCTCTTGTTTAGTATGACACCTTTAGGTACAATAAACCACACTAGTACCTCTTGTTCAGTATGAGACGTATATAATTAAAATTTACAATTATGCGTTATCATTACTAACTGTAAATTAATGGACTGTGCCTCACTGTATTAAATTTGGAACTTTTATGTTTCAATAGTGTCTTCACGTAAAATTAATTGCTTACAAAGTAAAAAAAATTGAGCATGTAATGTTATCCATTTTAACATGTGAATGTTATGTGTTTGTCATAGTAAAATACGAAATAATACCACAGTGATTTGGTGACTTAGATATTCTGTTTAATGTTGTAAATGAAAAAGAAAGCAATACGTAGTTATACCTTAATAGATGAATGAGGTTTTGAGCAAGATTTATATATACAAAGGTATTTTTGTAGATTATTTTGATTATAATTAATCGTAGAAATAGCGATATATAATTATACTTTGGCAGCTTTTTCTGATCACAACTGATCGAATGCTTGGACAGATTATTTCAGCATTAGCCGTAGAGCGACATATAAAGCACACATAACAATAGAAGGGTGTGTTTACTTTTGGATGACTTTTATTAGTGACAACAATACTACTTTGGTGGATGGCTCTGAATGAAATTAAGCGCAGAATACCGAACACATATGTGACGAGATTTCTGTTGCAAATTTAACGTAGATTACGATATATAATTACGTTTGTAGATAAATCAACCAGCAAACTTATTTCGTTACGTCACCTTACATCTGATCCTCGTCCTCGTCATGTTTTCAGTGACTATCTTATCTAGATCGTTCGTTGTTAGTTAATTAATTTCGAACTGCTGTTATTTTTGTAAGTTCGAACAAATGTCGCTTACTTAATTGTCTGGTTAATTCAATTTTACGGATTCAAAAAATTAATTTAATTAAAGAAAATTTGAAGGAGAAATTACTCTATATTTGGGATAGATTAGGCTACAACCGCCCCTCCACCCCCCTCAACCCTCCAAAAAGAAAGGCAAAAAAAAAAAAAAAGAATGAATTTTGAACATGATATTATTTTTAAACTAAAAGGCTTGGGCTAAGTATAGACTTTGTTATTATTGTTATTATTAACTGTAAAGGCCGACGCCAAGTATATCTGTCACCAGTTTGCACATGAGAGATAAAGGAATGTCGAATGTTTGGTACATTTTATCCAGACGCCATGGCAATGCCACGATCTTTTAACAGTTCAGGAGGGAAATTTATTTTATTATTATTATTGCATATCACTGAGTTAGTCGTTGCCGAACTGAAATGAATGAAATGTTGAGTGAAAAGAGTTCATTGGTACTTTAAAAAAAAAAGAAAAAGAAACGTGACTAAAACTGTTAACGTTGACTCGTTGCATCAATCAGACATTAGCTAAGTGAATTTGACAGTTGCTGAACGATATTTCACTTACCAGAGAGCAGCAGAGAAACAAAAACAAAGCTGAAGAGAAGATCATCTTTGGCTCTCGATGTACAATTTGGCTATTTCTGCCAGTGTTCGGCTCGAGTTGGATAGACTTTAATGGACTGATGAAGTAAAATCTAGGCAGATAACTTTCAGAAAGAAGTTCTCTAGCGCAGCCAGTAATTAGGATTATCTCCCTTACACTGGCACAAGTACAATTCGCGTGTATATTGTATGGGCGCGTTGTGTATCTGCGTTGTTTGTTTTGACATTTGAATTCACTGAAGTATATGTACGAAAGCTTTCAAAAGTTTACAAGTATAGCCAAACAGATAAACATACAGTAAATCAAGAAAGATTTAAACTCTAACCACTTTGGGCAGGTTAGTTTTTAAAAATCTATCTCTGCACATCTCGGCGTAAGTCAAACAAAGTGAACTTAAACATAACTTCCTATATACCACTGACGTTTGAGTGTTTGTTTGCAGTATTTAACCAAATAACATATTTTACCCCAGTATTCGATCTATCTACCATATTTTACCCCAGTATTTGATCGATCTACCATATTTTACCCCAATATTCGATCTATCTACCATATTTTACCCCAGTATTTGATCGATCTACCATATTTTACCCCAGTATTCGATCGATCTATCATATTGTACCCCAGTATTCTATCGATCTCCCATATTTTATCGAATAATTCGATCGATCTACCACGTTATTTTACCTCAGACCATGCAGTATGTGTTTCGCTTCCACAGTCCATAAAATATTTCTTAAAGTTAAAACCTTACCAAACTGGAAGGAAAATAAGCCCTAATGAATAATAGTCAGCGAATGGCAACTGTTCCAGACTCGTCAGACAATCTTTGCAATGGAGTCCGAGTGGGTTCATTAATGGACCAATGATTTTCATTATTGAAACAGTCTTGATCGTTGTCCTGTTTTAGTCAGCCATTTTTAAATTCAATAAAAACATAAGCACGCCTAAACTAAACAATAACGTATATAAATCGCCATCTGGCTGCGTGTCAACAGTCGCAAGTTGTTGACATCTAGCTCTACAATTGTGTCCAACTCACTAAGCAGTGGCACTGTTCCAAGCAGAGAGAAATGAGTCAGAGGCCAGCAGGTCTATTAAAAAAAAAAAGAAAATGATGCAATGTTAAGAAACCAATGACTGGCATTATTTTTGTGCGCAGGGGACAATACACATAAAAATCTCACACCAACACCAGTTCCTCGAAAACCCTTAACCTTAAATTGTCACTTAGTTTTCAAGTCACTCACTTTGTCAGGACGTTTCATTTGTGCCATTTATATCTCCTTACCGGCCATAGTATTGTTGCTGTTACAAACTCCGATAAGACAACCAAACCAAACCAAGCCAACACAAACACAAACACACACACACACACGCACGCACACACACACACACACACACGCGCGCGCGCACACACACACACACACACACACACACACACACACACGAGCAGGCACGCTCGAATGTACACAAAATTCACTCGAAAAGAACACTCTACCCCATTCCCCCCCAAAAAAATTAAATAAATAAATTAAAAAAAAAATAAATTGCAAAAAGGAAATTTAACCCCTTAATTTAAAAGAAGTAAAGTGTAATAAACAATAACAAACACATCGAACACCCTTTCCCCAACCACCACCTGAAAAGAAACAAGCCACCAACTATGAGAATCTACATCGATCACTTCGCTAAAATAATTTTTAAAAAAGGTCAGAATTAACATATTTCCTGAAATTACAGAGAGTAATGTTACACATTAGCCCTAAACTTGCCAACGAGCAGATAAAAGCACTTCCGGTTTTGTTCATTGGAGCAAGTTCCATCAGCGACTTTATATGATCTGGATTTCAGTTTCAATCGTTAGTCTCTAGTCTGCCATCCAGAGAAGAAAAAAAATAACTTTGGCCTGCACACGACGTCCTAACGATGAAGTTTCCGACAATTTTGCTTGCGTACTTTGTAATGGTACGTAAGACTCTAATGCTTACTTTGTAATGATACGTAAGACTCTAATGCTTACTTTGTAATGATACGTACGACGCTAATGCGTACTTTGTAATGATACGTAAGACTCTAATGCTTACTTTGTAATGATACGTAAGACTCTAATGCGTACTTTGTAATGATACGTAAGACTCTAATGCTTACTTTGTAATGATACGTAAGACTCTAATGCGTACTTTGTAATGATACGTAAGACTCTAATACTTACTTTATAATGGTACGTACGACTCTAATGCTTACTCTGTAATGGTACGATCGAGTCTAACTCTTACTTTGTAATGTGATGTTGGAATCTAATGCTTTCTTTGTAATGGTATATATATGTTGTATGATGGGGGAATGTTCCTATATATATATATATATATATTATATAAATTTTCATTTTTGTTGAATTTAAATTGAACGTTAGAACGAGTGCTTATTGCGCCCTGTTGATTTAGAAGAGAGGTCCTGAACAAATGAGTGTGAAGGATGGGGGAGATTTATTGACCGGTGTTGGACGTCTGTGGAGCCTATGGTCAGTGTGTGCCGGCGGGTGCGATTAAAGTTGTTAACGTAATCGTATTAGCGCTAGAGAACTGGACAGGTCAGAAGCGAGTCTAATAGACGCAAGGAAATAAAAGCCACAGTGAAAATATATTTAGTTCTGTTTGTATTAATTTTATTTGTAAGTCCATATATATGTTCATTATTGACTGAATAATAGTAAATGGAAGTAAGCGGCGGCTCAATTGGATCGCGGTTCGATTCTCCCTCGGGATTAAATGTGGGAGTGAGTGAGTGTGTGCGTGTGTGTGTGTATGTGTGTGTGTGTGTGTGTGTGTGTGTGTGTGTGTGTGTGCGTGATTTGTATGTCGTATACATATTATAATCCATATTATAATTCACACTTTTAATAAAATGATTTATTCATACTTAGTTATGTTGTTATGATTGTAGTCCATAAACACGTATATTATCGAATGAATAACAGTAAATGGCAGTTAGCGATTGCGCAGATTAACTTATCGCCCAAGAGGATCGTGATGTTATTCGCGCTCGGAGTAAAATATGTTTTATTTTGTTTGTGTATGTATGTTGTGTGTGTGTGCGTGCGTGTGTGTGTGCGTGTATGTGTGATTGTAAATTAAAAGAATGTGCCTCTTATCTCTCCGACACAACTTACAAAGTAAATAAGATTTAAGCTATAGTTATTTGTGTCGCAATACTATGTGTAATTCAAAGGAACGCCAAAAACTACGCTAAAATTAATTTTGAATCAAAGAAATTAATTTTGAATCAAAGGAAAGCAAGGCGTATTGCACTGTGGTACTAGTTTAGTGATACCACTATTCAGAAAAAGCATCAATTATGTCACTTACAATAATTACAATAGCCGTTGCAGAACAACAGCGTTGAATCATTGATCTATTTTTTTAAAAAGAAATTTCAGTCTGTCGTGCGTTGTTCTATAACTCCCAGCTTCCAACTCCTATGAGCAGTTGAGGTGTTTGAGTATCTTTTAGGAGACAATGACTTGATAAATAGAGACATGAAATGGTGTAGTTCATTTGAACTGTTGGAGCACGACCGTACTACTGTGGAACATCAATTCTATATATGTATTTTTTGTAAAAGAAACAGAAACATTTTAGCAGTGGATATTATTGACAGTAATAAGAGCGGTTCAAATCTGTGCTTCGATGGATTTATGTATACCAAGCATGCAGCTCGCAAAACCAAGCTGTGGTTGAAATATGTACACAGATCAAGTTGTCATTGTTGGGGTAGTTTGACGACAAACCTTGAGAAAGAAAATCCCAGAGTAGGCCAATCTCGGAATCATTCTTCCACTGAGATTCCAGTTCATCTTGCCAAAGTGCGCCATGCAATAAAAGACCATGCTGCAAGTACTCAAAAGTTTCTCTACGATAACGGGCCACATATTAGCAACAGAATTTTAATTTTTGACTCCAGTCAAAGCGTAAAATTGTTTGCCGATTCATAAAATGTGTTCATGGATGGCAACTTTGCCATGGCTCTGAATATGTTCAAACAACTTTACGTCATTCGTATACCTTTTACCTTATACATCTTCAGCTACACTATTAACATGCAACCGTTGTGACTTACTTTGAAGACGGTGTGTTACGAGCAAATCTAGCTGTTCGGATGCGACACCATCAGAAAAGGTTGTTTTTCTCATGTTATGCAATCCACTTGACGTGAAGTCCAAGAGTTGGGTTTAACACAACATTGTAGTGATAATACTGACTTTCGCTTGTTTTGTGGTATGATTGACGCACTAGCCATTTTGCCACTTGATGAAGTTGATGAAGGTTTGAGATATCTTAAAACTGTCATTCCAAATGATGTACCTGAATCCGATGAGTTACTAAAGTACTTAAGTGGCCCCTTTCGAAGCATTCAGCAGTTTGATGCAAATGATCATATGATAATGACTTTGAGAAAAAGCCAACTTCCACCTATGTTTTCCCCTAGCCTCTGGAATGTGCACCTTGCCACTTTAAACAACAACATGGGCGAAGGATGGAATAATAAGTTCTACAATCACGTTGGGCAATATCAGTCTGGCGTGTAATTCAATGGTTTCAGCGTTAAGAAGCTACAGTCAAAACCATTATTTTGCTAAATGTTTTCGGCTGACGACCACAGAAGAAGGTATGTCGGTGCTACGTCCAAATACAACGTCTTCGAAATTTGTGTGTAGCCCAACAAGAAATTCGGAATATAGCGCCATACTTTCTTCGTGGAGTCGTTTGGAACATTCACCTTAATCATGAATATTAAATCAGAAACAAAACACCAAGCACTATAATCATTCACAAATCATACTAGCAAATGCATACTGGTAAATGAATTTTTTTTTGAAATCTTAGAATCTTCTGGTGTTCAATAGCACATAATAATTATGCAGATATAGAAATCTCATAAATTAACCTGGTATGTTTTGTTGAATGTTGTTGAGTGCTTTTGATAATACTGTACTATTTTCTCTGCTTTATTGTATGTTTTAAACAAGTCAGTCATTGTCGGTTTCTTTGCTTTACTTATTTTAAAAGGAGTTTTATTGTTTAATAACTATGATTGATAACTGTAGAATAAAATATTCTTTAAAAAAATCAACTAACAGACATTACCAACAAATGTTATTTTGAGGTGACTGCTCGAAACATGGTTTCACTGATGACTTTTTATTTAGTTTCATTTCATATAAGGGCCACTGGTTTCTTTTCACTTCTGGAAATTATTTCCCGATCGGGATTAAAATCTTGAACTGTATTAGCTGTAATATTAATACCGTTCTATTGTTCTCCCTGTATTAGCTGTAATATTAATACCTTTCTATTGTTCTCCCTGTATTAGCTGTAATATTAATACCCTTCTATTGTTCTCACACTGGTTGGCGATTTTAAAGTTTAAGTATGGATTTAATTGATCAAAATGGTCGGTATATCTGAAAATTCTAAGATTTTGAAAGTCAATATGCTTGAGGATGAGTGTTGTTCGGCTCTGAATCTACAATAGATACTTTTTACACTTCTCGGTTTAATTTTTAGAAACAGTAAAATAATTTAATGTGGGTACCTTGGTGATATGTATGGGGTTAAAACTAGCTATTTATAGTTATTAAGACAGCACCTAAACAAGGTTATGTACAAACTATTATCCCTTCTCACTATCCTATTCTATTCTCTGATAAAATCTATCCTAGGATTTGTTTTGTGTTGGAGAAGAAGGTGGGTGGATGGAGGCTTGCTGTTTTGTCCATCAGTAAGAAGTTTTCCACCTACGGAAATACTGTGTGAATATTGGTAAATATTTGTATTTAATGTTGTGGAAGAGAGAAAACATTAACAGCGCTCGGATATCCGCCATGTGAGAGAGACGAGTGGTGTCTTCTGGAGAATTATTAATAACATAAATTAAGATTCTTATCACTTGTAATTACTAATGGACGATTAATTAATAATAAAATAATCATCTTAACCATTAACTAGGTGGCATTGGCGTCACATGTGTATACTTTGTAATCTGTATGGCTGCTTATCTGCTTATATATCTGCGATTAAGAGGAAATGTATACCAAGTACAATAGTATACATTAATAATATATAACTGCGGTTAAGATTAGTTACTTTGGGGCCTGTTGTGTACAGCTCATCACGCACAGTCTGTATATTAAGAAAACAATCAAGGTTGTACAAATTTATTAGTGTGATTGTGTGTATGGTGTGGGAGTATTAAAGTTCTCCAGTAAGTTTTTTAAACAAATTCGACGATGAATGAATGACGTGTTCTAACTGTTGCGCGTGTTTCCCTCCCTCCACACCAAAAGCACACTTAGTCTCTCCTTTACTGAAAGTTGATTTCACTCACATCACGGAAGTGTTGTTTAGCCAGCGTCTTTGTCTAAGGATTAAGTGGTACACAAGGCGTGAATACAACAGAATGAATCTCTGCATGAATACTTTCCAATTGAGAGTGGGGAGTCCACGCTATCTATCTATCTATCTATCTATCTATCTATCTATCTATCTATCTATCTATCTATCTATCTATCTATCTATCTATCTATCTATCTATCTATCTATCTATCTATCTATCTATCTATCTATCTATCTATCTATCTATCTATCTATCTATCTATCTATCTATCTATCTATCTATCTATCTATCTATCTATCTATCTATCTGTCTGTCTGTCTGTCTGTCTGTCTATCTATCTATCTATTTATCTATATTTCTGCTTATTTGTCTGTCGGTCTGCCCGTGCATCTGTCTTTCTGTTGATCGATGGAACTGTCTACTCTCACATCCAAATTCTATCCATCTATTTATCTTTCTAGTTACCAGTCTCCCTATCCATACAGTCATCTATCTGATTGTGTTTATATTATTCGTACTGATTGTCGCTTTGTTTGAATATAGGATCTCAGCGAGTCTAGCGAGTACGTTATATTATTCGTACTGGTTGTCGCTTTGTTTGAATATAGGATCTCAGCGAGTCTAGCGAGTACGTTATATGCAATTCGCTAGCGTTGCTTTCTATAGAAGCAGGAGGATTTTAAAAATAATAATATTGTAAAGCAGAATCAACAAATCAAAATAGTTAACCTATTAGAGTGCCTTTATTTTTTAAAAATTAAATCAATTACTTAATTAACATAATAAAAGTTTAAATAACGCTTGTTATTCCCTTTTAGAACACTTTAAGAGGTTTCTCTAAGCAATGATCACTTTTATTTGAATAAAAGATATCGCTTACTCTATTCTTTTTAGTCGTGTTTCACTGTATTCAGATTCTGTATTTCCATATTTATTTTTCTAAAAAAGAAATGGTGTAAATTAGTATTACGTTTGATATCTTTAAAATATTATTGGTCACTCCGTAAACCAAAGCAGAAGAAGACAATGTTGTTTCTTTTATAAATGGGCGCATAAAGTTAAAATATTATACTAAAATTATTGTAAGTTTATTCTCTTGCCACTTTTTATTAAATACAAAGACGAAATTCCAAACTCACTTTGGAAACAAGAAATGTTTGCCGATTTAATCTTCCTTAAAAATGAAAAAAGAACCCACTAGAACAGCAACAAACAAACGATTGGCGGGAAAAAAAGTCACAGGAAAAAAGTCACGGGAAAAAAAGTCACAGGAAAAAAGTCACATGTTTTGCTATGAAAAAAGTCAGAGGGAAAAAAGTCACAAGTTTTGCTAGGAAAAAAGTCACAGGAAAAAAGTCACGGGAAAAAGTCACAAGTTTTGCTAGGAAAAAAGTCACAAGAAAAAGTCACAGAAGATAAATCACAGAAAAATGTGTATGAATCTGACGTGTTATCACTAAACAAGTACGCATTTACCTATCTAAGCAATTATGAGTATCACATAAATAAATTAAATTAAAAAAATAATTTTGCCTTCTTTTCATATCACGAGAAAAATCACATAATAAATCAAATTAGTTTAAATGTTTAATACATGCAATAATTTTGGGAACTAAACTAAACATAAGACACCAAAGCAATCATATGGTTATAGCATTCAATGCAATATAAACACGTTTAGATAGTTGTATAGTAGGTGAGTTTTATTAATATTGCATGCCACCGTTCAACTTTATAGTTTATTAGTATTTACAGATATGCCGACCGTTTTGATCAATTAATACCATATTTAAATTTTATAATCGCCGACTAGTACAAGAACAATAGAACACTATTAATATTACAGTAATACAGTTCAAAGTTTTAATCTCGATCGGGAAATAATTTCATACCAAAGTCACAAGCTTATTGTTCACAATACAATTGTCAGTTCTTCACATGTTTCTCTTGCACGCTGAGAACTGACGAGCGCTGAGCCATCAGTACCATGGAAACACACATACACACACACATACACACACACATACTTATTTGTATCTTGATACACATAAGTACATAACATCAAAACATATGTACATCGTCCTACGTATATGCATAAGTACACACACGCTAACATACGTACAGTGGTCGATAGGTACAAATCCAAATTTGACAACGAAGACCAACTCTTGGTAATTGTGTCAACAGGCGATAAACATTATCATCACTCTTGTTACTGTGAACGTGCAAGCACCAAACCGCACTCACTGAGGTCGTGTTACTCGAGATCACTGTCCAAATAGGATAGGTCACAGGCTACCAGGGGAAGTAATATGTTTCTCACACAACACTCATCTAAGAGAGAGTATTTTTGAAAGAATAATTAAGCCGTTGCCACTTGACTAAGCCAAGTTTTAATGAGTGAAAGTACAATTTACATGTAATTATAATTTAAGCACTTTAAGAAACTGTTTTTTGTCGACTGACGGAAAGGAGATTCATAAAATAAAGAAACTTTGCATTTATGACCACGGCTGTTGTGGAGTAGAGTATGCTAGAATTACCGATAAGTTGTATCTAAAACTGATGTTCCATTGGGTGTGGATATTGTGGTAGAGGTTGCGCTTGAGTTGAAGGTTTGGGATAATTAGAACATTGATTGATTTTGTAAAGGATTTTATTGACCACTTTGTGCATGTATTTGGGCAGAGTTAAATATATTAAGGTTAGTTATCGTACAAAGATATTTTCCCTTAAATATCTACTTATAGTATGTTTGTGTAATGGCCAATAATATTTGTGTCTTGTCGCTTTCAAGAGATATTTTATCTTGTCGCTTTCAAGAGATATTTTGTCTTGTCGCTTTCAAGATATATTTTGTATTGTTGCTTTCAAGAGATATTTTGTCTTGTCGCTTTCAAGAGATATTTTGTCTTGTCGCTTTCAAGAGATATTTTGTCTTGTTCTTTCAAGAGATATTTTGTATTGTTGCTTTCAAGAGATATTTTGTCTTGTTGCACTTTTGACATGGTTTATAGCGATCAAGTGGAGAATAAAATATTTTGAGTTGTATTTTACTTTTGGTGGGAAACTATAGCAAATCTGGTGAGAGAAATTACTTTTTTTTTGTTTTTTTTAAGTTCCTTTTCATTTTAAAAGGTATCATACTCCTTTTGTATGGTTGATCACAGTAATGTCGTGCTTTCTAAGTATACAGATTCATTCGTTTACTAATTGTCGTAGTAGTATTGATATTTACGTTTGTTAGCTGTCATATTAATATTGACATTTACGTTTGCTAACTGTCATATTAGTCCTGACATTTACGTTTGCTAACTGTCATATTAGTAAATGACATTTACGTTTGCTAACTGTCATATTAGTAAATGACATTTACGTTTGCTAACTGTCATATTAGTACTGACATTAACGTTTGCTAACTGACATATTAGTAAATGACAATTACGTTTGCTAACTGTCATATTAGTACTGACATTAACGTTTGCTAACTGACATATAGTAAATGACATTTACGTTTGCTAACTGTCGTAGTAGTACTGATATTTACGTTTGCTATCTGCCATAATACTACTGACATTTTCTTTCTGTCGTAGTAGTTCTGACATTTTTTAAATACTAATTGTCTTATTTGTTAACTGTCGTAGTAGTACTGATATTTATGTTTTTAACTATCGTAATTCGCTTTTGCTAACTGCCGTATTTTCTGTACTAAATGTCAAATGTCCGTTAATCTAAATAGTGTTGACTTTTAAGTTTCTTTTAAGTCTAATAACTGTCATGCTTTCTGAGTAGGATTATATTTAAATCTAATAAATTATTTGTTGTATTTTTTCTATGTAGTAGTAATAATTAAGTTTATTTAAAGTCGTGCATGCTATGTAGGGCAACCTTTAATTTTGCTAAATATTATTTAATTGAAGCGTTAAGAGTGCACACTAATCACCTTTGAACATATACTCTCTAGACAAAATGGTTTTCAATCTCTGCGCACTTCGTTCGCTGCTCAATCTGCCAGCTATCCGTCCTTGGAAATGACGAAATAAATGACGAAATATACATTACCTACAACATTTACGTCATCAAAGACAAAACAAACTTGCAGAAACTTTTACTTTCGAGTCATTTTAAAGTCGCAATTAGCAAAATTGGATATTGACAAACAATCTAAATTTCACTGGTAATGGTCCTTTTATAATTAACAAGCAAGTTCAATGATTCGTCCTTTGAATCAAGTTTTCATATAACTTCGGGTGAAGGAAAAAACGCATAAATGTGCAATCAAGTGCCAACAGATGCAAACATTTGCGAACAAATCTGAAAAGAACTGTGCGATCAAGTGCCACAGGCAAGATTTAAATGCGACTCGGTCTTAAAACGGATTATGCAAAAATATTGGTTAATCTTAAAACGGATTATACAAAAATATTGGTTAATATTTTAGCAAGACAACTAAATAAGCAATATAAGAACGACTGGAAATTGTTTCAGTTACCAAAAAAATATTTACTTTACAAAATAATACGATTCTTTTCCAGATTTTTCATTTAGTTCATTGAATGTCAGTATTGTCCTGGAAAGAATTTTTTTTAAAATCCAGTAATTTAAGATTTTTTTCACTTATCCAATATAAAAAAGATAGAAAAGACGTTCTTATATATATAAATTAAATTTGTATAATGATCTTATTTTATTCTTTGTGGTTCACGTCTCAAGGAGAAGTGCGAGAAGGGAGATCACTGCACTATATTTCACCATTGCTACTTTTTCGATTTAGATCACTGCACTATATTTCAGCATTTCTACTTTTTCGAACAAGTAACTATCATATCTATACCATAATCCGGCCTTGCAAACAAATACGCACACAGGCACACACACACGCGCGCGCGCGGACACACACACACTCACACGCACAAGCACAAACAACAACAACACACACACACACACACACACACACACACACACACACACACACAGCAACTAAACACATAGATACTGCTCAGATTAAAAGAAGTGTCTCTTTTTCAATCAGATCATTGATTAAACGTATATCGATTTTGATTTTACAGTTTTTACAGCAGCAGAATGGCATACGAGTCATAAAATTAAAACGTAAGTAGGCAGCAATTAAAACAAATTCACTCTCAGTTCGTTTATCAGAAACTAAATCTTTCAGTAGCAAGATGACAGAAGAGACTAAAACTCCAGCAGCAACAACAAAATAAATATTAATAAAACTGACAGAGTTATTCTTGTTGAACAAAATAGCAGGTGAGAAACCAAACCCATACAACACAAAATACATTTACCAGCAAAACCCACCGGAGTTGTCGTTCTTCCGAATTATAAGACGAAAGAGGAAAAAACAAGCACCAAAATAAATAATTCAAACTCGCACAGAGTTGTCGTACTTGAACGAACAAGCCGCTAACGGAACTTAAAATTTTTGCAAAACCTTATGAGTAGGATATGATTTAGATAAATTGACATCTGTAGAAAAATGCGGCCGCTTAGCCTTAGACTATATAAGTTTTATTGTCTAAGAGAGAGGAAAAGGCGCGAAAGCCGGAAGCGCCCCCTACATTCAATCAAAAGAGATGAAAAAATTAGAGAGAGAAAGATAGAGAGAGATCAGTAGTCAAAATATTTTCTTATTTTTTTTTATGATGCACTGATTTCAGAACGTCTCCTTTTGATTCTTGATAATTTAGGAAATCTTCTTTTATGGTACTCTCTATCTGTCTCTGTCTGTCTGTCTATCTATCTATCTATCTATCTATCTATCTATCTATCTATCTATCTATCTATCTATCTATCTATCTATCTATCTATCTATCTATCTATCTATCTATCTATCTATCTATCTATCTATCTATCTATCTATCTATCTATCTACACAGTATATATTCGTTTTCTGAGCTTTTACCAGCACCAGAAGCTCACTTGATTGAATTATGCTGCTAGCTAGAAAGTGTCACGTGATCTATGACGTCGGAAAGACAGGTGCATATAGCTGTGCAATATGAAACTGCTGATATTTAAAAAATAAGATCTAACTGTTTTATAATACAAGGATTATTTATCATTATAACTATCAATTTTTCAGTGCCAGAGTTCCAGAGTGACTGGAAGAACTTGGGAATTGGAAAACAGTATCCTGGAGAGCAGGAAAGGCAGGGAGGTCTTGGAAGAAATTGCTCGTACGTGACAATGCGCCATTTTGTCATTCTCTTATTTCGCTTTGTTATCATCTTCATTACGATTTTTGTTTATCTTATCAGTTCTTCTTCATTATTAAATTATCTTTCCTTGCTTTTATCAATTTCATTATCCTTTCCCTGTAGGTTGACTTTGGAATATTCCATTGTTCACAGTTATCATCTATTTTCATTTTTTCTCGATATGAGTACTATTTACTACGTCCACGAGTACAATTTACTACGTCCACGAGTACAATTTACTACGTCCGTGAATACTATTTACCTATTTTACCACGTCCGTGAATACTATTTATTACGTCCACGAGTACAATTTACTAAGTCCGTGAATACTATTTACCACGTCCGTGAATACTATTTACTACGTGAATGAGTACAATTTACCACATCGTATGAATAAATTTACACGTCACATGAGTACAATTTATCGCATCATATGAATACAACTTACCACGTCATATGAGAAGAATTTATCATTGAAATAACGCACTGTTGATTTTCCTTGCTGTTCGTTTTTACTTTCCCATTGACATCTGGTAAAAATATCAATCATCTTTTCTTTCGCTACTCACTTGATATAATGATTTTATTTTCTCCGTCGTTTTTTTTTTGTTTTTGACTTCGTAAGCTACCTCCGAAAATCCAGACTGATTCTTATTATGTATTTATTGTTGAAAATGCATTTTTAAATATTTTTTGTTTAAAGATACGTTCTTTTACAAAGAAGTATAATAATTATATTTAAGGCTTTAAAGTGCTGACTATACTGTTTTCTTACGGAAAAAACAATAAACGAAACCTTCTTGCTTCTGAAATAATAGTAAATTAAATATCTTTCAAGAAATTTCTTTCTTCTGAAATAATTTTGATTGATATAATATATGTCCACAGAAAGAAGCGTCGGAAATGATTGCCCATTTCCTAGAAATGAAGGTAAGTCAAACATTGTTTTCTAGAAATGGAGGTAAGTCAAACGTTATTTCCTAGAAATGGAGATGTCAAATACTGTCTGTATCCTAGAATTGGAAGTAAGTCAAACTCTATTTCATAAAATTGGAATAAGTCAAATTGTTAATTCGTAAAATTGGAAGTAAGTCAAACGCTTTTTTCGTAGGATTGGGAGTAAACCAAACGCCATTTCCTAGAAATGGAGGTAAGTCAAACGCTATTTTCTAGAAGTGGAATTAAGTCAAAACGCTATTTCGTAGAACTGGAAATAAGTCAAACACTGTTTTGTAGAATTGGAAATACGTCAAACACTCCTTTTCGTAGAATTGGAAAAGTCAAACGCTATTTCCTAGAAATGGAAGTAAGTCAAACGCTATTTCCTAGAAATGGAAGTAAGTCAAACGTCATTTCCAGGAAAAGGAAGTAACTCAAACATTGTCGCAGGCACACTAATTTGTGTGCCATAGTCTGTTTTCTCTGCCTCTGTCTACCTATTTCTCTCATCTACACACAGAAACATACACCCACTAAAATCACACAAAGTATAAAACAAAAGAGCATGGTTTTAAAAACTTATATTATTACTACCCAAGATACTGTTTGATCTGTGACATTATTTGAAACTCCGTAAATTGCATTAGAGTCTGAAAACAGTAAGAAATGTAAGTATAGTTAACTGAAATGTTTCATGAAAGTAAAAATATAAAATAAATCACTCTCCCCTCCAACCCCTACCCTCTTTCCAAAAATAATAAATGCAAGCAGAATGAAATAAATATTTGCTATAATAAAATAAAATGTCTGAATATGTCACAGAAGCCATCTTGAGTGTACTATCAGAGTTGACAAGGTGATGTAAAAGTTTCATTTGACCATCGGCATGTACACACACTCTTACACATAAACTCGCACTATTGCTTTATGCATAAGGGTATTCATGGCCACAAACAGCGTTCCGCCATGAGCCTCCCCTCGTAACATCATGAGCCTACAGCACTAGGCATTTTTTTAATTTTTACTTTTGTTTCTTTTTCTTCTCCTAGACAAAACCTATCCATTCATCTGTATCGACGTCATGGACGATAACGGTGATTGCCTTCTTCCCGACTTAATGATGGACCGCGAAGATTGCATCTCGATGTTGGGCCAAGATGTCTACGACAGCCGCCTGGTCCAGCAGAAACAGCTAGAGATCAATCGTGCCTCGGCCAAAGATCGGCTAAAACATATTGACCAAGGTAGATCTAGCTTTCCTCTAGTTGCCATGTCACAGCTAGTTGTCTTGATCCCACTGATTCTTTCTACTAACATGCTAGTTGTCAGTTTACCACTAGTTACCATGTTTCCATCTGTTCTTGCCACAAGTTACCATGCTCCTACTTGCTCTTCCAACTAGTTACCATGTTCTCGCTATTTTTTCCCAACTGTCCCACTCACTGAGTTATATATTAATAGAGAGGACATCCAATGATAGCAAGCGCTGCCGATGTGTCGCTAACGGAAGTTTCAGTGCGACCATTTTGAGAAGACCAACCGAACATAACAGTGCTGAAGACTAGGTGTTAGAAAGCATTCAATTATTTTTAAAATATGCCTAAGATAAAATAAACTTTTTTCAAAATATTACTTTGCAACATTACACTAACAGAATAAAATCATTAAATGATGTCAACAGTAGTTTGTCCTCACATTTAAAGACAAATTTGTTGAAAAAATTCTAATAAATGCTTTTGTTTTAATTTGTATGTATATCAGGTTTATTATCTGTTTTTTCAAAATCAAAATTCATACTACACAATGTTTATTCACTGATATATATATATATATATATATATATATATATATATGTATGTGTGTGTGTGTGTGTGTGTGTGTGTGTGTGTGTGTGTGTGTGTGTGTGTGTGTGTGTGAAGGCTTTCCTCTGTCACTATTGAAAGTTTTATTGCAGTTATTTGGTGAAAAACAGTCATTGAAAACAACAGTACTGCAGAGTGTAGACAATGTGTTGAGAAACATTCATTATTAAAAACATATGTTATAATCGATAAATGTTGTCTAGTCATAATGCAATCATCAATAATTACTCTCTAGCAATGATCTCGCAGAAAGAATTCGATGAACACATCTTGTACTTCATCCGAACTCGTTTACACTTGTTGTGACCTTTATCTAAATAGGTCAACGCTCCTATATGACGTCACAACTCTTACCTCTCATTCGCACTTGTCAACACTTCTACCTGACGTCACAAACGAGTCTCTCATTCTGATTCACCAGTACTCCTATAAAAATTTGTCGTCATGCAGGATTCTGGCTCGACAATACACTCTCCTACTCAACCTCACAACACGATCGTCCCACCCTGACTCGTCAACACCCTTACTTTGCCTCACAGCACCTATACTCGTCCTGACTCGTCAACACGCCTACTTTGCCTCACAACATCTATACTCGTCCTGAGTAGTCAACACCCTTACTTTGCCTCACAGCACCTATACTCGTCCTGACTCGTCAACACGCCTACTTTGCCTCACAATACCTATACTCGTCCTGAGTCGTCAACACCCTTACTTTGCCTCACAGCACCTATACTCGTCCTGACTCGTCAACACGCCTACTTTGCCTCACAATACCTATACTCGTCCTGAGTCGTCAACACCCTTACTTTGCCTCACAGCACCTATACTCGTCCTGACTCGTCAACACGCCTACTTTGCCTCACAATACCTATACTCGTCCTGAGTCGTCAACACCCTTACTTTGCCTCACAGCACCTATACTCGTCCTGAGTCGTCAACACCCCTACGTGACTTCAGAGCACATATACTTGTCTTTACTCGTTAACACTCTTGTTTGACGTAAGCGCACCCATACTCGTCCCGACTCGTCAACACGCCTACATAACAGTACCTTTACTCGTCCTGGCCTGTTAATACTTCCAATTGAACCTCATAACTTTTTCTGCCGAGCAGTGTATCGGCATTACTCATAATTATCACAAATCAAAACCGGTCCCTATACCAGAAACACATTTGAATATTATTTTGTGTAAATTCCTCAGAAAGCAAGCCGCTACACCTAAGGTCACACACCAAGGTCAGCCATCATAGTGGGTCTAACTGGAAGTAACGCTGACAAGCACTGCCCCTGACATTAAGCCTGACTTTTAATCAAACTTTAACGTGTTACTGGTAACACGTATCAACAATAATTACATCTTTGAACAATTCTATAATTAGTGGTTGTACAGAGTGTTTTATTACAACCTGAGTGGGATCAATATGGATAAATAAAAGATTTTTTAGGCGATGCCGGATAAATAATTCATTTTCTTGTAGGAACACATAGACGACTCACCCTCTTCTAAGTCGGCGTGTAACATTTGTGTAGTTGCTGTACTGACCAAAATGTTAACGAGTTACACAGCCTTCTCCATGTTTCTCAGAGTGAGTCGAAACAATTTCAAATCCCAGATCCTGTTCAGATAAAGATAAATATAACTGTTTGTCAGGATTATGCAGAATTCTCTTGAGCTTTAAATTAAAATATCTTTGGAAGAATTTACAGGGAGATGAATTTCACAGTGCTGTCTTTCTTTCTTACAGCAAGATTAAAATCTCAATTAATTTTAATAAATTGACAACCTCAGTTATATCAATTTATAATTTATTGATTTTTTTCTTTTGTGTGGGGTACCTATTCACTATTAAAAAGAAATCTGGTGAAATATTGTTTATTTGTTTATAATGCTAACTTTAATGGAAATTAAAAAAAATCTCTTTTCAGAAAAAGGCATGAGATCTCGTTGTCCCAACAAGGTGAAGACAGGTGAATGAAGTTGTTCCTGGTATTCAAAACTCCTTTCGACATTTGTTTTGGCCCTTCCTTTCCCCGCTTTCCACAGCTGTTGGTCATTTCAGTAATATATTCAGTAATATTGTCTTGCAGATTTATTTGTTATTATCGTTGTTCATTTCCTTTCGAAGAGTAAATTAAAATCTTTAATTAAAATATTTTTTCGATATTTTCTCCCTCTCTTTCATAACTTTTTATCTCCCTTACACACACTCAAATGCACACACATTACAACATCCCACCCCATCCGCACACTTCCTCATCCTCCTCACTGCTTGAAGTGTAGATAATAAACGGGTGTTTGTTGAACTTATTTCTTTTCGACTGATGAATGAGTCAAAAAATCTTATAAACTGAAATTAACTCTACTTTGGAAGTACGACACTCACTCACTGAGACATAACTGCACTGATTTGTGACAACCTCCCTCACTCAGATTTTGAGACCCACACCTGAGTGATTTCTCATTCAATACTTCATCAGTCATTAATCAAACAATTAATTTTGATACTGACACCGACATCTAGACTGATTTGTAAATCTTTAAGTCAGTCAGTCAATAATTCATTCAATCAATTAATTAATTTTAACACGTGACTTCTTTGAATCTCGATTACTCAGGTAAACAATATCCTGACTTCTGCTATGACGTCATGGACAGGAATGGCAACTGCCTTTTCCGTAAAGCCTTTCTGGATAAGGAAACATGCATCATGGTCTACGGCCAGCATTACTATGATAAACGGAAAGAGCGACAACTTGAGAATAAGCGAGCCAGGGCCAGAGTTATCTCCCACTGAAGGGGACAATTTAAGGCGGCCATATAATTTTTCAGATGTCGGGGTTTAACCATGTATGAATATGTAGTATTGCTATTTTATTAATAAGTCATTTAAATAATTACTCTTTTTACTGCCATTATATCTTTCACATTTATTTCAGGATTAATACATTATATTTATTTTTTGAAAAAAAGAAAACTGTAATAAACAACACTTTATTAGTTTTACTCGAAAATTTGAAGAACCACTAGATTAATTTCATTTTTAAATAGAGATAGTAAAAAAAAATCATCTGAATGCTTAAATAAATATTGAACTAAAAAGAAACAAAAGGTGTAGTGTATTTTTAGAATGTATTTGATGATTTGGACAAATCCCAAAATTATGTGCATAGTAGATGTACCCTTCTGACCAAATATATTTATAATTGTAGTTTGGGTTCGTAGTTTTTATTATACATTAAAATCTTCAGGTGTTTGTTAGTACTGCCAAGTCCAAGAGTTGCAACTCTGGTTCATCACACTGCTTGATGCAGAAACTTCAAAACAGTTGCTAGATCTCCTTAAGAGAGCTTTAACAGATAACTCCTCGTCCTCACTCCTTGCACTGACTTCATGTTCAGTCCACTACCTACGCTAGTTTCCCTTCAGTATACTCCTGACACTGGCTTCCTTTCACTATACTTCTAACACGGGTTTCCTAAACTTCTAATACTGGCTTCTTGTTCATTCCACTACCTACACTAGCTTCCTTTCACTATCCTGACACTGGCTTCTTGTTCACTAAACTTCTAATACTGCCTTCTTGTTCACTAAACTTCTAATACTGCCTTCTTGTTTACTAAACTTCTAACACTGGTTTTCTGTTCATTAAATTTCCGACACTGGCTTCCTGTTCACTAAAAACCACCCTCTTGATCACTCCATTCAAAAACTACTTTCTGTTCACTCCACTCCCGACACTACCTGTCCTTTTACTTCTTACATTCCTTCCTGTTCACTCTACTCCAGGCATAAGGGCAAAGAAAGAAGTGAATTCTGGACTCTTGCAACATATTTTGCACAAGAAAATTCCAGAAGAATTCGGGCAGGAAAATAAAATACACAAGAGCAACCACTGACAATGCACAGCGGTCACAACTTTGTTACACATGGACAGTCAACATCATCCACGACTGAGAATATATAAATTCTAGCTTCTTGCTCTGCTTTTACGAGTATTTAAGGCGAATCGTAACAGATGCATCTAGAAATTATATTCCAGTGGTTCTAAGGCTGCTCATAACACAGAGATTCCAAGACAAAACACAGGAATGGAGGGTTATTCAAAGATCCCAAGAAACAAACACAATTCTAAGGATAGAAACTGAATGTTCCTTTGTTCCAGAAAATAATTTAAAATGACCGACCAGCAATAAAAACAATAATACATTTTCCTTTTATTTAAACGCGGACGACGACAGAGTCCCGTAAACGTCCAGAAAATGAATTCACATTTATACACTAGAGAAGAAAATGAATTCACATTTATACACTAGAGAAGAAAATGAATTCACATTTATACACTAGAGAAGAAAATGAATTCACATTTATACACTAGAGAAGAAAATGAATTCACATTTATACACTAGAGAAGAAAATGAATTCACATTTATACACTAGAGAAGAAAACAATCTTATATTGTGCTCGCTTTGCTTCTATTCTCTTTAATCTTGTCAGTTATGTAATGCCTTTAAGTGACCGGAGTATATCTTGGAGAGGATGATGGAGTTCTTCTGGAGTCAAATCAACATACAAATCCATTGTTTCTATAGTTGTCGGGTCGTGATGGTGTTGAAGGCAAAACATCGTGACTGTGGCTTGGTACAGCTGTGTTGGGAGCAATGTTCCTTCTCATTAGAAAATGCCACACAGCAGTTTCAAAATTCCGTGCACAAGTTTTGGTAGCAAGCTCAAACTAGCGCCAGTTCCGCGCACGCTGGAAAAATATTAGAGGGAACTTTGGTTGGGAGATACGCCTGGACATGCCACTGTCTCCACCGTATGCAGTAGAACAACTGGCTTCGGTTAAGAGCAGACCTGTAATTGTAAAGGACACAGATGACTGTTTCCCAGCGCCCGTCCGTCTGTGTCAGTGGTCCGAAGCTAGAGTGATAATTAATTATGAATAAATGCAGTATTACAGGACCAATAGTTAGTCATGGCAATACACACTGAACACAATCACAAATAATGAAATAAATTTTAAATAATTATATAATAGTTACTTAATCATTCTGTCAATTAAATGCCAAATTAAAAAAATTAAAAGAAAATAAAAAATTGCAAGGCTAATCGTCGTATCAGTCATCTATTATATCAGCGAGTTTGTCTACCGATATCTCCAAGACTGCTAACGGCACTGAAGACATAAAGAACATGTAGATACCTGCCACAGGTGTTGTAAGTCTACTAGAAGTTGGAAATGGTTCACACACTACACATCACACAAAAACTTGTTGTGATTAATATCTTCCAGGCAAACAAATTATGTATAAAAATTAATTCCCTACTTCCCTCTCTCTCTCTCTAAAATGTATGGCAATGTTCACTCAATGTTAATGCGATTTACACATTATCCATGTTTTTAGTAGTTCTTCGCAAAACAGTATCACTACATTAGCATACAATGTTAAAAATAGAAATTTTTTCCTTGGTACTGTTATTACAAAGTTCACAGTTATTCTAGTTCACAATTAAAAATAGGATTTTTTTTCTTGATACTTCTATTACAAAGTTCAGCGTTATTCATACCCGGTAAGCAAATTTACGTAAAATAAAAATTATGCAGAGAAACATACAAGCAGATTTTTCACCATTGGTCACTTTGTAAAAGTATAAAAATGAAGTACACATTCAAGGGTGCACGAGTTTGATATTTTAAAATGTCAGGAATCCAGTGAAATATTTATCTTGATAATAACAACAGTAGCAATAATACTCAATCGAACATACACACATACATACATACACACATGTAACTGTACATATTAGTGTGCAGGACTCTCATGGTACCGCAGGGGAATATAAAGATTTTCTTATTTAATTTGCACAGTTTGTCACCCAACCCCACCCCGAAAAACAGAAAACAAAAATATCCGTAGTTGTTGTATGCATCACCAAGCTGGAAATAACCAAACCCATTTTCAAATGCATCACTCGACATGACAGTAGCATTGCGAACAGAATATTTCGTAAATGACTAGGTAATAGAGTGCCCTAAGTTATCAAAACCAAACAAAGAAATCTTAGACATTTAAACGTACAATGATACTGAGAAAGACACACTGGGAGAGAGAAAGGTGATTGAATGACTTTGGGATAAAGTTAACTAAAGAAAGAAAGAGACAACAATAGTCACCATTATAAGGCCGGGAGAAAGCAACCGCGCGAGGATGAGAGAAAGACACCCGCATGAGGGTAGAGAAAGACACCCGTGTGAGATGAAAGACACCCGCGTGAGGATGAGAGAAAGACAACTGCGTGAGGATGAAAGACACCCGCATGAGGGTAAGAGAAAGACAACCTCGTGAGGCCGAGAGAAAGACAACCGCGTCAGACTGAGAGAAATACTAACACAATAGGACGCAAGAGGAAGACAAGTCGAACATGAGTGTAGGACAGAGCCTAGATCTTCATTGTCTGGCCGAGCAAAGATGCTGTGCACTTTTATCTTTTGTATTCAGTTATTTAAGATGACGTACTTTCGCTCTGTGGTGCAGCGTTAGACAGACCATAATTTCTACGCAGTCCAAAGACCGTTCATCGTTTCGCTTCTTGTCCTTCAACGGCCGTTAATCCTCTAGCACAAAGTACTGGACCTCTAGATCTTCGCCACAGTTCACAGATTCTGGAGCTAAATCACAGTTCACAATTATGGAGCTAGGTCACGGTTAACAGTTATTAGATTGGAGTTAGATAACAGTTATCAGGTTCTGGAGTTAGGTAACAGTTATCAGGTTCTGGAGTTAGGTAACAGTTATCAGATTCTGGAGATAGGTCACACATCGTATTTTCCACGGCTCTCTTTCTCTTCTCTGGGTGGGACGGAAGCAAGGCCTGTGCGTACCCGTCATCTCCTGTTAACTTGTTGGCTGATCCATTACCTCCCTTGTTCAGGAAGTCGCATGCCGTGCAATGGACAGGTTTCTGGCCAACTTTGTCAAGCTCTTCTTTGGAAGGTGGTACAGGGTGACCGTTTCTGCATGGAGTTGGGTCCAGACTGAAGTCGGACTGAGTTTTGGTGTGAACAGTTTCCTTGCTAAAGACGACGGTCTTGGGTGATGGCGTTCGGTTTGTGCCTTTCCCTTCGAACATTTTCTATCATAAACAAATAAAATGTGATATTGTTTTAAGAAATGTGATATTACTTTTTGAAATGTGATATTACTTTAGAAATGTGATATCGCTGTTAGAAATGACATATTGTATTTAGAAATATAATGTTACTTTTAGACAAGTGATATTCCTTTTAGACATGTGGTATTTCTTTCAGTAGTGTGATATTGTTTTTAGAAATGCGATATTATCTTTAGATAACTTATATTGTTTTTAGAAATGTGATATTACTGTAAGAAATATGATATTTGATATTACGTTTAGAAATATGATATTTGATATTACGTTTAGAAATATGATATTGCTTTTAGAAATGTGACATTGCGTTTAAAAACTTGATATTACTTTTAGAAATTATTGCTTTTAGCACACAAGCTACTTGATGCACACACACTGATTTTCTCTCACGCACTCAAGGACACAAGCACGCGCGCCTGCACACTGAGTGCACCAAACGCACTCAGATATCTACATACGTGCGCAAGCTCACATGCATATACAAGCGCATAAACTCTCATATAGAGCCACACGCATTTATCTTTCAAATTCATACACATACTTATACCCTACACACACACACACACAGAATAATGAAGAGAACCGCGAAGCAGACACATAAACACCCTAGAAGCTACATCAAAGATTTAGATGGAAAATAAATAAGTCAGACTTATATTTTAAAAATTATAACATTACGATACACTGTCATGATCACTAAACGCGTATATTAAATGATTTGATCTTTGTTCCATCTTTCCTTCAAATTTGCCTCTTTTCTTAGTGATTGTGTAACAAACAAAACAAATAAAAAGTAAACCATCAAAACTAGCGATTCACTACACAAACTAGTAAATTTTGTTTTGTATTGGTTTTTTTCTCCCATTAAGGATATAAAAGATATGCTCAATCTTCCGATCGTTTGTTTTACAATAAAATTACAGAAAAATCTTTTTTCTAATCATTATTTCTTTTTTCCAACCCTCACTCTGCTTCTTTTTCTCAATATTGGAATATTACTCTACACTTCATTAACGCACGAACCTCTTCGTCAATAGCTGCATACTCCCCTTCTTCCGGTTGAAGTTCCAAAGGGGAGGAAGTCTCAATGCGAGGAGTCTGAGGACGCCTTTCTTCCTCACGTTCGAAACATCGCCGCCAGAGTTGACTGTTCTTAATGTTTCTGGGGAAAAGAAATTAACGACTGTTTTACAATGGACACAAAGCAAATCTTACTTCACTCATTTCAAATGTAGTTGTTACTTTACACAACTAATCAAATTCTTCTTCGGAAAAAGAACTGCAGCAATTTTTTTTTTTACCAACTAATAAACGAGAACAGAAAACGGAGACTAAAGTTCTTTATTTAAGTACTAGAGACTTAACTTATTTATTTTAGTACTAAAGACTTAACTTATTTATTTTAATAATGGAGACTATAGCTCTTTAATGTAGTAATGAAGATTAATGCTCTTTATTTTATGAGTTGAGACTATAGTTCTTTAGTTTATTATGGAGACTATAGTTCTTTATTTTATTACTGGTGACTAAGGATCTTTATTTTAATAATGGATTATATAGTTCTTTATATTATTGTCATGAAAATCAAGAAATATTAATACATTTTTTTTCTCTCCCTCTAAGTAACTTCTAACTTTAAACTATGAATGAAACTGCTAAGTTAATTAAAAGAGGGACAGGGGTGAAAGTGACCATTTTGTCAACAACGGGAAAACTAAGTGTCGGAAACACTAGCTTAGTTCGTGCCGAGAATAGGAAAATGATAATTAACTTGCTGGCTGACCAGGAACCCACGCCCATAAATTTGTGTCAGGGTAGAGGTACACTGGCGGCCAGTGTACGGAAAACGTGAGAAGAGCTGGGACTGCCAATTATGTCTATGACGGAAGCAGACTCTGAGTTTGGAAATGTAAACATCATTTTTTTAAAGAATCACCACTATTAAATGTTTGGTAGTTGAAGTTGATATTGTTATTGTGAAATTACTATTGTTTTGTGAAAGTACTATTGAAATAGAAGTTGAGTTATTGGAAAGTTAATAACTGTATTGGTTTGAGTGTACAACCATTTCTTGCTGTGAGTTAATGTATGACTTGCCAGGTGGCCATGAGCTGCCAGTAACTGTAGTTTTTAAAATAAAATAGGAGTAGGACAGCTTGCTCTGAGATTTTAGTGTGTGCTCTGAGTTAGTTAAGATAGGCCAAATGGATAAGTAAATCACAGTGTCAACTGGGAACTTGATACTTTGGCACTGATAGAACTGGACGCCAGAGTTGGCCAGGATGGGCAGAGAATATTCGCAGTGCACGTACAGTGCCGTGAAGGTTGTAAATGGGCAGTGCCGGAAGGGGGATAGCATGCTGGAAGGAGGGTGTGTACCAGTCAGCTCAGAGAAAGGGATGTGCAAGAACTTTGTGTATAAAAGAGGAGATGGAGCCAGGGGCGGACGAGAAACGTGGAAAATGTAGCGTGTTGTACAGGGGTGAAGGACACCTCTGTTAGAGTTTCTCCCTGCTTATATGTATCAAGAAGACTCTACGATTCTGTGATGGCAAAACAGAAGGAGGATTCTTGGACACTGCATCAGTGTGCCAGACGTCACCCGGCTGTGTATGAAAAAGCGCGCCGTAATGGCCGCCCAGTTTTAGGTGAGCCAATCAATAGGATAGCCACCTCGGGTACTCTGTGCAAAGAATGCGGACAATCGGTTATTTTCCAGGCAGAGATATATTCCTGGTGGAAGTCTAACGTTGTTGCGCACAGGAAATGGTGTAGAAGAAGCAGTAGCGGTCATGCATGAGGCATACCGCCGAGAACGGCAAAGGTTGGCCGTTGTGAAGAAGAGAAGAGAAGATGAGAAACGAAGTTAAGAGAAGAGAAGATGAGAAACGAAGTTAAGAGAAGAGAAGATGAGAAACGAAGTTAAGAGAAGAGAAGATGAGAAACGAAGTTATGAAGAAGAGAAGAGATGAGAAACGAAGTTAAGAGATGAGATGAAATGAACAGAAATTGAAGAGAAGAAGAGAGAAGAGAGAACGCAATGAGAGTTGAGAAATTAGGCCTAACAGAGAAGCGCACAGGAGCGTGAAGTTGTAGCAGCCGTGTAACAGTGAGGACGGCCAGGTCGAGATGTCGACGATGTTTTTATGTATCATCAAAATCCCCCAGCACAAGGAGAAAGAGCCGATAACGATGTGAGCCCAGCACAAGAAGAAAGTAACGTTGATTATATGAGCAGAGAACAAGAGAGAGTAACGAATTATATAAGCAGAGAACAAGGAGAACGTGACAATACCTATGTGAGTAAAAGTAAATTCTAATTAGGGAAATCTCAGAGCACGTAGCACATAAATATAAACTAGAACCTAAAACAAAAACTAGAATCTTAATTAAGCATTAAAACTAAAATTAGAAGTAAACCTTGATAGAAAGAGATATTGATGGAACCGTTGAAAAGACTTGCAAGTTAAAGGACATTTGTTTATTTGTATCGAACTTTGTTTATTATTGAACTTTGATATAAGTAGCGGCGCCAGAACTCTGAAATAATGATTTCTATTTTATGATGAATAATGCTTAAATGTACTTAGAAGTAGTACTGCATGAAGGAATTGAATTTTGTATTTCTTTATTTTATTTCATCATTCATTTTTCTTTCTTCTTTCTCCCCCCTTTCCCATGGGTGCGAGTGTGGATGGCTGACTGACTAACCAACGTGTGAGAGGAAACCCATAGACCAATAAATTTGAATATATACTCTGACATTGGGCCTTTCTCCTGTCTATGGTTTCGAAAGAGTGGTTGCTGTCGTTGTTATACGTTGTGTCGTCTGTGCCGTCTACACTTCACCCCTACCCGTATGCAAGGACACATGCAAACATGTCGGCAATACGTAACCTACACGCAGAATTAAATTCGAGCCAAACAACCATCTTGGTATTCTGTGTGTGGATTTGTCATTCTCTGTGTGCAAGTCCTACGTGGAACCGGCAAGCCACCATCCCTCTCCCCTCCGGCCGGAGAAGGGAGGGTGGGTGGTGACAATTATTACTAGCGACAATAGTTCCTTGTTTTGGAAATGGAAACTATAATTCTTTATTTTATGACTGGAGAACAAAGCTCTTTATTTTATGCCTCGAACGTAAACTTCTTATTTTATATCTGGAAAGAAAAGGTTTTTTTGTAAAATTCTATGACTTGCGACGTGCAAGCTGATAAATCCTTTTTTTTTGTGGATATTTTTGGAGATTTTTGGATATGTACCTTTCATTAAAATACAGTTTACTGTCATTTCAGCCGGGCTTATGTCACCTACCAGTGAGAAGACTGACTGGTGTGTAACGAGCATTTAAGAGTCACGATATATTAATAGGCATTGTGACTGTCAATCAACAGGATATTAGTTACGGGGTCCTCGACGTCATAAAGTGAACTTCCTATTTAGAAAGAAACATTACCTTGACAGTGCATGACACTGACAATCTACATAAAAATCATCAGCTATAAGTCTCCAACTTGTAAAAGAATGGTGACTATATTTAGTAAAAAGGGTGTTCCTACTAAGTAACAGTATGTGTTTGTGCATGGAGACAGCATGCTAGGTGTTTGTGTGTATCTGTCTCTGTGTGTGTGTGTGTGTGCGCGCGCGCGCGCATAATGTGAACACGTGTGTATACGTTATTAAATAGACTTTTTCACTGAACTTTGAACTTTAGTTCTAATGATGTAAGAAAAATTTTAGGAAATCTATTTTGTATCAAACTACAGACAAAAATGTAATGATGTTTGCTTTTCTGTCAGTAAAGTTTACTTTATAAAGAGGGTGTTTCATTAAGTCTCCTTACATTATTTATGCATGTTAAAACAAAACTATTAACAAATCACTCACTCTCTCTCTCTCTCTCTCTCTCTCTCTCTCTCTCTCTCTCTCTCTCTCTCTCTATATATATATATATATATATATATATATATATCAACCAATTAAAATTACATGTGTATATATATATATCATCATTTCATAAGCAGACAATTCAGACACACATACTGAATAATGTAACTGGCGAAACAGGTCATGATTCAAATTGAAATGGAGGTTCAAATGCATTAGAAACTTCTTCTTTAACTTTGGATTGTGCAAAACCTAATCTGGCTATTTATATTTGGATCTTCTTTTGTCTTTCATTTTAATCTTCAGGCCGCCTATTTATTTTACACGCTCTCTTTATTTATTGTTGATCCTATATCTTTATTTATTTTTGACATGATGATAAACTGTTCTCGACCAAACAAATAATGACTGACAAACTAAGAGTTAAATGAAATAATTAATTTACTTGAGGAGATTGTGTGATCTGATGAAAGACTCTAATTTGTCGAATAAAATGAAATAAGAGATGAAGTAACCTATTTAAGGTATTTACAGTGACTTGCATGAAGCGATGATACCTCACAGACGAAGGTTACAGATATAATGTTACTGATATAAATAAATACGAGTACACTATTATAGTGCTAGGGAGTATAAGGAAGAATCAATTTCCTGGCATTCACTTGTGTTCACGCCTATTGGAAATCTACAATAGAATTAGAACTTACAGGCTGAAATGTAAAGGAAAAAGAGGACCACAATGTAGAAAATAAATTAAATTAAGTATATTTAAAGATTTTTTTATTAGGTTTCCCATTAATTAAAATCTCTCAGAGCTTTATAGTCGGAGCGCTACTCGACAACCCTCAATCCGTTTAATGGGAGGGCGAAGGTTAAAAAAAAATTCTAACTACCAAGACTAGCGGGGTGGGGCTTGAAATCGAGAGTAGCACCTAGACCTCGCGACTAACCAGCTCCCGGATAGATAGGAAGACTACTTACTAATTAATACATGTTAAAATAACTATGATTGGCTAGGGAGTCTACTTACTAATACATGTTACAATGCCTATGATTGGCTAGGAAATTTGCTTACTAATACATGTTACAATGTCTTTGATTGGTTAGGAAATTTTAGATTAGACTTTTTAAACACAGAAGAAAATATAAATGCAGAAGAAAATTCTGAATTATGGGCGGTTCCGCCATTCATAAGATAAATAAAGCGCATACACATAGAGCCAATGAGATGGAAATATATGGCGCCATACGTGATGGGATTTCCTTTTCTTCTGACGTAAATGACAATGAAGACGATGAGAGCAGCAACAATGATTATTGCAATGACGACACCAGCGATAGCTCCTCCGTTAAAAGCTCCACCACTGTCGCCTGCTGCAGTGTTGCTATCGAATACTTTCTGTGTCGTGGTCGTTGTAGTTTCGTAGCTACATCTACTTTTTAGTGCTTCTATTTGAGAACTGCTAGAACCCGCTGAAAGCAAAAAGTAAACAGTTAATTTGACCGTGTAGGTTTTCCGTCACAAATTTATAATTCGACAGATGAAGTGTTGTAAGTTATGCTGGGGCAGTGTGACATTTTGCTGGGAGATGGGCAAGATGTTAATACTTCACCACCCCGACCACCCGTAACCTTAGTCTAATCCCCAAAACACACATTTTAGCTTGCCACACAAGTTAGAGAAAAGAAATATAATAGATAAAAGATTGATAATTCTAGAAGACAGCTCGAGCCCCTTAACATACAGCCAGGATAGTAAGTAAGCACAGTTGACTATAACATATAACATGTAAGTGAGTCACGCTAACACGAGATGTCTACGTGTCAACATTAAATGTATTCAGCAAGAAATAACATAAGACAGCATGGTTACATATATTGAATAGCTCAACAGTTACAATTAGAGTTTATAAATGGTTATAGTTCATAATCACGACCATGTGGTGTCATAAGAGAAAGTTCGTTTGACTCCTATGGCACTGTGGTAGTTATTCGGTTCGTTCGTATGAGCGAACTATAATTGAGTTTAAAAGAGAACACTGAATGTTTCTGAGTGAACTCTAATGTACTTTGATTAAAGTTCAAGTGAATTTGATTGAATCTTGACTGAAGCAGTTTGTTACAATGGGGGTGGGTGGGTGGGTGGGTGTAAACAAAGAAAGTGAACAGTAGGGAAACCTCATTGTAGTGTACCGCTATCATCTACGTCACGTCTCCATTGTCACAAGTTTATTCTTGAGCTAACGGTATTTCTACTAAAACACTCTTATACAATTGTATGCAAAGTTTAGCATAGAAATTGCTGTACACACTTAGTCTCATTTCAAAAGCAATGCAGTTGTGTGTATTTTGAGATACTACATTGTAGAGTCTGTAAAAATCTAAAAAGGACCACAGAGATTAATGTAATCAGTTATCTACCACACTACATGCTGACGTCATACAACATTAAGTAAAACATCATTATTATATCACAGTACATGTACTCAGTGAGTCTCAGAGTATATCACTCATGTTTTACTAATCAGTAAAACAAATAATCAATTCAATATACCATTCTTATGAATAAGAGGTACATTGACATCCATCACAGCAAACAACACAAACTGTCTTCCAAGAGTAAACAAATTATTAGAGAGAAAATGCTGGAGAATATTATTAGAGAGAAAATGCTGGAGAATATTTATTAGAGAGAAAAAGATGAAGAATATTATTAGAAAGAACATTTATTAGAGAGAAAATGCTGGAGAACATTTATTAGAAAGAAAATGCTGGAGAATATTTATTAGAGAGAAAATGCTGGAGAATATTATTAGAGAGAAATCACTGGAGAATATTTATTAGAGTGAACACGCTGGAGAATATTATTAGAGAGAAAACGCTGGAGAATATTTTCAAAATAATACATATACAAAGAGCACAACTGGTTTGACAATAGAAACTTTGCTTAGAACAAGAAAACCTATCTATTAATCAAATGTGAGAAAGTAGAAAGAAATTTTTAAAAACTATTTATACTAACTTGAACGAAAAAGAAATGTTCTCTCCCAACTTAGAAAAATAAATAACAAAATCCTCCTAAAGTTAAAAGTGTCTTTAATAAAAAGAATAACTATTTCCCCGCTCGCTGTTGTATGCAGCAAAGTAACTCAGCGCAAAAGGCTTGCATTGTTAGATCATCTTCACGTCTTTGTAGATAGATGGTGATAAGGCTGTTTAAATATTGGGCGGAAATAAAAAAAAACCGATAGATTACCGGACATTATGTACTCTTCACTCATCAAGAGAACAAGAGCAACAACACGGTGAGACCAAAGTCTAGCTGAGAGGTCACTAGCCTCAAGGACAACTTATATTGATCTTTAATGAGATACAGTACCTTGTATTGCCCACTACGTGGAGGGGGAGGTGTTTATGACACTACATGTCCACTTGTGAAATAATTGTTTCCTTCTTCAACTTAACCATCCCCCCCCCCCATCATCACTTGAAGGTTATGTTGATTATACCACTGTATAATTTCTCTGTGCTCGCGTTAGTAATGATAAATATCTGTGATAATATATTAAACAAATTATGTAATTTTAATAATTTTAATATATTATATTTGTTTCTTCTTACACACGGGTTTTCCCAGTCTTGCACAACCATTGAGAAACTTCCGTTAGGGATTAGGTTTAGAGACTGACGAAATACCTTGTTTACTCCTTCAGAGAAAATGGGCTAAACCAGAGGTGAAGGTCACATCAAAAATCGGATACTAACTATCCATGTACGGTCACTTGTTTTCTGGTAAAGTGATGTAGCGCTAAGTTGTGAGTTGACCTCTCATTTATAAAGACCCCTGAATGGGTGGGCCGCGTGAGACGCACATTGCATCGCGCCCGACTTACATGGGTAAAATTAGAACGTCCATCATTACTACAACCGGACCTATCAGAATACAACATAGTGGTAATATCTTGATTTCTCTGTATTGAGTTGAATTAATTCTATATATTTTATATTGTGAATGTATGTAGAATTTTCTTGTGCATTTTATTGCTGATTGATAATATATTTTCTACAAAGCTAAGTGGCAAAGCGATATTACATTTGTAGTAGTGGTGAGGACACCACGTGTATGTAATTGAACTACCGTTGATTAATTGTTATCATGGGAGAGTCAAAATCTGCCACGTAGTCATTAGCTAAATTGTAATACTAGCAACTTTGGATTAATGGAGAAATATATTATAAAGATTTTAGATATTTGAATTTTCACATAATGTAAATTGTGAGTTAGTGGAAATTGTAAAGAATGATTAATGCTGCTGTTATAAGGTGCATATAAATCATTAATGTCACACAAGGCTGAAACATGATTAATTATGCATTGCAGCCAGTTCCTGAGTTCACCTCATAACTCGGATCTCATCTGCTAGCTGTTCCTTGGAGGAAGTCCAGCCTTACTAAAGCGTGGAGTCCAGGACAAGCAAGCGTCTACATGAGCTGAATCTGTATTACCGTCTGTGGAACAACGAAGTTGCCAAAGGTCACGGAGGTCAGCATGCGTCAGTAGACGACAACACATGATATATATCAGATAAGTCAAATGAAGGAACTTTCGAGACAAACATTCAATGGTGTGAATAATATTGACATTTCGGGTCGCACATTACATTCTGTTCACGTAAGCCAATTGTTCATTTTTTGTTTCAAATTTTATTTTATTGTTATTAAATTTTATTGTTAAATTTCTTAACTGTTATCTCTCTATATTATTACATAAGTATATGTACGACCAAAGGGGATCTGCTACTTGGGGGCCGAGCCATAAATAGAGGAATAAAGAACCATATTTATTAATCTATAAATAAAGAGGGAGATAACATAGTAGCAGAGAAGTCAACTAATTTATCCGACTAGGTATCATGAACAATCTAGCTGAGATTGTGGCATTGGAAAGGGAGATAAATTAGGCAAGTCCAGCCGTTGCTAAGGTTAGGAGTTATCCTATAAATTAATATTGATAATCAGTGCCTAAATTAGGACGGGGTCGTAAAATGGAAATTGGACATGTGACAATATCAATAAAACAATTGTCATATGAATCAAAATCAAAGAAAAATTCTGATTAATTCAATTAACACAGAGAAAGAAAACGAACAAGAATATAATAAATTAATGAATGCAAATTTAGGAATCAGAAAGAAATAAAAAGAAAGTAAAAAGATATAAACAAGTTAGGAAGGAAAGAAAAAAGAAAGAAAGAAAGAAAGAAAGAAAGAAATCAGAATAAAGAGAGAATAAAGAAGAGCGGGGAAGGTAGAAGGAATGATGAAGGTCAACCTTGCACGCAGCGATTCCAAGGATTCTTCTCGTCACAAAACACAGGTATGACGTCATCTATAGATATGCAGTAAGTTGGTAGAGAGAAATTGTAAGCAGTCCCAGGTGGACAAGTTCGTAGAAGTATTTGCTGGACGTTTGGGCATTCATAATACTTTGAGCAATTGCACGGGTTAATGTAAGTATTTCCGGCTGAACACGGTATAGTGACCGGAGGACAAGAATCTGTAGGTAGAAAAAACTGTTCAGATCACCATAGTCATGTATGCACATATATCTATTTTGCTTGCATATGTGTGTTTGTGAGCACTCATATATTTGTTCACATTTACAGTCGTTACGTCACTCATGACATAGTATAAATAAGCGTAGTTTGACAATATTGCTTATTGTATGACACAATGATTATATCAGTTTGATTTGACACATTTTTTAGATTCTAAATATTTAAAAATTTCACTCTATAAATTAGAAAGCCTAATCACAGACAAATTAAAAAAAAATTATAGGCTAAGAAAATTTTAAGAGTAAACTAAAAAACAGACTTAATGAAAAAGAAAATATTTCTTACACACAAACAGACACTCAAAAATACACGCACACTTTACAAAAATACATTGATTCAAAAAAACGAACAGGAAATTATGATTTACCGTTAAAAACCTTCGCAGACATCTTTCGTTCCTTTCAGTGTAAAATACAAACTCATTCAGGAAAATCTGTAAAATCAAAAGTAAATGAAATAAACTAAATATAATAATGAAGTACAGACTGAAATGCCTACAGTAGATGGACATAACACGATTTCACTAATTTATAGTTTAATTTTACTTTTTACCCTCAACCAGTGTCCACCTTTACAGTTTTAATTTCTTTATTGTCACCATTAAGCTAAACTGATTTGTTTCTTTGACTAGTAAAGATAAGATATATAATTAATAATATAACATTATAAATATTATTCTGATTGGAGAATGATCTCATGTTAATCTCTATTGCAATTCCTCTTAGGATTGGAAATAAATTCCCGATATACAAATGATGATAACTCCAGTCTCAGCTTGAGAAATGTAGAGAATTGGGATGGAGGGGGGGACATTTGTGATTTTGGTGCAAACTCAGTACAGTTGCAGGAGAAACACTAGTGCTGGTTGAAGATCAGCACCATTGTGTTCCCACAACCCATACAACAGACAAGAAAGAAACCAGATGGCATTAATCCTGGGGTCTAGAACAGGACGTGAATTTTTTCACGGATGCAGTTGGCGTTTTGGTCGTCACATGCATTTGAATTGAGTACTATAGCGTTTAAAGAGGAACAATTCATTCGAGTAGTAACTATAAAATTGTATTCTAGAGTAGTGTAATTTTGAATTTAACTTTAACAATTCCTATACTGCAGCTGTAGGACATCAGGCAGTGCTATTAGAATATATATATCTTTGCTCTATAGGTCTGACTCTCTCTCTCTCTCTCTCTCTCTCTATATATATATATATATATATATATGTGTGTGTGTGTGTGTGTGTGTGTGTGTGTGTGTGTTTGATAAATGATGATTGACACTGCTGAAATAAGAGTTAAATCTATTGTTAATTTTAATTGTTAACTTATTATATTGTATTGTAATGTTCCTGCAAAGTATTGTTTACATACAGTGATTCATTTATAATGATTCGGGTTGAATGATTAGTCTATGCGAGGCTCTGGACATGTTCACGCCACTTTAGAAAGAGATCCCGGGGAAGTTTAATCCTCATAAATATGAGTAGGCCTTTTGGTGAAATTAGGGGTAATAGTCTAGTAGATAATTGCTACTCTTCATTTTATAGTAGGATTCTTCCTTTATTATTATGATTTATTTGTAAATTCTCTTAAACTTCTCGTAAGAGTTTGGTAAGTTAGCTGTTTGTAAAAACGAGGACAGAAGACACACGATGTTATGTTTGAATGCTATAGAACAAGTGTTACATTCCAGTGCTTGTTTAGAGACCTTGCCTCAGCATGAGGATTTAAAGATTATTAATTCTTAACATTACACCTATGCTGATGACAGACTGGTTGTCAGACTCACCCTTCAATCTCCTTAATTAATACTCTCAGTTTAGATATTAATTCCAGTGACAGATGAATCTGTGTAATATTGCGCGAACTAGACACATTATACCAATAATATACCAATAATGACTAATTAAACGTACTAACATCTACATTCGACTCAGCCCCCAGCGCCCGTTCTCATTCGGTCTTTCTTTGCTAATAATTATTAGTCAACTTCTGTTATTTGGATAATACGTAGGTCATTAGGACTATTTGTTCTGTCTTTAAAGTTTGTATGGATCATAACACAAATTTCTGATCTCAGAGTCTATCAGACGCCCACTTATCTTTCATCATCATCATCAGTTATGGCAGCTCATGTCCCAACAGTTCTTGGTTGGTTGTTCAGCCGACTGTCCGCATAACTCGTCACACTTGAATAGCATATCTCGGCATCAGTCCTCAACTCAGTAGCCATAGAACTTCAGTATTAACTGAATGCCAACATTGAAATCACAAATAAAACCCACTCTGAAACAATAGCAATAATTTCTATGAGTGATAATTCTATAGTTTGTCAAAACGTACATAGTGTCAACAGACAATTAGGTGTCTTATTGCAACTGACCTCTTTTCGTATTTTGACAAGGAAGATGAAAAATATGGTTAAACCACACACATTCGTGTTACAATTAAAATAGAAATATGTCACACACAAGTGGATTAAAACTATCATGTTGGCAAACATGTTTCAAACGAGCAGAGCGTTTTCAATTGTCACTTTAGTCATCTCTTCAGAGGAGATGAAATAACGTTCCACAATATCATTACACATTTCAACAATCATTAGGATTACGGGACACATGTTAACTTGGTCACTCTATTCTCTGGCCACACGTCAGCAAAAATGGCAACAATCCAATCAATCACAAATAAATATGCAAAATCATGCTAAAACATTCTTAATAAAATACAGTTAACAAATATTAAGAAATTGTTACCTTGCTTGAATATTTAGCGGGCTTATCTTTGATTCACAGAATATGAGTAATCCTTGTAATCTAGATCGCAGTTCCCTCCTGAATAATTTCCCAATTCGGATTCATTGTTATTTATGCATATCTAAGGATTATGGCGGGAATTATGTTGGTCACGCATTGGGCTTGAACAACAACCCCCTCTATGCTATTTGTTTGAGTGTATTGAATAATCATGCAGGGATTTTCCTTAATTGCCTGTAATAGGCTTACAGTGTGTATCGTGGCAAGCGTGTTAATTATGTCACAATTCGTTTTCGCCAGTACAAGAAATGTATAATATAATAGGGTGAAGACGTCAAAAGAGCTTAATATGACAATGAAAAAAGTTTTGGATAGGAGGTCAAGCATAATTTGTCCTTGACTCACAACAATGTGTGTATGAATGGATTGAATGAAGGGGATGAATGGATTGAATAAAGGGGATGCATGGATTGTTTGGCAATTTATTACATAAATTTCATTCAAAGTTGACTTAGATATTTTATTTCCATTTCAAAACTAATTGTATTAATATTAAATTCCATTTGTATTTGTGACGCCACGCCACACTAGTTATATAGTTATGAATATTATTGTGACGCCACACCACACTAGTTATATAGTTATGAATATTATTGTGACGCCACGCCACACTAGTTATATAGTTATGAATATTATTGTGACGTGACGCCACGCCACACTAGTTATATAGTTATGAATATTATTGTGAATTAATCACGCATAACTAATTTATATAACTAATGTGAGTTTTACGATTTCAGTACTAGAGGTGGTAATTGTGAATTTTATCAAAGGTATTAATATATTTTAGAGATGTGTGATAATTACTTATTTCATTTTTGTTACACTATGACATGTGTGATAATTACTTATTTCATTTTTGTTACACTATGAGATGTGTGATAATTACTTATTTCATTTTTGTTACACTATGAGATGTGTGATAATTACTTATTTCATTTTTGTTACACTATGAGATGTGTGATAATTATTTATTTCATTTTTGTTACACTATGAGATGTGTGATAATTACTTATTTCATTTTTGTTACATTATGAGATGTGTGATAATTACTTATTTCATATTTTAATCTTACCACTATGAGATGTGTGATGATTAAATATTTGATCTTTTTATCTCAGCAATACTTTCACACTGCTGTGTGAAGTCGAGAACCCCCGACCTACATGTGACTGTTACTCGATAGTAAAAACAAGCGTTGCTGACTGACGTGAAAGTGTTTCCTGGTACATTGACCGAGTACAAGTAACACACGAACCCGACACGAACATTTAATTGGAGGACTTGTTTGTACATCTGTTGAACAAAGTAGTTCTAAATTTATCTGTTTACAGTTTTACTTGTACGTACATCTGTTGAACAATGTAGTTCTAAATTTATCTGTTTACAGTTTTACTTGTACATACATCTATTGAACATAGTAGTTCTAGATGTATTTATAGTTTTATTTGTACACACTGTTTAGCAAGGTACTTCTCGATTTATCTATTTATACTTGTACTGAGTACAATACCTGAAGGTATATCTATTGACTACGCAGCTTGTATCTCTTTTGAATATGAAGGTACATCTGTTTAGTACAAAACTTTGAGATATTTCTACTGAATACAGGATTTGTGGTTAAATCTGTTCAGTAGTCAGTATAGCACTTGTACCACCCCCCCCCCGCTGATTACTCAGTCTTACATGAAATCATTCTTGATCAAGCAAGAAACAATACTGTTCTCAAACTAATCCACCAAACTGTAGTTTTTAGACCATGCAAACCAAACAAACAAATAAAAATAATGAAAAAAAAACAACTATAATTTGACTGTACCTTAATGACACCTCAAGAAATATGGAGCAAGCCTACCACTTCCAGAAGTATTTGCCTTCGCCACGACTCTACAGAAGTGGTGTGCAGCGTTCTCGCCTGAAGATTGATCACTGACAGTGCACTGCAAACAGACAGATCCGCTTGCCTGGGCACAAACAGAATCAGTGCATGACCGTCATGAAATCATTGCTGAGGTGTATAGTTACAGCTTTCCCTGTTAACCGGAACATGTAACATTTTGACACTGTGACGTAATTGTAGGCCAGTGAAAAGACTGTGGAAGCTGTACTTAATCCAGGTTATGTGAAGTTTGTAATAACCTATTCTAATAACTCCATTTCTATACTCTGATAGGACTACCCTGCAATTTGTATTGACTCTATTGTTGAACTATAATTAACTGTAATTTTAGTTTTATTATATATATGTAGAGAGAGACTGTAAGCTATAATTACCCAAACGTGGGTTTGTGGAATATTGATGTCAAATTATCTGTTTCATTGTATTTAAAATTTGTATAAATGATTTTTCTTTTAATAAATTTATTGTCCTCATGCATATTGATGTTGATATTCTTATGTTGGAGAAGAAAGTGAGTGGATGGGGGCTCGCTAAATATAGATTAAAGTCGGATTTGTCTTCTCCTTTAGTAAGAAGATTCCACTTACAGAAACCTTATGTGACTGTAAACATTGTTTTACGTTGTGGAACGTTTACAATGCCAAAATATCCGCAAAGTGAGACACGAGTGGTGTCTGCTGGAGGATCATTAATAAAAATAAAATTAATATTCTCATCACTTGAAATTAGTTATGAAAGTGTGATGGGGTGTGGTGTTGGTGTTTTTATTATGGTTCACCCCAGGATGCGAGGAGATGATGAAACGATGATGAAACAGTCAGACAATACAGCTACGGCAACCACAGCAGAAGAGGCAGAACACGCAACACGTGTTTACATTTCTATGTACTCTTTATTCCAGCGACACCGCCAAATACTGTCTCTCTCCCGCTCAACATACTTAGTGGTATCAGAACAACGCCTTTCCGAGACAACGCTTCCTCTTTCTTGCTACATGTTTGCATAAAAAACAAGCCTTTCTCTTCCAAGACCACTCTTTATCATTTCCTCAAGACCGTTGTTGTTGTTAATGTGGGGAACGCTTCCGGCTTCCGCCGCTTTCGCGTTTGGAGAGGGGGGAGAGGGAGGGGGTGCCTTTCTGCTGCTGCGTGTGCCCGTTGAGAAAAACATGTCTGGCCGGCAAAGGCGGACTCCAAACCCGGTGATCCGTGGGTTGAAGTCGATGTTATTGTTGTTCCTGGCGGTGGCTCTGATGTTGTTGCCGTTTCTGGTGTTATGGTGAGGGGGTGTGTGTGTCTTACAGAGCCCAGGCTAGTAACACACCAGATCTATATCCAGTGTGTACATGTGCCCGGGTTGTTCGACTTCCCGGTCTCTTCACTGGTGGCGTCGTTGTTGGAGTGGCTGTCCCCGGTGTCCGTTGGGATGCTTGCATGTGGGCGCTGTCGGCGTCGTTGTTGTTGTCGTGGCTGTCCCCGGTGTCCGTTGGGATGCCTGAAGGTGGGCGCTGGCGGCCAGTACAGATGGTCGAGTAGCAGTTGGATTAAATCAGCCATTGGATGGTTAAAATAACCCCAGGAGGGGTAATGTTGTTCCTGGTACTGCCCCTGTTGTTGTTGTTGTCCGCGATGTTGTTGAGGTTGTTGTCGAGGGCACTGTTGTTGCCTCCGAATATGTGGTGGCGGGCGCCGTCTTTTTTTCCTTTCGCCCTGTTTTGTTGTTGTTGGTGGAGTGGGCTGGCATTCTGATGTTGATGCTGTTGTAGTTGTCGCCGTTGTTGGTGGTCGAGGCGGCGTCGCTGGTATGGGTGAGAGGGGCACGGCCTCGAGTTCCCTTGAAACCTGGTCCAGTAAGTTATCAACTTCGTTGGATTGTTGAGGTTCGTTCTTGTGGACGTTTGTCGTTTGGATTTTTTTTTCCTTCGTCTCGATGTTGGTAGTCTGTGTATTAGCGGCTTTATGAGGTTTTTCCTTTTTCTTCTTTGTCTCTGTTTGGGTTTTTTTTTTCCTCACTTGTAGTCCTTTGCGTTTGCGTTTTCTTTTCTTCCGACGCTGGAGTTGGTGTCTGGGAAAATGCCACTTTGGTGTTAATTTTTCCAGTCGAAGTCTGTGTGGCGTTGACTTTTGTGGTTGGTGGAATTTTCCACACGATGTGCGTGTTACTTTCTTGGTCAGTCGTGTTGGTGGACGTTTGTGTTTCGTTGTCAGCACATGTAGATGTCTTATCCTCTATTTTTATGCGGTGCCAATTCTTGAAAATTGTATAGGCTTCACGCACGCCTACCTCACTTGGATGGTCGAATGTTTCGCGCAGTAAATAACTGTAGGCTGTATTGATTTTTTCGTTGCCTGTATCGATTTTAAGGCAGAAAGGTGCAAGGTATATGTGGCGGCGGGCACGCACCTCCTCATCATATACTTCTACTAATCTGCACCGGGCGTGATTTTGGATTCTGCTTTTCTCCTCCGGGTCTGTGAAAGGCAGGGTAGAAGTGTGGATGGTAGAGCGGGTGGTACGTTTTTCCATAGTAATTTCCTGCGTGCTTCTCCGTCGGTGGTCCGATGCGAAGTGTGAAAAAGTCCTCAAGACCGACCCTCTCACATACAATATAACTAAAAAGTCCGGGCGGCAAAGGGGACTCCACTAGACAATTCTGGAACTGAGACTAAAACTAATGCTAAACGGGTACTTCTGTGTTAACGTACTTTCGTTCTAACATAAATTCTTTCCAAACTATCTAGAGTTATATAACACTTTAACTATGAAAAAAATAGTACACTAAATACTCTCTAAATACAATTCTTTTTTACAATATAATTTGCAAAATAAATTATCAAATAAAATAATTAACTATATCCGTGTGCCAGGGGAAAACCATGTGCACATACATAAATCATAGAATATACTTATAAAACAATATAAACTAACTTACAAAATTATATAAATATAAACTACATCCCACTAACTATTTGAATATCTAAACATCAACTTTATTAAATAAATATATAATATGATAAGTGGCGGTTAAACACGTACACAGTGGCACAGCCATACACATTATATAGCAGACCGCGCCGCGCGATTAAAACTAGCGGCCGATGACCTACTTTGCTGCCAGGCAAAAACAAGCGTTACGCACACACCGCTCTGTACACACGCACATCCAATCTTCCACAAAAGATTAATTAACTAAAATAATCTTTTCATTAACTAAGTGGCGCACGTTTCACACTATCCTTGTTAACCGGAACAGAAAATGCGATTAAAAATAAGTGCGGCGATGACGTCACAAGTGCATATAATACGGGTGGAGTGAGGACGAGACGTTAGAGGTGCTTTGTAGTCACTTCAGAATAACCGAGGGTCGAATAAATAAATGTACCGCCAGTTTAACGTGCCGGATAAATACACGAGCTTTTATTTTATCCGTAAAATGTAAATTATATTGAGAGAGCGAGCAAGCGAGAGAAAAATAGCAAGAGAAAGAGAAAGAGAGAGAAGAATAGAAGCAGAGGTAGATACAAAGAGAGCAAATTTTAATTTTAAAAATATGAAAACTCATACACACACGCACAGACACATATATGTACACACGCACACGCACACACACACACACACACACACACACACACACACACACACACACACTAATTGCTATTGCAGTTATTCCCGTTTCCTGACGTCATAACATCAAGCGGATACATGACCTACAATACTTTCACACTCCACCAAAACAAATTTTTATTTTAGCCTTTTGAAAAATTATAATTCAACATTCATTACAATTCGTAACAATTAAACAGCAGAATTCTGCCATTCCATAACAACACGCACATAATAAAGTTTGTGTCTGATGTACTGCAAGGGAATATAAACATTTTCTTATTTAATTTACAAAGTTTGTAACCCCATCCCACCCTCGAAAATACCTACCCCCCCCCCTCCATAAAAGAACACAAACTCCTCCCAAAAACCAAAACAAAACCGTACGTTGTTGGATGTATTACAAAGCTGGAAATAACCAAACCTATTTCTCAATCCATCACTCGACTTAAGAGTAGCATTGCGAACAAATTGTTTTTTTAAATGACTAGCTAATAGAGTGGATTAAGTTATCAAAACCAAACAAAGAAAGCTTAGACATTTAAACGGACAATAATCCTGAGAATGATTGAAAGACACACTGAGAGAGAGAAAGGTGATTGAGTGATTTGGAATAAAGTTAACTGAGGAAAGAAAGAGACAACGAAAGCCACCATTAGAAGATTGAAAGAAAAGGCAACCGCATGAGGCTAAGAGAAAGACAACCGCTTGAGGCTGAGAGAAAGACAACCGCATGAGAGAAAGACAACCGCTTGAGGCTGAGAGAAAGACAATCGCGTGAGAGAAAAAAAACACAATAGGACGAGAGGAAGACAAGTCGAACATGAGTGTGATACAGAGCCTAGATCTTCATTGTCTTGCCTGAGCAAAGATGTTGTGCACTTTTATCTTTTGTATTCAGTTATTTAAGATGACGTACTTTCGCTCTGTGGTGCAGCGTTAGACAGACCGTAATTTCTAAGCAGTCCACAGACTGTTTATCGTTTCGCTTCTTGTCCGTTAACGGCCGTTAATCTTCTAGCACAAAGTACGGGGCCTCTAGATCTTCGCCACAGTTAACAGATTCTGGAGCTAGGTCACAGTTTACAGATTCTGGAGCTAGATCACAGTTTACAGATTCTGGAGCTAGATCACAGTTTACAGATTCTGGAGCTAGGTCACAGTTCACAGATTCTGGAGCTAGGTCGCAGTTCACAGATTCTGGAACTGGGACACACATCGTATTTTCCACGGCTCTGTTTCTCTTCTCTGGGTAGGACGGAAGCAAGGCCCGTGCATACCCGTCATCTCCAGTTAACGGGTGTTGGATTTTGCTATTACCTCCCTTGTTCAGAAAGTTGCATGCCGTGTAATGGACAGGCTTCTGGCCAACTTTTTCAAGCTCTTCCTTGGAAGGTGGTACAGGGTGACCATTTCTGCGTGGAGGTGGGTCCGCACGGACGTTGGAATGAGTTTTGGTGTGAAAAGTTTCCTTGCTAAAGACTACGGTCTTGGATGATGAAGTTTGCTTTGTGCCTTTCCCTTCGAACATTTTCTATCATAAACAAATAAAATGTGATATTGTTTTAAGAAATGTGATATTACTTTTTAAAATGTGATATAACTTTAGAAATGTGATATTGCTTTCAGAAATGTATTATTGCCGTTGGAAATATCATATTGTATTTAGAAATATTATATTACTTTTATACATGTGATAGTACTTGTAGAAATGTTATATTTTTTAGAAATTGGATATTATTTAGAAATGTGCTATTACTTTCAGAAATATGATATTGCTTTTAGAAATGTGACTGATAGAAATGCGACATTGCTTTAGGAAATGTGTTATTGCCTGTAGGAATGTGATATAGCTTTTAGAAATGTGATACTACTTATAGAAATGTGATACTACTTTTAAAAGTGTGATATTGCTTTTTGAAATGAGATATTACGTTTAGCACTAAAACTACGTGATGCACACAAATACTGATTTTCTCTCAAGCACTCAAGGACACGCCTGCGCGCCTGCACACGCATTCGTACACCAAACGCACTCAGATATCCACGTACGTGCGCATGCGTAAACGCATATACAAGCGCATTCACTCCCACCCAGAGCCACATGCATTGATCTTTAAATACATACACATAATTATACCCTACACATACAAGCACACATACAGAATGATGGAGAGAACAGCGATGCAGGCACATAAACACCCTAGTAGTTAGAGCGAAGATTTAGTTGGAAAATAAATAAGTCAGACTTATATTTTAAAAGTTATAACATTACAAAACACTGTCATGATCACAAAAAGCGTATATTAATTGATTTGACCATTGTTCCATCTTTCTTTCAAATTTGCTTCTTTTCTTAGTGATTGTGTATCGGTTAACAAATAAAAACAAACCATCAAAAATAACGAGACACTGGACAACTAGTAATTTTTGTTTTATGTTTTTTCCCCATTAAAGGTACAAAAGATATGCTCAACCTTCCAATCGTCTGTATTATATTAAAATTACAGAAAAAACTTTTTTCTAATCATTATTTCTTTTTTTCATTCCCAACTCGTTTCTTCTTCTAATATGAGGATATTACTCTACACTCATTAACGCACGCACCACGTTGTCAATAGCTGCATACTCCCCTTCTTCCGGTTGAAGTTCCAAAGGGGAGGAAATCACAATGCGAGGAGTCTGCGGACGCTTTTCTTCCTCATGTTCGAAACATCGCCGCCAGAGTTGTCTGTTCTTAATGTTTCTGGGGAAAAGAAATTAACGAATATTTTACAAAGGACACAAAGCAAATTTCACTTCACTCATTTCAAATGTAGTTGTTACTTTACACAGCTAATCAAATTCTTCTTAAAAATAAACACTCCAGCAATTTTTTTTTACCAACTAATAAACGAGCACAGAAAACGGAGACTAAATTTCTTTATTTTAGTGCTGGAGACCTAACTTTCTTATTTTACTAATGGAGACTATAGTTCTTTATTTTATTAATGGAGACTATAATTCTTTAATGTAGTATTTTATTTATTTTATGACTAGAGACTATGGTTTTTTATTTTGTACTGGTGACTATATATCTTTATTTTAGTAATGGATTATATAGTTCTTTCTTTTATTACTAGGGACTATAGTTCTTTAGTTTGGAAATGTAAACAAAAGTTCTTTATTTAATAATTAGAGACAATAGTTCTTTCTTGTATTACTTGAGACTATAATTCTTTATTTTATGACTGGAGAACAAAGCCCTTTATTTTATGCCTGGAGAACAAAGCCCTTTATTTTATGACTGGAGAACAAAGCACTTTAGTTTATGCCTAGAGCGTAAAGCCTTTTATTTTTAATCAAAAAGAAATTAAAAAAATTATGACGGGCGACGTGCAAGCTTGATATATACTAGAGATGAGATTCCTGGATATTTACCTTTTATTAAAATACAATTTACTCTCATTTCAGACGGGTTTATGTCCCCTACCAGTGAGAAGACTGACTCGTGTGTAACGAACATTTAAGGGTCACGATATTAACAGGCATTGTGAATGTCAATCAATAGGAAATTAGTCACGGGGTCTCGGACGTCTGAAAGTGAAATTCCTATTTAGTAAGAAACATGATCTTGACAGTGCATGACACTTTGACAATCTACATAAAAATCATCAGCTGTAAGTCTTCAACCTCCAACTTGTAAAATAATGGTGACTAGTTTTAGTGAGAAGGGTGTTCCTACTAAGTAACAGTATGTGTTTGTGCATGAGAAGCAGTATGTTATGATTGTGCCTGTCTGTGTGTGTGCATAATCTGAACACATGTGGATGTGCGTTATTAAATGGTCTTTTCCAGAAAACTTTGAATTTTAGCCAAGAACAAATTGAAAACATCATGACATAAGAAAGTGCTTGGAAATCTATTTTGTATCAAACTACAGACAGAAGTGAACTGATGTAATCTAACTGGTGAAACAGGTCATGACTCAAAAACTTCTTCTTTAAGTTTGGATTGTGCAAAACTTAATCTGGCTATTTATATTTGTATCTTCTTTTGTCTTTCACTTTAATCTTTCAGACCGCCTATTTATTTTACACGCTCTCTTTATTTTTGACGTGATCAGAAATAATGAGTGACAACTAAGAGATTAATTAATTAATTAATTAATTTGACTAGATAGGATGATCTGAGGTAAGACTCTAGTTTATTGAATAAAATTAAATTATATAAGGGTTAAACTACTTACAGTGTTTACAGTGACTTCCAAGGAGCCATGATACCTCACAGAGGAATGTTACTGATATAAATAAATACGAGTATACTATTATAGTGCTAGGGAGTATCTGGAAGACTCAATTTCCCGGCATTCACGCCTATTGGAAATCCACAATAGAACTAGAACTAAAAGGTTGAAAAGTAGGGAAAAAGAGGATGTCAATGTAGAAAATAAATTAAATTAATTATATTTAAAGATTTTTAAAATTAGGTTTCCCATTAATTAAAATCTCTGAGAGCTTTATAGTCGGAGTGCTACTCGAGAAACCTCAAGCAGTTTAATGAGAGGGTGAAGGTTGAAAAACATTCTAACTACCAAGACTAGCGGGGTGGGGTTTGAATAAGAGAGTAGAGCCTAGGCCTAGCGACTAACCAGCTCCATGTGTGTACTTACTAATAATGTTACAATGCCTATGATTGGCTAGTAAGTATATTTGCTAATACATGTTACAATACCTATGATTGGCTAGGAAGTATATTTGCTAATACATGTTACAATACCTATGATTGGCTAGGAAGTATATTTGCTAATACATGTTACAATACCTATGATTAGCAAGGAAATTTACTTGTTACAATACCTATGATTGGCTAGGAAGTTTACTTACTAATACATGTTACAATGCCTTTGATTGGCTAGGAAATTTTAGACTAGACTTTTTAAACGCAGAAGAAAATATAAATGCAGAAGGGGATTTGAATTATGGGCGGTTCCGCCATTCATAAGATAAATAAAGCGCATACACATAGAGCCAATGAGATGGAAATATATGGCGCCATACGTGGTGGGATTTCCTTTTCTTCTGACGTAAATGACAATGAGGACGACGAGAGCAGCAACAATAATTATTGCAATGACGGCACCAGCGATAGCTCCCCCGTTAAAAGCTCCACCACTGTCGCCTGCTGCAGTGTTGCTATCGGATACTTTCTGTGTCGTGGTCGTTGTAGTTTTGTTACTATCGGATACTTTCTGTGTCGTGGTCGTTGTAGTTTTGTTGCTACATCTAATTTCTAGTGCTTCTATTTGAGAACTGTTAGAACCCGCTGAAAGCATAAAGTAAACAGTTAATCTGACCGTGTAGGTTTTCCGTCACAAATTTATAATTCGACAGATGCTGTGTTGTAAGTCATGCTGGGGCAGTGTGAGATTTTATGGGAGATGGGCAAGATGTTAATACTTCACCACCCCGACCACCCGTAACCCTAGTCTAATCCTCCCAAACCCTCCTTCTGGCTGGCTACACGTGTAAGATGTGTATGGAAGATAGATAATGCAGAATAAAAGAGTGATAGTTCTAGAAGGCAACTCGAGCCCTCTGATACATACAGCCAGGATAGTAAGTAAATACAGGAGATAGACTATAACATATAACAAGTAAGTGAGTCACGCTAACACGAGTTGTCTAACTATCAACATTAAGTATATTAAACAAGAAATAGCATAAGACAGCATGGTAGCATATAGCTCAATAGTTACAATTAGAGTTTATAAAAGGTTATAGTTCATGATTATGACCTTGTGATGTCATAATAGAAAGTTTGTTGTTTGTTCGTATGAGCGAACTATAAATGAGTTTATAAGAGAACACTGAATGTTTCTGAGTGAACTCAGTGAACTTTGATTAAAGTTCGAGTGAATTTGATTGAATCTTGATTGAAGCAGTTTGTCACAATAAAGGGGGGGGGAGGGAATAAACAAAGAAAGTGAATAGTGGGGAAACCTTGTTGTATCATGCCTCAATTGTCACAACTTTATTCAGTCTCTTAGTGATTTGTCATCACTACATAGGATCTGTTGGTTGTCCGACACGAATACACCAGGTGTGATCGCACCCCCTATCTATTAATTACTAACCAGAGTTGTCTCTAATAATTAATAATCATATTAATCATGTGGGTAGATAATATGTATAAGCTAGCCCTAATTAGACGACTTTTCTCTAATTTCCACTTTGCGGATCTTCCTAGTATTTCAGAATATTATTTAAATGCACACACCATACATAGTCATCCTTCTATCACACACCATAAATAGCCATCCTTCAGTCACACAATAACTGACGGGAACTTCCTGCTTAAAGGATAGCTTTTGATCCGTCTTGAATTACTTAAGCCTGCACCCGTCCTCTACACCCAAACTAGTTAATTAATCACGTGCAAGAAGCTGATTATAAGAAACAAAAATATTTATTAAAATATCACAGTAATGAAAGAAACGAAAAAATACAGTTAGTGCAATGAACAATTGATTAAGTTATTATGTAGAGATCGTTTGACGAAAGTCACGACCCTTACAAAGTGAATTCAATCTTATACCTACTAGTTTTTAATCATGGAATAAGAGTTTTAGAAAGAGGAAAAATACATAACACTGATCTCTGTTCGCGCGGCGTGACGTCAATAGCACGATGCTGGCACTTGTCTTGCGTCATCTCCGATCCGCGCACACAACAACAAATTCCTATCAGATTTTTTATTAGTCTTTTCACAAGCACAAATTCTCCCTAAGTGAATAAGAACACACTGTTCCTATTTTCTCCTTAAGTGAATAAGAGCACACTGTTCCTATTTTCTCCTTAAGTGAATAAGAACACACTGTTCCTATTTTCTCCCTAAGTGGAATAAGAACACACTGTTCCTATTTTTCCGATCTGGCGAGGAGCGCACGTTACCTCCTACACAACAACACACAAGTCCGACACTGGCAATCTCTGCAAAATGAAGTTCCAAGCAACCCAGGGGTGATGCAGACTTTTAGAACACCCCTTGTCTAAAGTCTCTGTCTCGGCATATAGGTCGACTTGGGGGGACTTGGTCGTTGATCTGTATCGACGGTTCCAATCGCCGGTATAAAACGATGGTTTAAAACGTCGGTTGAAAACGTTGATTCAAAACGTCGGTTTAAAAGCGTGTTACACTGCGACACAAAATGGCACGGTGCATATATTCTATTCTCTCTCTCTCTTACTTTCTCAAACTTACATCTCTGCAAAGCAATGCATTATTCCCATACTCACGAGGCCAATATAATTCATGAACATTGAGATATAATTGAAACAGAGATCCAGCATCAAATAAGTCATTTAACATATTAATATTTTTTCTGTTTTACATCAAAAGAATATATAATGCAATAAAATATTTCTGAGTTTAAAATCTCATTCTATCAGCCAATTAACTCGCCTACGGTTAATTAACGTGGCGCTTTTATCTACGGATCAGAGTTCTCTGGTACTGACGACCAAGAATTTTTTTATGGTGTTAAATGTGCGAATACAATGCGCACTCAACTGACCTTTAAGTGCTACGTTGAATGTTAGCTTGCTTGTCTCCAAAACTCTTCCCGCCAAAATTTAGAACTTAATTGTATTTCATAGTTTTATGTTTACATATTTTATTTCGTAGATTTATATTTACATTTATTATTTTGGTTTAAATTATAAATGTCATTCATTAAATATCATTATTTACTTTTGAATAGTCATAATTTTTTAATAACATCGATGTAATATACCAAATTTACAAACATTTATTTCTTTTTATTGTTTTATTTATTATTTAAAATGAGACACTATGAGCAATTCCACGAAGGTAATCCATCCCAGATCGATTCTTACGATCGCTCACAACAGTCAAAATTCTCGTTTCTCGATCGACTGTCGACTTCTTGCATTTTGGACAGGGTTCACATCGAAGTATACTTTCAACTTGGTTATCTCCCTGCTGCTGTTTCTGAAATTCTTATTTAATACTATAGACTCCAATATGTGCTCGCACAATAATGTTCTCCAATCTAATATGCCAAGCTTCAACGATATTTTGCGTACTAGGAATTCCCAGTTTTATGGAGTAATCCACGACTGCAAATTTTAGTGGAAACAGTGGCGGGGCATAAACAGCGGTACCATTACGCAAATCTGTCTTATTCTTTGACATATATCATTGTTTTCGAACCACTCTATTACGTCATTAATTCTGTTGGCAAATAACGCTTGAGAACATTGAATGTGTTTTTGAATTTCATCAGACGGAATAAATACCAAGGCAAACAAATGGCGCAGCATCAAACTTAACTAATACCGTATCGAGATGCCAATCCGCTCGTTTGAATCTTTCTCCATCCTCATTGCCCCAGGTGAAAGAAATAAAATTTGTTCTCGACATCAGGAAATTCACTTTTTGAAGTGTTTATTGCAGTCAATTCTAGATCAGTTAATATGTCTGTGGCTTCAGTTCAATTTCGTTTTCTTCAGCAAAGTAAATCAAATCTTGAAATAAACGTTTATAATTTTCTTCACTCTTGCTGGTCACTAACACATACACTATTGAAGAATTCGTTAATTTTCAAAAAACAAAACAACCGGGTGCATATAACTATCAAACAAAACAAAACAAAAAAGGATTCTGATTAATTCAGTATAATTAGAAATCAGGCAAACAAAGGAGGATATAAACAACTGAACACAATGCAGGATCAGATAGACAAAAGAAAGAAAGAAAGAAAGAAAGAAAGAAAGAAAGAAAGAAAGAAAGAAAGAAAGAAAGAAAGAAAGAAAGAAAGAAAAAAAGAAAGAAAAGGAAATAATACAAGAAAAGAGCATAAAAAAGGAATGAGAAAGCCAACCTTCTCTACAGCGATCCCAAGGACTGTTCTCGTCACAATATGCAGGTATGACGTAATTTTTCGCCAAACACAGCTCGATTTTCGTGTAGTTGAAGGCGGTTCCTTCAGAACACTTTCTTAAAGGTATCTGCTGATTATTTGCACACACGTAATAACTGAAGCAACTACATGGGTCAATGTAGGTTTCTGAAGTTAGACACGAAGAATTTACCGGAAGACAAGAATCTGTTTGTAGAAAACAACTTTGGAATATATATGAACATCTCTGAATCAAACTCTTTAAGAGAAAGATTTGCAAAATAACACACAAATAAACACTCAAACTCAAGAAAACTGTACAGAAAAACAAAAAGGCAGAAAACAGGAGAGCGCTACATCATGAGTATATGTGTGTAATAATATAATGCTCGTGTGTGCTAGTTACTACTCATTTATATGTGTGTAATAATATAATGCTCGTGTGTGCTAGTTACTACTCATTTATATGTGTGTAATAATATAATGTGTGCTAGTTACTACTCATTTATATGTGTGTAATAATATAATGTGTGCTAGTTACTACTCATTTATATGTGTGTAATAATATAATGCTCGTGTGTGTTACTACTCATTTATATGCGTGTACATTTACCGTGGGTACTTCATTCATCTCTGAGGAGGCCTCTATAATTAAACAAATTGCTTATTGTGTGATTGCATTAATTTCATTGATTTGATACGTTTTCTTTAGATTTAAGATATTTGAAAAAATTCAGTCAGTAAATTAGAAATTCTAATTATGTCATAATGTCTGCAGACAAATAACGAGACGTGAGCGTAGAGAGATTAAACGGCCTGAGCGTAGAAAACACTTTCTCCACAGACACCCCCCCCCCCCACAACCCCCCACATACATAACAAACCAATTATAAACACGCACGAATGCACACATATACATACATGTACGTGCATGAATCCATATATATATATATACACACACGCAAACACAAACATGAATATTTCCGCGCCTTTATGTCTGTACATATATGCACACATATACATGAACACTCAGAAAACACGCAAGCTTAAACCAAATTTCAAAAAGAAATGCGTACAAAGACATAAGCGCACTTACAAACACATAAACACATACGTATGCTGAATAGGAGAAAAAGCGATTAGGATTCAGACAATAGTTACTTGAAAGCTAAATGATATCGATAAAAACAGACAGAAAATATAACCAATCAACAATATCCGAAAGTTAGAAAGTAAATGAAACGGAAGTAGTTTCATTTAATTTTTGTTACATGACGTACATGCGTCCTATTTTACAATAAATACATTAAACATGAAGTAATCGCTTACCGTTAAAAAACGCAGACATTTTTCTTTCTTCTTTCAAACACAGGTAACTGTGTAAAATCAGAACTAAAGTAAAAAATGGAGATAAATAAATAAAATTGAAATAATGAAATACATATAGCATTGCTTAAAGCAACTGTGCATTTTATTGTTTATCTTACACTCATCCCTAATTCACAATTACAATTTATTTTGTATCATTTACCTAGTTACGTTATGAGTGTTTATATGCAAGATATATTTGTGGTTGATTGCAACTAATGATATTGGCTTCGTGTGCTACATGTTTTCCACTCGCACCTAACTGCTTATTACGTATTCAAACAAAGGGAGGTAATTAGTATAAACTCATCTCATTCACATTCAGTCATATATAGACAGACGCAGACAGTTGATACAATAAACAGGATGAATAAAGTGGTTTAAAATGTAAAATAAAATAGCATCTTGAAGCATAGGGCTGCTTAAACACATGGATAACAAAGACTAAACCGTAATTCGGTTGGCACTACAGACATGTGAAGTCTATATAAATAATACCTTAACATGTTTAGATTGTTTGAGAGTTCATTCTATTAAGGAGCAAAAGTTAAAGAGAGTGAATAAGTTTACATTCACTCATTATAACTTGCAGTATTTAATTTCTACTGAGGATAATTCTGTAGTATGCTATCTTTGCTGGGAAAGATGCTTCTGAACCCACTATAGCTATATAGAGGACGTGTTTCCAGACGGGTGCCGACTGAGGGCGACAGACAGCAATCTCGGATCAATTAGACTGGTAGGCTAAATAACAGCAGATTTTGAATGTAGCCTGCAACCTTTCACTAGAACTGGGCCAAGCAGGATGAATGTGTAATGTGTTTCAGTAGAAAGACCTTTACTTATCTCAATTATAAAAGTGAGAGAGAAAACAGCGATAAAACATTTAGTCTCACGTTAAATGCTATACTGTACTAATTTGCCAGAGTGCTATAATGACATATAACTGAGCATACTAACACGCTGTCATATCTATCTATCTATCTATCTATCTATCTATCTATCTATCTATCTATCTATCTATCTATCTATCTATCTATCTATCTATCTATCTATCTATCTATCTATCTATCTATCTATCTATCTATAATACAATGGTTGCTGTAGTAAAATTGTCTAAATTTAAAACACTTCTTGTTGTATCATGTGAACTGCTCCTTGATTTATTGACCGGGTAAACGCCTCGTCATTGACAATCGTAAGGTATCTTTTTCACGGCAATCGCCTGGCGATATAATTACCTTCATTAATCGTAAGGTATCTTTTTCACGACAATCGCCTGGCGATCTAATTACCTTCATTACACTATTGTAAAATCTTTCCTCTTCATGTAAATTACCCGGCAGTTATCTTGATCGACTTTTGTCAGCTTTGTGTCAAGTTTTGGTCTAAGTAATATATTTATTTTTAAGACGAATGGCGTCATATAGAGTTATTATGATGATGCGGAAAGAAAATCTAAAACCCTTTACTAAGAAAGGGTGTTTGCACTCATGTCAAGGATCGCTTTAATTCCTTATAGATTTATATAATAACTATTCCGGAATCAAGCATGATATTTATTTTTCAGGTATTGTTGAAGTTAAAATTTTAGTACTAGAGGTAATTGTGACTCAAAGGTATTAATATATTTTAGAAATGTGTGATAATTATTTATTTGAACTTTTTACTTCAGCAATGCCTTCACATTGCTATGTAATCCCGACCTACACGTGAGTGTTACTGGTTAGTGAAAACAAGTGTTGCTCACTGACATGAAAGTGTTACTGGTTAGTGAAAACAAGTGTTGCTCACTGACATGAAAGTGTTACTGGTTAGTGAAAACAAGTGTTGCTCACTGACATGAAAGTGTTACTGGCTAGTGAAAACAAGTGTTGCTCACTGACATGAAAGTGTTACTGGTTAGTGAAAACAAGTGTTGCTCACTGACATGAAAGTGTTACTGGTTAGTGAAAACAAGTGTTGCTCACTGACATGAAAGTGTTACTGGCTAGTGAAAACAAGTGTTGCTCATTGACATGAAAGTGTTACTGGTTAGTTAAAACAAGTGTTGCTCACTGACATGAAAGTGTTACTGGTTAGTTAAAACAAGTGTTGCTCACTGACATGAAAGTGTTTGATGGTACACCGAGTACAAGTTACAAGATCATTTAACCGGAGCAGGACTTATTTGTACATCAGTTAAACAAAGTAGTTCTATATTTATCTATTTACAGTTTTACTTGTACACGCATCATCTGTTGAGCACAATACTTCTCGATTTATCTATTTATACTTGTAGTGACTACAATACCTGAAGGTATATCTATTGAGTACACAGCTTGTAGTTGTTATGCATATGTAGGTACGTAGGTACGTCTGTTTAGTAGAGATACTTCTACAGAATACAGGACCTGTAGCTAAATCTGTTTAGTACAAAACTTTGAGATATTTCTAATGAATACAGGACCTGTAGCTAAATCTGTTTAGTACAAAACTTTGAGATATTTCTAATGAATACAGGACTTGTAGCTAAATCTGTTTAGTACAAAACTTTGAGATATTTCTAATGAATACAGGACTTGTAGCTAAATCTGTTTAGTACAAAACTTTGAGATATTTCTAATGAATACAGGACTTGTAGCTAAATCTGTTCAGTAGTCAGTATAGCACTGGTACACCCCCCGACTGATTACTCAGTCTTACATGAAATCATTCTTGATCAAGTAACAAACAATAATACTAGTACTATTCTCAAACTAATCCACCACAATGTAGTTTTTAGATCACGCAAACCAACCAAACAAATAAAAATAATGAAAAAAAAAATTATAATTTGACTGTACCTTAACGACGCCTCCAGAAATATCCAACTATCCTTACACTTTGGAAGTATTCCTGTAATTTGACTTATCGTATAGACGCCTCAAGAAATATAGAACTATCCTTACACTTTCGAAGTATTCCTGTAATTTGACTTACCCTATAGACCTACAGGCCTCAAGAAATATCGAGCAAGCCTTACACTTCCAGAAGTATTTGCCTTCGCCATGACTCTACAGAAGTGGTGTGCAGCGTTCTCGCCTGAAGATTGCTCACTGACAGTGCACTGCAAACAGACTGGACACCGTCATGATGTCATTGCTGAGGTGTGTAGTTATAGCTTTCCTTGTCCGGAACAGACAATGCAATAAAAAAAAAAAAATGCGCCGATGACGTCACAAGGGAATGTAATACTGAGTGAGGACGAGACGCTAGAGGTGCTTTGTAGTACTTTAGAATAACCGAGTGTCGAATAAATAAATGTACTGCCAGTTTTAACGTGCCGGATAAATACACGAGTTTTTATTTTATCCGTAAAATGTAAATTATATTGAGAGAGCGAGCAAGCGAGAGAAAAATAGCAAGAGAAAAAGAAAGAGAGAGAAGATAGAAGCAGAGGTAGATACAAAAGAGAGAGCAAATTTTAACTATATGAAAACACAAGCACACGCATAGGCATATATGTACACACATAAACACACACACAGACACACACAGACACTCACTCACACACACACACACACACACACACACACACACACACACACACACACACACACACACACACTAATTGCTATTGCAGTTATTCCCGTTTCCTGACGTCATAACATCAAGCGGATACATGACTTACATTACTTTCACACTCCACCAAAACAAATTTTAACCTTTTGAAAAATTATAATTCAACATTCATTACAATTCGTAACAATTAAACAGCAGAATTCTGCCATTCCATAACAACACGCACATAATATAAGTCTGTATCTGATGTAATATAATGAAGATGGTAAATAAATGTTTCAAACTGATAATTTCTTTCTAAAATGAAAGTGACTTTAATCCCAGAAAGTATATCACAAGACACAGAAATATCAACAAATGACTTCACAATAGTTTATAAACACACAGAGGGACAATACCTGTACAAATGACGGTGTCACTAACAAATATCTGTCCTTAATAAATAATGAATAATAATTCATTATGAATAAATGAAGTATTACAGGACCAATAGTCTGTCATGGCAATACACACTTAAACAATCACAAATAATGAAATAAATTTTAAATAAATATATAATAGTAACTTAATCAATCAGCCATTCTGATACTTATATGCCAAAATTAAAAAATAAAATAAAGTAAAAAATTTAAAGGCTAATCATCGATATTAGTCATCTATTATATCAGCGACGAATGACACCATCAGTGACTGATAAATATTCTTTATTAATGTGTATTATATGGATCTATTTTCAGATCAATTCTTCTTGTTGTGTATAATACACAGTGTCATTCAGTTTCATAATTCTCCACCGTGTTGTCTGTAAGTTGTACGACGATAATACTCCATTGTTCATATCAAATTGTACGATTGTAATACTCCATTATACATATCGAATTGTACATATCAAGTTGTACGCTGATAATACTCCAATGTACATTTCAAGTTGTACGCTGATAAAACTCCATCGTACATATCAAGTTGTACGCTGATAGTATTCCATCGTACATTTCAACTTGTATGCTGATAGTACTCCACTGTACATATCAAGTTGTATGCTGATAGTACTCCATCATACATATCAAGTTGTATGCTGATAGTACTCCATTGTACATATCAAGTTGTGCGCTGCTGATAGTACTCCATTGTACATATCAAATTGTATGCTGCTGATAGTACTCCATTGTACATATCAAGTTGTATGCTGCTGATAGTACTCCATTGCACGTATCAAGTTGTATGCTGCTGACAGTACTCCATTGTACATATCAAGTTGTACGCTGCTGATAGTACTCCATTGTACATATAAAGTTGTATGCTGCTGATAGTACTCCATTGTATATATCAAGTTGTAAGCTGCTGATAGTACTCCATTGTACATATCAAGCTGTAAGCTGATAGTATTCCATTGTACATATCAAGTTTTATGCTGATAGTACTCCATTGTACGTATCAAGTTGTACGCTGATATATTAAATAAAAAATACTTTGATTAAAGTTTGAGTGAATTTGATTGTATCTTGACTGAAGCTGTGTGGTTGTTTTCTTTATAAATACATAACTTTAAGTTCCAGTGAATGTCATTAGCAGACCTGCACAAGGTCCATTGAACCATGGTCCATTTAATACTTCCAACTTCCTTCCATTCAGTTAACTTGCGACACCCCCTCCCACACACCCCTATATATGTGTATTATGTGCATTTACCTATGAATATGTTTAAGCAGTAAGAATGTTATTGTAAGAAATATATCATCCTACAGAGTGTCGTGGGTGCTGGTTGAGCTGATTGTGGCTGGCATCTCGCTCCTCAATTGTGTGTGTGTGTGTGTGTGTGTGTGTGTGTGTGTGTGTGTGTGTGTGTGTGTGTGTGTGTGTGTGAGATCAGTTGCCGCGATTGCCGAGATTACATCGAATGTCCAAGATGTAATAATTAACCATTTTCACATACAGACACCACAAATATTCTTGTCGGGGTGGGAAATCTTTATTCTGCATTTGGGGTAAAATGTAAAAGTCGGTGGTAAAGTGTGAGTAGCGTGTGAATGTAGTGTGAGGGACGAACAGAACAAACAAACAACCGCACCAACGCACTTTCATAACAAAGAAAGAAAGCCCAACTCTTAGCTAGAGTTAAATTTATTCTAATAAAAATGGGGCTAACTCGGCTATTAGTCATTCATTGATAAACGTCCATTCACAGCATTCATGGGGTGTGGAACAAAAGCAATGAAAATGATAAATAAAAATAAAATAAAAAGTGGCAAAAATCAACAATGGAAACAGCAATGAAGACCGCAGTAACACCTGCCAAATAAATCACTGGCACAATTCTCTGTGTGAAGACCCAATATAGATGATAAATACAACAGCGGTGATAACTGAAAAAAGAACTATCATGTGCTAATGAAAATTAGCATTACACATTCTCTGGGTGGAGACCCAACACAAAAATAGTGTATAACAAATTACAAAGCGGTGATAACTGAAAAAAGAACTATCATGTGCTAATGAAAATTAGCATTACACATTCTCTGGGTGGAGACCCAACACAAAAATAGTGTATAACAAATTACAAAGCGGTGATAACTGCAACACTTTATCATATGATAGACGAAAATTTATATCTGTGGGTGAAAACCCAGCACAGATGATATGTAATAGATCACAATAGTGGTGAAGACCACAAAGATTATCTCAATAAAATAATTTACAAAAGTTAAATGTTCATAGAAAATGTTCAGGGTACAAACCGAAATATCAATGGTAAATGTCCATTTAAACCAAAACTAAATGTTCAAAGAGAATGTTTGTAAAATGTTCAGGGTGAAAACCCCAAACATCAGCAATAATGTCAATAAAATTATAAAACTCTAAATAATTAATAGACTATAATAACCTACCTAAGTAAATGCACCACTAAATTAACTACTTTCCTACTTACAGTTACTGGAGGGTTATCAAACCTGACGACACACTAAGTAAACACTGTCCCCAAAGAATACGACGTCCAAAGAATATTAACACACTCCCCTCTCATGTAGATAAACAGCAATGTTCATTGGTGTAGATCGGAACAAAATTGATGACCTCCCCTGATCCAGGATGGAGGTAGAACACAAACACACTGGCAAACATGGGAGAAAAGAATAATGCACAGTTCAACTGATGAATGAAGTACATCAAATGCAGGCGAAAATCATTGGAGCCAGCACTGAAAGTGAACTGCCTCACAGGGGGTGGTAACCCAACTTGCTCCCCCCATCTTGCTGAACAGCAAAGGGAATTGCCCCCACACTGAAAAGTGTGAAGCAACGTTGAAGAAGATCAGTAGAATGTACGGTCCAAATGTATCCTCCACACGTAACTCTCCTCCGTCAGCTTCTTCGTACAAGAACCCTGAGTGTTACTAGGGTGTGACTCCGTCAGTGGCTTGGCAGAAAGCAGAAGCCAGCACCATAAACGCCCAGGTAGTCGACATAAAAGCCCGAGTACAACGTTTCAGCCAGACGATGGTGAAGATTTGACAGATAGTTCCCCAGTTACGATAAACTGGGAAATAAAATCCCGTGGTGGGCCCAATGTAGAAAAGTCACACACAATTCCAACATAGCTTGTAGGCAACCCACACATGCATACACTCTCTCCCCACCCGTTTTATACAAACTAAGTTTTCCTGAAAGACTTGCACAAGAATCTTAACTCCTTCTATTGTTATTGGTGCATTTCACAGCCTAAGGTGCATTCACTAATATAGTCCCTAACTAAAATTATATTTAAGGACTCAAGAAAGGCTAACCACACAATCTCTATCTATTGTTAAAATAATTATCTAACATTAACATAGATATATAGACAAGTAAATCAAATTAAAGTGCTGAAAGCACAAAATAAACATGCACGCTCACAAACACACTGACTATGCATGTATCACACCACTTTTGCTTCATAATACGGGTATACAAAATTAGACACATCATGCCACCGGTAAAGGGAGGCAAGAAAGTAAATTTAAAAAATAAATTTTCCTGATTACTTCCCTTTTTCCATGACAGAGTAGACTTCTTAAGCATTTTTAAGAAATGAGGAATATTTTAAAAGTGTTCATTCTTTTAGATTTCGTTATCTGGTGGTTTAACTTTTCTTAAAGGACTTGGTTGATGTATGTGCGCAGATCGGAGATGACAACTTGAACACGGGATTCAACTGCCAGTGACGTCATGCCGCGCCTTCATACTTATCCCTTTCTAAACTTGAGGGACGCACATCACACACTTATCCCTTTCTAAACTTGAGGGAGGCACATCAAAGTACAGGCTGGACCATAACATATGAATTTATAATGTCTCCACCCTCAAGACTCCTTGTACTTAATTTAAACTGAACTAAAAAGCATATGCGTGGGTGGATGGGTGTTTGCGTGAGTACATGTGTGCATTTGTGTGTGCCCGCGCATTTTATCAAGAAATTATTTTAATAGCATGACATACACCATCATCGTGCAGTACTTCACAAGTTACATTAAAAAATCTGTCATTCAAAACAAACCAAATTATTTCCCTTTCAAGCAAGACGGATATAAATAGAATGCTAGAGTCCACTCCTTCCTTCATATGCAGCTGTTCAATTCGCAGCTTACATACAATCAGTTATATCTTTGTCCAATAAATCAAAATGGATTATTAAAGAATTTCCTTTTAATAAATACACAGCTATAGATGCTACATAAGTATATACAGTGTGTGTTATTTTAAGTGGTCTTCATTTATAAAAATTCTTTTGAAAAAAATTCACATAGACTCAGAAATGTTCCAATAAGATATTCAAAAACATCTAACTTATAAGATTGAACATATAAACGATTTGCATCATTACAAGAAAAAAACACACAGAATTAGAAGACAGTCACGTAATACCAGAAATGTAAATCATTTAAAAGTTATAAGCACAAAAATAGAAGTAAGACAACTCAGAAAACAGCTTTCACCTTATTTAAATGAATTCTGCTTAGGGTTTCTCCGTTGTAGTTGCTGTCGGCGTGGGCATGTATGCACAAGTGTGCAAGTGTATTCCGAACACCTCTCTATCGTTAGTTCCAGTTTCGTGTCTGACCCACACCTGCTCTTCAGCAGGACGTGACTGATTACTTTGTCTAGATTTTTAGAACAACGATTTGTGAATTTTGCAATGCCTTGACCGTACACTTTGCCCAGGGCAGTGCCTTTGTCTACCGAAAATTGCCAGCGGCACATAAAAAGCATGTAGATACCTGCCTGTATGGCAATGTTCACTGTATGGCAATGTTCACTCAATGTAAATGCGATTTACACATTTCCATGTTTTTAGTAGTTCTTCGCAAGGCAGTAGCACAACGTTAGCATGCACAGTTAAAAATAGATTTTCCCTTGGTATTACTATTACGAAGTTCACAGGTATTCTAATTCAGCATTAAAAATAAGATTTTTTCTTCGGTACTGCTATTATAAAGCTCACAGTTATTCTAGTTCACCAGTTAATTCAAAAAAGTAAAATAAAATTTATACAGAGATTACCACCAGCGTTTACATCGTAGTTCAATTTGGGAAAGTATAAAAATGAAAGTACACATTTAAGGTGTAAAAGCTTGATATGTTAAAAAGTCAAGAATCCAATGAAATATTTATCTTGATAATTAACAACGATAACAATATTACTTAACCAGAACACTCACACTTACATACACACATACATACATACACACAACACACACACATGTAACATGCAGGACCCCCATGGTACAGCAAGGGAATATAAAGATATTTTTAATTTAATTTGCAAAATTTGTAACCCCATCCCACCCCCGAAAAAAACCTACCCCCCAAAAACCAAATCAAAACCGTACGTTGTTGGATGTATCACAAAGCTGGAAATAACCAAACCTATTTCTCAATCCATCACTCGACTTAAGAGTAGCATTACAAACAGAATATTTTGTAAATGACTAACTAATAGAGTGCTTTAAGTTATCAGAACCAAACGAAGAAAGCTAAGACATTTAAACGGACAATGAATGATTGAAAGACACACTGGGAGGGAGAAAGTTGATTGAGTGATTTGAAATAAAGTTAATTGAGAAAACAAAGAGACAACAAAAGCCACCATTATAAGGTTGAGAGAAAAAGCAACCGCGTGAGGCCAAGAGAAAGACAACAGCGTGAGGCCGAGAGAAAGACAAACACAATAAGACAAGAGGAAGACAAACACAATAGGACAAGTGGAAGACAAACACAAAAGGACAAGAGGAAGACAAGTCGGATATGAGTGTGGGACAGAGCCTAGATCTTCATTGTCTTGCGTGAGCAAAGAGGTTATGCACTTTTATCTTTTGTATTAAGTTATTTAAGATGACGTACTTTCGCTCTGTGGTGCAGCGTTAGACAGATCATAATTTCTACGCAGTCCACAGACTGTTCATCGTTTCGCTTCTTGTCCGTTAACGGCCGTTAATCCTCTAGCACAAAGTATGGGGCCTCTAGTTCTTCGCCACAGTTTACAGATTCTGGAGCTAGGTCACAGTTTACAGATTCTGGAGCTAGGTCACAGTTCACAGATTCTGGAACTAGGTCACAGTTCACAGATTCTGGAACTAGGTCACAGTTCACAGATTCTTGAGCTGGGTCACACATTGTATTTTCCACGGTTCTGTTTCTCTTCTCTGGGTAGGACGGAAACAAGGCTCGTGCGTACCCGTCATCTCCAATTAACGGGTGTTGGGTTTTGCTGGCTGATGTATTACCTCCCTTGTTCAGAAAGTCGAATTCCGTGTAATGGACAGGCTTCTGGCCTACTTTGTCAAGCTCTTCTTTGGAAGGTGGTACAGGGTGACCGTTTCTGCGTGGAGTTGGGTCCAGACCGAAGTTGGACTGAGTTTTGGTGTGAACAATTTCCTTGCTAAAGACTACGGTCTTGGGTGGTGAAGTTTGGTTTGTGCTTTTCCCTTCGAACATTTTCTATCATAAACAAATAAAATGTGACATTGCTGTTAGAAATATATTGTATCTAGAAATATGATATTACTTTGAGACATGTAATATTACTTTTAGAAATGTGATATTGATTTTAGAAATGTGCTATTGCTTCTAGAAATGTGTTCTTACTTTTAGAAATGTGATATTGCTTTCGAAATGTTTTATTACTTTTAGAAATGTGATATTGCTTTTTGAAATATGATATTACTTTTAGAAATGTTATATTGCTTTTAGAAATGTGATATTGATTTTATAAATGTGATATTATTTTTAGAAATGTGCTATTACTTTTAGAAATGTGATATTGCTTTTTGAAATATGATATTAACTTTTAGAAATGTTATATTTCTTTTAGACATGTGATATTACTTGTAGAAATGTGATATTGCTTTTTGAAATTATATATTACATTTAGCACTAAAACTACGTGTGCACACACACTGATTTTTTTCTCACGCACTCAAGGACACGCCTACGCGCATGCACACGCATTCGTGCACCAAACTCACTTAGATATCTACGTATGTGCGCAAATGCACTCGCATATACAAGCGTATATACTCTCACACAGAGCCACATGCATTTATTTTTCAAATTCATACACACACACGCACATACACACACACGCGCGCACGCACGCACGCAATAAAAGCGTATGTTAACTGATTTACCTTTGTCTATCTTTCCTTAAAGCTTGCTTTTTTTCGTATGATTGTGATTCGGTCAACAAACAAAACAAATAAAAAATAACGAGATATTAGACAATATAGTAATTTTTGTTTTATGTTTGTTTTTCCCATTAAAGGTATAAAACGTATGCTCAACCTTCCAATCGTCTGTATTATATTAAAATTACAGAAAAAACTTTTTTCTAATCATTATTTCTTTTTTTCATTCCCAACTCGTTTCTTCTTCTAATATGAGAATATTACTCTACACTCATTAACGCACGCACCACGTCGTCAATAGCTGCATACTCCCCTTCTTCCGGTTGAAGTTCCAAAGGGGAGGAAATCACAAGGCGAGGAGTCTGAGGACGCTTTTCTTCCTCACGTTCGAAACATCTCCGCCAGAGTTGACTGTTCTTAATGTTTCTGGGGAAAAGAAATTAACGAATATTTTACAATGGATACAAAGCAAATCTCTCTCACTTCACTCATTTCAAATATAGGTGTTACTTTATACATCTAATCAAATTCTTCTTTAAAAAAACACTGCAGCAATTTTTTTACCAACTAATAAACGAGCACAGAAAACGGAGACTAAAGTTCTTTATTTTATTACTGGTGACTATAGATCTTTATTTTATTACTGGTGACTATAGATCTTTATTTTATTACTGGTGACTATAGATCTTTATTTTATTACTGGTGACTATAGATCTTTATTTTATTACTGGTCACTATAGATCTTTATTTTATTACTGGTGACTTTAGATCTTTATTTTAGTAATGGATTATATAGTTCTTTTTTTTATTACTAGGGACAATAGTTCTTTGTTTTGGAAATGGAGACTCTTATTTTTATTTTATACCTCGAACGTAAAGCTTCTTATTTTATACCTGTTCTTTATTTTATGCCTAGAGCATAAAGCTTTTTAGTTAATATCTGGAAAGAAAAGTGTGTGTTTTTTAAAAACAAAATTATGACTGGCGACGTGCAAGCTGAGAAATCCCAGAGACGAGATTCTTTGGATATGTACCTTTCATTAAAATACAGTTTACTTTCATTTCAGACGGGCTTATGTCACCTACCAGTGAGAAGACTGGTGTGTAACGAACATTTAAGGGTCACGATATTAACAGGCATTGTGAATGTCAATCAATAGGAAATTAGTTACGGGGTCATCGACGTCATAAAGTGAACTTCCTATTTAGTAAGAAACATGACCTTGACAGTGCATTACACTTTGACAATCGACATAAAAATCATCAGCTCTAAGTCTTCAACCTCCAATTTGTAAAATAATGGTGACTATATTTAGTAAAAAGGGTGTTCCTACTAAGCAACACTATGTGTTTGTGCATGAGAGACAGCATGCTAGTGTGTGTGTGTGTGTGTGTGTGTGTGTGTGTGTGTGTGTGTGTGTGTGTGTGTGTGTGTGTGTGTGTGTGTGTGTGCGCGTGTGTGTGTGTGTGTGTGTGTGTGTGTGTGTGTGTGTGTGTGTGTGTGTGTGTGTGTGTGTGTGTGTGTGTGTGTTTCGCTCACACTCACCCTAGAAAGCCGCAATAGACCTTTATCTTCACGATTTTCTCAGTCTTGTTCCAAGACTAGCGAGGGGTGGGGCTTAAATAAGAGACTAGCACTGAGACCTCGCGACTAACCAGTTCCATGATAGATAGGAAGTTTACTTACTAATACATGTTACAAAGCTATGATTGGCTAGGAAGTTTACTTTCTAATACATGTTACAATGACTATGATTTACTAGGAAGTTTAGTTACTAATACATGCTACAATACCTATGATTGGCTAGGAAATTTACTTACGAATACATGTTACAATGCCTTTGATTGGCTAGGAAATTTTAGACTAGACTGTTTAAACGCAGAAGAAAATATAAATGCAGAAGGGGATTCTGAATTATGGGCGGTTCCACCATTCATAAGATAAATAAAGCGTATACACATAGAGCCAATGAGATGGAAATATATGGTGCCATACGTGATAGGATTTCCTTTTCTTCTGACGTAAATGACAATGAGGACGACGAGAGCAGCAACAATGATTATTGCAATGATGGCACCAGCGATGGCTCCCCCGTTAGAAGCTCCACCACTATCGCCTGCTGCAGTGTTGCTATCGGATACTTTCTGTGTCGTGGTCGTAGTTTCGTTGATACATCTACTTTTTAGTGCTTCTATTTGAGAACTGCTAGAACCCGCTGAAAGCAAAAAGTAAACAGTTAAAATGACCGTGTAGGTTTTCCGTCACAAATTTATTATTCGACAGATGCTGTGTTGTAAGTCATGCTGGAGCAGTGTGACATTTTGCTGGGAGATGGGCAAGATGTTAATACTTCACCACCCCGACCACCCGTAACCTTAGGCTAATCCCCCCAAACCCTCCTTCTGGCTGGCTACACGTGTAAGACGTGTATGGAAGACAAATAATATATAATAAAAGAGTGATAGTTCTAGAAGGCAACTCGAGCCCCTTGTTACATACAGCCAGGATAGTAAGTAAATAAGGTTACAGATAGCAACATATAACATAAGTGAGTTACGCTTTCACGAGTGGTCTAGTATCAACAATAAATGTATTCAACAAGAAATAACATAAGACAGCATGGTTACATATAGTGAATAGTTCAACAATTACAATTAGAGTTTATAAATGTTTATAGTTCATAATCACGACCTTGTGATGTCATAAGAGAAAGTTAATTGTTTATTCATATAAGCGAACTATAATTGAGTTTATAAAAGAACACTGAATGTTTCTGAGTGAACTCTAATGCACTTTAATTAAAGTTCGAGTGAATTTGATTGAATCTTGTTCCCACAAAGGGGGTAAACAAAGAAAGTGAACAGTAGGGAAACCTCTTTGTAGCGTACTGCTATCATCTACGTCACGCCTCAATTTGTCACAACTTTATTCAGTCCCTTAGTGTTTTGTCAACACTATGTAGGACCTGTTGGTTGTCAGACACCAGTTGTGACTGCATCCCCTGTCTATTAATTATTATCAATATTTGTCTCTAATAATTAATAGTCATATTAATCAGGTGGATGGGTCACAAGTATATGCTAGCCCTAGTTAGATGACTTTTCTCTAATTTCCATCTTGAGGATTTATGTCACTTTCAGAATATTGTTAAATGTACTCACCATAAATAATCATCCTTCTGTCACACTTACGGGAACTTCTTGCTTAAAGGATGGGTTTTTGATCCGTCTTTAATTACTTAAGCCCACACCCATCCTCTACCCCAAACCAAGTCTGCAGATGTCTGAATGCATTGTTGACTGGCGATGAAATTTTGAATATTTTTCAGTGTTTTTGTAGTGCACTCATCCATTGCAAACACATATCTGGCCGGCAAAGATGGGTTTTAAGTCTGATAATCCATGGGCTAATGCTCTGGTAGAAGTTGTTAGTGTTCTTGATGTTCAGGTGGGAGGGTGGGGTGTCTTACAGAGCCCAGGCTAGCAGCACACCAAGTCTGTACCTAGTACATACATGTGCCGAGGATGTTTGTCACAGGGGAAGGAGGTAGGTCGCCAAAATTAATTTTTTTATTATTGTTTACGTCATTCATCTGGTTACGGTCGCCCCGACCATGGTATAACATGACTGATATTTATTTTTGAAATACTAGGTCAAGGAGTGCAAGCATAAATTCACCTACATTTCAAAGCAATAAGATTAAAACTACATCTGATGTTATATTCATAAATGTTTTCTGTGAATTATGCCTGTGAAGTTAAGATTTATGCATTTGTGAATTCAGTTATTTCTTTGTTGAGATGCTTGAGTGTGAGAAGATTCAGTTAGGAACCATTGACATATCATATGTTACATTTATATAACCGGGATAACAGATTTTAAAAAAAAATCAATACGTAATATTTATAGTTATGACAGATGTCTATTTAATTAGAACTTAATGTGCACTTGAGGATTAGAAATGCCTGAGGTCTAGTAGTAAGGTTTTCATGCTTGTGCATGCTAAGCAAAGAAGTTGTGAACTTTCAAGGACATGAACATTGTGTGCTGAAAATATGAATTCATATTAATTGTTATAGAAACTTTGACTTGCAATAAAAGGGGAGAAAGAGATTAGAGTCTGCAGAGAGACATCAAAATATTCGAGCAATTCAGTGTTGGTGGACAAGGGGAGGAAATCTTTATTCTCTTTTTGCATTCTCTCTCATTGCCATGTTGATTATACAGGTTATGATGGCAAAGTGACTGGATATTTTCAAAGCAGTAAACTTCACTGAAATCAAGAAAGTCTCTGTTGTGATTTGACAAGCAAAATCAGGCCGGTTCTCAGTGTGAGGTAAAATGAGTCTACTAAGACATTATACCTGAGGACATCAAGGAGACTTGATTGAAACCTATCCTGTGGGTGGAGCATTTTGTGTCCAAGCAGTTGTTTTGATGGAAGGGAAAAAGGACCATGCCATCAATGACACCTCACTGAACGGCGAACCGCAACATCAGTATTGTCACAGAGCCACGGTATTGGAACTGTCTTTTTTCTGACCTGACCTACAGACAGGCAGGTCAACTTTGTGAATCAGAGTGTGGCGGAAATTAATTGCCATAGCAGTGATAGTGGAGACCATGAGATTTGACACTAGAGATTTGTGTCAAGGGAAAATTGCTTTTCAGTACAACTATGATACAGCACTTCGTGAGTACTCTTAATATCTATGAAAACCTCAGTGCACATAGGTTAATTATTTCACTCAGAACATTATTTCCTAAAATTCATTGGAACTGAGAACTGTATTGTGGAACGAGTAGTTCCAGAAATTTTTTAAGTAAATTGTTGTTGATAGTGGAAGTTACTGCTCTATTAGAGAAATCAGGTTGTATTATTTATTTTTTTTTTCATCATTCATCATTTACCCTCACCCCAGAGTGTATGTTTATGAATGTCCTGCAGTGATTGCATTAACCACAGCATGAAAGAGAGCCCATAGAAAAATAAACATAAAATTTTACTTTTCAAACTAGTTTTAAAAGGGTGAGTGTGGTTGGATTTATCTTGTCTTGTCTCGTTTTTATGTTGTATTGATTTTGTACTGTCCACCATTTTATCATCCCACTTTGCATTCTCACAATTTATTCTGTCTGTCTTTGTGCACGTTCTGTGTAGTGTTGTCTTACCTAATGTGATAAGACAGTGGCATGTCCCTCTTGATAGGTTATTTTGTTTCAGCCAAGTCTTTCTGCAGGAAGTCTGCTATGTTGGGTTACGATATTATAACTATCTGATGACTTGACACTGTAACAACTTACTGCAGCATTAAAAGGCATACAACTTAATGTGAGACTTTAAATGTCTTAGAGGAAGGAGTCTTGAGTTAAAAGTATTTCTATTAAAGCAGTCTTATACAATTGTATACAATGTTTAGCATAGAAATTGCTTTGCACATTTAATCTCATTTCAAAAGCAATGCAGTTGTGTGCATTTTGAGATGCTACATTGTAGAATCTGTAAAAGCCTAAGAGGACCACAGAGATTAATGTAATCAGTTATCTACCACACTAAATGCTGACGTCATACAACATTAAGTAAGACATCATTATTATATATCACAGTACATGTACACAGCGAGTCTCAGAGTACATCCCTCATGTTTTACTAATGAGTCTTTACTAATCAGTAAAACAAACAATCAATTCAATATACCATTCTTATAAATAAGAGATAATTGACATAATAGTACAACACTCCATCACAGCAAACAACACAAACTGTCTTCCAAGTGTAGATAAATTATAATTATTAGAGAGAAAATGTTGGAGAATATTTTAGAGAGAAAATGAATAGAGAATATTTATTATTAGAGAGAAAATGCTGGAGAATATTATTAGTGACACTTTGCTGGAGAATATTAGTAGAGAAAAATGCTGGAGAATAATATTAGAGAGAAAAACTGGAGAATATTATTAGAGAGAAAAACTGGAGAATATTATTAGAGAGAAAAACTGGAGAATATTATTAGAGAGAAAAACTGGAGAATATTATTAGAGAGAAAAACTGGAGAATATTATTAGAAAGAAAATGCTGGAGAATATTTTCAAAATAATACATATAGAGAAAGCACAAGTGGTTTGACAATAGAAGCGTTGCTTGGAACAAGAAACACTCTCCATTACTCAAATGTGAGAAAGTAGAAAGAAATTTTAAAAAATATTTATACCAACTTGAACGAAAAAATGTTTTCTCCCAGCTTAGAAAAATAAATAACAAAAGCCCCTAAAGTTAACAGTGTCTTTAATAAAAAAGAATAACGTATTTCCCCGCTATTTGAGTGTATGCAGCAATTGAGCGTAATGACTTGCATTGTTAGATCGTCTACACGTCTTTGTAGTTGGTGATAAGGCTGTTTAAATATTGAGAGGAAAAAAAATATATTTTTTCCTAATTTACTTGTACTTTTCAATCATCGAGAGAGCAACAGCACGGTGAGATCAAAGTCTAGTGAGAGGTCACTAGGACAACATATATTGGTCTTTAATGAGATAAAGTTCCTTGTATTGCCACTACATGCCTACTAGTGAAAAAATTTTTCCCTCTTCAACTTCACCATCCCACCATCCCTCATCATCTCTTGAAGCTTGTGTTGCTTATACCACAGTGTACTTTCTCTGTGCTTGCTTTAGTACTGATAAATATAAATAAAACAATTGTCATACGAAAAATTCTGATTAATTCAATTAATACAGAGAAAGAAAAAGAACAAGAATATAATAAATTAATGAATGTAAATTTAAGAATAAGAAAGAAAGAAAAAGAAAGAAAGAAGATATAAACGATTTAAGAAGAAAGAAAGAAAGAAAGAAAGAAAGAAAGAAAGAAAGAAAGAAAGAAAGAAAGAAAGAAAGAAAGAATAAAAAAGAGAGAATAAAGAAGAGCGGGGAAGGAAGAAGGAGTGAGAAAAGTCAACCTTGCACGCAGCGATTCCAAGGATTCTTCTCGTCACAAAACACAGGTATGACGTCAGCTGTAGACAGGCAGTAAGTTGGTAGAGAGAAATTGTAAGCAGTCCCACGTGGACAAGTTTGTTGAAGCATTTGCTCGATGTTTGCGCATTTATAAAAATTTGAGCAACTGCACGGGTCGATATAAGTACTTCCGGCTGAACACGGTATAGTGACGGGAGGACAAGAATCTGTAGGTAGAAAACAGTGTTCAGATCACCATGGTCACGGCATGCACACATATTTATTGCGTGCATGTGTGTTTGTTTGTGAGCACTCATATATTTGTTCACATTTACAGTCGTTACGTCACTCATGCTCGAGTATAAGTACGCTTAATTTGAAAATATTGCTTAATGTACGACACAATGATTTCTTCAATATGATTTGACACATTTTTTGAGATTCAAAATATTTAAAAATTTCACTCTATAAATTAGAGAACCTAATCACAGACAAATTAAAAAATATTAAAATCTAAGAGCATTTTAAGAGTAAACTAAAAATATTAATTGAAAAAGAAAATACTTCTTACACACAAATAGACATTCAAAAATACACGCATACTTTACAAAAATACATTGATTCAAAAACGAACATGAAATTATGATTTACCGTTAAAGACCTTCACAGACATCTTACGTTCCTTTCAGTGTGAAATACAAACTCACTCAGGAAAATCTGTAAAATCAAAATTAAATCAAATAAACTAAAATATGATAATGAAGTACAGACTGAAATGCTTACAGTAGTTCGACCTAATACGATTTCTCTAATTTACAGTTTAATTTTACTTTTTACACTCAACCAGTGTCCACCTTTACAGCTTCAATTTCTTTATTGTCACCATTAAGTTAAATTGTACTGGTTGAAGATCAGCACCATCGTGTTCCCACATCCCATACAAGAGACAAGAAAGAAACCAGATGGCATTAATCCTGGGGTCTACAACAGGACGTGAATTTTTTCACGGATGCAGTTGGCGTTTTGGTCGTCACATGCATTTGAATTGAGTACTATAGAGGAACAATTCATTCGAGTAGTAACTATAAAAGTGTATTCAAGAGTAGTGTAACTTTGAATGGTATGAACTTTTAACAGTGCCTACACAGCAGTATTAGGACGTCTGGCAGCGCTATTAGAATATGAGTATCGTTACACTGTATGTTTGACTATAGGTACATTTTTCATTTATGTAGTTATATTAACCACATATATATATATATTGTGTGTGTATATGTGTGTGTGTGTGTGTGTGTGCGCGCGTGCGTTGTGTGTGTGTGTGTGTGTGTGTGTGTGTGTGTGTGTGTGTGTGTGTGTGTGTGTGTGTGTGTGTATAAGTTTGATAAATGATGATTGACACTGCTGAAATAAGAGTTAAATCTATTGTTAATTTTAATTGTTAACCAATTATATTGTAGTGTAGTGTTCCTGCAATGTATTGTTCATATACAGTGATTCGTTCATAATTATTGGTGATTACTGATTTGTCCATCTGAGGCTCTGGACACGTACATGCCGCTTTAGAAAGAGACCCCGGGGAAGTTTAATCCTCTTAAATATGAGTAGGCCTTTTGGGGAAATTAGTGATAATAGCCTAGTAGATAATTGCTACCCTACATTTTATAGTAGGTGTTTTCCTTTATTATTATGATTTATTTGTAAATTCTCTTAAACTTCTTGTAAGAGTTTGGTAAGTTAGCAGTTTGTGAAAACGAGGACAGAAGGCACACGATGTTATGTTTGAATGCTATAGAACATGTGTGTGAATGGATTGAATGTGAGGATGAATGAATTGAATGAAGGGGATGAATAAATGAGCAAAGAAGAATGAGAAGATGTAATATGAACAGTTTGGTTAAATCAACATGTGAATGTGGGTTAAATAAGGTTTAACCTCCAGTTCACTTATACCGTTTAAGTGGGCAGCATCTGTACAAACAACCAAAAGGGGAGTCATATATATATATATATATATATATATATATATATATGAAAAGCCATGATTGTACATTCATTAGAGGAATTGTACAGATAAAAATGTCCTATTCCCAGAGATTCAGACTACTGTCCAAACAAGACTATTATTAGCATTGTGTGAATAACATTTTAAAATTTATGTTTATTGCAATAAAACTATATTGTACTTAATGAATGATGTGTGATATTAATGATACAAATAGCAGAAATTTAGTGCTCAGTTCTGATGTTTTTAAAATGCAATGTTTAGTTCTCTGATTAAATTTAAACGCCGAGTTGATTGGTTTACTATTGTAGCCATTTTTATATATAACTCAGGCAGAGATGTTACTTAAGAAGCAAAAGGCATTCTTTAGTTAAATTTGAAAGTTAGGTTAATTGAGTAACCATAGAGGTGTAATGTACAACTCACTATAATAAGTTTCCTCTAATGAAAGCTAGGCTAATTGAGGTATTCATGTACAACTCAGTATAATAAGTTTCCTCTAATGAAAGCTAGGCTAATTGAGGTATTCATGTACAACTCACTATAATAAGTTTCCTCTAATGAAAGCTAGGCTAATTGAGGTATTCATGTACAACTCAGTATAATAAGTTTCCTCTAATGAAAGCTAGGCTAATTGAGGTATTCATGTACAACTCAGTTTAATAAGTTTCCTCTAATGAAAGCTAGGCTAATTGAGGTATTCATATACAATTCAGTATAAGTTTCCTCTACCAAGATTCATAACTATTTTGCAGGCTGGTGATTTTTGTGAATAGTAGAGGTGATGAGTGATGTAACATTTAAGATTTGTCTGTCAGGGTCTGTCTGTGAGCACAATGCTGAGTTGACTATAAAAGAAAATTCAGGATGTTTTCTCTGGCATTTGTGAGCCCGAAGCTGAGCTTTTGTTGGGTTTTGTTTTGAACACTTATTAATGCTAATAGTGGAGTCCGGGGTGACCAGAGAAATATTTGTACATTTGCATTCAAGGGAAGCAATCCAGATATAACTAAGGCTGACTATTGAAAGTTGAAGGTCATGAAATGGAAGTAGGCCTAACTTTTATATTTTAAACACCGCCCTATTTCTCTTGTATATCTGACTGACTGACTGTATTTTAGGAAAATGTGCCCTATAAATTGTTCACTGGTGCAAGTCGAGAGGTCACACACACACACACACACACACACACACACACACACACACACACACACACACACACACACACACACATACACACACACACACACATATATCAATAACCCCACTGGGATACACTTATTGATGGCCTTGACACAACCAGCATAGAATGAAAATTAGACTTTATTAAATAAATGTGTGTAAAGACTAAAGAACACATGGAAATGAGTGAAAGAGCCACACATTTTTCAGATGTGTTTAAGATTTAAAATGATTATTTTGTGTGAAATATAACTTTGCCATAAACCTGTTGTGATGCTCAGAAGTCCAGGGACCATTGAATTCACTTACCAAGTTGGTTAATGAGTTCGACTTCTAACTGGTTGTGAACCAATGTTGGAGGGTGCAGTGTGGTATTTTGAGGTCTGCACTTCCAGACTTGTCAGGGGAGAACAGCAGGCGATTCTGCGATGTAACCAGCGTTTATCTGCGACTCCTATGTTGTTCCAGTGATGGAATAACTGTGACTGAATTGAACTGTGAGAGTGAGGACTGCTCGTTTCATATGTGTTTGAACATTTCTGCATCATTAATGAACTGAGTGGCCACCTATCTGCATCTGCTTCATGCCTAGCAGCTTCAGTGATGAGTCCACATCAACGAACACATAAACAATCGGGTGAATGCATGTCCAGCTCTCAGCTTATAATGTCGTAACATCTTTCTATGATTTTTTCTTTCTTCTATTTTTTAAATATTGTGGTGTAAAAGTTTAGAAGAGATTTAATATTTGAAATGAACTGAAATGACATTGAACAATTTAAATTGAGGAGATTTAATTGTAGTTTATCAAGAACTAATGTATAATTTGTAAATAGTGTACAATGATTTTCTTAATTATTTAGTTAAATGTATAGTTAATAAAAGTGTTGATATACTCTTCCCACTGGTTAAGTCAATTGCTAAAGGAAGTATGTAGGTTTGAGGGTGGGGGCTGCCAAACATAAGTGATCTAAAAGTCAATCAAACATACTTTGGGGGAAGAATCCCTCAGACTGGTGGGAATGTGTGCGGGCAAGAGTAATACCTAATTAATACTAATTAACAGGATTGCATTTTCACTCTGGAAGAGTAACACCTAGAAGAGGAAAACAATTAGTTTAATTGTAGGTTCTATGGCTTAACTTAGTCTCCCAGACTGCAAAGACGATGACCCGGTCGAAGAGTGGGTTATGATATTAATGTTTGAAATTAATTATTAATTCACTTAACCTTGTAGAGAGATTATATAACCCCACATTTTCACACATTCTTCTGCTTTCCTTCAGCCACACTTTACATACATATGCCACACACACATGAAGTACACAAAACCAACAAAGTGTTTATAAAAGGCGTGCAAAACCCAGGAAGTTGTACACAAAACCAGAACGTCGTCCACAAAAACAGTATGTCGTAAACAAAACCAGCAAGTTGTACACAAAACCAGAAAGTCGTTACAATATCCTACACAAAACCAGAAAACCGTTATAAGATTGTATACAAAACCAGAAAGTAGTTACAAGATCATGCAAAAAACCAGAAAGTCGTTACAAGATCATGCACAAAACCATTAAGTCGTACACAAAGTCGTTCACAAAATCAGCAAATTTAAAATACTTCTATTTTATTCTGTGAACAGCTCGTTGATTTATTGACTGTGTTAACGCCTCGTCATTGACAATCGTAAGGTGTCTTGACACAGCAATCGCCTGGCGATATAATTAACTTCATTACTTGTATCACTGTCGTAAAGTCTTTCCTCTTTATGTAAATTACCGGCAGTTTTCGTGTTCGACTTTTGTCAGCTTTGTGTCAAGTTTTGGTCTAATATATTTATTTTTAGTATATCCTCGTACAGACGAATGGCGTTATGATATAGTTATTATGATGATGCGGAAAGAAAACCTAAAACCCTTTACTAAGAAAGGGTGTTAGCACTCAAAGTTAAGGATCGATTTAATTTCTTTTAGGTTTGTCTTTAGATAATAATTATTCCGGCAATCAAGCATTGATATTTATTTTTCAAGTATCATTGGAGTTTTACGATTTCAGTAGTAGAGGTAATTGTGAGTTTTATCAAAGGTATTAATATATTTTAGAGATTGTGATAATTACTAATTTCATTTCTGTTAACACTATGAGATGAATGATAATTATTTATTTGATCTTTTTATCTCAGCAATACTTTCACATTGCTGTGTGAAGTCGAGAACCCTTGACCTACATACATAGGAGTGTTACTCGATAGTAAAAACAAGCGTTGCTTACTGACATGAGTGTTTGATGGTACACCGACCGAGTTCAAGTAACAGGAACATTTAACCGGAACAGGACTATATTTGTACATCTGTTGAACAAAGTAGTTCTAGATTTATTTATAGTTTTACTTGTACACACTGTTGAGCACAGTACTTCTCGATTTATCTATTTATATTGTACTGAGTACAATACCTGAGGGTATATCTATTGACTACGCAGCTTGTATCTCTTTTGAATATGTAGGTACGTCTGTTTAGTACAAAACTTTGAGATACTATTCTAATGAATATAGAACTTGTAGCTAAATCTGTTCAGTACAAAACTTTGAGATACTATTCTAATGAATATAGAACTTGTAGCTAAATCTGTTCAGTACAAAATTTTGAGATACTATTCTAATGAATATAGAACTTGTAACTAAATCTGTTTAGTACAAAACTTTGAGATACTATTCTAATGAATATAGAACTTGTAGCTAAATCTGTTTAGTACAAAACTTTTAGATACTTCTACTGAATATAGAACTTGTAGTTAAATCTGTTCAGTAGTCATTGTGACTACTTGTGAACACTTCCGCTGATTTCTCAGTCTTACATGAAATCATTCTTGATCAAGTAACAAACAATAATACTAGTACTATTCTCAAACTAATCCAGCACACTGTAGTTTTTAGACCACGCAAACCAACCAAACAAATAAAAATAATGAAAAACATTTACTATAATTTGACTGTACCTTAACGACGCCTCAAGAAATACCGAGCAAGCCGTACACTTCCAGAAGTATTTGCCTTCGCCATGACTCTACAGAAGTGGTGTGCAGCGTTCTCGCCTGAAGATTGCTCACTGACAGTGCTCTGCAAACAGACAGATCCGCTCGCCTTGGCACAGAATCAGTGCGTGACTGTCATGAAATCATTGCTGAGGTGTGTACTTATGGATTTCCTTCACCGGAACAGACAATGCAATAAAAAAAAAAATGCGGCGATGACGTTCACAAGCGGATGTAATGAACAAAAACCAAAAGAAAACGACTAACAAAGAGAGAGAGAGAACAAAACCCAAAGAAAACAACGAAGAAAGAGAGAGAACAAAAACCAAAGAAAACAACGAACGAAGAGAGAGAGAACAAAAAACAAAGAAAACGAAGAGAGAGAGAGAGAGAGAGAGAGAGAGAGAGAGAGAGAAAGAACAAAACCCAAAGAAAACAACGAACAAAGGAACAAAAACCAAAGAAAATAACGAAGAGAGAGAGAGAGAGAGAGAGAGAGAGAGAGAGAGAGAGAGAGAGAGAGCACAAAAACCAAAGAAAACTTCAAAGAAAGAGAGAAAAGGAGAAATAAATGAATGAAAGTGTTACGTCGGCTTTTAGTCAGACGCTGCGTGCGACGGTGTGCATATTGGGGTGTTTGTGTGACACTTGACGGGGGCATGAAAAGTTGAGACTTTTTAGTAACTTACCGCGACTAACACATAACACACACACACACACACACACACACACACACACACACACACACACACACACACACACACACACACAGAATGTGAACAGAAAGTAAATAACAAAATATTTTTTAAATTATAAACTAATTTTAACTAACACTGTGGGTGAGATTGTAGAAAAATATCCCAACATTTAACTATCTAATAACGTCAGCTTATCTAACACATTTAACTAGCTACTAACGTCAGCTTATCTAACACATTTAACTAGTTACTAACGTCAGCTTATCTAACACATTTAACTAGTTACTAACGTCAGCTTATCTAACACATTTAACTATCTACTAACGTCAGCTTATCTAACACATTTAACTAGTTACTAACGTCAGCTTATCTAACACATTTAACTAGTTACTAACGTCAGCTTATCTAACACATTCATTCCATGGAGAAAACAGTCATTTATCAAATTACTTATAAATTAAAAAAACTAATTTCAATTACAAACTCAGCCACTAAAAATAATCACACCAATATCAAATATCTAAAGTAAGTGAATAAACATCACACCAATATCAAATATCTAAACTAAGTGAATAAACATCACACCAATATCAAATGTGAAAGCTATTGAAATATAACAAAAACAAAAACATACAGTTCTAGCAACGCTAAACAGTCAATTCAGAACTGTTGAAAAATGAGAAGAATGTCAGTAATGCGTGACGTCATGCTGGATGAGGTGACGAGTGAGGAGTACGGTTTCTTTCCTTAATCTGCGCTTTGAATGTAGACTGTCACGTCATGATGGCACGCGACTCCGAAAATGGTCAGACTGCTAATGTTACCGACCTGGGGCGATGGTTGCAACGGATACACGGCCACGGAGATATAAATATACTGCGGAACTGCAGATCGTTACTGACAAAATTTCAATTATCTATTAGTCTTTTTGGTGGAGTTGTGACGGACAGCATTTAGAGTGAAACAAGTTTGGATCTATTTATGCGTGAAAGTGTAATTCTCTGTTATTGTAGTTATCTTCTCCTAATTTTAACCATAAGATTTTTGTGACATTTCAGTACACAGACGTGTTAATATACGTTTTGTACGTGTCATGTCGATGTGAGTACATCTGAAAGGGAGATGTAGGGAGATGGACCGGATAAATATCGTAACAATTATTAGGATAGTCACACTGCTGTGTTGTCCGCAGTGTAACAGTGCCGAAACAATCCATTATTCTGCATGAAAATATCTGGTCCTGCATTTTGTCGCCACCATTTTCAAGACTATGAATCAAGAGTGGTGGCTACCTAGTTGAGTGACTGTGCTCCCGAGACCGTATGAAAGCGCACAGAAAGTGTTAAACCTTTGTGAAGCAAGAGTCACGTCAATTTCAAAAAAGGAATTTCTTAAATAATAGCGTCTGAAAAAACACTCAGAGAATTAGAGAAAGATTGGAGGAGGCCATAGAAAACAGATGTTATAAAAACAAATAGATTAATTAATATTGTGCATAGAAAAATTAAAATTTGGCGAGAAGTAGAAAAAGAAAGATTACTTGAATAAAAAGAAGGATTAGCTAAATCTGAAGCTGAGAAAACTAACTATGGAGAAATTACCTTTAGGTACATAGAAAGAAACTAACTATAGAGAAATTACGTTTAGATATATCGAAAACACTATGATGAAATTACGCTTAGGTATAGAGAAAGAAACTAACTATAGAGAAATTACGTTTAGGTGCAGAGAAAGAAACTAACTATAGAGAAATTACGTTTAGGTACAGAGAAAGAAACCAACTATAGAGAAATTACGTTTAGGTATATCGAAAACACTATGATGAAATTACGCTTAGGTATAGAGAAAGAAACTAACTATAGAGAAATTACGTTTAGGTGCAGAGAAAGAAACTAACTATAGAGAAATGACGTTTAGGTACAGAGAAAGAAACCAACTATAGAGAAATTACGTTTAGGTATATCGAAAACACTATGATGAAATTACGTTTAGGTATAGAGAAAGAAACTAACTATAGATAAATTACGTTTAGGTGCAGAGAAAGAAACTAACTATAGAGAAATTACGTTTAGGTATATCGAAAACATATGATGAAATTACGTTTAGGTATATCGAAAACACTATGATGAAATTACGTTTAGGTATAGAGAAAGAAACTAACTATAGAGAAATTACGTTTAGATATAGAGAAAGAAACTAACTATAGAGAAATTACGTTTAGGTATAGAGAAAGAAAAAGCTACTGAGTTGGAGCGCAACAATGTTGAAGCAGAGAGAGAGAGAGAGAGAGAGAGAGAGAGAGAGAGAGAGAGAGAGAGAGAGAGAGAGAGTGTAACTTCTTAAAGAAAAATAGATATAGCTGAAAATCATGCCAGGACTACAGAAAAGTTAGCAAGGAAAGAAAAAGGATTTTAATCAATGCTGAAATTAATGAAAGAGGAAAATATCGATGACGTCACTGAGTGTCATATCAAGCCAAGAGGTGATAGGCGTGTTGTGCAAATTGTCTTCCAAAATTCTCACGAAAGAGGTGAAAATTTGGATGAGTATTTAACAGTTTGAATGTTTAACTGAAGCCCACCAGATACCAACAGAACACTGGAAATAAATCTATCATATTTTCTCAACCAGACAATCACGTGACGTGCATCGTACGTTGCCTGAAAAGGAAGTGAATGATTACCAATCTCTTAAGAAGGCATTGTTTGTGAGATTTAAAATTTCAGCTGAATGTTATCATGAACTTTTCCTTGATGTTCAGAAGTGAAACAGTAAAACCCACCATTAAGTTCGTTCAAGGCTACAAAATCTGTTTGAAAAATGAGATTTATGGCAGAAATACATAAGAATTATCTAGAACTTACAGAATTGTGCATCAAGGAAAAGTAATGGAATATTATTGGCCAGACTTAGTCAAGATCCTTAGTCACGATTAAAAACACTTGACGACTTTGCTACATTAGCTGACCATTATGACAGCACACATAAATCCTAGCCAAACAAGATTATAAAACACGACGACATTGCTACATTAGTTGTCCATTATGACAGCACACATAAATCCTAGCCAAACAAGATTATAAAACACTTGACGACTTTGCTACATTAGTTGACCATTATGACAGCACACATAAATCATAAATCTGTAAGTCAGGGTAAGCACCGCGCAGTGGGTAGCAAGATAGCACAGTGTGTATTAAAGGCAGTAATTTTGATGAAAAAAATAGATTTAATGATGAGAGTAAAATCCATTAATCACGAAATCACAAGAAAATAGAAATCAATTTCAGCCATGGATGTGTTTAATTAAGCCAGGACGTTTAGCGCACGATTATAATTGCAAGCTGCAAAACCGAATTTGCGCTGTGGGTTGACGCGAGCAGAGAGAGACAATTGACAGGTCAACATGACACGCAATCTAGTCGGGAATACAAAAGAAAGATTTTCTCTTAGGTACAGGATGTAATTTCCCGGTATTGCTTGATGCAAGATTAGTAGACAAATAGGATTATACCCGAGAAACAGTATTAGCCAATTATGTATTTGGTTCAAAGGATGTATTACAGACAGCGAAGGACTTTAGAGAGATTTGATGTGTGACAGGAAGTCTAGAAGATAGGATCCACCTACAAGGGAATCTTAGGCTGTCGCCATGTCTTACTATGCCTAAATCCTGAGACTTCAATATACTTCCAATTGCCATTAGCCGTACACGTAGTCAAAACCTGAGACTTCAATATACTTCCAATTGCCATTAGCCGTACACGTAGTCAAAACCTGAGACTTCAATATACTTCCAATTGCCATTAGCCGTACACGTAGTCAAAACCTGAGACTTCAATATACTTCTAAATACCATTAGCCGTACACGTAGTCAAAACCTGAGACTTCAATATACTTCCAAATGTCATTAGCCACACACGTAATCAAAAGATCGAAGACGGTGCTAAGAGAAAAGACAACAAATCATTGACAGTTCGTCCATGTCAAAAACATTTAATGAGCAAATGTTCTTTTTCTAGGTTTATTTGGTTTGTGAAGTCGTACTTGGTGAACAAAGTAGCTATATGTGAAGTCGTAATTGGTGAGCAAAGTAGCTATATATGAAGTCGTAATTGGTGAGCAAAGTAGCTACATGTGAAGTCGTAATTGGTGAGCAAAGTAGCTATATGTGAAGTCGTAATTGGTGAGCAAAGCAGCTATATGTGTGCTTTGTGTACGAGAAAGAAAGAGAATTTGGTGATTTAACAAACAAACTGAAGACATAATAATCTGAGAAACAATTTTCATGAATTGTGACAGTTTAATATTTCTCGTTAATATCAGATAAAATTTTTAAAATTATATATTTATTTATGTTATTTTGGCTTGTTTAAATAAATTCTCTAATTAATTACTACAAGAATTTACACACACGGCTGTTTAGTTATTTTGGTTTGTTTAAATAAATTCTCTAATTAATTACTACAAGAATTTATACACACAGCTGTTTAGTTATTTTGATTTGTTTAAATAAATTCTCTAAATTGCTACAAGAATTTACACATAGTTGCAGGATTGTGCAGTGCAAAGATGGAAGTTTGAAGAATGTTTTCTAAGAAAGATGGAGGGCAGAATGAAAACGCGGACACGAATGAAAGAGCGGTTAAGTGATGGATTATCGTATGTACGGGAGGATGCGAGAAGAACCAGCAAGCCGGGGTCTAAGATAGGACACAGGATAAATGATAAATGAGACTCACACTCCAGTCCACCAATAAGAACGTTAGTTGTCGCCATGTTTAAATACACAAACCGGAAGGTGAGCTCATACGGAGAACGTGATGCTGCATATTCCAAAAATAAAGGTTTACAAAGTGAGTATCCTAACAGAATCCTAACAGAATCCTAACAGTATCCTAACAGAATCGTAAGAAAACAATATACTTCTAGTGATCACCTGTGTTGTCACGTTTGAGATTGTACCTGGTGTTGTATGCAATTTTGGATTCTTAAAAAATGTGTGTTCTATTATAGGTATTAAATAAATTATAATATTATAGTGAATGAATGTATAATAGTAATTATAGGTATCTTAAATAAATTATAATATTATAGAGAATGAATGGTAATAGTAATTATGCAAAGTTTATAAATGTTTAGTGTCATTCCTTCTAATGTGAAAAAAAAATGCACCAAGCGGCCTGCTGGTTAACAATAGAAACTTAGATTTTCTGATTAACGTAAATAAAGCCTAGTCGTTTCGACAGGTCACAAGAAAATATTTCTAGTTTATTTATCAACGCACATATAATACATAAACATATCTAATACAACAACAGAAATATTTTATATTCACAGACTCTGCTTGTTCTCGCTGTATTTCTTCTTTATCTTTCTGTTTCATTCTCTCTCTCTCTCTCTCTCTCTCTTGAATATTATTTTTCATTTAAATACTACTTACCTTTACTCCGAACATTTCTTTTAAGTTAGTTCATTTAGCATATCCTTTAACTTACGTTTTCGTCAACTGAAGCATATGTGTTTTCTTCCAGAAAGAATTCTATAGGGAAAGAGATTTTAAGGGTGGCTACTGGGTCCCTTGTGACTCCTTATACAAGATATGATACTAAAATTAGCCTATCTTGAATTTACTGAAATTCACTAAATGCAAGGTGTTTTTTTTTAATTTTGAGGCAATCGACAGCTTTCTTTTGCCAGAGCTGGAAACATTTAGACAAATATTTTCCATTGAAGTTGATGGCAGTAATCTGTTTTCTGTTGCGAGTGAAAACTGTACACAATTTTATTTCTGTTGGGATTGAAGACTGTATACAACCTTATTTCTGCTGGACCTGAAGACTGTATACAACCTTATTTCTGCTGGACCTGAAGACTGTATACAACCTTATTTCTGTTGCGAGACAATTTTTTGCTCTTAGAGCTTGAGGCATTTCACAACTTTATTTCCTTGGGGGGGGTGTGTGTGTGTGTGTGGGGGAATTAACAACTTTTTTTCTATTGCCTTTCTGTTGAAGAGGGCCTCAAATTACTTCTCTCAGTCAGAGTATGCGAAGTTTATTACTGTTTTATTACCAAGAGTAAATTGAAATTTATTTTCCTCCTAAAATGTTAAAGGAGAAAAATACCAGTTAGAGAAAACGACCGTCACAAAAGGTTTATCAGCGCATACAATTTGTTTTAATGGAATAGAACTTCTTTAAACAAACGTTTATCAACGCATACAAGTTGTTTTAAAGGAATAGAACTTCTTTAAACAAATGAAGGCATATAATTTTTGTTTAATTGAAAAATTTCATTAAGTACACAAGCATTACCGCACTCGTCTTTTGTTCAATTGAATAGAGTTTTCATAAACGTCTGTTTGTGCATAAAAGTTTTTAATGAAAAGGAATTTACTTCAAAATGTACACTTGAGTTTGTGTGTACATTGTGAGTGCTTGTTTACCTGCAAACAAATACATTATCACACACACGCACACAAATACACACACTCACACGCACACTTAACACATGTATACGTTAACACTTAAACATACACATATACACGTTCACACAAACACACTTTCACGTACTCAGTCAGTTAATCAATCAATCAATTCGAATGAGACCGTTCTCTCTTGACTTCGACATTCAGTACAATTCTGAAATACAGAAGTTACTTTCTCTTGTATATAGATACATCAGACTGAAATGCAGAAGTTACTTTCTCTTGTATATAGATACATCAGACTGAAATGCAGAAGTTACTTTCTCTTGTATATAGATACATCAGACTGAAATGCAGAAGTTACTTTCTCTTGTATATAGATACATCAGACTGAAATGCAGAAGTTATTTTCTCTTGTATATAGATACATCAGACTGAAATACAGAAGTTACTTTCTCTTGTATACAGATACATCAGACTGAAATACAGAAGTTACTTTCTATCAAACTGAAATACAGATACACGTTGTAATTTTTAGATCCCGGTTGAAAAGAAAATAATTTTACTTTAGTGTTGTAGTTCTCCTTTTGATTATAAGCTCATTGAAATAATTTTCGTACAGAAATTCTGCCAGTCTTGAAGAAAAACACAAAGTCAGCAAGTCGAGACTACTTCTTTGTTCAAGATCCTAGGAACGAAATTTGTCCAACTTTGTCAATTTTGTGTAAAGATTTGGTCTAAGTAATTTGATGCTTAGTTTTAGTCTGTTCTCTTGCATTTATATAATATGATATAATTACGAGGGTTAAGTCCAAAAATGAGTTGAATTTGAGTATAGCATCGAAACAGTTAATAATGCCCGAGACATGCACGAATACTAATTTTTAATGTAATCACCTTCTGGTTCAATTAAGAACAAAACTTCATCAAAAATGGTGCGTCACTTCTCTTGAACAAGTTCATTAGTGCGTTGCCTTGTGTGTGGGTGTTGTTCACTTGACTAGTCTACCAGGTTGGTGTTCGTTAGCGTGTTGCCTTGTGTGGGTGTTGTTCACTTGACTAGTCTACCAGGTCCTTGTTCATTAGCACGTTACCTTACATAGCGTGTTGTTCCCGAACCGGTCTACCAAATCGCCGTTCATCAACTGCACATGTGCTACTGTTTCCAAACAACATAGTGCACGCATTTTATAATAAATGTCATGTAGTCTGACTTTTTTTGAAAGAGAAAAAATACCAAACAAACACCTCATGACCGCTGTTTTTCTGAAACGCAATCTGAGACGGGCCGCCATTTTGAAAAGTGAATGTCAGTGATTATATTAGCGGATTTATATTGAAGCTACGAATATTACATGTCAGATATTATCAATAATGAGAAGTAATGAGTAATAATGAGCAGTAATGAGTATGTAATGAGTCTCTAGATCTATGAACAGTCTAAATTCTCTGTATTTATTGCCTTAATTATGGTATTTTGATGATAACGACCAAAATCTTTTATTTTTTGTACAGTTAACATTAAGGACTGCGAACATATCTTCTAATTTGTGTCTTTAGGAAATCCTTATACCGATATATAAATTACTTTGCAAGTTTCATCAGAGTTGTCGAATTTAACATGAATGTAATTGTGGTTTCTTAATGGCCAATATTTTTTTAATGTAATCTTTTGTTTGATAATTTTCATATCATCTTTTGTGGCTCAACAATACATTCACCTTGACGTGTGCAGTCGAGAACCCGGATCCGCACGAGATGGTTACTCGAAAGGTGAAACAGCTCCTGCCTATTGCCATGAGCGGTATTTCCGTGTACATCGACTGAGTACAGGTGTCATGATGCTGGCATACACAGGTATTTGGAACAGGACTATTAACTACTATATATATCTATTTACAGTTGCAGTTTATTCTTGAGAAGTCTGTATTTATAGGCACATCGATTTTAGTATTTGTAGGCAAATCTATTGATCACAGTATGTGCAGGCAAATCTATTCAGTACAGTAATTCTAGGCGCATTTATTATCACGGTATTTGTAGGTACATCTATTGAGTACAGTACTTTTAGGAATATCTATTGAGCAGAGGGCTTGTAGGCACATCTGTTGAGTTCAGTACTTGTAGGTACAGCTATTGACTTCACTACTTTTAGACTCACCTATTGAATACAGTACTTGTAGGAACATCTGTAGAGTTCAGTACTTGTAGGAACATCTGTAGAGTATAAGTTCTATAACTCTATAAGTATAGAGTTCAATACTTATAAACACAGCTATTGATTTCAGTACCTGTAGACACGACTATTGAATATGCACTTAATGCGTACACCTATTGAGTACATTACTAGTAAATATATCTCTTTAGTGCGGTACTTCAAACCACATCTACTTAATACAAAATATTATCGTATTTCTATTGGTTATGAAACTTGTAGTTACGTCTATTTAGTATAAAACATTGACGTATTTCTATTGATTACAATATTTGCAGTTATATCCACTTAGTACAAAACATTGACTATTTTTTATTATTACAATACTTGTACCTACATCTACTAATTGCACTCAATACTACTAAAGATGCTAAAGACATTTGCTCATTGCAGTGCTTATATAATTTCTACTTAATTACACAAATCTTGCACTCAATGCTACTAAAGATGCTAAAGACATTTGCTCATTGCAGTGCTTATATAATTTCTACTTAATTACAAAAATCTTGCACTAAATTTTCCTTGCTCAAGCATTCAAACAGCTCTGGCTGCATCAGAAGGTAAATGCCATACGCTTTTGACAGACGACAGCTTGGATACTGGATGACCTCGGACTGATACTCTAGAGAGAGAACCGAATGAGGGCGTGTGTGTGTGTGTGTGCGTGCGTGCGTGCGTGCGTGTGTGTGTGTGTGTGTGTGTGTGTGTGTGTGTGTGCTGTGCATTCGCCGATATAGGTTCTGGATAATCCTGTGCTGGTCTCGAACTGCATATGCTAAGTGCTTACCTAAAACCTCCGATTCATTTTCTCTAACAGTAACTTCTAACTTCTTTCAACAGATAAGAAAATAACTTTTCCACTTTTCCACTTTACACACTTTACAGACAAAGGTGAGATGCTCTTTTCCAATGGCAGAAAGCAACGCAAAAGAAATGAAGCAAGTACAGCAAATTAGAAAGAAATAAACAAAGTAAGAAAGAAAGAAACAAATAAAACGAAAATATAACTTCTTACTTAATTTTATTTCTTGTGCATTCATTTTAGTAATGCATTGTATCCAAGACTTTTCAGTCAGGGAAATTGCCAGGATCTGCATAATTCTCACAATCAATGCAGTGGGTTGGACCAAGTTACATATGTGAGGCACGAAAATACTGTTTTCCTTTTAAAGTATGTGATCTGGGTCCCTGTGCTGAGAGACAAGATTCTCTTTGGTGCCAGAAAACACAGTACAGTGTCCTAAGTGAGACAAGAGGTGTATCTGCAAGGCCAATGCCTATCAACGCTGGACAACAGACTTACCAAGGTGTACAGTATAGGTGAATTGTCCACAAACTTTAGTTTAAATCAAGCGAAGGAACGCGGAAACAACAGATTGCCCGGAATAGAGCGGGAAATCACGTGATTTTGTTCAACAGTAGCATTACTCTCATATTGCTCTAAGATGGCATAGTTGTTCAACTCTTGGTCTGTGCACTAAACTGACTCAGTCAGTTTTTAGTGCCAGTTTAGTTAAGAATTTGAATAATCTATGATTTTGGCAGTAGTAATCCATTCCAATTATAATTGTAATCACTTGTTTGAGTGAATGAACGTTCACTAGAATGTTGGGCTGATAAGTCTTTATTTTATTTTAAATTTACATTTATTATATTTTGTTTTATCACTTGTTCTTCTTAAATTTGAGAAGAATTGATAATTGATGTGTGTTCATTGGCTGGGGTGGGGTAGGGTCAACAATGTTTGTATAATTGTAAAGTCCAACAGCAAACACTTCGTCTTGCCAAGAAAAGATATAATGTGAAGATGAAACCAGCAATGGGCGACTTCTGTATCTTGAAGCAAATCAAATGATACTGTTGGTTTGAATCCGAATATAACAGTGAAGAAAATGATACATGTGTTTATAAATAATACAAATACGTGTTGTCAGTAAACGATACAACACTATATAGGAGTTACTGTGTGCACGTCTAATTGTCCTCTATAGAGATACATCACATAAATACATCACAGAAATACATCACAGAAATTCCTAAAGTACGTATCTCATGCTTAAGTAAAGCAGTTCAATTCTAGTTAAACGTAACAGACATTGAAGTTCGTATCTCATGCTTAAGTAAAGCAGTACAATTCTAGTTAAACGTAACAGACAGTGAAGTGCGTATGTCATGCTTAAGTAAAGCAGTACAATTCTAGTTCAACGTAACAGACAGTGAAGTGCGTATGTCATGCTTAAGTAAAGCAGTACAATTCTAGTTAAACGTAACAGACAGTGAAGTGCGTATGTCATGCTTAAGTATAGCAGTACAATTCTAGTTAAACGTAACAGACATTGAAGTACGTATGTCATGCTTAAGTAAAGCAGTACAATTCTAGTTAAACGTAACAGACAGTGAAGTGCGTATGTCATGCTTAAGTAAAGCAGTACAATTCTAGTTAAACGTAACAGACAGTGAAGTGCGTATGTCATGCTTAAGTAAAGCAGTACAATTCTAGTTAAACGTAACAGACAGTGAAGTGCGTATGTCATGCTTAAGTAAAGCAGTACAATTCTAGTTAAACGTAACAGACAGTGAAGTGCGTATGTCATGCTTAAGTAAAGCAGTACAATTCTAGTTAAACGTAACAGACAGTGAAGTGCGTATTTCATGCTTAAGTAAAGCAGTACAATTCTAGTTAAACGTAACAGACAGTGAAGTTCGTATCTCATGCTTAAGTAAAGCAGTACAATTCTAGTTAAACGTAACAGACAGTGAAGTGCGTATGTCATGCTTAAGTAAAGCAGTACAATTCTAGTTAAACGTAACAGACAGTGAAGTGCGTATGTCATGCTTAAGTAAAGCAGTACAATTCTAGTTAAACGTAACAGACAGTGAAGTGCGTATGTCATGCTTAAGTAAAGCAGTACAATTCTAGTTAAACGTAACAGACAGTGAAGTACGTATCTCATGCTTAAGTAAAGCAGTACAATTCTAGTTAAACGTAACAGACAGTGAAGTGCGTATGTCATGCTTAAGTAAAGCAGTACAATTCTAGTTAAACGTAACAGACAGTGAAGTACGTATCTCATGCTTAAGTAAAGCAGTACAATTCTAGTTAAACGTAACAGACAATGAAGTAGCGTACGGCTGACTACTGCTCCTCAAGAACAAAGTACGAGGCCTCTAGACCTTCGACACAGTTCACTGATTTTGGACCTTTGTCACAACTCACGGATTTCAAGTCGAACAGAGGAAATGCAATGGCATACCCGTCCGGCCCTGTCAGTGGGTGTTGGGAAATGTTCGTTGAACACTGATTATTTCCCCTGTTCAAGAAGTCATATGACATTGGCTTCTGACTAACTTTGTCAATCCCTGTCTGGGAGTGGGGTGGAAAGTGACCCTTACTGCCTTGGGATAGTTCATCAATTTCCAAATCGGCTTGCAATTTGCTTTGAACTGTCTCTTTGCTCCAGATGATTGGCGTCTGTGGTTTGATGTTATTTTCATACATGACCTAAACGAAAATTAAACGTACTAATATTAATTTAAGTAAAACTTTTGTTATATACTGAAACTCTCTCTCTCTCTCTTTCCCTCTCACAATCTCCTCTCTCTCTCTCTCTCACACACACACACACACACACACACACACACACACACACACACACACACACACACACACACACACACACAAAATCAATTGCAGAGTAAATATGGAAAAAAAGAAAATTCACATATACCTGGACTATTTGAAAACCTTGTCCACATATGAACTGACTTTTAAATACATTGCCTACATAAACATATTCATGGACAATAAACAGGTATATAGACTACATGAACACCTTGTGGAAGGATTTTAAGAAATGATTATGGACCTAATATGATGAAGGATTAATTTACAAACATATACACACACTGTCACAAACATATATCTTACTCCTTTGGCACTATCCGTATTTTTTTCTGTTTTCTTTCAACATAACTTTTAAATGGTGACCCGTCAAATGCGCGAACGACAATTGAGCGCCGACAAAATCGCGTTCTTTGAAATCGACAAATTCGCGCCGACAAAATCGCGATAAACATCGCCAAGTAAAGAATGGCAGGAAGTGTTATGCACACATTGGAGGACGGATTTTGTCGACGCGATTTTGTCGTCGCGCATTTGTTCATCGCGATTTTGTCGGCGCGCAATTGTCGTTCCCGCATTTGTCGGTGAACCCTTTTAAATATGCGACTTACTACTACTACTACCACTACTGTTACTATTGCAGCTACGTTTACTGTTACTATTACTACTACTACTGTTACTATTGCAGCTACGTCTACTACTACTATTAATACTACTACTACTGATGCTGCTGAAGCTACTACTACTACTATTACTACATTTAATTTTATTTCATTTAATACATCTGTCAACTTACCGTTTCGTCAATAGAAGCATACACATTTTCTTCCTGGCAAAGTTCCATTGGGCAGGAAATTTCTAAAGGTGACCTTTGGGGTCCTTGCGGCTTCTTATGCCATAAATGAAACCAAAGTTGACTGTTCTTGATTTTGCTGGAATTCAATAAACACACGTGTATCAATACACAAATATTTTGTAACTGAAAAGGAATTTACTTCAAAAGATGTAAGCCCCTTAATATAAATCAGTAAAAATAAAAAGAGGGAAACAAACTAGAACAAGTACATTCGTCTGCAAAACACAACAACATTGTAATGTTTTCAAAATAAATTTAACGTTTTTATGTCCAATTCATTTTTTTTAGCTTGATGTGCTTTCTAAAAACCCATCCCACTCCACCCGCAACATTCGTCTAATTCATTACAGGTATAACTTGTAATTAACATCTGTATTTGTTAGCGCCTTTTAATTTTGATTTCAGAAGTTTCTAACTAATTTTTCATATTTTCTAACATTGGCCTTTACTTCAATCTGCACACTTTCCTGATACTGAAATATCCCCGCATGTTTGTATCCTTTCTCCAGTGTAACATCCTTCATTGTTATGATGTCAAGCGGTATCCATTCTCCAGTGTAACATCATTCATTGTTATGATGTCAAGCTGTATCCATTCTCCAGTGTAACATCATTCATTGTTATGATGTCAAGCTGTATCCATTCTCCAGTGTAACATCATTCATTGTTATGATGTCAAGCTGTATCCATTCTCCAGTGTAACATCCTTCATTGTTATGATGTCAAGCGGTATCCATTCTCCAGTGTAACACCCTTCATTGTTATGATGTCAAGCGGTATCCATTCTCCAGTGTAACATCCTTCATTGTTATGATGTCAAGCGGTATCCATTCTCCAGTGTAACATCATTCATTGTTATGATGTCAAGCGGTATCCATTCTCCAGTGTAACATCATTCATTGTTATGATGTCAAGCGGTATCCATTCTCCAGTGTAACATCCTTCATTGTTATGATGTCAAACTGTATCCATTCTCCAGTGTAACATCCTTCAACATTATGAATAGAGTGGGGGTGGTGTATTTGGGAAGATACCACATGTCTTCCTAAAGTCCATAGGATATATGAGGATCACAATCAGACGTAAAGATCTAACAGAACTCGTTTTCTAGATCTGTGAATTTGTGTATTTTTAGGCCCCGTTCCCAAAATTAGTCTATCGAAACATCATTATTATTCAGCTTTTTTCTCTGTCTTCTGTTGACTGTCGGTTGTGAGCCAAGGTCACGGAATTTTACCAAGATTCGGGGAGATCCAATGTTTTACGGTGGCACTTCTGAGAAGTACTACCTTTAGTAGTGGGACGAGTCTGTGGTTTCTAGGATGTATAATCAGATACAACTCTTGTAATCAGATACAACTTTTGTTTGCTGCACAAAGCTCCTATCACTAAAGGTATCACTTCTGCTTTTGCATTCCACAGATACCAAATTTCTAATTTGAGATCTTGGTATTTTTCTATTTTGTCTTTTCCTTTCGTTTTTTGGAACATTGGCATTAATGATTGTGCTGTTCTGTTGGACTTATCGAGAACTAAAATGTCTGGTCTTCGCGCAGGGATCACCCGATCTCGAAGTCCCACAGTATTTTGACTTCTTCTGTTCGTTGACTGCTTCTGGTTGGTGCATTTATGCTCTTTCTGAAATGTTTACTCCATAGTTCTCACATAGATGCTTATGTATGAGTTTTCCCACTTCGTTGTGTTGGTGTATTTCTGTTCCAACCAGAACCTGACATGCAGATAGTATGTGTTGTGTTGTTTCATCCAGGTTTTGATTTTGCTAATGTCTGTTTCGTTGCTTTCTTCCATGCTTCTTTGTCTATTTGTTGGGGTGGTATAATCCACTCATCTTTACTGCTTCCATTAGTAGCCCATCTTTGTTGTTATTCCAGACAGTGCACAAGACCTGTAACTTTTCCATAAGTGACATCCTTGATTTTCTTGAGGCTTCTGCCTCCCACTTTCCGAGGTACGTAAAGCCTGTCTATATCTGCTTTGGGGTGCAAGGCTTTATGTGTTGTGAGTACTTTTTTTGTTTTTCTGTCCAGATAATTTATTTCTGGTGTACAAGAAATCAGTCTAAACAGGTAAACAAGACGTCATAACAGGAGTACAAAAAAATTAATACCGTGACGCACACGAAAGGATTTCCCCTTTTCCTGACGTAAACGACAATCAAAACGACCAAAACGATGACAGCGATCACTGCAATGACTGCGCCAGCAATGGCTCCTCCGTTGGAACCACCGCCTTCTCCTCGTTGTTGATGCTGTGATGGTTCTGTTATAGTAATAGCATTGCTGTCACCGTCTTCACCTTGAGTCGACTGCTGGGCTTTGGAAATCACTGCAGAGTTGTCGTTATTGCACCGTTTTCTTAGGGCCTGTATTTGGCTTGGTTTGACAACTGTAAGAGATCAAACAATTACCGTTTTTTGTTTTTATCGTTTTTTGGGGGGAGTTGTATTTGACTTGGTTTGACAGCTGTAAGAGATAAAACAATTGTCATAATACTAGACACTAAAATAATGTCTGACACACCGGAAGCACGTCATTCGTACGTAGAAATAAGAAGGGGACATGTGATAGATGAGTGAAAGAAGAAATGAATGAATCAAAATAAAAAATATAAATATGAATGGATACATATAAATGCACATAATCATAAATACTGTACATAATTCAATAATAAGACCATCCTGACTGACCTTTCTCTGCAAAACCTTTTAACTAAAGGGGGTATGAGAGAGTTTTCCGAAAGATGTTTCTTTGACAATGGAAGGGTCCGCTCTGCTCTTTGAGGCTGCCTTCTAATCTTTTGCTAGTACCCATGTATTTAACTCGGTACTATGCTTATCCAGTCTTCTACTTAAAATCAGGTATTAATCACGGCATGTTATTGTTTAAATATATGGCAAGGGAAAGGTGGCTGAGCAGCATATTACTGATATTAAATCCCAAATGACAAAATTGAAACTGGAAAAAGCAAGGTTATTAATGAGATTTTGTTCTATGTTTGTATACTGAAACTTCATAAGTTAAATTTAATAGAGGCTGCTGATGAGTGTAATTAATTCAGATATAAAACAGATTGCAAAATTCCACACAATATATTTTCTATACCTTTAGAATAATTTTTGACAATAGTTGCTGCAGTATTAAAATTTAACTAGCGTTTAAATACATTTCTTTCCAATTCTTTGCTATTATCAAATGGTTCAATTTTAAAGCGATTTTGGGTACAACCGATTCAGCAAACCGTGGCCGGTTTTGGTAAAATGTTAGAAAAGCTAAAGGTCTACTAAGTGTCAGACAGAAAAGCTAAAGGTCTACTAAGTGTCAAACAGAAAAGCTAAAGGTCTACTAAGTGTCAAACAGGGAAACTAAAGGTCTACTAAGTGTCAAACAGAAAAGCTAAAGGTCTACTAAGTGTCAAACAGGGAAACTAAAGGTCTACTAAGTGTCAAACAGAAAAGCTAAAGGTCTACTAAGTGTCAAACAGAAAAGCTAAAGGTCGACTAAGTGTCAAACAGAAAAGCTAAAGGTCGACTAAGTGTCAAACAGAAAAGCTAAAGGTCGACTAAGTGTCAAACAGAAAAGCTAAAGGTATACTAAGTGTCCGACAGAAAGCAAATGTAACACTCACTTTCTCAACACTTTAACTGACTATAAATTGCAATCAAACACAACAGCTAATGCCTTAACTGACTATAAACTGCAATCAAACACAACAGCCAATGCCTTAACTGACTATAAACTGCAATCAAACACAATAGGTAATGCCTTAACTGACTATAAACTGCAATCAAACACAACAGCTAATGCCTTAACTGACTATTAACTGCAATCAAACACAACAGCTAATGCCTTAACTGACTATAAACTGCAATAAACACAACAGCCAGGACCAAGAATTCAAAGAATAAAACTCAAACTGACTAAAGTATAACTTAAATATTAAAGGAAAAAAAACAGAATAAAGCCTTACCTTTTAAACACCGGGCCCATGGACTGGAAGAATTACATTTTCTCGGAATGACTGAATCCTGGTGTGGACAGATCACAGTGCTACTACTGTCAAATGCAGTTCCAGTAGGACATGCACCCAGCTTGATCGTCAAAATATCTGCACATACATAATAACCAGTGCAACTGCACGGGTCAATGAACTTTTCCCCAGGGCGACATGGCAATGAGACAGCATCACAGGATCCTGTGTCAAACAGAGAGCAATGTCATTAACTCAATATGGGTCAGCAACGCAGATTCTGTGTCAAACAGAGAGCAGTGACATTAATTCATCGTGGAACAGCAACACACGATTCTGTGTATTTACATAAAGCATTGCAATTAACTCCTTATAAGACAGTAACGCACGATCCTCTATTCAAAACGCAACAGTATGATTGAACCTTTATGAGACAACAACAATCACGCCTGTGTTAAGCACAGCAGTGTGATTTAACCCTTCTACAACCAAACACTTCTACTTCGAGGATTGTTGTTTCTCTTTGACTTTCCATCTATTCGTTATTTCGTTATCTTTAACGACAAACTTGTCACGTCTATCAGCATTTTAATATTTCCTTTATATACGTTATGACGCGTATTTTGCTTGTTAAAAATTCTTTAGGAAAAAATTTAAGAAAGTAAAAGCTATTTAATAGAAAGACAAATACATTCCGTGTAGTGTGGTTGATGATTTAGAAAATATATTTTATAAAATATTTGATTCTACATTATTTAAACTCTTAACTAAGGTCTTCCATCTTTTCCCCTATAAATAGTTACAAAATGATAAAGACAAAAATGTTAATGTCGAATGAGATGCAAGAAGCCAATTAACGTATCATTATACTCGTGTTAACTGATAATTCATCTGTTGCTTGAGCTTGTTTGTTTTCTTAAAAAATTTTAAAAGGATCTCCATCAGAGAGAAATATTTTAATATTTTGAATTACAGGCTTACAAAATATCACTCACTCACTCACTCACTCACTCACTCACTCACTCACTCACTCCATCACTCACTCACTCACACATACTTACACTAACAAATACTGTAAAACCACTTACATCACTTACACATGCATATAATTATAAATTCATTACACAGCAATAAAATGATTGACATTACATTTTCAATCTGCATACTTTACACAAAGAGGCTGTTATTATAAGCAAAAACTATTACATAACATTTTAAACTGGTGCGACACGCTACAATGTCTAAGTTGATTACGTTATTGATATTAAATTCCATTTGACTAAATATATAAAAGTAAATAATTTATGATCTCCAATAACGAATTTTAGAGGTGATTTGTAAAATTAATTTAAGGATTTTGTTAGTCTGTGCTTTGTTTCGTTTTTGCTACTTAATTCATACCATGCAACTGAGATTTCGAAGAAATCAAAAACCAAGACTACCACATGACATGGTCTGTTATGTTTTAAATGAAACACAATACAGCATCATGTGCCAGAATTAAATAACAGATTTTTATTTCATTTTTCTTTCACCAGTATTTAGTATTCACTCTGCTCTAGGACTAGTGGACTATTTTAAAATAAAAATTCAGTTACCATTGAAATTGTTTTCTGCCTGCATACCGAATTTAGAACGGTGGTTCCGGTAATGATTCCAGACGTATCCTGAAAACATGCCATTTAGTCGGTAAGAAAGTGAAATATCAAATGCAATTTAAATGACGTCACTTGAATAAGGTGAAAGGAATTCGCTTTTAATGGAGTTATAGTTTTAAGTAATAAGCTACTAATTTAATTTGTTATTTTGCAAAGAAAAATAAGACAGGAGGCATAACTATTCTGCTATTTAAATACAAATATTTGCCCTATAACGATTGCGATCCAATACCTAATAAAAAAAAGACAAATACTCAGACAGAGACAAACAGACAGATAGATAGATAGATAGATAGTTATATAGACAGATAGATAAATAGATAGATAGATAGATAGATAGTTATATAGATAGATTGAAATCTAGGTTCCATTGCTTCATTTAAAAATCATTTTAAAAATGTGACTATATTAATTATATTAATGATCATATCTGACATAAGAGAAATCAATCGGCTGAAGATAAATAAATCACGTATGTTTCCAGAAATCAGTTTGAAGGAATCAGATTAGTTCGTTCTGAAAGTCAGTATCACTGACCTGTTATCAGAGTAGTTTGGTTCTAAAAGTCAGTACCTCTGGCTAGTTATCAGAGCACAGTAGTTGGTTACAAAAGTCAGTATCATTGGCTTGTTATCATAGTAATTTATTCTAAAAGTCAGTATCACAGGCTAGTTATGAGAGTACAGTAATTTGTTCTAAAAGTCAGTATCACTGTCTGGTTATCAGAGTAGTTGATTCTAAAAGTTTGTGACACTGGCTTGTTATGAGAGTAATTGATTCTAAAAGTTTGTGACACTGGCTTGTTATCAGAGTAGTTGATTCTAAAAGTTTGTGACCCTGGCTTGTTATCAGAGTAGTTGATTGTAAAAATCAGTATCACGGGCTAGTTGGCTAAAGTAATATAGACGTATAGTTTGTACAGAAAATTAAGTCATGATATAATAGTAGTTACGTCAGACAATCTAAGATGCAGGTTGGCGAAATGCTGCCGACACTGAATTTCTGGCAAAAAGCCATTTAAGACGTTAGTTGACACGCAATGAGTTCCTAAGTATTTCTGTCACCATAGGCAGAATTTTGAAAAGTGTGTATAAAATAATAATTTAATACTGTGATTACTCTATATGACGTAATAATTTAATACTGTGCACACCAGAAATTATAATTTTTTTATGTGTTAAAAATTTCTTACCTTTAATATGAAATCATTATTTCTTTTAATAGTGAAGATTTATTATTACAGCTAAGTCCACCATTACCAGAGGTTAGTTAGCCAACATATGTTCATTATAAATACAGGGACCCACACCACGGTAAGATGGCCAATGTTAACCTTCCTGTTGGACCACACACGATTGGGTAACCAGCTTGTCATTGCCACTTTAATGGTACAGCTCAGTTGTTTAGTTTTTCACACGTCTGGTCTGCTTGAGCGCAGTTTATAGCTTTGCTGAAGACGGATACCACAGGAGCTAAATCAAAATTCATTAATTATAACTGAAGGAGGTAGGTGTGTGGGGTGGTGGTGATGGGATGGTGGTGGTTGAGGATATACATTTGTTGTTAATGTGCACTTGGGAATGAAAAAGCCCACTATAAATAAACACGATCAGTCTGTGTCAGACCTCGCCCCATCTGACCCAGAAAGTGCGGAAAACGACAAGTAATTTATTGCACTGATTTATTAATTTATCGCGCAATTTCATTCTGTATAATGTCATTAGAGAGGCACACACAGGAAAATTCACACATAACATTATTTTCTACCTTTTCCTTTCACTTAGTAAAGAGGAAACATGGCAACCACTGTCGCCCCGTCTAAAAAATGTGATCCATGATCTCTCTCTCGCTCTCTCATCCTTCTCTCTCTCTCTTTCCCTCCCCCTCTCTCACACATACAAGTGTATCTGAGTAATATAAACTGAACCATAGCGCGCGCGCGCACACATACACACACACACATACACATACACACACACACACACACACACACACACACACACACACACACACACACACAATATCACACATGCTGACTAGAATTACAACCTCGTAAATAAATTTGTTTAATCACGCATCCATCCGACTATCCATACGATACATAAATCCATTTCCCGCCACCCCATCTCTATATGCTTGCCTTAGATAGACTTAAGCTAACACTTAGCATTTTATTTACCATCCATGATGTATTTCTCTCATTACTCATTTCTGTCTTTACTTATTTCTGTCTGTACTTATTTCTGTCTGTACTTATTTCTGTCTTTACTTATTTCTGTCTGTACTTATTTCTGTCTGTACTTATTTCTGTCTTTACGCATGTTCACGCATATTCACGATATAAGTTTTTGTCTCATTCCTTAACTAGCAATCACGTATCATTTCATAGAAATGCTATTACAAAATGTTAAATGACTCCAAGAAATATCAGTGCTACATTGCAAGACAGACTATTCTCTCTTGGTCTTACCTTATGTGGACGCAGTACACAAGTGAAATGAGAAATACCAATCCTTAGTTCCGACACGAGTAAGATTTCAGCCGGATCGTTGTTGAAGCAAACACTGAACCCTTAGTTCCGTCACTGGTAAGTTAACAGTAGTTTACAGCCAGTCACGGACAAGAAGGCAACAATTTTATTTTATTAGCTATAGCCGTGTAGGGCGTTGCTTTTCATTGGTTACATCTTTCAAAGCGTGACACATTGACACAGTGATCTTTCTGCTAACATGCAACGGTTTATATTTCCATATGGTATTCCCAAGTAACGGTTTCTATTTCAATGTGATATTCCCAAGTAGCGTTTCATATTTCAATCATATATTCTCAAGTAGTGTTCCTGTTCAGACGTGATATTCCAAGTGCTCATATTAATACTTGTTCACTACTTCTGCTCTGGCGTTCTAAATCTCTGGCTTCTACTCTGGGACCCAGGTACTTTTAGATCTTGTTTTTTGTTTCTGAGAAAAACAAAGCAGCAACGACGATTACTGCTATCTTGGTAGTTTTTCTGACAGCTATACTGTCTAATCTTGCTATTCTTTCTGACAGCTATACTTGTAGTCTTGCTATTCTTTCTGACAGCTATACTTCTAGTCTTGCTATTCTTTCTGACAGCTATACTTCTAGTCTTGTTCTTCTTTCTGACAGCTATACTGTCTGGTCTTGTTCTTCTTTCTGACAGCTATACTTCTAGTCTTGTTCTTCTTTCTGACAGCTATACTTCTAGTCTTGTTCTTCTTTCTGACAGCTATACTGTCTGGTCTTGCCGGTCTGAGAGTCTACTATATGGTCTTTGAGCGGGAATCTCCAATAAGTACTTTCCTCGAAACTCACCCCACACACACGCCAAAGTACCATATTTGTCTAACTTTATTTCAATATCTGCTTTAATTATGGCTGATGTACTCTCCATTTCTCTAATTGTTTTTTTTTCCTAGTGAAAACTCACATGGATTCACATGCAGAACGTTTGCAACGTCATTCTTATTGACTGAGAATCTGTGCTGTTAGTTTACAACGTCATTCTTATTGACTGAGAATCTGTGCTGTTAGTTTACAACGTCATTCTTATTGACTGAGAATCTGTGCTGTTAGTTTGCACTGCATATCTGTACGTAGTGTGTTGCACAGCACTGAGATCAAATTAGTTTTGTTTTTTTTAAAAATGTAATAAATAGACTGTCCTGATTATTTAATTTTGTTTGACTGTTTTATTTATTTTAATACATGAATACTGGAATTTTATATTTTAATTTCTTCATGTTTTATATTTTAAAAAATCTTTCGCAATTTAGTGCTATTTATTTAATTATTTTTTGGTGGGGCTGTTTACTAATTTATTTATTTCATATTTTTTTGGAGGGTTACTATTTTATTTATTTCATTTTGGGGTTGTTTACTATTTATTTAATTAATTTTAGGTGTTATTTTATTTATAAAAAAACCCAAATGCTAAGTTTCCAGTTTATTCATGTATAACTCCATTCTTTAAACTGTTTAGCAAAAGCTTTAAAAATAGTGGGTCCACATTTTATTTGCATCTGTACAATAAAACTAAAAGACAGTTAATTAACTACATGAGTAAGAAAGCTTAAAACATGAAATAATAAAACCTATACATTCATTAGATTCTTACAAGAATAACTAGTTATAAAACAAATTTAGTGTGAAATGCTAATAACATGGATCCAGGAATAATCCAGTAAAAAAAAAAAAAAAAAAAAAAAAAAAAGAAGTTTAAAATCTATTGTTCTAATTTTATTGGTATATTTCAAACTGAACATTGAGGCTTTATAACAAAAAATGTTATCACATTTGATTTCAACCATACTGCTGCAAATTTATAAAAAATTCCATAAAATCAATGCTTAAAATATTTGTTTATTGGTCACAATATATATAGTATAAATACTGCCTTACAATTTCTTCATTCCAAAAAAAAATATAACACCCTATAAACTTTATATGGGTATAGGGAAAACTTCACTTGAGGAATGTTTCAATAATGTAATATTAGATTTGATTACTGATTGGTCAACAATAAATTACTGCAAACAAAATTTGTTAAATCTTGAAGATTTATGAAATTAAGAAAAAAACAACCCAAACTGAAATGAAATTTAAACAAATATCTCTTTGTTTATGTACTGACATTTTTAGTCATGAACAGATGCCACTGATACAATACAAACACTACAATGTATGCAATTACAAAATATCAGGGGTTTGTTTATGTTTTGTCATCGAAAGATTTACATGTTTAAACTTTATTTGATATATTTAAACATGTAAATCTTTCGATGACAAAACATAAACAATGATTTTAAAATTAAAATTGCTTTTTTCCTGTTTTTTCCTTTTCTAAAACTATAAAACTGAAATTAGCAATAGTCATTGCTACAACAACTAGCAAGTTTATATTTTTGTAAATAAAGAGATCACATTATGTCATTCAATGGATAATTATAATAGTAATAAATAAAAATATTAAGGTGAGAATTGGCATGTTAAAATTAAAACATACATATAAACAACTCAAATAAAAAGCTCAACTAAATTAAAAGCAGAAAATGTCCAATATTTGCTTAACATGACTGCTGAGAAGCACAATTTGCATGTCATTCAACAAAGAAAGAAAAAATAAAATGAAGAATTCTTGTCCTATACCCTTTAAGAAGCACAATTACAAGTTTGTAAATATTAAAAAAAAGAAGAAGAAAAAGGAAAGCAAAGTGAAAGAAAAAAGTAAAGAAGATCAAGCAAAGATCATCGCAGATGAGGAAGAAACTTGATATATTTAAGGTTTTCTTTTAAATAAGCAACATAATTTTTTACTTTGATGCGAGCAACGAACCTTTTATTATTGAAAATTAGGACTTATTGATCAAATTATATTTAATAAACTAAACATTCAACACAAAAAATGCTTGAAAATAAAATAATACAGACAGTCCCATGATTATACTAGGGCTGCAAACATTCAGGATGGCTATGATTAAAGGAAGCTTTAAATAAGTCGGAAACAACATGATAAAAGGGTTGCAAACAATCAAAATGACCTAGTGACTGAACATGAAATGCTGCTTTGGTGGTTTGCAGACATGATATTATATGGTTCTGTCATATTCATAAAGTCATAGGAGTTGTGAAAGCTATTTTTAAGAATCAATTCCTGTAAAACAATTTATGAAAGTGGTTGTGAAAAGTCAAATTTGTATCAGAAAGTTTTGAATGAAAAACAAAGGTCTTTTCAAGTCATAATGCATTTTAAAAATTTATTCTTGAGGACTTTTCTTACTTTAAAGATTGTTCTTTGGAGATGTGGGAGAAGGGGTAAAAGAGAGGTAAAAGCCAAGACTGTTGTCGACACAAATGATACAATAATAACATACAAAAAAACAATTTCCAACATGTTCAGAATTTTAGTACAAAAAAAAATAATGTGTATAAAGCAACAGTCCCAATTTTAAAGCAAAGAATAAATCAATAAATACAGTCTGCAACAAAAATTAAATATTCAGTATGCATGAAAACTGGCACAGAACCACAAGCTCAAGACATATTGCAACCAAACTGACTAGGAATGGATTAGTATTGTTATGTTCTACAGAAAAATTCACAATACTTTTCTCATTAATTTTACCACTTTGCTTAATAAAGCAAATATTAAAATGCACTATACTATTAAAAATTTAAACAATCCAAGAGTTTGTAAGAGAATAATGAAGAGAGTGGACAAAAGCAGAGGAACAAATGAAGAGGGCAAGAGAAAATCTGCAAGTTAATCCAAGAAAATATTATGCAGGCTTTATAGTAAGAACATCCTTTCAAAAAGTAAAACACTAAGCAAAATCCAGCTAATTAAAAAGGATGCACAACTCAAAAAGACAGTTCACAACAAGAGAAACAACACTTCAGCAAGCAAAGACATTTGTAACAAGTCTTGTAGCAAGGCATTCCCAGTATGACAGACAATAACAAATACAATTGTAACAATTTTATCTTCTACAGACATTTCCATCAACACAGAACAGCAAATATAACTGTAACAAGTCTTGTCTTCTATTAGACTTTTCCAGCATGACAGACTATAACAAATACAATTGTAACAACAGTTTTATCTTCTATCAGATGTTTCCAGCCATACTGAACAGCAAATACAATTGTAACAATTGCCTTATCTTCTATTGCACATATGCAGCAATACAGAACAGCAAATGCAACTGTTACAATTCTTATCTTCTATCAGATAGTAACATACACACACACACACACACAATTGTAACAAGTTTTATCTTCTATCAGACATTTCCAGCATGACAGAACACCAAGCAGGACTTCCATCATCTGGCATGTTTGACAACAGCAGTAAAATACATATTTGCCACTGAAGAAAATAGTGGAGGATGCTTCACTAGAAATAAGAGAGTAAAGAAAAAACTTATTCTAAATATTAAATTATGAGTTGAGAATGTAAAACAAAGAAATCAAAGTGTAAAAATGTAGTGCATCCTGAGAGATCTGCATAAACTAATTGGTTTGGCACAGGCTAGTTAGTTATCAACAACAATTTTCTTTTCAGGAATATTAAAAAATGACACCTTTTGACAAACCCAATGAACTTTTTTTTTAAAAACAGTAATCGTAGTAAACATATCTATTTCTAGTATTACAAGTTGGAACAAATTATATAATCAACTACCATCATGACAAAAATCTAGTCCAACGTTTTTCTAAGCCCAAAAGCTCCAACGTTTCAGTCACTGCATGAAGGTGAAAGGTTAAACTTAACTGCTAGAAACATATGGATGGATAATAAGAAATGATTTTGTAACCAGTGCAATTAGAAGAGATTCTAGAATGCAAGTCCTCTGATATACAAAGATAAGACAGTACCTGTGATCAAGAGAGCAACAACAGCACTAAGAAATGCATCCTGATCACACACCATCATAAGAAAGTAAAAGTAGTTATACTCAAACTAAACACACTGCAATAGTTAACAACAAAGCAGGCTTTGGGTGTTTGATTAGAGAACAAGTGATATCTAAATTATTTCAATCAACAGAACACAAAAAGAAAAATACTGATTAGTGCTCTTGACAATGCAACATTTTGGATTAGTATTTTTCAGAATGTAATTTTTAGTGCTGAAGTACAAACATGGGACACTTTGAAGTGATTTATCTGGTGACCAAAGAGATCAAAATCAAACCACTTTCTTGCCAAATGATCCGAAATCTGGAGTATTCGGGATAAGTTTGAAAAGTATTACAAAAATAATTTTTGAAAATGTCAATCTCGCACAGGTATTCACTATGCTTGTGGCACAGAAATTTTCTGCACTGTTTGGTTCCACAAAAAAAAAGTGTGCCAATTAGTTATGTAGTTCATGTAGCAATGGGACGAAGATCACCACTGTTGACAGAAAAATAAGGTGCAGACTGCCGGTTGGCTGGATATTCAAAGTGTGTGGACCCAACAGAGCTTCCATCCACTACCATGGTATCAGGCTCATATTTACCAAAAGGTGTCTGATAGGGCAAGCTGAGGTCGTCATCTACAACTTCATCTACCTGATGTTTATAGGAAAAGAGAATGCTTGGGTGTGTCGTCCTGTTGACAGAAAGTTAACACTATGTAAGAAAACTCCTACAAGAAATATTAACAGCACATCATTTCTCATCAATGTACAAAACATCATTACAGGCATCAAATAACAATATATTTACTACTATACAGGTTTGTTTTGGGTCACTTAATGTAGTTCTTCAATTAAACAGTAATAATGAATAAGCAGCTTTAGAATTGTTTTAATACCATACTCATAATTGTTTTATCATCATTATAATTATTTTAAAATTCAAAATCAACCAGACACAGCTTATAAAATGGCTTTATTTGTATAAAGTATACAATTCAATTAAAAAGTGAATAAAATCTATAGAACACAATTATACAACAAGAATCCAAGGACACAATTTTCTCATTTTTGAAAATATATTTTTCAAAGTTTTACCTGAAGGATCCCCAGAGGAATGTGCCATAAACAAGTGGGTCAAACAGAGTAAAATAGATATATGTTGTCACATCAATGACACTGAAACAGAGTAAAATAGATATATGTTGTCACATCAATGACACTGAAACAGAGTAAAATAGATATATGTTGTCACATCAATAACACTGAAACACACAATTATTTGCAATTCAACAATGGATATGTTTTAGAGGGTTTTTAAAAACATTTTTAATCTAGTATAAACTTAAAATGATCAAGATGTGTAAAACTCAGCTGTAAATATTAAAATGTTATACATGCTTTATAATAACGAGTAAATTCTAAACACACAGATGATGATTACAGGCTAGTGTGTAGTAGAATACATTTTAGTGCAACTTACCAAAGGCCATTAAAAACTCGCTCGTAGAGCAAAAGACTGCCAACAGCTTGGACCAAATTTAGAACAGCTAAGGTGGCCACAAAGTAATAAAAGGAAGGTTTACCTGTAAATTAAAACAAAAACAAACATGGAAACAATCATTACACATGCACATGTATACATAACACACATATACACACAACACACACAATGTATGTACAACACATGTACACATTTGCATTAACTGAATTTTGATTCGTATTAAATGTAACCTGGTATCGTTATGCAATTCACACTAAATCGAACATCACATTATTTGAATTCACATGAATTGCGATCTATCTGGACAAATATGATCCTGATCCAATATGATGTAAAGGTGAGGCTGTAAGCATGACTTGATATAATAGTGTAATGTACAAATATGATCCAATGTACAAATATAATCCAATATATATACCTATACATATGTATATAGTTTTCCAATTTAAATTCTGTATGTCTATTGGTATAAAACACTAAAGCACCCAAGGACAAATGTTCGAGCATGTGGGAGTTTTCATATGGCCAGCTTTATGTTGCATTGTCATGTTCATGAAACAGAAACAATATCAAAGCACTTATATATATATATATGTATATAAAAAAATGATGGTCAAGGTCATTTGCTAAATGAATATAAGTCGATTTTAAGATTTTGTGATTGTCCTGTGAAAACAAGTAATCTATAAATAAAGTTTTCCAAATCTGAGCAAGCCGATCAAAAAACTGACGGTCAAGGTCATTTGCTAAAAGATGCTCGAATTTTCACTCTCAATGTGGCTTATAATGAAACATGTTGAGAGTTGTAAGCTGGTATTTCACATGGCCAGCTTTATGTTGCATTGTTGCATTCATGAATTAGAGAAAACACCAAAGTACTCATATGTAAAAAAACAACGGTCAAGGTCATTTGTAAATGATACTTGAATTTTTACTCACAATATGACTTATAATCAAACCTTCCAATAAACATTCATTTATTTTCCTAGCAATAATTTCATTTTAATTTTCCACCTGTCATATGATGGGTGATGAATACTCTAGTTTACAAATATGATCCAATCTGATGTGGAGATAAGCATGACCTGACAAAATTGAGTAATGTAGAAATAAGATCTGATCTGATGTGGAGATGTAAGCACGACCGGATATATTAGTACTATGTACAAATATAATCAAACACAGGTACCCATTCAAAAATTAGCATAATCTCTTTCTCTGGTGCTGATCGGTCTGCCGCCACGTGCAATAAATGACACAATACTGCGGTCAATCTCAACTGATTGTGCTTTGGTCAGTAATTTTGCTTTGAGACCAAGAAGTTAACGATACTGGGTGGAGCGGCACTTGGCTGATCAATGTTCAATTTACATAGTGTGGCCAGATGGTGTTTGTGCTGGTGTTGCCAACAGAATTTCATCACACTTATTGCATTTTGCCATGTCACTATCCAATTGCTAGGTGTGACTCCACACAGATGATGTCTTACCATATTAAAAATATTACAATGTTATTTTATGTTATGTTGACACATAAACAATATAACAGACCCAAGTCAGTTGCACCCATCAAAACTTAAATGTTCTCACTTGGCAAGTTGAAGCGTTCTCTTGCAGGTGTAAGGGGCAGTATCAGGACAATTATGTAAACCTGAAATAAAACAATAATGGTGTATATTATAAAAGACAGTGTCGGAATGGCTATGTCAACCTGAAATACAACAGTAAATATTTAAATACGAGGCAGTATCAGAGTGACTATGTCAACCTGAAATACAACAGTAAAAGATGTAAATATGGGACAGTATCAGAATGGCTCTATCAACCTGAAATACAACAATTGATACTTTTATAAGAAATGGTTCAGACATGCAATATTTTAAATTCAACATTTATTACTAATTAACAATATGTCAGGTTTGCTTAATTCAGTATGGATCTATATTTTTGTTTGCTCTAACTGCACATACTATAACCGTGGCTCAATCCATCCTTTGTTCAATCTGCACATCAACACAAATATAAATTGTAACACATTTAAAAGTTTCTTAGCCACCCAAGAGATTTCAACAAAATATGTTTAATAATATGCCATTTACAGAGATAGTCCTCTGTAGTTGGTTGCTTCAAATACAGCAAACCATTACTCTGGCTCAACCCATCCTTTATTCAAATAATTTTAACCTCAACAAGAATATAAGTATAGTAATACAAACACACATATAGTTCTTAACCACCCAAGAAAATTTTATTTAAATGAAAATATTTCTTAACATTTATTAGGTAGCAGTCCTCTTTAAGCAAGGTGGTTCCACTCTAAGCATTCGTGTTATGAAGAAAAAAACAATATCAATGTACTCTCAATCACCTGCGCTAACAGAATGGATATTTTTTTTTTAAAATCAAAACTTTATATTTTATTGTGTTTTATAAATATACATAACAATTTACTCTAACTATCATCACTCTTACTGTATTCGTAAACATTATTTAATCACGTAATATTTATTCATAAGCAGTGTTAATTTTAAAAGACTAAATATTACGTGTATATATTTAGAGTGCATAATTTTATGCATCAAATACTCAATAAATTAAAAATGTTTACTCAGCAAACAGAATAATCTTTGTACCTGGACAACTGAGATTCCATTGTAGTTTGAAACAGAATTCTCCATCAATGCATTACAGAGAAAATTAAAAATAAAAATAAATTAATTTAAAGTAAAGCGCCATTTGAAAGAGTTCTTCCCCTTATATAATGTGAGTAAATGAATAAAAGTAAATTAAAATAATCCAAAAGCACTGTTTTGGGCTAGCATAAAAATGGACAAGCATTGTATCCAAGATCAGAAGGTCAAGTAACATCAGATATTTTTAACTCTTAATAGTTGCTGAAGTACAAACATATGAATAACTAAAGTTTTGTAAATGTTTGTCTTTAATGATGTAGAAGAGAGAAAACATTTACAGCACCCGCATATCCACTAAATGAAAGAGACGAGTGTTGTCTTCTGGAGAATTATCAATAACATAAATTACGATTCTCATCACTTGTAATTAGTTACAGAATATTAATTAATTAAAAATAATCATAACCATTAACTAGGTGACACTGGCATCACATTTTTCATTTTTGACAGAACATTCTATCAGGGCTTTTTATTATGTCAAAGCAACTTGGATGATGTCTTCGGGGTCCAAATGATTTCTGAACTTTGTTTTCAAGTTCATAAGAAAATCCTTGTTCACAAAGGTAGGTTGTTGCAAAAGGCGGCAGCATTTTTGTCACTTCTACATGTATAATTTTTGCAGTTTTTGAAATCCAAATGGATGAGAGATCTGCCTTGTTTGAAATTCCATGTGTGCTTCACTGTTAGAGCGAAGTTCAAGAAGTGGCTCTTCAAATGTCATACTCCCATGACAATATAATTCAGATATTAGTTTTGTTGCCATATTTCAAACTGAACTTAGATTTGAACAAGGTACCTGCTCGAGTAACAGTTATGTTTCAATTTATTTTGTGCTTTATATGAAGTATCAAAGAAAATCTTACATAAGATTTTTGCTGTAGGTTCAATAGTTCTGAATATATAAAAATATTACTGCCATTTTCTAAAATTTTCACAATTCACTAGACATAAAAATTTTTAAAATAAATTATTAGCTTAGGACTACTGGACAACCAACAAAACGTCATTAAAATATAACAGAAATCCCTAGTTTAATTCATAAAAACTTTATTAGTTACTGATAACTGAGTAGGAACAACTCTCCATGGAAAATAATATCATAACTACTACAACTCACCAAAGAAAATAACATATCTGCAACTCGACAAGGGAAATAATAACATTTCTACAACTCACCAAGGGAAATAATAACATATCTACAACTCTCAGTCAACCAGATAAAAGGGATTGGAAAAGAAAAGCAGAATAATAGCAGCAGTTGCAAATATGGCTCAAAAAGTACTATCACAAGATTACATCATCACCAAAAATCAAGCCACATACCTTGGAATAAATTACTGGGGACTGACCTGGCCACCATGCTTTTAGTCAGAAGTCGAGATCATAATTGACGTCTTTTAGGACTAACCAAATGGCGTCTTTGATAAAATCATGTGACTTAATTATCATGGGGAGTTAATTTTATAAAAGTAGGAATTTATTGTGGATCTATTAAAATTGACTGGAAGGGGGGAGGAGGCGAAACAATATATAAATGAATGAGTTTAATTACCACATAATACTATATTAGTATTTTTTTTAGCCTTCATTTTTAATTTTACCCCATTTTGGGGGTAATTTACCTGTTTCCTGACCCCTGGCTGATAAGTTAATGAATACATGTTGTTTAATAGAGGGCATTAATAGGCCTAAATTCCCATCTCTATCAAGGTAAAAGCAATAACAATAGGTAGCGGCACAGTCGCCCGCCAGCCGCTATACTTTTGTAAAAGTGCACATTTTCGTTATTTTTCATTCACTGATTTCTCAACAACCAAAGCATTGTTTAATTCAAATAAACATTCTAAATCAAGCTTAATGTTTCTATTTTCTTATGATTGTAAATTTGTATGTCTTGTTTGTATGTGGAAACTACGCTGATTGAATAAAGTTGACTAATTTTTCACCCGTGTCGAGTTTTGTCCTGCCGATTTACGTGACTTAACAGAATGCGCGTTTTGATATACCTTGTTTCTTACCTCTGTTTATATCCCACAAACACACTACATACACATATTTGGTATCAAAATGAAGATAATTAAATGCTGCGTCGTTTGCGCTATACGCTTTTGTGGTTTTTTCCTGTATACGTTTTAAAAATTAGCTTTTAAGCGAACTTTGGCAAGAAATCTGCAATTTTTATCGTAAAAAAATGGTCAAAAGTACACTATTACTAGGCTTGAATGAAAGGACTTTCCATCCCCTTTCGAATGAGGTATGGGGTTAATGTATTCATGATCTGTGGGACACAGTTAATCCAATTTAACGTAGCGAACTAAATACGATCGGTCTTACAACAATGGCTTCCGCCATTGTAACGAGCGCGCTTCATTCCAAAGTGAAATCGCGAAGTTTACACTAAATTTAATACTGCATTATTGCTTTAGATAAGTTCTTTAGTTGCTATTCTTTAAAGGGGTTGTAGTTTTATTATGCAGTTTATTATGATTAGCAGTTTTTTCTTTCGAAATTAGTGGGTCTGTCACGTGCTTGCGACGTCGAATCGGGAGCGAACGTTCGTATCGCATTCGACACGAAATATAAGAAATATACTAAGTTTTATGAAGATAAGACCGGTGAATTACAAACTTGGAAGTGTTAATATTTAATTTTAATTCTATAGGTATTGGATGTCACATGGTTCATTCATAAATCGATGTTGAATTAGGTCACTACAAAAATCAAGGGAGTCTATCAGTATATATATCGTAAAGACGCTACTTCACTTCTATTGTTCTAACGTCGATGTTTCATAGTTTGACTTCTCTATTTAAATAATTAGGCCTATTTAAAATCGCAACAGTTTAAATATAGTGCAAATATAGTTTATTTTCAGAAAAAGTAAAAAAGCTGAAATTATTTTAATTATAAGAAAGATTAGGCCTATCAATATTTACATGTTGCAAAGATGCTACTTTCACTTCTATTTCTAACCATGACGTTCCACGGTTTTACTTGTCTGTTTAAATAATTAGGTCTATTTAATATAACATCTAAATATAGTATTTTTTTTTTTAAGTAAGAAAGCCGAAATTATTTTAATTGTACAAGCACTGGCTTAGTTAAAGTTCAACTTTAGTGTATGTACAGTAGTATGACTAATTGACTAGCCTAATCCACATAGCTCTTTTTTTTTTTTTTTTTAACAATTTCTTTTCTAACTTTTGTCCATCCCTACCCCTTGAAGTTGTACAGTGTCTTCTCTTTATTACTCATTAAATTGCACAAAATAAAGTGCAAAGATTTTTATTCAAGCCTAGTAATGGTGTACTTTTGACCATTTTTTAATAAAGAAAATGTGGTAGATTACTTGCCAACTAATGAACTATTGTTTAAAATTCATTTGTAAAATGAATAAACCAAGCCAAACTTCATAGCAGTGGATGCAGCATTTAATTATCTTTATTTTTTATACCAAATATATGTGTTTGTGTGGCACACATTGACACAAGCCAAAGTAAAAAAACAGTATGCCAAAACACACATTCTGTCTTGTAAATCTGCTGGATAAAACAGGACATAGGTGAATAATTATTCAACTTTATTCAATCCATGTACTTTCCACATACAAGCAAGATATACAAATTTACAATCATAAGAAATAGAAACAATAAACTTGAATGTTTGTTTGAATTAAAGAATGCTTTGGATATTGAGAAATCATTGAATGAAAGAAAAGTAATGAAAATTTGCACTTTTAAAAGTTTTATACATTGATTATTGCTGGATTACTTACTACTGTGCTGCTACCTAGTAATTAATATCTTAACATTTTTATGATTAACTTTTGTAAGTGAAACATGACAATAACTAATTTTGTTTGGTATAGAGCAAACAAAGAGATCAGAACTCAAGCTTTTGACATGATATGAAAAAGCGTTTACTATTTCTGTGTAATTGCGCAATTTTTGAATGCATTTTTAATGCATAAATTTACTGTTAGTGCATAAAATGTGTTAAAAATTTTTATACACAATGAGCAAAGTAATATTTATCATACTGCAAAATTTCATGATGATCATGCAAATGGTTCAAATGTTATGGTCAGTTTTGTGCAAAAAATGTGTAAAAGTGCCGTCGTCAGTCATTTTGATGATTTTACAAAGTTTGGGCCAACCTGTACATGATTCAAATGAAAATAACATCCTGGAAAAAATTGGGCATATTCTTTATATATATTTGAACATATGTGAACAGTTTCAATGATATATTTCAATTAATGAATTAGATATGCTGTGTCAAACTTCATCAATCGCGTTATTTCTAACTATCCGGATGATGGTTTTTTATTAACTTCTGTAGCTAGGCATTTTGTTATTTCATCATATAGAAAGTTACAACTTTGCATTTTGTTATCAGCAAGTAGAAAGGAATAAAGTATCAAACTTTCATAACTGCATGTTAGATTTTAGTTAGTCTTTAGCAAGTCTAAAAATGGTCGAAATAACCATTTTTTTCACTGCCGCCATTTTTTAAAACTTAAAAATAGCATATCTCTGGAACCAAATGAGATAGCTTCACAATTTTTTTTTTATTTTTCATGTTTTAAAAAGTTTTAAATGAAAATAACAAAACTGAATGCTTGATTTTATTATTTAATTTTTGGTGCCGCTACCTAATAACAATATAATTATTATACATTATAACTATACTATCAAACTGGGTTTTTAATCAAAGAGAAACAGAGAGGAGAGAGAGGGGGGGAGAGAGAGGGGGGAGAGAGAGAGAAAGGAAAGAGAGATGGAAGAAAGAGGAGAGAGGAAACAGGAGAGAGGAGAGAAAGAGGGAAGAGAGAAAGAGGGAGAAGAGAAAGAGGAAGAGAGGGAGGAAAACAGAGAGAAAGGGGAGAGAAAGAGGGAGGAGAGAAAGAGAGGAGAGAAAGAGGGGAGAGAGAGAAAGAGTGAGGAAAAAAGAGAAAAGAGAGGCAATGAGAGAGGAGAGAAAGAGGAGAGAAAGAGGGAGGAAAAAAGAGAGAAAGGGGAGAGAGGAGAGAAAGAGGGTGGAGAGAGAAAGAGAGGAGAGAGAGGGGAGAAAGGAAACAAGAGAGAGAAAGAGAGGAGAGAGGAAGGAAGAGAGAAAGAGAGGAGAGAGAGGGGAGAAAGGAAACAAGAGAGAGAAAGAGAGGAGAGAGAGGGGAGAAAGGAAACAAAAGAAAGAGAGGAAGGAAGAGAGAAAGAGGAGAGAGGGAGAAAGGAAGCAAGAGAGAGGAGAGAAAGAAGGAGAGAGGAAATGAGAGAAAGAAAGAGGAGAGAGGAAATGAGAGAGAGAAGCAGGGGGGAGGAGAGAAAGAGAGGAGAGAGGGGAGGAGAAAGGAAACAAGAGAAATAGGGGAGGAAGTAAGAGAAGGGGAGAGACAAAGCAAGAGGAGAGAGAGAGAGAGAGAAGAGAGAGGGAGGGGAGAGAAAGAGGAAAAAGATAAAGAGAAGAGAAAGGGAGGGGGGAGGAAGCAAGAGTGAGAGTGGAGAGGAAACAAGAGAGGAGAGGGAGGGAGGAAAAAAGAGAGAGGAGAGAGAGAAAAGAGAGAGAAAAGAGCAGGCAGAGAGGAAAGAGAAAAGAGAGTTTACCACACTGAAAAAGATGGAACTTGTGCTGAGAAAGATCATTCCACCGTGAGCAAACAGATCATAGTTCTCCCCTGTAGGGGTGTTCGAGACAGAACCATAGCCAATGGAATATTTCAATTCCAGAGTTCCCTAGGCAAATCAAGAAAAAGAAATGAGAAATGAGAACCAGTACATACAGAAAAGAGATTAAATGAAAACCCTTGTACATAAAGCAACCAAATTTCAGATCTGATATGAATGGTTTAAAGGAAAATGTGACTAAAATTAAAATTGAAGGTAAAAAAAAAAGTAAATGTATTTAACAAGTTAAATGTATATAATATATAAGTAGTTAAAGAAAATAAAAGAATGACAATGAATAGTGTGGAGGGTGTGGTTCATTTCTTCTGGTGCATTTATAATATAAATATAATTTTTCAAAAATTCATGATTAAATAAATGTACATCTGATTGTAACATTCAAGAAGTTAAACAAAAAAACAAGACAAAAGATATGCATAGTACAATTTGAATAAATGATAAGAATTATGCTAAAAGACATACAAACAATGCAATTACCTATATAATTGATTAGGGTAGTGCTAAAAGACGTAAATTATGTATTTACCTGTATAACTGACTAGGATAGAGCTAAAAGACATATCAACTATGTATTTACCTCTATAATTGAGTAGGCTAGAGCTAAAAAGCATATAAACTATGTATTTACCTGTTTAACTGAGTAGGCTAGAGCTAAAAGACATATAAACTATATATATATATACCTGTATAGCTGAGTAAGCTAGTGCAAATAGGGAGGTGCAAACAAGCACACGTCTAATGCTTGTCTTGCTGTCAAGGTGACCTGAAATAATTTTTAAAATGTAAAAAGTAATTGTAATTACAAAACAAAATATGTGCCATATTTATGTACAATAAGATTTATGAAATGATAAAAGTATTTACATCTGAAAGCATAATTAAAACAAAGTCCTTGCTCACCCACTTACCGCAAATCAAATGACAAGCTCAAGAGAAGAGCAGAAACTCAGCAAAAACTTAAACTTACCAAAATAAATTCCAAATATGATAACTGAGGCTTCAGTTCCAAGTAAGAAGAACCTTAATATCAGCCACAACATCTGGAACAAGCAACAAAACTTTTATCAGATGCTTTTACAATTTTGGCCACAAAATTAAATTCTGGTGAGCAAGTAAATCAAAATAACTGAAAATAAATAAAATGAACAATACATTAATGCACTTCCAAAAGTAACTATTTCATCATATAATTATTTGGCAAGACATTTTCATTTTCCTACCCCCAAAATTAATAAACTATATATACCTTGTAAAATATAAAATTATAACATCCATCTAATCTCATCTAACTCATAAATATGAATATTACAGATCTTCTGAACACTGAAGATCATTCTTGTCCATGCACCTTAAGAAGAATCACTATTTATTTCCTTTTCAGACAATTCCTTAATCACTACACTGTCCTAATTAAGTTTTTACAAAAATGTCAGTTTTGAACAAAACCACCGAAATCATTGTCTAAAAAAAACAACATTTTTTTAAATCAGTAAATAACTTCCCACAGCAATGTGGGAGCCTGCCATTTTGAAATCCAGTTTGAAATATTTGTCAAAAAACAATCCTCAAGAAAAAAATGTTTCTTATCTGTATATGCAAACTACTTCAAATGTGGAACTCAGATACATGTGACTGCTAGTTTTGCTAATAATAAGTGAAGCTTTAATTTGTGCATGACCACAATTCTTTGCAAATTAAGAGACCTCTCACCTACCCTAACTCATGCAGAAAATATCATCTTCTCTCTTGGCAGATATTTATGCCCTTAGTTAAAAGAGCAAACAAAGTTGATTTAATTTGGTAAATAATATATTTAGCAACACTCAATCATCAGTATCTTTAAAACATTCATAACCAACATTGACAAGACCTGGACTTACTTTATCGACAATTTTTCCTTCCTCTACTGCAGCATTTACTGTCATAGAGACAACACATCTCAGCACGCTAATAACTGATACCACGAAAACCTAGAATCATAAACAAATGAAAACTCTTCAGCAAACTGACATTATAAAAAAATAAACAAAAAACTGAAAAAGTGTTGAGCCAAGGAGTTTAAGTTTAACTCATTGTACTCCTATGGCTTGTGACTACCACATTAGATATGTGATAAAACATTAATTTTAGAAATTTCTTTCAGTAGAAGACAATAAAAGAAAGATTATATTCTTTCCCCTTTACTGCTTTAGTTTCAGTTTGTTGCAAATGTGATGCAGAGTCCTAAATCTATCCCTAAGTAACTACAACTAATGATAAAGCAATCACTCCATACTCTAAAACATTCAATAAATATAACTACAAAATAATAAAGCAATCACTCCATACTCTAAAACATTCAATAAATATAACAGTACAAAATAATAAAGCAATCACTCCATACTTTAAAACATTCAATAAATATAACAGTACAAAATAATAAAGCAATCACTCCATACTCTAAAACATTCAATAAATATAACAGTACAAAATAATAAAGCAATCACTCCATACTTTAAAACATTCAATAAATATAACAGTACAAAATAATAAAGCAATCACTCCATACTTTAAAACATTCAATAAATATAACAGTACAAAATAATAAAGCAATCACTCCATACTCTAAAACATTCAATAAATATAACAGTACAAAATAATAAAGCAATCACTCCATACTCTAAAACATTCAGTAATATAAGAGTACAAAATATTAAAGTAATTACTACACAGTGGTCCATAAAACATTCAGTAAATAAAATACAAAAATGATAAAACAATTTACTACATAATAGTCCATATAAATTCAGTACACACAAAACCAAACTGATAAAACAATGACTAGATATTAGTCCATGAAACATTCAGTACAAACAAAACAAAAATGACCAGATATCTATAAAACATTCAGTACAAACAAAACAAAAATGACCAGATATTAGTCTATAAAACATTCAGTACACACAAAACAAAAATGATAAAATAATGACCAGATATTAGTCCATAAAACATTCGGTACACACAAAACAAAAATGATAAAATAATGACCAGATATTAGTCAAAAAACCATTTAGTACACACAAAACCAATTTGATAAAACAATTACTAGATAAGCAGATTACTGACTAGTAAAATATTTAATACATATAAAACCATAATGATAAAGCAATTACCACCTACTGGTCCATAAAACATAACACACAAACCAAATGATAAAGCAATCACTTAATAACTATATATTGTGTCACGGCCGCCTATGTTGTTGTTGTTGTCTGACTGTAGCTGGCCTCTCTCTCCTTCTCGGTCAAAGGGGGGTGGGGGTGGTGTCAGGTCAGTTACCGTGACTTGCTGGATCACACCGAATGATTTAAGGTGTTATACAATCATTCTCACATGCAAATACCACGTTGGTCTTGTGGGGAAATATATTTATTTTGCATGTGGGGTAAAGTGTGAAAATCAGCGTGTATGTATGAATGCGGGATGAATGTATTTTGAGGGACGGACAGAATGAACAAACAAACAACCGTAGCACCGCACTTGCTCCACAGAGAGAGAGAAAAACCCAATTCTTGATGAAGAGTTAAAAAAAGAAGAAATTTATTCTAATAACTTGGGGCTAACTCTCTCGTACGGTGTTAGTCATTCATTCAAAAAAATACATCCACTCAGCAACATTCAAGGGATAGGGGAAAAAAGAAAGAAAGAAAGAAAGAACAATGGATATGATAAATGAAATAAAATGACAAGCAGAATTAATAATAGATCTGGCAGTGAAAACCGCAATACTATCAAATCATGTAATACTATCAAATCATGTAGGGAAAAGAGCGGTGATGACCGCAAATAGTAACCACAATAAATATAAGACAAAACTATCTCAAACAAATTAAGTGTCTGTAAAAAGCTTAGGGTAAATGTCCTATACCAATCATAAATGTTTATATAAAGAAATGTCAATAATGTTTAAATAGAGTTCTGTAATAATAATGTTTATATTCTAACTAACCTACCTAGTAATGCACCTCTAAGAAAAGTTCTTCTACTTACTAATTTGAAATATACTGGCCTGTTGATGCACTGATGAACACACACAAAAAAAAAGTTACAGTTACTGACGTTTAAGGATGACACACTTGATGACGAAACACGACGATTTTTGTCCCGCGTTGTCTAACGCTAAGACACTCGGTTCTCGGCAGTAGAACCCGGGCGGCTGTCCTTGACGGCAGTACAGATGTTCAGCCCATGGACACCTGTCTTCTATGACGGTTCCAAAATTGTAGATCATGGAGGCCTGCCCTCAGCGATAGTTCCAAGATGTAGCTCATGGAGGCCTGTCAGCGACAGTTCCAAATCGTAGCTCACGGAGGCCTGTCCTCAGCGACAGTTCCGAAGTTGGAGTGACGCCGAATATTCTTGTCCTGACTCAGTTTCGGCCCCTCAGTACTTCGCTGATGGTCGACAACTGCTCAGATTTTGGACCCATGTAGAGTAATACAGGTTGCCTGGTGAATTGAGTGTGACAAAACACACATCGAATCCAATACTCCACATGGCGAATATTCACTTCTTTTCTCCCCGATTATGACGAAGAGGGAAAGAATGTCCAGACTTGGTGTAGGCACCAGTCAGGGCCCATTACACCTCTCTGTAGTCCAGACTGATGCACACTGGTTAGAAGTAGTACATACACAGTTTTCACAAGCAAGACACATACGTATATTCCTACGCCTAGAAAGGTGCATTACGCTAAAGAGGTGCAAAACTCTAAAATATAGTCCCTAATAAAATTTGTAATAAAAATACTAATAGAAACTAAGTACATTTTCCCTAATAAAATTTGTAATAAAGTTTATTAGTAACAACTAGACACATTTTCCACACATTGTAAATATAGTTATTAAACAACTAACACTAATAATGTATCTAATATATTTTTTATAAAAATGTTAAAACATGGGCTTAGCAAAACTTGCTGGCCACATACCTAGAAACAATAAACAAGCGTCCTGGCATTAATTGGAAAGCGAACTGCTTTTAGTACCTCTAATTTGACCTTTCATCCTAACCCGCAGATGAACTCAGAGCGTGACCCAACGGGGACAGTACGGGCAAGGGGAGACGGGGAGACAATTCACGTGGATAAAAATAAATTTTCTGACTACCCCTTCAGACCCCCTTCCCCCTTCCGTGACATATTGGTACATAAAACAATCAGTATATAAAAAAACCAAATTGATGAACTAGTAGTCACTACATGCTGGCTCATAAAGAATTCATAACATTAACAAACAAAATCAAAATGATAAAGAAGTCATTATATGCTGGTCTATAAAATATTCACGACATACCAAACCATAAAATGCTGTGAAGATAGGACTGCTGCTTGCCACAAGCATGGCTACATTTGCTCGCATTCGTAGAAGTAGAAAAAAGAAAAAAAGTGCATTTGGCACAAGGATCATCACATCCCAAATTCGAACTCTGGCAAGAAAAAAGATGCAAGCAAGGTACAGATTATATAGTTAATATAGTTATATAAAATATTTTAGCATTATAACAGCACTGACCAGTTTTTATTGTTACATGTATCCTTATTTCTATAAACATGCAAATATAAATAATGTTCATAAGCGCTCACCAGAACTGAATACAGAAAAGGTATTATTAATTCACGTGCTTTTATTGTAATAAACCAGTATGATTTTAGGCACAGGACTTCATTAGCCAGATTTTAGCAGTTAGGAGAGTAAAATATCTCTATTTGTAAGCAATCATCAAGATGCGCATCTGTAAGTCAAGATCTGTATATTGACTTTATTAAACTCATCATTAAAAACAGTTCGTATAGATAAATGGAACTGAATTAAGATTTTATTGTATTTAAAAAATTATCATCTCGATTTGAGAATGATATTTTGAAGGTCCAAAATCTTGAGTTCCACTTCTCTTTTAACTTGAATGAATGAAACTTGTAACCATTTTCTTACCTCTAGTTTGCAAGTAAAAGGAATCACAAGTAATGCAATCGTAGACTTGATGATGATGAACTTTTGAAATATCTTTTCAAACTGCTCCTGAGGTCTTTTAATGTAGTGAAGAGTTAAAATCACTGTCATTTACCATTTTCTTCTCTTGGAAAATGTACACAATACTTTGTCTTCATATGTAACTTCCTCAAGCTTAGTTATGCTTTCAATAGTGAGTGACATGGGATTGGATGGAATAATCTATATCTACACTATTCACACCTCATCGTGGGCATGTGTACATGCCTCAGCAGGCACCATATTGGGAACCACTGCCTTAGACTAATCATTGGAAGGAACGCCAAAATCATTTTTATTTTTAGAAAACACTGAACATCATCATTCCAAAGAAAGATGCAAATGCACTTGCTCCTGATAATGTATCAGTTATTCTATTAATTATATTATTAATATTACGTTAGCATATTGGTATATTACCATGAGTCAAACAACCTTAATTAATAACATTGCATTTTACAATTAATATCTAAAATTTTATAAATAATAAAGTTTATATTTAATTTCTTTGTTTACAGTGTGTGCACAGACAAATGAAAGTGTTCTCAGGTCTGCTTATTTTAGAGTTTGTATTGTTAAATTAAGTAAAAGCAACAAGCAGTTTAAGAATAGGCAGAATGCCCCCCACCCCCAATATTTTTCATAGGTGTGCAGAACTTTTTCCTGTGTGCGCAGAAGTGGCAGTTGTTTGAGCTTGCTACCAAAACTTGTGTGCAGAATTTTGAAACTGCTGTGTGGCCATGCAGCCGTACACCTTAGAGGGAACACTGGTAGGCAGAAAATATTTTCTTATTAGATCAAGTGTTTTCCATAGACTTTTGCTCAATGTATGATTCAGTGTTTGCATCATTGCAAACTGATAGATTTAATTTAAAAATTATATGAATACTAATAAAGATAGAAAAGAGAAACTTCTGGGATTTTTTTAAAAAAAACAGCAGATCTGATTTTTCCAAATAAAAAAACTAAAAGATATCATATCAGATAAACAAACCTTTAAAAAGAAATGCAAAGAGTATTAAAGATGTTTTCCCTACTTCATTCAAACAAGCATAATGAACAGGAACACAATTCACTGACTGATAACAGTTTTAAATAAACTTTTATGTATGTCACTCAACTAGATTAGCGCAGCATGATGACAAATGAAGTGAATAGGCCTATATATAAAAATATTTAAATATTTAAAAAACAAAGTAACAAAGTTTGACTGACAGCAGGACACAACCCCCAAAATATGTGCCTTGAATATTCACTCATTTTAATTAAATAAGTGTTCTATACCTTCTATTCTGGAGGAAATTACAGGGGATAAGACTGGTTGAGAGAATATTGCGATAATATAAGTGACTTTAAAAATACAACAACAAAAAACTTGTTAACAAGTAGCACCTTCTTTTCTTCAACATTCCCACCTTAAAGTGGTTTTAAAAATACAACTATAAAAAGTACTTCTTAACAAGTAGTACCATCTTTTCTTAGGATTTCCACCTTAAGAACAAGTGCTTTTTTAATCAGGTGTTGGTTGTATAATTATAAAAAAATAAAGCAAATAATGCGCAGGCACACAGAGCAAGTGAGATACCACAAAGAAAATAGCTTATAAAATAAAATATCCAGTTGAAATGAATGATTTTAATTTTTTAAACCCTTTAAAACACTTTTTAATTACAGCTAATGGTGGGATTAATGATTAAGACATTTTACCTGGATCCTTCAATTGGTGAAGAAAGAATTGATTGACAAAATGGGATAATGATATTTGAGAAGTTTGATGTAACATTAGAAGATTCAGGTGTTGTTGAACTGTTGTTTTCAGTAGACACAAAATACTGAAATGCTGAAGACATTCTATCAGCTCCTGCAGTCTCTTCAGACTCTCCTTGGAAAAGTAGACTCACAGACATTATAGCACAGCATGCTATGTGACTATGACAAAATCCTGAAACAATGTAATATTAAACCGACATGAATAATTAAGCAAAATACTGTGTAACAATAAGGGAAAAGAATATATCTACAGGAAACAGAAAACATGAACTCTTTCAATGCATATAAACCTTTGTTTGTGAGATTACATATGATGAATAATTTAAAAAGCATAAAGAAATGCAGCAAACTGTTGTACAAAGGGAGAAGGGCCTGACTATAAAGCGAATAAAGTTGATGTTTGCAGTGGTTACTGGAAGGCCTAAAATATAGAGTTTAAATTTAGAACATGTATATTTATATATTTGATATTAACACTTTATAACAGCTGTTATTTCCCACATCCCACTGTTGACATTCTTTCATTAGCAAGTAGTCATAATAAACTGATATTCCAAACAAGAAGAAAAAGAAGCTAAGCTATTTTTAACAGAGACAAACAAATGTTTCTTTCCCTACCAAAAATAGATAAAATATATATTTAACACCATTAATTTATTGCATACCTATATTCTATGTAATGTACATTTTCATCCAAAATATTCGTAGAATTTATAATCCATACTGATTTTTTTTTCACCAGCAATAATTTCTAGGCACCTTAGTGAAGTGGTGACTGGGATTTGTGAAATTATGTGTGTGTCTGTGTGTGTGTGTGTGTGTGTGTGTGTGTGTGTGTGTGTGTGTGTGTGTGTGTGTGTGTGTGTGTGTGATTTAGATAAAACTGGAAAACATATTTTCCAGTATAGACTAAGTCAGTAAGTGTGTACTATCTGTATATCAGAATACTTGTATTGCACTTGCAGTTGAAAGCATAGATCAATGAAATTATATCTTGACTCAAAATTTTAAAAAAAAAAAACACAGGCCAAATGCATAAGTTTCTATAAGATTTATACACAAGGTAGCTTTGAAACATTTAAAATATACATGTGAGTTTTACTAAAACTTTAATACCTTTAATAATATTAAATAATTTGTCTGGTGGAATAAAATGACATTTTTATTGAATGGAAATAAAAATATATTATAATTACAAAAATGATACTAAACTGTTAAGGATATTCATATTGCAAGCAAGTCAAAAGTACTGACCTCACTTTGAAATTTGACTTTAAAAAATCTAGTAGCATCTTTTCTCTAAAAACTGCAATCTTTTTAATATGATAATTTTAAAACTAGAATCAGTTTAATCCCTACAGATTTTATTTGAAATATTTACAGCTTAACAAAGTCCTGCATGAGTTCAAGTATGAAAGTTACTTTACTAATTCTAGAAATTAAAAAGATAACTATCATAAAATTATGATAATTGAATTAAACAAAAACTATTTTAAAACAGGCAAACAGAAAATAAAATTGAATGATGTATAGATGTACAATGATTTAATATGTAAACCTATTTCATGGTAATAATAAAAACTTTTACTCATTTCCAAAAAGAACCACATTCTTTAAATCTTAATCAAGTACTATAGCATGATAAAGACTTTCTCTTTTCAAACTAGTCTGGGAGAAGTAAGTAACCTAACTCTAACCCTAAATCTATCTCTAATTGTAATAGAGTATACTTTTAATACATTATTATTTCTGTACAAAATTTAATTATGCTATTAAAAGTATTATTACAAAAACTGTTCAGTCACTGATAAATTTATAGTAGTCATATATCTCAAAAGCAAACAAACTGCACACTATTTTTTTAATGACATTAATAGTTTGTGTTGATGATAAAACCAATTAATTAATATTTAATGTTTAATAAAATCTTACTTTTATCTGCACATATAATGTGTGTGTGAGAGAGAGAGAGAGAGAGAGAGAGAGAGAGAGAGAGAGAGAGAGAGAGAGAGAGAGAGAGAGAGAGAGAATTAAATTTTACAACACAATTCAACTTTTAACTAAGTATTCTATAGTATTAACTTAAGTAAACTAATCAGTAAATAATTATTTTTAAAATAATAAAGCCCGTCAGTTAAAGCACTGGAAGTGGAAAGCACTGATTTAGTTTTTACTGATGGATTAAACTCGAAATGTTTCAATAATAAGTGAATAAGTAAATAAGTGATCGAACATTTATTTTAAATACGGCATAATAAACAGTAGAATAATCAAAACTTGTAAGTTGTAACTGCTCCTATTTCTAGAAAATGCGTCATCAGAAATTCATCACAAATTACATAATACATTAAACGTTGACTTGAAAATAGTCTAGATTTAATTGAAAGACATTTATTGTATTTGTAAATAGTGTATTACTCCTGACAGTCATTTCACTTCAATTCAATGAATGTGTTGATGTGCTTCATACTAACTTGATTTCTATATTAATGCAGCACATATTTATAATCAACACAATCCAACGATCCTAGGGTTTTAAATTTAAAATGTAATTAACAAATTCATTAGGATTCTTATTATGCCTACATTTTGCTTGTGGATCAACATTTTAAATATGACAATCCTCGAATTAAATAACTACATATAAAATTAGCAAAACAACATACTTTCCCCGGCAAAACCTTTCTTTCAGTTTCCTGTTAGTCTAGCTCAACTGACAACATTGAAGCCAGAATAAAATACAAGAAAAAATAAAATAAAATAAACATTACACTTCCGCTCAGGGGAGATCACCCACATTACTTCTTCCTGCTGGTAAAAAAAATTATTCCCTGCATCTAAACTAGATCCAAGCATCTCTCGCGACCCGTTCCACAAGAAAATACTTTTATTATAGTACGCGACTTTTCAGTCATTATCTTACCTTGTGTGGTCACGGTTTCAAATGGTTAAAAATAAGTCTCTGAGATTCTTTCAACTGTCGAGGTGATCGGGATAAAAACATCTCGCCTTATTATGATCTTCTTTATTCACAAAAAGGGTTTTAAAAAATCATTAAGCCCTATCAGTTAACAATTTATATAATTCTGGCCTTAGCAGACTTCTCAATAAATAAAACTCTTTCTTTAGTTTCAATAGCCTAATGTCTAGATGAAAGGAAAGGTAAGGATTTAAATAAGCTAACATATTGTTGCAGTTTAAGTTTAAAAATATATTTGCGCTGTGACTGAGTCAAAGGTCGATCAGATATACTTCAAAGCCAGGTAACACCCACTATTTTGATATATTTAACTCAATCAAACACTTGGCTTTAATCAGTAAATGGAAATAGTCTAAAGGGATGTTAGACAATCACAATACAAAGAAGCATTCAGCACATACATTGCGCGTGCAGTTATCATGAAAGTTTTATCCCACGATAAGAAACAATAATACCATGGCCTTTTCAAATGGATTGTTACATGATAACGGTATGCAGCCAATCACATTATTTTTACCGCGAAACCTAAATAAGTATTTGGCAAGAACAAGTGTGCTAAAGCAATATGTTCGTAATAAAATTGGCAACAAAATTTAGAACAGCTCATAGAATAATATTAACGAATTAATTTTAACATTTTCTACTTTGACACCTTACAGATATTTTCTTTCCCTTTCAGTTCTCTCTCTCTCATTCTCTCCATCCATTTAATTTGCCGTGCATGACCGTTGGCCCGACTTGTGATTGCTAAGCCCGACTCAATGTACGTGTGGGCTTGCAGCAGCGACTACAGTTTCAAATGACTGTTATTAACAATAAAAGATTTCCCCAGTTAAATACATGACATGTATAGTCTGTCACCTGGCTGTGGTATGTGTCCCCATGTCACGAAGACTTTTTTTTATTACTGGCTCCTACAGCTGGTTGATTTTTACGTTTTTGGTCCTTACAACACAGGCTAATGGCTATCTGAATGCTGATATATTGTGCTCCAACTTTTCCACCCCATATATCATTACTCGCCACCATAAACTTACTAGAAGTGTTACCAACTGACCAATGATCAATAAAGTCACAAAACAAAAAAAAAAGAGGACGCCTTCGATCCATTTCCGGGAGTAATTTTACCTTGTCTACACTTTGGTACCTGGCTCATTACCATAAGATTATATAAAGATATTTACGGTTATCACACATCCCACGATACATAATACCACGAACCCCTTAGCAAAGATTCCAACAGATACAGACAGTAAAATTCCTGCATTCTTCTCAGTCAGTCAGGCATGGCGAGTCGACCCAGAAAACTAAAGGAGATAAACAGCCGTTTCGGTTTTCTTTTGTGTGTGTGTGTGTGTGTGGGGAGAGAGAGAGAGAGAGAGAGATAGAAATCATCAGTTAATGACAGGAGCACTTAAATGCGACAAGAATGTTACCTCACTTGCTTTCAGCCTGCACACACTGACATTGACGCCAGTAGCGTAACATTTAATGCTGGGCTTCCATGTACAAAAATCTAAAATACCCCCCTCCCCCGTCATTTACACACACACTTGATCATGTGTATATTTTTCTTATTTCAAGTACAATTCTTTTTTGAAGGAGCATATACTGGGCCCCTTCTGTTGAAAGGCCTCAAAGCAGTGCAGGGGCAGTTACGCCACTGAAGGTGTTACCACCTCAAGAATACTTCAGCCGAACCATGTTATTCTCAGAAATAACGCACACAATCTGCAGTGCTATTATTTAACTTGGTTAATTATTTATTTGATATTCTGTGATAGACACATTGCGGCTTAGAGGCCATTATTTTAATATATAAAAAAAGTATATATGAGAACTCTTGATTGAGGCAATATTGCTTTCATAATGCAAAATACTCTTGTAATAATTATACAGAGCACCAGCTGACTTACTATTTTAATGTGAATTTTTAGAGCTGGTCTACAGTTTTTTTAACAACAGTAAATTAAATGTGATGCAGGGTAAAGTAAAATCTAGATCACTAAGAATTAAAGAAGAAAAATTGACATCTAGTAAAATAAATAAAGGCTTTAAAATGCACATTGAAATACGTGTCGACATATTAACAAGCAAAGTACTAATGAAGCTTCTAGGACAAATTTACATTCAGGTAAGTCTCTTCAGGACAACACGAAGTTTGTTGTCTCGGCATTATACCACTCGATATTCTCTAAAGTACAATGTCACGAAGTATGTTGTCTCAACATTACTCGTAATTATCTTAAGCAGAACTCGAAGTTCGTTATCTTAGCAGTACATTACTCGTAATTATCTTAAGCAGAACTCGAAGTTCGTTATCTTAGCAGTACATTACTCGTAATTATCTTCAGTACAATTTCACAAAGTTTTATATTTCTACGTTGATAGATTTGATTGTTATATTCACAATTCACACCGCAACAACTGATACTCTCGCCCATGAAAATTCTTTATTTGCCTCTGTTAGAGCAATTAATATCAGCTGTCGCCACGATGTTACTTTTGCATGCTAACACGGTTCATTGCACAAGGAAAATTGATCATGCGACACGGCTGAGCATATAGGCCTACTTTCTTCTCATCAACGATTAAATCGCTCATATTAAACTTTCCTTAAATCAACTACATTTGGTAGTGGAAGTTAGGCAACCAAATAAAAAAAAAAAATTAATCAAGACTATACGGTGTATCGTAAAACCTCAGATTTTGTTTCGATTACCTTCTGACTATATAAAACCCCAACGCTTCCTCTTCCACTCCCCACACCAGCGCGAAAGCGGCGAAAGCCGGAAGCGCCCCCTACATTCAATCAAAAATTCCACTCCCCCATCTCCTTAGTACAGTGCAGTGGGGATAATTAGTGACAAATATAGAAAAACGACCTTGGGCTTAGCCGGATGGAGTGCACGACTTTTAGATGTTGTCCTCGGTTGTCATAAACTATCACGCCAGAACTGGTTACATGTAAATATACAAATTTACATTCAGGTAAGTCTCTTCAGGACAACACGAGGTTAAAATTAATAGATTGCAAATAAAAATATCATTTCCAAGTTATCTTTATAAATTATCTGTTTTTAAATTAATTGTAACCGTAGGCTTGTCTCTGTATTTTGTTTCAGTAAGAATGTGTGCGTTGTTTCTTGTTTAGCTTTTATTGTTGTTTTTTTTTGGGGGGATTGTGTAAAAATATACATAAATAACCATGTTAGTAAATATGCTAAATGGCATCTTGCTAATGATTGAGCCGTTTAATAAATCGATCGTATGTGCGGGGCGAAACCATGCCCTTTAAAAAAACAATAACAGCAAAAGATTTAAATCCTGTTGGTGCGAAACAAAAATACATTGTTTTCCTATGACGCTCCCATAAAAAGCCCGAATGACAATAAGGCTTTTGTGTTGGGGAAGAGGAGGGAGGAGATTTCGTTTCAGCCTTTCCCCTTATTATGAGTTTCGGCTGCTTGTGGGGAGAAGGGATGGTGTCGGGGGAAGGGTAGAGTGTTCTGTTTTTAATTTCTCTAATATAGATATACACAATTCTCTTTTATTATGTGTTTGTGTCTCCTAGATTTTGCGTTAGTGCTTTGTGTCAAAGTGTGACACCAGTCATACATGCACAATGTCACCCTAAACGTGACCGCTGGGCAAAATTAATGCTCTTGTCACGATATAGAAGGAGTCCAACTCAAGCCGACCGTGATACTACATCTGCTACCGCGTGTATTTGTTTTTACGACCGCTGTTGTTTTGCTTCCTCAATGTTTTACTTGCATTTGTGTGCTCGTGTATGGGTGTGTGAATCCAGCCCGACCTGCATTTTAGTGGTAATTAATATTAATCGAAGTACTAATGAATATCAGATATAACTTTTTAAGACCGTATGTATCCCTGACATATTTAGGATGGCATTTAAGAGAAATAGAGAGAAACCTGATTTTTAGCTTGTCTTTGGCTCGAGCATACACTCTTTTGAAGACAAAGATAACTGGCTTTGTCATCCAGTGAATGTGGAATATACTTTTTTAAAATCTCAACAGCCTTGTTTATCAAGCGATTTTACAGTTTCTACACATAAATACTTATTTAAGAATAATGCTAGATAATTTGTATGTCTGTATTGACGTATGAATTTGTAGGTTATGGAATAAATGTCTCCTTTAAATGAACACTTGAAAATAAGTTAATTTATATTTGAACATTGTATTATATTCATTAAAATTGCACACAACTTTTTTTCAAAATATGGCCACTTTGCATACTCATTTTTCGTTCTCAGGCTTACTTCTGTTTGTAATAACAGACACATCTACTGTTGATCTCATCACCAACAACAATCATACACCAAAACAAAAGTAGAAAATGACAGAAGGTAGCTGAAGGAAACTATTCTGCTTTGGGTAATAGTTATTCCAGAAATCCTAAACTGTATTCAGCCATAGAAAACATGCACACATCACATTTAGAGGCTTCTAAATAAAGCAGGCGATTATAGTCAATTTCTATGAAAGAACAGTTTTATTAAATATGTATACGCAAACGTGTTCAAAATAAGCTTTTCTAACAATATAAAGGAACCCTATTCAGAACCATTTAAAAAAAATGAATAGAACTATCCTAACAAAAAAAATCGAAACAAACAAATCTATTGGTCCTCAATTAAAAATATATGCATGTAATTCTTATTGTAATTTATACTTTTACAGAAGTATATATCAGATAGTACAACACATACAACATAAAAAAATTGAATCAAGCCACAAACAAGAGAACATGACATTAAACACAAAATAGTAACTCCAGTAGACAAGCTGATGTTAATATTTGTTTACGGTCACACAGTACTTAAGCCTGGACTCTACATGGACACAGCCTGAACTTCATATGAACACAGCTTGGATTCTACAAGGTCAAAGCCTGGACTCTACATGGACTCTACATGAACACAGTCTAGACAACATAGAAAGCCTGAACTCTACATGGTCACAGCCTGGAGTCCATTGAACACAACCTGGACAGCATAGATACAGTCTGGACTGTACATGGTCAAGCCTGAACTAGGCAGGAACACAGCCTGGAATAAATATAGACAGACTGGAATCGACATGAACATGATCTAGACAAGAGAGACAGCCTGGACACTATATGAACACAGCCTGGACTTCACATTTAACACAGCCCGGATTCGACATGAACACAGTCTGAACTCTTCATGGTCACATCCTGGACTCTCCATGAACAGGGCCTGGAATTCTAGATGAACACGGCATGCTTTCTGTTGCAATGGATGATTATTTTTAGCCAACACATGCCACAGTGACGGTGAAGGACGCATCCATATCCTGTACAATGTGTGTGTGTGTGTGTGTGTGTGTGTGTGTGTGTGTGTGTGTGTGTGTGTGTGTGTGTGTGTGCACGTGGTATTCATCGCTGTTGTATTGACGATTTGCTTTGCTCTCAGGTCGCCCTAATTTGTGTTTCCACATTTGTGACTCAATATAGTTGAGAAAGAGGTGTGTGGTTATAGTTATAAAAATACATTATCAGTAACATAAGTTTTATTTTTTTTAACAATAAAAGTGTATTTTGTTTTTATTTAATTTTGCAGCCGGTATTATAATGAGTACTTGTTTGAGCACCAAATTGAGAGTTCATCCAAAATTTTAAAGAACACTTTTTCAATGGGCACCATTCTTTTATTTGCACTGGATGTCTTCAACCCTAATTATGGCCCAGGGCTTCATTTCGGTGATCTCAAATCTTGAACTGTATGGCTTGGTGTAGCGTGACACAAGTGGGAATGTCATTTATTTTATTTTTCTTTTGTACGATGTTAGACTTATTATGTGTAAAGAACAAAAATGCTGTCGTTATTAAATATATTATTTAATTAATACAGTGTGTCACTCGTTATGATTATTGTTTATTAATTAATAACACATAACTAATTACAAGTAATCGAGAATCTTAATTTATTGTTAATAATAATTCTTCCACAAGACCAACACTCTCACTTGGCGGTTTGTAATAATAATAAGATAGACGTTTTAAAGTCGCATAATGTTTCTGTAGGTGGAAACTTCTTACAAAAGGAGTAATACAAATCCGTCTTTTATTTATAGTTAACAAGCTCCCATCCATTCACTATTACTCCACCATAAGGCTTTGATATATATACATGAAGATTAATAGAATTAACAATATACAACATATGAATGAGTGTTGACATTTACATCACTTCACAACAATGTTTGATTAAATGCTAGATACTTATTCAGTTTAACCTAACATAGACAAATTAACATATATATAATTATAGTAAATGTACATAACATTTTCAATAATGGCAGCTGTCATTGCAAGTGTTCACAATCGTGCAGTTTGCAACAAGTCACTGTCTTTCTTATTTAGATGATGGTCCAACATGCTCCTTCTAGACACATTACACAACTGTTCCAGAATCTTTGATGTGCTCACAAGCACACTGTGCAGAATTATCCAGAACTTCGTATGCGCTATCAAAGCACACCACGCCGAGTGTTTTAGAACCTTTGTGTGCACTACTCAGCACACCACAAGGAATGTTCAAGAAATTTCATGAATTCTCGAGATTCCGAGACTGTAGGACTGTGGAAGTCTAAATGAGCTGTTCTGGATCCTGCTGCTAACAAGCTGCTGGTCAGTGTGTTTGTCAGCGTGTTTGCATTAATGCTCTATGTGAGCAGTGTTTGTATTTCGTTCTTCAGCACAGCAATAGTTACTAGTGCTTAAGGGGTTAAGTGATAGCTATAGAAGTATCTCGACGTAAGAGTTACCTAGTATTCTTTCTCAGTGGAATAACTTGTAAGGATATTTCCCTGAGCTATTTGATGTTATGTTAATAGCACAGGATTCGTTTGTCTCTGGTTGTTGTCAAAGAGCAAAGAGTACTAGCTAGCTGTAGCATGTATAGATGCTTTATATCTGAATTACGTCGGGGCGAGGTGGCAAAAAAATGCATCTGTCTGTCAGCAGAGTAAATAGTAGGGTAATATTTATGTTGTTCTATTGATGACCAGATTATCGTATGTGTTTAGGCCCATACACTCATTGGAAACAGTGTCGTTTACAGTTTAGTGTCTGAAGTATGAATGAAAGCCTTCTTGCGCTGTACTTAGTTTTATACATTACAATTGAGAGTTTCCATTTTCTTTACGTCTTGTTAATTGTTTACTTGTTTGGATACTGAGCCTGATGCGTACATTATATTTTAGCTGTGTAGTTAACCAAGAACATGATGTGACACTATCTGTGAACATTTACACCCAGACTCTGACTTGAACTTTGACATTATTGCACAAAGATTTATTTGTTTTATATGACGTTTGAACTTTTATGGAATTGGAATTTGGCAATTTATTTCACTAAGTACACTATCTTACCACTTTACCATTCACGTGTGCTATTTTTATCGAGTACAACACAAAGTGCTCCTGTACATCCCTTTGTGCCTTGTGACTTTGGATTTACGATTACCCCGTCCACTGAAATGGTATCCAATGATTTATTCTGATAGTACACACACACACAAAGACACACACAAAGACAGACAGACACACACACACACACACACACACACACACACACACACACACACACACACACACACACACACACACACACACAATCGTAACATTTCTAAAATCCGTGTTCATTAAAAATATTTTTGTGGAGACTTGTGTACATATGTATGCACGGTAAATATAAAAACAGAACGGATCTATTTGAGGATTTGCCTACAGTGAACTAAGAAGTCAGTTCTATTAAAACTGTTCCGTATACTTCATACCTGAGTGGTTTGTACTTAATGATTAATTTTTCACATACTTTTGAGTGACGAGTTTGAACTCTCAAACACCAAACTGATTAATTGTACACATTCCGATTGACTAATTCAAACACTCTAACCCCAAAATGATTAATTTCACACGTTTTGATTGACTAATTCAAACACTCTGACCTCAGACTGATTCATTTAACATATTTTGATAGACTAATTCACTCAAACCCCAAACAATAGCTTGTTTTCATTTGACTCGATTAATACAGTCATTCAAGCTTTCTGTCTCAGCCTCCACAGCCACCACCACCACAACCTCCTCCACCACCACAAGCGCCTCCACCACCACAAGCTCCTACACCACCACAAGCTCCTCCACCACCACAAGCTCCTACACCACCACAAGCTCCTCCACCACCACAAGCTCCTACACCAGCACCACAACCGCCACAACCTCCACAGCCACCACTACTGTCACCTCCAGTATCGGCAATTATCCCACAATCATAATTTCCATCGACGTCCCCGGTAGCAGCCCACTCCCCACCGATGCCGTCTGTTGCAGTACAGTTCGCGTCCCGGGAAATGTGGAAACACTCTGCACCACACCCTGGGTAAGTGTTGTCGCCAAATGTTCCGTGGATGTAGTGGTTGGACGGCGTGGCAATGAGAAGTCCCATGGCCATCACAAAAGTCATATCCTCCGATGGTACGTAATCCACTGTACGCTGTCCTCTCTTGGCTGAGGGGTGTAGAGACTCGCCTGGAGTCCACAATGTTGGGCGTGGTTGACAAAGCACGTGCAGCAAGGATACACTGAAGGCCAGGGCGAGTTTTTCGACCACGTCTTTGGCGTTTGCAGAAATCTGTTGACACGATGACGAAATTAATTTGAAATGACAGGTAATGTAATTTCTTTATTAAAAACTTATGTATAATATCCATCTGACATTGTTTCTCTGAAGCCGTTGTGGTGGCTGACAATTGCTGGTCTGATAACGGGCAGCTCAGTCAGGATTGGTCTGATCTTAGGTAGGTAAGTCAACCACGTGTGACCTTTTATTAATTACCTTAGCCAGCCACGGTTATCAGATATTGGGAAGCTATTGATTTGATTGATTGTAGGGGGCGCTTCCGGCTTCCGCCGCTATGTCAGCTACGATTAACTTTATCAGCTACTTGAGCAGCTACGTCGGCCATGATTACCAGCGGATACCCATAGGGATAACCGAGACACATAAAGCCGGTCTCGAAGGAACACAATCTAGGGAGCAGAGGAAAGGTTTAAACCTATTGGATTTTGGTCCAGTGTCATAATTTTATTATATTTCTGAAGCACCTTATAAACTGCAGTTACCTATACTGCTAAGTGAAAAATTCTGTCGTAACAGTAACAGTCACGTGGAAAACAACAATTGTTACTTAGTTGAGATATTTTAGCACGTACATATTCTACTGTTTTGTTTCTGATGTATAATATCATATCTATATTCTATTCTGTTTCTGATGTATAATATTGTACCTATAGCCTATTTGTTTCTGATGTATAATATTGTACCTATAGCCTATTTGTTTCTGATGTATAATATTGTACCTATAGCCTATTTGTTTCTGATGTATAACATCGTAAATATATTCTTTATTTCTTGATTTATAATATTCTATTCTGATATATATATATATATATATTATTGTACCTATATTCCATTGTTTTGTTTCTGATGTGTAATATCGTACATATATTCTGGTGTATAAAAGTCTATTTGTTTCTGATGTATAACATAGTACTTATATTCTGGTGTATAATAGTCTATATATTTGTTTCTGATGTATAACATCATACTTATACTCTACTGTTTTGTGTCTGATGTACAACATATATTATATTTGTTATTTATGATGTACAACATCGTACTTACATTCTATTGTTTTGTTTCTGATTTACAACATCGTACCTATATTCTACCTTTTGTTTCTGATATATAACATCGTACCTATATTCTATTTCTGATGTATAATATAGTACCTATATTATATATTTTTGTTTCTGGTGTATAATATAGTACCTACATTATATATTTTTGTTTCTGGTGTATAGCATCGTACCTCTATTCTATATTTTTGTTTCTGGTGTATAACATCGTACCTCTATTCTATATTTTTGTTTCTGGTGTATAGCATCGTACCTCTACTCTATATTTTTGTTTCTGGTGTATAACATCGTACCTCTATTCTATATTTTTGTTTCTGGTGTATAACATCGTACCTCTATTCTATATTTTTGTTTCTGGTGTATAACATCCCACCTGAACAATACAACAAGCAATCTAAAGAGGGTGCAGTACACGTTCAATATGCTGTACAATCAAGGAGCAAAAAAACGCAAGGGAGAGAATAAATTGAAAACTAAATCATTAGTGAATGTATTATCATGAGTGTCTGGTGGGGATTCTGCAACTCAGTTTGATATGTTTAAAAAATATATATTTAAAAGAAAAGTATTATAAAATATGTTGAAATCTTAGACAGATTAGAAACATCTCGAAATAATGTCTTTTTACGAAATGATTCTAGGGCTGAAACGTAAACTTTTAACTTTTATTGTGCACGCGAAAGTAATCTTTAGCCCAATCTTTACAGAAAAGTTCGAGCTGACATTTGATAAATACTAATGTCAACCACAAATGTTCTCTGCTAGTTCTTTTGTCGCCACAAACGACTTCGATAAATTGCAAGCAATTAGGTACGAGACTGCGATTATGCTAATGGACATTTTGAGTGCTATTTTATTAGTTAGTTCTGGTTCTCTTAAAACTTTAACCTTTGTGGGAGAACTATGGTGTCTTGAAGCACGAGATATGATTTAAATTACTCATGTTTAAAGTAACACATTTACAAGAAAACATGACACTCCATTCCTCGAGTTTAAAATAACACATTTACATTGAAAGTGACACAATACGACGTTGTTTTATTTAATGGTGTTGTTTTAAACTCAAAACATGGTATGCCTTGTTTAAATGTTGTAAATGTATTACTTTTAGCATGAAACATGGATTGTTTTGTTTTAGCTTCAGATATTTCTAAACTATGAAAGATAACTCCTGTGAGGATTCACTATTCTGTAGTCAGCTCGGGGACTGCTGTAGTATCGTCAAATTTATACATCTAGGTAATTTCACTCATATCAAACACACTTTCATTACGTTTAAGACTTTTTGTGTATATATTTGAAAAATACAACAGCACGCCCTCCACCACCACCAAGAACAACAACAACAAAAACAATTGACATGTTTCGATTACTTTGCCATCAGTCATGATGATAATTGTTATTCGTCTTTTACTTTCTGCTTTATTGTGCAAATGCTTGTCCGGTTATGACACTGGCTCATTCCTAGCTGCAGGGTAGGAGATGGCTACATGGACACATGATTAATATCTTGAAACTTGCATTCACTTCACATTACAAAAGCACAGCAGTAAGAGTGAAAAAATATAGGGAATCTTACTTCTATAAAAATATAGGGAATCTTACTTCTATGTCACCAGATTTCAGGTTAACGGTCAGACCATCAAAAGAAAAAGTGTACTGATGAGCCATGTACTTTAGCATCAGGGTGTGCCAACGATTCTCGCTGCACTTCCACACACGCACTAGAAGTGTTCCTGGACTGCCATGTTTGGCTGGGGTACCTGAGGATGAAAACAGCGCTGTTTTATCTTTCTGTAGCTTAAATTTATTTATTTATTTTAAATTAGAATGTCCATTGGGGACTGTTTAAATATGGTTGATGTAACCAATCCATCGAGCATAATGCCACGTCCAATGAACATTTTATTGTTACGGTAGTTTTGAGTTCATTTGTTTCAATATTTACCTTGCATTCCAGGAATGCCTTTTTTAAAACCTGTCCAACAACCGACGACAAATCCCCAGTCACCTGCATTGTTTTTAATCAAAACCGCTCTCTCCCATGTAACAGGGTTGAGATACAATGACTTCTCTGGGTTTGTCACCTGGCAAAAAATGTTAGTTCGTTAAATAACGTTTTTGTATAGAGTAGTTTTGAAAATGTTTTTTTAAAGTAATTGTAAGTTTTTAACTCAGTTCCGGGGTGTTTACAGTTTCAAATTATAATGAACCAAATCGATGAGGTCATATGGGTCAAGTGCACCAAACTCAAAGGTCAGAACAATTTTTACTGATTGGTGTAAACTCCACCTCTAACTAAAGCACAATGCACAGATTATCAATCAAGACGACTCGAGTCATGCAGACGAAGAGAAAGTTGCAGCCATTGGGAAAGATTTTACAATCCACTGAAAAATGCTGACACGATGTTACTTCTTTTTCTTTATGTAGGGGGCGTTTTCGGCTTCCGCCGCTTTCGCGCTGGGTGAGGGGGTTGTGGGGGAAAGGGAGGGGGTGGTTTGGCCCACTGGCTATGTCAACCTAGTTTTTATCTATCATTTGGAATTGGTCAGCTGTCCGCAACATTGTTTTTACTGTTTACTCATTACCTCATGCCTGGCCGGTCAAAGTTTTCTAGGTCACTCTGAGCTCTTGTTGTTCAGGTGTATCTCTCTCTCTCTTTTTTTTTAAAAAAAAAAATATTTTTTATAAAAAAACCAACCCAACACCCTTCTTGTCTTTTCCTTCCTCCCTCATTTTATTTTTTATTGTTCTCTTTTTTCTTTTATATTATTTAACAGTTCTACAGCATATTAAACTTTTGATCTCATAGCACTGGCTGATCTCAGTCTCGTAAAACATTCATAATAAAAAACTACTCATCCATTTGGAACTGGTTTGCATTGCATCAGCAATTTCTAGCATATTCTCAACTCTAGATTTTACTTCCAACTCTGACATTTACAAAAAATACTATCATAGGTTGGGTCACTTAGACAATTTATGTAACAATTAAGATTAAGCCACCATAGAATCCATAATGACACAGTGCACAGAACAATTTATAGGGTGCACGACATACTGCGTTATTTATAAACCCTGACCCACCCACCCCTTGCATGCATTTTAGTATTTTCGTATTTTTAGAGCTACTGACAACCTCCCATTTGGGACTGCATGATTTATATAGCCTGTCAATTCCAGGGTACTATGGTATACAACAGTAAAAGTCCGATCAAAATCAGTCCAGTAGTTTTTAGTTACATACAGCCAGATAAACAGATGTAAAAATGTTATTACATGTATATGTATAAATGCATGAATGATGTGGACAAATTTGATGAATATAATATTCTAATATTTTTAATCTTTACTTCTTTAATAATAATTAATTTCCAACTTGCTCTGATAAAAGATCACACACACACACACACACACACACACACACACAAACACACAAACACACACACACACACCATTTAAACTCGCTTGACTGACTCAGATGTTACCTGTGTGGGTAATGGTAGAGTATCCAATCCTACCAGCTGAGCCACCGCGGCCAGCTTATCCTGATAAATGATGTGTAGCACGGACTGCAGTAGCGGCAGACTGTGAATCACCCGACATGTGAACACCATCTCACCAGTGTGATTCACCAGGCTATAACAATAGAGGTCGTAGCTAGGAATAGTTTTTGTACGGGGCACAGTCATAATAACGAATATTTTTACGTCATTATATGGAATGTATTAAAGAAACTAATATTTTGTTTTCAGTCATGAAGCGTGATTTAGCTCTTAACAGCTCTACAACATATTTTTTAGTAATATTTTTATTTTTATTATTCGTCGGGTTTGGAAATGTAAGGACTTAACTCATCAGGTGTCAGTTTTTAGTGCTAACGAATATTTTCTAAATATATCTAAAAACTTGAGAGGAGTTAATCGAATTCAAAATGCAACGCGAGAGATATGTGGATGTGCCCTGACGGCTACAGAAACTTAATCATGCATCGAGACTTCACAGCAAGTAAAAAATAAGAGCTACCTACCTTGAATACATTTTTTAAAAAAAATTTACACACACACACACACATAGTATATAACGCAGTTAAATTCGGTACTGCACACTAGCTCTTTATACTAGTTATATTTAGTTTTATTTGAATTGTAACAGCCAACAGAAAGGATGCTTACGTATCGCAAAATAATGCAATGGATTTTGTTTCCTACCAATTGAAAGTCTGCCAAATTACCTGTGAGAAGCAAATGAACAAACATTTTCAACTCCTGAAGGGAGGGGACGATGATTTACTGGCCCCCAGATGGATTGGTTCTCCTCTGGCATGATGGCCTGGCTAAAGGCAGAACTCTTCAAAGTGAGAATGATGGGGCCCACAATGGGTTTGTTAACTATTGCTCTGAAGGTCACTTGTGGTTGATTTTGTTTATTAACCTTTTTGGCGAATAAAATAAGTAAATAAATAAGTTTCATGATCGAGGTAGTGCAAATTACACTTTTGTAAAGAAAATAGTAGCTTATTCTAAAGCTGTTAGTTATCTATTATGATATTTAAGGACGGATAAAGATTTTTAATTAGCTTAAAATATCAAGAGCAATATGCACTTCACAAAATGTACAATGTATGTTTAAATCTTTTTGTTTCAAATCACTCAATAAACAGTGCGTGCGTTTTATAATAATCAGATTTTAATTTGTGAAAAAATATCCTAAAACAAACTTGCATAGCTAAATAATATATAAAGCTAGAATTGAACAAATAATGGATTAATACGCAGTAAATGACGGTTAGTACTGCAAAGCAAGATTTTCGGAGAGCCATACCTGCAACAAGGTCAAGGACTTTAGTATTTCACATGACTCTGTCAAAGTGCTGAAGATATGCAACATTTTCATAGATGCCTCCCCACAAACCGCTTTTGACTTGAAACACCCAAACCCTGACCGCTCGATCATTTGCAATTTGAGACTGTTTACGAAGCGCGTGTCAAAATTAAGAACTTTTGTTTTCGTCATCTCCCAAGTTGTCTTCCCTTTCATGAGGACACATTCTGCATGGGTGTTATTGTTATCGGAGGTATACACCTTCAGATATTTCTTGCCATTCTGCGGAATATTCTTGACTTTCATGTCTACAAATTCGATGGTTGAGGATTTAGTTGCCAAGGAAAGGGTGTCTTGCTTCGACAGGGGGAACAACTTGTCGTTCGGTGGGTCACCTCGGTACATGGCACCATAGAGAGAATAGTTTTCGTTGAAAGATTTCCGCCATAGATCTTGAGTTTTTAGGTAAGAGTTGTAGAGCTTAGAGCCCTCAACCCTGTCTGTGACCGAGTCGTCATGGCTCAACGTCTCACCTAAAACGGCTTCCATATCCTTCTTGTAGGCCAGTGGGTGCAGCTGGTGCGTGTGCCACAGAAGATCGATGTCGTAGCAAGGGACGATGAAGAGTTTAGGGTTGGCCTGCTTTAGGTACAGGAACTTCCGGTATCGTAACTCACTACTGATGAGAAAGCGTTGGTCCATATAATGAGGCAGGCTGACTTGATAGAAAAATACGCTTTGGCGAGCAGCAGCAGCAATGACGTCATATCTTAAGTTAGAATGTGAATAGAGGTGCGAGCAGTGTGCACTTTCCAACTGAAGATCCAACTGAAATGGATGGCGGTTGCAATATTCTTTCCTCCATAGTTCGTGTGTCGTCTGAAGCATTTTGGGGCGCTCTTCGTCGTCAAGGAGTTGGTGGTCGACAATGACTCCAACAGTCTGAAGACAATCCTGCTGATATAAGACAGGTGACAGAAGATGGCAGTGCCACATCCATTCAATGTCCAATGGTGCTGCCAGAATCTTGTTCTGGTATTTGGCTGCCAGAGGCAACCAGAGATTCTCATAGCGAAAGAGTGCCTGTCTGAGGATGTGTTTATCCTGCAGCTGCGGGGTTTGAGAAACCGTCGTCAAGAACGACAACTGGTTAAGTGCTTGTGATCTTAAATCCACACTGAATGAATAATCTCCCGGATCTTTTGACATTTTTCCTGAAAAAAAAAAATAGTTTGTTGATTTAAAAAACCCACGCTAGCATGTATACCGCAATTGCGCAATATTTTGTTTAAATTTCTTTCTGTTCCTTTAAATTGTAATTACTTCTCAAGGTCACCTACCGGATGGTGCAGAAGTAAATGGGAGTTTATTATCCAACATAAAAGTTTAAAGTAGATATATCGTGGTCATAAATTATATCTTTCATTATGTATATTAAATTTACGATCAGTATAATTGTACGCAAAGAATATCTTCTCTCAAATGCTCCATTTCTTGTAGAAAGTCGTGTAGCAAGCGTTCGTGAGACTTAGCTGGGCAGTCATGAGCTTTCGTATGTGCGAAATATGCAGTCACTTATTGTCATGGAATGGTAAAGACAACTCTTCCCTTGTTTTTTTTTACCACTAGTGGCATGTAATAACGGGATCATCCGAGCGGTTTAAAGCAAAAGTTGTTATTATCTATCAGCTGACGAAGATGCGAAATCGTTAGTCCGCTGCATTAGTGTTTTACATATAAGTTTTAATGTGAACATTGGATATTGTGATGAGTATTTGGGTGAATGTGACTGTAGGTGTAGGTGTCGTGAGCTACACTCACTGCACTCGCATCCTGAAATTTAGGCACTATGACAGTCACAAAGTGACATGTTTGGTCGCACACCAGACGTAAATATACATATGAAAATGACAATTTTTACTAGAAACAGGCAGTCTCAGGATAAAAGAATTGTGTCTTACTTGTACAAAGATACTATCAGGGTTAATGACTTGTTTCATTATCCAGTAAAACAGACAACACCCAAAAAAACAATTTTCTGTAAAAAAAAAATATATAAATTAAATACAAAGAAAATGCTAGATATTATTCTCACAAAACAATACTTAAACACAAGGCAGATTTTGGCGGATAAACATAATAAAATAGAAATATACCTAATTTAAACAATAAAATTGAAATATACCTCATTTAAACAATAAAATAATAAAATTGAAACATAATTCCACAACTTAGAAGTAAGCTAAAGGCTATTTCACAACTTAAAAGTGGGTTTAGGGCTATTTCACAGCTTAGAAGTGATTTAAAGACTATTTCAAAGTAAAAATGACTTTACGGCTTCTTCAGGTCTTAGGAGTAAGTTTGAGGCAAATTCAAAACAATCGCAGCACTGAACACAATTTTAAAAAAATAAAATTGTAAAAAAATAAAGTATTGTCTCATCGTTGCTTAGCTGCTACTCACACCTTAATAATAATGTAGAAGAGCTAACCAAATCAGGCAAACATTCTGCAAGAAGATCTCTTAACTTATGAGAATATTACCATCTCTCCACTTGCGATAATGTCCCCTCTCTCGCGGATAATGGATCGAAGGGATAATCTCTCTGTACCCCTTCCAGAGTCACCATGGGCATTATAAATAAACAACACTGGGAAGCTCTGACCTGGCGAGTATCCAACAACAAATAGTGGACACCCTCGTCCAAATGCCTACGCCCGTCTTATTAATTATTATGCCCCCCACCACTACCTTCGATTACCCGAATGAGACAAAGTCGAGGGTGCTGATCAATAAAGAAATAGAATTTATTAACATTATAAATTAACTACACACTATACAAAGCAATTAAACATTTTTTAGGTCCAAGTAAGGACGTGTACAACACATACAGAGATACACAGGGATAAATAAATAAATATAGATAATACAAATATATATCAACAGTTTCAAGTCCAATAGCTCCTTGTTTTCACAGCTTAAACTATCTATAATTGTTCACATAGGGTATATCCAGTCTTCACATCATTCAAGATACTTAAGGCTACAGCAACGTTATATCAGTCTAATGACATGTAGATGAACATAAAAATAACTGACACAATGAGAGGATTGAAAATATAAACAGTTTGTTTACAAAACTGATTTCATGACCTTCAAGTCAGAGGATTTTCACTGGCTGTGTGACGTCAGAAGCGAAGCTTACCCTGTCGACTGCTCTCGCAGTAGGCAAGATCGGAGGAGGGTGGTTGTGGGTGTGCGCCAAACTGGTGCGATCTTTTTCACCCCATTTCGCCAGCCCTCTCACCCTTCACCTCGAACGCAAGCGTGAGGCTGTGGGGTCCAACTGGGGCACTCCAGATCAGAGAATGTCTGTGGACGAAATGATCCACGCAAGCTCCAGTGGTGACGTAAAACTGCTATCGATCCCCACCCCTTCCGATACATGGGTGGTTGAAAAGTCACATACAATCCCCAGAAGAATTTTCAAGAGGAACTCAGCCAAAAGCAAGGAACAAAAGAGCCAAAAGGTGCTGCCAATGTTTTCTTCCTGAAGAACAGCTTCTCACCCGCCTTTCTACCCTTCTTACACTCATCAGATTTATTTTAAGGGTTATGAAATTTAATTTTTAAAGATTTATTTCAATGGTTAGGAAATTTAATTATTACATATTTATTTTAAGGGTATTGAAATTTAATTATTACAGATTTATTTTAAGGGTATTGAAATTTAATTATTACAGATTTATTTTAGGGGTATTGAAATTTAATTATTACAGATTTATTTTAAAGGTTATGAAATTTAATTATCTTGCTCTCTTCCTAGACTGATTTGCATTACACTTTTACTATACATTTAAAGAAACACGAACACAGTATACATTAATTCTCATTATCAATTACCTACATAATAAAAAATAATTTGAACGAAGTTGTATTTCATGGATCAGAGTTATGCTATGGGAAAATCTCTGAAGTCACAAAGACACAGACGTCTAGGTCTGCTGAGTTAACATTACAAGTTCCCCAGTAGTGACTTACATGTGTTAGTTGCAAATAAATCAGTCAATATTAAATCACATGGGTTTTCTACTGACTAAAATTAAAATAAAAGATATAAGAAAATATCTTAGAATTACAAGACAGCATACAAAGTTACACATGAAAATGACATTTCTATTTAGCTGAAGGAAAAGTATAAAAATTACAAGTTAACAATTTACAACTCTGAGATTACTCATGAACGGCATTTACCACTTTGGTACTATTATTTTAATTTGTATTTGGAAGCTACTATCTGATATTAAAATTCTTTGTTGCTATTGTATTTTTTCAATGTTGCAATCATATATTAACATTAGGAGCTGCACGTGCAGGTGACTTTTCCAAAGTAAACATACGATGTTCGGAAACAAGTGACGGGATGAGGGATTCTTTCCAACAAGTCGCTTCCTCCCACCCTCAACTTCACTCCCCTAACTCCTATTGGTCAGTTGTGGTTCGCCAGAATCAGGCCATTGGTGGTCAGTCATAACTGGCTAGCTTCAGGCTCTTAGTCAGCCAGGATACATCGCTCATTACTTGTTTCCCAGAACTGCTTAGTATCACCCTTAAGCCGTTTATTAATAACAAGATGTAAGCTCGACATCAATAAAAACGTTGACTATTAAGCTCACAAAGGGTGACACTGGTAACGTTTAATTATAATTTTACTCCAGGCTATCCTCTAGTTTCGGGTTTGGGAATAATTCCTATGCTTTCCACTACATATTATTACGCTAAATCTACTTTTAAACTCTCACTACATAAATATTAGCAACATAAATACAAAATTTTATCATAAAATATTTCATAAATAAAAAATATATAGAAATAAGTGACAAATAAAAGGGGCGAAACAAACAAGGGGCGAAAATATTTATCACACATAAGAACAAGACCAAGAAAATAACAACAAGAAAAAACAAGCATAAAAAAAGAAAACGGGTACCATACACCAAGAAGTCGACAAGAAGAAAGAAGTGAAAATGAAGAAAAAGAAGATGAAAAGGAGGAAGAAGGTCAAGAACAAAAGCAAAATATACAAGTGAAAGAACAAAAGCAACAAACAGCTTGGTATTGTGTTAATTTCCCCGATACGCTAATATAAAATATTCAGTTTGTCACGTGTATTCGTATGTTTATTTTGCACTCTTTGTCTGCCCTCCACAACTTCTACGTAAACACTATTACCATTCCACTAAAGTATTCAAACTCTAACATTGCAGAACGTGTTTCTTGTTTTCTAAAACAGACTATAATTTTAGTAACAGTCGAAACCGGATGTTGTTTACTGTCTCAAACTGGGAGTGTCAAATACAGGCCCTTGCACATACCGCTTGTTTGTTCATAAATATTAACATTAATAATAAATTTATATGAATAATAAATCGATTATAACAGCTGAACACCTGAATTATTTTTTACAAACGATGTTGATAATCATCTTTAGATGTACGTTTCTATATCAGTATGTCTTTCTATATATACAAATATATATCTACATTGTCGCTTTCCCTCTGCATCTTTCTCTGTACCTTTTAAAAACTCTCTTCACCCATCCATTCGCTGATAGATCAGCGCGAAAGCGGCGGAAGCCGGAAGCGCCCCCTACATTAGCAAGCAAGCCATTCGCTGATAGATCTTCGTATTGTCTGGCTGCGTGCATGCATCTGTGTGTGTTTATTCGAATGTGAGCTAATCTCAGTTGTCAAGTTTATTTGTGTTTCTCGTGGACAAAATAATATAACTGTATCTGAATATCTCCATAAGTCTAATTTATTCTTCCAATTACTGCAGTATTGACTCTTGCTGTATTCCTTATTTATTCCTTGCAATAGTCTTAATCATGACTGCAGTAATTATCATAATGTTTAACCACATCAGGTTCATTTCCCAATAATTTTTCAATATCTACATTCAGTTCATATCCGAGTATTTTTGTTTTGCTTGACATCATATCTGGGCACTACAAGTCTGGTGACGTCATACCTGGGCGCTACAAATCTGGTGACTCATAACTTGGCACTACAATTCTGGTGACTTCATACCTGGGCGCTACGAAGTCTGGTGACGTCATACCTGGGCTCTACAAGTCTGGTGACATCATATCAGAGCGCTACAAGTCTGGTGATTGTTATCACTTGCAGGCCACTGTTTGGGAAAACAAGCCAGCATTGTGTAGGGAAAGTGTAAGTTGATACTTAGCATGGGTAGCAAACAGTAACCTTGACAGACTAGTTATTGTTAACTTAGCATTTCACTAAGACAAAAGATGCTGACTAAATGGTGCATCATAACTATATACTTATATATGCGTGGGCGTCTTTATTCCGTCACATTTTGTCAATTTATTATTTATTATCATTAGCTTGCGGGCCGCATTTACAGGGGATTTAATTTTGCTTTATGTCAAGGGTTATTTTGTCTTTAGATTATATTCGTAGTAGTATGTCATAAGTATTGCCATCAATAAAAATACTTGATTGAAATGTCCTCTGTTTTGAAAGAAATCTAAAGAAAATTATTAAAATATAATTTTAAAAAAATGTATTACCTGTTTCGGATCGTTAGGAGAGACTGTCCTCGACAAGTGCACGCACCCCTGTGAGATTTCTCTCTTGTGAAATCGTTTCAAAAGCAAATGTCATGTGACGAATCTCTCTGTATATATATACACACACATCCCCACACCCCGGAATAAATGATCCATTAAACTACTGAATTTAAAAATATGTCGTCAAACAGCTTGTAGCAGCCAATAGTGCTTTTTTTCACACTGGTCAAGGTCATAGGCGTAATTCGAACAGCCTTAATAATTAAGCAACCAAAATTTATTGTTGGTGTTTTACTGAGTAACATGGCTCTGGTCACTGTTCCAATCGTGAACTGAGTATTGCTCTCTAATGATGTTACAGTGGCTTCGGTCATTGAATGGAGTGTTGTTATCGATTTACACACCCACACAAACGCGCACGAACGCACACACACACACACACACACACACACACACACACACACACACACACACACACACACACACACAAACTTAAATACTCGCATTGGCATATGAAATCACATAGGCAAACAAACACATATTACACAGTCATACGCATACATACACAAACAGCCACTTTTAAACATTCACATGTTCAGTCAAGTACATAAACACAGAGATCACGTACATAAACATAAACACGCACATAATTTATAACCTATGTAAACACTCACATATAGAAGTTATATCACATTCATAAACACACACACACACACAGAGCTAGATCACGTATATAAACATACCCACACATATAATATATAATAAAACACACTACTTTTATATACAGAAACTCAAAATCACACACTTTAACAATCAGATCACTCACATAAAAACACACAAAACAATCATGTAGCAACATCTATATGATTGTGTATTTGGCACTATGTAGCAGAGCCACCAGATGTGCATTTTATAGGACTCAGTCATACATGAATAGATACCAATTGTCTGCATCCATTTCTCTCAGCCATTACTTTCCCTGCATAAATGGAAATCATGTCTCTTAGGTAACTGAATCTTGAAAACCTATGGCTCAGAGTTGGCCAGCATTGTCTATGAGAATTCCTAGGACTACTAGTCTGAAAGAATATCCTTTTGAAAGAACAGGTATTGAAATGGAAAATATTAGGAACATGTCTCAAGGCCTTTACATGGGCCAATCAAGTAAAGTGATTCTTTCTTCCAGTATAACAATGGAAAGCTCATATATAAGCTAGCCCAAATTTGAGAACAGACACTGTCTAAAAACTCATTCCAATTTTGAGGTTTGAGTCAGTATACAGAGCATAGTTTATATCTTTGTGTACTTAGAAAATTATAGAACTGAACTTCTTATTATTAAAGCTGAACTGTTATGCTCTAAGAATCTTACTGTAATTAAATTGTTACAGTTGTATAATTGTATTCTCCACTTTTCCAGGAAATCATCTAAACTGTATATTTGGAAGAAACTTCTCTTGATGACATTATGTATTTATCATATATAGATGTCTTTGTTTCAACCCCATGTGGAAGATTTTAATTGTATTTTCTCTTTATTTAGAGCAATCAGGCAATTACTTTTCTGCCTATTTGTTGTGGCCAAACAATGTGTTGGTTTGCAGATACCATGCATATGTGAATATCTCAGAGAAAAATAAGGGGTGGGAGCCTAGTTTATTACATATATACAATGGCTCACACCTTCATCACCTGTTTTTCTAGTGCTTCAAAGCCTTCATTTTTTCCAGCCTGCTTCTACTTCTTCGTTTTCCACAGTCTGCTTCAATTTAAACGATCTGTAGTCTACTTTTACTTCCTTCTTCTAGTCAACAATGATATACTTATCAGTCTACTTTTACTTCCTTCTTCCAGTCTACAAAGCCATACCCTGAAGTCTGCATTCTGCATTCTACATTCTTCCATTCATTAAGTTTCATTAAAGACTTTAGTCAAGTCTTGTGAAAGAATAGCTCATGATGTAATGCTACTGTCCAGCTGTCTACGTGTCAGTACTACTGTCAGTCAAAGGCACAAAACTTTGCCCAGCCTCACATCAATAAAAATTTTAAAAGTGAATAACGAGATGAATAAATCTAGATGCACATGGTGTATAGGAAAGTCTACTACATGCACATTTGTTTGACATAGTTATCCGTGTCACCCCAAGATATTAATGAAATATTTGACGTAGTTATCCACGTCACCCCAAGATACTAATGAGATGTTTGACGTAGTTATCCATGTCACCCCGAGATACTAATGAGATGTTTGACGTAGTTACCCATATCACCCAAGATACTAATGAGATGTTTGACGTAGTTATCCATGTCACCCCAAGATACTAATGAGATGTTTGACGTAGTTATCCAAGTCACCCCAAGATACTAATGAGATGTTTGACGTAGTTATCCGTGTCACCCCAAGATGCTAACGGAATGATTGACGTAGTTATCTAAGTCACCTCAAGATTCTAATGGGATGTTTGCTGGAATACAGGTTATAGGGAGTTGATCAGTTAGATTAAATGTATCTTTCATTCTGGTAATATGACGTGAGCCTTGATCCAAGGTCAACTGGAAATATGCGCATGAAGAATAGTGAGACACAGACCAGCTTATCATGGACACGTTAGGACACTCAGAGCAAAAGGTAGGGGGGGAAGATATCACCTAGACCACATGAAATGCTAGTAGAGGCACAGATGGGTTGGAAATAGGATATTTGCTTGTCATCATAAACAAGTGTAGGCATAGAAATAGGAAGTTTCAAAGCAATTCCATTGCATCAGTGGGAAGAAAAACCTTTATATAGAGAAACCTAAGAATCTCTCTTCACTCAGCTTATAACAAACCTAACTTAACCTAAGAAGACGCTAGCCCCAGCTTAAGCTGGAATTTAAAAAAATTGTGTGGATGAAAATGTCTAAAAAGATTCAACAGAATACTAATGTTTTAGGGAAGAATTAATTTTGCACTCAAGCCAAATTATGTTTTGATTCTTTGGATTTCGCAGAATGAGAAATGTGTGTGTCACTGGTTCTCAAATCTTTGGTTTAAACTCTATGTAACAATAAGTAGAATATTTTATAGAATATTATGTATCATTAATTCATATCTTTTCTTTTAGCTTAGCGTCAATGTGCTCAGAGAAAATTAATAGCCATTGATACTTTAACACTTTATATTATAATCAGCAGTCTCTTACACTGCATTATTAAATTACAGAATCACCCAACCACCTGATCAGCTAATCACTTGGTCATCTAACAACTGTTGACCTTGAGACCTTTGCTGGTTGCGTGCGAATGAATGAGGGCGTAACTTTGCCTTGGCGAGTTGCCTCAGTATAGAGTTTTATAGACTATAGAGTTTGTGTACCGACACTTTGTCAGTCAGCAATACCTGGATCTTCTGTAACTGTACCTAAAACCAAGGCATTGAAAAGGAGTGCGTACATTAAACTTACAGGGTCGTACCTCCTACAGAGAAGGGGGAGATAAAGAAAGAACTGTGACATTGAATAACCTTCATGCTAGAACACTTTAGTTAATTCTTAGGAGAGGGTATTATTTCTCTGAATAAGTTAGGAAAACATTAGTGTAACTTGCAATTAAATTTACTTTTATAAACTGTCCATTTTTATTTTCCTGGATTGTTTTATATAAAGTTTCTTTTATATCAAGTTTCTTGTCAAATTTTCATCCATTGTTGTGTCAATTTCATTATCATTTTCATCTAGTGTGACATCCATAAGTGTAATCATCACATCTGTCTAATATCTGTCCTGAGTCTGTCCTTGTCTTTTCTGTGAGGAAATCATTCCTCTGTAGGCTTGTACAAACTGCCGGAAGTGACGACCTCAATTGTTGTCTTATCATATAAGGGGTACCAGCATGGTGGTAGCAGTTTTCCGGGGTTGAACATTATTGTGAGCAGGCGAAAGTCATAGAGGGGCTTTTACTCTAGACACCATCTGAAGAGGTGGAGATAAATTTGTCCCAAACAAAATGTTATGTTATGACATAGAAAAGCCTAGACTAGAAAAAAATTCATTTATGCACTCCTAGTCAATGATCATTTAATGTTTTGATTTGAAATGTTTTGATACACTTTCTTGACTTGCTTGCTTTGATATGCTTTCTTTTGAAATGTGCATGCATAGTTAAGGTATGAATGCATTGGTTTTGGTTTGCTTATGAGTAGCCGAGTATATCTTTTCTGTGGTCAATGTGATGTGTTATGTATATCTTTTTCTAGAGTGTAGCAAAGCCCATTGTAAACATAAGCGCTATATTTAACAAGTGGTTAAGTTATAGGCACGTTTAGAAAATCCCACTCATAGACAAGGATGTTGAATTTGTTGTACGCTACAAGTGGGTGTAGTGTATTATTGTGTCACGTCACTACAAAAACTTACGCTTGAAAGAACTGAAAACGTTTCTTAACCTTTTATATATTTGTGTGTGAGAGTGTTTTGTTGATTTTTTTTGTGATTGATAGCGCCAAAATATTGTAACAGTGACACGTATCTCTCTCTCTCATTTTGAGAAATAGACGTCCCCTTTTAAAATGGCACACGAAACAGAAAATGGAAAGGTTCCCATAGAGTTAAAGGTAATATGGAGAAAGGAAGCCGAGGATGAAAGTCATAGGAATGGGAGATTAGCAAAGTTTGGGGGAAGAAAGAAGCTGCTTGGAGACTAGGATTAGAAAAAAAGGAAGAAAGTGATAGGTTTAGACAGGAAGGATGCCGAAGCTCGACAACATAAAATCCCTAAAGAACATTGGGCGATTTACCTATCTTGTTTCCTTACCAGACAGTCACGTGATGTATATCACACCTTAACCGAAAACAACATATATAATTACCCATCTCTAAAAAAATGCGTCACACACAAGGTTTAAAATCTCCACCCAACGATACAGGAAATTATTTAGAGATGAACAAAAACGAAATTGTGATACACATCACCAATTACATGTGAAACTACGTGGTCTGTTCGAAAAATGGGTTACATGTCCGAGGTCGAAAAGAGTTATGAAGGACTTAGAGAACTATGTATCAGAGAGAAAGTGACGGAAAGTTATAGACTGGAACTAGTCACATTCTTGGCTGAAAGAGAACAAAAAAGCCTAGACGATATCGCAATGTGCACTGACCACTACCATACCGCTCATAGTAAACTAGGAAGCCCCGTAAAACACTACACCTAAAATAGCAAGTTGCACCAGGTCTAAGTGAAAGTAGAGAAACATTTTCAGAATAATATTTTAGGAAAAGAAAATTTTTTTAAGGAAGACGTTAGATCACAAAACCAAATTAAATCACAGGTTGGCAGGGACTACAAACCCAGACCTGGGTGTGTTATCGGTGTAATAAACCGGGACACATAGCGTGCGATTGCAACCACCCCTCACTGAACCGCGTGTGTGATAGAAAGCGATAAAAACACAGACGACCTAACAGTTAACTTGATTCGTGGATTTGTGCAGTTTTCCAGTGCTTTTAGACGCTGACTTAGTGGATAAAAAGAACTACACGGGAGAGACAGTGTCAGTGACGTATGCTAATGGCATGAATGACAATCTCCACATCGAAACACGTTACGTGACATGAGAACTAGAAGTAGCCATCTTGACGAATTCCATGTACCAAGGTATTATAGGGTGTCGTTACGTCCTACGCACCCATATAATCCAGAGATGTGTAACCAAATACCACTACCACCCCATTACACGTAGTCGAGACTCAGGCAAGCAATAAAAAGCAGAACGACAAACCACTGACTGTAAACTCCAGACCGATAGCTAATACAATGCCAGAAGAATTTAAAGCACTACAACAGACAGACGATACACACTAGAGCAACTACTTAAATTTGCAGCAGACAAACACATGAGTGACGGTACTAGTGGTCGAGTAGAGTATGTGTACAGGAAAGGTATTTCATACAGAGGGACAAAGAAACAGGGCGACAGTATGAGACAAGTGTTAGTGCCTAAGGAAAAATGAGAAGAAATAATCATCCTCACACATGATATTCTGATGGGAGGATACATGGGAGACAAGAAAACGTTAGAAAAAATTTAAGAGTGATTTTGGGGGGCCAGGCATGACATTCGACGTTAAAATCTTTTGTAGGTCGTGTGACGTATGCCAACGCGCGACCAGAAAGAATGCACAAACATCAGCACTGTTAGGTGATATATCTCTGATAGATGTACCCTTCAAATGAGTAGATATCAATTTTATAGGACCGATCATACCTGCCTCAATGAGCGGGCATTCTTACATTCTGGCAGTTGAAGACTTCATGACATGATACCTTGAAGCCATCGTGTTGTGAAAATTCAACACCATGACCTTAGCCAAAGCATTACTATCTATATGGGCAGGCGCGGGAACTCCCCAAGAAGTTCTGTCAGACAACGGAACACAATTTATAAATAGTATAATTGACGAAGTAAATCACTTATTATCCATCCGCCACATCACCACCACCCCTTATCACCCCCAAGGTAACAGGATGTGCGAAAGATTCAACGGGACTTTGTAGACTGTTAAAGAAACTTTGTGACAGACACCCATGAGACTGGGACTGATAACTATCTGTGTTATTTGTTCACATACCGGGAGACCCAACAATCTAGCACTGACTTTTTGCCATTCGAACTCTTATATGGACAGACAATTAGAGGACAGATGGCGATTGTGAGACAAATGTGGACAGTTGAAGATGCAGAAGAAGAAGTGCACATGATATACCAGTATGTGACCATTCTCCATAACCAAATCGACTCAGTATGCCAGTTAGAGAAAGAAAATATTAAAGAAGCAAAAGAGAATTAAGCCCTGTATTATTATCATAAGATGAAACCGCGACAGCTTACTGTAGGAGATGGAGTGTTGTTGTTACTGTCACAAAAAACACAACAAACTGCAGATGTTATGGAAGGGACTCTACCCCATTACAGAAACGTTTAGCGACCAGAACTATTGAATACAAATAAACAGAAAAAATAAACTCTTCCACATAAATCTACTCAGGAAATATGTAGATAGGGAAACAGAAACTTTCCCCATAGCCGTTATAGACGAAATTACTACTGAAGATATTGAAGAAAAAAAATACTAGCCGAATTTAGCGACGTGCTAATTGACAAACCAGGGCAGACAGATTTGATAAAGTTCTCCCTAAAAACTGACTGATGACACACCTGTTAAAATGAAACCGCACCCTATACCTCACGACAGGGTAGATGTAGTTAAAGTGGAGATGAAAGAAATGTAAAAGCTGAAAGCAATTGAACCAGCTACTTCTCCTTATTCATCACCGATTGTCTATTCAAGAAACAAGATGGATCACACCGATTTTGCGTAGAATATCGGAAGTTAAACCGTATTATGAAAGCATATGTCAAAGTCCTTTCTAAACCGGAACTAATATTTGCACAGGTTTGACATGTATTTCTCTAAGTTTCACCTCGAAAGGGTTTTTGGCAAATAAAGGTAGCCAAAAACGACAGGCCAAAATTAGCTTTTTTCAACGCCAGACGGAGTTTACCAATGGTGTGTAATGCCGTTCGCATTGCAGAACGCACCCAGTGTATTTACACGTATGATGAGGAAGTTGTTAGAATTGCGTCAAGAAGGGGCATTACACAATTTCATGGTGACATATTAATAGCCACGCAGACATGAGAGGGGCACATGGAAGCGTTATGAGCCATTTTCACAAGGTTAAGAGACAAATCTCGGCAAAACCAACCAAATGTTTTGTTGTTTTTTAAAACACTTGACTTTCTCAGTCACTCACTTAGTCACGAAACTTTAAGACCAGATCAAGGAAAGATTGAACAATTACAAAATTCCAGTAGACCGCTAACAAAAACTGCTGTCAGATCGTATTTAGGTCTGTGCAATTATTACCGAAAGTTCATACCAAATTTCAGTACCATAGCAACACTGTTGACAGACTTAACTAAAGCACAGAAACCCACTAAGGTGGAGTGGAGTGACGTGTAAACAGTCATGTAAAACCTTAAAATCACAACTCACATCAGATGCAGTCAAAAAATGTGCCAGATTTAATCAAGGACTTTGTAGTTCATACCGATGCTAGCAACAATGCAATAGACGCTTGCATTTTGCAGGAACATGATGGGACTCTGTTTCTAGTAGCTTATGGAAGCAGAAAAGTAACCAATACGGAAAGGAATAACAGCATTTCGGAAAAAGAATGTCTGAGCATTGTGTTTGCGATCACTCGATTCCAGCCTCTTATCTCTATGGACGGAAGTTTATTCTCGAGACCTACCACGAACCTCTTGCATATCTAGCAAGCAAGACACACTTGTGGAACAATAATGGGGTGGAGCATATTTTTGCAAAATTACTCCATAAATATCAGGTACATACCAGGAAAACAAAACGTGATCACAGAATACTTGAGCCACATGGGCACATAAGCACGAACCCATTTCGTGACTAAAAGTACCATTTGTTATGAAACCAGTTTAATTGATTTATCTTCTTAATAGTAGTAGTTAAGTTAATATCAATTCATCTACTTTGCTTATTTTATGTCTTTCTTATTATAATAAAAGAACTTTTCACTTCATATTTGGTTTTATAAATCCTTTCGTTCGTGATAAAGTATGTTATTGATTAAACACATTGTTGTCTGACATTAAAAGGTTAACGTGACCATGTGATGAACCCTTTAAAAGTTTGAAGTAATTACGTAACACATTTCTTTGATATTTTTTTTCTTACAACTGTGCTAAGAGTTACATATTTTGTAGATATTATCTACAATATTTTGTAGATATCATGGTATAGAGCTTAATGTAACAAAATTGTTGTCGCAGTAAAGAATCCGGAATTTTAAAATATTCATTTCATGAATGTTCTATGATTAAACATCACTTACTTCCACTAAGTGATGGTCTCAGAAAAGGGGGGGGGAGGGAGATGTCAGTTGAAGGCATAAAACTTTGCCCAGCCTCACATCAATAAAAATTTTAAAAGTGAATAACGAGATGAATAAAATCTAGATACACAAGGTGTATGGGAAAGTCTACTACATGCACACACATTTGACGTAGTTATCCAAGTCACCCCAAAATACTAACATGATATTTGCTGGAATGAAGGGGTTGATCAGTTAGAGTAAATGAATCTTTCATTTCGGTAATCTAACTTGAACATGATCCACGGTGAAGTGGAAATATGTGCGCGATGAATAGCGAAACATAGGCCAGCCATCATGGACAAATAAGTTAGCATAGGACACTCACTCATGAATGAAGTGGGGAGGGAGGAGAATATCACCTGGACCACATGAAATGCTAGTAGAGGCACGGATGGGTTGGAAATAGGATATTTACTTGTCATCATAAACAAGCATAGGCATAGAAATAGGAAGTTTCAAAGCAAATGCATTGCATCAGTGGGAAGAAAAACCCTTATATAGAGAAACCTAACACTCTCTTAACTCAGATTACAACAAACCTTTATATAGAGAAACTTAACAAACTATCTTCACTCAGATTAGAACAAACCTAACTTAACATAAGAAAACGCTAGCCCCAGCTTAAGCTGGAATATAAAAGAAAATTTGTTTGGATGAAAATGTCTAAAAAGTTTCAACAGAATACTAATGTTTTAGAGAAGAATTCATTTTGTACTCAAGCCAAATTATGTTTTGATTCTTTGGATTTCGCAGAATGAGAAATATGTGTGCCACTGGTTCTCAAATCTTTGGTTAAAACTCTATGTAACAATAAGTAGAATATTTTATAGAATATTATGTATCATTAATTCATATCTTTTCTTTTAGCTTAGCGTCAATGTGCTCAGAGAAAATTAATAGCCATTGATACTTTAACACTTTATATTATAGACAGCAGTCTCTTACACTGCATTATTAAATTACAGAATCACCCAATCACCTGATCAGCTAATCACTTGGTCATCTAATGACTGTTGACCTTGAGACCTTTGCTGGCTGCGTGCGAATGAATGAGGGTGGAACTTTGCGTTGGCGAGTTGCCTCAGTATAGAGTTTGTGTACCGACACTTTGCTAGTCTGTACCTGAACCTAAAACCAAGGCATTGAAAAGGAGTGTGTACATTAAACTTACAGAGTAGTACCTCCTACAGAGAAGGGGGAGATAAAGAAAGAACTGTGACATTGAATAACCTTCATGCTAGAACAGTTTAGTTAATTCTTAGGAGAGGGTATTATTTCTCTGATAAGTTAGAAAAACATTAGTGTAACTTGCAATTGACATTACTTTTATAAATATCTCTTTCTAAAATTTTCCTTGACTGTTTTATATGAAGTTTCTTGTCAAATTTTCATCTATTGTTGTGTTAATTTCCTTATCATTTTCATCTAGTGTGATATCCATAAGTGTAATCATCACATCTGTCTAATATCTGTCCTGAGTCTGTCCTTGTCTTATCTGTAAAGAAATCATTCCTCTGTGTGCTTGTATGAGCTACCGTAAGTGACGACCTCAATTGTTATCTTGTAATAGATATTAATTATGTATGGGGGATACCAACAGCCACCAAGAGCCTGCCTCAATGTATGCTACATACTGCTGACACGCTGAGTGAAACAACTCCACCTATGCAGCTAAACAGTAAACCAGGTGATTGGCTTCTACAATTTATAACAACTTTAAACGTTTTTTTTAATGATGTAACCATTTTATTCCTTATTCTTATTTATATTTGCAATCATTAGTAATTGATAAGGAGTTCCAACAAATATTCATGTAAAGTTTGTATTCCTCCCCAAAACAGAAACTTTGGAGACTGTATAATTAACTATTCTTTGTCATATACATTTCAAGAGACTATGAACTATCCCTTAATAATAAACCAGTTTTATTAGCAGATTCTTTCAATTTAATCATTAAATTAGGTTGAAAGGATACTATTTTTTTTCATTTGGCCTGCCTTTGTGACTACTATTCAGTATGTACCAATTACTTCTTATTTAACTTTCCTTGTGTTGAAAATTTTTTTGTTAATTAACACCGACTTCAGTATTTAGACAAAGAAAGATATATGCATGCTTTGGGGGAGGGGGGGATAATTTTGTATTAAGTCAGACAATAGCATATTTTGGTAAGTGTTCCCTTCTGAGCCGAGGGAAAGTGTGTGAGGGCCAGAATTCCTACACTGTCTAGAAGTGTTTGAACTTGCAAGGAGTGATAGGAGTTCTGAAACGGTAACACTCAGAGGCTGGTAGAAATAAATTAATTAATAGTTACTGTCCCTGAGGTCTGATCGAGTTTTCTCGTCTGCAAAGAGTACGAAGGCCTGTACGGGTGGAATTTAATACATTAGGGGTTGGGTAGGTAATCTTTTAAACCATTCATCACACAACCACATATATAAATACAGTTTATTAAATTATAGCTGTAAATTTCAACTACTCAACTTAAAAAAGAAACAGAAATCAGTCAGTTACTATGAATTTTTTGTAAGTACAATTGAAAGATGCGTGAGGGGAGTGTGTGTGTGTGTGTGTGTGTGTGTGTGTGTGTGTATGTGTGTGTATGTGTGTGTGTATATGTGTGTGTGTGTATGTGTGTGTGTGTGTGTGTGTGTGTGTGTGTGTGTGTGTGTGTGTGTGTGTGTGTGTGTGTGTGTGTGTGCTGTCCGAAATTCTGTCACTCAAAGAAAGCGGATGAGCGAGGAGTGGGGGAGTAGTGTGATATGCTGTGGAAAGATAAAGGTGTGTGTGTGGGGGGGGGGGAGATCTATTAACTGTTACTTCACTTTAGTTATTTTTTTTCACACACTTTTTTAAAGGCTTTGCTTGTGACAGTTGAATCAATGGAATTAAACGTTTAGAGTATTTAAATCTAATAGCCTATGCGGGCCATTTCAAACGACTTTTAAAACAATAATTCTGTGTATAATTACTGTTACAAAGAATTTGTTTGATATGTATAACCTTTAACAGGACAAACCATTATTTGCAGATCTTTATATTTAAAATTATTTTGTTTTCGACTGAAAACAATGGATGTACTGTATCTATAGTTCTGAATATTTTTAGTGAATTGCAGCCTAGAAATTAATTTGGCATGTTTTTTGTTGCAATGGATGATTATTTTCTGTAAAATGGTTTAAATGTCATCACTTTGTTCAAAACTGAAAGCAGTTTGAACTCAGTCCTCCCAAGTCCTATTTTTTAAAATCATTACACACACTATTTTGACAATACATTTTTGTCAAAAAACCTTCTGTAAAGGCGTGGTGGGTGCAAGTGTGCCACGTATTTAAAAGAGGGGCAATGATCAGGTTGTGACAGGCGGGTAGAAGTCTCCAAAAATCGAGACATACTGCACACATTGTGTGTATTAGTGTCATTTGTGTGTACGTTTCATAAAATGCTGATCATACATATCTGCTGGACATTGCGAAAGTAATAAATATGAATTGAATAGTTAATTTGATTTTAACTTCAAACTTATGTCAAACCTCTATATAATATTGCAGTTTTTAAATCTGAATATACTCTGATATATCCCTAAATATTTTATTAATTTATTTTAAAATAAACACAGGCTGCAGGTCAAATTCTGCATGAAACTGGTCCCGTAGTACACGAGAGTTTTATAGCACCATAAATAGCCCGACAAAACAGCCAGTCTAGGCGCCACCAGCGAATCTGACCCTATTCCAGGTAGGCGGGCAGAGCTAGACTATCAACACAGCGACTGCAAAATAATGGAGATCAGTATCACGTGACGCAAGTGTTCACTGGATTACACAATGGTTGTTGTGGAATAGTTCAACCGCATCGTTACTTCCTGATCTATGATGGCAGAGAGTATATATATATATTTTGGCCCAAGTTCGATTCATACCACTCGTCGTTAGCGATCGAGTCTCCGCAGCGACAGATCTTGCCGGTGATAATTGGGTATGTTTAAGAATCTTGAGGATCAGTGTACGAGAGGACAAAATGTTAAATGTAGTTATTTGCCAAATGTCATAGTATTATTAAATACATGTGTTTTTTTGTGTATCTTGCATTCCATATTTAACATAATGCCCAAGCAGTCACTATAAATCATGTACTAGGCCTACATAAGTTTGATACACTCTAGACATTAATCCTACATTCACCTTAATAATAATGATAATGTGTTTAATTTCAATGATTTATTTATTTTTAGAAATGGCAACTGATCCAAGAAAATATCGCTTTAGCATAGACTTGAAAATTGAAGCGCTTGATCATCTTGCATTTTTGAAGGAAGTCTCACAGAACTCCTTACTACAGAACGAGCATGTCCTTAAGCAGGCACTCTTTCGCTATGAGAAACTCTGGTTGCCACTGGCAGCCAAACACCCAGAGGCGATCTTAGCAGCACCATTGGACATTGAATGGATCTGGCACTGTCACTTGCTATCGCCAATTTCATATCAAAAAGACTGTCAACAGCTTGTTGGGGTCATTGTCAATCATCGCATCTTCAATGCATCAGAGCGTTCCAAAATGTTGCAGAAATCACACACTATGTGGAGAGATCTATATCCCAATCATCCATTTGAAGTAGATCTGAGGGATGCAAATTCACATTCCTTGCAGGTTGATTCACCTTCACATTTAAGATATGATGTCATTGCTGCTTCTGCACGACAGAGTGTATTCTTTTATCAGGTAAGCCTGCCCCATTTTAAAGACCATCACTTTCTCACCAAAAGTGAAGAGCGCTACCGCAAGTTCCTTTACCTAAAACAAGCCAACCCTTCACTTTTCATCGTCCCTTGCTATGATATTGACCTTATGTGGCACACACACCAGCTTCACCCACTGGCTTACAAAAAGGACATGGAAGCCATTTTGGGAGTGACACTAAACCATGATGATTCTGCTACAGACAGGAGTGAGGGCTCAAAACTGTATAATTCGGACATGGAAACTCGAGAACTGTGGCAGAAAACATATAATGAAAATTATGCCCTGTGTGGTGCTATGTACCGTGGTGACCCACCTAATGGCAAACTGGTTTCTGTGACAGAGCAAGAGTATCATGAACTCTCCATAAAATCTGCAAACATTTGCTTTGAAAGTGTTGAAATAAAGAACATTTCAGGCTCAAAAAATTTAAAACTGTTGATATGCACATCTGTCAATGATAGGACTCAGTCAAGTGCTGTCACTTTAAAGAAAGGCCCTGTATGGAAGGGCAAGAATGTTTGTGAAATAAAATTTGACACCCGTTTTGAAAATTGCCTCAAGTTTCAAGCAGTTGCTCAGACAGGTTTTTTTTGGAGAAAATCAAGTTTAGTCATTGCTGAGAATTGTATAGATATGTTACCTTTCTTCAGCAAACTAGAACGGCCCTCCGTATTGGAGGAATCTTTGATCCTGAGCAAGGTAGACATCTCTTTATTATTGCTAACTATTAATTTAATTTTTTATGTTAACCTGTCAAAATAGCATGAGTCATGTTAATTATCTCTTGGCTTCTATCATTTGTCTTTGTTTTGAGGAGATATTGCCATTGGCTTTAAATTAATGGAAATGCAAGCATTTTGAAAGCTGCGCATGCAATTAGATGCAATAAAATCATTTCATGTGACAAGTTAGACATCATTATTATTGTTTATTTATTTTTTTTAATTAAAAGCTGTACCTATAGTCTAGAAAATTTCGTTTGCATATTTAATAAACTTCACTACATTTCTCTCACTTTAAAAATTAAAAATATTTTCTATTGAAGAAAATTAATTACATTACGTCTGATCTGTGACTGAAAATGTGAGAAATGTTCTATCACTCACTCACTTACTCGGAACCCACACTCACACTCACACTCACACACACACACACACACACACACACACACACACACACACACACACGGCATTTATATTATCTTCATTCACTGGCTTATGAAATAAACGTGGAAAGTATTTTCAGTGACAAAACTGACACCGAACAATGATTCTGTCACAATTGGTGTTATGGCTCGAAGCCATATATTTTATGAAGGTTGGGTTAAATCTGAAATGACATGTCAACGAGAGAGTGGAACCTACACAAATAATTCAATCAGTAAATCAGTCGGCCAGTCTGTAAACAGTCAGTCAGTCTGCAAACAGTCAGTCGGTCTTTTAATACGTTGCATATTGTGTATTTTAGCATTATATGTTTGAGCCTTTTTGCAGTTAGTACATTTATTTTCAGTGCAAAGAAGAGGTTCTTAATCACTGACGCACATAAACTATACGAATAGAAAATGATAAAAACAAATCCATTATCTAGAACTCTAGCTCAAGTCTCAAAAGAGAATTAATCCATTAATTTAGCTAGTCTCGGAGAGGCTGTAGCTTTTAACACATTCTGAATGCACTGTGTTTAGCGTTCATTTATATATTCACATAACATATATATATATATAGTTTCTCTGAGCCACCCATGTGGCATCACTGTCTTTGCAGTGAACAGACAGATAAAGAGCATATTTCCTGTTTCTGATTGCATATTTTACTTTTTAAAAAAAATTAAACTTGAATATTATTGCATCAGAGTGAGGTAACTAAAAGTCTGGTAATTTTGGTAAATTGTAAAAGACTGTTTTCCTGTGACCTAAAATGTGTAATTTCTTAACACTGTGTTTCTATAAAATGTTTGATTACTTTTTAAATTTTTAATTTTTACAGGATATCCTTAAAAGTTTTATTTCTTAATATTTATTTTATTTTGTGTACTTTATAATATTCACAGCTGCATTTTGTAATAACAAATCAGTAAATAGTTTACTTAGATCAAGGAGGCACCAGAAATTAGAAGTCTGCTAACAGTAGTTTAAAGCTAAACTTATTTCATGTTCATTTATCCATAATTTGTCCCAAAACTAAAAGACTGCTAATATTTTGTGTGATGGGGTTGTCTCTGGTGTAGCGTGTTATGGGTCACCCCAGGATGCAGGATGAAAACAATGATGATGGAGAGGACAAAACATCACACGCTTGACGACAGCCACAGCAAGAGATGACAACACGCAACACCGTGTTTACAGTTTACATGAGGCCTTTATTCATGGCAGCACACCGCCAAACTCTCTGTCTCTCTAGCTGCATAGCTCTCTGCATGCATCTGTCCACAAAGGACACTGCAGTAGACAACTCAGACACAGAGACAGAAACCGGTGCTAATTGACTTTTTTGTGCATTCTTACTTCCATTCATATATAATTTACTCCTAAGCTACTAAGAATTATATAATGCTTTCACTATCTACTTTCACTACGCTTACAAAATAAATTAAATAACTATATTTTGTGCCATGTAAAAATCATTCTCACTTGAATAAATCTTAAAATACACAAAGAAAATAATATAAACTAGCATAGAAAAAGATATAAATACAAAGTACAAACCATTTCCTATCTAAATATATAAATATCAACTTTAGTTAAAAACTCCTTAAAACATTGTACAATAATAAAGCATGTATTCTTAACACAGCACTGCACATAACTAAGCATTGACAATGGCACAACGCTGTATGATTTAGAACAAAGGAGCGCTGACCTAGTTTTGTTGCTATCATGAAAAACCTTGTACACATGTATACACACATTCCACATTTGGTAAAACACAACTTTGGCACTTCTGTCTTAAGTCATTGCCACTTTTGTCTGGTCTAAAGTTATTGTCCCTGGTAATTGCTAAATATGCTAGTTCCATCCATTTTATTTATTATTTTTATTGCATTATTCTTTTAACACATGTATAATTAATTGAATTTCTTTTTTTCAATACTTGTAAGGCCAGGCAAGCAGATCATCCTCAAATAATTTTCAAAGCATCTGTCAGTCAACCTATACGGGGCCCTATTGTTCTTTCTTTGAAGAAATCTACGTTTACTCAGGCCATTATGCCAGAGACTGTTAAGACTATGTGGGGACCTGTACCTCTTCGGCCCCTTTCTCCTGGCATTAAGAATGTATGTGATGTGGCCTCTCACAGGTAAAAAAGAATTGCATAAATGTCAAAACTGCATTAACTTTGGACAGTTGTAATACTTTATAATAAAGTAATATATTTTATTTTGATCTAGATGATTGTTGATTTACTCTTACTGTGCTAACTTGTGTTATGTGTGAACATAGACTGATAGACATGCAGATAAACACACAGATTAGGCTTGATTAGCTTTTCTGAAAGACACACAGATTAGGCTTGATTAGCTTTTCTGAAAGTGTGTCTTATGCGTTAGAATTTTAGCTTGTCCTGTTGTCTTTGTCATCATTGTTAAAATTTTGTTGTCAGTTAATGACAGTTGTATTTGTCATTTGACAAGATGTTTTTTTATTATTTGTTTGTGTTTAATGATTTTAAATTTAGAGATATGTTAATATTGAAATAAGTTCTCATCTTTTAGGTACTTTGAATTAATATTTAGCATGTAATTAGGTAATCTCAAAATCACTGTTTTGCAGGAATGTGTGTGTGTGTGTGTGTGTGTGTGTGTGTGTGTGTGTGTGTGTGTGTGTGTGTGTGTGTGTGTGTGTGTGTGTGTGTGTGTGTGTGTGTTAGGTACTTTGAGAACATATTTCAATATTAACATGTCTCTGAAAGTTTAAACCATAAACTTTCTCCTGATACCATTTTTAATAAGTTTTATTAGCATAACTTTAAAATTAAGCTTTGGTAATCAATTTTAAAAATTGGCTGATTTTAAAATTGTTGCTGTAAACGCATTTCAATAAATATGTTATCTCTAACAATTTTGCTGAAAACAGTATTCATTCTTCTACGAAACTAGTATTTAAAATATCATGTAGCTTCAGCTTTGGTTTAGCATAAAGAGTTTTTGTTGGCTAATCGAAAAAGTATCTACTTTTTAACAATTTAGCAATTCTAACAGTGACCGCGTCGCATGTATTAGAAAATTTAGAGCTTCCGCAAACTTCTTAAGCAATAATAGCAATCATACACACAGTAACAATCTTAGTATTGTTAATGAAAGTACAGTTCTAAATGCTCTTGTAATTAGTTATACAAACTTTCATAACTTTCCATGCATTCATATGTTAATGTTCATTAGCATATCACCTTAATTATAATAATATATGTCTATTCATAAACGCACAATTCAGTTACATGTGTAAATTCTGTATGTGTTGAGTTATAAATTATATGAAATATTATTCATAACAAACTATAAAAATAACTTTAAACTGTTTTTTAAACTATAGACGTGTGTGAAATTATATATAAAATAAGCATACATACAACAAAGAAAAAATAAAGCGAACTTCAGTGCTAGAAGTTTTGCCTCTTTCAAAATATTAACATAATTTTGTAAAAATTGTTACATAATAACCTTAGGCAAAATTAGAACAGATAACATAAAGTAATTGCTTCAGATATATTGTATCCAAATTCCTCTTTTTTTAATATTTGAACCATGTCTGTAAGATGTATAGTTACAGAGATATGACATTTTACAACTTGTGTCTTAATGTTTTTCATCCTTAGTCCAAATATATTAAATTTGCTTGTTAAATGATGTTTGAGTCCTAATATATTAAATTTGCTTGTTAAATGATGTTTGAGTTCTAATATATTAAATTTGCTTGTTAAATGATGTTTGAGTCCAAATATATTAAATTTGCTTGTTAAATGATGTTTGAGTCCAAATATATTAAATTTGCTTGTTAAATGGTGTTTGAGTCCAAATATATTAAATTTGCTTGTTAAATGGTGTTTGAGTCCAAATATATTAAATTTGCTTGTTAAATGGTGTTTGAGTCCAAATATATTAAATTTGCTTGTTAAATGGTGTTTGAGTCCAAATATATTAAATTTGCTTGTTAAATGATGTTTGAGTCTGAATATATTAAATTTGCTTGTTAAATGGTGTTTGAGTCCAAATATATTAAATTTGCTTGTTAAATGATGTTTGAGTCCAAATATATTAAATTTGCTTGTTAAATGATGTTTGAGTCTGAATATATTAAATTTGCTTGTTAAATGATGTTTGAGTCCAAATATATTAAATTTGCTTGTTAAATGATGTTTGAGTCCAAATATATTAAATTTGCTTGTTAAATGATGTTTGAGTCCGAATATATTAAATTTGCTTGTTAAATGATGTTTGAGTCCAAATATATTAAATTTGCTTGTTGGATGTTTGAATCCTAATATATCATTAACTCTCAGGTTAGTGTCTCTGGAAAAAATGGTACTTTAAAGTTTTAATTACAGAAAGAATACATTTTAAGCACTTCTTTGAATGTTATGAAGTCTTGAATATTCCATTATAATATATTATGAGCATATTTACATAATGAAGAGCTATGTTTTGCACACAGTTTGTAAAATTTAATACATTCTCTGAAAAAAGTCTTATTCATTTTTATTATTTAGAGTATATACTTCTGTTATAATTTTAACTTTATCATTTCACAGCTGAAGATTTTTAATTTTTACAGTGTCAAAATATGGGCATTTTATTCATTTCATAAAGTGATGATGATTAGCTTGTATATTCATGTGATGCTACTTCATAAACTATTTGAAGTTTTCTCTTAGAATTTTTTATACGATCATATATCATCGAATGCTATTATGTAAATACGTGTTTCACCCTGAATAAAATTTGAAAAAATGGTTGGGCTATAATTAATCTTGCATTTGCTATAGTTTGAAATGTTAAGACATTCATACACATATTTCTCTTACCTCTTCTACACTTGAGAGAGAGAGTTTAGAAACCAATTTTTCCTTTTATTTATAATTTTGTTTTGTTCTTTCAGTTTGGTGAACCATTTTGGCACTGTAGTGTTTACATGTCGGGTGATCCACAGTTTGCCGCTTCTGCAATCTGTGGTTCACATCTTCTACCATGACAAGATGGCTGCAGTGGCACATCTGGCAGGACCGGACACTCTGCCTTTACCAACACAGGTAAATTTGTGTCACGTTTGTTTATTTTCTTTTCTTTATGACTGAGGAGACATTCCAGTTCTCCGGATACAAAGTTAGTTTCCTAAATCATACTAAACTTGTTTAACATTGTATCAATACTGTATTATCACTTCTTCATTTGTCATTGACTCTTGTTTCTAACTTGAAAACTGTGAGAATATATTAAACAAATTATGCATTTTCATGAACATTTTTATTATTATTAATTCGTTCCTTGTATTAACGGTTTTTCCCTGACTGGGATATTTATTGAGAGGACATCCGTTAATGGATTAAGCTTAGGCTGACGGAACCGCTTGTTTACACCCATATATGGTCATTTGCGTTCCTCGCAATGACGTAGCGCTAAGTCGCTTACTGACCTCCATTTTCATTCATATACTGCCTGAATGAATTGGCCTTGTCAGACACGTTGACCATAACCCAGTGTGCCCGACCTACCAGGGGTAAATAAAGAAGATTTGCATCCACCTTATGACAGCGCCTAAATACACATAGTGGTAATATAATAAGTCAAGCCGTCCAGCTGTCGCTATTGTTAGGAATTATTCAATAAACCAATATTGATAACTGGAACCTAAAATAGGACAGGGTCGTTAAATTTAGACCGGACATGTGACAATAACTTTTAAATGAACTCAGTACTGTGTTTCATTTTGCAAATTTGTTTCTTCTAGGTTTTATGTTTGTAAACTCATGAATGTGTTTCACTTCAGCTTCATTTAAGTTTTACCAATTGCACCATTTCTTGACTTTAAGCTTCTTTTCTTTTTAGTATTAAATTTAATAATTCAGTGCTGTAAAGGAACTTATATATTAATGAATTATTTATTCATATAGTCAGCAATTATTTTCTCTTGCATGTCATTTAAAGTCACTGTTTGATTTTAGGTGACTCTTATGTTCTTAACTGTAGCTGAGTATTTATAAATGTTTAGTACTTGTGAATATTAATTTGAATATGTAATCTGTCAAAAGTAGTGAGGGTGATAATTTTGGTGGTGGTGGTGGTGGGCACATTGCTTCTGCTGTTGTTACCAATGCTCTTGGATCCTGTTTCAATAATAATAATAATAATAATAATAATAATAATAATAACAAAAGGCCTATGACTCAGTCCCACATTCATGGATAATTGAAACATTAAAATTGTACAAAGTAGCGCCATCAATACAGAACCTAATTCAGGAGTCAATGAAAAATTGGAAAACCACCCTCACATGCAACAACACAAATATTGCAGACATAGCAATAAATTGTGGAATCTTCCAAGGTGATTCCCTATCGCCACTGCTGTTCTGCATTGCCCTGAATCCTCTCAAGTGATCCAGAAAACAGGGTTAGGATACAAAATGAAAGCAGGACAGATTATCAGCCATCTACTGTACATGGACGATCTCAAGCTGTACGGTAAAAATGAACGTGACATCACATCCCTGATCAATACTGTCAAGATCTGCAGTGAGGACATCAACATGAAATTCGGCCTTGAGAAATGTGGAAGAATTGTCATCCAGAAAGGCAAGGTCAAAACAACAGAGGGCCTGCAATTCGACATCGGCAAAATCAACGATGTTTCAATGGAAAATGGATATAAGTATCTTGGGATACTACAACATCAAGAAAATATGCAGAGAGAAGTGAAGTCCAAAGTTAAGAGAGAATATGAAAAAACGTGTTAGACAAGTCCTGAAGTCCAAGCTAAATGGGGCGAACAAAATACAAGCCCTTAATGCATACGCAATACCTGTAGTAAGATACACTGGAGGTATCATAGATTGGACAGCAAATGAAATAAATAAACTGGACAGGAAAACAAGAAAACTACTCACAATACATAAAGCCTTACACCCCAAAGCAGACGTAGACAGGCTCTATGTATCTCGAAAAATGGGAGGCAGAGGTCTGAAAAAAATCAAACATTTCATTGAAGGAGAAGTCATTGGCCTTGTTGACTACATCTGGAATAACAACAAAGATGATCCACTGATAGAAGCAGTAAAATGAGTGGACTATACCAACCCCCCAGAAACAGACAAAGAAACATGGAAGAAAACAACGAAGGAAGCACTAGCACATACCTGGAGCCAGAAACCTCTGCATGGCCAGTATGTATGACAAGCCGACGAAATATCAACAAAGCAATCAACGTACAAATGGTTGAAAGAGGCATGATTGAAAGCAGAAACAGAAGCACTCATAACAGCTGCACAAGATCAAGCACTCAACACCAAATCACACAAAACGAAAATCATGAAAATCTCAAATGATTCCAAATGTAGACTCTGCAAATCCATGGATGAGACAACAGAGCACATACTATCTGGATGTCAAGTTCTGGCTGGAACAGAATACACCAAGCGACACAACATTTTGAACACATACATAGAAATCTGTGTGAGAACTATGGCGTAAAAACCCCAGAAAGAGCATGGATGCACCAACCAGAAGCAGTCACAGAAACAGAAGAAGTCGAAATACTGTGGGACTTTGAGATAAGAACAGATCGGGTGATTCCTGCACGAAGACCAGACATTGGTGTTCTCAATAAGTCCAACAGAACAGTAACAATCATTGATGCTGCTGTTCCAAGTGATAGAAACATAAAAACAAAGGAAAGAGGAAAAATTGAAAAATACCAAGACCTCAGACTAGAAATTCAGAGACTGTGGAATGTAAAAGCAGAAGTGATACCTATAGTGATAGGAGCCTTGGGGAACATAACATCTGAATTGGAAGGCTACCCGAATAAACTACCTGGTAACCACAGACTCGCTCCACTACTCAAAGCAGCGCTCCTCGGAAGTGCCCACATCCTCCGTAAAACCTTTGATCTCCCAGAATCTTGGTAAGATTCCGAGACCTTGGATCACAACTGACAGTCAAACAGAAGTCGTGGAATGAGGCCGAATAATAATGACAGCAATTGAGAATGCAAATGAATTACTAAAACGTATCCCCACAAAAGATATCACAGAAACCAACAGCCTAATATACGCCACCGCAAAGGTAATTGAAAGATATATAAGGCCAGACACAATACAAACACAGAAACCATCAGTACCACCATGGAAGAAGAGAATAGAAAAGAAAATAGAGTGTACTAGAAGAGAAATAAGCCAAATGACAGCAGCAGAACAAAATAAGGGAAAACTGAAGGCAAGATTGGTCACCAAATACCATCTCAACTGCAGAAGCACTAAGTCTGCAATAGAAGATGCAAAGCAAAGACTTCAAGGACTCAGTCACCGTCTGAAGAGATACACTGCAAGAGGTCAGCAATTCCAACAGAACAAAATATTCCGAACTGACCCTGGAAGACTATACCAAGAATTTAATGGAAATTCCAGAACAACAAATACCAAACATTCATGATAACAAGACCTTTAGGGAAAACATTTGGAGCAATCCAAATATGCATAACACCTCCGCCAGATGGATTCAGGAACTGAAAGATGATCATAAAGAGACACCTGAACAATGCACCATCACAATCAGTGAGAAAGACATTAAGAAGAAGGTACGAAAGATGGCAAACTGGAAAGCCCCAGGCCTAGATCAAATACAAATATTCTGGCTGAAACATCTTACCTCCTTAAATGGCAGACTTGCTGAACAACTGCAAGACATACTAAACAAACCAGGAACCTTACCAGCATGGATGGTAAAGGGAAAAACAAGTCTGATTATGAAAGATCCACAGAAAGGCACAACGCCAAACAACTATCATCCAATCACATGCCTATCAACCACCTGGAAGTTACTATCAGGAATTATAGCTGACAAAATCATGACTCACCTTGAAACAAACAAACTTCTAAGCAATGAACAAAAGGGTGCTAGACCAGGCAGCAGAGGAACGAAGGACCAATTGGCAATTGATAAGGCAATAGTTACTGACAGCAAGAAACGAAGAACAAATCTTGCAATGGCTTGGATTGACTATCAAAAGGCCTATGACTCAGTCCCACATTCATGGATAATTGAAACATTAAAATTGTACAAAGTAGCGCCATCAATACAGAACCTAATTCAGGAGTCAACGAAAAACTGGAAAACCACCCTCACACGCAACAACACAAATATTGCAGACATAACAATAAATTGTGGAATCTTCCAAGGTGATTCCCTATTATCACTGCTGTTCTGCATTGCCCTGAATCCTCTCAGTCAAGTGATCCAGAAAACAGGGTTAGGATACAAAATGAAAGCAGGACAGGTCATCAGCCATTTACTGTACATGGACGATCTCAAGCTGTACTATAAAAATGAACGTGACATCACATCCCTGATCAATAGTGTCAAGATCTGCAGTAAGGACCTTAACATGAAATTCGTCCTTGAGAAATGTGGAAGAATTGTCATCCAGAAAGGCGTGAAGTGAAGTCCAAAGTTAAGAGAGAATATGAAAAACGTGTTAGATAAGTCCTGAAGTCCAAGTTAAATGGGGCGAACAAAATACAAACCCTTAATGCATACGCAATACCTGTGGAGGTATCATAGATTGGACAGCAAATGAAATGCAGGATGTTGTCTACTCCCCCTGCCTTCCCTTTATTTCAATGATTTCACTGCAGTCTCCACTTCTGCTCGGAGAATGGGGTAGTTGTCAGTGTTGGTCACTGGTGTGGTGTTGAGCATGTCTGGGTCCCCTGTAGGTCTGTGGCTGTATGGGTCTGAGCAGTATTCTATCATACTCTTAAGAATGTCTTGATCTTCTGTAAGACATTTCCCTCCACTATCTTGAATGATGGAAGAGCGTCCTTGTTTTACACTGGTCAGGTCTTTCACTAGTTGGTATACTATTTTGCTATTCTTCTTCTTTAGATTTCTTTCTATATCTTTCATTGGTCTTCAATCCATGTTTCCTTTGCATTTTGCATGCTTTTCTTGACAACCTGGTAGATTTCCCTGTATTGTTTTGCTCCTTCTACTTCTGACTTCTTCTTCTTTAGCTCTTGACGCTTGTCACACCGATCAAGGATGTCAGACGTAACCCAGGGTTTCTTTGCTCCTCGATGTTTGCCAAGGATCTCATTGGCTGCTTGGTCACTGCAGTGTTAAATATGTCAATCAATGTGTCTGCATCTGTGTTTTCTGCACTAAGAAGTAATAGTGGTGCAGATTTTCCTCCTATCTTTGTTTGGAAGGTTTCCGATACTTCTGGGTCTTTTAGCTTGTCAAGGCTGAACTTGATTCTTGTGGGGCCCTGCTTGTTGACTTTCTTCAGATGTAATTGGAGGATCGTCATCACCAAGTCATGGTCACTTCCAATGTCTGCTCCTGGGAAGCTTATTGTCTTGTACATAATGTTTATACTGATATGGAAACGCCTCTTCATAATATAATCAATCTGGTTATGGTGTTCTCCATTCAGGCTAATCCATGTCCATCTTCTTACTTAGCATGTCGTGATTGGAGTTATTTAAAGCAAAACAGTTCTGGATAGTGTTATAAAAATAATGAGTAAGATAAGACTGCTTCCTAAATGTACATTTCACCAGTCAAATGTATTTTTTCTAGCTCTACTTCCCATCTAGGGTTCCCACTTTGGGTTTCTAAGCTCAACACAGATTTCAACAATGCTTTCCACATTTACTAATTTCAACACTATTTTCAATTAGTTTAACAATTTCGAAGAAATTTGAGCTCACCCAAGATGAGCCCCCACTTTATGTGACACATTAGATGGTAAGATGTTTTCAACCTATGGAAATAGTGTGTGACGGTAAATGTTTGTCTTTAATGTTGTGGAAGAGAGAAAACGTTTAGTGCCCGCATATCCACCAAGTGAGAGACGAGTCCCACATTAAAAATGAGCTAAATGTTAATATTATCATTAGGTCTAAGAAAAGCAAGAGCTTTTATATTTTATAATTTGTGGCTCATAAATCATATCTACAGTACTTTGTGGCCAAGCCACTTTTGCCCAAAAGTTTGGGCACCCTGCATTAAAAGATGAATAGACTGATACAGATACACAAGGTCATAGATTGTCTGGAATTTGGATCCTGTTGAGTTTGAAAAAATATTAGTTTATCCAGTCTTAAGTATTTTAAAATCAGATTAAGATATGCAGTTACTGTAAGCAACCAATCAAATATCTCTTTCACTTCATATTCAATTACTTTTTCGTTGCTGAAGGAATTTGAAGATTAAAAAGGAAAACATAAATTATATGCAAAATGACCCAAAGAAATATACTTTGTCTCTCCACTCTCTAATCATATATTTATTTTTCCAGAGCTTTACCTCTTTCCCATGGGTATAGACAGGGCCATTATGATTAAAAGTAATGTTAGCTCTCATAAAATAATATATTTGTTTTTCCTGTTGACAAACCCAAGTAAAGATTTTTACCTTAATCCTGTGGCTAGGGAGAGGGCCATTATGATTAAAAGTAATGTTAGCTCATAAAATGATTACCTGTTTTCCCAGGTGACCAACCCACGTAAAGAGCTTTACCTTAATCCTGTGGCTAGAGAGAGGGCCATTGTAATTAAAAGCAATGCAGGTGACTGGGGTTTCGTTATTGGACGCTGGAAAGGTTTTAAAAAAGGCATTTCAGGAAGAAAAGGTAAATAGTAATATGCCTGTGTTTTATTTTATGAAAAATAAAGGTTATAAATAGAATTATACTATTATTATTTTTATTCAAAACTTGTATTTATAAACAGAAATATATCTGTATTTTAGAAAGAGAGAGAGAGAGAGAGAGAGAGAGAGAGAGAGAGAGAGAGAGAGTTGCTTTTATCTTAATAGAAACCATTTCTTATCAAATAAATATTATGCATTTGTTGGCATTTATAGAAAATCTTGTTATAGATATAATTTTGTTTCTAAAAATATTATTTTTTTTATTGTTTTAGCCAGACATTTGTATAAGTTATGAATATTTGACTCAGACAATCACTGTTCTCATCTTTAGAAATAATGTCTATATTTTTTTTTTAATATTTGATTAATTTTATGAATAAATATTATTTTCTAATGTACTTGACTTTTAAAAAAAAGAATAGAATTTTAAATATATTTTTTTCATTAATTGTCTTACAGGAAAGTTTTGTTTTTTGCATTCTTGTACCTGTTTTACCTGTAAATTGTTCTTATGCAGGCACAAGACACCATCGTGGCAAACCAGGAAAGCCAGGCAGTCCTGGAACACTCCTAATACGGGTGTGGAAGTGCAGTGACAATCGATGGCAAACATTAGAACTGCCATACTTGCGCAAGCAGTATACTTTCTCATTTGACGGCCTCCTTGTTGACTTGCGGTCTGGTTCCATCGAGGTAAGACACAGTGTGTAGAATTGCTGTAGACTGTTCCAGCTCATGCTGTTGTTAGCCTTGGTTCATGCTTTTGTTTGCTTCGACTCATTCTGTTGCTAGTTTGGGCTCATGTTTGCTCTAGCCCTTGATTTTGTTTGCCATGGCTTATGCTATTGTGTTCTAGTTAGTGATGCTGTTTGCTGTGGGTCATGCTATTGTGTTCTAGTTCGTGATGCTGTTTGCTGTGGCTCATACTATTGTTTGTTCTGGCTCATTATGTCATCTTTGGCTCTTGATGTTGTCTGCTTTTGGCTCATGGTGTTTACTCAGGTCCATAATTTTAGTTATCTCTGATTCATGATATTTGCTCAGTCTCATGCTATTATTCGCTCTGACTCATGAAGTTGTTTACTCCAGTCAGTCAGTCAGTCACAGACACACACACACACACACACACAAAGTAGTGCACATAAATATTTACTTTTGAATACAAATATTGACTGTTGTCTCTTTGCCTAAAATACATACATTTGTACTTAACTATTTACCTTTGAATACAATGATTTTCTGAGTCAAATGTCTTTTTGCATAGCACACACACGTGCATAAACATTTATCTTTGAAAACCAAGATTTGTGTGTGACTGGGGTACTTTGTATTATTTCTGCAGTATATTGACTGATCAGATCACCTTAATCGTCATCATCAGACATACTATCTTTACATTCAGAGCCAGGATATGTTACTGGTGCAATTATTCTTTTCAGTCTAATACGAGAATGTCTGCATCATGCCATATTTTTTCTCATGCAGTCCATGTAAATATACCCAATGAGGTCACCGTAGTAAAATATATTTTGCAAGTTATGTCTTTAGATATCTGTCAAAATAAATGTTATATTGTATAGAAAATTAATAAAAATATAAAATTCATTAAAAATAATTTTATGACAATTGAAGATGAAAATTGAGGAAACCCTAACACATTTAGTGTTTGTGCGTGGTCTTCAAGTTATTGCATGAAAGATCATTTATTTGCTGGTTGCAATGAGTTTATGAATTGGATTAATATTATTTATTCCTTTTTTTTCATATTTACTTTAAATTTACCTGTAATTGAATTTAAGTTTTATTTTAGACTTTAATGTAATTTACTTCAGATTTATTTAAACTTAACTTCAAACATACTTGCCTATTGTCACAGGAAAAGCATGGAGCCAGAATTAAATTTTTATTTCACGGTCTACACGAAACCACTAACCAATAAGGGGAGTAACTATGTTCGCCCTAACATATATGTAATTTTAAAATTTGTTCACCAGATTTCACTTAGTCTAGACAGACGTGTGTAGACATAGTGTACGTGTATCATGTCATGCATAAATATATATACATTTAAGGAGAATTATATATATTGGATGAATGCGAATATTCATATGCATGTATGCATGTATAACACTTGTTTACAAGCCAAATAGGAAATATTGGCTAATGCACAGTAGATTTTTGCCTTAGCTAGTGAAATGCATGCAGATAAAGCACATGCATCAGTAAATTAAAATCACGAGGTGCAAAGCTTCTAGAACCTTCTAAAACTCTTAGGATAAGGATATAAGGGAGGAGAAGAGATTAGAATCTTCATGAAGATAATGGGAATTGTACATGAGGGCATTAACTTCATTTTGTGGTGAAACTTTATATACGGAAATTACGTCATGTTTACTAAGGAGAGTTGGGAATATCTCTTTCCACCTGTTTCTTCATCCATCGATTGCTAAGTATTAAACATCGAGGCAACTTGTTTGAATACATCATGGCAAAGTGAAAAGTTCAATCTTCAGGACAGCTTATGTATGCAACATCAGTTGCATGCAGTTAATGACAGACGAGTAATTCTGTCTCTCTGTCTGAGCTTTGTTTCGAAACTTCTATGCTGCAGTTGGAAGGCTGGTAATTTTGGAGTCCCATGGATCCAAGAGGTACTACATCTATAGACGCAAGGATACATTTCACTAGACGAATCACCTGGTAATGACAGATGTCCTGAGGCCTCCCGTCTACATAGTGGCCAGAGAAATCAATGATAATTACCAAGGTTGGCAACAGCCAAATTGCAGATATGCACATGCATGGGATACAGCGCCTGCATGTCATCACTGTTATGCGACACATGATTGTGTCATCTTCTCTTCAAAGCATCCTTTATGAGTGATGCAACAGATTACATCACCTCTCTTCGAACATTGACAATACTAAATGAGTAGTTATAGAAGGCAAAATTGCACCTAGAACTTTATAGCTGATTTAAGAATGAGAACATTTAATCATATTCTTGTCAGATGGATATTTATTATTGTTGTTATATATTTACCACATAAGAATTGTATATTTACTTTTATTTTCACTTTTATGAATTTCATCATTTTCATTCCCCCCCCTCCCCAGAGAGTGTGACATTGGAAAGGTGTATGATTGGGTGACCTGACAAATGCGCGAGTGACAATTGCGCGCCGACAAAAACGCGATGAACAAATGCGCGACTACAAATTCGCATTCTTTGTAATCGACAAGTTAGCGCCGACAAATGCGCGCCGACAAAATCGTGATAAACATCGCCAAGTGTGGCCTACTTTTGTGTAGCCAAGTATTCTGGCATACTGTTTACAGACTCAGTTGCAAAACAGACCTATTGTAATTATTTTTAATATTATTTAATTATAATGCATTATTTTCTTCTTCTGACCGAATTTTAAGGTCAACTTGAGTGGTGAGAATGAGATGATAAAATTATTATTATTTACTAAGGACCTATTGTAAAGAATGGCATGCTAAGTTTGAATGGCTGCATTCGACACGGTCCAGGAAGTGTTATGTATGTTCGCTGGGGAGAATATTATGTAACCGCACATGCCTAGGTAGAATTCAATAGACCTAACTATCTTAGGAGGCTATTCAAACTTAGCATGCCATTCTTTACAATAGGTCTTTAGTAAATAATAATAATTTTATCATCTCATTCTCACCACTCAAGTTAACCTTCTTAAAATTCGGTTAGGAGAAGAAAATCATGCATTATAATTAAATATATTTAAAAATAATAGGAATAGGCTGTTGCTACTTATCTCTTAATATTAATCTTTAACTGAAATTATTAAGATTTGATATATGCTTCATTCTTTTCATTGCTTTTGTGTGAGGATTATTTGCATGCAGTATCTCTTAACATTGCCTTTGTGTATCATAATATTGATATCTACATATGTTATTATATATATTCTTGTACAATTTAATATGTATCATCATGATTTTGTCGATCGATTTTGTCGGCGCGCATTTGTTCATCGCGTTTTTGTCAGCGCACAATTGTCGTTCATGCATTTGTCAGTGAACCATATGATTGATTTAACCACTGTGTGAAAGAGAAACGCCCCATTAGGTTAATAAAACCTAATTCATACTTTCTAAAAACTCGTTATTCACAGTTTTTGAGAGGGGCGAAAGAGTTCGTATTTGTATTGTTTCGTTTCGTTCGTCCATTTGTCCAATACTCACTACCATCATATTCGCACACTCGCATGCACAGCTAATAAAACGTTCCTTTGCATGACAGAATAAATCAGGCCCAACCCAAAAATCAATGGTGTCTGTCTTGTGTCTTTTGTAAAATCTTAAAGATGACGTTTTATTGGCACATGTCACGAGCTACCCACAGACACCGGAACAGTCAAATGAGACCCCAGTCGTGACACCTATAATTTACTTCAAATTCACTGTAAATATTTGGAATGCTAAAATATTTACTTCTCTGGAAAGCAAATGATGGGCACTGAAAGGTTTTCTCACTATTGTACAGTAAGTCACCCTTCAGTTGACTTATAAAACGAGATACTGCATTTAAGTTTTTTGATCTTTTCACATTTATTTCATATTTCATAATTATCTTGATTTGTTTTAAAAAGAGCTAACTTACTTTCCTTGTTTCAACAGATTTCTGCCAATAGCACTGATGTGGTTGAGAAACTTGCTCTGGCATTTAGTGTTTCCTTACTGCATGTGCTCTGTCAGCCACGCCCATCATCATGGACTCCAGGCAAGTCTCTTCAACTTCCAGCCACTCGAGGATCACGCTCTGTCAACTACATACCTTCTGAGAACATGGCATTTGTGATGGCTATGGGTTACCTACTTGCCACACCCTCTAATCACTACATCCACCTCACATGTGGGGTGGACGCCTGTGCAGGGTGTGGAGGAGGGGGCTTTGGCATTACAGGGAATGTAGATTGCACAGTTGCAGATGGCATGGGAGGGGAGTGGATTGATATTGGTGGAGATGGAGATTTTGGTATTATAGATGTTGGTGGAGATGGCTCTGCAGGTTGTGGTGGTTGTGGGGGCTGTGGGGGCTGTGGGGGTGGTACAAGTAGTGGCTATGGTGCTCTTGGAGGTTGTGGAGGTGGAGTCTCTAATGGTAGGGTCAAAACTAGTGGAGAGGGTGGGGGCAAAACTAGTGGAGAGGGTGGGGGCAAAACTAGTGGAGGGGGTGGGGGCAAAACTAGTGGAGGGGGTGGGAGCAACACTATTGGAGAGGGTGGGGGTGACAGTTGTGGAGGGGGTTGTGGGGGTGACAGTGGTGGTGGAGGTGGCTGTGGGGGCTGTGGAGGTTGTGGAGGCTGCGGAGGCTGTGGAGGCTGTGGAGGTTAAATGAACAGCTACTGTTTATTTCATACTAGTATCTTAAGAGTCCCAAGATTGTATCTTAATGGCAAGTTTGACTTTTGTTTTAATGTATTAATTCAGCTTATTTTAATGCAAAGGTAGCTTTTTCAGTTTGTAAAATCATAAATATATTTTCACGTTTGTATCCTAATGGCAAGTTTGACTTTTGTTTTAATATATTAATTTAGCTTATTTTAATGCAAAGGTAGCTTATTCAGTTTGTAAAATCATAAATATCCTTTCAACACATATATTTAAAATTAAGTGACATTCATACTGGTAACTTTAATTAAGTCTAATGATTTATTTCCCATTTGATGACTGTACCAGTTATATTAATTTCTATATATAAACTGTGACACCCATACCAGTTATATTAATTTCTATATATAAACTGTGACACCAATACCAGTTATATTAATTTCTAATATATAAACTGTGACACCAAACCAGTTATATTAATTTCTATGTATAAACTGTGACACCAATACCAGTTATATTAATTTATATATATAAACTGTGACACCAATACCAGTTATATTAATTTGTATATATAAACTGTGACACCCATACCAGTTATATTAATTTGTATATATAAACTGTGACACCAATACCAGTTATATTAATTTCTATATATAAACTGTGACACCAATACCAGTTATATTAATTTATATATATAAACTGTGACATCAATACCAGTTATATTAATTTATATATATAAACTGTGACACCAATACCAGTTATATTAATTTCTATATATATAAACTGTGACACCAATACCAGTTATATTAATTTATATATATAAACTGTGACACCAATACCAGTTATATTAATTTATATATATAAACTGTGACACCAATGCCACGTAGTTAATGCTTATGATTATTACTATTTAATTAATCATCCATAACTAATTACAAATGATGATAATCTTAATTTATGTTATTAATAATTCTCCAGAGACACCACTCTTCTCTCTTACCTGGCAGATATGCAGGCTCTGTAAACATTTTCTCTCTTCCAGAACATTAAAGACAAATATTCACCGTCATACAATATTTCTGTAGGTGGAAAACATCTTACTAAAGGGAAGATAAATCCATCTTTTAATATAGCTTAAGCACCCATCCACCCACTTTCTTCTCCAATATAAGATTACAGTTATGTGTAAAAAGGTCAATGAATTTAAAGATACAGTTATTAAATCAACAATCAAATATACATATAACAAATACAATGACAAAGATCACTTGACATTAATATTTCAACATAACCACTTTCAAATTATTTTAATATCTATACAGTCTTATAAAACACAATGCAACAATTTAGTGTCAATACAAATCACAGGATAGTTCTTATCAAAGAACAGAAATGGAGTTATTATAGATAAGCAACAATAGTGTCTATGTAACCTTGTATAGGCTAAGTTGAAGTACTCTTTCGAGCACTTTTCATAACAAAGCCACAAATTTATTGTTCATCACTACTGTCAATTCCATGTGATTCCCTCCTCACATTGTAGAACACTGATGTACTGCTATTCTCTTGTGGCTAACCTGGGTGATCCTTTGCAGTATTAACTCCCTCAAGCAGAACAACAATTGTAGCAATTTCCAGCAACTCCCCATCACCAAAAAATTGCTTGATATAGTCAGCATACCTTGCCACCATACACCAGTGGAGTGGAATTCTTATTCCTTACACTTACACACTGCAGTAGAAGCTTCGCATGTCTACCACAGTCGCAGTGGTTTATAATTAAATCATTAAACCAGGAGACTCAGATAAACAAGGAAAGGCTACTTTTTCCCAGTAAAATTATAATCGGGAAACAAATGTTAAGTTTCTAGTATATTCCTTTTTAACTCCATTCCTTCATATATTCAAGTCTCAACTTGCAGTTTCATACAACAGTATTTATTAGCCAAATATTTCTAAGTCCATTCTCTCTCAATCGGTCAGTTAACTCACCATTAAGCTAATGGACTTCTTTCATGACCGGATTTCTTGCCACACCAAATTCAAGTGATTAGACAATAGAATTCTCTACAGGAGGTAAACTTTTGATCTCAGCTGATTGGCTGGTCTCGTTCTCATAAATCTTAACAATTAGATAATAAAACTACTCATCCAGTTGGAACTGGTTTGCATTTTCTATCATATTCTCTAGAAATTACTCTAATACTGACACTTACAAAAGTATCATCATAAGAAGGGCCCAAGGTCGGTTTACTTTGACAATTTAACAATTTATATAACAATTAATTTTAGAAATAGGGATAGTCAAATTTACTCCACCACATAAACATAAACTTCCCTGCATATATATACTAGGATATGTGTCTTGTTTTAATTTTCCTTTGACAGCAATATTATGTAAATTCAAAGTAAATCGTAGTCACTTATCCATTCACCCTCATTCTCTTCATGTAATATGCATTGTCGTATTCACGTACTTATTTTCTTATTATTCACTTCAAGTATGCATGAAATCAGCCACTTACACATTCACTCACCACTATAGTCAATCCAAAAACATGTAGAAAAGCACTAGGACTCACACGGTCACTCACCAATATGTCAATCCAAGCACAACCAATTTATCACACTCACCAATAGGCTAATCCAAACAATTTATCACACTCATCAATTGGTCAGTCGAAACGCATATAGAAATTCACACCCAATCACTCACCAATAGATCAATCCAAAATCATGAAAGTCACACTTCCTCAGACAGTCACATGCCATTAAAACAGTCTTAAAATGTGCATAAAGTAAGACTTTCTCATCCAATCACCAACCAGTAGGCCAATATAAACACTTGTAGAAAGTCAGTCACCAAATCTCTCACCATTAAGACAGTCACACTCTCTCACCCAGTCACCATTAAGACAATCACGCTCTTTCACCCAATCACTCACCATTAAGACAATTTAAAAACATGCACAAAATTGCATTCACTTCTAATCACTCGCTATTAAGACAAACATTCACCCATTCAATCACCATAAAGACAGTTTTTAAAATGCAGAGAATCACACTTTCCCATCCCATTTAGTTGCCAGTTATTTTTAAAATTCATAATGTATTTTTTTTTACGTTATTAAAAGCTGCTGACAATTTATTTACTGCAACTTTAGAAATAATCTTGTTTGAGACAGATGAACACCTATTTCCTTCTCATCCAATAATGTTAGTCCATATTTATTTTATTACTGTAACATTGAGTTCCGAAATGTCTGTGAACACACTGTTGTTTAATAAATTACATGTATTTTACTATTTTAGTTATGACCCAGTTTCTTACTCTTTACTGTTATTTCTTGCTGGGAAATAAAATTTAGTCTGATTATAAAAATTACTTTAATGGTTAAGTTTATAATGGTGTATTTATAAAATAATATATGAACAAATATAATTTTTTATTGAAATGCAGGTGACAAAGACGCTGTTTTGTAGAGTTTATTTATAACATCGGAAGTGTTTATCAAAAAGTACTCAGTTCTTTTTTACCCTATCCATTTTGAGATTGAAAATAAGATAAGGAAAACGATGATACTACGATATCTTCATCTAAGAATGTTATTCTTCCCTATATAAATTTTATAGTAATTCAAGTAGACTAACAAGCAAATAAACAATAAAAACAGTATGACGCTAACGCCACCTAGTTAATGGTTATTATTATTATTAATTAATTAATCATCCATAACTAATTACAAGTGATGAGAATCTTAACTTATGTTATTAACAATTCTCCAGCAGACACCACTCGTCTCTCTTGGCGGATATTAACATTAAAGACAAACATTTACCGTCACACAATATTTCCGTAGGTGTAAAACATCTTACTAAAGGAGAAGACAAAACCATCTTTAATCTATATTTAGTGAGCCCCCATCCACCCACTTTATTCTCCAACATAAAGTTATCAATATGTATAAAGGTCAATAAAAGATTACCTGACTTGAATATTTCCATGAAACCATGGTCGAATAATTTTATATTACACAGTCTTATATCCACAAAAATACAATTCAGCAATTCAATACAAATCACAGGATAGTTCTTATCAGAGACAGAAATGGAGTTATTAGAGATAAACGATAATAGTTTCTACATAACCTGATTTAGGTACTGTCTCAATAATCATTTGCATACTTTTATAAAGACACACATTTATTGTTTTCCGTTATTACATCAGTTCCACATGCTTCTCTTACATGATTGTAGGACACTGATTCACTGCTATTCTCTAGAGCAGGAGTCGGCAAACCTTTCGGACTACTATGTCATTTCTGGAGGTCAAGAAGGCACACTAGGCCAGAATAAACAAGGTGTCCAAGGAAAGGTTGTTTTATTCAAAAATACAGTATGATCATTGGGAAACATGATGTTGCATGTTCTTAGAGACAGATACAATATCGGGTTCTAATGATGATGAATTTAGCAACAGAATGTCATTAAGGTGATTGTCAGTGAGCTGAAAATACAGCTTGTTCTTACAAAACGTCATCTTGGAGAACACCCGTGCGCATGAATAAGTGCTGCCAAACATTGCAATCAAATGCTTGGCATGGTCTAACAATACTGGAAACTGAGCATGTGGCAGCTGATGGTAGAAGTCAATGAGAGTAGTGTAAGAAGTAAACTTGGACAAGAAAACATCTGAAGTCTGCAGCTCAATCAACTCCAATTGCACATAAGAGGGGACATCATCATAAGAAAAGTCAAAAGGAGTGCTGACTTGAACTCTTGCGAATGAGAATGCACATCAGTAAAGCATAAAGAGAATTCATTCTACAGGGTTGACAGCACACACTGATGCATTCATCTGTGTCAACGAAGGCTATATCACTCTGGGAAAGGTGAGGGAAATGGATATAGTCGCCCTTATACAACTGTTCCTTCCATAGAATCAGCTTCGCTTCGAATGCCCTCATGTGGGCTTCCATGTTCGTGATAAACACGCCACATGCGTGCAGCTTCATGTTAAGTTCATTAAGATGAGGGCTGATATCAATGAGGAAGCCGAACCAACAGAGCCAAACCTCATCAGAGAACTTTTGAAAGCCCTTGAGGCCCCTCTCACTGATGAAGGAATCGATCTTGTGGTGAAGGGAGACATGCTTCAAGATGTTGCCATGACTCAGCCAGTGAACCTCAGTGTGGTATAGCAGATCGCCATAATCAGCCTCTGCAGTTTTGCACATGCTTGAAGATGTGGTGGTTGAGAGGACGAGCAAGCACTGCATTCACTAACTTCACCACAACAGACATAATGTCCTTCATGCTTGCTGCTTTGGCACACAATGACTCCTGGTGGACGATGCTGTGCACCTTGCATATCTCCTGCACACAGCCCAATGAGCAGCTGAGTAAGTCCCTTAGTAGATCTAACCATGGCAGGTGCACTGTCTTGTTACCAATACGAGTTTTGACAGGTCGAAACCACTCAAAGCAGGTAGGAGGGCATTGAGGACATATTGGCCAGTTGTCATTCATCAGGTTGAGGCTGAGAAACTCTTCGACTACCTCCAGGTCTTGCATGATGCTATGCACAAAGATGGCCAGCTGCACAGTGTCCTTGATATCAAGGACAGATATCACATCTCTTGTCCAAGGCAATGGGGAATATATCAAGAGTTTAGAACTTCGTGAACATCGAAGACCAGACATCCGAGGCCAAGTCTCCCACACGTCGAATCACAGTGCGGGCAGACAGCGGGATTGCCTTGAAAGCGTCGTGTTGCTCGGGACAAATTACGTCAACAGCAGAACGTATACAATCCATTACAAAGTATACATCGGTGAAGGGATGCATTTTCTTCACACAATCAACAAGGACACTTCATAGGAGGCATGAGTGCGATGCTCAGCAATCTCAGAAGCTTTGGAGGCCTGCTTCTTGAAGAGGGATGACTGTTGATCCAACGGTGACTGCAAGCAAACAGCCTCAGTCTTCTGCTCATCTGCGGTGTAGTCCCTGTACGTGTGTGCGTGCGTACCCCTTGAAAGTGCAGTTGGTGTCATTGCACACTTAACACAGGGCTTTGTTGCCATATTAGACGAATAATTTGTCAGTCCATTCAGAGTTAAAGACACAATGTTCAAGGTCAGCTTTCTGGAGACTGGTAGCTGTACGTTGCTTCTGCTCTTTAGACATAGTAATTGGGGTTATTGTACGGGAACTCGATGTCAGTAATAAGACCATGAAATAAAATTGCTTCACACGTCACAGAAAGTGTACTTGTTTACAACACAACATTTATCATCTCTCCTCGGTCAGGCACTTCCATTTTATACAAGCACCTGACATCAGTTCTAAAAATAAACACGGGCTACAGCTTGAGCTGCAACCAGCAATAATGAGGGGAAACAAAACCGGGACAATTCAATTAGGCCAGATATAATAATAATAATAATAATAATAATAATAATAATAATAATAATACAAACCCTTAATGCATACGCAATACCTGTAGTAAGATACACTGGAGGTATCATAGATTGGACAGCAAATGAAATAAATGAACTGGACAGGAAAACAAGAAAACTACTCACAATACATAAAGCCTTACACCCCAAAGCAGACGTAGACAGGCTCTATGTATCTCGTAAAATGGGAGGCCGAGGTCTCCAGAAAATCAAACATGTCATTGAAGGAGAAGTCATTGGCCTTGTTGACTACATCTGGAATAACAACAAAGATGATCCACTGATAGAAGCAGTAAAGATGAGTGGACTATTCCAACCCCCAGAAACAGACAAAGAAACATGGAAGAAAACAACGAAGCAAGAACTAGCACATACCTGGAGCCAGAAACCTCTGCATGGCCAGTATGTACGACAAGCCGACGAAATATCAACAAAGCAATCAACGTACAAATGGTTGAAAGAGGCAGGATTGAAAGCAGAAACAGAAGCACTCATAACAGCTGCACAAGATCAAGCACTCAACACCAAATCACACAAAACGAAAATCATGAAAATTTCAAATGATTCCAAATGTAGACTCTGCAAATCCATGGATGAGACAACAGAACACATACTATCTGGATGTCAGGTTCTGGCTGGAACAGAATACACCAAACGACACAATGAAGTGGCAAAACACATACATAGAAATTTGTGTGAGAACTATGGCATACAAACCCCAGAAAGAGCATGGATGCATCAACCAGAACCAGTCACCGGAACAGAAGAAGTCAAAATACTGTGGTACTTCGAGATAAGAACAAACCGGGTGATTCCTGCACGAAGACCAGACATTGGTGTTCTCAATAAGTCCAACAGAACAGTAACAATCATTGATGTCGCTATTCCAAGTGATAGAAACATACAAACAAAAGAAAGAGAAAAAATAGAAAAATACCAAGACCTCAGATTAGAAATCCAGAGACTGTGGAATGTAAAAGCAGAAGTGATACCTAAAGTGATAGGAGCCTTGGGGAACATAACATCTGAATTGGAAGGCTACCTGAATAAACTACCTGGAAACCACAGACTCGCTCCACTACTCAAAGCAGCGCTCCTTGGAAGTGCCCACATCCTCCGTAAAACCTTGGATCTCCCAGAATCTTGGTAAGATTCCGAGACCTTGGATCACAACCGACAGTCAAACAGAAGTCGTGGAAAGAGGCTGAATAATAATAATAATAATAATAATAATAATAATAATACAGCAGGTAAACTTTTTGATCTCAGCTCATTGGCTGGTCTTGTTCTCATAAATCTTAACCATTGGATAATAAAAACTATTCATCCAGTAGCAACTACATCAGCAATTTCTAGCATATTATCGAGTGTTTACTCTAATTCTGACAGAGGAGTGCCCAAGGCCGGGTCACTTCGACAGTTGAAAAATTTTGTAACAATTAAGTTTTAAAATAGGAGTAGGCAAATTTACTCAGCCACAGACTGTTTTCTATTAAATCCTAATTGTTTGTCAAAAGTTTTATAGGTGTTCATTTAATCTAATTAAATTAATTTGACCATGTGTGTTATTTAATGGACCTTTCATTTGCAATTTAACTCATCTGAAATGTGGACACTGAGTGTTATAGACGTTAGAAAATAACCATTAAAGTTTTATAATTCTAACAAAAAGCTAGAATTGTTCAGAAACAGGACTGTTTTCTAAAAGAAAAATAATTTATTTTATTTTATTTATCTAAAGCAAGCAATATATTTTTTTGCCAATTAAAAAGTTAAAGACTTTTTGTATCAATTAAAAATAATAAATGTTTATTCAAGAATAGATTTATTTAGTCTGAAGCTTTAACTCGAAGAGAACAAAAGAAATTGTTTACAAAATGAAAAGAATTGCTTATTTATGAATAAGAAATATATGCATATGTCTAATTCCAGAACAAAGTCCCATGGCTGTTGAATAGATTGTTTATGAAAAGAATTTTTTATTTACAAAATAATTTTGTTTTATTGAAGTGCTACCTTCTCTTTGAAAGTAAATTATGATATAGGAATTTTTTTTTGCCCTCTACCCTTTAATTATTTATTGGGATAGTTTAGAAAGGGAAATAATTGTACTGATGGATGTATTCAAACTTTAAAAAAGAATACTTAATTAAAAAAAAATAATCTTTTGATTTTTTCAATGATTATTTTGTTTATGTCTATTTTGTACAAATCAAACAGTTTGTATAAGTCATACATATTTTTTTAAAATATATTAATCTTATAAGTGCTTTATAGAAATGCCTATCTTACTGTACTGTGGAAAAGTGTGTTAAAGAGTTCATTGCCTCTTACTATAATACTTAAATTTGAACTTATTTTAACATAAGTAATTTTTATTTTTTTAATTTAGAAGATGGAATTAAAAGAAATTAATTATGTATTCTATTTATTTCTTACAAACAATTAAAAAATTTCTAGAGTTTGTAAATGGTAGCTTTGCACAGCAGTCCATTGAAACGTCAATCTCTGTTGGTATCATGCAATAAGTTTTGTACTTTGTTGTTCATATTATTGTATTTGAATTTGTTTACATCTGAAAGATGAATTTGAAGTTTATCATAGTGAAAACCTGACTCTTCATAACTCGCATTGCAATATTACTTTGAATTCTTTCTGAGTCTTTCTCCTTAATCTTCAGCCTCTCAGATTACTCTTTTTCTGTGTTTGTGTGCATATCTCATTCCCTTCTCTCTTAGTTTTTCTCTCATAATTACTTTCTCTCTTTTTTCTGCCCCCCCCCCCTTTCTGTATCTGATATAGTTTATTACCTTTGACCAAGGACACTTTTATATCATTATTTTTTTTGAATGAATTTTTTTAGCAATCAGTTCACTAGATGGATGGATGGATTAGATAATCCACCATTAAACTCTTATTGTAGAAATATTTTTTGCATAGTATTCTGAAATTCCTTTAACTGTAAATTTTTAAAATTATTTTTAATCTTAATACATTTATACAAGTTTAAAATGTAATGGTATATGTTGTTGAATTATTATAATTATATCATATTATGTATGATAGCTTTTATTATATTAAATTTGAAATTAAATATTTACTTGTTGTTTTTATTTTTTAAGTTACTACATCATTCAAATGCATAAGGCTACAGCAATGTTACATCAGTCTAATGACATGTAGATGAACATAAAAATAACTGACACCATGAGAGGATAGAAAATATAGACAGTTTGTTTACAAAAAAATTATTTCATGACCTTGCAATATAGGTTTCCGGAATTCTTGGATGAGGTGGAAGCTCGATCTGGAGATTTACAATTGTGCTAATGTGACGTCATATGTTGAGTAGTCTAATGGTATTGTTCTGATACTTGCACACAAGACATCATTCAATTTTAGAATTATTCATTACAACAACTTCAACACATAACAATGAAAACAACAAGAAAAATAGATGTAAATAATCCTCTTTATGATGTTTATAAATAATTCCAACAAACCATAATTTGTAGTAGAATCAAGATTTCTTACTAAATTTGTATAAAGATTATGTGCAATTTGTAGACCTTCAAGTCAGACTCTTTACTGGCTGTGTGACGTCAGAAGCGAAGCTTACCCTGTCGACTGCTTGCGCAGTAGGCAAGATCGGAGGAAGGTGGTTGAGGGTGTGCGCCAAACTGGTGCGACTTTATCACCCCATTTCGCCAGCCCTTCCACCCTTCACCTCGAACGCAAGCGTGAGGATGTGGGGGCCCACTGGGGCACTCCAGATCAGAGATTATCTGAGGACGAAATGATCAACGCAAGCTCCAGTGGTGACGTAAAACTGCTATCGTTCCCATCCCTTTCGATACAAGGGTGGTTGAATCACATACAACCCACAGAAGAATTTTCAGGAAGAACCCAACCAAAACCAAGGAACAAAAGAGCCGAAAGATGCTGCCAATGCTTTCTTCCTGAAGAACAGTTTTATGCATAAGCGCTCTGGCTGGCTTCTCGCCTGCCTTTCTACCCTTCTTACACTCATCAGAATTATTTTTTAGGGTTATGAAATTTAATTATCTTGCTCTCTGCCTTGACTGATTTGCATTACACTTTTACTATGCATTTAAAGAAACACCAACTTGTAGTGCACGTTAATTCTCATTATCAATTACCTACATATTCAGATAAAAAATAATTTGAACGAATTTATATTTCATGGATCAGACTTATGCTATGGAAAAATCTCTGAAGTCACAAAGACACAGACATCTAGGTCTGCTGAGTTAATGTTACAAGTTCCCAGATAATGGCTTACGCGTGTTAGTTGAAAATATAAGCTATAAGAAAATATCTTAGAATTATAAGACAGCATACAAAGTTACACATGAAAATGACATTTCTATTTAGCTGAAAGAAATGTATAAAAATTACAAGTTAATAATTTACAACTCTGAGATTACTCATGAATGGCATTTACCACTTTGGTACTATTATTTTAATTTGTATTTGGAAGCTACAATCTTATATTAAAATTCTGTGTTGCTATTGTATTTTTACAAAGGTGCAATCTGATATTAAAATTCTTTGTTGCTATTGTATTTTTACAAAGGTGCAATCTGATATTAACATTAGGAGCTGCACGTGCAGGTGGGGACTTTTCCAAAGTAAACATACGATGTTCGGAAACAAGTGACGGGATGAGGGATTCTTTCCAACAAGTCACTTCCACCCCCAAAACTTCGCTCCCCTAACTCCTATTGGTCAGTTGTGGTTCGCCAAAATCAGGCCATTGGTGGTCAGTCATAACTGGCTAGCTTCAGGCTATTAGTCAGCCAGGATGCATCGCTCATTACTTGTTTCCCAGAACTGCTTAGTATCACCCTTAAGCCGTTTGTTAATAACAAGATCTAGCAGCTTGACTAGCGACTTAATAAAGACGTTGACTTTAAGCTCACAATGGGTGACATTGGTAATGTTTAATTATAATTTTACTCCAGGCTATCCTCTATCCTCTAGTTTCAGGTTTGGGAATAATTCCTATGCTTTCCACTACATGTTATTCTTAACGTGCATTACGCTAAACCTACTTTTAAACTCTCACTACATAAATATTAGCAACATAAATACAAAATTTTATCATAAAATATTTCATAAATAAAAAATATATAGAAATAAGTGACAAATAAAAGCAAGGGCGAAAATATTTATCACACATAAGAACAAGACCAAGAAAATAACAACAAGAAAGAACAAACATAAAAGAAGAAAACGGGAACCAATACAACAAGAAGTCGACAAGAAGAAAGAAAAGAAATTGAAGAAAATGAAGATGAAAAGGAGGAAGAAGGTCAAGAACAAAAGCAAAACATACAAGTGAAAGAACAAAAACAACAAACGGCTTGGTATTGTGTTAATTTCCCCGATACACTAATATAAAATATTCAGTTTGTCACGTGTATTCGTATGTTTATTTTGCACTCTTTGTCTGCCCTCCACAACTTCTACGTAAACACTATTACAATTCCGCTAAAGTATTGAAACTCTAAAATTGCAGAACGTGTTTCTTGTTTTCTAACACAAACTATAATTTTAGTGACGGTCGAACCCGGATGTTTTTCACAGTCTCAAACTGGGAGTGTCAAGACTATGATTACGGCCCTTGCACCGATTATTTTATTTGTTCATAAATATTAACTAGATAATACATTTATATGAATAATAATATCGATTAAAACAGCTGAACACCTTAATTATTTTTTTTACAAACGATGTTGATAATCATCTTTAGGCCCTTGCACCGATTATTTTATTTGTTCATAAATATTAACTAGATAATACATTTATATGAATAATAATATCGATTAAAACAGCTGAACACCTTAATTATTTTTTTTACAAACGATGTTGATAATCATCTTTAGATGTACGTCTCTATATCAGTATGTCTTTCTATATATACAAATATATATCATTCTACATTGTCGCTTTCCCTCTGCATCTTTCTCTGTACCTTTTAAAAACTCTCTTCACCATCCATTCGCTGCTAGATCTTCGTATTGTGTGGCTGTGTGCGTGCGTCTGTGTGTGTTTATTCGAATGTGAGTTAATCTCATTTGTCAAGTTTATTTGTGTTTCTCGTGAACAAAATAATATAACTGTGTCTGAATATCTCCATAAGTCTAATTTATTCTTCCAATTACTGCCGTATCAACTCTTGCTGTATTCTTATTTATTCCTTGTAATAGCCCTAGACGTGACTGCAGTAATTATCATAATGTTTAACTACATCCGGTTCATATTTCAGTATTTTCGATAACTACATCCAGTTCATTCAACACACGTGGGACACTCTTGAAGAGAAAACTACTCGTCCCCACCGTTTAAAGAACAATGAATCAATCAATAAATTTTAAAATGCATTCAAAAGTCAAAATAAATAAGCTTTTAACTAAAGTAATCAACAAATAATTAACAAATTAATTAATCAGCTACTTATCATTCAACAGATACACCATTAAACCGAATAAATAACATTAATAATTAATAAATATATTAAACAAATAACCAGAAATAAATTAATACTTTAAAAAAAATCTTGATGGGTTTATTCATCTTTTTAGCTGCTCTTCCATTTTCTACTCGATCCCTATAGGACTGACCTGGGCAAATTTTTTAGCAGAAGGGCCGCAAAGAGAATGAAAATATAAGAACGGGCCGAGTACCATGTTACTGATGGTAATTCCTGTATTGGTTGCTCATTCCAATTTAATCGATACATTCAATTCGTCATGCTATATAATTCGCCGAGATAAACTCACACTCTTAAATTTATGTTTGTGCAATGACATAATTCCTCTAGATTCAGTCACATTCTTTAATATATTCCCAATCAGAAAAGGTTTATTCCTTTTGACAATTTTACGAGCAATAGCAAAACTTGTCGTTGTAGATGCTTTGCCGCACATGCTATTTCGTTGTGAAGACAAATTTTGAATTTCTTTTTGGCTTTCGGAGTTGTTAGAACCATATTCAGAAAGTTTAGTATTGAAATATCTTTTAATATTATATCATTTTAATACTATTGTACTGTCCTGACAGATTAGGTAGATGGCTTTGTTTTGTACTTAGTTGAAAAAAAAAAGATTTGCTTTTCCATTCTTCATTGAAAACACGACACTCCTGGTCAATTATCTTCTTCTTCTATTCATTTTCGTTAGCAGCCACTTAGTTTAATACCAAATATGGCTTTCAGGTAGTCACAAGATCGAGAAGCGTAGTACAGTGGAAGGGACCAAAGTGGATATTTAAACAACAAGGAATTTGGACATGCCTGTAAATATACAAGGACGAGTCGAAATCGACGTTCTCTCGCTTGACTTCATACCTGGACGCTACTAGTCTGGTGACATCATAACTGAGCACTACAAGTCTGGTGACGTCATACCTGGGCACTACAAGTCTGATGACGTTATCCTGGTGGCTACAAGTCTGGTGATTAATACCGCTTGCAGGCCACTGTTTGGGAAAACAAGCTAGCATTGTGTAGGGAGAATGTAACTTGATACCTAGCAAGTGTAGCAAGCAGTAGCCTTGACGGACTAGTTATTGTTAAATTAGCATTTCACTAAGAGAAAAGATGCTGACTAAAGTTGGTGCATCATAACTATATACTTTATATACGCGCGGGCGTCTTTACTCCTTCATATTTTATTAATTTATTATAATCAGTAGCTTGCGGGCCGCATTAAAAGGGGATTTAATTTTGCCTTATGTCAAGGGTTATTTTGTCTTTATATTCGTAGCAGTATGTCATAAATATTGCCATCCCCAAATATACTTGAATCAAATGTCCTCTGAAATCTGAAGAAAATTATTAAAATATAATTTTTAAAAAAAAGGTATTACCTGTTTCGGATCTTTTGAAGAGACTGTCCTCGACAAGTGCACGCACCCTTGCGAGGTTTCTCTGTGTTGTGAAATCGTTTCAAATGCAAATGTCATGTGACGAATCTCTCTCTCTCTCTCTCTCTCTCTCTCTCTCTCTCTCTCTCTCTCTCTCTCTCTCTCTCTCTCTCTCTCTCTCTCTCCTTATATATATATCCCTACATCCCGGAATAAATGATCAATAAAATACCGGATTTTAAAATGTCGTCGAACAGCTTTTAGCAACCAATAGTGCTGTTTTTTCACACAGGTCAAAGTCATAATTCCAACAGCCTTAAAAGCAACCAAGATTTATCGTTGGTGCATTATTCTGTAATATGGTTCTGATCACAGTTCCAATCGTGAACTGAGTATTGCTCTCTAACGCTGTCACAGTGGCTCCGGTCACTGAATGGAGTGTTGTTATCGAATGCTGCTACAATGACTCCGGTTAAAAGAAAAGAAAAGCTTTGAAATGAATGTTGTTATACAGTGGCTCCGGTCACGGTGAAAACATGTTGAAATGAGTGTTGCTATCTAAAACTGTTAAAATGGTTCCGGTCACGGTGAACTTTGAATTGAGTGTTGCCATCTATCGGTTTGTGTCAGATAATTGGAAACAGAAAGTTAAAGCAGATGATTGGAAAGATCGTTGGCCAACTGGTGTTTTTATACTGTAAAATGGTTTTAAATGTCATCACTTTGTTCAAAACTGAAAGCAGTTTGAACTCGGTCCTCCCGTGTCCTATCTTTTAAAATCAATACACATACTATTTTGACAATGCATTTTTAAAAAAAACTTTCTGTAAGGGCGTGGTGGGTGCAGTGTGCCACCTATTTAGAAGAAGAGTACAGGTCAGGGGATATTTCTTTTAAGTCTCCAAAAATCGAGACATACTGCACACATTGTGTGTATTAGTGTAATTTGTGTGTACAGGTCAGGTTGTGACAAGGTGGAGGTAGAGGGATATTTTTTATTAAGTCTCCAAAAATCGAGACATACTGCACACATGTATATTGTCATTTGTATGTACGTTTCATAAAATGTTATACATGTATATATTTATATGCTGGACATTGCGAAAGTAATAAATATGAATTGAATAGATCAGTTGATTATAGATACATACTTACGTCAAGCCTCTATATAATATTGCAGTTTTGAAATCAGAATGTACATTTATATCTTTAAATATTTTATTAACTTATTTTAAAATAAACACATGCTGCAGGTCAAATTCTGCTTGACGCTGGTTACCTAATACACGATGACAAATACAGTGATCACGAGTTTCGCTTTAAAATACATGTTTCAACACAATGTCGAAGTCAACCCATTGAAAATTTAACTTACTCAATCGAGTAGTGAGAACGGACAGAAAAGAGTTTTATGGCACCATAAATAGCCCGACAAAACAGCCAGTCTAGGCGCCACCAGCGAATCTGCCCCAATTCCAGGTAGGCGGGCAGAGCTAGACTATCAACACAGCGACTGAGCAAAATAACGGAGATCAGTATCACGTGACGTTAGATTTCGCAAGTGTTGAATGGATTTAGACTGAGAGTCAACACTGGTTATTGTGGAATAGTTCAACCGCATCGTTACCTGCTGATCAATGATGTATATATGTGTATAGGCCCAGGTTCAGTTCATACTCGTCGTTAGGGATCGAGTCTCTGCAGCGACATATCTTGCCGGTGATATTTCGGTATGTTTAAGAATCTTAAGAATCGAGAATCAGTGTACGAGAGGACAAAATATTGTGAATAATTTTAAACCGTAATTAAACGCTTACCTGATCCCGACAATATGCGGGACGAGCAGTTATTCACGTTAATTTATTAGCTTTAACCGGTTTCGACAATGTTTTTTTTTCATTTTAAAATGAGTGCTCGATTCGAATGAATGGTTCTGTTCATGATACAATGACCCCTTTGATATTTAAACCATCACCGGTGACATTCACATAAATTCCTTTTCGCACTGGTAGGCCCTACAACTTGAGACTTGTGTGTACGACACGCCCGCTTGCCACGGCGAAGGTGAAGGTCGCACGCATATCCTGAACAAAATGTAAACACACCACTCCTGCAAAGTTTTCGACTTTCTGAAGTTTTCTTATTGTGCTTCAGATCTAAAAACTGACTAATGTAATAATTACCGGGTAATGTGTAAGACAGTAGAATGATGAGAGATTCGAGCATTCGACTTTAAAATGTGTGGAACTGGTAAAGTGTAGAGGTAAGTTTAATGGTGTAACAAATCCAGCAATTACGTATGAAATTAAGATGCGTCTGGAGCGAAGATCCAAGATGCCGCATATTTTGATTTATACACTTTGTTAGTTAATTAGCTATAAGGCCTACTCATGTTATTAGTTTGAAGAAAAACGTAATCATTAACAAAGAAAATTGTGTTACTGTATGAAAATTGAGTTTAGGCTATAATTAGAAATTTAATTAGAAATTTTCAAATCTTATAAAATCTTTTCTTTTAAAAAATAACTAATATATGTCACAATGTAACCTGCACGCGTTTACGAATGACGTCACCCAAGTTAATTCTTTTTTCAGCTGTACCCCTTTCTGTGACAACATTGCCGAGTTGATCAGCCGTGTCTCTCTCACTGCGGATCTTAAAATTAAATATATCGATCTTAATTAGTTTGAGTTTGTCCACGCTCCTTATCAGCTAGGTATGTTGACACATACTGATTCAATAATAGTGCAGTGGTAAGGTTTGATATTCTGCCTACCTCCACTTCACAGCCTATTGTAAAAGTTTCAGTGTATCCCAGTTTAGAGCTTTCTTGCCTGTAATTTCTTCATAACTCAGAATGTGCTGACTAAAGCATCGGATAAAGTTCTACTGAGTGTTAAACATATTTCTTTGAGTAAAAATTAAATAAATAGTTACATTTCTCTGACATCACTATAATTAAATAAATAGTTACATTTCTCTGACATCATGACATCACTTTTGAGTGTAAGCTGTTAAGTGTAGTTATTTGCCACATGTCATAGGTATTATTAATTATATGTGAATCTGTCTGGGAAAATCCAGCTAAAGTGAAAAAAATTAAAAAGTGTTTGTTTATTTAATAATTTATTAAAGTTCCGAATCTCATGTTTATTTAAAAAAACATTTAAATTTATGTCAGATAGTTTTTTCACTATACATTTTTTTTTAAGTACATACCTCCCTGGACTATCAAAGGGGAGTAAACAACTACAAATGGCTGTAGCGCTAAAGTAGAAAAGAAATTCAAAAATGGGATTTTATAATTTGTTAAAGTTCAGAATCTCATGTTTATTTTAAAAGAAAATTAAATTTATGTCAGATAGTTTTTTCGCTATACATTTTTTAAGTACATACCTCCTGGACTATCAAAGGGGAGTAAACGACTACAAATGGCTGTAGCGCAAAATCAGTTTTAGAGACTAGCTGGGTTTTCCCAGATAGCATCACATATGTGTTCTTTTTTGTATCTTGCATTCCATATTTAACATAATGCCCAAGCAGTCACTATAAATCATGTACTAGGCCTACATAAGTTTGATACACTCTAGACACTAATCCTACATTCACCTTAATAATAATGATAAAGTGTTTAATTTCAATAATTTATTTATTTTTAGAAATGGCAACTGATCCAAGAAAGTATCGTTTTAGCATAGACTTGAAAACTGAAGCGCTTGATCATCTTGCATTCTTGAAGGAAGTCTCACAGAACTCCTTACTACAGAATGAGCATGTCCTTAAGCAGGCACTCTTTCGCTATGAGAAACTCTGGTTGCCACTGGCAGCCAAGCACCCAGAGACAATCTTGGCAGCACCATTGGACATTGAATGGATCTGGCACTGTCACTTGCTATCGCCAACTTCATATCAACAAGATTGTCAACGGATTGTTGGGGTCATTGTGAATCATCACATCTTCAATACCAAAGAGCGTTCCAAAATGTTGCAGAAATCACACACTATGTGGAGAGATCTATATCCCAATCATCCATTTGAAGTAGATCTGAGGGATGCAAGTTCACATTCCTTGCAGGTTGATTCACCTTCACATTTAAGATATGATGTCATTGCTGCTTCTGCACGACAGAGTGTATTCTTTTATCAGGTAAGCCTGCCACATTTTAAAGACCATCACTTTCTGACCAAAAGTGAAGAGCGCTACCGCAAGTTCCTTTACCTAAAACAAGCCAACCCTTCACTTTTCATTGTCCCTTGCTATGATATTGACCTTATGTGGCACACACACCAGCTTCACCCACTGGCTTACAAAAAGGACATGGAAGCCATTTTAGGCATGACACTAAACCATGATGATTCTGTCACAGACAGGAGTGAGGGCTCAAAACTGTATAATTCGGACATGGAAACTCGAGAACTGTGGCAGAAAACATATAATGAAAATTATGCCCTGTGTGGTGCTATGTACCGTGGTGACCCACCTAATGGCAGACTGTTTTCTGTGACAGAGCAAGAGTATCATGAACTCTCCACAAAATCTGCAAACATTTGCTTTGAAAGTGTTGAAATAAAGAACATTTCAGGCTCAAAAAATTTAAAACTGTTGATATGCACATCTGTCAATGATAAGACTCAGTCAAGTGCTGTCACTTTAAAGAAAGGCCCTGTATGGAAGGGCAAGAATTTATGTGAAATAAAGTTTGACACCCGTTTTGTAAATTGCCTCAAGTTTCAAGCAATAGAGCAGACAGGGTTTGGTTGCATAAAGTCAAGTTTAGTCATTGCTGAGAATTGCATAAATATGTTACCTTTCTTCAGCAAACTGGCACGGCCCTCCATATTGGAGGAATCCTTGATCCTGAGCAAGGTATTAATCTCTTTTTTATTTCTAACTATTAATTTAATGTTGATGATAACCTACCAGAATAGCATGAGTCTTGTTTACTATCGCTTGGCTTCTATCATTTGTCATTGTTTCTAACTATTAATTTAATGTTGATGATAACCTACCACAATAGCATGAGTCTTGTTTACTATCGCTTGGCTTCTATCATTTGTCATTGTTTTGAGCAGATATTGCCGTTGGTTTTAAATTAATGAAAAACTTTATAGGAATGGAAATGCAAGCATTTTAAAAGCAGAATATGCAACTAGACACTATAAACCATTGTATTTTATGACAAATTAGACATCACTTTATTGTTTATTTACTTTTTTAAATTAAAACCTGTACCTATAGCATTGTAAGTTTCTTTTGCATATTTAATACACTCCACTACATTTCTCTCTCTTTAAAAATTAAAAATATTTTCTATTGAAGAAAATTAATTACTTTACTTCTCTCTCATGATTGAAAATGTGAGAAATATTCTATCACTCTCACTTACTCAGAACCCACACTTACTCACACTCACACATACACACACACACGAGTGCCATACCTATTAACTTCATTTACAGATGCTAAGGCTCAAAGCCTATTTATTGTGAAGATTGGGTACTGTTGTTTTAATCTGCTCTTCTAATCAAAATATCTAGTCTATAGATATCTGAGGGTTAAATCCAAAAAGAAATGTCATTTCAAGTATACAATCACCTGAGTACAAGGATTGGTATCTACACAAATAATTCAATCAGTAAATCAATCAGCCAGTCTGCAGTCAGGCAGTGGGTGTGTTTATATGTTGTATATTTTGCATTTTAGCATATTTATAATTATATGTTTGAGCTTTTTGCAGTTTGTACATTTATTTTCAGTGCAAAGAAGAGGCTTTTAATCACTGACTCAAATAAACAATATGAATAGAAAATAATAAAAATAAATCCTTTATCTAGAACTCTGGCTCAGTCTCAATTGATTTAGCAAGTCTCCAACACGCGCTTTTAACACATTCTAAATGCACTGGTTGTAGCATTCATATATATATATATATATATATATATATATATATTCACATAACATATATATATATATATATAGTTTCTTTGAGCCAACCAAGTGGCATCGCTGTCTTTCCAGTGAACAGATAAAGCATTACAAGAGCATACTAATTGCTTTTGAGCATATTTTATTTTTAAAAAATTTAAACTTGAATATTATTGCATCAGAGTGAGGCAACTAAAAGTTTGGTAATTTTGGTAAATTGTAAAAGACTGTTTTCCTCTGACATGAGATATATAATTTCTTAATACTGTGTTTCTATAAAATACTTGTTTATGTTTTTTTTATTTTTTAATAATTATAAAATGGTACCATTCTGAATGTAATTTACAGATATCCTTAAAATTATTATTTCTTAATGCTTATTTTATTTTGTTTACTTTATAATATTCATAACTGCATTTTGTAATAACAAATCAGTAAATAGTTTACTTAGATCAAGGGAGCACCAGAAATTAAAAGTCTGCTAAGAGTAGTTTAAAACTAAACTTATTTCATGTTCATTTATCCATAATTTGTCCTAAGACTAAAAGACTGCTAATACTGTGGTAAAACACTACATTGGCACTTCTGTCTGAAGTTATTGCCCTGTTTGCCACTTTTGTCTGGTCTGAAGTTATTGTCCCTGGTAATTGTTAAATATACTAATGCCATCCATTTTATTTTATTTTATTTTATTTATTTTTTGCATTATTCTTTTAACACATATAATTATTTGAATTTCCTTTTTTCAATGTTTTTTTCAAGGCCAGACAAGCAGATCAACCTCAAATAATTTTCAAAGCATCTGTCAGTCAACCTGTATGGGGCCCTATTGTTCTTTCTTTGAAGACATCTACATTTACCCAGGCCATAATGCCAGAGACTGTTAAGACTATGTGGGGACCTGTACCTCTTCGGCCCCTTCCTCCTGGAGCTGAGAATGTATGTGATGTGGCCTCTCACAGGTAAAAAACAAATTTGCATAAATGTCAAAACTGCATTAACTTTGGATAGTTGTAATACTTTATAATAAAGTAATATATTTTATTTTGATCTAGATGATTGTTGATTTACTTTTACTGTGCTAACATGTGTTATGTGTGAACATAGACTGATAGATATCATATAGATATACAGACATATTAGGCTTGATTAACTTTTCTTAAATTGTGTCTTATGTGCATCATGCTGGAATTTTAGCTTGTCATGTTTGTCACCATTATTAAAATCTTTGTTGTCAGTATTTGTTTGTGTTTAATGATTTTAAATTTAGAGATATGTTAATACTGAAATAAGTTCTCATCTTTTAGGTACTTTGAATTAATGTTTAGCATGTAATCTCAAAATCACTGTTTAAGTGTTTTGCAGGAATGTGTGTGTGTGTGTGTGTGGGTGGGTGGGGGAGGAGTATTGATTAATACAATTTAAGTTTATTTTGAAAGGAATATTTGAGTCGATTACTGTCAGTGACAGAATGTGGACTATATCTGGATTTGATAAACAATATCAATCTTACACACAGTAAATATCTGTATATTGTTAATGGAAGTACAGTTCTGAATGCTGATGTAATTAGTTGTACAAACTTTCATAACTTTCCATACATTCATATGTTAATGTTCATTAGAATATCACCTTAATTATAATAATATATGTCATGCATAATATAGTTACATATGTAAATTCTGTATGTCTTGAGTTATAAATTATATGACATTTTATTCACAACAAACTATAAAAATAACTTTAAACTGTTTTCTAAAATATAGACATTTGTATAATTCAACCTTATATCATCGAATTCTATTATGTAAATACATTTGTTTTACCCTGAATCAAATTTGAAAAAACGACTGGGGCTTCCTTATGTAATAATATTAATTTGCTATAGTTTGAAATATTAAGACATTCATATACCTATTTCTCTTACTTCTTCCACAGTTGAGAGAGATTAGAAACCAATTTTTTCCTTTTATGTATAATTTTGTTTTGTTCTTTCAGTTTGGTGAATCATGTTGGCAGTGTAGTGTTTACATGTCGGGTGATTCACAGTTTGCCGCTTCTGCAATCTGTGGTTCACATTTTCTACCATGACAAGATGGCTGCAGTGGCACATCTGGTAGGACCAGACACTCTGCCTTTACCAACACAGGTAAATTTGTGTCATGTTTGTTTGTTTTCTTTTCTTTTTGACAGAGAAGACATTCCAGTTCTCTGGATACTAGTTCATTTTCTAAACTTGTTTAACATTGTATAAGTAGTGTATTATCACTTCTTCATTTGTCATTGACTCTTGTTTCTAAGTTGATAACTTTTAAATGAACTCAATTACTGTGTTTCGTTTTGCAAATTTCTTTCTTCTAGGTTTTATGTTTGTAAACTCATGAATGTGTTTCACTTAAACTTCATTTAAATTTTGCCATTTGTACCATTTCTTGACTTTAAGCTTTTTTTTTTAAGATTTAAATTTCATTATTCAGTACTGTAAAGGCACTTATATATTATTTCACATAGTCAGTGATTATTTTCACTTGTATATCCTTTAAAGTAACTGTTTGATGTTAGGTGACTCAGATGTCCTTAACTGTTGCTGAGTATTTAAAAATGTTTAGTAATTATAAATATTAATTTGAATATGTAATCTATCAAATAGTATTGAGGGAGATAAGTGTGGTGTTGGTGGTGGTCACAGTCTGTTTCTGCTGGTGTACACATGCTGTTGGATTCTGTTTCAATAATAATAAGAAGAAGAAGAAGAAGAAGTTGAAAAAAGCACTTAATATTTTAAAAGTTCTAAGCATTTTACAATAATTACATATGAAATACATCATTTTGTCTTCACAAAAACTACTTAAACAAATACACTTGTTAAAGCTAATTTAACAAAACAAAATAAACACATATGCATATTTATGATATATAACAAAATAAATATATTTATAAAAAGAAACATTCATAAAATGAATTTACAAATGTACAGTTTGAACAAACAATGATATAGAAAAGTCATGGTTCTTAAAAGTTTGAGCGATTTAGAAGTACCTTAAGTTCAGATGATAAAAGGTACAATTTTGGCAAATTCTTTGTGTTTATAAAATGTGGGTTCTGCCCATTCAAAGATGGTTGACAGATAGGGAAGATAACTTAAATTCTTCCTGTCCATTTCTTTTCTTTAGCTCGTTATGACCTCATTGTTTTATGGCAGGCACATGACATTGATGATGCAAATGCATGTAATCCAGTTTTTTTTTGAAGCAGTAGCACACTACTGATAGGAAGAGCTAAATAGATGTTATAGAGATGGCAGTTTTGATTAAAAGTAATGTTAGCTCTCATAAAATAATATATATTTGTTTTTCCTGGTGACCAACCGAAGTAAAGATTTTTACCTTAATCCTGTGGCTAGGGAGAGGGCCATTATGATTAAAAGTAATGTTAGCTCTCATAAAATGATATACTTGTTTTTCCAGGTGACCAATCCACGCAAAGATCTTTACCTTAATCCTGTGGCTAGGGAGAGAGCCATTGTGATTAAAAGCAATGCAGGTGACTGGGGTTTCGTTATTGGACGTTGGAAAGGTTTTAAAAAAGGCATTTCAGGAATAAAAGGTAAATAGTAATATGCCTGTATTTTATTTTAGGTTACGAATAGAATTATACTATTATTATTTTTATTCAAAAACCTGTATTTATAAACAGAAATATATCTGTATTTTATTTTTATGGAAAAGCATGTAGTTGCTTTCTTATAAAATAAATTGTATGCATTTGTTGGCATATATAGAAAATCTTGATTTATAGATATGATTTTTTAATGTTTTGTTTTTCTACTTTGACTGTACATAAAATATTACAAATTTTAAATGCTTGATACATTATGGGTTGTTTTTTTTCAAAAAGCATTTTTGTGAGAATTTATTTTTTATTTTACTGATTATAACTTTGTAACTGGCCAGACATCTGTATAGTTATGAATCTTTGACTCAGACAGTCCCTATTTTCATCTTTAGAAAATAATTACTATATTTTTTCTAAAAAAATATTTGATTAATTTTATGAACAAATATTATTTTCTAATGTTCCTGACTTTTAAAAAAAAATAGTTTTAAATGTATTTTTAGATTCATTAATTGTATTGCAGGAAAGCTTTGTGACTCTGTTTCTTGCATTCTTGTGCCAGTTTACCTGTAAATTGTTGTTATGCAGGCACAAGACACCATCGTGGCAAACCAGGAAAGCCAGGCAGTCCTGGAACACTCCTAATACGGGTGTGGAAGTGCAGTGACAATCGATGGCAAACATTAGAACTGCCATACTTGCGCAAGCAGTATACTTTCTCATTTGACGGCCTCCTTGTTGACTTGCGGTCTGGTTCCATCGAGGTAAGACACAGTGTGTAGAATTGCTGTAGACTGTTCCAGCTCATGCTGTTGTTAGCTCAGATTCATGCTGTTGTTTGCTCTAGCTTATCTGTTATTCATTCTGGTTTATAATGTTTGCTCTAGCCAATGTTCCCTCTAAGGTGCGTGGCTGCATGGCCGCACAGCTCATTAGAAAATGCAGCGCAGCAGTTTCAAAATTCCGCGCACAGGTTTTGGTAGCAAGCGCAAGCAACCGCCAGTTTTGCGCACACAGAAAAAAGTTCCGTGTGCACTGGAAAAAGTTTCGCACACAAAGGAAAAAGTTCTGTGCACACAGGAAAAATATTAGAGGGAACATTGGCTCTAGCCCTTGATTTGCTCTGGCTCATGATATTTACTCAGGTCCATGATTTGGTTGTCTCTGATTCATGATGTTTGCTCAGACTCATGCTATTATTAGCTCTGACTCATGCTGCTGTTAGCTCTGGCTCAGTCTGTTGTTTGCTCTAGCTAATCGGTTGTTAATTCTAGTTTATCATGTTTGCTCTAGCCCTGGATTTTGTTTGCCCTGGCCCATGGTGTCTGCTCTGGCTCATGATATTTGCTCAGGCTCATGATTTGGTTGTCTCTGATTCATGATATTTGCTCAGGCTCATGATTTGGTTGTCTCTGATTCATGATATTTGCTCAGGCTCATGATTTGGTTGTCTCTGATTCATGATATTTGCTCAGGCTCATGCTGTTTACTCTCGCTCATGATGTTGTTTGCTCTGAATCATGATGATATTTTGCTCTGGTCAGTCACTCACACACACAAATACACATAGTAGTGCACATAAATGTTTACTTTTGAATACAAATATTGAATCAGTTTTCTCTTTGCATAAAACACACACATTTGTGTTTAACTGTTTACCTTTGAATACATTTGTGCTTAACTATTTGCCTTAGAATACATTTGTGCTTAACTATTTACCTTTGAATACATTTGTGCTTAACTATTTACCTTTGAATACATTTGTGCTTAACTGTTTATCTTTGAATACATTTGTGCTTAACTATTTACCTTTGAATACATTTGTGCTTAACTATTTACCTTTGAATACAACGATTTTCTGAATCAAATGTCTCTTTGCACACACATATGCATTAACATTTATCTTTGAATACCAAGATTTTTGTGTGACTGGGGTACTTTGTATTATTTCTGCAGTATATTGACTGATCAGATCACCTCAATCATCATCATCAGACATAATATTTTTACATCCAGAGCCAGGATATGTTACTGGTGCAGTTATTCTTTTCAGTCTAATACGAGAATGTCTACATCATGCCATATTTTTTCTCATGCAGTCTTCCTAAACATACCCAATAAGGTCACTGTAGTAAAATATATTTTGCAAGGTATGTCTTCATATAATTGTGAAAATAAATGTTATATTGAATAAATAAATGGTTTGTCTTTAAAAAAAACAAAATTTATTTAAAATAATTTTATGACAGTTGAAGATGAAAATTCAGGAAATCCTAACACATTTAGTGTTTGTGCGTGGTCTTCAAGTTATTGCATGTAAGATCATTTACTTGCTGGTTGTATTGAATTCATGAATGGGATTACCTGTGTTTATTCTTTTTTCATATTTACTTTAAACTTGTAATTTATTTCAAATTTTATTTTAGACTTTAGTGTAATTTACTTCAGATTTATTTAAACTTAACTTCAGGTATACTTTAAACTTGCCTATAATTTACTTCAAATTGGACTCTAAATATTTGGAGTGATAAAATATTTACTCCTCTGATAGGGTAAATGGTTTTCTCTGAAAGGTTTTCTCTCTGTTGTACAATAAGTCACACTTCATTTGATTTACAAAACAAGATATTGCATTTAAGTTGTCTTGATATTTTCACATTTATTTCTTATTTCATAATTATCTTGATTTGTTTTAAAAAGAGCTAACTTATCTTGCTTCAACAGATTTCTGCCAATAGCACTGATGTGGTTGAGAAACTTGCTCTGGCATTTAGTGTTTCCTTACTGCATGTGCTCTGTCAGCCGCGGCCATCATCATGGACTCCAGGCAAGTCTCTTCGACCTCCAGCCACTCGAGGATCACGCTCTGTCAACTACATACCTTCTGAGGACATGGCATTTATGATGGCTATGGGTTACCTACTTGCCACACCCTCTAATCACTACATCCACCTCACTTATGGGGTGGACGCCTGTGCAGGCTGTGGAGGAGGGGGCTTTGGCATTACAGGGAATGTAGATTGCACAGTGGCAGATGGCATGGGAGGGGAGTGGGTTGATATTGGTGGAGATGTAGGTGGAGATTTTGGTACTATAGATGCTGGTGGAGATGGTGGGGGTGGAGGTGGGGATGCAGGAGATGGCTGTGCAGGTTGTGGTGGTTGTGGTGGCTGTGGAGGTGGTGGTGGTGGTGGTGGGTGTGGTGGCGGTGGTGGTGGGTGTGGTGGCAGTGGTGGAGGCTGTGGTGCTAGTGGAGGTGGTGGGGGTGACACTGGAGGAGGAGGCTGTGGGGGTGGGGGTGGATGTGGAGGAGGTGGGGGTGGAGGGGGTGGATGTGGAGGAGGGGGTGGTTGTGGGGGTGGAGATTAAATGAACATTTACTGTTTATTTCATACTAGAGTCCCAAGTTTGTATCCTAATGGCAAGTTTGAGTTTTTAAAATATATTAATTCAGCTTATTTTAATGCAAAGGTAGCTTATTCAGTTTGTAAAATCATAAATATCCTTTCAAAAGATATATTTAAAATTAAGTGACATTCATACTGGTAACTCTAATTAAGTCTAATGATTTATTTCCCATTTGATGACTGTACCAGTTATATTAATTTCTATATATAAACTGTGACACCAATGCCACGTAGTTATTGCTTATGATTATTATTATTTAATTAATCATACATAGAAAGAAATTATTCCCTGCTTATTCCCTGTAAAATATAATCAGGGAACAAATGCTAAGTTTCCAGTTTATACATATTTAACTCCATTCTTTCTTACATTCAAGTCTCAACTTACAGTTTCCAGTGACAGTATTTATTAGCCCAATACACACAGCATAATAAATACAGCATATCAATTTATGAACAGGTTCACTAGGAACAATGTCGTGTGTTTAGCATAATGTATACGTGCATCTTTGTTCAAACATTTGTAGAAATAATAGTCTACTCACATAATACATCTCTACATAAAAAACACAAGTATAACACCTCAGAAGCGAAAATGCATAAAATATTTCAAAGTCCATTCTCTCTCAATCAGTCATTTAACTCACCATTAAGCTAACGGTTGCCTTTCAAGACTGGACTTCTTGCCACACCAAATTCAAATGATTAGACAATAGAATTTTCTACAGCATGTAAACATTTGTTCTCAGTCCATTGTCTGCTTTTGTTCTTGTAAATTTTAAACATTGGATAATAAAAACTACTCATCCAGTTGCACCTGTTTGCATTACATCAGCAATTTCTAATATATTCTTAACTCGAGTATTTACTCTAACTCTGACACTTACAACAGTACCATCACAAGGAGTGCCCAAGGCCAGGTCATTAAGACAATATAACAATTTGTATAACAATTAAGTTTAGAAATAGGAGTAGTTAAGTCTGCTACAAACAGACTGTTTTCTATTAAATCTTAATTGTTTGTCAAAAGTTTTATGAGTATATGCTCAAATAGGTGTTTATTTAATTTAATTAATTTAATTTGACCATGTATGTTATTTAATGGACATTTTATTTGCAATTTAACTCATCTGAAAGTATGGATACTGAATGTAATGGACATAAAAAAATAACCATTATTTATAATTCTAACAAAAGAGCTATAATTGTTCAAACCAGGACTGTTTTCTAAAAGAAAAATAATTGAATTTATTTTATATATCTAAATATTGTAAAACAGCATGTTTATTGCCAATTAAAATGTTAAAGAATTTTTATATCAATTAAAAGTAATAAATATATTTTCAAGAATAGGTCTATTTAAAGTCTGAAGCTTGAACTGTAAGAAAACAAAAGAAATTGTTTGCAAAATGAAAATAATTGCTTATTTATAAATAAGAAATATATGCATATTATCTAATTCCACAATACAGGCCCTTTGCTGCTAAATAGAATTGATTGTTTATGAAAAGAATTTTTTATTTACAAAATAATTTTGTTTTATTGAAGAGCTACCTTCTCTTTGAACGTAAATTTTTCCCTCTACCCTTTAATTATTTATTGGGATACTTTAGGAAAGGAAATGATTGTATTGAAGGATGTATTCAAACTTTAAAAAAAGAATAGTTAATTTTAAAAAATTAATCTTTTGCTTTTGTCAATGATTATTTTGTTTATGTATATTTTGTACAAATTGCTACAAGTCAAACATATTTTTAAAAATATATTAATCTTATAAGTGTTTTATCTGTGCTTTATAGAAATGCCTATCTTTCTGTACTGTGGAAAAAGTGTGTTAAAGAGTTCATTGCCTCTTACTATAATACTTAAATTTGATCTTATTTTAACAAAGTAATTTTTATTTTTTTAATTTAGAAGATGGAATTAGAAGAAATTAATTATATTCTATTTATTTCTTAAAAACAATTAAAAAATTTCTAGAGTTTGTAAATGGTAGCTATAGCACAGCAGTCCATTGAAACGTCAATCTCTGTTGGTATCATGCAGTAAGTTTTGTACTTTTTGTTCATATTATTGTATTTGAATTTGTTTACATCTGAGAGATGAATTTGAAGTTTATCTTAGTGAAAACCTGTCTCAGGCATTGCAATATTACTTTGAATTCTTACTGAGTCTTTCTACTTAATCTTCAGCCTCTCTAATTACTCTTTTTCTGTGCATATCTCACTCCCATCTCTCTTACCTCTTCTCTCTTTCAGTTTTTTTCATAATTACTTTCTCTCCTTTTTCTCCCCCCCCCCCCCCACTATCTCTATTTGATACTAATTTCTTACATTTTCATCAAGGACATTTTTATATAATTTTTTTATTTTTAGAATGAATTCTTGGGCAATTAGTCCACTAGATAGATGAATGGATGGATTAGATAATCTACTGTCAAACTCTTACTGTAGAAATATTTTCTGCATTTTATTGTGTACTTTTCTTTAGCTGTAAATTTTTAGAATTATTTTTAATTTTAATACTTTTATACAAGTTTAAAATTGAATAGTTTATATGTTGTTGAATTATAAGAACAGTTTACTGACATATTTTATTATATTAAATTTGAAATTAAATATTTATTTTTTGTTTTTATTTTATTAAGTTGCTACACAATTTAATACCTGTATATCATTAAATGTACTCAAAATCATTTGGATAATCTTTTTATTGGTTATTCTTAAATATACAAAAGTGGATGATTTAACAATGGGCAAATTTTGTTTTTATAATATTTTGGCACAATGTGATAGTTTTGTTGCATTGTTTAATATATACACAATTATTTGTGTATATATTAATAAATAAATAGTGTTTGTTGATCTGAGCTGCACTAAAGTGATCATTATTCAGTCATCTTACGCATTATTTTCTTATATTAATTAAGCATGTATGTGTCTTCATTAAACTTTATTTGTGGGTTAAATATTGTATGGAGACACCTTGTTTTGTTTAAAACTTTTTTTTTAAATGGAAACTTTTGTAATTTTTTTTTTTATATTTCAGTTTAGGCCAGTAGTCATATTTTCATAAAGAAAATTTAGAACTCTACAAATATTTGATGATAAAATTGTAAGCAGCCTGAAATCTAAATTAATTAATATTTTATTACATTTGGGTTGATTTTCTTATTTCTACAAATTGCAAATATTTTTGTATAAATTTTAGTAAGAAATCTTGACTCTAGTACAAATTATGGTTGGGATTATTTATAAACATCATATAGAGGATGAATATACTATTAAATTATTTACATCTATTTTTTTGTTGCTGTTGTTTTCGTTGTTATGTGTTGCAGTTGTAATGGATGATTCTAAAATTGCATGATTTGTGCACAATTGTGCTAATTTGACATCATATGTTGAGTAGTCTCATAGTATTGTCCTGATACTTGCTGTATTCTCTTGAACTTAAAAAGTTAAGCCCATGTGAATTATATGGGTGGGGGATTGTTGTTGCTGTTATGCCATTCCACTCAAACCTGAAGTTGGGGCATGAATATCGCCACAAAGCGACATGAATGGTCACATATAAGACAGATTGATAGACAGATATAGGTTCAACTCCACAAATTATTCAAACCTAGATAGTTAATGTGGAAAAACAGGTGTAAAATACTTCATTAAACTATTAATCATCATCATCATTATCATTTATTTATTTAAACTAGCAATATTTATCACACCCAAATAGCCCATTTATTGACTTATAGAAACATGAAGGGTTCACTGAAATCATCTTACAAAGATACTGGCACACTTCACTGACAAAGATCGCTAGATTGTTAATCACATGATATGGGTTGCAGTAGATAATAATGATATTTAGTAAGAAATTAGTTCATTTGTATGTGTACGGGAAAAGTGTGGAGCCCAAATTATATTTTATTTCACGGTCTACACCGACCGCAAATGGATTAACGGAAGTAATCCCTGTCAAAAAGTTTTAAAGAATTGTTCACCTAATTTCATTTAGTTAGACAGACGTTTGTAGACACAGTGTGTGTGTATCATTTCATGCATAATATATATATATATATATATATATATTATGGAGAATTATATATATATTGGGTGATTGCAGAGTATTCATGTGCATGAATGACGCTGTTTATGAGCCAAATAGCTAGTGCGCAGTGGAATTTGCCATAGCGTGATGCACGTAAATAAAGTATGTGCATCAACGAATTAATTTCACAAGATATAAAAGTTCTAGAAGCTTCTGAGACTCTTAGCAAAAGTATATAAGGGAGGAAGAGAGACTAGTATTTTCATGATGAAAACTGGAATTTAGATGAAGACGTTAACTTCATTTTGTGGTGAAATTTCGTATAATGACAAATGAGCCATTCCATCTCCCTGTCTGAGCTTTGTTTTGAAGTCTCTATTCCGCATTTGGAAGGCTAGGATTTTGGAGTCCTACAGATCCAAGAGGCACTACATCCATAGACATGAGGACACACTTCACTAGACGAATCATCTGGTAATGCCGGGCATCACTGAGGTTTCCCATCGTCAAGGTAACCAGAGAAATCAGCGATAATTACCAAAGTTGGCAACAGGCCAAAGCTCAGATTTGCCCACACATGGGAAGTCTGAGATGGCAACCTGACCTGCAGGTCTTTGCTGTCGAGCGATGCAATGATTGTCATCTTCTCTTCAAAGCATCCCTTATGAGTGGCGCGTGAGATTACGTCACCTCTCTTCGAACATTGACAGTAGTTAAAAGACAAAAGTGCACCTAGAACTGTTAAGAATAAGAACATTTAATCTATTCTTGTCGGACTGATATTTATTGTTATTGTCATTTTGTGTGATATGAACTTTAATATGGTGGTAAACCCATGCCTGTCGTATGTGAATTGTTGTTGATGATAGCGGTGCAACTTACCGCATAAGAATTGTATATTTATTTTTGTTTTCACTTTTAAATTTCATCATTTTCATTCCCCCATCCCCTAGAGAGTGTATGACATTGGAAAGGTGTATGCTTGATTAATCACTGTGTGAGAGAGAAACGCCCCCAATTAGGTAAATAAAACTTAATTTTCACTTTCTAAAAACTCATTATTCACAGTTTTTGAGAGGGGCGAAAGAAATTGTATTTGTGTTGTTTCGTTTCGTCCGTCTGTTTGTCCGATATCTACTATTATGATACTGGCACACTCGCACACACAGCCAATAAACGTTCCTTTGCATGACAGAATAAAACGTGCCCCAACCAAACATCAATGGTGTCTGTCTTGTGTCTATGTAATATCTTAAGACAACGTATGGCCACTGTTTAAGACAAGTGCCAGTCAACATGGCTACTGTTTAAGACAAGTGCCAGTCAACATGGCCACTGCTTAAGACAAGTGCCAGTCAACATGGCCACTGTTTAAGACAAGTGCCAGTCAACATGGCCACTGTTTAGTACAAGTACCAGTTGACACGGCTGCAGCTTAGTACAAGTATCAGTAAAATAGGCACTCTTTTACAAGTACCAATATCAGCGATAAAAACCAGTGTGTTAGTACAGATGCTCAGCATTTGTTTTATAAAATTACAATCACAAGTACAAATACACATCCTTTGCACACATAAACAAAATTGAAATAGGATGAATAACAAAATAAAACCCCAAAACTTAACAATCAAATATATTTATTGTGAACATTTTAATGCATACATTGGCTATTTTTCTGATGAAAGTTTTCAGCATTTTACCTTTATAATAAAATATATTATTCTTTTTACAAATTAAAAAAAAATGTCATATCCTTTGTTAATTTCTATTCCAATTAACTCTTCAGTGCCTGTTAGAAATAGTTTTATTTCCAAACCAATATTTGTAATTGTTGGATTGACTATTCTCATAAAGAATGATTGTTTTACAACCAGTTCTCTAATAGATTCTACATAATCCAATTAGATGTATTTTGTTTCTTAATGAATATTTATTGTCTTCTGGAATTGACTTTTCTAATGAAAATCTTGTTTAAAATAACTTTTCAAATAAACTCTTCAGTGGCTTGTTAGAAATATTTTATTTCTTAGTTCTCGTGAAAACCTGTTGTTTTAAAAATAACTTTTCGTATACGGAGATTTTACTAAGGAGAGAATATTTATTTCGTAATGAATAGTCGCTGTCTTGTAGAAGTGACTGTTAAAATCTTTTTTAATAATAATTTTTCAATATCTAGTAGTGATTAGAATGAAGTAAATTTGCTTTCTCAATTCATTTGTTGGTTGGCATTGCAAATGATTCACTTTTCTGAATTCATTTGTTGGTTGGCATTACAAATGATTCACTTTTCTGAATTCATTTGTTGGCTGGCATGAAAGATATTCTCTTTTATGCTTACTGAGGTTTTCCACAAATCCCTGAAACAGATTTAATGAAAAAATAACTAGTCAAATATTGAAACATTCTTCATTAGTATTTTCAGCAAACACAAATCTTAAACAGTTTAAAAACTAATGTTAACAATTTTCTTGTTTTCTTTCAAATCCACATAATTATTCTTGAAAATTTTAACATGGCAAGTAAGAAAGTAGATGGTAAATAATTAAATACTAAAATGTAACTTGAAACTATATATATTGCAATATTCTTACCAACTTCTCCATTTCTTTCCCTAACACCAGAACCTCTGCAAATCAGTCCATTTGCGCATGGGCAAGCATCGAACAAAAGATTTCGATTGTATCTGATCCCAGGGTCATTGGTTTTAACGTGACATGCTAAAGAGTGAAAAAAAAGACACACATAAGAAATACTGTTAAAAGCTAGCAGCAGGTCTGGTTTGCCAGCAGTAAATATAGACTGTAATTGTACTAACTATATTCATTCAGACCGAAGGATACATATTCCACCCAGGCACAATAGTTGATGGGACATAATACAAACCCATATGCATTGATAGATGGGACATTATACAAACTATCATTTTTATGCATGGATTGATGGGACATTATTCAAACTATCATTTTTATGCATGGATTGATGGGACATAATACAAACTATCATTTTTATGCATGGATTAATGGGACATTATTCAAGTTATATGCAATGATTGATGGGCTATACAGTAGAAACAGTCATTCTTTGACAAATGTGCTGTTTTAATAAACAATAACACAGCAGAGATAGTGTCATTTGTTTTAGGCAAATGTACAGTTTAAAAAAAAATAATGGTACAGATGAGACAGAGAATCCTCTTCAGATGACTTTGGTCTCTTTGACTCTCGTTTCTAAAGGCATCACATTCTAGGTAGATGGACAGTCACATTCTAATGAACACTTAAAGTATGACTAATACTTTCCTTTAGAAATGTTGAAAATAAGTGGATGTGATGATGGGCACTAGCTTCTAGTAAGAGTGTACTGTACGCATATGTTAGATCAGTCAAGAACTTAGGTCTGGATTACAATCAAGCATATCAAACAAAAGAAATCTTGTTTTGGATTCAGATATAAACAGGTAACCAGTGAAAACTGAGAAAGTGGAGTGATATGATCGGTGAGATACTCTAAGAATAATTGTAACTTCAGAGTTTCGGAAGACCAAAAAGACACAGAAGTGAAGTTGAGAAAATTCCACTGAAAACACAAAGGTTTTTTGTAACATTACTGCAAATCTGCAAATGTCATAATTATTCTGGATTAACAATTAATATCATGGTTGGTACACAGGGCCCACAGTTTAATGCATATAACTAGTATCCATGTTGGTACATGTCCCATCACTCAGTGCCTATACCTGGCATCATGTCTGGTCATATGGCCATTAGTTCAATCTGTATAGGTGATATCAAGGCTGGTCATATGGCCATAAATTCAATCTGTAAAGGTGATATCAAGACTGGTCATATGGCCCATTAGTTCAATCTGTAAAGGTGATATCGAGGCTGGTCATATGGCCATTAGTTCAATCTGTAAAGGTGATATCAAGGCTGGTCATATGGCCCATCAGACAATGCTTATAGCTGGTATTGTGGCTGATAGATATGACTCATAAATCATTTAATTTATTTAACTGATATTTTTCCTATCAGTATAGCTTGCAAATATTAGTAAATTTCCCATCTGTCAATGAGCCTAGACTGGCATAAACATGTATATTCTATCAGTCACTGCATAAAATTGATATTTGTGTCACAGTCAATATTACGTCTGGAATATATGTCACATCAATCTAGCTGTGAAGCTAATGAGTACGTATAGCTGGTGTATAAGTCCTAAACTTCATTCCACGAGTAAAACATGCATACATAGTTGAACTGTGTGATATCGCCAATGGACTGAATTGGTGTATTAAACAAATAATTCCAAAGATGGTGTTTATGGTGCATCATTTGATTGATTTAAGTACTTGTATGGAATGTGAATTTAACAAAATTATGTCTATCGAATACCTAACACAATTTGTAGACATTATTTAATTTTCATTTCTTTTAGACTGTCGTAGACACTTGTTTCCTTTGGCTACTTGATTTATGTTGTAGGCAACAACGATTTTCTTCGTTTGAAATTGAAGGGGACCTTCACTAAAGCTCTGCACAAGCCCCCCCCCCAAAAAAAAAATAAATAAATAAATAAAAATAAATAAATAAAAAACAACAGAACTTGCTACGCCATTGCAACATTTGCGCACGACATCAACTGTAACGTTCAGTGCAAATGATAATTTCACTCAGATTGTTAACTGTCTTACATGAAGCAATGCTGCCATTCGACTTGCACCGCCCGCTTTTTTTGGTCTGTTTCCTGTCAGCTTGCACACAACACTCGTCTCGGGCACAGTCATTGGAAGTGTCACACTCTTTAGATTTATCAGCAAAACTGCACGTCACCTTGAAGGACAAAATATAACGTACAATGGAATTCAAACATAAACAATTCGAAACAACCTAAAGTTCAGGTTAACAAACAAAGAAATAAATGTGTGCTTTTCAAACGCAAAAAATAAAAAGAAAAGAAAAGAAACAAAAACAAAAAGAAACCACAGCAACAAACACTCGTTTTAAAGAATCAATGAGTTTGTATACAATACATATATGTAATACCGATATTGCATTATATTCTTGCCTTTAAAACAAACATAAAATGACAAAGAAAGCAAATAAACACAAACACTGTTGTCGTAAATTCGAGCAGACGAAAGAAGGGATACCATTTCATCACCTTTTTACTACTAAAAGTATGTACATAAAATGACCGTAGGAATCAAAGCCTGAGCGTTGAATAATAGATCAGTGGTGTAGCTGTCGTAATAATGCGTCAGTGCTGGAAATATGCGGTTTAATTCAACATATCATAATGCCCTTACTGTGAGCGGAGCTTTCACTGATACCTTCTATCAGAAAAGGTGCATTATGCGGTCAAAAAATAATTAATTTAAAAGTAAAATTTAATTTACTTTCTACCGTATTATAAAACAAACAAACAAACAAACATATATAACATAAACTAACATTTTTCCTTGTTGTTGTAAGCCTCAGAAAAGAGAAAAAACACTATAGTAATTATTGTAAATGCTAGCTACAGTTATACTTATTAAACAAAAGGGGGGGGGGGTGATCAGTCTCACTGTGCTCGGAAAGAGGGGAGTTAAGCGAGAGTCGGCTATTCGAACGTCGGATAACAGAAGTTTAAGTTTAATAACAACATTCCTGCAACGTAAAACCACTGTTCTATACTCATTATTTTAAAATGCCAACACACGTCTTCGTTATAACGTTTGCAATATGCTATCACCCTTCAATATACTAAATTAAGAAACAACCATCTCTTCAGGGTGTCCCAAAAAGTCCTTGTGCAAATTTAAACTTTAATTATTTTAGATGTACAATAGATGTTATAAATTTACAATGAAACTTTTTAAAAGCTTCATTATTAATATTTTAAAGCAGTGCTAATTTTTATTCTTAAAGTTCAACTTGCATTGTTCTAGTCGAGTTTTGAACTCTGTGAAAATATTTATCAGTTGTATGTAGCTTAGTAACTGAATTCTGAAACTTATCTACCAATATCATTTATCTTCACCGTATGTATTTCTCTTGGCTAGATGCACGTTTGATTTTTTAAAAAAATAGTTCCATTACTTTGTGAACACCTCACTAATAGAACTTCATTTTACTAACCATCTTTAATTGCACCTTCATTACCTAATACTTTATAACTTTTGTGCATTATATCGTTCGTCTTTATTAACTTTTGTATACTAAGCATCAGTCAAACAATCATAAGTATGTATAGAAATGTTGAAGCTACTAGTAATTATAGCAAATATTTTTAAGCTGCGAAAGGGTTACAGTATATGAAGAAAACTTAGGCAAATGAAGAATCAGTAAATCGAGAAAGTCAATTCATGCCAGATGACGCAAACTCTCCTGCCAGAATGCTCTGAGAAGACTGCTTTTCGACACTGAAGACTGGCGCGGCTAAGTTACTAGGTCGATTTAACAGCTCGTTTCTTTTGTTTTCTGCAACAGAAGTGTTATTTAATTTCTTCACCTAGGAGAATATGGCCGCCGAATAATTCGAGAGTTCGGTTTATTAAAGCTGACCTCGAGTGCTCAGTTGTAAGTGAAGCTAAAAATAAACCAAAAATACGACCAAGAATATCGCCGTACGCTCAGTGACTTCTGTGAAGGTAGTAGTATGAAACTCGAAAGTTAACAATCTTAGTAGTCGTTACACTCTGTAAATTGTGATCTTAGTAGTCGTTACACTCTATAAACTGTGATCTTAGTAGTCGTTACACTCTATAAACTGTGATCTTTGTAGTCGTTACACTCTATAAACTGTGATCTTTGTAGTCGTTACACTCTATAAACTGTGGTCTTTGTAGTCGTTACACTCTGTAAACTGTGATCTTAGTAGTCGTTACACTCTATAAACTGTGATCTTTGTAGTCGTTACACTCTATAAACTGTGATCTTTGTAGTCGTTACACTCTATAAACTGTGATCTTTGTAGTCGTTCTATAAACTGTTACCTTAGTAGTCGTTACACTTTAAAAACTGTGATCTTACCAAAAAATCCAAGTAAAATAAAATATATTAGTTTTTAAAATCAGTAGCATTACTATAGACATAAGTGAAGCACATTTTAGCGCACACACCATCACCACCACCACCACTACTACCACCATCATCACCACCGCCTATTCCTCAAAACACTGCATTACAGTATTCTCGTATTTTTCTTCAAATATTAAACCCTTAATAATGTAAATTCCAGTAATAATGAACACAGTTTTCTAGTACTATTGATTAGATTATTTGCTGAATTATTTTATTCTTTCTCTCTTTAATTTGAAACAAATACCAATACAAATGTGATATTTCTATTACAGCATATTTATACTGGCAGCACTTGTCTATACACTTGTGAACACCTACAGAACGGATTTCCGACTGTACGCTTTGTTTCCGACAAGAAAAGCTTTAGTCTAAGCAAAGGATTTCTGACTGTACGCTTTGTTTCCAACAAGAAAAGCCTTAGTCTAAGCAAAGGATTTCTGACTGTACGCTTTATTTCAACAAGAAAAGCTTTAGTCTAAGCAAAGGATTTCTGACTGTACGCTTTGTTTCCAACAAGAAAAGCTTTAGTCTAAGCAAAGGATTTCTGACTGTACGCTTTGTTTCCAACAAGAAAAGCTTTAGTCTAAGCAAAGGATTTCTGACTGTACGCTTTGTTTCCAACAAGAAAAGCTTTAGTCTAAGCAAAGGATTTCTGACTGTACGCTTTGTTTCCAACAAGAAAAGCCTTAGTCTAAGCAAAGGATTTCTGACTGTCTTGACCGCCACCTCGATTCACCCACAATGTTTTCTTTCTAACCAAATTCTTTGGTCTACGTAAAGCAACATATACTGAAATGTTCTTTACATTTATTGAATTTAATGTTTGTTTATATTTATGGCTTAGCTATGTCTTTCTAAAATATTTTTGTAGTTGCTATTCTAAATGATGTGAAAGATTTGAATGACCACCCTGAAGTGAGTAGCACAGATTGTGCTGATATCAAGCATTCCCCTAGAACAGACACGAAATAATATTCATGTATATGCGGTTATTGACAATAGACATTGCTCTCTAGAAAGAAACAACATACAGGTAGGTACAGGTATTACAATAGATTTTTTTTACTGGAAAGACACTTAAAAAAAATAAACATCTACACAAAGTCCTTCTTACCAGAGCGAGCACAAGGATGGTCAAACAGATCACAATCTTCCCCATGTCAAAACAAGGTCGTTACAAGGTACTTCACTGATATTTGCAGGCAGCGTTGTCGACCTCACAGCAATGTCGCTTACCCAATAGACAAGAACCGTGCGTTCGGGTGTAAATATAGTCAAATCACATAGACTTGCACCATTCCTTCAGGTGTGTCACGGTTGACCCATACCTCAAGGCGTTCCAATCAAAAGCAGTGCAGATGTCTCAACGTGAACAGATTGCTGAAAGGATTTCTTTCTTTGGTCGGTGCAAGACTATGTGGAAAGCTTGTTATCGAAACTCAGTGAGAGTCCACGTCAGCGCGGAACAGTTACCTGCACGTGCACCGGTGCATGCGGTAACACTTGTTATTGACTGCAAACTGTTTACGGGATTATGCCTTAATCTAGTCCCGCCTCGTGATTGGGCGGCACGCACCCATGTGTGTGGACACGTAGGACGTGTCTCAGTATTGCTCGTGCATTGTTTTGAATATGGAGGCGTGAAATGACACCGAAACAGTACTGGTACATGGTGTCCGAAGGAGTTTTTATTTTATTTTTGTTGTTCTTTTTCTTACCGAAGTGGCCAGAACTACTCTGCGATTTATTTCTCTCAAATTTCACGACAATTATCATTGTAGACTGACAATTTAAATTCACCTAATTATGTAATATTTCATCAGATAGTTACATTCGTAAGAATAGAAAGAAAATAGATAAACGCACATATACTAGCTTTAAGATAGATAGATAGATAATTAGGTAGATAGATAAATAGATAGATAGATAGATAGATAGATAGATAGATAGATAGATAGATAGATAGATAGATAGATAGATAGATATTTAGGTAGGTATATATATAGAGAGATGCGCCTGTTTTATTTCAGAAACATTAGGTAAGCTATATCCTAATACAAAATATTTCTCATATAACGTATAAATATGCAATACCTCACTGACATCAGAGGAATAGGATAATAAATGTTGCTTTCATTTTAATAAAGTAATAATTTAATAGATAAACAATCATTTATTTACTTCAGATGAATTTCTTAAGACACGTTCTAAGACTTTTTCTAATAATATTTTACATCGTAATGTTTTGCTGTGTAAAACTTCACCTAACCAGTGTTTTCTTATACCGTCTGACTTTCCATGAAATTCATACTGATATGACATTTATCTCATAAAGTGACATTATTCTCATTCCAAACGATCTAAGACAAATGGCACGAAATTTACCCAAAAGGCATTCTCCACAAAATAATTACAAAAAAATCACAATAATAAAAGTGAAAGTTGAATTGTGGAAAACTGTGAGCGGATTCACATCTTTCAGTCTCAACGGAAAAGTACTGCTACTAAAAATATTTAATTTAATAAGGCGTGTAGCATAACTACTTTTACGACGTCCCCCATCACCCCGATAAAACATCACCTTTAATCAGAACGTACACTGCAGTCAAGGTGTTGTGCAGTTTACACATTATTTGTGTTGCTTTCATCCAAACCCGAAGGATTTTAATATCAATGAAGTTCCTGTGTCATCTACAACACTATCTAATTGTGTCATCTACAACACTATCTAATTGTGTCATCTACAACACTATCTAATTGTGTCATCTACAACACTATCTAATTGTGTCATCTACAACACTATCTAATTGTGTCATTTACCACAGTAATCGTGGAAGTATTTTATTTTGGGTGGATGGGGGCTTGCTAAATATAAAATAAAGATGGAGTTGTCTTCTCTTTTAGTAAGATGTTTTCCACCTACGGAAATATTGTGTGATGGTAACTGTTTGTCTTTAATGTTAATATCCGCCAAGTGAGAGAGATGAGTGGTATCTCCTGGAGAATTGTTAATAACATAAATTAAGATTCTAATGACTTGTAATTAGTTACAGCCGATTAATAATAATTATAATCATAACCAATAACTAGGGTAGCGTTGTGTCACACTATGTTTAAACTAAAACTAATAAATATTAACAACACGCAAAAAAAAAACCCACTCTGATTCAGAAAACTAAAGAGGAAATAATGTAAAAATATTAATTATAACTATTGCAAAGTGTTAACTCAAGAGAATTACTTTTTTTAAAATCATAACTGTTATAATAGCTTATAATAATTATTTAAAAGACCAAATACACATTTCACTCATTCTTACCCGAATTGTGTTAACACCGACAGGGCAGGAAATTGAAAAAATTAAAGTCCCAAATTGCATATTTTTTATCATATGATGTGGAAAGAACTAGAAACTCCCCCGGTTGAAATAGTTATTGAAGAGCACACACCCGTGACTAACATTTTCTGCGGAATATAATAGTTTCATATATATGTATCAAATCAAACTCAAACAGGTAATAAGATTTATTTTTAATGTTTCTTTAATCTATACTAGACAAATTGAATCCTATTTAGATTTTTTAAAGTGAAAATAAAATTGCACTCGGGTGAGAGAAAAAATACACATGTAGAAAATGCTGAACTGCGAAAAGACGGATTTTTCTGAGAGCGAAAATATACGACCCCGTTTTGGGAAAGGGGGGGGGGGCGAGGCGTCAGCCTAGTAGGGTAGTGACCCCTGAATGTAGTGATGGGAACCAAGTCCTTTCCGAGCGATGGAGGGCCAAGAACGTCGTAAGATCTTAGGCCCACGCAAGAGGGATGAAAGCCAACTCACCCACCACCACCAGAAACAGAGCTAATCAAATATCGGTATACATTAAAAATCTACATACACCAGCTCAAACTCACTATTTCATAAAAGCAAATTTCGAAACAAAGGTGAAAAACATCTGTGCATCACAATGAAAATCATTACAATGGAAATAAAATAACATTGTACAGTGTTTCTTTTGTCATATAGTTGATTTTCGATTTTTTAAATCAATCTTTAAAGTCTTTTATTTTTTTCGGATTTTTACACACAATAACTTTCAAGTTGCACCTTCTGTTGCAAAAATATTCCAACACAGCAGCTGTTGAAATAACTAATTTCCAACGCTCCACAATATGTCTTGATTGCTTAATATCGATTTCATGTATGACACGTGAATGTAATCCGACGATAAAAATAAATCACCTTGCAGGCATTCTTGTTCGGGCGCTATAATCTTAAGGGCGAACAAGTTCAGTATTAAAGAAAATGCGAAAATAACTTTGTGGATTAGTAATGAGACAAGCTGGGCGAAAAATTAAAAATGGGGCGCAACTGTAAGAGAAACAAAGTGTGTGGCAACTCTTCAAGTCTCCGAGGAAAGAATAATCTGGTAAAGTAAAATATATGAGGCAAATAAAAGCAATTTCATTCAAAATCTGACTAAAAAAGCAGAAACTGTAGTATCTTTCTGAGGCATGACTCTGTTTATGTATTTTTTAATAAAATGTTTCACATCCTTGTCTGGATCAGATCTCCACCACTTGAGAGAAAGAGGCGGACAGTTGTCATATTGGTTAATTTCTCAATCGCACTTTTAATCTCTTCTCGGTTAGAGAGCTGACGAAAAAACAGTTAATCACATCAGGTAAGTTGCGTTTGTCACTATCTGTAAAATAAGGTACATGACTGAATGCCACTGTTAATATTTATCCCAGTCTAAATGATAAAAGAATGCATTCAAAATTTAGTATGTAATTAAAAAAATTGTATTAGATGAAATCTACAATGATGTGTTTGAGTTCCCGTAAAGTAAAAAAATTGTATTAGATGAAATCTACAATGATGTGTTTGAGTTCCCGTAAAATAAAAGTAAATCATTGTTCAAAATCCTTGCAAATGGAATTTCGTACATGTTATATGTTGTAGTCTGTCACCTGTATTTACTTACTACCCTGGGAGATGTATCAGGAGGCTCGAACTATCTTCTAGTACTATCACTCTTCTATTCTACATTATCTATCATTCATCTTTCTAATACCTGTGGCCAGGCAGAAGGGTGTCTTTGGAGGATTAGCCTAAGGTTACAGGGGGCTCAAGTTGGTGGAGAATTAACATCTTGCCCATCTCCCAGCAAAACGACACAGGTTTTTTTTTTTGCGAGCGAGTTTAGAACAGTATCTTTTTGAAGGTCTATAGTATCGCGTTCCACTTCTTCTTTTCTTACTTGAGCGATGCTCTGAATCAAAGTCGCCATTTATTTTTGTTACCTCTAGTTTGCAACACATTCATAAGGCAACCACAGGCTCTCGAAGATGATGAACTGTTAAAATTTCATTCACTTTGCCGCAGAAAGTTTTGAACGTGGATAATCTGTGGAGAAGGGTTAAAACCATTTGTCACATACCATTTATTTTTTCATACCTGGAAAATTGTGCAGAAAGACTTCGTTTTCACTTGTGGCATTAATAAGATCAATTTTGCTTGAAATGGTTGTACAGAAAGACTTCGTTTTCACTTGTGACTTTAACAAGATCAGTTTTGCTTGAAATGGTTGTACAGAAAGACTTCGATTTCACTTGTGACATTAACAAGATCAGTTTTGCTTGAAATGGTTGTACAGAAAGAGTTCTTTTTCACTTGTGACTTTAACAAGATCAGTTTTGCTTGAAATGGTTGTACAGAAAGACTTCGATTTCACTTGTGACATTAACAAGATCAGTTTTGCTTGAAATGGTTTCCTCCATTCCATTCTGTTATCTGCTAATCTTACCGTATTGCCCAGTTTCAGAACACACACTTACACACACACACACACACACACACACACACACACACACACACACACACACACACACACATATATACTGATGTTTGTTTAAAGTAGAGTCTAGTATATGATCTTTCATTCATTCTCGTGGAATCATTTTTGGTATAATGATATTTTGATATTAATAGAAACCGTCTATCGGTACAGCTTGCACGGTCTGAACTTACATGCCGTGTTCTATGCTAGCCAAGACTAAACCGAGTTAGCTCGTCAAAGGCTTTCCAAGCTGCACGTCCTATACTACGTCATACTTGACGTCATCTCTTGATTTTGTCATAAAACGGTACTTCTGCTTGCTTTCGGCGCTGTGAGAAGAAAAAGACCGGTTTGGTGTATTTCAGGCAGACGACAGACTTAAAAGTATTAATTAATTATATTAATTTTGCGGATGTGCGAAGATTGACTGATGCTTCCTTGAGTTTCTCTTGTTTTTCTCACAATGGAGATACTGCGCATATACACTGTTGCTGAAAGTCACTTTTCAGAACTGTAAAACAAACGACCGGCATTGATTTTCAAAATCAAATCGTTTTCATGAAAATATGAATCATTTGTGAATATTTCAAAATTATTTACACACAGTATATGTGTAAACTCTTATTATACTTTCTACAAACAATGCGATCTAACTGAACTGAAAAAGGTAAGTGAAAATTTTCTAAATAATTTTCATTTCACGCATAATGATATACGATCTTTTGTGCATTTTGCTCACAAGAATATTTTAATTTCTTAATAATCACGTGCACGAGTTAAATTATAAAAAGAAATTGAAGTAACCGGGAGCCGCTCGCAGAGAGACAGACGACGACCGACGGGTAGGACAGTTCGTCCCCTCCCTCTCCCCCCCCCCACCCAAACGCGAAAGCGGCGGAAGCTGGAAGCGTCTCCTACATGACCAACCAACCGGGAGCCGCTGTAGGCCTGTACTCGTATAGAAAAGAGTTCACTGCCCTTGGAGCAATTCCCATTGGAAAAAAATAGCAGCCGTCGTACCCGCTACTCTATTCATTTGAATTCACAGAATTCGTCTTTAAAAACAGTTTAATTTAGTCAGATGTATTTCTATTCAAATATTATAAGTTTGAATCAGTCGCCGCAGATCATAAGTGCCTTCATGATTTCTGGACAGAGTGACGTTGCCAGTTTCGCACAAATTTTATTTTTAAATTAAAATAATATGTAATCCCAACAAGAGCATACTAATTACTATTACACCTATTGCATTACAACAGTTTAAAAGATAATTAAATGCATTTTTATGCCATTCTATTGACAAGTCATACAGTTTAATCTTGTAATTTAAATAGCTTAATAAGTATAATCAGTCTAAATTTTATTTATATTGTTATCCAGCAGTTACTCGCAAATGTTCTAGAATACAAATAGTATCAAATTAGGAATAATACTATAAACATCTTTTCACAGGTGGCATAATCATTTATTAGGATGGCAATCAATCAGTAGGTCACTAAACCAATCAGTCAGATAGCTATCTATCTATCTAGCTATCTATCTATCTCTGTGTGTGTCTACCTGTCTGTGTTTCTGTATATCTATGTGATGCTAATGCCACACTAGCTATTGGTTATGATTATTCTTCTTTATTCATCCATAACTAATTACAAGAGATGAGAATCTTAATTTATATATTAATAATTCTCCAAAAGACACCACTCTTTCTGTCTGTTTGCCTCCCCACCCATCCATCTAATTTTATATGTTATGAGGAATGAACTCTTAAAGTGTATTGTTCTATATATCTTTAGTTCCAGTGAGGGAACTTAGAAGTATACTTTGAGACATAAAGAGTATTTAAATTTATAAATATCTATAAATTTAAATTCTCTATATTTCACACTACAATCTAATTTAATGCATAAAACCTATTTATATTAAACAAACATACAATTTCACACTAGAATCTAATTTAATAAATAAAACCAATTTATATTAAACAAACATACAATTTCACACTAGAATTTAATACATAAAACCTATTATATTAAACAAACATACAATTTCATACTAGAATTTAATACATAAAACCTATTATATTAAACAAACATACAATTTCACAGTAGAATCTAGTTTAATACATAAACCTATTTATATTAAACAAACATACAATTACTGAATCATTAACCCCTGCTGAAATAAATAAGAAAAAGAAAATATCAGACTTCAAAATAAATTTTAATAACTATGAAAACAATAACTAAATTGTAAAAATAAGACAAAAATTTGAAAATTATCCAAAATTCATTAAGCAGATAATAATAACAATCGAAAAAGAATCTTTAATATTATATAATAATGATTGTTAAAAAAGAGCATTGCAACCATACTGATAAATTATGGACATAAATAAATTATTTAAATAAGTATAAATTTACTATGTCATCATTTATTTTCAGATTAAATATGATAACAGCACTATAGTATTATATCATGTAACAAAAAGTGTAAATAAAAATTTTTCAACATAAAAATTCTTTTTCAGCGTAAAAAATATCTTCCCCCCCCAAAAAAAAAAAAAAAAAAAAAAGAACAAAAAGACCAACCTCCTAATAAATAAATAAATAATAAATAAAAATAAAAAGTAAATAAATAAAATAATAAAACTTACCAAATAGAATTCTAGACTTCCAAATATTTTCTAACTCCTACTTGTTTCTTGGAATATTATTCTTGTATTGGAATAAATCTATTATCATTGCAAGTTTGCATCACTACAAATAAAAAAATTATCCCATTATATGCTTATTGATTCATCTGACACTATAAGTAACTTAATAATAGTATACATTATAGTTAATAACACTCTCTTGTTGTGCATTTGACAGTAAACATGCATAATTTGCTGCACACAAACAATAATACAACTTAAATAGGTATAGTTTGTTGTTACAGACAATAATACAAATTACATATGTATATTTCGCTGCCTATATTCATAATATGTATAGTCTGCTGTGTACGTACAACAATACAACTTAATTATGTATTGCTGTGCACTTACAATAATGCAACTTACATAAGTATTGTGTGTTGTGAACAAGCAGGAATACAACCAAAATACGTATAGTTTGCTTTGTATAGACAACATACAACCTATACCAAGCAAAAAGGGGGGGGGGGGCGGATTTTCATCCAATTGCCATGACACTTCTCAGTCTTCAGTGTACATATATAGTAGTTGACTTGAATGTGGGGAACGCTTCCGGCTTCCGCCGCTTTCGCGTTTGGAGGCGGGGGAGAGGGAGGGGGGTCATATATAGTATATATAGGGAGTTGAATTTATACGTTGCTACCTCCCAGTCTTCTTATGTAAGTAACATTTGCTCTGCAGACTGAGTTGTGAAAGAAGACCTCGTCCCGTTTTTGCTTTGACCTGGAGCGAATTACCATTGCTCACTTCACCAGCAGGAAATGCTAGATATACGATGGAGTCAAAGCCTCCAAGTGATTTGTGGAGTGTCTTCAAACAGGTTGGATTAGCGCTTGCACACATTTTAATTTTATTTATAAAAGTATAACATAATCTGTTCAACTGTATCAAAGATAATATCAAAGACACGTGCCAGGCACGTGAATGTACGTCTTAACGAAAGTTTTTATCACTGATGGCAGGATAAAGAGATGGATGGATGGATTGAATGATCTACAGAAAGAGGCACATAGAGAAAACATGCTGATAGATTGACAGTCAAACGGACGGACAGATAGATTCTAAATTTCACTCTCCTATATGGAACACTGCTCACTCCTTACAATTATAACTGGACAAATGAAAGTGCTTTAAGAGATTATGTTTATATATAGAGAGAGAATTACATATTATGTTTATAGCTTATTATTATACCGTATAGCTTGTTATATCGTTCCAGATTAATCTTGATTCAGCCGTGTTAATGAAATAACACTCCACTGTAATTTTTCGTTCATACAGGCAGTCAGTGGCCAGTGATTCTGAAGTAGAAGTTTGTAATAAGAAGTACGGACAGGGTAGTTCATCTGTCAAAAAGTAATAGTTAGACGTCGGAGTCGCAAGGTATGTTTATTATTCATTTACATCTCGCAGGAAATTCTTAACTAAACCAGGACAAGTACAGTGCGCAAGACCGCACACTCATTGTGTGTGTTATATTTAGAGTGAATATTTTTCGCTGATTTCAACAAAGACTGCAATACAGTTTGTGAGAATAGTCTTCAATCTAAAAATAGTCCTTATTTATTGGAAAGTTTGTTTTATGTTCTTAAAAAAGTTTTGGAGTTAGCATACAAACATTTTGCTACTTTTTTGTGTACAGTATATAGTGTGACGTACTAAAATCGTCAACCAGATGAGCCGACTGTAAAGTCAACGTCAGCTGGGCCGAGCATCTTTCGACATAGATGTTATTGATAATGTTATGTATTAAGTATCGTTATGATTTTTATTTCGTACTAATATGTTGTGAATTATTTACTTGTAATGATTTACTATTGAACGTAATCGTACAGATGATGTTATCGATTAAGCTTGTTATGATTTACATTCCTATTCGTAATCGTACTGATGCTTTCATCAGTTAAGTACTAGTGCTGAACGTAATTTGACTGTGTGATAGTTATTAATTACATACCGTTGTGATTTATTACTGAATGTAATCTTACTTATAATGTTATCAATTAAGTACTGTTATGATTTATTACTGAACGTAATCTTACTGATGACTTTATCAATTAAGTACTGTTATGATTTATCACTAAACTTATTCGTACTGTTAACGTTTTGAATGAACTACTATTACAATCCCACTCTTTTATTCTTACAAAACTATTCAGTTTTATTATTGTGTTATAATGCACAGTATACAGTAGGCTATTTCCGCTTTTTTTTAAATCTACAGCATCCACACACGTGTCATTTAGTATTGGAATTACCGTCTTTTTGTATGCCTGCATGTCTGTTGTATGTTTATCAGTACTTGTTACGTGTCCAGTTTTTATTTATGGACCCTGTTTCAGAATTTAGAATTTAGGTTAATTAAAAATTCGTTCTCCTATCTGAAACAGACTGGATGCCCAAATTCACCCTTCAGTCTGATCAAATTTAATGCTTGTAGTTAAAGCCAACAAATTTATAGACAGGTAAACTTGTGTACAATGCACGGGTTGGAACGTTAAGCAATTACAGTTACATTTGCATTCAATCTTTCCTTTCGTGACTCATTCGCCCCCCCCCCCCAATCCTATTAGGTCTATTGCATATGAACTAACTACAAGTATTGTTTAAAAAAAGAAATTTAATAAAGTTAACAATTAACAAGCAAATGAATCAAAGAGACGACATCAAGTCTTCTAAGGCTATGCTTATTAAGTGCGTTCTAAAAGGTCAATTGAATTCTTCACAGATTTCTGATATAATTATTTAGTCCAAGAGTCTTAGACCTATCTCTTAGTTCTTCCTATATGACATCATTGTACAACCCGTGGTCGACACAATTCGGTTGGTCCTGGACTCCCAGCTACGTGATAAACAACGTATCATCAGTTCGGATTATGCCAGTCGCCCACACAGTTGAAACAACCTTCAGGCATAAGGGATCAGAACTTGAACCGCTCCTCAAGCATAAAGAATCAGAACTTGAACCCGCTCTGGAAATAAATAAATTCCTATGAGCGATTGCTTACAGTTTAGCAATCCACGCACGTGGTTTGAATAATAGCATAGCTTATTCCTCGACCTTATTTGTGTCTTTACAATATCGTTTTAATATTTATAATTAAAGATACAAATAGTCCTCATGTGCGTTTTACAATTAACGTCACATGAATATATGAATTCCAAAACATCTATATTCCACAACGGAATTCACATAAGGAAGAATCAAGTTACAATTTTAAAATCACACATGTGCGCTTTACAATTAACAATGAAATAATATACGCAAAAATGAATTTAAATTGCCGATAGAAATTCACAAACGTGCATGAGCGTTTTGTGATAACAAGTTATTTTACTTTATAAATTAAAAGGGTTTTCCAGGTAACAATTTTAATTTATAGTACACAACATTTCTGAATTAGCTTTTGTCAAATCACGTGTTTGGAGGAGATTGCCACAATACAATTCTGCAATAAATTATATTCATAAATTCTCACAAAGATATCTTAAAATACAAATACAAATAATATTCTAAGAAATCGATGTGTTACCGGTTCTATATACAACAACGGATTCAACCAGCGGGTTTCTGTCTTCTCTCTCGCGATGGAATTGATGGAATTGGCAGTTCCAATTGGATCTAAAGATGCGTGAGGAGAGTAATGGACTCTATCCGTTGTGTAGGGTAGCGCGACCTTGACTGATTCTCTAACGGGGACCGCCAGCTCAAAAGACAGCCACGAGAATGTCCGCTACGAACGGATATCGGTAGATGTTTACCTGAGGTGAGTCATGACGTAACTTTAGCACAAGATTATTACGTCATGCGTCATGCGAGGTTTCCAAAGCTAATGAATTACTTGCTCTAACAAAGAAATGCTTCCAAAATAACAGATTAGAAAATTAGAAAAGGTTTAAGAGTTCAAACGCGATTTTATCTTGACTCTGTCACAGTACATGTATGTATAATTTTAAAAGTGCATTTCAAGAATTTGATGGTGGACATAGCTTTGATATTACAAATTTGTATCGCACCTACAAGATGCCACCAGCTAATGACAGCGGGATTCACATTATGTTCAGAATCTTGTTGCATGCACTGTCTGAAGAGAGTAGGACCTATCTATCTATCTATCTACATCTATCTATCTATCTATCTATCTATCTATCTATCTATCTATCTATCTATCTATCTATCTATCTATCTATCTATCTGTGAATGGGCGTAGTGTCTTTGATTACTTAATGTGTGATAACATTCATAATTTTAAATAATTATCTTTCCACATTCAATTTCTCCTGCAATCATACACTAGGTCCACAACATGGTCTTTGTCTTTCGCGGTCGGGGAGTGACTAAGTCAAGCCCTGGGGTTCGTCCCTAATTACCTCCTTCCCCCGGGTGTTACTCGTCCAAGATAACCGGCCCTAGCTGAACTATTCTCGTCAGTCTCTGTTACGTGTCCAGTATTTATTTATAGACCCTGCTTAGGAATTTTAGAATTCTGAATTTAGCAAATTAAATTAATTCCCTTCGTTATCCTAAACAGACTGGCTGCTCAAGCTTATCCTTCAGTTTACACTGAAATTGCGTCTAGTAGTTATAGACAGACAAATTCACAACAGATAAATTTGTGTACAAAAGCGCGGTTTGGAAACCGTTAAACTCTCTTATAATAATTATGCATTCAACTTCACATTTGGCTCATACGCCCCCATCCAAACCGACAAGATTGGTCTTACAAAATGCATAAAATAAACTACGAATAAGAGGTCTAACAAATAAACGAATTTAATAGATTTAACATTTAAAACAATAACAAGTTAAATTAGGTTGACGACATTCCGTCTCCTAGCTATGTTGTTGTTAAATGCGATGTTGTCACAAATGCTGATATGGTTATCGAAATAAGTTTCCTAGAGCGATCACTTAGCTGTTCATATGTGTCGTTGCCGACCACGTGCACCCCATAAGTCAAATATGGTTCAGGTACACGGTCAGTCAACCGGTGTGTTGTATCAACGTACTTGATCCAGATTTCAGTTATGCCGGCCACTCATTCGACCTTACAGGCAACACTGGAGGTGTACTTGTGATGATACATCAACGAGATATGAAAAAAGTACAGTACTTGTTACGGCCACAATGGAGCCAAAGACAAGGACGGTAAACGTACAGCCAAAGAATAAGAATCAAGGCTGAAAACTAGGACCCACTCTGGAAATAGAATAATTCCCTTTGAGCGATTGCTATAACGTATCGCAATCCAAACGCACGTGGTTGATAACAATGCATAGCTATTCCTCGACTTATTGTGTCTTACAAAGATAATTATATTTTATGGAAAAGATACAATATAGTCCTCATGTGTATTGCAATTAACATCCACATGAACATATGAATTCCCAATCATTTACGTTATACAAATGGAATTCATATAAAAGAAATCAGTTACAATTCAAATTATGCATGTGCGCTTTACAAATTACAATAAATTATACGCAAAAATCAATTTGAATTATTACAAGAATTTCACAACGTGCACAGACGTTCTGCGACACAAAATCAATTATTCGTTTTATAGATAAAAAAAGGTTCCAAATTTACAAATCAATTTATATACAATGTAACACCCTGACTTAGCCACACTCCTATCAAGCCACGTGTTTGGAGGAATATCAACAATATATTTTCCTGCACAAAACACATACATAAATTCACACAAGGATAGCTTAAAATACATATACAATTAATATTCTAAGAAATCGATGTGTTACCGGTTTTATAGGTAGCATGACCAGCGGGTTTTCTGCCTTTCTCTCTCATGATCCATGCCGATACGTTGATTGATAGAAGATGCATGAGGAGACAGTGATGGACCCTATCCATTGTTGTAGGGTAGCGTGACCCCTTAACTGACTTTCTAATGGGATTGTTAGCTCAAAGGACATTATTCTGGTATTACACTTTGTTAACTAAGTGTCCTGGGTTACAGTTCTAATCCAAACAAAATTCTTACACAAAGTTAGCTAATTAAATTCGTTGCACTTAATACATGAGTCACTCATTACTCATTAGTTCGTCTGTTCATAGATTTCCCCACTTGGCAGAAACCCCATATTACTGGTGAATTTCACGTACCAATACTGGTCTCCCATACAGTATTTTCAGGTCCGAAAAATCACCCTTTCCGTCAGGCCATCTTGCCTGCATCACGCATAATACCCACGTGGCATATCTGTATCTCCTAAGTAATTATGGTTCAGGCGAATTTTACTGCTTGCCTCCCCCTTTCCATTGTCTTCTTGACCAACTGGGTTTCTTGCAACAGCAATGTTCCAGTGACAGTATCTTTAGACCAGGGTTAATCAGGGCCAAGGTCTCTAGTTTGAAGATAAAGCACCATCCCCAAAATCCGGCAAACATAATTATCTTTCAGTACAACTTTTTTTTAATCATGTGCAATGTTTTGACGCGAAATATTTCAAAGTCTTGACATTGAATGTTAATGATTCAGCGTATGATTTGTACTCGTGGAATATCTAACAGGATATTCACTCTATTTTTTTTTAAAATACATCTTTAACCATTTTTTTAAAGAAAACTATTAAATTTTTTAATTGTTGATCCCACATATACCTTTGATGTGAGGGAATATTTTTCCTCCGCTAATGTCTCGTTTCTTCCTTCTTTGGAGCGTTTCTATTTATCTGCTTGACATTTTCTTCCATAAATCATCTACTTATAAAACAGCCCCACTCCCACGCCATTAAAGCTATATTTAACACTATATAGACTCAACGCAAATTGGTCAGAGAACCTCACTTCATCCCCCTTTGGTTTAACGAACTGTAGTTTGGCAGTGGGGCCAGCGAACTAACGGTGCGGAGAATGCCCGTCCTTTCTGCAGTCTACTTGTGACAAAAGCTTCCCTTTCATCGCCCTTTGGTTTAACGAACTGTAGTGGGCAGTGGGGCCAGCGAGAATGGCCTGTCCTTTCTGCAGTCTACTTGTGACAAAAACTTCCCTCCATCGCCCTTTGGTTTAACGAACTGTAGTGGGCAGTGGGGCCAGCGAGAATGGCCTGTCCTTTCTGCAGTCTACTTGTGACAAGAACTTCCCTCCATCGCCCTTTGGTTTCACGAACTGTACTCGAACATTAGCGTCAGGTGCAGAATACAGTAATCCTTCCACTGAGCGATAAAGAGCTCAGTGCATCCAACTAGCAAAAGTCAGGCTTGCCCTCTCAAAGTGGAAGGCAGCGAACAAAGTGCTTGAAGTTTCGCTGATGTAAGCTTGACCCCAGAAAGTAGGAACATATTCCTACTAAGCCTTTCGTTTCTTGAATTACTTGCTGGAATTACTCTCCTCCGATTGTTCTTGAGGGAAGGAGGGAGACAGAAAAGATTGCCGGAGCCAGATTGACACTCTACAATGGAATTAATTTTTAAGCGATTGATTGATTGATTGATTGATTGATTTCTGCTTAATGTCCACTTTCAACGTTCGTTGATTTCGCGGTAGGTTCCATCTTTTTTAAAGGGACCGCAGCGCGGAGTTTTTATATCTCCCGGTCAAAGTTCACTTCTTTTGAGAAGCCTGTTCACAAAAGTAATGTCTGTAAACCGAGCAAAGTCTCAGATCTTTGCAAATTAATGACGGTGTGGTAAGAAAATGAAGACCACGTGTCATCAACCAGTGACATATAACTTTATACAAAATCAATAGAGAACCAACCTTGCTTAATATTCGAAATTGAAGCATTAGTATTTAACTTTGTACATTTTGGGTAGGGGGGGGGGGAGGAGGACGGAGTGCGCTGGATTTAGTTCCGCATGTTATCTCTTATATGTACATGTATTTATTTGCGATATGCACATTCTGAATTGCCAGATTATAAGTTACATGAGTATAGACTAGCTGACATAATGTTAAAAAATATTATATTTACTATATACAGAGTTAAATAAATAAAAATATGCATTTATAATTAATAGGCATATTAGACAGTATTAGAGCTGATAATTTGCTTGTTGTTTCTACTATAACTTTTCCGTTTGTATGTATGCTGAATGTGTGACCCCTACTCTCATGTATTCCTAGCTGTTTTCCTATTTCTTTTTGTGATGTTCTTTGAATCTTTTTGGAAGAGATGGTGCAGCTGGCGTGTATGTGATGGTGTATATATCTGGGTATTCATATTTTTTTTGTGTGGGGTTTTTTTTTGGTGGAGATGCTGTCTTTTCTAGTGTGGTATGGGAGTAGAGGTGAGGAGGAGGAAATGGTGAATTAGGTAAAATCTTTTCTTTAGTAATTTTCTGTCTTTGTTTATTCTGTGTTTGCGGTCTGATGATCTCCCTCCTTTCTTGTGTGTTCGTCTTCACATACTGTCTTGTTATGTAGGGTGAGCTTTTCCTCATATTGATCAATTATAATGGTATTTTTCATGGGCGGAGGAAGGACATTTATAGCAAGGTCTATGTCAGTTTCCAATAGTTTCTGCTGATTAAAGTAATTTTGTCTTTCTTTAACTGTTGAATTTATTCACGAACCTATCATACATCTTGCTTACGACTAATATTACGGTCGATGTCTTGTCGAATTATCCCAGATACACCCGTTAGCCCCAAAATTTGAAACCTCCTGCCTGCTAAGTTAGTTACTAAAAGCTCAAAGACGCGATTACATGCTATGTCACTTCTTCGTCAACCTCATCATTTTTCATCAGGCTTGGTGGAACAAAACAAAGAAGTTGTGACACCAATCCAATTATTTAATGGATATGATTATAATTAATTAATTAATTATCCCAAACTAATTACAGGTGAGGAGAATCTTAATTTATTTATTAATGATCCTCCAACAGACACCACTCGTCTCTCTCACTTGGTGAATATGTGGGCGCTGTAAATATTCTCCCTCTTCCTCAACATTTAAAGACAAACATTTACTGGCACACAATATACCATAGATGGAAAACGTTTTACTAAAGGAGAAGACAAATCCGTCTTTAATCTATATTTAGCGAGCCCCCCCCCCCCCCATACACCCATTTTCTTCTCCAACATAAGGTTATCAAAATGCGTAAGAAGGTCAATAAATTTAACAATACATTTATTAAATCAACAATCAAATATTGTCATGGCCTTCCCTCCTGGATGGGGGGTGGTCAGCAGTGAGGCCGACGGCACACCGAGTGGCAAGATGTAAAATAGACCAACTCTCGCACACAGATACCATGATGTTCTTGGGGAGAGGTGGGATTTTACTCAACGTAAAGTGTGAGGGTCAGCTGTGTGTGAGCATGCGGGTGTGAATACGGGACAAATGGACAAACAACCACCTATGCACTTTCTCAAACCAAAGAAAGCTGGACTCTTGAAAAAGTCAAAAACGAGAATTTTATTCTCAACAATCTGGGGTTACTTTTGCACGGCTAGTAATCATTCATCCAGAAGCATCCACACATAACATTCATAATAATTAAAAAAGTGAAAAAATTTAAATCATTTATAGTAACGATAGTGCGATATATAATAAACAGTGATGATAAGATAACTGCGAACAAATGTATATATACGCTTGAATATGTGGGTGAAAACCCAACACAAATTTTAACATTAATTATTATGGTGATGATAACCACAAAATGTCACAATACTATTATGTTAACAAAATCTTAATAAAGTTTTAGCAACAAATGTTTATGCAAGTTCTGAGTGAAACTCAAAATGTCAATAGTTTTTAAAATATAACTGAGTAATAAAATTAAAGGGTATGAATAATCTATCTACCTACAAGAATGCACCCCTAAAGGATACTACTCAGTTTTAATGATGCTGAAAGCAATGCAGGATCCAAATGAATAAACACACTTGTAGAAGATGGAATGAATAGCCTAATTAAATTGTCTGCTCACAACTTTTGCGGAAAATTGATAAATACACATAACACTGGTGAAGACCAGATGATAAATACATGTAACATTGGTGAAGACCAGGTGATAAATACACATAACACTGGTGAAGACCAGGTGATAAATACATGTAACACTGGTGAAGACCAGATGATAAATACACATAACACTGGTGAAGACCAGGTGATAAATACACATAACACTGGTGAAGACCAGGTGATAAATACACATAACACTGGTGAAGACCAGATGATAAATACACATAACACTGATGAAGACCAGAAATGGTCTTCCTTGTTGTTGAACAAAGGAATAGTTTCGCTGAAAAGCGAGAACACATAAAGTGGTGAAGAACCCTAATGAAATATATGGACGAATGTTGTATCCTTTCATGACCCAATTCCCTCAGTTCCAACAGGTTTGGACACTGATGGTTGCTGTCGACAGGTTTTGGACCGTTTAATGGTTAGATCACATATACAGGAATAAACATCCACATACGATGTTTAAACATTGAAATAAAAAGGCTCAGTGTGTGAAAGAAAAATGTAGCTGGAGTTCAACACACTAGTCGGGAGCCATGCACACATATACTCATCTCATCAAACATGGTGCTCCTGTCTTTCTCTGTCTAATCTTGAGTTTTAATATTAAGTATGTAAGAGAAAATTATGTCATGAGCGCATCCCCAGACTAATGATGCATCCTCCTAATCAAAATAAATACTACATGCAATTCTTAACTAAATTGTTCAGTGTCGCGGGGGGGGGGGGGGGCGTTGCTGGTTTGTTGCTGGCCCCTGTCTCCTCCTCGGTGGGTAGGGGGGGGGGGTCAGACCCAGTAGCCGCGACTTGCCGGGATCACATCAAACGATCAGATGTTGATGATCATTCTCACACTCAGACACCACGAATAGTCTTGTGGGGGTTAGGATTAGCTTTATTCTAAGATGTGGGGTAAAATGTGAAAAGCCGGCGTGAGTGTGTGTGAGCAGGCGTGTGAATGTCGTGTGAGGGACGTACGGAACGAATAAACAAACAACCGCACCAACATACACTTTCAAAACCCGAGAAAGGAAGCCCAACTCTTGAGAAAGAGTTAACAAAGAATTTAATTTTTAAAAAGGATTTTAAAATGGAAAAAAAACGAGCTTAACTCTCACACAGTGTTAGTCATTCATTCGGTAACATCCACACAACGGCATCCATGGGGCGGGGAAACATGAGCGATGGAAAATGAAATAATAAAAAAAATATGATGAATAAACTACAATAATCAATCAATAAACGGTGATGACCGTTTTCACTACTTCCGCCAAAATCGAGTGGCACAAAAATACTTTGGGCGTAGCCCCACTACAGCACAACCAGCAGTAATGACCGCAGAAAATATCTAACCTTAAAATTTACTAGCTTAAAATTAGTGGGTGAAAAACCCAACATCAACGAATGTTAATCTTGCTTAGAACTGCAAAAATTATCCATTAAATAAAAGTCAAAGTTAAATGTTCATAAAAAATAGTTCAATGATGAAAAATATTTATATTCTAACTAACCTACCTAGTAATGCACCTCTAATAAAATTTTTCCCTACTTACTAGTATTACACGCTGAATCGTTGACGCAGGAACACACAGCACAAAAAACGAAATAGTCACAATCGCCGACACGCTGGCAAACACAAAACGTTACAGTTTCTGTCCTCTGAAAAATAACATGCTTGGCGATGAAAACTCGGTTCACGGAGAGTGCAGTACGTACGTACAAACTTGCGACTTGCGAATACTCGTCCCACATTGCCTAACGCTGGGGTACCCGGTTCTATGACGAAGAACACGGACGGCTGTCTTCCACGACAGTAACAAAACGGAGCTCACGGACACCTGTCTTCTACGACGGTTCCAAGATCCAAAATCTATCAACGGAGGGTTGTCTTCCACGACAGTACCAAAATGGAGCTCACAGACAACTGTCTTCTGCGATGGTCCAAGATCAAGAATCTATCAAAGAACACCTGTCTTCTGCGACGGTCCAAGATCCAAAATCTATCAATGGACACCTGTCTTCTGCGACGGTCCAAGGTAAAAAAAAACGGAGGGCTGTCTACAGCAGCAGCAGCTCCGATACGTGAGTGGCATGGAATATTCTTCTCTCGGCGCAATCCTGGTCCCTTCAGTTCATTCCCCTGATGGCCAGCTATTGCCCAAGGTTCGGATCCAAACGTAGAATAATAAGGACAAGCTTTATAGGCTGCCACGACGAATTGAGTGTAACCAAAACACACGTCTAATTCTATATTCTACGTGGAGAATATTCAGTTCATTTCCTCCCTGGTCATAACGGTGATGGAAAGATTGTCCAGACTCAGTGTAGGTACGATGACCTTACACCTCTCTGTAGTCCAGACAGACGCACACTAAAGTAAAATAGCTCCGTCAGTCCTTTTATGCAAAATCAATTATCACTCTCTCTCAGATCAAACTCCCGCGTGTATTCTTGCTTTACCCAAGCTAAAAAGGTGCATTACTCTGAGGTGCACTACTTCTAGTGATATAATCCCTAATTAAACTTGTAATAATAATTGATAATAAACATCAAACACATTTTCAAGATACTGAAATCACAATTTTTGAACATCTAACTCAAATAATTAATCAATTGTATTGTTATAAAATTATTTGAAACATGAAATTAGTAAACTTGCTGATGGTATAAAGCAAACAAAATAAGCAGAGGACTTGACAGAAATTGTAAACAAACGCGCTGACTGTGCACGTAATTAATTACGTCATTTAGCTAGCAGACGACACTTGCTAAAAACTAACGGCTGTTGCGTCAGCGATGGCCAAGTGGAGATAATCGAGGATAAAAATTAATTTTCTGATTACCTCCCCCTTTTTCCGTGACAATCAGTAGAAAGCAAATGTGACAATCAGTAGAAAGCAAATGAATACTACATCACATAGTAATTCATACACATATCCAATGATCCTCACTCTCTAACACACTAGCAATGCATATTTGACGCAAGCTTTCATTCCACACATAACACACTTCGTGACCAACAATAAGAGGTAATAATAGGGAGAAAAATAAATTTTGCATAGGATTATCCCCCTTTTTCCATGACAAATATACACGTGACAAATACAGTGAAATAGTTATTTCCATGAAACCACATTGGAATAATTTCTATATTACATAATCCTTTATCCAAAAAAGTACAATTCGGTAATTCAATACAAATCACAGGATAGTCTTATAAGAGAACAGAAATGGAGTTATTAGAGATAAGCAGTAATCGTTTTTTTTTTTAAATATAACCTTGTTTAACTGCTGTCTCAATAGTCCTCTCTGTGCTTTTGCAACAAAGACACAAGTTATTGTCAGTCATTATTACATCAGCTCCACGTGCCTCACTGGCATGTTGGAAACACTGTTCTGCTACTTAGAGTTAACCTGGGCACTTCTTTTTGCCATGTCAACTCCTTCTAACAGAACGCTAAATATAGAAATGTCCAAAAACTTCTCTACACCAGAAATTGCTCAGTTAGTCAGCATATCTTGACGCCACACATCAGTAGAGTGTAATGTGTTCTTACACTTACACGCTACTTCCTGCCTTTACCATAGTCGGTCGTAGCAGTTATAAACAATAAACCAGGAGCAAGTATAACATATCAATAGTAAAAATGCATGAAATAATTTAAAGTCCATTCTCTCTCAACTGTCAGTTAATTCACCATCAAGCTAACAGCCGCCTTTCAAAACTAGACTTCTTGCCACTCCAAATTCAAAGTGATTAGACAGTAGATTTCTCTACAACATGTAAACTTTTTAATATCAGCCCACTGACTGATCTCATTCTCATAAATCATAATCATTTGATAAATAAAACTACTCACCCATTTGGGATGGTTTGCTTCACATCAGCAATTTTCTAGCATATTCTCAACTCGGGTGTTTACTTCAACTCAGACACTTTCAAAAATGACCATCATAAGGAGTGCCCAAGGTCGGGTTACTCTGACAATTCAACAATTTAAATTTAAAATGGGGATAGGCAAATTTACTCTGTCACAGAAGTTAATAGAGTTTGACCACAATTTAGTGGAAGTTGATCACAATCAAACCCTGTGCCTTCAGTACCATTCTAAAAACTCAACTCGTTAGTTTCAAGAATATCTGCAAAACATCTTCCCTTAATTTTTCTAGTAGAAGGCACATGCACTTGTGTCGTTGACTAAATTTGAAGTTACATTGCACAGAAAAAAGGTCATATGTAAGCAAGACTCACTCTATCAGAGTAGAAGGTAGTTAGTCAGCAAATGTTAATGCTAAGCGAAACCTGCTCTATCCGAGTTTGAGGTAACAAACTAAGTGTGTGAGGTTTCACTGATGTTTGTCTCCACGCAGTAGGCACTCTTTTTCACCATGCTAGTGTTTCATTTCTTGAAATACTTGCTAAAATTACTTTCCTCAAATAATTTTTGAGGAACAGGAGGGATGGAAAGATCACAGCAGGCAGGTGATGTTGTCCCATACCTCTCTTATTATGCAGTGTATATTTTATATTGCCAGATTTATGTTTTTTTTTCTTTTAGGTATGATACTTACAGGAAGGATTTTCTCATTTGGTTTTATGGTGACTTATATATGGTATGTTGCCTCAGGGCAACAATGGTCACATGTGATTGAGTTCATTCATGCAACATATTTCTGCAATGAGGCAAATCAACTTTAATTTTCATTAATTTTATTTCAACAATGTTGAATATTTAGAAATTTTACATATTTACACAAATGAAATCTGCTTGAAGTCTGACAAAGTGAGTGGAAATCTGGAGATTTCTAGTTTTCATAATCAGTTATAATGATTCATTCATGGAACTCCTTGAAACAGTTTGATGCAGGCGTGAAGCAAAGAAACACTTTGCATTTCTCACATTGCACTTTAGGAGTGCCCTTGCAAGTGGTCACTTGCATCTCCCATTTTCTCCATAAAAACAGGCCAGTGACCAGCATTGTCAGTTCTGGTTGCTCATCTCTACAAAGACAGGCCAGTGACCAGCATTGTCAGTTCTGGTTGCTCATCTCTACAAAGAGAGGCCAGTGACCAGCATTGTCAGTTCTGGTTGCTCATTCTGGTACAGGAGCAGTTGGACCTCTGTGTTTCTTTGCAAGAATCTGCATCTCAATATCAGCTAAAGGGCGTCCTCTCTTTCTTATGGTAGCCTTCCCTTCTATGAAGTAAAATAGCTCCAGATAGTCTTTTTATGCATAATCAAGTTCTCACTCTCTCAGAGAAAATTCGCACGTGTATCCCTACTTTACTAACACTAATAAGGTGCATTACTCTGAGGTGCAATACTCCTAAAAATATAATTCCTAATTAAATTTATATTAAGAAATGTTAAAAAATAACTAAATACGTTTTCTACTAATTATCAACAATAAATAATTAATCAAATGTATTTTTATTAAAATGTTGAAAACAAAAAATTAGCAAACTTGCTGACAGTGTGTGTATGTAAACAAAATAAGCACAACAGCATATAGAAACAAACTGCTGGCTGACAGTGCAGGTAATTAACACGTCACTTTGCTTGCAGACGACACTTGCGAACGTCTGTTACGTCGCGCGATGGGCAAGTGGAGATAATCAAGGATAAAAATAAATTTTCCTGATTATTCCCCCCTTTTTCCATGACACATACAAATATTCACTTATTTGAACATTTGCTGGATAATTAATGTAATTTGTTTTTCACAAATATTCACATATAAATTGGGCACTTGATTAATATAATTATTTAATACACATATATTCATTTATTTGTAAATTTGCTGTGGGAGTTCATGTAATTATTGATAAATATATATTCACTTGTTTATAAATTTGCTGTATAATTAATGTAATTAGTTCTTCCCATACATTCACTTACGTGTAAATTTGTTCTATAATTGATGTAATTATTTGCAATTTATTCATATATTAAAACATAATTGTTCACTATTTTATATTTTCACTTGTAATTAGCTCTTGATTTATTGAATATATATATACATGCATCTAATTCACTAACTCTGAATATAATGTATATACTTGTGCATGTTTGTATATACATATGTATGTATGCAAGTATGTATAATTAATTGAACACTTCATACAATTATATGTGTCTGTAATTAACTGTGCACTTACTGTACACATAATTAGTTGTACAATTACTGCATATATTATGTCTATAAAACAAACTGTATGCTTACTATATATATATGCATGCCTGGAATTAGGTGTACACTAATTAGCCCTACATTTACTCTTAAATGTAAACTTACTGTATAAATGTATGCCTCAATTAACTGTAAACTTACTGTACATATATATTTATATCCATGTCTGTATTTAACTAATAGCTGTACACTTTGCTTATGTATAAACTATAATGTACACGACTATAATATAATGATTAGCTGTACATATACTGTGCATACTTATAATTTACTGATTAACTATACATTTACTCTATATGGTGTCAAGTCTCTAATTAGCTGCCAATTACAACATTTGCAAATGATATACAATAAACTATATACATTCTTACAGATACATTCTTATAATATGTACGCATATATTGTACAAGCATGTCTTTAACTGCTCACTTGCTGTATATGTATATGTGTGTTATTAGCTGTTTTTAATTTTAATATATATATATATATGTGCATGCCTGGAATTAGCTGTACACTTATTGTATAGGTATATGTATGTCTACAAGTACACTTACTTTACACAGACATATCTGTAATTGAAAGTATGCTTACTAAATATATGTGTGCCTGTAACATGCTTGTTATTATGTACACATGCCTATATTTAGCTATACGGGTCATTTACTTACTTTTAAAATTTGTTGGAGTTGTAAAGTAGCATTTGTCTATGTAAGTGATTTGCTTAATGAAAATTGAGCTGACTTTGCCTTATATATTTAAAAATAAAGTATGTCACTATTGATCAATATTTGTTTTTGTCTAATTGTGAGGAGAAAATTGTTTATCTAATGAATGTTCTGGAAAGGTTCTTATGAATGAGTTGTATTTAAAGAGGGGAAAAAATAGTTCTTTTGATTTTTTCATCAATAGTATAGGATGAATAAGTTATGGAATGGTGTGTGTGTGTGTGTGTGTGTGTGTGTGTGTGTGTGTGTGTGTGTGTGTGTGTGTGTGTGTGTGTGTGTGTGTGTGAATTAATGCTGTTGCAGAGCAAATGGAAAGGAAGGTATATATATATATATACCTGAACTTCGCATTAAGCATACATGTATAGTTATTTTGTAATAACTAAATAATAGATTCTAAAGAACTTAATATGCATTTCATAAATTATTATATATTGAACACCATCATGGAGAACAGAAGAATTTCATTTACATTTTTCTATTTATATCTGACCTGCAGTTTATTTAAATTTGTTATGAAATAGTTTATACACATTTAGCATAAAATAAATATCGCTCTTTTGCATACGTATCACATCACTTGCGACTGATGAATGTGGGTCACATCCTGAAAACAATTTGAACTAAGCAGGAAAATAACTAGTATTATGGACATTCAAACTCCCCATTAATTAAGTAAATAAGGAAAAGGTGACATAGGAGATAGTAGAGGAGCTAGAATGTTCAGGTCAGAGATGGGGGCTTGTTAAATATAGATTAATAATAATAAAAATCCTCCGTAAAACCTTGGATCTCCCAGAATCCAAGACCTTGAATCACAACTAACAGTCAAACAGAAGTCGTGGAAAGAGGCTGAAAAAAAATAATAATCCATAACTAATTACAAGCGATGAGATTATTAATTTATGTTATTAATAATTCTGCAGAAGCCACCACTTGACTCTCACTTGGCGGATATGTGGGCGCTGTAAACGTTTTCTCGTCAAATCAATCAGTGGTTTGGCGATGGCGCTGAACTACCGTACATTTTTATTTGTAACGATAAATAATAAAATTATTTAACATTTTAATCCCAAGAGAAACCATTAAATGGCATTCCTTCTCAACGGCTTTAATGTTAAATCATGTAAACACGGAAGTCAAACCACAAAGAGATATTTAGCATTTAGCTGCATTAGTAAATTGAAAAATGTAAATATATTGTTTTGAATTTTAAAGGAAATACGACAGTATTTGATTGAAGAAATATGTAAATGGCAGGAGGTAGAGTGGTGGTGGTGGTGGAGGAGGAGGAGGCAGGCAGCACTCTACACGACCACTATGGACGGAAGACCCAACAGCTCAGTACACGATCGGACGGAAGACACAACAGTTCCGTTCACGATCGGACTGAAGACCCATTAGCTTCATACACGATCGGACTGAAGACCCAACAGCTCCGTATATACTCGGACTGAAGACCCAACCGCTCCGTATACACTCGGACTGAAGACCCAACCGCTCCGTATACACTCGGACTGAAGACCCAACAGCTCCGTACACGATCGGACTGAAGACCCAACAGCTCCGTACACGACCGTCGTATTTAAAATAACGAGGGTGTCAGTATATATCATATCGAAGGATAACAGTTTTATCGTACATGGAAAGTGTTAATTAATGCTATTTTTAGTGCAATATTTAACTGAAACAAAAAAATAAAGGGAAAACGTTAATGAAAAGATAGCTCTAAATAAAATCAGATTTAGTATATGTTTTTTAATCTGCCAGCTAACCAGAACCTTAAACATTTTTTTAAAAAAAAAATACCCACCTTAAGCAATAATCTTTCTCTGTGAAAATTCTCATTCTAATTCAAACCCTAACCATTCTCTCTTTTTTTTAAAAAATAAGCACGAAGGTGTTTGGTTTTCCGTCCACAGCACTGTGTACGGAGACATTTCATCATGATGATGGTGGTGGTGGTGGTGGTGGGGTGACAAAATCACAATTTAGATAATATGCTAAATTCAATTACGGTAGAATTGCATTTTAATAAACCAACTGCAAAGAAAACACACGCAGTGCCATAACATTTATCACACTAAATTGGTAAAATATTAAAAAATAACATTCAAAGTGATCACTATTATTATTTGTATAAGTTATATTCTAAACATGTTATTATAGCCCGTGAACGTACTAATGATATAATATAATCAATAACATTCCAGATAATCATGATATCCTCTTATGAGTAATATTCTGAACACGTTATTATAAAATTTGAAACTCTAAATGGGTAAAACATACTATAAATAACATACCAAATGAGCATAAAGTTATTTCTGTCAACAAGTTCACTCAGTCCATCAAAGAGGCCAAAGATAAGCATACACACAAAAGAAAACCAAAGAAATAATTTTAAAAAAATATCATATGTGAAAGAAGACAGTCATAGGGTGCACATCATGCATATATATACTAACTGCCTAGAAATTGAAAACATTTGGTTTGATTAGCAGTTCTAAAATTAAAAGAAAATTATGCAAAGAACTTAACCATTTTTCTTCTTCTTCTTTTTTTGAGGGTAAACTGTAAAATTGTATGCTGCATAACAGAATATTATAAGACTAACAATAATAATAATACGGTATAAATAAAAACCATTTTATAATAGCATATGGCAGCTTGCTAAGGACACTTTAAGTGCAACAGCTCATGAAGTTAACATATTTTCCAATAAAAATTAGGGACCGTGCTTTTCGGTCACTAAATAAATTCTGTAAGAAAATACATTGTGTATCATTAAAATATTCTCAACAATTTTACATATTTTAAACAGCACGTGGGTAAAATAATTCGTTACTAATGTGTTGAATAAGACGATACACATCAAAACTAGTCTTAAATCTGTACTACGAGGTTCTACGTGATTAATGTCTACCAGCCAGGAATTGTACCGCAAACTACAGAGTAATGTCCTTCTAGTCATAAAACGACAGGGCGTGCTATTTGAATATCGTAATGCTCTTTAGTCCATGTTTGAAAATGCAATATTGATCATAGGTGAGTTCCCCTTCTAAGAATGAAACATTTTAAAACTTGTAATTAAGTCCCTTATATCCGTTTAAATGACGCCTCCATGCGAATTTTCATCTTAGCACTCTCCCTGATGATGTGAATAATATTAATACACTATCCTGTATGCGTGGTTGGGGTTTGACGCCCAAGAGCGAAACTGAACCCTACCACTAGACCTATCAATCGGGTACACCGGCCACGCCTTCATGCAACATTTTCTCTCTGTGCGGCCGTGAATCACATACACGCGTTTTCTGATTTAAAAATAATAGAATACAGCTTTCTTCCCTGGAAAAGTTTTCATATTTACTATACTACTAATTAACTTATTAAATATTATTATTTTCTGTCGCGTGTAAAACCACATATGCTGTTCACTAATTAAGTAATGTGACTGTCCCATCGAGAGCAGAAGAATTATACTACTAATTAACAATATTTGTCTGAATTAGAATACACATTCTATACTACTAATTCACATTATTTGTCTGGGGAACCACATAAACTATGCTACTAATTAACATATTTTGTCTATCAGATGTAGCATAAATAGAATTCGTCATCAAATATATTTTTATTTTCAGTCTGTCTTTTGCGGCTAATTAGGAAGACATTCCAACAGCAATACTTTACCACTGTTATTAGAAATGCAATGTTGCAACATATGTGTCTTTTGTATCTTTACAAGTAAATATAATATAAATATAGTAAATTACATATGTATCTTTTGTATCTTTAAAAGTAAATATAAATACAGTAAATTACATATGTATCTTTAAAAGTAAAGATAATATAAATATAGTAAATTACATATGTATCTTTTGTATCTTTAAAAGTAAAGATAATATAAATATAGTAAATTATGTAATCAATACAAAATAAATTTTCAAGTGCCGGTCATAATTGTGCTCAACGATTTAAGTAACAGAAAATCAAATAGACATAGACATAGACACATACATGGGGCACACCTAAACTACTGGACACTCGGAGCAGATCCTTTCTAAGGTAATCCTCCTCCCCTCCCAAAAAAAAAATTAAAAAATTCCAATAATAATTATAAAATTCAAACACACAAATATATATTGTTTGATTGTCATCTGGAGCGGCCCGCCACCCTAGCACCATCCCCACCCCCTTAGTACGTTCCTCTATATAATATATTTACACACACACAAGCATACACATACAAAACACGCACGTACGCACACACACACACACACACACACACACACACACACACACACACACACACACGCACATCATATACACCTAGTTTTAAAATTTGGATTTCGTTCAATGTTTCGACATTTGCCTCCATTGTATAACTATGCTTTCATGAGGCCTCGATTACTACCCTTAAATACTCAAATGATTTCTTGCTGCTCTAGGATTCTCGAAGTCTCAAGATGATGATGATGATGATGATGATGACTATTATTATTATTATTATTATTATTATTATTATTATAATAATTAGTATCCCTAATTATTAATTGTTTTTTCTCAAATGCCTTTTCACGTTATTTCTCTAACACTCAATTGTCCCCCTTTCCTTGTCAGATGGTTAACTAGAGTTTAATTCTCAATTGGAAACACCTCAGAAATCTTCGATTATCACACCTGCCTAATACTTTTTAAAAATCTCCGTTTGCAAATATTATGTGGTTTAATAAGATCTAATTTTTAACCCCTAAATACTATACTGTTTTTTAAAGCCTCAATTATCACCCTTGAATACTACATGATTGCGTGAGCTCTCTACTGTCATTTCTGAATGCTACATGATTTATTGGTCAACGATTATGACCCCGATGTACTAAACGGTTTTTGAGACCGTGTTTATCATTATTGAATATTGAAATTTGAAAAGATCTCATTTGTAAACTGTAAATGCTACTGGATCTCCCCTCATTAATATAATTTTGTTTTCTCAATGTTTTCATTTTTGTATACCAGCGCGAAATCGGCCTAGGCCAGAAGCGCTCCCCATAAATGAAGTGCAAAATTAAAGTTTTTTAAGGTACTCTACACTTCTCGCTATTTTTGGAAGCTTGGCTTGTCTCTCCTTGCAAGTGTTCATAACTAGAATGTGCCTCCATAACTTAAATAGAGCGCTCTATTGTCGACAGTGTTCATAACTAGAATTACCTCCATAACTTAAATAGAGCGCTCTATGGTCGACAGTGTTTCTCGAAACATAAACCGGGCAACAAAATAATAAATCGGAGGATTTCTGAAAGTCTTATTTGTCTCCCCTTTTGCATTTGTTCAGAACTCGAGCGTTCGTCTGTAACAATAATGTTGCCTCTAAAATCTCTAGTAGAGCGTTGTACATCGAGAGATTTTCCTGAAACTTAACTAGTCTACTCTAAAATAAGTCTGATTATTTCTGAAAGTCTTATTTGTCTCCCCTTGCAAGCGTCTGTAACTGGAATGTGCCTCTGAACCTCTAGTAGAGCGCTAGAGATTTTCCTGAAACTTAACTAGTCAGCTCAACAATACGTCCAATGATTTCTAGAAACATTTTTTGTTACTCGTGAAAATACCCACTGGAAATCTCAGGCACCAGGAGTCGCCAGTGGGATGCGTCGGACTGTTTCATTTTTCACCTTGAAATATGTCAGAGGAAATATGCTTCTTGAAGTCTTCTACGGATGACGCGTCCGGGGGAGCTGACCCAGCCTCAAGTTCCTGGTAACGCTGTAATTTAAAGACTTTGTTCCGCGTCACTTGGTGTACGACTTCAGCCTGGTTGTAAGTGTCGTAGGTGCCGTCTCGAATTGGCACGATGCTACTCACTTCTTCACATGCCACCACCAGTTCCCGGTACCATGTCGACACCAGTGCCATCTGGGTGTCAATGCTGGTTCCTGCATGAAAAGAATTTAATTAGCGATTTAAAGAATGGGGCGCTGGAGAGTCATCGAGTATTAATTAAGTTCCCAAGCTGACGTTGATCTTTCAGTACATGTACTGGCTAAGTTCCTGCTTTACAGTAATCCTGATCTTGACACTTAATGTTTGACTTCAGTAATCCTGATCTTGACATTATTTGTGTTTGACTACAGTAATCCTAATCTTGACATTATTTGTGTTTGACTACAGTAATCCTAATCTTGACATTTTTGTGTTTGACTACAGTAATCCTGATCTTGACATTATTTGTGTTTGACTTCAGTAATCCAACATTTGTTTCATTTCTTTAGAAAGACTAAATGGTTAGTGTGCCTGAGCTCCCTTATTGTTTTGTATTTCTTTGTAAACTAGTTTGCTAATAATGCTGTGTTTTCCAACAAAGCAATAAAAAACTACAAATCTGTTGTTCAACTGACAAGGATTCCTTGCAATGATTTGAATGCTTATGAGTAGTGTGGGAACAAAATTGCAATTTTTTGTGTTAAGTACAGGTGACGTATAACAAACTATTCACAAAATTACGATTAACTAAAGGTGGGAGTTATTGTGTTTTAAAATAAATGTTTACATTTACTTTGATCACAGTAATTACCATAGAAATTAAAATTAAGCTGGTTTATTATGTAAACAAATTATATAATTACATTACACTATAATGAAACATTTTTGGATAAATGTTAATATGTTTATAGAGATAAAATTTATAATACATATTCCTCTGTGTAATTCAAAGTGTCAGTGATTGTTTTTCTAAAAAAGTAAGTTTGCATTAATAACAAATTTTAGGACATAACCTCCTTCCTTCCAAAGGCAGATAGGAAATTAAGAGTAACAAGGTTGAGACATTTTACTTACTTTCGAAGTATAGATGACGAAATTATAAGCGATGAGATTGGTATAATCTACTTGTTTTTATAAACAGATGATGAATTTATTAACAAGGCTTGAACCAAAGCTATCTGTTTTCCAATAAAAGCTGATGAAAATATGATAAAGATTTTAAGGCAGATGGTACAATTATTGACCAGGATCGAACCACAGCTACTTGCTTCCAAATGCAGACGATGAAATTCAAAGACAGATGAAATTATGGACAAGGTTCAAACCCTAACTGATTCCAAATGCAGACGATGAAATTCAAATCAGATGCAATTATGGACAAGGTTCAAACCCTAACTGATTGAGATAATTATTATAATGAAAACGTGTAAAAGGTTCGAACTCTTTAACTACCTGCTTCCAAAGGCTGATGAAAAAAATATAGGCAAGGTTCGAGCCATTGCTACCCGCTTCCAAAAGCAGATGATGAAAATATGAACAAGGTTTGAACCATAGTTACTGGTTTCAAAGGCTGGAGATACAAATATGAACAAGGTTTGAACCATAGTTACTGGTTTCAAAGGCTGGAGATACAAATATGAACAAGATTCGAACCATACCTACCTGCTTCCAAAGGCAGATGACGAAGCTGTAGGCGATAAGCTGTGGTCAAGCGGGCGATTCGTTTCCACCCGGCGCTCGCTTTCACGTGCAGTTTCGCTTTCTCTGAGAGTGTGGGTGCCAGCTGAGAGGATCCGTTGGACAGGAACTGCAGGATGGCGCACAGAGGAATGGCTAAGATCCCTGCCACACCTGCCTTGCTGGCTGTCACCCGCTTTGTCTTGGCTACACTGACCCCGATTCCGGATACTGCAGCTGCCCCAACAATCGATGCTGACATCTGCAGCCGATCTGACCTGAGATGACATGGTCACGCCCGAATGACTTCATTGTGAAGAAGTCTGGCATCGCTTAATCTACACCAGCACACGTCATTGTTATACGTGATATATATTTATATTCATAGCCTTTACTATAGTCACAAATTCTCTTAAAAGGATTATTTGAACTTGTGATTCGAGCCATTTAGATTAAATTTTAAAAAGAAAATAATGCAAAGATTGTTTGTCACGAGTTACAGATGATAATATCTACTTATGACGTGACGTGACGTGAGATCCATTTATAACCTGCCATGTATCGTGTGGTCTTGAGGGGAAATAACCCTGAAGAACTGAGATTTGACTGCGGCATTGCCCATATTTTGGATGCTAATTTCAATTTTAAAAAATTATGTCATTTAACGGTCAATAATGGCAATAAAAATAATAACGTGTAATATCTCAGAAATTAGACTGTATGTTTTACGATAACATTTTTATATTTTACGGTAACATTTTTTCATCAGGCCTTTTTCATCTGTTTTCGTTAATTAAAATAAAATCAATTGTAATCTGAGCTGACTGAAGTATATTCCATATGAAAGTAATGTGATAATCACTTATATAATTTATACATAATTTTTAATGTTCAATCCGATTTGTCGGAATTTTTATTAATGAAACAATTGACCACACATTTTTACGGTTTTATAATCTTATTAACTATGCGACCAGTTGTGACTGAATTCCTTTTCAAACATTTTGCCTCTCGTACTGAAGTGGTATTTTGGTCTGTTCAACCCACTGACACTCGGGGCCCCTAGTAAATACCACAAGTGCAACATCAAATAAAACACGAAAACCTAAACGTTCTCACACACTTTACCATTTCTCGTAGCGGGACGCCTCGTGGTTGTTCATCAAAGCCGCACTCTTACACCTGAACTCCATGTCAAGAAGCAGCGCGTCAAACTCCTCGCGCAGTTCTTTCGCTCTCTTTCGTGACGCATGCTCATCGTGCGGAGTCCGCTTCGTGGAAAACATGGCACCCATGTAGCTCTTTAGACAATGACGGAATACAGCAAAGTATATTTTCTTTTGTGTAAGTACAAAATATTTATATATGTCTGGGGTTTGTTGTTGGCTGTATGTATGTGTGTGCTCATGGACTTTTATGCATTTGAAGTTGTGAAGAGAAAACAGATAGAACTGCCTTAGAATCTAGTTAGATCTACAAGCATGCGGGTGGTTGGTCACATAGTTGAAATGTAGAGAAAATAGAGACGGATTTATTTGCGAATAGGTGCACTGTGTATTTTCCAATGGATACGGTTTGTTTGTTTTGCCAAGATAGGTATTTTATATTTGCTCAAAGATGGATTTTATATTTGCCGATCGAAATATTTAATATTTGCCAATAAGAAGTATTATATGCTTTCCAAGGGACATAGTAAAATATTCGACGACTGATAATAAGTGATGGGCACACTTTGTTTTAAGGAATTTGCAGTGCGGTGCGTCACTTGTTTTGTTGTGCGTTGCGTCACTTGTTTTGTTGTGTGGTGCGTCACTTGTTTTTGTTGTGCGTTGCGTCACTTGTTTTGTTGTGCGGTGCGTCACTTGTTTTGTTGTGCGGTGCAAACACTTGAAATGGCCACATAGTTGCGTGGTGCTTCAGTAAAATGTTGTAGGAAGTTCGTCAAAAAACACTAAGACGACACGCAGCAACATGAATAAATTGTTCCACCTGTTCTGCTTGTTCGGTACCATGTCTGTAGATGAACATATCTATGTCGCCAGCAAAATCAGAGATTGCATGAAATGTTCTATAATAGCGATATTTTTTTAATTGTTGATATTTGGCGCAAAGTCAGGAATATGTTTATGAACAGCGATTTTTCAAAACTGCATTTATGTTAATTAGGGTGCGCCTCCAGCAAGGTATGTTTTTCAAGAGATAAAATTCACAGCAAGCGTATAGAGTTGTTTGTTTCTGTTTCTTTTAGCGATGTGTGTTTTTTAGTTTCTTTTAGTGTTGTGCGTTTCTGGTAGCGGTGTGTGTTTTTTAGTTTCTTTTAGTGTTGTGTGTTTCTGGTAGCGGTGTGTGTTTTTTAGTTTCTTTTAGTGTTGTGTGTTTCTGGTAGCGGTGTGTGTTTTTTAGTTTCTTTTAGTGTTGTGTGTTTGTGGTAGGGGTGTGTGTTTTAGTTTCTTTTAGTGTTGTGTGTTTCTGGTAGCGGTGTGTGTTTTTTAGTTTCTTTTAGTGTTGTGTGTTTCTGGTAGGGGTGTGTGTTTTAGTTTCTTTTAGTGTTGTGCGTTTCTGTTTCTGGTAGCGGTGTGTGTTTTAGTTTCTTTTAGTGTTGTGTGTTTCTTGAGGCGGTATGTGTTTTAGTTTCTTTTAGTGTTGTGTGTTTCTTGAGGCGGTATGTGTTTTAGTTTCTTTTAGTGTTGTGTGTTTCTGTTTCTGGTAGCGGTGTGTGTTTTAGTTTCTTTTAGTGTTGTGTGTTTCTTGAGGCGGTATGTGTTTTAGTTTCTTTAGTGTTGTGTGTTTCTGCTTCTTTTAGTATTGAGTATTTTCTTTTCTTTTAGTGTAGTGTTTTGTTTTAATGTTTTTATTTCTTTTTGTGTTGCGTATTTCTGTTTCTTTTAATGTGTGATTACCAAAAAAATATATCTGTTTCCTGTAGACTCAAATTTGTATATCCTCTAAATAGTAAAGTTTATGGATTTCTTTCGGCGGGTGGGAGTGTTCTTGTTTGCTTCTGTCGAGTGTCCTGTTAGTGAAATCTGCAAGTTGTCTGCCCGAAAGGATAATTTATTTTCTCTCCTGAAAAAATATTCGCAATATTATTTTTAAGGCTTAAATAAACAAAATGCATCAATGGTTGCAGTGTGACTTTTCATCCATTTCTCTTGCATGGTTCTTTTTCACTCGCACTCCCCACACCCCTGTCTCTCCCAAATTAGTCATTGCAGGAGTCGTAAAGACACAATATGTCTTTAACAAACAAAAATTATCTTTGAAAGTTGTATATTGGATTCAATATTGTAAATTACATTTTACTCTATTTTTCTCCACTTAAAATATAATTATATAGCACTTAAATGAATTTTATGTCAGCGTTTGAATAAATGCATTTTCACTTCAATTTAGTCGCTTAAGACAATTTATTAAAATTGTATTTTATTATCAAGTATTGAAAGGAGAGCAGCAATTTAGAACAAAAGCATCAAGCAGCTATTGCACATATACAATAAAAACACATGTATATAAAGCATTGACAAAGGTCACACAGCAGACTACTACTGAATACAAGTATACAAGGCATTGGCAAAGGTCACAGCAGATTACTTTTGAATACAAGTATACAAGGCATTGGCAAAGGTCACACAGCAGACTACTACTGAATACAAGTATACAAGGCATTGACAAAGGTTACACAGCAGATTACTATTGAATACAAGTATACAAGGTATTGACAAAGGTTACACAGCAGATTACTATTGAATACAAGTATACAAGGCATTGACAAAGGTCACACAGCAGATTAATATTGAATACAAATATGCAAACGGATAATGGTCTACAATAGCACGTTCAATACACACACGCACCCACATGCATACCACGCCATACATATATATGTTTCTGGATAAAAGTTCATAAACATAATATGTATATATTTAAATATATACATTTTCATTTTCAGTCAATATGTAAATTAATGCAAAGCATACTAACTGATCAGTCAGAGCACAGTTAAGAAAGAAAATAATAAATAGTATTTTTTTCAATTCACAAAAATGAGCAATAAGAAAACTTGTGAAATAAAAAGGAAAAAATCCCCATGAATGAAATATATAAAGTTTCAAGAAGGCAAACATTAAGGAAAAGGTTAAAGATAAAAACTAAAGCTAAAAGCTACAAGACAATAGACGCAATAAGAGAAATAGAGAAAATGACATTGATAAAACAGGTGCAGATAACCCACACATTACAGACTTGGGGGGAGGGAGGAATGACAACGATAAAACAAGTGGAGATAAACTGCACATTACAGACCTGGAGAAAATGACAGAGATAATAAAGGTAGAAACCTCCTGCACATTAAAATAAACGGAAAAGGTTGCCAACGATAAGACAGTTGGAGACAATCTACACATGCTCCAGATAAAACAGGTGAAGACAACTACACATTACAGATTTTGAGAAAATGACACGATAACACAGGTGGAGACAACTCACACATTACAGATTTGGAGAAAAATGACAGTGATAGAAAACAGATGGAGACAGCCTACGCATTAAGAGAATTTGAAAAAAATTACTGTGATAACACAGGTTTTAAAACAGAGAAAAATGACATCGATAACACAGGTGACGGCAACCCACACATTTACAGACATGGAGAAAATTATAATGATGACAGGTGGAGAAAACCCACACATTAAGGGAAATGAAGAAAATGAAATCGATAACCACGGGTGGCGGCAACCCACACATTTACAGACTGTGGAGAAAGTGATAATGATAACAGGTGAAGACAACCCATACGTTCAGAGAAGTGGAGAAAATGATATTGATAATACAGGTGGAGAAAACCAGAGCATTGAGAAAAAAAATCAGTGATATAGGCATCCCGTATGTTAAAATAAAAGTGAAACCAGATGGAGACAACCCACACTTGAACTAGAGAAAATAAGAGCAATAAGACAGGACAGGGAAAGCACGACATACACACAGTACCACAAGCGCGCATGCGCCAACAGAAATTGACGGCAATAAGTAATACTAATGGAGATACAAAACCACATACATGAACAAATAAAATTAATTTACAATATTGATGACTGATAGACTTTAGGCTAAAGACATACACCTCATTTGTAATCACAAAATTAATTTATTAATGACTAGTAGGTTTCGGTCCAGGACAAACATATCAATTTTAAATACAAAATTAATATTAAGATATAATGTTCATATTCATAGCAAATAAGAAAAATAAACAAGCAAAAATTTCACTGTAAATCTTTCTCAGATGTGGCATGATCAGTTTCATATTGTTGGATTACTACCATTATAATGAGTAATTATTTCTATGGGATTTATATTGCTGGATTACTACCAATATAATGAGTAATTATTTCTATGGCATTTATATTTTTATTTAATTTTCTAATGAGAACAGACTGTAATTATTAGAAAATGTGAGTTATTATTACAGCACTGAGCTATGCGGCGATTTCTTGTGACTCGCTCCCAGTGTTGTCTATGATATTCTCAGACAAGACAGTTTGTTTTGTGTGTGTGTGTGTGTGTGTGTGTGTGTGTGTGTGTGTGTGTGTGTGTGTGTGTGTGTGTGTGTGTGTGTGTGTGTGTGTGTGTGTGTGAAACAATAAGCACCAAAATTTACTGTAGGACAGAAACAGATCCACTATTTGGAAAATCTCGGGTAAATATTTAACAATTTCTGTAGAATAAAAACAGCTTTTGCGCCTCTAATAATTTATTTATAATACAAATTTTGCTATAATCATTAAATATCCTGGTTCATATAAGTTATAACTACGTTTTCACTGCAAAGCATTTAAAATGAATCACTATTTTATAGTGACTTTCAATGAAAGCGACTGATTGTAAGCAGCTATTATATTATTATTGAAGACAAATTAAACGTTTGAGAACAACCGTTGTTTTAACTAAGTCGCAAAGTATGAAAACTAGGCGGATACAATTCCTAATCAAAATTATATTCCTCAAAACAGTAATATAAATATATGTGTGCCCGATGTATTCTATTATCATATCTATATGAAGTATGTATGGTTTGTTCGACATAAATGTAACATCTGCAACAGTTACTAAAACATGCGTGCGTTTATTGCTGTAACAAACGAGATGTTATATACAACACGACAACTGTCAGAAAACGTCTGTTTCAACAGCTTTTTAGTTCTTCCATAAGGTAAAAGTCTATTCAATATTTTAATGAACGAGCCTTGTGTCGATTAAATGTGGAAACCTCACTTGGCTATACATTTTCGTCTTCATCATAATCATTCGGATGTGAAGTTTTAATCACTTGATAGCGCACAAACACGGAACGCCTCCTCTGCAGCATGTCGAAAATAAAAGACGCATCTTCAAAAGCTTCGTACGTATTAATAGGAACCATGGCAATTTGGCTGACTGTCTCGCGCATGCGCACCAGTTCGTCGTACCACAGAACGTAATCACTGACGTTGAGCTTGGGGTTTCGCAGTTGAACGCGGTACGACCTTGCCATGCGAGTTAGCCTCTGCCACCCAGCTGCTGCCTTCTTATGGCTCTCGGCTCGCGCGCTGAAGGTCGGTACGAGTTTCGAACTGCCGTTGCTAGCAAACTCCAACAATACTGACACGCCGGTTCCAAAAAGCCCCAAAAGACCAACTCTAGTCGTCATGCCATTGGTATCGGAAGACCCGGTCCATTTTAACAGGAAGGCTCCAATACCGGAAACGGAAATAGCACCAATCAGAGCTGCGGTTAGCTCCACATAGTAGCATTTCCGGTCGTAGCGGTCAGCCTCGTAGTAATGCATTAAACTAGCGCGCTGGCATCTAAACTGCAGTTCTTTTAGCATGCTCTCAAACTTCGTCTTGGCGTATGCCCGGAATCTGACGTCATCCAGATCCCCGTCGATGACTTCATCTGACGTGAGCGTGAGATTGCCGTCTCTTCTGTCTTTGCTTGGATTTGGTTGCAGGGAGATTTGGCCAAACTGTGACATTTCCACGTCGACAAATTCGGCACTTATCACATAGTTCGCCTTGCAAGTTGTCACTGGCAACATGAGATTGACAAGCATGTTTGAGTTATGTTCAGAATCATGAGGTTGCCGTAGAGAATAATGTTTACTAGAAAATAGTATGGCATGCTTGTACAGATTTCTTTCACCAGATCACGTTATTTAATGGTTTTAGTAGTAGCAGTAGCTAATGAGACAAGAAGTGAGTACATACTTCAAATAGTTCTAACAGTTGAGTGAGGGGGGTGGGTGGGTGGGACGTTGTTGTCGGTCCTATAGTGAAATCCCAAAGACCCAGGTTGAATTTCGGAGACATTTATGTTAATGACCTCAAGGGTCAAGACTGGGTAAGGTTAAACCTTGTGCCTATCGGGGGAAATTCAAATCTTAACTCAGGGAACACCAAGGATAAACTATAATAATAAAAGTCAGAGTGTTAAAGAATGACAAACTTACAAAGACTTACTAAGACGGGGTGACGTTCCATTACTGTAAAAAGACAGAAGCTTTAACATTTACTACGTCATTCAGCTGGACTTTGACTTTGTGTATCACTGGTTTAGCATCTATGTAACAGCTGCGCTTTGTGCAAATTACGTTCCTTTTTATTTACATTCTAACAGTCAGCTTTCTTCAATAATGGCATTCATCTGTGACAGGAAAATGCGAAATTGACCTGGAGATAGCTTAGGATACCAGTGAAATATTTATGTCGTTTTCTGTCATACGTATAATACCATGATTGATTAGTCTCTCTGTCTGTCTGTCTAACTACCTACCTATCTATCTATCTAAACAAACGACTGAGATGTGGGAAGGTGAGAGAAAATTTAATGCAACACGAATCACCGACCACACAAATACAACATGCAGAAAGGTAGGCTACAATATGCTTGTGCCGCAACGAGTAAGTTTGTAATCTCAAAACAAACTGAAAGTTAGTTCGAAATCAGTTTTAAAATATTTTACTTGCATGCAGAACAAGGAAAGCATTGTGCGTGGTTTGAAGAAAAGTAAAAATACTATTACTATTAAGCGAAGGGACGTCACTCTTACAGTTGATTCGGATAATCAGCATCCGTGCCAGTTTTAATGCATTGTACGTTATAGGATATTGTTACTGACATGCATTATGACCTACAATCAGTTAGCTGTTATGCCAGATTAGTCCAGACAACAAACTGTTCAATACTCAGGAATGCTTGGTCATATCATATCTTATCATGCTTGGTTCTTGATCTTTTTGGTCTTGTCACCAGCAAAAATAAGAGTAATAATAATAATATGACCATTTTGACCAAAGCTTGATGTTTTGTTCTGAGACAATTTCCTGTCCCATCTGTTTCAGTCTTTCGTAATGTGTTAATCCATAATATAGTTCTTTCAAACTGACTGCAATGACGCATTCTGAAGTCAGTTCTTTCCAAACTTTCGTAATGTGCTAATCTGTAGTATAGTTCTTTCAAACTGACTGCAATGACGCATTCTGAAGTCAGTTCTTTCCAAACTTTCGTAATGTGTTAATCCATAATATAGTTCTTTCAAACTGACTGCAATGACGCATTCTGAAGTCAGTTCTTTCCAAACTTTCGCAATGTGTTAATCCATAATATAGTTCTTTCAAACTGACTGCAATGACGCATTCTGAAGTCAGTTCTTTCCAAACTTTCGTAATGCGTTAATCTGTAGTATAGTTCTTTCCACCTTCGCAATGTGTTAATCTGTAGTATAGTTCTTTCAAACTGAATCCAATGACATATTCTGTAATCATTTTTTTCCCCAAACTTTCGCAATATATTAATCCGTAGTATAGTTCTTTCCAACTAACAGCAATGACATATTATGTAGTCAGTTCTTTCCAAACTTTCGCAATATGATTTGTAGATATTTTTATTTGTAAATGTATCTATACCTAACTTTCATAATTTACTGTTTACTATATCAATTACATTAAAAAAAACATTGATAATATCATAGATCACAAAAGGTTTACAAACTCACCGACCAGACTACGATTATCAATTTTTTCTGTTCCAGTATATAGCAATAAAATAATTATGGTGATCGATTTTTTCATAAAATATACCGTGCTGCTATAGCGGACAATTTTGGTTTTCCACAGAATTTCTCAATCTCAATGAAAAGTTGTGATCAGGTTTCTGAATACAGCGTAAACCTTTCGCGATATTTCAGCTTATCATTGTCATTCCAGTTCATCAGTTTTCTCAATACAGTGTATACTTTTCGCATTATTTCAGATTATCATTTTCACTCAAAATTATCAATTTCTCAACACAGCGTAAACCTTTCTCAATATTTCATTTATCATTGTCATTCCAGTTCGTCCATAGTGTCCATTTGGTCAATCATGTCTGCATATTTTATTAGTCTTATCATGTCCCATCATATGTCATTATTATGTTAAGAATTATGACAAAGCCCTTATTCTTATAAAAATTCTAATCAAATAACAATAACTAGACAGTGTGGTCCACTTAAAGTGACTTAAACTATCTAACACACGAAAACCAAAGGTAATTTAAAGCAAAAATGATACGTTTACATACAATAATGAGAATATATAACAAAATAAATGAAACAATAATATATATTAACTATTATGTCTCTCATATTTCATTTAAATTTCTTCATGTCTCATCGAGTCTCGTTCATTTATCTCACTGTGTCTCATCCTCTCAATCAAATGTCAGTCCCACTCTATTAATTCTGCCGCAGATCAACTCCATACAATTTCACAAAACTAGTATTTAATTCGTCAATACAAGTTCGTTGCAATGCTTGAAAACATCTTTCTTTAAAAGTTAAATTACAATTCAATTTGTATAAACAATCAATACAAAAATATTGATTAAAAATATTCCATATTTAGTTTTAGAGTGCCAGAGAAAGAGAGGCGAAAAGGTGTTTCACAAAATAACAGTAAAATACATACTCGAGAAGAAAGATAAACAAATTTAAAATAAAATAACCAAAAGGGATAATGGCGGTGAGAAAGACGAATGAAAAATATATATTTTTATACTAGACTAATATAGACTAAATTCCCTAGATTCGGCTTCAAATATAGCTGATCTATTGCTCAGAGATGGGGTAGGGCGATGGGATTTTGTGTAACGTTGTTTGTTACATGTACAGTAATTATTTTATTTTGGTTTAAAGATAATAGCGTAAATTTGAAAAGAAAATTACATAGAAAATCGCATTTCTTTCTCTCATTTCTGTGTACTCGTGCTTTAATACATTTCTTGTGTTAAAAAAAAACCTGTTATGTTCATATTTACATATGGAGGAAAATATACTGCTGTTTTGCTTTTGTTTTAAATCATTTTATAAAAATCGTATTTAATTTTAGCTTAGACAAAGAGACACCTATAATTAATTCTAAGTATCTCCTGCTTATTTTTCCTAATGTTATTGTTTTCTTTCATTTAAAATGAACCCCTCGAATTCGTAAAGATATCAGTGTAATAAACATATCAATATAGCAAACATATCAATGTAACAAACTTATCATTGTAACAAACATAGGGTAACAGGCATATTAGTGAAACAAATCTCATGAAATATTCTGAAATATTTTGCACAGGATATTTCAAATTTTCTGATCTTGTTTGGTCGTGAGCCTGATCGGTCGTGAGTCTGTTTGGTCGTAAGCCTGTTTGGCTGTAAGCCTGTCTGGTCGTGAGCCTATTTGATCCCTGTTTGGTCGTGAGCCTGTGATGTCGTGACCCCTTTTGGTCGTGAGCCTGTGATGTCGTGACCCCTTTTGGTCGTGAGCCTGTGATGTCGTGACCCCTTTAGGTCGTGAGTCTGTGATGTCGTGAGGAACGCCTTTGCCAAAGTAGTGTCGAATAATCTTCTCGTTTCGTGCTTCATTAAAATTTTAAGAACAGATTATGATGTTCATATTAAAGTGTTTAAATATAACCTGCTTGTTTCATGTTATAGTTGTAAAAGGTCCCTTCGAGTTAAATGGTAATTTATTATCGCGTATCTCGCGATTCTTAAAACGTCACATTAGTACTCCATTAGTGACGTTCTTACATTCTTACTTCCCCTTTCACACATGAGTAGAATAAGTGTGTTTTATATTTAATTATATCTTTAAATGTTAAGATTTTCATGAGTATTTTTTTCGTGTGTACACGTCACCACTGCTGTGACCACGGCATCATGTTTCTTGTGTGTACACGTCACCACTGTTGTGACCACGGCATCATGTTTCTCGAGAGTACACGTCACCAAGGTTGTGACCATAACATCATGTTTCTCGTGTATACACGTCACAATGTTGCGACCATAACATCAAGTTTCTCGTGTGTACACATGTGCTAACTCTGTTTCAATACTTCACTTCCTTCCATGTATATAATGGCAATATTTAAAGGATGAGTTACAATAAACAAAAGAAACTGAAAGTCCTTTTAATTCCTTATGTAATAATTCCTAACACATCTATACAGTAGCTAATGAAGTATAATTTTTGTATTAAATTTTTAGCAGTAACGCCTTCACAACGTCTAAAATTTAAATAATTTAAAGAATTTTAAAAAATTGTTCTACTTATCAAAATAATTACATAGCACTAACTTCTAAACATACAAACATATTATCATTTAAGCACTTTTTAATGTCTACTTATCAGTAAATAATGCCGAGTCTTTATTCAATAAAGAAACATTTTAAAAATATTTTTACCTTTCTTAGTTTTTAGTAACACACAACTGATTTATACAAAATATTAAATGTAATTTAAACATGTTTTTATAAATGCCTTATTTAGCAGAAATAATGCTGATGTATATTCAATTAGAGAGGTTGTATAATTAACATTAATTATATTCAAGAATGTCATTAACACTAAGTTAAATGATGTCTAACAATTATTTAGGCTGGCTTTGCCCTGTCAGAGAAAGACCGCTAAATTCTCATAAATTGTCAGGTCAAAGAAAGAATGCGCTCCAGCTGAAGAAAAAATGTAACACCTTGTTAAATATTTAAAAACCCACATGGATATGTAATCTGTTAAAAAAACAGCACTAAAAATTGCTTTTCTTTGTTCACAAATGTTCACATTTCTGGATGCTCGTGAGCCTTTCAGGAACAGCACTAGATGATATTTTTTTCCCCACATCAATAGTTTTCTTCTTGTTCACATTTCAACTCGGGTTTTTGAGATTTAATCTTTTTGTACTGAAGAAATAGAGACCGTTTCTGGTTTAGTGAGCGATAAACATGACCAGGATCTTCAAATACTTTGTATGTGTTGATAGAAACCATAGCAATGCGGCTGACTGACTCGCGCATGCGTACGAGTTCATCATACCAGCGAATGTAATCGCCGACACGGAGCTGTGGGTTTCGTAACTGGATGCGGTACGATTTGGCCAATCTGCTCAAGCTCTGCCAGCCGGCCGCAGCCTCTTTGTGGATTTCTGCGCGCTTGCTAAAAGTCGGAATGAGCTTTGAGCTCCCACTGCTGAGAAGTCCTAACAACACCGACATGCCAGCGCCCAGCAGGCCAATCAGACCAAATCGTGACGTCATGCTTCCGGTGCCGGAAGTTCCACCATTCCACTGCAGCAAGAAAGCGCCGATACCGGAAACAGAAGCACTTCCAATGATCGCTGCAGTGAGTTCCATATAGTAGCACTTCCGGTCGTAACCATTGGCTTCGTAATAGTGCATCAAGCCAGCGCGCTGACAACGGAACTTCATTTCTTTCAGCAGTGCGTCAAACTTTTCCTGGGCGTAGGATCGAAAAGTTGCGTCATCGAAATTGCTGTCATGGACGTCATATCTCAGATCAGCTTCTTCTTCCCGCTGCTCACTGTCGACGTAGTTGTCTTCCACTGCGTGGATTTCTTCAACTTCTTCAGACATTTCCGGCCAGGCAAATATTGTAAATTAGTGGACTGTCCTAGGGTTTGGTGTCGAAAACGGATGCTGTCATAACATGCAATGCAAGAGATAAGTGGCCTTGTCTCTCCCCCACACCCCTCCCATCGGTGCGAAATCAAGCAACAAACGATGGAATCAGACTCTAAAGCTACTACAACAACACCTACATCCACCCATATATTTTGTAAGCGAAATTCAAGCTGCAAATAGATAACTATTACGATTTTTCAGACTTGTTCAACAACTTTATAATTACAGTTTTTAAAACTAGCTGGCTGTTAATAATGGCGTCTCTCTCAAATAAGCTCATAATTAATGAATTTTCTGAAGCAATTGTAAGAGCAGATTTTTTTAAAATGGACTATGAGAGAAAATATGTGAAAATAACAACAATTACTACTAATACAAATGGTGATGGTTTCAAAAATACAATAGTTTGATTGCTTTGCTGACACATTGGACACTTACAAGCAATTTAACGGCATTCTTAGTTTTATTGTCTAGAAATGTAAGTGAGTTCAGTTACTAAAAGCTTAGACTAGTTAGAGCTCTTAACGAAATGTACTTAGATGTTCCTGGTCAAAGAAACACTTTCTAACCATGCTGTTGCTCTGTAACGCAAACATAAATACGTCAATATATATACATTCAACACTAATAGTAGTACTAGATGTAACACTATTAGTAGCAATACGTAGAGAACTATTAGTAATACATTTTGTTATTGCAAATACAAGCGTGCCCATACAGTTTTAATACATTAGTATTTGCTACGTTGTCAGGCATTCCGAGACAGTGATCGTTCGAACAATACAAGAAGCCATTTTCGAACGTTTTGATAGACATTCGCTTCATAACGGAAGTGGTGTAAATATCCCAACCCTGGCAGAACCCCAGTACGCTTTTGGTGAATGAAATATGTTTCCCTTGTACATTTTTTCTTCTCCACAGTAAAATAAGTGTAGTCTACTAAATACCAAATGAGCAAGCACTGCCAACTAAAGAAAAAAACAGCCTAATGAATTAATATCACTCCCAAATGAGTATCGAACACTGCGTACTAAACAAAAACACTGCCTAATGAATTAATATCACTCGCAAATGAGTAGGCATAGCGAACACTGCCAGCTATACAAAAACACTGCCTAATGATTTTCTACAGCCTATGAGCAAATAACGAGAAACCAGGTAATGTACTCTAGTAACAATGATACACTCGACATGACAGCGGATTGTGTCATTGTTTGACAGGCAATTGATAATGGACAATGATGAAAGAAACTAACATAGAACGAAGTGAGTCATTTTATAGGGCTGGTCATTTGGTATCATCAAAAGTTTGTAAATTTTGAGGTTGTAGAGTTACTTTGACCGCTATTTGAGTGGAATTTGATAGACTTAGTTTTTATTTTGGATTTCTTTTGTGTGCTCAGTCAAAGAAATCATATCAACACACCCCTTCGCTAATGGAAAAAAAACGATAATAAATTATGAAAAATCTACATGTGTCCAATTTTAATTCACCTGCCATTCTCATATGTAATCCTTAATTTCGGGACTAGAAATTTTAAACTGTTGGTCATCTATGTGTGTGCGCGCGCGCGCGCGCGTGTGTGTGTGAGAGAGAGAGAGAGAAAGAGAGAGAGAGGGTCTTTCTGCCAAGTGTTAGTTAAATAAGTCATTGGTCTGCAGTGTCAATGTCAGGCTGTCTCCATATCTTTCTACTTATCCACACATCTAATATTAAACACTGCCCGGTGAAGTGCTGCATATCCGTGAAAAAGAGTGACTATTACAAATGATCTGTATGTGGAACACATAATTTCGTGGTCACATCATTACCCGGTTTCGAAATCAACGAGGTTTTGAAGTGGAGGTTAAACCGAGTCACGAAAGAGTACGCACGCTTTGTGTCGTCTGCTAGAGGGCATCCGTGCGCTGCTCTGTTCAAGGGTGAAAGGTTAACACCGGCTTTCAGCAGGGGAGAGTCCGTGATCTAAATATAAACTGTCAAATCACTTGGTAAACAGAGAAGTGTAACAGCGTACTGAAACTTTTTTTTTCTTAGCATGGGTTTTCGAGTTGTCAGTGCTAGTCTCGAATGTCCGACAACTGATATTAGTAATTTCAGTGTATGCACATCATCAAAGACATCAAAGCAAGCTGGGACGTAACGCGAAAACATTTTCTTGAACAAAATAATAATACATATTATCCAAGCATTGAAATGCCAATCATCCTACTGCCTGTGTGTTGAGCAAAAGTACAACAAAATAATAATACATATTATCCAAGCATTGAAATGCCAATCATCCTACTGCCTGTGTGTTGAGCGAAAGTACAACAAAATAATAATACATATTATCCAAACATTGAAATGCCAATCATCCTATTGCCTGTGTTGAGCAAAAGTACAACAAAATAATAATACATATTATCCAAGCACTGAAATGCTTATCATCCTACTGCCTGTGTGTTGAGCGAAAGTACACAAACGACGTCTTACCTCCAGACACGTCTACCGTAGTCTCAAGCCAACAATCGCCGTCGCTTGGTCGGGTAGCTTGTGCGCGAATGACCTAGTTATACGATCAAGGAAGAGAAAAGCAGGATTGGATGTTACTGTTGGCGAGATCGTCAATTGAAGACAGTCTCGTGCTGTCACAGGGAGGTTTACTACTATTTCGTCAATTGAAATCGTCATAAAACCGAACAAAACCCCACCAAAAGCCACACACGATCGCTTTGACAAGTAATTATGAAACTATCCTGCCGGATATAGTTAACCGGACCACCGAATAATGAAATCATTCCATTAGCTAACCGAGCAGTACAGTTATTTGTTAGTTGTGGACTGCCAGGAAATGCAGCTATTTCTTTTATTTAACTGAACTGTTGGGTAATAAAGTTTTATTTTCTCCCTATCAGTTAAGCAGTCTGCTAGGCAACATTTCACTTAGTTAAACATTTAAATATCAAATTGGGGTTTCTTAAAGTTATGTGAAGTTTATACTGGCCAATTGAATCCATACATCCACATGGGTATAGGTTGCAATAATATAATTATTTGGTCTTAAGTGTACATCTTGGAAGGTGCTAAGTATATCAGGTCTAAATTATAATATTAATAAATAATAGTAAACAGCAACAAAGTTAATGGGGAGCCTGTAAAGAAAAAATTCTAATTGTTGATAGTGCCAGCTAACTGACACTTGTGTTCACCTGCTTTCAGGACATCCACCTGATTGATATCCTTGTTAATGTCACTTGTGGTCACTGTGTCAGGTTAAATTCTGCATAAACCATTTTAGAGTTGAATTGATAACCATGGCAGAGTTGGATTGATAACCATAGTTGAGTGGACTGATAGCCATGGTAGAGTGGATTGATAACCATGGTAGAGTGGATTGATAATGTTAATGATTCACACTGAATGAACCTTGCAATGACACACAGAGATGGCTATATACACCATATTCACTATTATTATGCTGTTGCTTAGCACTGTCAATCTAATGAATATGAACAACAGCTGTAGATGATAGCATGATTTAGTGTTGGAAACAAATTTTAAAACCATCTATAGAACTAGAATGGAACAGACTTATGTTTAATTACTGCAGAATATTTAACTATAGCAACATCACCTGGAGTTACAACATAAAATGTTAATCCACCAACTTTTGAAATGTAAACTAAGCCATTAGCTTGAAATGTATAGCCATTAGCTTAAAATATATAAATACAATCTTTAAATGTATACCACTGACTTATAATGCCAAGTCAACTAGTATAATGTTCAGATCTCTTTAGTAATCACACCAACCCTCATATACTTAGGTGGAATGAAATAGATATTTAAGTGAATAATAAATCTCCATAATAGACATAAAAATTAAATTTCATAATTGGCTGTATTTTGAAAATTGTGTATATGTTTTTTCTATTTAATTTTTTCTCTCTTGCTAACTATGCACAACACTTGACATAAATACAATACATATTTGAAGAATTGCATAAAATGATTTCATTAAATCTATTATAAAGTTTATTGACAAAGATATCCATTTACAGTAAATGACAAAATTTAATAATTACAAGAACAAGACATATTTTTGCATTCATTTGCTAGTGCGCAAATGAAATGGGAATTATATCTAACAATCTGGAACAGATTAAATAATGAACAATTAAAGAAAGGAGAATAAATGATTGTTAGATTCCTAATGACCAACATTCATTGATTTTGTGATCCATGAGTGGGACTGTAGGATGTCACTATGACCCTCTGTTCCTCAAACAACACCCTATTCCTCAGCCATGATCTGATTAGTAAAATGAATTTTCATTTAAGCAAATAATTTTTAAATACCGTAGGTACACCATACAATGAATCAATTTATGAGTGACAAGCATGAAATTGTTTGCGACTTGCAACCCTGCTCTATATGAGTCTTAGTCAGATGCTGAAAACAGATTATAGCAAACAAGAGAACCCAATATAATTCAGTTATTTCAATTCAGGTTAACACGGCTGAACACAGGAAGGAAAATTTGGAGTGTTCAGGGTAAATTCACCACGACTGCAAACATCCATTTTCTACAAGGTCAAAAGATCTGAAACCATGCTCTGTTGATGGTTCGGTCCTGAGACAACAACAGTATGCCTTCTTCACATGGGGCAAAAGTATTTTAGATGCAGCACGTGAATTTTTTAGCTGTAAAATTTTCAGGCTTGTTTATTCAAAACTGTTTAGGATTTACTTTTGTGTAAAATAGGAGAATTTACAAACATAACATTATGTTAATCTTGAACATGCATGTACTTATTCAGTCCACATAATCAAACAGATGTCTACACTGGATGAGTCCCCATTCTTTTAACATGTTCAGTGTAAAAAAGTCAACATGGTGTTTCTAAATGTACATATATACATGCACAGTAATCTAGGAACACACAATCAAACAGATGTATGCACAGGATGTGTCCACACTCTTTAACATATTCACTGCAGAAAATCAACATGGTGATTCTAGTGGTAACTGGTATATATATGCAGAGTAGTTAGGAACACACATCTCACATACAATACACCTCACACACACACACACACACAGTCTGGAAACACAAATATACATAGAATTTTTATTATAAACATGAGTGACCATCTACCTGAATTTAAAAAGAGACAAACAGAATATTTTTTCAAAAAATTTAATGAACAATGTAGTTGTTTATTCAGACTTTCAGTGTTCACTTAAGAAGAAAAGTCTAAAATCAAAATTACTATAAAAAAATAAAGTATAATCATTTACACATTAATAAGTGTGTTTAGGTAAAAAAAAAAAAAAACAGTTCTTTTTTTCTTAAAATTTCTTTTTAATGCAGTAATTTTTTTTGTAAAAATATTCTACCATTTTGTTAAATGAAATTGTTAATAAAATAAAATGTTTTAATTTCAAGTCACCCATAGTCTGTGTATATGCAAGTAAAACAGTCACTCATTGAGAATTACATGCAGTTCTCAATAAATACACAAATATCAGTTCCCAATAAAGTAAATGTATAACTCGTTTATTGCATACATATGAAATAACAGATGTACACACAAACACACAAGTGTACACGTCCTCACATATTTACAGTTCTGATAATAATATTTTTTTCCAACGTTTAATTGATTTGCACCTTTATTTCACTTGTTTAATATAAAACACAACTTTAGTGTCATCTACGGTGATGCTTGTGATAAGGTCAGCATATACAACCAATTATGACACAGTAGGTCAGTGAGTACAGAGCAAAGGTAATAATAGACCATGTCAACAAACTTTGCCAAGATGAAAATAAAAACACGCTGCCTAATAACTAATGACTGTATTCCATTCAGTGCAGGTGACTGCAGGTCATTGCAGGTTGAAATGCAACAAACAAAATCATGCTCAAGTTCCATGCACAGAGCAAGGTAGACAACTCATTACTGACTGTGAAACAAGTAATTTCAATGTACAACAATAGGAAACTAACAAAAATAATTTAAAAAATCTCAAAGTACACAAACATTAAAAACCAACTTAACTGATTTATTTAAAAAGCAAAAAAGACATGAAAAGAAATATGAGAACTTTTTCACATGTTCAGAATTAATAGATATAAAAACTGGATATAAATACATCAAAATATGTACAACCTTGTGGAATTACTTTAAATCCAAACATTCATTAAAAGAAATATAGCATTTCGCTTAAAAATAGAAAAGTTCTGGATAAGTACTACATTTATCAATTGCAACTAAAATATACTAAAGTGGATACTTTCTGAAACATGAAAGTATTTGAAAATTAAGACAGATTTGTATCACAAATTTCTCACCATATAAAATAATATTTACTTTGGTGGAGAAACAGCAACATGTAATTTATCCAGTGAGCAAGATGGCTGCAAATTTAACTTGCATGTCAGTAACCAGTCTTAATTTTATTCACTGCAAACAAACTTATCAAACAGCAAATGTTTTATCTGCCCAGTGGACAGATTGACTGCAAATTTAACTTGTGTGCCCAGTAATCAATCTTTACTCTTGTTTACTGAAAAATGGAAAGAAAGCAATGTTGATCAACCAGCCAACAAAAATCTATTTTTTTTTTTTTGTCTCTTGGGATCACTTGTCAAAACCTCTGCTGAAGGAATATCAATAAATTATTTATTTTAAAATAAAAACTCTTTTTTTATCAGATAACTACCAGAATAAAATTTGACCAATATATTTTCACATTGTTAAAAACTAAAATAACAGTTTTTGAAAATAGCTATCTAAACAAAGATTCTATTTCTAGAGTTTCTACTCAACAGAGAACTTTTCGACTTTAAGTTAAATCAAATGTAAAATAAAAATAATCTAAAGTAAAAATACATGTAATATGACTTAATAATGAAATGTAAAAGTATGCGTGTGTATGCACATACTCACTCACACACACACACACTTGCACATACACACTAAAACACACAATACTACTTATAAAGGAACAGTAGCTTCTGACAATTATGTAATTAGCTGTTACTTCTGCTCCATATTACAAACAATCAAAATAGATTCATATGGCAAATCAGGCCTCATGAAAGCAAAACAATTTTATATATGTCAAAATTTGTGCTCAGTATAAATATAATGCAATATCCAAAATTTTATGCAATTGTTATCTATTGTTTCTAAGGTAATCACAGATTAAAAAGAAAAGGTGAAAATATGCTCATTAATCCATCAATTTTCTCAATTACTGTCCAATTTGAAAAATTCAAAAAGTGAAAAAAAGTAGCTATTTGATTGTCACATTTAGAATATAATTTTTGAATGGAGTTAGCTAATAAAAGAATTTTAAACTGTAGTAATGTTTATAAATAATTAGTTATTAATTATCATTATACAGATAAAATTAGCAGATTTTAAAAGCATGGCCAACAACATGATATGGTAAATGGCATGCTGGATTGTAATGTAATTAATATGATTGAAAATGGTTCCAATGCAGGAACCCCAGCAACAGGGTTTGCTTTACAAACATGAATAAGTCTGTAACAGCTACACCTATAGTAATAATAATGTTGGCTTGATAAAGTACTTAATCTTAAAAAAGCTGTAAGCATTGTACACTTATTCCCTCCCCAATTTACTGAAGGTGTTTATACAAACTTCTTATAGTCAAAAGAAAACTACAAGTAACAAAACCAAAACGAATCCATGCATAACAAGACAATACTTAACAAATAACTATTTACAAAAGAAAACATAAATAAAATGAATTTAAGAAATGTATATTCAGAACAAAAACAGACACCAAAGAGATAGTGCTACTCTTGCTGAGGAGAGCCCTTATGAACTAACACTTCTTTTTTCACTTTGTAATATGAGCAAAATCAGCTCTAATCTTAAACAACCTAATAAAACACAGAATACAATTTTAGAGAACAGTTTCTCAAATTAATTAAAATGAAAAATAAACTATCAACACCTAACTATAGCCACATACCAAAAGCATATACTTAGTATACTAAAATAAATAAATTAAAATAGAAATTTGTTTTCATATTCAGGGAATAAATGTCTGAAATTTTAATGTAAAAAAAAATAAAATCTATTCAAGCATGTACTCTGAAAAAGGTTTAGCACTAAGTGACTTTAATCATGTTTTATTGTTATATCATGTCAAAATAAATATTTCAAGATACATTTTGACTTGAGGAAGCACCTGTCTAAAGGAATGATCCAGTACATTAGAAGCAGAAGGCAAATGCAAATCAAGTGAAATTTTTACAAACTTATTGCAATAATGTGTGTTAATTGAGAGAGAAATTTTTATAAACTTATTGCAATAATGTGTGTTAATTTACAGTGAAATTTTTACAAACTTATTACAATAATGTGTGTTAATTTACAGTGAAATTTTTACAAACGTATTGCAATAATGTGTGTTAATTTACAGTGAAATTTTTACAAACTTATTGCAATAATGTGTGTTAATTGACAGTGTTCTCATCTAACTCATGTCAACTCCATACCTGCAGTAAAGCTTTGAGAATCTATTTATACTCTATCACACAGAATTTTTAATTGGTAATGACAGATGAAATATTTATTTAAAAACTAAAAAGGAGGCTCATTCATTAAGGTAAATGAAGTGGGTGGAGTTAGAACCCAGGCATTTCTTTCTCCTGTGACATTACCAAGGCTGAAATATAATGCAGTTTATGTGCATTTAAAGATCTTAAGCTTTCAAGAATATTAAAAAAAAAAATAATAATGTTTATGTTGTACTACTCCAGAGATAATTAGTATTTGAAAAATGACTAATATTAAGAGCAAATAATACTATATGTATTTGAAACTTATGAAAACTAACTAGCATACAAAACACACTTTTTAATGCATAGTGCTACAAGTTTTATTTACTATTCATTTTAATATGTTATTAACATAATTTAAAAATTATAAAACAGGACAAAACCTGGAAGAAATACAACTGCTTGCCCATCCTCTACATATACTAAGCACTCAGCAAATGAAAATGAACAGTATATAAATTATAATTGTAAATATCTCATGTTTTTAAAAAAAAAATTGATAAAATAAAGCCCCCTCCCCACCAATGAAAATGATTTTTCCTTTTCACCTTTACAAACAAGCAGTCAATAGTATTATATTAAGCATTCAATAGCTGTACGTTTAAGCTCTCAACAGCTTTACATTAAACTCTAAATAGCTTTACTCTATATTAAGCTTTCAATAACTTTACATTAAACTCTCAATAGCTCTACTCTACAACAAGCAGTCAATGGTTTTACTCTAAGCAATCAATAGTTTTACAAGAAGCAGTCAATAGTTGTACTCTGTATCAAGCTCCCAACAGCTCACTTGACATCAAGCTCCCAACAGTATAATCTGCTAATATAAATTGTTTCATTTTGCAACAGTTTGCATGGATAAGGTGTGAGTCTGCATATGTCTAAGTGTCTGCACACACAAGTAAACCATCCATTTCTATACAACTGTTTACATCTTCCACATGATTCAGAACTGAAGTTTATCACAGACAACAAACACACTTGGCATTGTTTATCACTGGTTCTCCCATTCCAAGCAATCTTACATACAATAGTCAGAATACTGACACATGCTTCACATCACATTTATTTGGTTCTCTATTCCAAGCATTCTTGCACATGAATGTTGAGTGTGTCACGGGATATATGACACATATATTGTGTTACGTTTCATTGGCCCTTTGTTCCAAACAATCTTGCACATGAATGTTGAGTGTGTCATAGTCAGGATATTGACACTCGCAAGATGGACACACAAACTGTTGTGGTTCTTCCTCATCATGCTGTCGTGGTTGGGTACTGCGCATTTGACCTGAACCTGCCTGTAAAGACCAGAAAGGATATAAAAAAATATATATAAATAAGCGTATAAGAGATCAATATATAAATGTACATTAAATATATAAATCTATAAAAATGTATAAGAGATAAATATATAAATGTACATTAAGCATATAAATCAATGCTAATATATAAGAGATAAATATATAAGTGTACATTAAGTATATAAATCTATGTTAACATATAAGAGATAAATATATAAATGTACATTAAATATATAAATCTATATAAATGCATAAGAGATAAATATATAAATGTTCATTAAGTTTATAAATCTATGTTAAGATAAAAGAGATAATTATATGTGTACATTAATCTAAATCTATGTTAACATATATATATATATAAATGTACATTAAATATATAAATCTATATAAATGTATAAGAGATAAATATATAAGAGTACTTATGTTAACATATAAGAGAGATATATATAAATGTACGTCAACATAAAAGAGAGAAATATACAACAAATAACAGATAAATATATAAATCTACATTAACAAATAATACATAAATATAAAGATTTTAACCAGATCCTAAACAGAGTAAAATGACCTTACAGTCCAAGAGCAACAAACAGTAAGTCATCCAACAATGAAAGGCAGATATTCAAAACCAAATGGCTGTGATAAATCCAAAGCAATGGATTACATAAAGCAGATAAGAATAATGGCATAAAGGAAAAAAGTGTTTACATGGCATTGCAGGCCACATCTTTTTTTGAAGTTTAATATTTCTATTTTCTTCCCTTGATACACAGTCAGTGTTGGATAACTCCTAGAATTATGGACATCTGGCTATCACACGAAAAGCCAGGTATTGGCTTGAATCTGATCAAGATAAGATAACTCCTAGAGTTGTGAACATCCAACTAGCCACACCAAGAGTTAGGTATTGGCTAGCAAAAAAAGCATAGTAAGCTGACTCCAAGTATAGCAAACATTTGGCACCAGGATAGAAAATTACAAGATTCTAGTACTTATCCAATTTCATGAAGAATCATTCTAACTTACCTGACCAAAGTTCTGAGAAGGCTGACCATAGTGTCCTCCTCCAATGTAATCAGGCCCTGATGTCCCATGAGCAGCAGTGCCATAATAACCCTGTCCACCAGGTTGCTGATAGCCCTGTCCTCTGACTGCATAGACATCTTGTCCTCTGACTGCATAGACCTGTTCTCTGGTGGCTACCTGATGCCCTGGCAATCCATCCGCCAAACCTGTTGTTTGCCCACTACTAGCCATGCCTCCAACTTCCATATTTGGACCGGAAATCCTACGTTCTCTGGTACTCTGTGCATTTGGGTACTGAGAGTAAGGATAGAACATCTGAGCAGAAGAAGGGCGGTTCTGACCTGTAGTGGCACGCAGTTGCATCTCTGCCAACTGCCTCTGAGTGTAAGAAGTCAGCTGATCTAAAAGTCCTTGATTTTTTACCTGTTCTCACAATGAGGGGAAATACACATTAGCCCACTGCTAGAGTGGCTTTAAAGTAACTGCAATCATTCATATTCAGCTGAAAGCAAGTTCTATGGGACAAAGTAGCACAATTACAATTTTGTACTGCTATGGAGTTGTTCTGAAGGACAGAAAGGCTGACCTAGACTAAAACAGGTTAGCCAAGACAAAACACTAAGACTTAGCACATTAAGGTTAAAAATAAGACTTAAGAGTCAGTGTCTCCCCTGAATTAAGTTATTTTCCCTGTTGCAATTATTTAACCTGAGAACTCACTTATAAATAAATGAACATATAGTGTAAACTTATAATGTTCCAACAATTATAATAAAGTATCATTGCTTTACAACAATAAATAAAACGGCTCATAAGAAACTTCTGTCCTAAACTTATGTTCCAACAATTATAATAAAGTATCATTGCTTTACAACAATAAATAAAACGGCTCATAACAAACTTCTGCTCACGAGTGTTAAAAATTACATTCCATATATGAACATTGCAAGCATCAGTTTATATTTCCATTTTCACTATAATACTTCAAATTCACCAAAATACCTGTCATAAATGTAAGTCAAATAATGTTATAAATGTAAGACAAACATTTTTTCTTTTGCTTTAGAATATCAATACAATAGTAGGTTCTCATCTCTACCTGTAAAGATTCAAGTTCACTAGCAAGCTGGTCACGCTCTGCAGCTAGTCTGGTCCGTGCATCCCGTTCAGCTGCAAAGTCACACTGAAAAACTTCTGCCTGTAACAAAGAAAAGGCAATCACTCTCGTGAAATCTAAGCACTGTAAAATTAACTGACTTAAAAAAAAAAATAAAAAAAATAAACTGACTAAATAAATTGACTTGTTTTCTCCAGTTGTCCTTGAATGCAAGCTATGTTTGTTAGTGGCCTCTTCTACTACTTCTCAAAATAAAAAATCAACAATCAAGTTCACAGATGCTAAAGTTCTTTCAAACAGTCTGTCAAAGTAGTCTGTAATTCTGTTCAGATATTATAGTGTGCTAAAAGTTACATGCTGATTTTGTATTTTTTTTCATAAAACCTTTAAGATTTTAAAACATTAAAAATAGACATTAACCTGAGCTTTAAAGACAGTGACAACTTCCTCCTTATCTTTCAACTCTTGCTGCAGTCTGCTAATGCGCTCATCACGAAGGTTGATAGCTTCTTCAGCTCCCAGCACCTGAGCCATCAGATGACTAACCTGTTCCATATGCTGTTCCTTCTGGTTTTTGTCATGCTCCTTCAATTTCTCCTCATCCTGAGGTAGGAACAGATTTCAAAGACATTTTCTTTAAGAAGCACTTAATATTAAACAGATATTGGATAATGCCTCACATTTTATAGATGTGGTTGAGCTAGCATGTTAAAATAAAAAAGAAAGAAAAAAGATCAGTTTGATATCATTGATTATTAATAATTTAGTCATTTTTTCTACATTACACCAAGATTTTGATCCATTTTCATCCTTAATTAAGTTCTTTATTTTTCAGACAAGTCAAGGGCATACAAAAATAGGATTTAACTAACTATCAGGAGACTCAAATCAGCTAATCCAACTGACTTTGTGCTCTCACTAGCTGACAGGTGGGTGAATTCAAAGGATTTCAAGTAGAATATATAAGTAGAATAGACTCCTTCAAGTGTCTTACAGCTTTCTTCTCATTTCTGATGATTGTGCCACCCTTACAGCTCTTGCATTTTGCTTTGGAGTGTCAGCTATATATTTGACAGTCTTTAAACTCTAGTTTTTCTGTGAACAATTCTCTGGGTAAGTCATGGTTATCTTTTCCTTACCCTCTGTGGATTTGACTTGATGTCTCTCTGTTGTTGGTTTACTTGTCAACTTTTAGTATGAATATTAAAATGATTGTTTTACATTGTGAACATGCAAGCAAAAGCACATTATTTAGGGATCTTTTCCATGTACTGCTTTATACACACTGTTTTATAACAATATTTTAAACACAGTGTTTTACCATAATGTTTTTTACACACTGCCTAAGCAGAGTCTTCTGTTTGAAAGTATGAAGAGATTTTTCTACACAAGTCTGTCAGTTTATTCCTGGTGACTTTTCAGGCTCTAAGATCCAGTCCTTAAGATTATTCCTGGAGATTTTTCAGGCTTTATGATCCAGTCCTTAAGATTATTCCTGGTGATTTTCAGGCTTATAATTCAGTTCTTAAATTCATTTCTGATTATGATCAAGCTCTTATGCTTATTCCTGGTTTTTCCAGTTTATATTTCAGTTCTTAAGTCTAATTCTGTTTATGATCAAGTTTTTAAGCTTATTCTAGTGATTTTCTGGCTTAAATCCTGGTACAGTGCTAAAAATGCATCCATTTCACCTATTTCACCACAGTTAACTAAATGACGCAACAGTGCTGCCATTATTTAAAAAGGTCCTGATCTTGTGCCCATCAAATATTTTGGATTCAAAGTGTAATGGCATTCAAGATAACAAAGTTTTATTATCAAGTCCTGTGTTATGGAAACAGCATATCTCACTTTTGTAATGGCATTCAAGATAACAATGTTTATTATCAACTTGTGTAATGGAAACAGCATATCTTAGTTTTGTTTGTCAGTATAGCCATCAGTGCTTACAGCAGAGTAAGGGTAAAGTTATTTTCTTCATTTTTGTATGCCTTAGAAGTTAATGAACTGCTACTGTTAGCAAGTAAGGTCAAGGTGTTATGTGCTAGACATTTTTAGCATGCACAGTTCCAGTCCAACACAGGACAATTCATCATATTAGGTCGCCTGTGGTCTTGTTTTGTTGAACCATGTATTCTTCTCATTTCAATATATCAATTGTCATGTCATGGATAGCACTGTATTTACCTTTATGACCAAGCCAGACCCTGCAAACTGTAAAAGCCATCTACTTTTCCACAGATTGAGCTGGATGATGACCCAAATTCCTTGATGGTCTTTCGGACAAGCAGTGATATGGACAGGATTCAAACCATACGCTTGTGGGACTGGTCAGTGTTTGGTGTGATCTACTTGTGACCATCTGCAGTGTGTGTAATCTCAGCTACTTGTATATTGCAGTTCTAAGAATGGAAGCAATGTGCATGACACATTTCTGTACTGTGTACAGACACTTCTGATGTGTCTCCAGGCATGTGGCAGATCTCCTAGTTGGTAACATCACAAGACCATTGTATTTACTACAAGGATTCATTCCAATCAGGAGACTGTATTTACTACAAGGACTCGTCCCATTCCAGGAGACTGTATTACTACAAGGACTCATCCCATTCCAGGAGACTGTATTACTACAAGGATTCGTCCCATTCCAGGAGACTATATTACTACAAGGATTCGTCCCATTCCAAGAGACTGTTTTACTACAAGGACTCATCCCATTCCAGGAGACTGCATTTACTACAAGGATTAGTTCCATTCCAGGAAACTGGTTGCAGGCAATTCTGAGGTCATACATAACGGAAAAAGACAGGATGCTACCTTTGTCTTTATCACTACCCTTTTTAATGTTATAAAGAAAATTCACACAGCTTAAGCATATTATAGTTCCAAAGAAATTTTTCTTACATATTTCTAACAGTATTCTATAAATGAAATATGTTTAAAATAATAATAAACAAATTACCTGCTGGCTCCTGTACTGCTCAAAGGTATCAAGAACTTCCTTGTAGTCAGATATCAACTGGTTAAAAGCTAAACGTAATTCATTTAGTTGGCGCCTGCAACACAGTAAAGATTTTGTAAAGTAAACTCTTTCCCATAACTACAAAACAAACATAAGATAGATACCAATCCTATCGTCTCACTTAAGTTGATGTAAAAACACAAACAAACAAATCCCCTATCATTTGTCCCATTTAAGTCAAAAATAATTGTTTATGGGACATGTATCTTGCCAATTATGTATTTAAGTCAAAAATAAATGTTCACAGACACAACCTATATTTTCCCCTCAATGGCACTTTATTTATTTCATTCACTAAAGCTTTTATATTTGTTAATTAATTAATCTTTTTTATCTCAGAAAAAAATAATCAAAATCCTTTATTTTTTTATATGAAGAAAACAAAAACAAGGCTCAAATACTTTGCTTTAACTGCATGTAAAAAAATCATTATTTTTCTTTTTAGTTTCAATCTAACACAGAATTGTAAAAGCAAAGTGATATTACGTGAATTTCTTTCAGAATGGTAAAAAAATTAATATAAGAATAATAGTATGTATGAACGGGACTGACAGATACCTATTACTGGTGTATATATTAATGGGAATTAGAGTCAGCCAGTAATGATGCATAAAAGAATGGGCATGCCAGATTTCTAAAATGAGGTACATTTGAATGGGGCTGACAGAAATTTATTTCTTTAAGCACAATATTTAAAAACAGTATAAATAAATGACCCACTTTGTCACTTCATGGTCTTTCTGTTCTGCTTTATGCAATCTTTCTGCCATTGCATGTGCCTGTTGCATTTGATCCAACCTCCTGTAGTCTTCTTCCATCATTTGTGTAGCGTATACTTCTAGCTCTTTAATCCTGTGAAAAATACAATAGACAGGTAGGTAGACAGTCAATAGATGGTGCACAGACTGGTAGATATACAGACAAATGGAGAGGTAGATTTAAAGAAGACAGATTTAAAGACAGACAGAGAAGGATCATTTTTTTTAGGAACATTCATAGACAAAGCAACAAATAAATGTGGATGGATGTAAATGAGTGAGACTCATTAAGTATATAAGCATGATGTGTAAAAAACCATGAAACTACATGCACACAAACAAATGGCATGAAATGATAGAAAGATAAGATGCATTAACTTCAGAACACAACTTTACTTTGTATTCTTTGTTTCAATGACTTTCTGTGCTGCAGTCAGCTTGTTCTGCACTTCATGCACTTCATTAATCAGTGTTAACACTTGGGATCTCAATGTCTGAACATCTTCGGCATGTGTAGTTGTGACTGCCTGAAATAAGTATTGAACAGGTGTAGTCTGACATTTTCAGCATAAGGAAAAAATTAGTTGTAAGCCATGCAAATTATCTTTTTATTTTTCAAAAGATAAGTGCTTTCAAAATTATGCCAAAATTAAAACAAAATTCTTATTTTAAAGTCACTTAAATTTTTAAAATCTAAACTGCAGATCTTATTTTCTTCAAATTCAAAGACAATAAACTGCAAATTAACCTTAAAAACACTGATTCACTTTTTTGCAATTTCAGAATGAGCAACAAATACCAGATGAAAATGAAAAATTAAAAAAAAAAAATTCAAATAAATTCATGAAACTTTAACCCTTTTTGGGAAAGTGTATAAAAAATATGTATATATAATTTCAAAAGGAGGAAATTATTTTTAATGGTTAAAGGTTATATAAATAAAATAATGAAATGCTGAAATGTTAAAAATATTTTTGGTGAATTTTAAGTTTTAATATGTCCATATACATACATATTACATGCACATAATTTCGTTTATAAAAGTGTTGTCAATGTAAGTGCATATAAATAATTATTCATTGTATTCATATACAGTTTGAATCTTGTGTATGATATAGCGGAATAGCAAACAATGTGAAAGACAACTAATGTTATCAATCAATCATCCAATAAGTTGTTACATTTTGAACAAAGAAAGATTTTATGTATTATAACACAAAAAGCGAATCAAAATTACAATTATTACCAATAAAATTACTCTTACTTATCATAAAGTGGTGAAAATTTATTTATTTATTATGACAAATGTTGCAACTGTTTGTACGCATGAAAAATTTGATGATCACTAATTTGTTTTAGACTCATGCAATTTTATAAAAGTAAAATATGTTAAAAGAACAAATTCCAATATTAAAATGTTCCATAATGCAATTTGCTAAAATGCTTTTTTCTCAGAAGACATTTACATTTTCAAATCTGGAAAAGGTATAGCATGTGTGCAAAATTTCTTATTTTTGACTTCATTTATCAACATATTTCGGTTCACAAAGGTATAGCATGTGTGCAAAATTTCTTATTTTTGACTTCATTTATCAACATATTTCGGTTCACAAAGTGGTACAAACAAAAATTCATTATGATCAAATGTAACAGAATATTATCCCACCTTGAACTTAAAGAAACCAAATATGAAGGACATTACGGTAAAAAAAATTTTAATCCATGGCTGTCATATTTTTCTGGTCAATGCAGAAGAGACCTAAAACCACCATTATCCTGATCTATATAAATGATTGGTTTCTCACCAGCGTGCTTTCTATTTCTCTAATTATTTGCTTTTACAAATTTTTCTTTCTTTTGATGTAGAACATGAGAACAATTTCTAGTCAGTTGTTTGACTGTCAGTGCTTGTGTGTGCAAGAAAATCAAAATAAAACAATCTCTACAAAATCACACTTTTTGAAGTGACTGAACATCAGAATTCAAATGGGTTATGACTCATTTGAGAGAAGAAAAAGAGAAGAAACTCCATTCCTGAAGTGGAATATGTTTTAAGTTAGTTATGTCTAAACTTCTGGGCATTTAAGTAATCACAGCATGCTAAAGGTGACACAGTGTTCAAAGCTATTATTATTTTTTTTTTTAAAGAGTGTAACAGATTATGAGTTCAAAGCAATTATTAATTAATAAAAGGGTATAACGGTATGAATTCACAGAAATTATTAAACTAATTAATAAAAATTAAAATAAGTTAACAGATTATAAAATCTGGTTATGCATAACCACTCAAGAAGTCTCACCTGCTGCTGCTGTTGCATAGACTCTTGCACCTGTCTGCACTCAATCTGCTCAACTTGTGCTGCATGCACCCGTTCAACTTGTACTAACTGTTCACTGTGCTCACGTCGGCATTTTTCCAGTTCTTCATTTGTTGTTTTTATTTGATTTTCAAGGGATGAAATCTTATGTATTCAAATAAAAAGCAAAGAATTTTATAAGCTATAGATTTCTGGACAGGCAGTATGCTCCAAAATATGTCTGGAAAATTCAGAGTTTGGACTGTGTTGAACTTGTACTTGATTTTTTTCATTTTTGTGTGTATTAAATATGAACAAGCTGGTTTTGTGTATAAAACAAAAATGTGTAACAATTTTTCAAGCAAATATTTATACTATCAATGTAACCATAGCAAAATACAAAGTATTATAATTATAATCATATTAGCAGCATCCTTCCTTAAAGAAACAATATGAATACAGAATAAAGCTGCTGTGCCATAAAAATTAATGTCCAAAAGAGTAAACAGAAAAAGATGATTAGGACAGAGTACAAATGGAATTACATTAAAAGATATCTGTGAAGATCACACAGAAAAGTGGCTAAATTCATATGAAAAAGAGACAAAGAATCCAATCTTGAAGAAACATTAATGTTGTAATTCTTCCAAAAACTGCAAAATCTAGTAAAATGATACAGGATTTTTACAAATTAAATATTTTCACTGCTATGTTAATACAGAACAATCTTAACATAATATGACTTTTAATGTACAACTACAAGAATACACAGCCTTCTTGAGCTAATAAAAAACAAACTATCAACCTCTTCTTCTTTCATTTTGATGGTGTCTGTCAGCATTTGTACTTGCATCCGTTCATTGTTCAAGTGCGTTCGGAGTTGTTCCACTTCAGCTGTCACAGTTCCAGAAGCATCTTGCCAGTAATCAGCCGTGTGCGATGGTGTGTTTCCGCTACCCCCATCAGGACTGGAATCCAACCGGGGCAACCTTGAATCAACTTTCCAAAGGAAAAGAACAAGTTTATAAAGAATTTTCTGAAGATTTTATATGTTAACCATTGCAATGCTATGGTATGTTGACATTATTCGGTCTGCCTCTAAAAATATAAACTGCACATTTACATCAAAAACAAACATAGTGGACAGTGCAATTTTGTTTAAAGCACACAGAAATACTCACACATACATATAATAATAATAATAATAATAATAATAATAATTTACTTCAGTGTCTTATATTATTATAGCTCAAAACACAATATTTATAATGAATTATAAAAAATATTTATGCTAACAATATTTTAATAAATATTTTTTACAATGACTTATATACAGAGTGACTACAATATCTTGCTAACCCTTTCTGCAAGATTCACATTACACACTTGCTGTTAGGGAATAAATTAGTGAAGTCTTCTGGGATCCTTTGATTACTACTATTCTACTCAGACTGGCCATCTTGAAGCTCACATCTGTCCCAATGTGATAATTCCCTTTGGGGTTTTGTAAAGGAAAGTGCTGTACAGCAGCCCTTATAAAGCCACAAGCAGCAAGACTTGCTTTTAATCACATCATTCCACAGATGCTCCGAATAATGTTCCACAGAACATAGCGTATAATAATTCTCTGTCAGGAGAATGATGGAATGCAAATGGATACACTGGAAAATTAAGGCCTGTATCATATATTGTAAAATGTTAAAATAATGTAATAATATCAAGAGTACTGGAATTGGTTTGGGGAGTAACTTGTAGCAGCAATCAATGCTGTCAGCTAACATGATACAAAGTATTTTAACAATTTCTACACTGGTAACAAGACACTGTGGCCATCTGGTGCTATAAAAATAGTAGTGTTATAAGTACAATCAGAAAATGAAACACACAAGTGAGCTTAGTAGAAGAATGAATTTTAAGAAAACAAAAAATTACTAAAACAATTACAAAACATATACCCCCTAAAGGACTTATATAAGCACACACATAACAGAGTGTGCTAAGTCAGATAATAAATGTATTCTGATTACCTTGCTTGCTGGGGATTTGCACTTCTTTAGATGACAAGTGTACTGTTCCTGGTGCCCATGGTAGACTGTTTTTGGTCCCAGTGAAGAAAGATTGTAGCTGTTGCCGCAGTTCAACATTGTCTTGCATAAGCTGCTGGTTTTCTTTCTGTATCTGTTGCTTTAGGTCTTGAGTCTATGATTCCAACAGGGAAAAAGAAACAGAAGAAAACATATCTGGATCTATGATTCCAATTGGGAAATGAAAAGTAAACAGAATAAAACATACTTTGATCTACAATTCTAACTGGAGAATAAAAAAACAAACAGAATAAAACATATTTGGGTCTACGATTCCAATCTGTAAATAAAAAAACAAAAGGATTTATTTTCTCTTCATGGTTCCTAGTTCTGAAGGCAACACCCAGCTTTCACACACACAAACCATGCTCATATATATACATGGAAATAATTTTAAAGAATCCTTAGAAAATGTCAAACAAATGAAAAAAACACTTACTGTCTGCAGGTCTTTCAGTAGTTGCTCTGTGTTCTGGCGGAACTGGCTGCTTTCATGCTCTAAATGGAGAATTCGTTCTTTCAAGTGTTCCAGTTCCTCATTTTTCTCTTTCATCTCCTCCTCCAGCTCAGAAATTCGCTCTTCCTTCTCAACACTTGCCACATACACCTGCAAAGTTGGACTTTCCAGTTAAACAAGAGCAGCAAAATTAAAGTATCTGATATTACTTATTAGTGGGCTACTTTTTATTTTCAGTGTCTACAGTTAATTACATTAATTCACTACTCCTCTTTCAGAATTGGTTACAAGTATCTGACTGTTGAAATTCTGAGCTACAATCAGAACAGTGATGATTTTTTTTCCAGGATCAGCCTCATATATCAGCAAGTGAAAATTTACAATCAACGTGGTCAGAAATAGAGAAAATATCAACAAATTTAACACTCTTTTTTCATAAAGCAGCAAGGAAATAAAGCAAATAACAAATATTGTTTTAACAGCATCAGCCATGTATGCCAATAAGTGAAAATTTCTAGTTACCATCACAGTGGTCAAAAATAAAGTAAATATCAATAAATTTAATATTCCTTTTTCTAGTCACAGTCAGAGCAAAGAGAAAATGAAGTAAATGACATAAATTTAAATGTTTCCTTGGTTCACTAACCACACAGGAACATCATAGACATTTCTAGTGAGAGTCAAAGGAATGATGTTTAAAAAGTATTGATAACTATTTTCAAGAAAGTATTATTACAGATATCAGGATCGGGATATTGGCCAAAAAATGAAATTTCTAATTAATAACAATCATAATAAGAAAAAATACTTTTAGTTTTAGTTTTACAATACTCATACACAATATCTTAGTGTTGACAAAAGTCAAAACACTTGCTATAAAATAATATAAAGTATTCTTCAACTTAAATGGGAGACGTTTCCAGCTTATGTTGATAAACAATCACATAAACTGCTGGTGAGATGACTGTCCAAGCTACTGCCACAGTAATAACACTCAATAAAGCAATTATGAAGCTACATTTCCCAGTACAAGTCTGTCTGTTGTAACTTTATCCTCTGCAGACACCAATTTGAGGATTCTAAGCAGTCTATTAGCATTCGAGGACAAGTTATTGCATGTCTCCCTAATAAGAGCATTACGTAAACCCATTTGGGCTCTGTTGCTTAGTCATAAATGTTCTTCTAGTATGCTCATCTGGATATAGGACTGAGATAAAAACTTTTTCAGGCAGTTTTAAATTATACTGCATTTTTTTTCTCTTATACATACCCTTGCTGCAGTATCAAACTGAAATGCCATTGGTAAACTGTATTTCTTGACTCTAACTCTTCAGTTTATTTATTTATACTGATACAGAACAACACAGACATATCTCAGCATTTTTATGCTCACCACAATAAAAATTATGCTACTTTCAAAGAATTGTCAATGTTTTAACTCACAATATAACTGAAATTAGTCACTCAGAATATTGATTGGAGAGATTTCTTAGGTCCAAGAACTACCAAACAGCTTCCCCCTCCCCCCCCCCAAATAATAATAATAATGATGTTTTTAAAAATTTGACAAAAACTGATTATTAAAAAAATGGGTTTAGTGGATGGGTTTAGATTGTGCTAGAATTAATAAAACTATAACATATAAAGTGAACTTAATTAACATAATTAAGCCATAGCAGATAAATTTACTAAATATAATTAAGGCATGATGGCTAGTTGACTGCAACAGATGATATTCTCTAACACTAATGAAGACTTAATGGAAAAATGACTAACAGATGGCATTTGCTAGTACTAATGAAGCCTTGATGGTCAGATGACAATCACTAGTACTAATGAAGCCTTGATGGTCAGATGACAATCACTAGTACTAATGAAGCCTTGATGGACAACGATAGTGAGAGATGACATTCACTATTATTAATGAAGCCTTGATGGGCAGATGACAGTGATAAATGACATTCGCTTCACTAATCACAGAATGATGGACAGTTTTCAGCAACATGAAACTTTCAAAGCGTGACTGGTAGTTTGTTGTGTCTGGTGGAAATAATCAGGTTAAACTCACCGTCTCCCTCATCTGAGTCTCCTCCTCACCAACCTCCACTCCTTGCTCTTCAGCTTGTTTATACACATTATTTGATAGCTGACTGGTGGTTGGTTTGGCCAATTTCAGTACACTGACCTCTGTCTCCAGCAGTTTGATTTTCCCACACAATGATGCCTTTTGAGCAAATATTTAGTGATAATTTAGTCATGATCAGGTGTTTGTTAATTGTTTAATATATATTGTTAATTTCATAATTTTTTACAAAAAGCAGATGTTTAACAAAATCAGCATGTAAACCAACTAATTCTGTGAAGAACATTGCTTTGTAGGTCAAAAAACCTAGTTAACACATTAAGGCAGGTGACAATTATGTTACGGTTATTTTCTATGGAGTTCTTTTATTTAATCTCTTCCTTGCAGTATTTTTGCTCAAATTCTTAAAGTGCCATCAAGTTGATCTTGTTATGGTCCAGTGCAAAAGTGCCCACACATAACATCTTTGAAATGCAATGTTAGTGGGTTTATATACACAGGACTTAGTGTCAGCATTCAAGGGGTTAAAAGTAGTGTTTGCCATTGATTCTGGCAAAATTTTACAGTTTGACTTACATCTGCTATAGTATTTTACAAATCAAATAATACATTTTATTGTTTGGGATTTGGGTTTTTTTTTCTTGGGGTGATAATCCATAGCAGTGAAATATGATGGAAGGGACAGAACTTGGTTTAGCAAAAGAAGAAATTTGCATTTAAGTTGTTTTATGTTCAAACTAACAATCAAATTTAGTTTATTGATATTCAAAAAGCTCAAGTGGTAATATCATAAAGACATTAGTCTAGAACAAGGTGGGTACATCCATTATTCTGTCAACTTACTTCATTGTCTTGTTTTTCCTTCATTTTCTTTTGAAGGTCTTCATTCTCTGATCGCAAAGCAGTGATGAGAGCACGCGTCTGTTCAAATTTGTCACGGTTCATAACATTAGCCTCGTGCACTTTTTGCTTCCACAGTGAAAGTGTCTCGAACTGCTTCTTCATCATCTCATTGTTTTCTTTCAGGTAATCTGAATGATGATAATGGTCAAGATGTTCACAATGCAACTTCATGAGCAAATCTTAATAATGTAATTGTTGAGAAGAGAAGGCAAATCTTTACATCATTACAATGTAATTGTAGAAAAGTGAAGGCAAATCTTTATATCATTACAATGTAATTGTAGATAAGTGAAGGCAAATCTTTACATCATTACAATGAACTTGAAGAAAAGTGAAAGGCAAATCTTAACTGTAACTGTAGAAAAGTGAAGGCAATGGTGATTGTAGAGAAGTGAAGGGAGTGAGGAAGAGGTGGAAGTGAAATATCATAAGGAGTAAATCCACACACATAAACGTGAATGAAGAAAATAAGAAATTGAGAACAAATAATAAATGCATACCAACAGATTATTTTTCATATTTTATTATTTTTCTCAACAAAACACAACACTGTGAATCTCATCAGTCTGGTATCTAACCAGGAGCAATAGGTATGAGATTAATACTATTCAACTAGGCAGAAAAAAGTTAACAATGTTTAAACAATACTGTATTTCTTTAACCAATATTTTAACACAGATATGGTTCATTCTCTGGGCAAGTATACCATTTAAATTTTGTGACATGAAATGCAAAAAATAAAGTGGATTAAATCTAATTATTTTACTTGTTAAAATCTACAACAGGGCCTAATGCTCACATAAAACCATAAGAAAAGATAAAAATGAATGTTCCTGTTAAGTGTTATACAAACATGTGCTTTGTACGTATTTCAACTCATACAAGCACATGTTTCTGTTGAAACTTAGAAAGTAAGGCTGAGATGTATATTATCAGAAATTTTTTTTAAGCAATAAAATTATCTCATTACAGTAATATATTTTATGCATTAACCTAAATTATTAACTTAATCTGGATATATATTTATTTTAAATGGGGTATAAAACTATAACTTCATCATGTGGAAACATTTCTTGCAGTGAAAAAAATTATCAACCATCATAAAATAAGCTCCACTTTTCTCGACTAAACATAAAACAGGCTGTCATTATGTTGTGAAGATAATATTAAATAATAAACAAAGTATATATTTAAATATAACATTTTTTAATACAAAATATGTCTAACTCCAATGTTTATATTCTATAATGTAATTCACAGGTTTTTCTACCCTTATTTGCTCTAGTTTAAAATATACACAAAGCTATGTGAAACTTTAAATAGAAATGAAACCACATGGATGTGTACATATAAATGTAAGCTATTTATGATGTTAATAAATTTAATCAAAATTTATTGAAATTATTAGAAATCTTAGCTGTTTTGAATGTATATCACTCTATGATAAAGAAAAAAATTCAGCCATTTCTCTTGACATCCACATGATCTTAATGGAAACTATAGTATAAGTTATTTTTCTTATTTGTTACATAAACTCATACCATGAAAAAATGACATGAGAGTTATCTTTCCAGAATATGGCACCTTTCAAAAATGTAAGAAGTAGTTCACAATAATATTGTCATTATTTTATTTTATAAATTTGTTAATTCCATTGTCATGTGTTAAAAAGGAAACGAAGTCAAATTAGTTTTCCTAAAGCTGAATATAACGAATAAATTTGAAAAAACATTAGCATATGAATACTTCAAGCACAGTGATTGTTTAAATAGTACAAGGTATGACATGTGGATGTTCAGCAAAAGAATATAAGTTTTGGATCCAATTTTTGTAAAAACTAAGTCAGTAAGTGACTAAAAAAAAGCCTTTTAAAAATATTATTTAAAAAAAAAAATTGACCATTTCCAGATAAAAGGAATATTGAATGTTGCTTCAATGTATTATCACTTCCAAGAAAACCTGATATGGTAAGTTTGTTGGATTATTTATAACAATGAAAATTAAAGAAAATGGCTATTATGTATGCATGTACAAAAAAAAGGTGCCATTTTTCAGTTCAAAACGAACTTGTATTACAAAATAAATAAACACATATTCACGCAACTATCTTACTATCTCACATAAATTCTGAACATAAACACATATTTCAATGCTTTATTTTTAAGGAAATATATTTCAAATAGACCCACCCTTTGTGGTACATTTGCCCAGAGAATGAGCCATATATATATATATATGAAAAGACATTTCAATGATAAAAAAATACTAAAAATAAAATATGCATACAGGTCAAGAAATTATTTTATTAATTAATTAAAACCGGATTACTTTTTTAAATATTAAATTTATTTAAAAAATCATTCAGATTTGTTGCATTAAATTAATTATTTATTCTAATATCCAAAATTTGAATTTTAATTTAGAGAAATTCAGTTTTATAAATAATTTATTTTAAAGTTATTTAGAATAACTGGAAAGAGTGGTGGTGGTGGTGGTGGTGGGGATCAATAGCAGTTTAATGTCATAACTGCAGCTTGCATTGATCATTTCGACATTGGATGTTATCTGATCTAGAGTACCCGAGTGAGACCCCACAGCCTTATATTGCTTTCCAAGGTGGAGGGCGGGAAGGCTGGTGGAAGGGGGTGAAAAGGTCGCACACCCTCCATTGCCCTCCACTGTGGGTTCTCAACTGAAAAGATTCTTTTTTTTAATTTAAATAACAAAACTTTTATATAAACAATTAAGCAATGGAAAAGTGTATGAGCATTTTCTAGTATAAAAAATTCCAAAGTAAATGAAAGATAAAGATTGAATTTTCCTAACAAACTCACCACGCAGCTCAGCATTTTCTCGTGCTAAATCCTGCATGCGTATCAGAGCTTGCTCAAGTGTAATATCCATCATGCTTGTGATTCCAACTGTGCTAACAGGGGGAGACACCCCTGCTGCCCCTCCAATGCCCATTATACTGCCAGAAATTAGTTCAAATCCACCTGTCATACTTCCATTACTTCCGTGACCACCGGAAGCAGGTTGGCTTCCTGCATGACTTGATCCATTGACTTCCGTCATGGCTTTTGATTATTATAACTAACTAAATATAGCAGTCGGTAACAATTGTGGTGTTAAACAAGTTTTGATGGGTTCATTTTCTGACAGAAAAAGAAAAACATGTTTCATTATAAAAATGCTTGTAGATCTGATTGACACCAGTCTTTAAAACCAAATAAGTTTTATTATGTTTCTATTATAAATTATATTACGAATATATATTTAGCACACAAAAATAAGTAATAAAATGTGATCACAAAACATAACACAAGTAAATTCTAGTAATAGTACATCCTGGGAAATTTAATAAATAATTTTAAACGTACTCCAAATTAAATGGACACACATTCATTCAAACGCACACACAACATACACTAACAACAGAAAAATAATGGGCTAGAAGGGTAATACTTATATGGATAATCTGAATTTGAAAAAAAATAAGTGGACAATTGCTCTATTGTTTCAAATATCAAATATGTAATAAAGTGTCATCAATAAATAAAACAAAGGAAATTCTACTTCTACAAAGTTATAGTAACTAAGTAAGTAGTAGTAGAATTAATTAATTTATAATTAATTTAATTAATAATATAAAATTAAGATTTTAAATGTGTATTCCAAATTAAATGGATGTACACACACACAAGTTTACACACACACACACACACACACACACACACACACACACACACACACACACTCACACACACTAACAAATGAAAATAATGGACCAGAAGGGCACTAATTATATGGATGATTTGAACTTAACTCTTAAGCAAATAAAAGGACACGAGCACTATTTCATGCTATTTAATATTTTATTATTATGTATCAAAATGGCATCTTGACCACCATTCCTTCTAATACTTTTCCTGTGTGTGTGAGCTTGCTACTAAAACTTGTGCACTGAATTTTGAAACTGCTGCACAGCATTTTCTAATTAGATGCATGGCCACACACCTTAGAAGGAACTTTGATCTTGACTGCATTTCAGTCCAAAGTAATACCAACAGTACAGTGATGTCATGGTTACCAAGTGGCTTCTAGTTCTACAGTCAAGGAGTGATCTTTTATTATTAAACAATAAATATATCACTGCAAAGTTCTGAATCTGGTCCTACAATAAGAAAATTTCTTTTAAAATATGTCAAATGTCGACTTGTATGACTAACAAAAACTTCGTCGGGACAATTATAGTTTATTGTTCCAAACAATATAAATATTTTTTTTATTACTAATGATTTACACCAAAAATCGTGTAGAATTATAAGAAAATTACGACTTCACCTTACTTCCTGTTAGACCTAATCAACTACAAATTCAAGTGAGCACATTAGACTTTGTAATTGTATCAAGTAGAAACCAAAAGTAGAACATTGGTCTGACAAACAAACCTGTATATTTTGCCAGCTAAAACAAAAACTTATTAAAATATCTTATCTTAAGATCGTTTAATGTTTTATACTCTACGGACTAAATATATAACAAATTCTTTCAATAAAAATGTCGACACCCGTGTGAGAGGGGGGGGGGGATGCGAACACTTGTTTACTAATTGTTATCTATAAACATGTGATAGTAGCTCTTCGAGAATTGATCCTATCAGAGAGAAAAAGAAAAATCACTTAGTAGTTATGACGATAACATAATATATAAATATATCTGCATGAAATTATCGCAAATTGGTGAAGGGGGAAGTACATATATACTTACCGGAGTGAAGTGACAGATACGATGTCGGAGCAACACTACGTACTACAAAAGATGGCGACTATTTTTGTGGAAAATCCCTCCTATTTTACTTCTAATTTTAGCTATTGCGACCTAGCGGGAAACACCGGCAAAACTCAAGCCTCGATCTGAACATATTTTTTTGTTAACTTTTGATTTGATAGATTGTAGGGGGCGCTTCCGGCTTCCGCCGCTTTCGCGCTTTTGTTAACTTCTGAAAACTCGCCGTTTATATTTAGTCCAAGCGCGTGCCAATTATTTTCCAAGTAGTTTGTTTTTAGCTTGCCAGATAATTATACTTTGGTGCGTTGTTTTTTTTTTTTTTTTTTGGTTGATTTTGTTTGGTTGTTTCTTATTGTGTGTGTGTGTGTGTGTGTGTTTTATCGAAATGAATAAGAGCATGTTCACGGTTGAAATTTAGAACGTATACACTACAGAAAAAAAATATTATTTACCTCTTGATCTTTTACAATCATCTTATTTAACTTGAGTTCAACAGGGTTAGTGTCAGAATACACAATGTGCATTTGAATAAATATGACTGCGTGCATTGTTTAAAGTGATTACAAAGTTTGTACATTCATGAAACAGAAATGTATTTTTGTCTCGGTAAAGACCATGGTAGTAGTACAGAGTTATCTATAATTACTTCTCAGTGCACGCCCTTTTCAACGGGAGAGTACTAATAACTTTCGTATTTTATTTTAAACTTAAGCATGCATTGACTCATGTGTTAAGATTCAATTTATTTTTATCAGATATTAAATTCCAAGATGAGCTGTTTTGAAGGGCAAATGAGGGAATATCGGCAAATATCAATCGATCGTTTTGACAAAAAAAATTTGAAATCAACTGTCTACTTTCTTTCGCATTGCCACCGAGGTTGGTACACAAATTACATTATAAAATTTATATAGGCCCGATAATGACTTACTTAACTTCTTTCATATAACTATTTTATTTCGAAATGAAAAGCATTTGCATGCATATTAAAAGATTGGAGATTACCAGTGTTAGCAGAGCATTGATCAGTACGGTCAAAACATAAGTCAAATCATTTATCGATACTTACTGTGCGCATTTTCATTGAAATCATTATTGATTAATACGGATACTATCTGTACATATTTTCATTCAAATCATTATTGATTAATACGGAATCTATCTGTACATATTTTTGTAGTTAAACGCTGTGCTGAATTCATAATTAGTCATTACATTTACAGATGTTAAGAGGCACTTGTAAATTGTATGTATATATTATTATATAATGTTTCATAAACTGATAAGACAAGCCTGTATTTTTTGTGAAACTGATGTTTTACTAAACTTAATTTTAAAAAATGAATTTGTGTAATATTAATATTTATTTCTTGTATGTTTTTTTATAATCTATTTTCAGTATATCGTAAGTGTTTGATTTGTATTCTTTTAGTTTTAAATAACCTGTATATAGAGAGGGTTAGTGGTTGAGGAAAGTATAACAAGGGGGAGGGAGGAGACCAGATCTTGTGACTTCACTTTTTCCTCCAGTTTTGATGTTGTTTTGTTTTGTCTTGTGACCAGCTAATCAAGTAAGACTTTTTGAAAACTAATATCACATATGACAACATCTTGACTAAAACCTTAAAATTTTTATGGGGTGCACATTCTTTTTTACTATCCATCTGTCTGTATCTATTTCTCTGTTTATCTATCTCTGTGAATCTATATAGCAGTCTTTGTATCCCCCTTGGGGATCTATTTATCATTCTATTCTCATCTGTCTATCTAAATCCTATATGATCTAGAGGACTATGGCCGTATGGGTTAGCTATCCTGAAGTTGTTGGTGTTAACTGAGATGTAATACTAATACTATGATTCTGTTTACCTTTCTGTCTGTCTTTTTATCCATCTCTGGAAGTCTGTTTATCAATCATTCTATCTCCTTTGCATGTATTTTACTGGTGATAACATTGCACAACAGATTTTGTTTGTGCACATACTTGTAAAATAAGAGGGAACATTGTATATGTGATTATGACCAATGTGTGTGTGTGTGTGTGTGTGTGTGTGTGTGTGTGTGTGTGTGTGTGTGTTGTGTGTGTGTATGTGTGTTAAATTCAATGCAACAACAACAAAACAAGCATCTAATCAGTAGCAGTGAATAATTAAAATGGTATGTTCTACTGCTTGTTTTCACAGATCATATGGTGGGTTTGGACAACCCTTCATTTGTGAAGCATCTGAAAATGAGGTTTGTATAAATTTTCTTATTTACTAATATGCTGGCACTATATTTATTAGGCACAAATAAACATCACAACAAATTCTGTTACTATTAAAAGTATTATTATTATTATTATTAATCATTGTTAATTCACACTTTGCCAAGGTAAAAGAAAAATATATTTAATCTAAGGGTCTAGCTATTAACTTTATTTTATCTGTGATCTGGAAATTACTAAGACCGACTACTTTATTTTACTGCCAGAATACCTTGATAATGCTTACAAAATACCTTTTCTCTGTTGGAGCATAGTTCAAGAACTATTGCATTATCATTCTCTCTCTCAGATATATAATATATCTATATCATAAATTCTGCTAAATGCACTTTGGAAATTCAGTATATCACATACATGTCTTACTTATTTACATATAGTATATACAGCATGTTGTTTTTTATTTTGTTATTTCATAGTCTTTTTTCCTATGTTCTTAGCACTCCAAATTCAAAAAGCTAAATATATTTAGCAATCATTTATACAATATACTGAATAAACAAATGTAAATGTCTAAGGAAGACTTTCTGATTATCACAAGTCTTTTGAAAAAAGTATTATCCTTGATTATTATGAAATGCAAATTGTATAGGTTTGTAAGAAATTAAGCAAATAAATGCATTAGTAGAGTAAATCAGTAATATAGAATTATAATCAGTTGAGAAAATATATTACTTTTACATATTTAAATTTAAAATAACATCAAATGACATAAACATATTCAGAATATTATATCACTCACTTAGTTATAATCTAGCTATAGTATTAGAATTTATTGAATTAGAGATGTGGAATAACAGAAATAAATTATATATATTTTTGGCCAGATTTTCACAAAATAATTTTGCCAGGGGTGGGTGGGGGTGGGGTTACAAGCAATCATTCAGTCATTCAGGTTGGTTATGGCGCTAATCAGGAACACAAGGTGCACTGTAATCACATAATGCAAATTCTTTGTCTGGATTCTTGGTCTTGGTCATCAGTTTTTTCATTATGATAGACAAACATGTTCTGTTAAATCATAAATGCCTTGCATTGATAAATAAAGGCTTTATATTTTCTGGTCACCCGGTACATGGTAGCCTCTCGTTTGAAACTTGCCAAAATCATTGGAGTAATTGCATATAGGTATATGATGTATATTGCTCAAAATGTTTGAATTATGCAAAATAAAAGTTTTTAGCTGACATTTAAATTTTTATTGATTGATAAACACTGAAATTTACATGTTATAATAAACAAAATGTTTAATTGTGTAAAAATAAATAAAAGTTTTCAACATATTTATTTATAAATACTTCCGTTAAATACTTAAGTACACAAGTATTTAATTATGCGAAATGAGTTTTCATCTTAAATACTGTATTTATTTATTAACATTGAACTATAATAAAAGTACATATTGTGCAATTGTAATGAAATGGCCTTATAAATCACTAGTTTTGTTATTAGTCTTATTAATATATTATTTGTTCATGTTTATTATTTTGTTTTATTTAAAGACAGATGAGCAGTATTGTAGTGCCGATGATACATTTCTTACATTATAATTTATTGCAGCGATGGTGTGTTTCTGTATTGCTCTGATGTAACTAAACTTCTTCTCCTTTCTGAAGACATGTTCAAACACCTTGCTCCATACACTGTAAGTGCCCTTAATTTAAATACATTAGGTATCTTTTACTGTGGTCACTGGTGATAAGAATAAGACACTTTATAGAATCAGAATTCAAAAGACAGATTAAAATCAACACAATATACTCTGGGTTTTTTTCATTCATTAGAATCAAATTTTGGTTAGAACAATAAAATGTATTTTAGTTTGGTTTGTGTGTGTTGTTTGGGGGGGAATTAAAGTACCTCACACCAGGTTCATACTGCAATCTGAACTATTACTGTATTAGCTCTACAATTTTATTTGAACTGATTCTCAATTTTAACTTGCTCAGTATTTTTAATACTGTATATTATTAATGACATAAAATTTACAAATGTTCATAGAGCTACCAACCTCATGAATTTTAGCTTCATTCTCATAGCAATTCACACTCACACAGTACAGTAAAAAAAATTATGAGAGTCAAAAAATCCAGTTAAATGTGTCTCTGTTGTAAATGTCAGAAGAATGTTCTCATAAATTGGGGTATTTTTTTTTGTATCTATGATCCACTAAATTACAGAATGATAGGTTACAAATGTAGGCCCATTTATACAAATTTTGCATCAAGAGAAGTCCAGAGATTTTTAATTTCAGTGATTTGTGATGGATTTATACTGTTAAGGATGTGTGTTTTTAATTTTGTCAATTTCTCCCAGAACATCATTGCAGATTTCAGAGATTTTGTTGGATTGGCTATGGTTTGTTTTTAGTATTGTTTTTTTGTAACATTTGAGAAAAGAAAAGTTAACTTTGTACTATGTTCAAAAGTTACTTTTAGCCTTGGACATGGGAATATAAAGAAACTCAAGTTAAAAAACTCAGATTTAAAAAATGGTGGTGAAAAGACCCCCAAAGTTTAAAGCTACCTTTGAAGCTTTCAGAGTTCAAACACACTATGAATAGACCTAATCTGTGTTTAACTATTCAAAAATACACACACTTGTATACACTCTGAGTTGCACTAATCTATTTATAAATATTCCAAAGAAACACTTTAGTATACACTGCGAATAAGCCTAATCTTTGTATAACTGTTCCCAAAAAAACTTGTAATTTGTATACACTATGACTAGCTCTGATCTATTTATAACTACTCTAAAAAAACACTTTTATATTATACACACTGTGAGTAATTCTGATCTGTTACTTTTATTGGATTTTTTTTCTGTTGGAATTATTTGTAGCCAAAGAGGCTGGCAGCTCTTCTAATTTTTAATAAAATACATTCTTGACTTACTCAACCAAAACAGGAAGCTGTCACAAGTCCCACTTTCTGTTAAAGGTCAACTTGCTGAGTGCTAACTCATGTAATGCTACTTAAGTGTAATGTTTGCTTTCATTTATCAGTCACTAGCTCACTTACCACTAATAAAAAAAACTTTCTCAAATTAATTTTTGAAGAGTAAATGACAAATTTCATTAACAGTTCTTTCACAGAGTATGTGGTTATATTCATAGTAATTTGTACAAGTTGTATAGAGATAATAATTTAATTATACTTTGATTTCATATTTAATTTAAGTTACCAGTATTCACAGTTTAAGGGGTTATTTTTTTGTTTTGCTAAAAATGTGTTGCTTGTACACATTAATAAATATACACTTTATACTGAATAAGTGCACTATTAATAGTACATTCATGGTGGCCTGACAGTTGGGTGGGCGACAAAAGGTTTGCGACAACTGGCTAGACACAACCGGCTAGCGACAACTGGCTTACACATAACTTACATCTGTAGAATAAATTAAGTAATTATTTAGGGTTTTTCTGTTGTTTAGCAAAATGTCGTATATCATATTATGCACATGTCACTTGCCGCTCTCCAGTTATTGCTATGCATGTGTCAGTCGCTAGTTGACGTTAGCCACTTGTCGCCTGCTAAGAGTTGTTTGTAAAATGTCGCCTGCCCAGATGTCATAGAACCTACATACATTTATACTGAATAAATGCACTATTGATACTACACACATACTTTTATATTGATTAAGTACACTAGATAGTACAATATATCATATTACATTGAGGTGCTTATTACAAAATTAGCCTATACTAATCACTGATTGTTTTATGTGTGTGTGTGTGTGTGTGTGTGGTATTATATTCTTTAACAACTTTAATAATGTTGCATAACAGTATAAGCATGGAGAAATTATTAAGAGTTCAAATATTTTATGGTAGTAAATGATTAATTAGAAAATGTTCTTTTTCTGTTAGAATAAGAGAGAAGAGGTTTTGTGCCATTTAGTATTTCTACAGTCAAAAGAGCATTTTATTTTTATTTTTAGCGAGTGCTAGAGTTAGGTGTTCCCACCACAATTACCATCCCTGATCCAGAATCAAAACAGGTGAGTAAATAAGAGGACAAAAAGTTAATTTACATAGAAAATGCCTCTCAGTTTGGTGATTATTGACTCTATATATTATATTACCATTTTCTGTTTCATAAAACTGTCTTTTACAATGGACCCTCAATTAACAAGCACAGTTGGTTGCACAGAGTCGCTTGTTGACTGGAAATCTCATTATCTGAATCTCTTTATACAGTGAGATAGTTTAATGTGTCGTCAGTAAAATTTGTGTTTATTATAGAACTGCAAGTCATTAACTAGAATTTGCTTTCTGAACCATTTATTAGTCTAGAGATTAAGGGAAGATGCTATTGTTTTTTCATTTCATCAGTGATTTTAAGAAAGAGCTACAACATGAGGACTAACTGTATATTCATATATGTTTGCATTTTCTAGCCAGTAAACTGATTTCACTGCTTGGTGTGAGGTATGCCACTGTAGAGGTTGCAAATGCAGAATTATTTGCATGTGTTACATTTTTGTAAAGATGGACAGTGAAACAAAATGTGATCACACTTTTGTCAAAAATGAGAGATAATATAATTTTCTTGTAAATGAAAATGTATTTTAAAATAATTTTTGTACTTTTACAATATGAAATTAACTTTAGTCTTGTAAGATAAGGGAACTAACTACAGCTGTATAAGATAAGGGAGGTAAGACAACGAAGTTTTGCAAGAAAACAGCAGAAAGAAAAACTGAACTAATTGCACTTAGTAAGAAAAGTGAAGGTTAGTATAACTCACTTAATGGTAGGTTTACAATAAATGTGGAGATAAGGAAAGAAATTTTAGTGCATCAAAGAAACAAGACTATAATCATTGGCCATTGACATTTGTAAAATGTTTCTTAAAAAGTAATACACTGTAGTACAAATGCTAATAGATATCATTGAAATGCAAATAGATATGATTGATTTTTTTAAAAATTAGAGTACTTTGTAAAAACATTGCTAAATTTTTTAATTTGTTTTTTCAGTTCAAGAGCGTATTGGTTACCACGTTACCTGCAGGCCACTGTCCTGGATCTGTGATGTAAGTAACTCGCTTGTTAACAAGTGGACTGACTGACTGACTGAGAATTCACCACAGGAAAATGCAACTTGACTGAGACTCCCTGCATTTTTTTTTTTTAAGGCAAGCAAGTAGACATGCACAGGTGATTTAATCATTTATGTTCTATTGACTTTATAAAGAAGAAATGGTAATTTATTTATGAGTTATGTTCTATTGACTTTATAATGAAGAAATGGTATTTATTTATGAGTTATGAAGGTAGTGCTGTTTTCATTGGTAAGTTATTCACTTGAATTTTTTAGAGTTTGTTTGAAGGAAGTTAGTGCACTGTATTCAGACGGTCTATTTATCTGTGTTTATGGACTTGTGCTTCAGTGAAATGATAGTACAGTATTGTATATTGCACCTTTACAACTTTTTGTTGGAGCCATTTCTACATTGATGACTTATTTAATTTGTTCTTAAACATTTTGATGGAGCCATTTATACACTGGTAACTTATTTAACTTGTTTTTAGCATTTTGTTCGAGCCATTTGTACACTTGTGACTTATTTAACTTGTTCTTAAGGTTTTTGTTTGAAGGAAATGAGGGCACAGCACTATATACTGGTGACTTCAGATGGGAAAAGAACTTTGCTGTAACTCTTCCTGCACTCTGCATAAACGGACAGTGAGTATTTGTGGTGTGTCTTTCACAAGCTAGAATGTATATATTGATAGACTGATAGACAGAATGATATATTTAAAATTCATAAATCGTGGAACATTATATACTATCCGTTTCTTTAATAAACAAAATAAAACCACAATATCAAAGCATGGTTATTTGACATGACCTATTGCCCTGCTAGTCACAAGTTTAAAACAATGCTAAGTACAGTGTTAAATGACAGGGATTTTTAAAGTTGGATTTGAATTACACTCTAAATTGTTATATACAAAAATTAATTTACCACTTGTACCAAATGTCTGTTTTTGTCTAAATCTTGATCCACCACTTAGTACTACTGACAGTGATAATGCCTTGTGTGAATATCCTTGTAAACTGACGGAACCATGTGTCACAAAAATCTAGCTAGACTATTTGTGTGGACAGTTTTATTTTTATGTAACAGAATGAAAGAGATAGACCACTTGTAGATGGACAGTAATATTTTTTATGTAACAGTATAAAAGAGATCGATCATATGTACCTGGACAGTTTTATTTTTATGTAACAGAATGAAAGAGATAGACCATATGTATGTGGACAGTACATTCTGCATACCAGAGGCCTTCTACATTCCCAGTCGTGACCAGTGTCTGGAAGCAACAGCTTCCTTGGTGACTGCTTGGTTGCAGAAGTCTCCATCACATTTTGTCTATGTGTCTTCACGCACTAAATATGGGCATGAACCACTTTTGGCTCATCTGGCTCATGAGACAGACACAAAGGTAGAGTTGATTGATTTTCAACAGTCCTGTGTGTAATAGTAACCTCTGTAGTAATCACCTGACCTAAACAACTATAGTGTGTCTAATATGGAAAAACATGTATATTTGTTTCTGTTTTGTGTACAAACTTTATAATCCACTCACTTTCTTGTAAATTTTATTGGCAACCTTTGGCAGGGTAAGACACTGAAAGCTAATTGGCTGTTAAGGACAGAGACACTTATCAAGCAATGTTTGCTGTCATTCATCTCCCTTGGGAATCATGTGGATCCCCAGGATGCAGTGATATGTTTTGAATGCTAGGAACAGGGTAGAACTTGTGGACTTTTGACTATAAAATAAAAGAGCATCAATGCTGATTAGTTATTTTTGCAGCATTTACAAATATTTATGCTGTGGGGAAAAAAACACATTTAAATTCAGTGAAATACAAATTATAGGTGGTGTTTTACAATCTACTAATCTCTGATTTTAAAAGAAGGAATTAGTGTTATTTATGGGTGAGTGGTTTATAAAATTATTTTTCACATACTGAGATATTTTTCTTTCTTTATCATATTGAAAGGTACATGTATCAAAAGCCAAGGTTGATGTGTATGAAAATATCTCAGAGCTACAGGGGATTTTTACAGAGGATCCAAGGGCCAGGATTCATGCTTGTGCATGGCAGGTAAGGTACAAAGTATGACCTGTTGATGCAAGGTATTGCACCTGAGATAGGGTACTAAAAGCTCCAACTTTTTGAAGTACTAAGAACTTTGCATGAATTTAATTTACACTCATACTGTCCTGTTCTGGAACAGGGCTTCTTCATATGTAAGTGCCATTTAGAATTCTGTCAATTCAGAAAGAATTTTTTATGCAACTCTTTTTTTTTTAAAACTTGGCACACAAAACAATGGCTCCCACTCATCATCTGATCTGATTACTATTTGAAGATTTTATATCAAAAGACCAGAGAATTTAAACAGGCAAATAATTAAAGAATTAAAAAGCCACGTGGTGTATAAAGGACTGGCAGTTTAAAATCTCTGAATTCATGAAAAAAATATAATGCAGTATACGATCTCCAGAAATTGTATAATAATACCTATCATTTTCCAACTGTGGACCATCAGGATCTTTGAATTTAATTTATTTCAACTAAAGGTAAGATAATCTGTTATTTTCAATCATAATGAACTCTTATTACAGCACTTTTGGCCCAAACATGTTCATAAATAACTCTAAAATGGAAAATCCTGCATACACTGTTAGTGTTTTGGGGTATGTAAATATGAGAGTCTGAAGGATAAAAGCATTTTGTCGTATTGTTTTGTTATGCTATGGAATTTTGTTCATTGGAATATGTTCATTAAGTATTATTTTATAATAATGATATTTTGTAATAAATTATTTTATAATAAAGTGTTTTGAAGGCTCTGAATCAAAAATATATTTTGCCATTATGTTCAAAACTATGATCTTTCACCATACATCTGGGACTTTTTTGTGCTTCAGATGTTTTAAATTCAGTTAACATTTTTCTATACTCTTTATAGCAATCATGACAACTCTTAGTGTTAATAAAATGATCATTGGTGATAATGATTTTGTGACTTAAATGATTAGAAGATTTATTTTTTTAACTTTACAATAATAAGTAACTAACCACATGTTAAAGTGCAGTGCTGGAGTAAAAAGGATTAAAAATTCCTGTCTGAACTTTACAATCAGTTATTAACTAGTCACATGTTAATGTTCAGAATCAGAGGAAATAAAAAAATTACGTCAAGCATGATAAAATAATATCACTTAAAAAACAGTTCCGTGAATGTTCAAACATTAGTTCTCATTACTTGATTTGTGTGGCATCTTTTTATTTAATAAAAAAAGCATTATAAGGCAGGATCACCTATTATCATAGGGCACATTTAGAGTTTGGCATTATAAGGTCAGGTCACCTATTTATCTCTGACAAAGTTCAACAAAAGAGTGTCTTACTTTCCTTGTGTACTTAAAAATTCTTTTTTAAGTCAAAAAAGTAAATTATGAAGAAGAAGGCATCAACAAAGCACCATGACTGTTAGATTAATCTCTAATTTTAAATATGGATGAGATCACATAATTTGAACTGAAGATCAGTCAATGAAATGTAATATTGTATAGAAACTTTTTGTGTGTGCTTGATTCCATAGCTAATGAGTTTGTTTATTAGTAAATGATTTTACCCTTTCTAACACTTGGAATTGTGTTTCATGTAATTATATTTGGTAGTTCTTCTGAAATTAGTTTCTTGAGCCAAAATCTTCAGTTCCAGTGATTTTACCCTTCCATCTCTTTGGACATTTTGAGTCTTAGACTTTCTTGTTTTGTGATCCTTTATTCTTTTTTTTTAATCCCAAGTTTTTAGTGTTTGTCATTCTAAAAATAAAAATTGTATATATTCCTTCCTTTTTTTTTTAATTTATAACAGCAGGACCGAGATGATAATTCTCGCTTACCATGTGGTCATATTTTCAACGATGATGGAAAACTCAACATAACCACTTCCTCAACATCAGTTAATGTGATGGTAATCCGACCATCCACCATGTGGTTTACAGCAGAACCTGCAAGACTGCAAGAACTGGTTGTGTCACCGTCATCCAGTCGTGGAATTCATCGTGTTTGTTACTCGTTTCACTCATCATACAGCGAGCTGCGTGACCTGATCAGTCTTCTGCAGCCACAGCATGTTTTTCCAAATGTTCTTCCAATGTCTGACACAAGCTGGGACCAGGCTAGTTTTTAATTTGCCACATTTATTCAGGAACTGTCTTGGAACCCGATAGACACATAAATTATATTAAATACATTAATCTTAGCAGCCCAGAAGGGCAAGAATTTGGTTGTTACTATTAGTTTTGATCATGGAGAAACACGAAGATAGATTTTGCAATTTCACCCTGTTATTAGTGGTTGGTTATATAGGTCTAGCTAACATCTCACCTCAATGTCCCTTCTGTTGCTTGTTGGCAGTGGATTTAATGAAAAAAAGCCTTACATCATGTGGCATCTTCATAGACATGCCTGCACATTTCTGCCAACTGTTAAAATCATTTGCCATTTGTGTGCAGGTGATTGCTCGTCTCAGATCTTTCCTGAAACACCCCCATAGACATCACTTGGCTACTGCAGGGGACTGTACTTCTCTCAAGCCCTTTGGTTTGCTCAAACGCAAGAGAACTGCCTCCATACAGGGTAAGTCTTTCTTTCAGGAACTTAAGTTGAGAGTGAACACATTTTCATTTTCACATCTCTCAACTAGATTACGTTTTTCTTTCATACATGTACCAATTGAAGTTCTCATTTTTACTGCAAGTCAATTGTAGGCCCTTTAAATCACTAGGTGTTATTTCTTGAACTAGTGTGAGAGCACTTGTGTTATGAAGGAGTTTGTGTGGGTAATAAGTTTTATTAGTGATCATTCTTACATTTCCTGATGTCTTCCCACTAGAGAGCTTATCTTAGTTCACTGAGAAAAGAGTAGACCATATTGAAAGGAAATGGAAGGATTGTTTTTTATGTTGGTAGTTGTTTTTATCTTATGCTTGGAGTTAGCTTGAACATAGCAATGACTTAGGTTAGACCTAGCATGAACTGAGAATGGATATAGATCGACTTAGCTGAACATAGCATGGATGGAATATAGACATAGATCGACTTGGCTTGAACATAGTATGTACTTAGATTAGACATAGCATGAACTGAGTATGGACATAGATTGACTTAGCTTGAGCATAGCATGGATGCCGAATGAGCAATAGTTTCTGATTATCAACAGTCCAGTACTGTATTTGAAAAAAGTTAATATTACACATCATTCTGTAACTAGACCTACTCGAGGCATCAGTTGATTGCATACAGATATTAATGCTGGACATTGTCCCTTAAAGGAATTTCTGTCTGTTTTGATTGAGTAAAAGTTTCTGCTGGATATTTTTCGTTATAGGCAGTCCTATCTGTTTTGACTGCGTACAAGTTACTCCTGGATATTTTCCATTATAGGCAGTCCCATCTGTTTTGACTGTGTATGTGTTACTGCTGGATATTTTCTGTAAAAGGCAATCCTATATGTTTTGATTGCATACGTATTACGCTGGATATTTTCCATTATAGGCAATGCTATCTGTTTTGATTGCATACATGCTACTGACTGGATATTTTCTGTTATGGGCAGTCCTATATGTTTTGATTGCATACAAGTTACTGCTGGATATTTTCCACTATAGGCAGTTCTGTCTGTTTTGATTGCATTCATGTTATTGCAAGATTATATCAGGCAAAGATAATTTTTATGTTTGATTTATCTCTGATATTTATTGTTTTATTTTGCAGTCCAGAGTGACTCTGAGGGTCTGGTATTTGACAGTCCTGAAATCTCCAAACCCCTCAGTTCAAAGAAACTTAAGGTGGGCACAGACCTCAAACTCTCCTCTCAGGAGAGCTCTAAATCTAGTGTTATTTCCACTGTAAAAAGTGAAAAGAGTGACATCCAAAGCTCCTATCAAGGTTCTGATTGTAACGACAGTGATTTGTTTTCAAGTAACGAAGAAGAAGTTGTGCTTGAGGGAAAGCTAAATGAAGATGGCCAGCCTATGAACCAGATAGCATTGGCAGCCACAGAGGGGGAATCACTGAGGTCATATGTCAGTGGAGATGAGGATATGCCAAAGGAAGACCAAGTGTCCTCACCAAAGTTCCGTTTTCTTTCCTCTCAAGATGATGCACAGAGTAAAAACACTACCAATGTGGATGATGAAATTGAAAACAATATGGTCTCTGTTGAGAATGAAGTAACAACAAACATTGTGTGTGGCAACAAATTAAAGATCAGTGTATTTGAAGCTACGGCTTCCCCATCTTTTCAGAAAAATGTGGTTTTGCCTTCTGAAAAATCTAGTAGAAGTATCTCTAGAGCAGGTCCTGAAGCAAACACACTTTCAGATTCCATAAAAGGGACACAACTTTCTCTTGACAGATGTCTGTTACAGCAGACAAAAGCCAGTGTGACAAATCATATATGTACAGCAAAGTCAGGAGAACATCAGTCCAGTAATGCAACAGTATCTGAAACTGCCATTGAAAATGGAAAGTTTTCTATGGACCAAATAGGATTCTCTCACATATCAAAAACAAACTCAGATTTAGATTTACAGAATGAAATTAATATATCCAGTTCTCAAGATGTAATTGTGGTGTCGAGTTCACAGGAGACATTGAAAGAGAATTCCTTAGGCTCCATGTCAAGTTCCCAAGATTCAACAGCATCACAGTATTTCAAGTTTTCAAAAGCAGTGCCTAATTCACATATGCAAATAGATGGCGAAGCTAGTTTTGGAACATTAATCCGACCAGAGCGAGAAAGCTCACAAGAATCATTAAAACTTTTTCGTAGCATCTCAAAATCTTTGAAAGAAGCTAAACATTTTTCTTTACTTGAAAATCCAACTGGAAAATATAGAAAACTCATGGAAACACAAAATTCAAAAAGTCATTTGCACAGAAAATTTCAAAAAAATCTTTCACAAGACCAGTACATTGTACAAGACAATGATAATGAAGCCTTTCATGATGCAGATGTAGAAGATAATCTTGATGAAGAAATTACCTCAACAAACTATAATTATCATTTGCCACAAATTCATAAATCAATTAGAATAGCCTGTCAGGATGTGATTGTAATAGACGAGGACAGTTTACCATCAGTGAACAACTCCGGGTTGACAACGCTTTCAGCCATTCCAAAAGCAAATAGAAGTTCATCTTCACTGAAATCTCACTGCATTAATCCATTGGATGTCGAAAAGAGCAAACAATCTCATAACTCCCAGTCTTCTTCAGCAGATGTTTCACAAAAATCACCACACAGGGCTATCAAAAATGTTGCAAATTCTGAACATGCCCATTGTGAAGTCAACATCAAAAGCAAAAGGGTGGGTGATGACCAGTCTTTTACATGTGTAGAAGGGTATGATAACAATCATAGCGATGATACTCTTCCACCGAGCAGTCCTGTAGATGTTTCAGATTGCTCAGATACAAACTGCATTGCACAGAGACCTAGGGCCAGCACCTCTGACAAAGGTATAACAGAACAGACTTGTCATGCAGTTAGACCTGATCGTTTAGACTCCACTGTTTGTTTGCGGACTGTTTTAGACAAGGAAGATGTGGGTATCATAGATCTTACTGAGGATGACATTTAGTGATTGATGCAGCAGAATTTGCATTGTAACATGAGGGTTTTATGTGCTTGATCATGACCTTATTCAATTAGTCCCTCGTATTTTTATAAATCAGAGGAAGGATATTTCAGATTTAATTTTTTCCATTTACATCCACAGCACTTGGGTGGAATCATATTTTATTGGTGCAGAGAATTGCCTTTTTATTAATCATGTTTCTTTTACATACAGATCAAATGTTTCTTTAAATTGCTAATCAGATATTTCTTGTATTTATTAATCAAATGTACCTTGCAATTCTTAATCAGATGTTTCCTTTATTTATTAATCAAATGTTTTCTTTTATTTATTAATCAAATGTTTATTTATTTATATTTCTGATTCAGATGTTTCCTTTATTTATTAATCAAATGTTTTCTTTTATTTATTAATCAAATGTTTTCTTTATTTATTAATCAAATGTTTATTTATTTATATTTCTGATTCAGATGTTTCCTTTATTTATTAATCAAATGTTTTCTTTTATTTATTAATCAAATGTTTTCTTTATTTATTAATCAAATGTTTATTTATTTATATTTCTGATTCCCTTTTGTTACAGTGTATTTTTTTTTACCAGGTAAAATTCAGAATGTAAATTCATTAGTTCTTTTAACTGTTGCAATAATTTTTTTTTTTATGAAGATAGTAAATATATAATAATTAATGGGTTTACTGTATGGCAAATACTGTAGCATGCTAAATGACAGGATTAGCGATCTGTGCTATGTGAAATAAGATTAGCAAATTGTGCTTTGCAAAAGAAATAGCATTTTATACTTGGTGACAGAACTGTATGCATAGTGATTATTTTAGACCATTCAATCTCAAGCTCTAAATCAGTGCCAAAAAAACTTTTTCAGGCTGTGGGCCACTTAAAAATTGTCATGAGGCCAGGGGCCGCATTGTTGCCAGGTAGATGAACGAGGGTGCATAGTAAGATTGTCGGGATATTTATAAATTTTGCCCGGATCCCATCAATAAATATTAAAAAAAAAAAAAGAAATATAGAAAGGAATAAAATAATAAAATTTAGATGTAAGAAATGAGTAGTAAACAAAATCTAAGTGTAGATGCAAAAGGTAATTTAATAAGAACATATATACACACATATGACATAGCTAATGCATCACCCGTAAGTCAGAAAAGATGTTTTTCTGGGTCAAGAGAAGTAAGCTAGTTAAGGTTGTGAACCGTGGTCAGGCAGAAATCCAACCAGTCCATTATAGTAAACACGCATAGTAAGAAGCGTCCTTGATCGTAAAGAGTGCCTGAATGAAAGAGGGAGGGAGGTGATCATTTGGTGTACGCAAGTTCAATAGGGTGGAAGAAGTCGGAAGTATTGTTAATCCTATGTGTGAATGGAAGCTTGGATGCAGCCCTGCCCTTAGGTCAACTGAATAGCCTTTAAATAGGGGAGTAAACCCAAGCAATGTGCTTTTTCCACAATGAAGACACATGCCAGGTGTGTAGTGGAAATCCAGATTTTGACATAGTGTGAATCTGAAAGTCTGCTTGAATGATAAGCCAACTACATGTACTTTACTTGCATTTTAATCAGGTTAGTTGTCACCCTGGTAACATCCTAAGGATGGTAGTACTTATAGATATGTTTTTTAATTAAAGAAGATTGTACTGAAGTACTGAATAGACCAGTGGGGTGGGTGGGTTTTGTTTCAATCTCAAAAATATTTTATAATTCTATCGTAAGGATTCTGTTTTATAGTGAGCAAAATGTCCAAGAGGAACTTTGTTGTAAAATAAAGTGCACACACACACACACACACACACACACACATCTTTTACAGAAAACTATGATACTCATTTCTCATAAGACATTTTTTAATAAATCATTTCTGTTAATAAATCATTTTTGTTGTAAAATAAAGTACACTCACATACACATCTTTTACACAAAACTATGATACTCATGTCTCATAAGATATTTTTTTAATAAATCATTTCTGTTAGAAGTGATATTGACTATACAAGTTTCCATGTTTATGAAATTTGCAATCTTAATTAGTGCAGTTACATTAATTTGATAGTATCTTAAAACTAGTGGATGGTAGAGAAAAAAATCTTAATTATTATAATGATATAGCTTGGATGATAGAAGTGTCTAAAACAGTATAAAATAGATGCCTTTACATTGAATGTAAACTTGAATGATAGATTCATTATTAATAGAGTACACTTATGTGGCTGGAGTGGAGAGTGTTTAGAACTGTGAATATGGATGAAATTATCCAAGACAGCAAGGGAGAAATTATCTCAAACATTGTACATTTAGTGACAGAAGACAGCTAGGATACTGAGAATGTGTTTGTTGGAGGAGGGAAGGATAAGAACCTAAGACTGTAATTGCAAACCTGGGTGATTAATAATCTAGGACAGTGTTAGTGTAGAGGAAATGAGCACTTAATCAGTGCAAACAATAGGAGAGATTATACTGATATTTCAGTCACCATATAAAACCAAAACAAGATTAATATATATATATATATATATATAAAAAAATTCATTTAATTCAGAATTAAATTATTTACTACATTGAAGAGACTGAAAAGAATATTAAAGTAAAAAAAAGTCAGAATTTATTATTAGTCATTGTTATTGTCTAATTAAATGTTTTATCACATCAATTAAAAAATTATAATATGCTAACTATTATTATCTATGTATATATTTGTAAATCGATTTAGAATGGCAAACAGATACCTTTCCTAGAAGAATTAATTTATTAATAATACTGTATAACATTAACGTGCATCTTTTAAAGAAAGTTCACAACATGACTATGTTTATTAAATAAACTTGAAAAGAAGCAATATAGTGAGATACCTCAGACTTTCATGATGAAGTGCTGAATTTACTCTTAAGCTTCAAGTTACATTCTGAGTGGCAGAATACTGACAGATGATGATGAAATGGTCTTGTTGGATCTCACACAGGGATATATTTATGAATATTTTGTGAAGAATGTGTTTTGATACATTTTAACTTATGTTTATACAATTATGTTAGCATAATACAGTCTATTTTTATAAAAATTTTAATACTTTGTGCAATAAAATGAATAAGATCATATTATTTTCCTATTTACAAATAATTATACTTCTGTTGCTTTCGGATGATTTGTATAATTATAAATTGTGCATAATACCATCTGTTATGTTTATATATATGCATTTGATTTTGTTCACAACACATGCTGGTAGACAAGATAAATTTTAACAGTTTTATTTGGAATTCAGTGTGTGTGTGGTACAATTTACTGGCAGCCATAATGTTTCTAATGTTTCTCTCACATGCCAGAAATACATAAACTAACTACTATGACAACATATCGGAGGGATGTCAATAATACTATGACACTACACCATCATTATAAACAAGTTTCTATAATGCTTTTATAAAATAGAACTTAAAAAACAATTAATTTATTTTGTTGATTGAAAGATGACTAGTTTTGTATAAAAACCAAGCAGAATAATTTGATGATTTTTAAAATATTTGTTTAACTTTTATAATTGAGACATACACCAATTATCCATATTAAATGAATTATATTGACACATTGTTTTTATGATATCAGAGAATGTTTTGAGTTAATGATGTGTTTCACTATTTATAAAGAAGTCACTGATACTATTGTATTATTTGATTTGCTTCCATTAGCTGAAATACCAGATTAATGTTGATAATTCTTCATTTGTAATAAGGTATATATATTTTTAATTCCAATATGCCAAGTATTCCAGACAAAATGTTTTCACAATTTCATGATAGACTGCCTTAATTCCAAGTATTTGTTTCCATGAATTCATGAGAGAGAGAGTGTGTGTGTGTGTGTTTGTGTGTGTGCGTGTGTGTGTGAGATATAGAGTTTAGAGTGGCATAACCTTGCTTGTTTAGGAATGGTTAAGAACTGGATTAACCCTTTAGAAAAGTGTTTCTCAAACTCTTTTATCCTGCTGTGCCCAAAATTTGGTGAATAAATTTCAAGGTTCTCCTGTCTTAATAACATAAAATTCAGTCAGGATTGGTTAAATATTTGTCTATATTTACTATAAGCATATATATATATATATATATATATATATATATTATAATAAATACTATTAGAAGCAAATGTATTTTACTTTCCCTGAAATTATTTTTTTTTTAAACAAACAAAATTATTCTCTCATACTCACATGCGTGTAGGTCCCCTATTTGAGAAATACAACTTTAGAGTGAGCAGGTTGGCTGCCTTTGATTTTGCTAAATGAAATAAAATGTTAGATTTGAAAGAATTTTATAAATAATCACTAATTCATCCATTTTGTTCTTGGTCAGAGGACAATAAAATTTGGAAATACCACAAAAAAGGAAAAAAAGTCTTATAGTAAGGCAGCTTGTAATATCAAAGATAATTGATGATTAGAGATATGTGCATTTGTATATCGTGTACTTTCAAACATTTCTTAAATTTATTCATGGACCAAATGTTGCTTTGGACCCTTTCTTAAATTATTCATGGACCAAATGCTGCTTTTGACCATTTCTTAAATTTATTCATGGATCAAATGTTGCTTTGACCATTTCTTAAATTTATTCATGGACCAATTGTTGCTTTTGACCATTTCTTAAATTTATGCAAGAGCCAAAGTCCATTTAAAATTTTTTTTCTCTGAAGAACAGATTTGTGCTGCACAGTTGTTTTTTCAAAATTGTGATCATTCTTTGCTGGCCATTACATAGCATGTCAACAATACTTAACTATTTTGTATCTCTGAAATTATTTTTTGTAACTACTGTCATCAGGAATTAACTTTTCTTGATACTTGTGCTGATTTACAGATATCAGCTGGACTAGACTGCCTTTTATCCTGAATTTATCACTACAAGTATAACTTTTCTTGAAGGATGATATAAATAGATTTATTTTTAAAATGTTCATTTTTTTTTGGTCTTAATTGTTTTGAGAGTGTGATTGGGAAATGACATCAAATTTACAAGCACTATAAAATAGAGTGAACCCCTACTTAACATTGGGTTCAGATATTTTGTATAATGTTAGGCCTTCCACTGTTGCTTGAGTATTCAATATTAGAATTAGCTCATAACATTAGTATGTTTGCACCAGACTTGAACTGGTAGGTTTCACAAACAAGTTGGCAGTTTGTCTTAGCCAATCAGAATACTTTGCAGAATTTTTTGTGTGCTTTTGTTGATGTAATTAACTGCAGTTCTCTAGTAAAAAGAACTCTCCATAAATTTCTTATATTTTATTAAATAAAGTACATTCATTAACAGACTTCTAAAATAAATGTAGATAAGAAAAGCAGACCAAGAAAATGTCACCACAAATGAAACGGTAAATTATAGCAAAACATGAGAATGGCATGAATACAAAAAAATATATGATTATGGCTGGGTGGTGCTTTTTTTTAAAATGAACCCTCATCAGTAGATTTTTATTAGTCTAAGGCAGTGTGGTCCAACTGCAGTCCTGCTGGCCAAATGTGGCCCATGCTCATACAAAAAGAATATTTAATAATTATGTGGTATAATTCACGCATTGTTGAGGTTGGCCGTTGTTCATTCAAGCATCATGAACCATGGTGCCAGGCATCTTCCAAGCCAATTGTTTAAATGGGGTCCAGTGCTTATTGTGTAATGCCAAATGGTTCAGCAGCCTTTGCTTCAGTAGGAAAGTCCAAGCATAGCCAACTTCCACACTTTATAGTCCCAAAGAAGGCAGGACCTATTTCAACAGCAGTGGCATCCTTGTCTTTGGAAACGAGGGGCCATATCCGACTTCAGTCTATGCATAATTGTCACCCTCTTGTTGGACACAATCATCTCTACTGATGCTATACTGACTGTCACCATTTTGCTACACTCAGGTATTGAGTTGAGCTTTGCCCCTAACAGCATAACTGCAGGTGTCCTCTTCTTGTTCTCATGACCTAGTTGTCTATAGTACTTGTCCTAAATCTGACTACTCTCTGGTACTGTTAATTTTTGTAAAATACTTATTATAAGTAATATTATAATATTAAGACTTTGACATTTAGTGTCAAGGTCTAATTTAAACTACAGGTCATTGTTACGTTTCCAGTATTTATTTAAAGACCCTGCTTAGAATAATTAAAAGACTTTAAATATAATTAATTCTTCCTCTCATATTCTACGCAGACTGGTTGCTCAATTTATTATCTGACTAATTAAAAGTGCGTCTTGTAGTTCAGACGACAAATTTACAGACTAATAAACTGCGAACTTTTAGCTAGATTTGAAAACAGTTAAGTCCCTCTAAATTAATATGCACTCGTCATCAATCTTTCTGCTCATCCGCCCCCATTCAAATCTAAGAATTAATCTAATTGGTCTATTGTGCATAGAAATCAACTACTAAGAGGTATTAACAAAGAAAATAAGATTTAATAAAGTTTAACAAATTAACAATAAATCGAATGCAACGCGAATAGTCTTCACTCTGTCTTTACGCGCCTATGCCTGATTTTTGTCAATCTAAATTGCCAGAAAAGTGTTCCTTTGAGATCTGTACACTTGATTTTGCACTTAGCTCTATTCTTGTATCCTTGGTCTCAACACTCAGTCATGCTGATTCGTTCCCTCAGTCCCCCTTTAACGACACACGTGGTGCATAAGGAATGATGTCCCTTTGTTAGTGGCTAGGAACTGGAATTTTTGCAGCATGGCCCTCAGAGTGGATTTCGACACGCTTATACCAATAAGCTAATGCAGGTGAGGCATGGGTGAACATGAACCATGAGCCGACCTGTGGATGCAACGTGTTTGGATATAATTCTCAACCTAACAGGCCCTACTTAGGCATGGCTCAATTAAATGCGCTGAACAAAGAGTTTCGACCTCGCGTCGCTTACAATTAGATTTAGAAAAAATATAATCGTCTCACATGTGTTCCATTTAACAGTCATGACGTATGAAGCAATAAAATAGATACAACGTTAAATTAATGTTCATACAAGGGGTAATTCAAGCCGACAGAGCGCTTCACAATTTACAATTTAAATTACACGCAATAATTGAATTACATGAAGAATTCATATCGAGCGCAGCATTCTGGCTCTTAGTGAATTAAAACAATATAAATTAAAGTACAGAAATGGAAAAAGGGTTACAATAAATTTATATTTCGTAACTTATAGGTTTTCAGCTATTTCTCTGAACCATGCTCAAGTGTATGTGGAAATCATATAATACATAGCACAAATACATACTTAAACAATACATAGGCAAATACTATTAAATAAAATGATACCTTTTGAGAGAAGTCGAAGGGTACCTTGATTCTCTATGGCGCCGGCTGCCTCTCACGACCCGAGTAAGCTGATGGAATTAGCTAAAATGTGCTCGAAGTGAGGGAGCGGAAGCGTGTGGGTACATATATAGAAAGGTATATTGCGTATCACGTGACTGTTCGCAAAGCATGTGGTTGGTTCGAGAACTGGACAATGGTCCTAAAGTTACATAACATCTTGACCTGTTCTAGAAGCACCTAGAAAAAGGAAGCTTTGAACAAAGGGGTCAAGGGTTTCAAATATTCGAATTTGAAGTAAACAAGGCAAGTGGGTCACGAAGTCGGACAATTTTATCAGACTGTGACACCCCCTTGCTTTTGAGGCGTTTATCTTGCCAAAGATAAAATGCCTCCTACAAATTATGTATGATAAAATGTAGAAGTCCACAATGAAGAAAAATTTACACAAAAAAAATTTCGACATTCCTAGAAATAAAGTGTGCAACTATATTTCATATTTACAGGAAGGAATCCGTAGGGTTCAGTTAATTGATTAAACGACATTCTATCAGTACCGGCACTTGATGGCATCAAGCACGACTCATGTAATCTGCGCCAACATTCAAAGACCCTTTGATGTAATGAATATTTGCGTCATACTGTGTCAGAAACAAAGACCAACGCATTAAACGGCTGTTCGTAAATTGCGCCTGTCCGAGAAAGGCCAACGGCTGGTGATCGCACTCAATGACAAAGGTTTTTCCGTACAAATAGTTTTCGAACTTTTTTATGGCCCAAACTATTGCAAGACATTCCTTTTCACTGGTGGAATATTTCTGTTCAGTAGTTGTGAGTTTACGGCTTGCATATGCAACTGGGTGTTTGGTGTCATTGTGTTCTTGTAATAACACTGCTCCTAATCCTGTGTTGCTAGCATCAGTCCTTAACAAGAATGGTTTTGTCAGATCTGGCAGTTTAACAATTAAATCTGAAGTCAGTCTAGATTTCAGTGTGTCAAAAGCGTTTTGGCATGCATCAGTCCACACTACTTTTGTAGGCATATTCTTACGTGTCAAGTCAGTCAGAGGACATGCAATGGCACTAAAATCTGGTACGAATTTTCTGTAGTAGTTAGCAAGACCAAGAAAACTTCTAACTTGTGTTTTTGTTAGCGGTTGTGAAGTGTCCTTAAGTTGTGCTATCTTAGCTTCACTTGGCGACATAGTTCCATGACTCAACTTGTGTCCCAAGAAGTCTAAGGAGAATTGTGCTATTTCACACTTCGTAGGGCGGGCAGTGAGGTTGGCTTGCTTTAATCTGGCTAGCACATCTCGTAAGAGTGTTAAGTGCTCCTCCCATGTCTGGGTGCCTAGAATTAAATCATCCATGAAGTTCTCAACTCCGCGTCCGTACAGTGGTTCTAACAATGACCGCATCATTTTAGAAAAAATGCTTGGAGCGTTTGAAACTCCGAAAGGCATAACTTTCCATGTGTAGTTTCCTACTGGTGTAGTGAAAGCTAGTATGTGTCGATCAGTGTCCTTGACCTTGATTTGCCAAAAACCGCGTGACAAATCTATTTTGGTATAGTAATGAGCGTTAGCTAGCTTAGTGAAGATGAGATCCGGATCAGGAAGAGGTTCGGCGCAAAACTCTGTCACTTGATTGAGTTTGCGGTAGTCTACGCAAAAACGGAACGAGTTATCACGTTTTTTAATCAACACGATGGGTGATCCGTAGGCACTGTCAGTCTTCTCTATGACCCCTAGATCTAGCATAGTCTTAATCTCACGTCTAACGTCATCTATCTTAGCGTGTGGCAACGGATACGGCTTCAAACGTATCGGTTTGTTGTCAGTCAGCTTCAGTGAAAATTCTATTAAGTCTGTCAACCCTGGTTTGTCTGTCAGAGTAGATGAGAACTCATTAAGCAATTCATTCACTTCTTTTTTCTGTCTTTCTGTCAAGGCTTCATTTACCCTAACGTCTTTGACAGTTTCGTCCGTCTGTAGAGGACAGTTTGGTAAAGTACCAGTGACGCAATCAGTATCCCCCTCGTCTTCTGTAACTATCGTCGCTACGACAAAATCAGCTTGAGTGGTTTGATCCTCACGGCTTATGTACTTTTTGAGTAGGTTAACATGAAAGATTTTCTCTCTCTTTCCTGTCTGTACCTTATAGTTCAGTCCCCCTAGCTTGGCGGTAACTACAAAGGGCCCCTTCCATTTCATCTGAAGTTTGTTATGTGCTTCAGGAAGCAACAGTAACACTTTGTCATTAACTTCAAATTCTCTAGGTTTGGTGTGCTTATTGTAATATTCTGCCTGTCTAGACTGAGCTATCGTCAAGTTTTCCCGTGCTATCTTGCCTATAGTTTCAAGACGGTTTCTTAAGTCAGTGACATATGTATAAGTTGTTTTAACTTCGTCATCTGTCTTTTCATCAGTCCAAAGTGCCTTCAAAATCATCATCGGTCCGCGTACAGTACGTCCGTAAAGTAGCTCAAATGGTGAAAACCCGGTGGAAGATTGTGGCACCTCCCTATATGCAAATAGTAGGGCAGGGATGTATCTGTCCCAGTCTTTCGGTTTATCTGTGGCGAGCTTTTTAAGTGCTGTTTTTAATGTCCCATTGTATTTTTCAATCAGACCATTTGCCTGGGGGTGGTATGGTGTGCAAGTAAGATGTTTGATGGAAAGTAAACGATTTACTTCCTTCATTACGTTGCCTATGAATTGACTCCCCTGATCTGTCAAAATTTCAGTAGGAATACCAACACGACTCCAAAGACCGAAAAGGGCTTCGGCGACAGTTTCAGTATCAATATTTTTCAATGGTACTGCGTCGGCGAATCTTGTTGCGTAATCAATAGTGGTCAGCACGTATCGATTACCTCTCGTTGATGTGGGTATTATAGGCCCAATCAAATCCAATGCTACGCGCTTGTAGGGTTCACTGATCAGTTCAGGCTCTCCTAACGGTGCGGGTCTGATTGAATTTTTAGACTGTGTTCTCTGGCATGTGTCGCAACTTAACACGAATCTACGGATATCGGCAGTGATGTCCGGCCAATAAAACTCACTTGTAATACGACTAGTTGTTTTTTGTACACCCATGTGTGCACCAAAAAGACTCTCATGACCTAATCGTAATACGTCATTTCGTTTGGTTTGTGGAACGACTAATTGTTTCCGAAATTCGTCTCCCACTTTCGAATAGCGGTACAATAAACCCTTTTTCAGAATAATGCACGCTTTCTTATTCGAATCGTCAGTGTTGACGTCACTAACAAGTACAGCTTGTCTGCGTAACTTGTCTAGTGTTTCGTCCTCAGCTTGTAATATTTTAATCTCGCTAACTGTTGCTTTATCTACGGCTGGTGCGGCAGACATCGGTGCAGTTACAGATTTGTCTTTACTACTCGCTGCTCTGGTTACAGCGTTAACCAGTGGTGGTTCAGTTGAAGTTTGTTTTTTGCACGGCAAAACATACTTGCAACCAAGGATCACGTCATGCGGTGAGTTTTCCATAACTGCCGCTTTGACTGTTCCTTCTACAAAGTCTGAAACAATCGAGACTTCAGCTACTGGTAAAATGTCTTGTTCGCCGTTTGCAAAGGTGACAGAGATTGTCTCCCCTGTGTAGTCGGTACGGTTAACTAATGATGCATTTACAATAGCGTCTAGCTCACACCCTGTATCAAGCAAAGCGATTGTGTCGTGACCGTTTGCTTGTACTGGTGTTCGATTCGACTTTTCCGTTTTAGGTGTATGACTTTCTACTGCATAAACTTTAGCTGTTTTCTTTTCAGGACATGTTCGTGAAAAATGGCCACTATCACCACAAGTGTAACATGCAAGATTCTTTTTATCTTTCTGTTTGTCAGACTTGGTTTTAGTGTCGGGTTTAGATGTTTTATCATCACGCTCATTAGGTGCCTTCCCGTCATTTTTCTTATCCTTTCGAGTCTGCGGTTCGTTCGGTCGAGACTTGTTGTTCGCGTGTGCGTTCGAGAATTGAGAATGTGCGTCATCAAAGCGATCGGCGGCGTTGCCTATCTCCTCTAGCGTAGATTTTTCCCTTATTGCTAAGTGAATCAGTAGATCTGATTTGTATGACCCGAGAATGTGGTCCTTTACCATTTCATCCCTAAGACCTGCGTACGTCTGTGGAGTTTCAGCTAGATCTATCCATCTTTGGAACAAGTCCGTGACGCGGCGTATGTACTGTGCGTGCGTCTCCGAACTGGCTTTCGTGGCCTGTTTAAACTTACGTCGGTATGTATCTGCTGTGAGTTTGTAACGTTTCAATAATGCGGCCTTGACTGTGTCGTAATTATCTGACTCAGAATCGCTAAGCTTATTGAACTCGTTTTTCGCACTGCCCTGCAATAATCCCGATAAATTTATCGCCCAATGTTCCGCTGGAATGTTTGTTGCTCTGGCTAACTTTTCAAACGTTTTTAAATACGCGTCTATTTGATCTTTGTTCTCATCAAATGGGACCATATTTATCTTTGGAATGATGTTTTCAATTCTACTGTGATTATTTCCATCGCTAGAACGCGAATCACCACTGCTTCTGCGGTCACGGTTTGGATTAGTAACTTCTAGTTTCTTTACTTCCCATTCTAACCGTTTTATTTCCGCGTCTGCCGCGATGCGTTTGGCTTCTGTGTCCGCTGCGATACGTTTTGTTTCAATGTCGGCTAATCTTTCAGCTTCTAACTTCTTCAGTTCGCGATTAGCTACACGTTCCTCTCTTTCTATCTCTTGTCTCTCTTTTTCCGCTTTTTCCGCTTTCTCTAGCTCAGTTTTAATGTAGCTAGTCAGTTCGTCACCCTGGTATCCTATTAAGGAACCCTTCTTTTTCAGGTTTTCAATCTGCTCTAGATCCATTTTACTGTCTTAGCGCTCTGGCTACAATAAGAATGTATCTCGTGAATTGTGTGTTTTAACCGTCGGCGATAACTCCGCTTATCCCGAAAATAACTTTTAGGCTACAACCTTACAAAAATTATTTAATTTACTCAGAACACCTTCCGAAATAAATTACGCGTTAACTCTTTACACGTTTCACCTGCTTGTCACAGTGTCCGCTGTTCCAAGACTTCCGTAATGTCACGGCTCCTACCATACAACATTACACATTATATCTAGCACCCTAAATATAATAGTCCGAAGTCTGTTACTACCGATAACTCTCCTAGCTGGCGGTATAACCTTCGACTCCTCACAATGAAGTACTCAGTAACACAATACTAAATAAATCATTCAATAGCTAACATGACATATTTAACTACGCTTAAATATATCAACATTAACTAACATGCACGCTACTCTGCAAAAGAATACATGCACATGTCACAACAAAAGCAAAGAAAATCAGTGATACAAAAATCAAAAGAACAATTGGCAATTCTGTTCGTTCGTTCGTTTCTAGGTTATGATGCGCCCTATGTATAAAAATGTTACAATTTACAATTTAATACATATCAATCCCGCGACGACCCACACTTGTTACGTTTCCAGTATTTATTTAAAGACCCTGCTTAGAATAATTAAAAGACTTTAAATATAATTAATTCTTCCTCTCATATTCTACGCAGACTGGTTGCTCAATTTATTATCTGACTAATTAAAAGTGCGTCTTGTAGTTCAGACGACAAATTTACAGACTAATAAACTGCGAACTTTTAGCTAGATTTGAAAACAGTTAAGTCCCTCTAAATTAATATGCACTCGTCATCAATCTTTCTGCTCATCCGCCCCCATTCAAATCTAAGAATTAATCTAATTGGTCTATTGTGCATAGAAATCAACTACTAAGAGGTATTAACAAAGAAAATAAGATTTAATAAAGTTTAACAAATTAACAATAAATCGAATGCAACGCGAATAGTCTTCACTCTGTCTTTACGCGCCTATGCCTGATTTTTGTCAATCTAAATTGCCAGAAAAGTGTTCCTTTGAGATCTGTACACTTGATTTTGCACTTAGCTCTATTCTTGTATCCTTGGTCTCAACACTCAGTCATGCTGATTCGTTCCCTCAGTCCCCCTTTAACGACACACGTGGTGCATAAGGAATGATGTCCCTTTGTTAGTGGCTAGGAACTGGAATTTTTGCAGCATGGCCCTCAGAGTGGATTTCGACACGCTTATACCAATAAGCTAATGCAGGTGAGGCATGGGTGAACATGAACCATGAGCCGACCTGTGGATGCAACGTGTTTGGATATAATTCTCAACCTAACAGGCCCTACTTAGGCATGGCTCAATTAAATGCGCTGAACAAAGAGTTTCGACCTCGCGTCGCTTACAATTAGATTTAGAAAAAATATAATCGTCTCACATGTGTTCCATTTAACAGTCATGACGTATGAAGCAATAAAATAGATACAACGTTAAATTAATGTTCATACAAGGGGTAATTCAAGCCGACAGAGCGCTTCACAATTTACAATTTAAATTACACGCAATAATTGAATTACATGAAGAATTCATATCGAGCGCAGCATTCTGGCTCTTAGTGAATTAAAACAATATAAATTAAAGTACAGAAATGGAAAAAGGGTTACAATAAATTTATATTTCGTAACTTATAGGTTTTCAGCTATTTCTCTGAACCATGCTCAAGTGTATGTGGAAATCATATAATACATAGCACAAATACATACTTAAACAATACATAGGCAAATACTATTAAATAAAATGATACCTTTTGAGAGAAGTCGAAGGGTACCTTGATTCTCTATGGCGCCGGCTGCCTCTCACGACCCGAGTAAGCTGATGGAATTAGCTAAAATGTGCTCGAAGTGAGGGAGCGGAAGCGTGTGGGTACATATATAGAAAGGTATATTGCGTATCACGTGACTGTTCGCAAAGCATGTGGTTGGTTCGAGAACTGGACAATGGTCCTAAAGTTACATAACATCTTGACCTGTTCTAGAAGCACCTAGAAAAAGGAAGCTTTGAACAAAGGGGTCAAGGGTTTCAAATATTCGAATTTGAAGTAAACAAGGCAAGTGGGTCACGAAGTCGGACAATTTTATCAGACTGTGACAGTCATAACTTTTAACTCAAAGCATAATTTCAATTTACAATTGACAGTAGCATTAATTTTTTTAAGCATTGGTTTCTAATTTACTATTATCTATGAAATTATGGAAGAGTATGTTGAAAGTGCATTTCAGTTCAGAAATGTGAAGATTATATTCCTCATAATTACTGTGATTGTATGTATTGTTTATTAATAAATTTAAGTGTACACTTTTATGTGATGAGCTGTTTAATTGTGCAAATTTTATTTATACAAAAAAAAAATAGACACCCATTCACAATGTGAAACTTAATCAAAAGTTATCAAGTTTACCTCCCTTAAAATACTGACACCCCTACCCTATCTTACATGTGATAAAACACACCCACACACACACCCTACCTTTGTGATTTCTAACAATACACATATAAAAGATTTACAAATTACACTGGTGTGAAGTAAACTTTATTTTTAGTAATACTTCCAGAAATTGTCAGAAAAAAATGAAATAATATATATATAAAAATATAGCATGAACATAAATAACAGCAATAAAAGTAATAATAATTCTTAAAAAACATAAACCAACACAACCTAAAACTACAAAATAAAGTACTATTAATTATCTTTCTGAAGTTGTTTTCACTAAATTAGAGAGGTGGGATTATTTTGTAATTCAGACACAATCATAATAACGCTATACAAGCAACAATAAAAATACAAATAATTTATAGAAATGGCACTCATTATATTTTCTTATGAAATTTGTGATAAAAATACAAATTTAGCTACATTCAGAGCTAAAGGGAATATCCCCCCCCCCCCTCCAAATACTGTTCTGCAAGCAATACTAGTTTCAGAACTCAATTCATTTTATGCAGTTTTATTTTTCCACTGAAGTAGTAAAGATTAAGAGTAAATACAAGGTCTGAGCCACAACAATGCATGGATTTAATTTTGAAGAGAGGAGGGCGTTTGGATATCACAAAAAATCCCTAACCCAAAGCCTGAAGTTGAATCCAAGCACAGCAATCAATTCACTGCTCTTGCTCATGACCCATTTATGTTCTAACTGAAGAGGTCATTCTAACATTATGTGTACATGCACCCATCTTACTAAACTAACAGAGATGTGTCAGTGGTAGACATTTCACATTTACATTGTTGTAGATGCATAACAACAAAAGCACTGACAGAGTAGGCGCTGGAAGAGAGAAACTAAGATAGCAATGACTTGATATCCTGACAATAAAAGTAGCCCAAAACAACACCCCAAGAGTAGGTTTAAGTTGTGCACGAGTAACCAAGATACTCTGATTCTGAGATACTGTAACTAGACTATTGACAAAACAGTATATCTACATAAAAATATCCCAAGTATGGATAAATATATAAGATTAAACTAAACAGTAACCAAGACAATGAGATTAAGCTACTGAAGAATAGTACATCTCCATAAAAACACTTAAAAAACTAAGGAGTAATCAAGACAATGACTGAGATATCTTAACCAGACTAGTGAAAAATAGTACATCCATATAATACCCACAAGAGGGCAAAAAATAAGAGTAACTAAGATAATAACTCAAGGATATTTTAACTAGACTACTGACAATAAAAGTACAAGTAGACCAAAATTGCCCTAGGAAGAGAGAAGCTACATAAGATTAGCCAAGACATTTTATTTGACTCAGAAATTATTTTAACTGCAGACTACTGACATAACAGACCAGTACACAGAATTACTCTATGAGCAGAGAAGCTACATAAGATTAGCCAAGATATTTTATATAGTCAGAAATATTTAACTACTGACAATAACAGTGCACAAAACTACCACAATAATGTTATACTGAGTAAGCATTTTTTTTAAATACTACCCAGAATTCTCAAGAGTACCAACATACTCCTTTGGTAGATGAATACAAAACATTGATTGGCTTAAGAAATTGATAAACAATTCATAATAAAAACTAAGACTGCATATGATTACTGAGAAATAACTAAATGTGTTACATAAGTTGTTCTAATAGGATTGTTGCTAATAATAGTATATATGGGGTTTTTTGTTGTAAAAACCATATAAACAAGACGAAAGAATTTGAGTTACAGGGATTTGGATAAATGTTGTATTGAAATTGTAGTATTGTTACCTTCTGTTATTGCCAATAAATTTCCTCAGGACCACTAGAATACAAATGCAGCTCTGCTTGCTTTTATAATTCTGTGAAAACTAAAGCAACATTTTTATTTATTCAAATTAATACATTAGTATGATAGTACCTACAGTATTGTGATCAAATAACATAAAACATCACATAAAAAAACCCATTTCAAATAGTTAATGTTTGCATATATAATTATTTAGCAACGTTGAACATTTCTGATTGAATGCTCCTATATTCAGAAAGTAATGATATGTATCTGTACTCTTTAAAAGTTGTGAAAAATTAAATTTATCCAGTATAAATATTGCGAAAAAACATATTTTGTTGGTTAAAAGAAACCAGTACTGAATAACAAAATCTCTGCTATTCTATATCAATATTTTGTCATTTATGCTGAGATTACAATTACTAATAGATTTTAAAATTTACGGTAGTACCCCAAGATAGTAATAAACAACAATTAAGGAAGAAATATGTTTGATAACTTAAAGTTTAAATTAAATTTAAAACATAACAGCATACCGAAAATTATATAAATGTAAAATATGCCAAAGAAGTAAGTTAATAAACCAGGGTTATCAGACTAACAATGATATGCCAACTTCATATACAATTTAAAATCAAAATATTGGCTACAACCAGGAGCATTTCCCAATTCAGCAATAATGCAAAGTGTTAAAGCACTATAAAATTGGGCTTGCTCACCGCAGTAATTGATACACCCAAAAGTAAAAGTGCAAAGAAAATGTAAGCACTCTTAATTATAAAGTACCATGCACAATATAGCCAAAACTGTTTTGAAAATGCACAAAAAGCAAGACAGCTTTCACAATATCAAAACCAGTAAAACATTTTTTTTAAAATATAACAGCACAACATGCTCATGATCCAATAAATAAAGTATTACAAAATTTATGTAAATTATTCTATAAAGCTATCTTGATCCATTATGTATTACAAAATTTACATAAATTATTTTATGAAATGCTTATGATCCAATACATAAATCTCTATTCTCAACATTATAAAATTAAATTCAAATTTTAGAAAAGTATTCATGATACAATTTATTAAAACCAAAAATGCTAGAGAAATAATATTTCTTCAACTAAATTTTAAGCATACATGCAACACTCTCCCTGCCCCCCTCACCCTCATCTCACAACTGCTGAAGTAATGATTTAAGGCATTTAAAACCATTTCTTTTCCAAGCAAATGTGTACAAACTCAAAATTATGTAAGCATTTACATTTAGAGCATCCGCAAGTTTCAAATAAATGCTTTATTCATATTGAATGTTTTTTTTAAAAAATAAATGTTTACAAAAGTACATACATGTATTACAGTTTTATTCAGTGTTCCTCCATTTCTATAATAAGAGATTTGCAGTTTTCAAAATACCTATATGAGGATTTCACTAAAGACTACTTGAGTAATCAATTGGGTTGTACGGACAGAGGTCACCTATATTTTACCATATTAAGAAAATGTATACCATCACCTCTCATTTAATGAAAATGGTGACCTTTAAACCTTACTATATAACTTCTCTACATTACAAATGCACGCATCAGATTTATCAAATGTCAAGGAGATACCATCATATATAAATTCTCAAAATAATTATCAATTGATCTAATGCAAGAAAAATAATAAACAACAATAAAAAAAAAAGTCCTAAATATTTATTTTTCTACATGTTTTCACTTGCCTCTATACAATGAAGAATGGGAGACAAGAAATTCTGCTATATCTTAACATAAAATATACATTACAAAGACACGAGAAAAAAGTTAACACAAGTTAGAATAAATACAATTATAGCACCACTGTCATGGAGAACCCAAGTACTTGGAACAAGACACAAAATCATTGTGGTTAAGTAATATCAACAAATAATGAACACCGCGAGAAAGTGAATGACACTTAATTTGTTACCATATGTCCTGTCTTTGTTACATATTTGGTAACAATAAAGTCCAGTCTTTGACATATCAGCAATAGAATTAACATAGCTAAATTTTAGCTATATATATTTTGTTAAAATTAAACATGTTTTGATGTTGTGAGATGAGCAAATTATTTTCTTTCAAAAAAAAATTTAAAGTGAACATAAATATTTCTGAATTCAGCATCCAATGGTTCTCAAACTTTAGATGAGCTGTCAATTATACCTGTCCAGTAGAAAGTTCATTCTTAATCCTACATAAATCAACAGTTTAAGCATGGGAGGTAGTGCTTTAATCAAAGAAAATTACTTGCATACATTTCTGAGCAATACAATATCAACAGTTTATAAAACACTCAAGAGGTCCTCCTATTATAAAATTTTTATGAATCTATATATACAGGATTATCCATAAGCAGTAGAAATATCGACACTAATAATTCACACACAAATGTGAATCACGTGATATAAATATGTTTGATCCAATATGGCAGCATGGCCAGAAACACCGAGACTGCTGCCATTTCTTACCTCAAATGAGTGCCACCCTCCACAATAACTCCTAGAGTAAAATATGCACTTGCAGTTATGTTTATTGATGCCTGTGCCACTTTCTAAGGAGCATGGGCATGAAAAGCCATTTCTAAATTCTCAAGCTTTTGGACTTTACTAACTAGGAATGAAAACAAGGACATATCTTTACACCCCTCCTCATTAACTTTGCTAAATGGAATTGAAAGAAAATAGGTTATATCTGCACATCAACTCCTTTAGTTGCCTCAAGTGCTCTTACATAAATCTGATGGAGTATTCATGACAAGTAAAATAAATTAAAAGATGCCTATTGCCAGGATGTTAAACATTTTCAATTGAACATTGTAAACATTCCATGTAGCTAATAGCATTTTTGTTACATAAAGGTTAAGTGGATGACAACTAATCAGTTAGGCACAGAATTGCAATGACTTTTGGGAATTGAGGTCTGGACCAGAACTGTGAAGTCTGTGCAAGGCAAGGTGAAACAGACCTTACATGATACACACTGCTATGGCTGTATGCTTCCACAAAGCAACACTGAATCATGCATGTGTGTGTATGTGTGTATGTGTATGAGTGTGAACAAGAGAGACAAAGATGCACAATGATATATGCTAGTCATGTACTGCAAGATGAATTTATAATTAAATGTGACCTAATTTGTCCAAATGCATTTCTGTAACTGGAAAGAAAAAAACTAAAGTGTTCTGCAAGCCATGTAATGATTGTTGGACTAACAAATAAAATGTGAAGACAATAATGAATATGTATGTATATTCATTCTAAGAGTACTTTAAAAAACAACCATATTGATTGTGGACATTTCTTTATGTACAGAACTTGTGTGTAGACAAAATGGACAACTTTGTAGAACCTTTTAAAGTGCCCTTGAACCAGAATATTTCAAGAATGTTTACAAAACAAGGCCAAAACACATCCTAACATGTAGGAATATCATGCATGCAATACAACACAACCACAACCTTGAGTGTTTGAATATACATTTGGAAACTTCTTTTAAAGATAGAACCATCACCTATCTTTAGATCAATCTAAGAATTGATGCAAATACAATATTTTATAATTTGCAATACTGAATAGCAAAATCAGTACTTTATTATAAAATAATACTAAATAATAGCCACACAATACACATATCAAAATAGCTATAATTCTCTTTATTAATTACTGGTATAAAATTAAACAAAATCAACAAAGACCATTATTCTTGAATCTTTTGTCTCATAATGTTTATAAAATTGACCCCAAAAATATTGTATGCAATAAACCAGATCAATTTGCTTTCAAAAAAAATTATAAAAAAGGTGCAATGTTTTTATTGCAGTATAGTAGTAAACCTAAAAACAATTAATTCTATTCAACCTGACACTGATAGATGACACACGGAGAGTGATTTCAGATTTCAATGAATGTAGGTCGATGGGAGTTTGAAAGAACAGTACAAGTATAAAATAATTAAGTAAAATCCCAAACCCAAACAGAAAGCAAAGAAAAAATGGAAAACTTAAAATGTAAAAGGAAAAGGACACTATCATCCGATGCAAAACAATAATTAAGTGTTTGAACATGATTTTCTCAGGGAAATGGTTTTTCAATACAATGATCAAGCCAACAGATAACTAGGTAAAGATAAATACAACAGATCACAATTCTTTAAATAAAATAAAAAGAATAATCGTATGCCAGCCTTCTACTTTCCAATGCAACAGTTTTTCAGGGTAAATGATAAGAAATGGTGAAAAACAGCCATGAACTTGCTGCTATAAACAGATAATATCATGAATACATAATTGATTGTTTAAGCTTTTATATTCAACATAGAAAAGTACAAATTATTTAAATGTTTATATATGAAACAAAAGAACACATACTTTACAACACATGAATCCCAATCTTGCAAACCCCAGTCATACAAATCAATAGTGGAAAGAAAACAAAACTCAAATATATATATATATATATATATATACACATTCTAACATCTCCAATTTAAAAAGAGTCACTTGCACGAACAATTTTAATACTACTGAAGCTGACTTTTGTTTTTAAAAGAATAGTAAATAACTAACAAAAGTAACCTTATTTCTTAATAAATGCCCAAATGAACCTAAGCTTTGAAGTTTAAAGCCACTGATTTAATATTTTTGTTCATAACCTATAAAATACAAATCTGTCAAGATGTATCTCAGCACTAAATAATCAATGAAACAAGGTGTGTAGTTAATCAACAAAAGAGATAAATTAAAAACTTGACACCTGCAAATGGCTGCAGTGCAACCAAATAAATGGATAATCTGTTTTTCCAAATGCATATTCAGGTTTGTGAAATTTGTTTTTTATACTAAATAAATCTGAAATACAAATGGAATTTGATATATATCACTTGTAGAATGCTGCTTTTCAATTAGAGAAACAGTATTAGTGCAGCATCATTGCAGATGTAACTTTATAAAGGGACATAACCCAATGTAATTAGAATTCTTTCAGTTCTGGCTTTTTCCAATAAAGGACAAAATAAAGGGACCATGGGTCATTAAGAAGACTGTAAGGCTGAGAGTGAAAGCAGTATTCCTCAGTTTCCATTTCGTTTTGTATTATTTTGACTGCTCTCCCCTAATCCCAACTCACAAAGTCACTGATGACCCTATAAAAACCCTGATTATCCTTCATCCCTCCTCACCAAGCTATTGATCACCTACATCTAAACCCACCAAGTCACAGATCACCCCTCATCTCAAATACCTAGTCAGTGATCACCCCATTTCACAATGCCAAGAATATGCACAAGTGATCTGAGGCCAGTTGTATGTATACACTAAGCTGACTGCTACCACCTCCTCCCATTTCCCTGCCTGAGCTGGCTGCTAACAAAAGTATACAAATAAAGGACCTTCAATAGTTGACCAGTTTACAACAAATACTCTGCCAAAGTATCTTTTGTTCTTTGTGGACATATGAAGAGCGAATGGAAAAAAAATATATCAATAAAAACTATCTATTATCATATGCTGTCTAGTATGGACATTTTAAGAGCAAATGAACTTTAAAAACTATCAAAACAGTACTAAAAGTCATCTGCTACAAGAAAGCAGATTCAAGCCTTGCAGACTCAAAGATTCAGCCCAAACTGCATGTAGCACACGTTTCCTGGCAAATATTCTGTACTCTGTAATTACCTCTGTCTGGTCTTTATCCAAAATCTTGTCCACCTTTATTACAAGAAAGCATCATTTCTCTCTATTGAATAAATGTCAATATGCACATAATAAAGCATATGAATTACTTTATGAATTAAGTAGAATAAGTTGGTAAATCATTGCATTAGTCCTTAAATACCTCGATTTCATAAGTAAGAGTTTGAGACTATAGGGTGAAAGACATGCCCACACCTGGTCGGGTGTTAAGCAGATGACTGCTCTCAGAAAGTGCACGGCGAAACCCATCTCGCTTCCAGCCATAAATGATGCAGTTCAAGAAACCCTGCAAAGGTCCCATCAGTGCCTGAAAATAACAGAGACAAAATTTGATTTTAAAATCAGATATAGGCATATTCAACAATATTAACATTAAAACAAAATATCCATCGGAGAATTTGTTTTAAAATAAAACTTCCCTAAGAGAATTCATTTGGGGGAGACTTTATTTGGTGACACTGGCCATGGGTAAGCTCACACAGTGAGCAGCCACTGTACCTAGATCTAATTATGGATGACATGGATCACCATAGCTCATACCCTTTCCTTTTGCTTGTGGTTGTTGTACTCGTTAACATGTGTAGCATGTTAATAAGACTTCAGTAAACAAACTTGTCAGTATTTTAACATCAATAAATTAAATAATAACATAATATTTTTAATATGGGTAGGACGTCATCTGGTGGAGTCATGCCAAGCAATTGGATAGTGACACGGCAAAATGCAATCTGTGCAATGAAATTCTGTCGGCGAAGTTTAGTTTATGTAATGATTGATCATATTAAAAATAAAAGTTTGTGTTGTACATATAAAGATCATAACTATTTGTAAGTCACTAGATGCACATCATTGGCTACTGTGTGAAATAGAGTGCATGCCTAATGGTTAAGTAGCTTTGTGTAGAGATCACGAGTTGCGATGGAGATTATGCTAATTTGCAAAAGGATACCCAGGCAGCTTTTTAGAAAAAATTGTCAGCCCTAGTTAAGAGTGATACATTACTGTTAAATTGTTAAGGATGATACATTATTAAATTTATTTACATAATAATATATTGTTAAACAATATTGCTTGATTAACCACTATATGATTAGCTTCTTCAGCTTTTCAAATACTGAGATAAGAAATGTCGTCAAGTATTATCTGAATGTAAGCAACAACAAACAAAAAACATTATTCACCTGGATAATGAAGAGCCAGAATTAATTAATCATTCTGAGAATGAGAAATAGCTGTCACTACATGTTATATCAGTGCAAAAAGACATCATACACACAACACTTATCAAAGAAACATAACTCACTTGGATGAGAAAGAGCCAGTAGTAATCATTCATTCTGTACTTGTCTGAGAAAGAGATGCACTGCAACACTAGAGCTAAAACAACACCCATACTAAAATCACTTGAAGTAATTTATTATAAATTTATTGTTAATAACAAGATTTAGCATATTTATAATATAAACATACTCATTGCATAAGCTACATACTGAATTCTCAGAAATTATAATTAAGAAAACAAAAATAAACTGACAAACATAACTCATGCTAACAAAATCAAATAACAGTGAAACAATAAATATATGACTTAATGCTAATTTACTAATCTGCTCTGTCAACTTGCTCTATTTGATAACAGTATCATTCACGTCCCACTGAATCTAAAAGCTAAAAGGTGGGAGACCAACAATCTTATGCATCATTATTAGCAAAATGTTTCATAAATATACGTATATATGACAAAGGCTTTGATAAATATATCAGTATGACTATGTTATCAATGTGGTTAAGTGCATTAACCAATTATTACTATTATCATTTGGAACAATAGAGAAAGAGTTAAAGCATATTCATGAATGTCTAATATTCAGTCATAAACAATTCACAATCTGATCCTGCAAAAAGTGACTATAAATTCAAAGAGCCTTCAAGCAACACAGGCAATATACAATGTGAAAAATAATAACTGCAGCAAATGTAATAATAAACACTAAAAGTCAACTACTCTAATGTATGCTAAAAAACACACTTGGAATCCAGCAAATGATGAAGACGCTCTGGTAACATATAGCTTTCTTCTGCAAACTGGCTTCCTCTTCTTGCTGGTGGTAGCTCAACAGGCCTGGGTATAGAGGAATGGTTACTGTTACTGTTAAAGGTTACTAAACAGAACGCTGGTCTTCTAAAGAACAAATATACAATACACACACACACACACACACACACACACACAGATATACACACTATTTTTCCATTATTTATTTTATTCATTAATAAGATAAAATTGTAAATGAAAAACATATCCATATGTCAAACATTCATCACTCATTATTAATTAGAAAATTAGGTTCATAACTATTTATAGCAGCATTTAAATCAAAGAAGCAATTATAACATTAAAAGTTCAGTGTAGAGGAATTTTGAAATTACAGTCAGAATTTGAATTAGAATAACTGATGCTGGTAATAGATTGGAAGACTGAATGTTTAATTTTTTAAATGCCAACCAACTTGCATTATAGTATTTATACTGAAAAGGCTTTAAACAGATTACTCTGTGATTTTATTAGTGTCCACTCTGTACAGTATAAAGTGTACATTGCAATTAAGTGTGGTATAACTGGGCAACATTTGAACCAATTACAGTCAAGTCCGGATATGTCGAGGGCCTAGGGGTTTGCCAAAAAGTGTCGAGATAACTAAAGATCGAGATTACAGAAAACCAATATGGCGGCAATATATTACAGTACTATAACATGCGCTTGACATTTCTTTATGTACATGATGTGTGTTAATGAATGAGAATGTACACGCACGAGTTTGGTGATTTTTTACACAACAGCGTTGCCGCAATTTGTTTGATGACGCGATCGGCATGCTATAAAAGTGTACATACATGTACGTGTTTGCTAACAACAAAAGGTTTATGTACACGCGGTAAATATGGTTTCTGTACAAAGTCTAAACTGCTTTGTTGCTTTTTGCCTTTAACATTCTACTTGAAAACAAATGCTTCAATATTACATATAACGTGCTTGAAATTTCTTTATGTACATGATGTGCGTTAATGAATGAGAATGTACAATGTACATGCACGTGTTTGGTGATTTTTTACACAACAGCGTTGCCGCAATTTGTTTGATGACGCGATCGGCATGCTAAAAAAAAACAAAGAGGGAAGTTGGTCCACCGTCGATTCTCGATACATGTATGTACCGTACATGTTTTCTCCAACATTGCAAACACAAAGATTGCTCACAAAATAAAAAAAATCTGTGTGGTGTACGTGTAGTTCGTTTTTTTTTACAAAAAGCTAACCAAGTATCAAAATTAAAGTTGCGAGTCATTTTGTGTGCGTGTGTGCGTCTAAGGTGGAGGGCAGGAGGAAGGGGGGTGTCGAATCGTACAAGCGGTTACTTCAAAGGTAACTTTAAGAGGTGTAAGCCAGTTGAAGAGCAACAGTCTGCCTAGTTTGCCCTTTATTGTTAGCGAGATGGCGAAGTGGCATCGGTAACTAACATTTTCAAAAGCCGACGAAGAACTGATTTTAAGTGGTGATTCGGGCCCTCTTTTGTGCTAGAGATACATGTACAGTACATTACAAAGAAAGAAAGAAAGAAACAAACAGACATTGTATTAGTGTTCGGCAACATAAAAGAATCGCCATTACTGATAAGAAAATGTTAACAAAGAGGGAAGTTGGTCCATCGTCCATTCTCGATACATGTATTCTCCAACATTGCAAACACAAAGATTGCTCACAAAATCAAAAAAATCTGCAGGGTGTCAAAGTTCGTTTTTACAAAAAGCTAACCAGTATCAAAATTAAATTCGCGAGTCATTTTGTATGTGTGTGTGTGTGTGTGTGTGTGTGTGTGTGTGTTTCACTCACACACATCAAAAGCCGCAATAGACCTTTCATCTTCATGATGTTGTCGTCTTGATTTGCTTCTTGCCTCCCGGTGCGTCTAAGGTGGAGGGCAGGAGGAAGGGGGTAAAACAGATCGCACCTATTAGGCGCACACCCTCAACAGCTCTCCGTCAGTGGGGGGGGGGAGAGGGGGCCGAAGCCGCCTCTGAAAATATCCTACAAGCGGACAAGCGGTTACTTCAAAAGTGGGCTAACATAAGTTCTGAACCAGTTGAAGGGCAACAAACAGTGTGCCTATTTTGCCCGTGGCAAACACCGCGCCCAATTAAGAAAACAATGCCCTTCTTAAGTTTAAGCTGCAGTTTTTAACAAGACGTGGTCATTTATTGTTAGTGATTAGTCAGCAGTAGGGTCGAGATAACCAACTTAAGTGGCGATTTTGGCACTCTTTTGTGCCCGAGATACTAGGGTTCGGCAACATAAAAGAATCGACGTAACCGATGAGAAAATGCTAAGACAAAGAGGGAATTTGGCGGTTCCACTTCAAAAATGTCGACTTACTAGGGTTGGCAAGTTAACCGAGGCCGAGATAAGTGGACTCGACTGTATTCGGTTTCACATCTATTTTGGCATTGTGATTTTGAGGACAATCACAATAATTATTCAGTCTTGGCACATTTATTTTAGGTTGCAATTCACTTAAGATTTGCTAAATTTAATGTTATTTCAATAAATACATGCTCTGTCCATGCATGTCATTTACACAACTGTTAATTAAAATATAGACTTGTAATGATATCCATTACTAACTAATGAAGTGGAGCAAAAAAATCTTTAAATTATGGTTCCATTGCAGAAACTTGAAACTCAAAGTACCAGCCTCACAAAGTAATGGTTTCAATGCAAAAAAAAAACCCTATAAAAAAGTTGGAAAAAGTCATAATACATAATTATGTTTCTGTTTCGCAACATATACTGAGCAGCAAGTATCTACATAGTTTTCCACTAGAAATGTAATATTGAAATCCACTTTGTATCTTTAATTATTCTTCCTTCACAGGAAGAGTCATACATGTAAATGCTCTTATTAGAAATGAAGTAACGTTCATAGTAAAAGAGTAAATCAGTATTCATTAACATAGTTACAAATATACAAAGTGTCAGATGCCTTAAGAACTAATTGCAAGAGTTCACTTTTGTGTGGAATCTATCGTACAGGGACACATCAGAGGGCTGCCTTACACAGTACACACTGAAGTTTAGATGTTAATAACACCCACTTAGACAAAATCTAGCCTCACCATTTATTCAGTGAAGCCTACAATGCACATCTGGACTGATCATGGTGATCTTGGAATAATAACTTCCTTCCACTACTACTACTTAAAATGTAATGCATGCTTCAGAACTTGTGGCTCTCAAAACACTTTCCACTTTTGTGTTTACTCTTAAACACACCTATACACACTCCAGTCTTCTGTTTACTCTTAAACTTCCACATTCCTCTTATGTTTACTCCTAAACTCCCATATCTGTTCCAGTCTTGTGTTTACTCTTAAACTCCCACATAGGTATTCCAGTCTTGTGTTTACATTTAAACTCCCACATAGGTATTCCAGTCTTGTTTACTTTTAAACTCCCACACATGCATTCCAGTTTTGAGTTTACTTTTAAATTCCCACACATGCATTTCAGTTTACTTTTAAACCCTCCTATACAGACAGTCTTGCTAGAAATAATTTCCTGCCTTTCGTGTGCATTAGTTACAAGGTTTAAATTTCTTATTTACAAAATATAATTAATATTTCAATAAAAAATTAAGTAATTAATAACAATAAATATACAGAATTTCTTGTATTCCATGACAATGCAGTACCTGCTTCACATTTTAAAACCTAATATTACAACTGAAAGCTATAACGTTAAAATGCACATAGTCATAATGAATGAAAGTGCAGATTACTGACTACTCACCTCTTCTCATGCATACTTGGTGGAAGTTTCTTGCAATGCAAAAATATAAAATCTGGAATAGAAAAGAAAAGATTTCATTTTAGAAAAAGAAAACAAATAAAATAAAAGCAAACCAGATTTCATTTTAGACAAATATCAAACTTTTGCTCAAACTGGTAGATTTTTTCACAAACAATGATAGTTTTTTTCCCCAACCATATTACTTTTTAAAGGAATAAAAAGGATTTTATATAGATAATTAAAATGAATCACTGATTCCAAATATGAGTTACCATTAATTCTGAATCACTCCTTGACAATGCAGTGGAAATTAAGAAAATCCAAGAGTGCATATTTTTAAAAATGTGTTTGTTCCTAACTTAAACACCAGCATTCCTTTTGCTTTTAATTTTTAAATAGGTTCAGTAACTGGAAAAAATATGTAAGTTTTAATAAATATTTACTAACCATGTTTAATATAAATACTAGAAGAAGCGGAAGGAGAAAAATCAGTTTGTACATCTGTAACCATCGATGCCCATTTTCAACATGATTCTGCAAATACAACAATTACTAATCTAAACATTTAAAGTAACAAGTTATATTCAAAATAAAAATCACTGTTTACATTACAGAGCCTGGTAAAAAAGGTAAAAAATCTAGACATTTAAAGCAAGTTATATTCAAAATAAAATTTACTGTATGCACTACAGAACATGGTACAAAAAAGGTATAAAATCTAGAAATTTTTACTACCAATTTATTCCAAATAAAAATTACTGTATACATTACAGAGTATGGTAAAAAAGTAAAAGGTAACTCAGTACACAAAAACAATTTTCTCTTCCTAATTGATACTTTATTTACCTCTTCATATCTATGACAAAATGTTTAGAAGTCTGTTGCTCTTTATCAAAGTATTAAACTTTATATACAAATAGGTCCATAGTTTCCTGCCATACAAAAAAAAAAAGAAACATCCAGACACAAAGTCTCTTATCCCGGACATGTCCTAGTACAGTCTTTGTTAACCTACCTACACCAAATAATCAAGAGATCAGTGAAGCCAAAGCTATAATGAAAAAGAATGGTCTGATTTCATTTGTGCCTCTGAAGAAATTTGCAAGGCTATATCAATCCAGGACAAGACAATATACTAATGATACATTTCTTGCTTTCTTCATCCCTTTAACAGTTGTTTATGAAGGGTTTAACTCTCTGAGAGCTATTTCTTTATTCCTCTCGCAACTGTCTAAGAAGGGTTTAACTCTCTGACAGCCATTTCTTTATTCATTCAGCAGTCTTTGAAAGGTTTAACTCTTTGACAGCCATTCTTTATTCCTTTAGCAAGTGTCTATGAAAGTTTTTAATTCTATGACAGACATTCTTTATTCCTTTAGCAATTGTTTATAAAGGGTTAAATTCTCTGACAGCCATTTGAAAATGTGCTACAAAAAACTTAATATTCAACTTGAGAAAAGTTACAGAAATACTGCAAACCATAAAAGTTCTAGAGAAGTGAGTGAATTTCAGAGATATAATTTAAAAGATGCGTTTAAGTATTTTTCACAAATTTTCTTTCTTACCCAACAAAACTTATCATGTGCAATGAATGCAGGAAAACACCTGAAAGAAAGGGGGGAAAAAAGTTATCAAAATCTGAAATAGTAGATACTAAGAAAAAAAACAAAAATTTAAAAATTAACCAAATCAACAAAATCAATTTTCTATTCTGAACAAGAAAGATTTGGTTATAAATATATTGTGAAGACTTTTTCATAACTCATTTAATTGCTTATTAATTTAACAGGTAATACGAAATAAAGTTTATAAGAGCTAATGAATTTCTATACAACACTGATGATTTTCTTATTCTAAACTGAAAATGCAGATAAGAAAATATCTGGAAGAATGGAAAATGAATCCTGACATCATATGACATAATGAAGTAATGTATATTTTTCACAAATTTACAATTTTCAACAATTTACACTGAATATGTGATGTAATATAAAACAAATTAAATAAGTATTAAACTTTTTTTTAAACATAAGACCAATTTACAATAAACATTCAGATAGTGTGAAACACATAACAAACAACAATGTACTTTTTCAATAACAGCCAACAATTTACATTGGACACTATAAATATAATAAATGAAGTGGTACACAAACAAAACAATGAATATTTCGTTTAATATCAGCTTAACCTGAACACTATGGTGGTACAATGTAAGCAATGTATATAGTAAGCAAACGAATTGTATAATTTGATGATGCTGACAATTAGCTTACACTGAATTCTCTAGTTGTATACAGCAAACAAAAGAACTACATAACTTGTTGATGCAAACCATCAGCTTACACTGAACTCTCTGGTGGTACAATGTGGTACATAGTAAACAAAAGAAAACTACATGAATTATTGATGCAAATCATCAGTTTACACTCAACACTTTGGTGTATAATGTGGTACATAGTAAACAACAAAACTACATAATTTGTCAATGCAAACCATCAGCTTACAATGAACACTGGTGGTACAATGTGGTACATAGTAAACAAAAGAAAACTACATAACTTGTTGATGCAAACCATCAGCTTACAATGAACACTGGTGGTACAATGTGGTACATAGTAAACAACAAAACTACATAATTTGTCAATGCAAACCATCAGCTTACAATGAACACTCTGGTGGTACTATTTTGTAGCTGATTTCTTCATGAACTTCTTTCAAAAAGTGAGTCACAAACATAAGAAATATGGCAAGGCTCAACGGAATCACCCTGTAGACAACATATGCACATCATATCAAAGGAAAGAAAGCAAAAACTTAAAATATATAAATATATATATTATAGTAAGTAAACTGAAGATATTTTGTTTTTATACTTTTAAAAACTGTAAGCCATCACATGTTTAGTAAAGTGCCAGAAAGTCAAAGGCAATATATTGATTATATTATATTTATGAGTGTTTTTTATTTCTTGCTAGCTTTGTATAACATAATAAATCAAATGAATGATGAAATCTCCCTTCACACTCACACACACACACACACACACACAATTATTAAATTATAATAAGTATCTGACAATCCTACAATCCTGTTTGCATAGAATTCATATTAAAACCTATTTTATTGCATGTGCATAGAAACATCTACATCAATAAATTATTTCAAAACCTATCCAACGACATGAGCATAGTGAAGCCTAAGTCATTAATACTTAAAACTATTTAGCAAAGTCAGTGTAACAAGTATGCTGACTGCTTTCAAACGAATTTATAAGAAAACCTATGAAATGACATGAAAATATTGAAGCTTACTTCATTAGTGCTTAAGAGTACTTAACAAGTCTGTTATAATTATGCTGACTCAATCTGTGCAATTTTGTTTTCAAATTTCATTTATCAAAACTACAACTTATGTTTATGTAGGATAAAAATCAAAGTTTATTTCTAAAATTGTTATGTTTGTCTTATATTATTAGTCATAATACATTTTGTAATTAGAGTGGAAATTAGTCAGATTCCTTTTATTCGTTTTAAGGTCCTTTAATTAGAAATTTGACTTAATTCCTTTGTTGTTGGTGGTGAAGGTGGTGCCATGTACATCATGACATTAGAAGTTGGAAATTAGTCAGAGAAATTAAAAAGGTCATTTTAAAAGAAAACTGCTTTCACAAATGTGTACAACATGTCATCGAATTAGGGCATCAGAAGTTATAAAAAGATTTTTGTGCGTGCTCTGTAGGATGTAATAGGTATATGTGTTATGTCCTTCATCAAAAGGTCACTGCACCAGGTTTTACCAATGTGCAAACAAATGGGAGCCAATAGGCACCATGCAAATCAGTCACATTAAGTGGGGTCCATTGTACTCTTCATGAAATTAGTTTAATATAAAGTAGGAAAACGTAAATAACAAACAAAAAGAAATTTTAAATAAACATTTCTGTATATTTTATGTATCTATATGTATTATTAATTTTCTGTTTTCACTAAAAGTAATTGCACCACAGATAGTGTCCAAGAAAACTCTTAATCTGCAAGAATTCTGTGAAAAAAATACTTTTGATGTATGCCTTAATATTAGGTCACATCTATAGGATAATTTTCCATTATCAGAGATTAATCAAGGTAAACAGTTAAAACATTCTTTGGTGGGCTACATAATTAATTCATACTACAGTCTAATATCAGCAAAAGTTACAGAGAAAATGCTTATATATTATTATATATATATATATGAATGCTTGTGTGGGTGTATGTGCATGTGTTGAACCATGTTGTGCATATGTATGTGTATGTATAAACTCCCAGTCATATATATTTAATCAAAGAAATGTAGTGGCATTAATGTATATGACATAAACTTACACATAACTTCAAATAGTACAGCTTACCATGAGAAAAAGTACAGTGCATACATATACCCGTTGCTGACACCATCATTCTGAAACACAATCACTTTTAAATAAACACTGTTATAATATAACTACATGTCTGTAAGAAAAAATGAGTTGAATATATTTTACAACAGCTAAAACACTGCTAAAAAAAAAAAGTATTTGAATGTTTTGTTAGAAAAGAAAAATTATAAATAACATTAATCATTTATAACATAACAATTTGAATAATTAAGTAAACATGACATAATACTAAGTCTCTAAATAAACTTTCCCATCAACAGAAATGCCTACTCTTCAAAGTGTTGGTCATGAAGTATATACTCTCCTTATGTGACACAGTGGTTCAAAGCTATAAATGAGACAATGTGTTCTTAAATATTTTTTAAAATAAAAACATTCCAAAATTATGAAATACCTTTTGTAATGGACTGTGCATACTTCTTTGACCACATATTCATAATGAAGACTGAATGTAAATATGTAAAACAAAATATTTTCTTGAAATGAGAACAATGTATATATTATGTAGTAAATGACTGTATAAAGTTTTATCATTCTTTAGCAGTTTGGCAAACATTTAACAATAAAACTTTCAAAGATATTTTTTTGAAAAAAGGAAACTGCATACCCTAATGCCATCAAATGACAAATAGCTTTGTAAACGGCGATGAAGTCGGATGAAAGCTTCAAGTGCATAGCCCAGCGTAAGAAAGAAAGTACTAATAAACAAACCCTGTAATTATAAAAAAATAAGTAAATTAAAATTTAATAATTAAATTTATGTCATCTACTGGGGTAGAAGTAGGGAATATAAATAAGGAGAATATCTAGTCTATTTCAAAAAATCAAATGTAAACTTTCTTTCTTTCAAACAGTTTAGCATATTAATAAAAATATAGGAAATATATTTTTGAACATAAGTGCAAAATTAGGGTTTTCTGTGCACCACTATTTAGAGATTTCATATAATGATGAACAGAGTGGATTAGAGAAATGTAGATATTATATTCGACAGGATGATGACTTATGCTGGTTTATTCATTACAATGCACATATTTGGCCTGTTTGATACGCAAAGGCAAATAGTGATCAGGAGATTGCATGGTAGTCATATGGTGTACTACATTTCTGCTGTCTTGTTTTTTCTTTTCTGTTGTTGTCACTGCCTTTGGTGTTGTGCCTGTCCCCAGAGTTTATGGCTGTAGATAGGATGTGAAAAGAAAAGATGGTCTATTATTAACTGGATTGTGTCCACAATGTGGGGACTGAAATATTAAGATTGCAGAACTGTAGCCATCTATTTTTCTGCTGATATCCTTTGTACTGTTGTTGTGAAGGGTATTGCTAGCCTTTCTTGTTTTTTTCCATCTCAATTCTCACATCTTCCAGCTGGCCATAAGTGTTAGAAAGATGAATGATAGATAATGTAGAATAGAAGAAAATATATAAATAGAATACACTGTAAGTGTAAAAAAAACACCCATAACCACTTCAACTAAATGGATTCAACTGACACAAAGCAAAAACCAATAAAACAATCTGGCAGTATATGTACACAAAATTAACAAGCAACACATAAAGACTTACCATCTTGAGAGATACAAGATAACCACATGGTCCTGAAGTTCCAGGGTAGCTAGGGTGTCCATCCAAAAAACATGCACTCATGACCAGTAGGACCAAGGATGCAAGGGCATCCGCCAGAGACAAATGAAAGATAGGGAAAATCTGGTTTTTTAAAAGAAAATACAAAAATTAAAAAAAAAAAAAGAACCATCAAAATTATCTTTAATACGGCTACAGAAAAATAAAGAATGTGCATATGTATGTTTTATACATGCACGCACACATATTGTCACAAGTACATGTACCAGTAATTTACAAGTCTTGCAGAAGTTAATGAAATGTAAAGCAAATAAGTTCTTCATAATCATCAAGTTAATAAACTGGCTGATTTTGTAGCCTATAGAAAATCCTATAAGATTGCACTATGCAAATAGGATTCCAATTTTATAATTAAAAGTTTTATAATGTATACTGTTACATCTTTCATAAAAATCTACAGTAAAGCAAGTCCTGAACTTCCCCCACCCATAGTACAACAAGCAATATTTATTTTTTTTTATTGAAAATATAATTTCCAATTAATCTTTTTATTTTTTGCATTAAATAGCATATAACAATCAATAAGAGTTATTATAATTTGTAATCAAATTTAATGTTGCTTCTATTACCTCTGGGACACATATCCTGCGATGATAGATGACACAAACAATAATGGAACCAGATCCAAGCAAGCTGAGATTTTAAAAAAGATTATTAAATATAAATATATAATAAATTAATATTATAATAACTATAGTATAACATTTTTATTTATTTGTATTTCTGTTTAGAAAATGAAAGGAGAAAAAGTCTATGTCTTACATGTCTACATTTAGTACATATGAAATATTTAATTATACAGTCTGTAAAAAAATATATATATAAAATATATATATATATATATATATATATATATATATATATATATATATATATATATATATATATGTGGCATTTTGGTTTTTGGTAAGCAAATGAGTGTACTGAATAAAAGAGGAAAGTTATTTACAAGACAAAATGTTGTCATCTCTGTCAAAATAATGACTTGCCTTTAAAACAAAATTCAAGCAAGAGATCTTCCCTACATAAAAAGCTTACATTCTCAGTTTGAATCAGAAAAAAAACAATATAGCATACATCAAAATACTAAACCTCATTTGTTGTGTTGTTGTTTTATACAGCCAGCCTCTCTATATATAAAGTAGGTACATTAATAGATGTTTCTATACTCATGGTGGTGATGAGTTTACACAGATTTTTTAGTTTGAAAACTCTGTTATGTTCCTAAATATTTGCATAAATAAAAGTGACATAAACAGAAAGTAAAACATTTGCATAAAAGAGCTTTAAACTGCAGAAATTTGGGGGCAAATTATATCTTAGTTAACAAGTAATAATTATTTATTCATAATTTTAAAAGAAAATGGTAATGGGGCTTATGCAATAGTGGTATTTAATGGTATTAAAATAAACACGGTAGTGCAACTTGAATTTTCATCTTTCATTATATTTTTTCTTTTAAATAATATACAGTTATTGCTCAATTTGTACCATTTTATTCATGTCCTGTCTCTTTTTCTTTTTTGTTGACTTGGCTCCTGTGAAGAAAGAAGTCAATGAAAAAAAGAAAGAAAAAGATAGGACATGCAAGGAAATTATACAAACTGAGCAATAACTGTATGTTATTTTTTTGTAATGGCAAGCATTTAAAAAAAATATATACATATAAAAAATTATATATTCTTAATAGATATATTATCACCACTCATTGTTTTCATTACAAGAAATTAATATTAACTGTAGCAATTCATGTAATTTAAAGGCATGATATCATTTAAAGATATATTTTAAATAAACAGAATAGCATGGAAGAAAAACTAGAAAGTTAGAAGACACTTTTATTTTAAATAAACAGTAACTGAGTAAGCATTGAAAAATGTATCAGTAGTCCCCTTTTCAAATATTTTAAAATATATTTGTATATAATTCTGAATAGCCAAGTCTATTATTTTTCATAAAATGTCTTATTGAGCTTAAACTTTAATTAATCCATAATTAGCTTTCAAAGACACATTAAAAATTTAAAAGTAAAACACTCACAAAATACATACAAGTATTACACTTTTACAGACATTGGACAATGCCTAGATTATTCAAAGGTTTCAGTCTGAAATGCTCTGCAAATTTTGTGCAAGAAGGAAATGCCCTCATGGTCTCAACTTTGTAATGGATGAACATGAAACCAAGAAGTCAAAAATGTGACCAATTGCAATATGAATATGCCATACTCAGTACATTAATGAAAATGAAGAAGTAGTTGCTTGGAACTGTTGCCTCCTCAACACTACTCTCCATGCTACACTACTTAAAATTTCCATATTTAATAAAAAATATTTTGCAATCATTGCGTAACTCAAAGTTGTGTAACCTAGAGGCTACCTGAATTTATTTTATTTATTTGTAACACTTTAAATTTATAATTTTGTAATGTTTGACAATTCTGGGAACTCCACACTAACACAAATGGCTAGGGAGAGGATGAGGAATAATGTTTTTTGATGCACAGCCCTACTCTTCTACTGTTCTAGATTACAAAGAAATGCTTCTAGATTATTTTTCTTGACTGAAGTTGTATATAAAACTAAAATTTAAAGTTCATTATATCAATATATGGTTATTATATGTGTAAAACTATGACAAGATCTTATTATATGTGTAAAACTATGATAATATATGAACATTCTGTAATTTGTCATTAGTTCAGGGCTTTTTTCCTTAACAACTATACATCCATCTACCTACACCATTTTCTCTCCATACCTCTTTTTCTCCTAGATGTAGTATATTTTAAACAAGTCAATAATATCCTTCTAACTGGTCCAAGATGAAAATATGTTCATGATTATTTTAATTTTTACTTGCATCACTTTTTTTACTAAATTTGACTTATTTATATATTTGTGAAAGAATTTTGAAAGATTTTCTTTTAAAGGAAAGGTACTATAATATAACCATACAGTTAAATATTATTTAATTGTTGTGCATGAAAAATTTATTGAAGTAAAAATGATTGCATTATTATCTGATGCCTTCTCTTGTACAGTTGTACTTGTAGTTGTAACATTATCTGTGAATAGAGAGAGTCCTGTCAAGTGCACTTTATCTGCTTTTAAAAAGCATGAGTAAATGAGGTCAGTCTCAGAAAAAGTTAATGTTCAGATACCACCCATATAATGTTAAAAGTTTCTCAAAGTTAATGCCCACATACTACCCATATAATAAACTTACATAGAGAAATCAGAATTTCTCAAAATTAATGTCCAGATACTACATTGTATATTATAATTCTATATCAGAGTTTTTCAAAAACAATGTTTTGATACCATTCATATAGTACTAGGATATCAGAGTTCTCATCTTTTGGAAGGGGTGGGGGCGTGGGAGTTGAGGCTCACTATCTGCTTAAAAGTACTGCTATCTTTAAGGTAAAAATAGACCTATACTATCCTGGGGCACAGAGTCTTGAAGTATGAGAACAATTGTACACATCAAACACCATTTATATCTTAAACAGAAATAATACATAAACTGCATAAACTACAAATACCAGTCAAGTAAACTGGTTAGATATACACAAGTTCTGGTTACAATCATGATTGGTGTTATCAGGCTCTAAGTTTGACATAACTCTTACAATTTGGTTTCAAGCTACCTAGATCGTAGATGTTGCTTACTTATAACTGAAAACCCTTTAGTCCCTTATAAGTTATATGAGGCCATTAACAGTGATTTAAGTAATGAAAATACCACTTTACCAGCAAAGTCAATTAGTGAATTACTGAAATAGTACCTAAAGCATTTTGGTACTATTGAATGTGAGTGTTATATTTATTATACATCACTTCATGAACTGTGTGTACTGTGGAAATGGGTAGATATTACTGTCAGTGATTGTGATAAGCAGAATATGTGCACAGTTTTCATTCAACAGTTACCCTTTGATGCTGTTGCTACAATGCTACTTGCTAGAGACTATCAGTGCCAATCCTGTGGAACTATATACTATTTAACTTTTAAGAGTGACCCTGGAGAGACCTGATGTTTGTTAAGTTATACAGCAATTTTAAACATAATATTATTAATAAAATAATATACATTTGAGGTCAACCACAATTATTTTATCAAAAAATTATTGATTTGTGATAAATATTAAAAAGACACTTATTACATTCACCAACAGTATGCACCCTAGTACCCGGAGTGTGCCTTTCATGACTATTTAAATATGGTTAAGTAATAGCAAACACATATAGTTAAGCATGTAGTAATGTCCCTTGTTGTGATTGTGTCTGAGGATCGTGTCAGAAGAGGGATTGATAAACATAAAGTAGTGATAGGACCTGCCCTAGATCTTGAACAAACTTCCAGTACTCAAGCAAACCCACATATTTTGCACTCCCCGTCAATTTCTCCCATCCACATTACTTACAGTTATACAACTTTAATAGCTCAAATATGAGACAAATGTTAATAATATTGCTTTTACCTAAAGCTACATTAGTTCTTGTAACACTTTAACAGTATGAGTATCAAATGTATTAAATTAGAGCAGTGATTCTTGCATGCTATGCCGCAAGGAAAAAACAATCAAAAATGCATTTTTATTATAATTTATATATTAAAACAAGTTAGCAATTGTGCTATAAATGTGCCAGAATGTGCGGTGAGCTAAGAAAGTTTGAGAAACGCTGGACTAGAATTTGTAATATTTTATAATTTTTGGAGTATGTTATTCAATATTATATAACAACATAATAAAAAAATATATTACCATTCCCAAAAAATTAAAATGGATACTCTAACATTAAAAAAAATGTGTACTAAAATTCAGAAAATAATTCATAGTCTATGTATTTATCAGACTAGTTTTTATTCAGCCTTTTCTCATGACATTTATTGACTGTCAGTTGTGAACCAAGATCTCAGAATCTTACCAAGGTTTTACGGAGGATGTGTGGGCACTTCCAATGAGTGCTGTTTTAGTACTGGGGCAAGTCTCTGTTTTCCAGGTAGTTTATTCAAATAGCCTTTCAATTAAGATATTATGTTTCCTAAGGCTTCTTTCACTACAGGTATCACTTCTGCTTTTACATTCCCCAGTCTCTGGATTTCTAACCTGGTATTTTTCTATTTTTTTCTTTCTCTTGCTTTTAGGTTTCTATCACTTAAAACAGTGACAATGATGATTGCTGCTGTTTTGTTCAATTTATTCAGATATACAAAGTCTGTTTTGTTGCTTTCTTCCATGCTTCATTGTCTGTGGGGGTTGGTATAATCCACTCATCTTTATTGCTTCTTTCAGTAGCTCATCTTTGTTTTTATTCCAGATGTAATCCACAAGGCCTATAACTTCTCCTTTAATGACATCTTTGATTTTCTCAAGTCCTCTGCATCCCATTTTCTGAGATACATATAGTCTTTTAACATCTGCTTTTGGGTGTAGAGTTTTATGCAGTGTTAAGTAGATTTCTTGGTTTTATGTCCAGATCATTTATTTCATTTGTTGTCCAATTTATTACATCTCCAGTGTTGCTGATAACAGATGTTATGCATATATTCAGGGCTTGTATTTTGTTAACACCATTTAGCTTTGACTGGAAGACTTGTCTAAACTATTTTCCATACTTTCTCTTAACTCTGGACTTCACTCTGCATATTTTCTTGATGTTGCACCAGAAAGTTATTATTTTCTTTAAGTCCATTTTACATACTTTTACTGTCTAATCCTTAAATATTAGTTTACTGCTTGGGTATAGCTTTATGTTAACTGTGTCTCATTTGTAAAATATATTTGTCAATAATAGTTTTACTTCAGCAGAATTGAGGAATTGTGAAAATTGATTTTTTAAAATATCTTATAATTAATCACATAAAAAATGCCAGTATCTTAATAGATACAACACAACATACCTTAAGATGGTTACAAGAGTTGTGATTATTCCCACAATTTTCAGCTGAAACAAATTTGCATTTAATTTTGATCTTGAAAAATGTCAACTTTGTGATATTATTTGTATTTCAACCTTAATAAATTATATCAAAAGAATTTCTTTTTTGCAATTGTTATATATATATATATCCTTTAATTGTAAAGAAGAAATACATTAGGGTAAGAAAATATTACTTATTACTATTAGCAAGATATCTCAAAATTAAATTTAAGAGAAAGGAAAGAAAATAAATTAAGAGTGAAAATTGTTTTTTTTTCCCCCAAGATCTTTGTCTCTTCATTATTCCTGTTATAAAAGCAGATTTTTTGTTCACTGTGAAAGCAACAAAATAAAAGATTTAAATTAATATACTTACAGAATTTACAAATTTGAATGAAGTGTTGTGTATAAACTTCTACAACTACAAGTACAAATTACATAAAACTCATGCACTCGCAAATTTATAATAATCGCATGGAAATGTCTGTCGGAACCTGCAGACGAAGTGAAAATATTTAATTAACATTAAATAAAACTGTTTCATAAAGTTAAATTAAATAACTATATTTTACTTTTAGGTTAATTTAACACTAATGATGCTGTACAAGTGGAAAATTGCATTTGTTTTTTTAGTGCAAATTAAATTTGATAATAAAATGTAGGCCTAATGAACACCTCATCTTTTCAATTCATAAGGCAGTTAACAAAAAGCACATCCTTTCTAATGCTTCCTTGACATTTTTTTTTTTTTTTTATATAAGCCACTTGTACTACTACTAAGTTACTACATCGTTATCATTTTTCAAATCGAAAACATAGTCTTTACAAAATGCACAGCCTTTTCTGTTATGATTTTACAATCATGTCCGCATATTCCATAAAGTAATATGTAAATATGTGCAAACCTGTTCTGACTTTAAATAGTCCACAGTTGTGTTACTGGCATTAAACATTGTAACACTGTATTTCGACGATAAGCATTACAGTTACTATTTGCACTAGTACTTAAGTAGTTATGTAACTTTTCGGTCGTCTGCTGTCACGTGCGAGCGATATTTATGTCTCGCATCCATGAGATTCATCTTGTTTTAAAATTTATTAGATTAAATAAATTTTAACACAGCAAATTAACACACAGCCTGATTTATTACTAATTTCGCTTTTTACAATGTTTAAATATTTAATTAATTGGAAATGATAATCATGTTTGTTAGTCTCCATAGTTACATAAATACTTCCGCTGTTCAGAGTATACAACGAGGATGGCAGAGGTAACAACCAGTTTCAGTATTTTTAACTAAAATATTGACTTTGAAATGACAGTTCTTAAGTGTGATATTTAAATATTAATTATTGTTTCTTATTTTAAATGGAGATGTAAATCCCACAAAATGTAATATATTTTTTATAGAGAGTATTTGATTCACCATCGTATTAAGTTAGTCATTTTAAGTTTATTCTTTGTCCCTTTTGTTTCAGTTACCTGTAATTCTTGTACTACTGGTGTTTTGTAATGTTTTGATAAAGTGTTGCTTATAAGTTACATTATTTCTTTAAGTCATTTTAAAATGCTTGATTTAACAGGATTTATACATATTTTACGGTTCCCAGATATAACTAAATGTTAATTTTCTATGTGTTAGTGAACACTTAGTTAAATTTAATGTCATTATATATTTGTAATCTAAGTTCATGTTTTTCAATTTTAAAACTTCTTTTTGCTAATTATTTTTTTTCAATTTTTGCCTATATGTGTTCGGTCCGGAAAAGCAGTAAATTACAAACTGTTAAAGTTTTTTTTTCTTTTCATGAGTTGAAATCGATCTAATAATATGTTTTGTTGCATGTATCCTTGTTAAATACTCATCTGTTTATTTTTAATGTTCCATGGTGGTGTTGAGTCTGCAAACAATTTACATGATGTATTATTTTAGACCCTTTTGAGGAATATATATATCAATGTAATAGTTTTTGTTGATATTGATAAGCACTTAAATATAACAAAATGACATATGGCTTCTGAATGCAGTTAAACAGTTCTTAATATTATAAAATAATAGCAAAAGAATGCTGCACTTATTATTTAGCACAAATTTCCACTAATTTATTATTTATTCTGTCTTGTATGTTTATTATTACGTGCTTGTAATTAATTAAATAAACAACTTAATTGTATGTTTCTTACAAGAATGAGTAAATGATAGTGGTCTACCTTTGGCCCTCACTGTGCTTGGGATTTTTGAACAGACCAGATCTAAAATCTCTGACTAAATACATAATTAAAAATACATGTATTGATTCAAAATTTCAAAAGTTACATATGTACAAATCCAGAATTAAAGTTTTTTATGGGGCACAAGACCAGTCATTAGTAGCAAATACATATATTCAATATATATTTAATTCAAGAATATGTTCCTACTTTATGAGGTGATTTTAGTTTTTGATCTAGGACTGTTCAGTTTTAAAAGTACATGTATTTTTTTAACTGTGTTATGTGCCATGTATCTGTTCTACTTCTAGCATACCCATTTAGTTCACTTTTACCTGATAATGTGATATGCCAAGAAATTGAATAATTTATCCTCTTAATAAATATAAATATTCATCATTGCAAATTTACATAACTTATTTCTTATAAAATACTTACATACAATGCTAAAGAAAATATAAACCAAAATTTAAGAACAACTTTAAAATCCAAATGGGCTAAAGCTTGTATAACAATAATTTTTAATAGCACTATGTGTATAGACTAACTTTCATATACATCTGATGAAGCACTTCTTTAAGCTGCATCTCTAATGAAAATTTAAAATCCTGGAATCATTCTTAAACTTATTAGTTAGCAGCACAACATAGACATTGTACTTACTCCAGTAAATGACTATGATTAGAAATCAAATGTTAATTTTCCATTGATAAATATTATACTTTTCACATATATCTGTATGAATTGGAATAAAATGTTATTACTGGTATAATAAATTTTTTAAAGTACATAAAGGATTTTATGAAGGAGAAGAAACATTGAGGTATTTCACACTAAAAGGTAATTTTATTGCTGGATCACTTTGTTGTCTGTAAAGTCTAATGATCTGCTACATATTCTTCTTTAATTTTGATTTATTTTTTTTACATTGCTCTACTCATTATATGACACCCGTACCTTCTTTTCTTTTTATTATTTTTTTTTTAACTCTTCATAATTTTCCCCCTTTCCCACTTTGATATCTCATATGTTTTTGTTGCAGACATCAGAACAATCATCTGGGGGAATTCCCAAAGGAGCAAAAACAAGTGAATACTATCATACAAAAGAAATTCCTTCTCGATTTGACAATCCAGGTATATTATCTAAATATTATGACTCAGTTGTTTTTAAAATAAGTATTTCTTGGTGTGTTTTTGTGCTTGTGTGTGTGTATGTAGATGCATATGCATGTTTATATACATATATGAGTGGTGTGTGTGAGAAAGAAAGAGCAAGGGGAGGGGAACCTTTGTTAAAAGGGAGACTAATTTTCTGATCATAATAAATTAAAGACAAATATTGTATCCCTTACATGTTAAGTTTACCCTTGCTCTTTATCATTATTCTGGGTTTCTTAAATTTCTTTGGAAATAAACTTTTAAAATAATTGTTGAGATTTCTAACATTTCACATTATGAGCTGACATTAAGACAGCTAATATAGCTAAAGTATGCAAAGTAATATGTCATAATGTACAAAGTTTCTTTTATGGGAGACAAGCGATAAGCTTTACGTTGCCGACCTCTCATCAAGGGGGGAGAAAATGTAGATAAATAGTTTTTAATGCCATATGTCAAGTGCAAGTCAAGTAAAGAATGTTAAGTAGACAAGACATATAAAGCATTTTTGTTGTGGATTTTAACTTTTAATACTATTTCTTGTTTCTTCGTCTGTCCCTTTCTCTCTCTCTTTCTCTTCATATACAAGCATATACTTATATACACAGATATTCAAGTTATTCATCATATTGTTGTTGATGGGTTTCATATCCATTTCCATCATTTGTTGATTTTACGGGAGGGTGGGGTTTTAGTTTCAGCAAAGTCATATGTATAATGTATGCATGCTGAGGGTGAATGTGTGATGTTTTGCTGGGAGGTGGGCAAGATGTTAATTCTCCACCACCCCTGGCCATCTGTAACCTTTGGCTAATCCCCTAAACATATTTTCTGGCTGGCCAAACGTTTTAGAAAGATGAATGATAGATAATGTAGAATGGAAGAGTGAATGTTCTAGAAGATAGCTCGAGCCCTCTGATACATACAGCCAGGATAGTAAATAAATACAGGTAACAGATTACAACATATAACATGTAAGTGAGTCACACTAACATGAGTGATCTAAGTATCAACAATAAATATATTAACAAGAAATAACATAAGACAGCATTGTTACATATAACAAATAGTTCAATAGTTATAATTAGAGTTTATAAATGTTTATAGTTCCAAATCATGACCATGGTGAATCCTATGGAAGTGTAGTAGTTATTTGGTTTGTTTGTATGAGCAAACTATAAATGTGTTTATAAGAGAATACTGAATGTTTCTGAGTGAACTCTTACTTAAGATAAGTTTGAGTGAATTCAGTTGTATCTAGACTGAAGCTGTGCATGCAGTTGTTGACTTTATAAATATATAATTTTAGGTTCACCTGACGTGTTACCTAGGGTCCCAGTGAATGTTGTAGCAGATGCATATGTGGTCTGCTGAACCAGTCCTTGGCCCATGGGTTGTTCTGCTCTAGTGTTGCTCTGTGGGGCAATGCTTGTCAATCAATGTCTAAGATAAGGTCTCGCATAACGTGCTGATCTGCTAGTAAAATACACATGGTCTAAGAATTTGTCCTGACATGGTCTCTGACAGAACACTCTTACTTACATGGTCATCATACATTTTAATATCATAAGTGAAATATGATAAATATAAAATATAGTTAATGTCAAGAAATAAACATTAATATAAAAATAGTTAGGCAAGTAAAACCACATATCTTTGGCAGTAATATATACTGAGGATGATTCAGCTACATTGATAACTGGCAATAAGGGTTAGCAATATGATTTTAACTTATTAAGGATGGGAGCCAAAATACATGTTGTCTCAATGGTCAGCTGCATTCAATTAACAATTTACAGGTGAGTTTCTGGTGTGTTCATTCGTGCAGCTGAGCTACATTTTGGTTGGTTAGTTTACAGTGAGTGTCTGGAATATTCAGGTATGTTTCCAGGGTCATCCATTCTAGAAGGTAGGTTTAGTAGTCCCTTTTTAGAGGATGGTTGGGTGTAGGCCTACTGAACCATTATGTGACAGAAGGTGTGGGTGTTTTTACAAGTTATCAGTTCATGTAAGGGTAGAATTTGGGGGCAATTTCACAGGGAGCATCAGGCAATCTAATCATCTCATTTATCAGTGTCTTTTTTGCCAATAGCATTTGGAACTTATATCCTGTAAACACATACATAAACATTATATTGGCACATTAAAATCAATAATCCATTAAAATCTACCTATAGTAATGCATAGTAAAATGCACTTATAGCATGCCTATGCAACAAAAGCTACTATTTGAATGAATTTGACCTGGTATTCTTGTTGCTCAGTTTACAATCCCCCCCCCCCCCCAATACACACATATATCACACTTATATATCTAATTTATAGGATACAAGCAAGGGTAGTACAGTACATATGTACAACATATCAGACAAAATATTTCACATATGCACACATATGTACAACACATCAAAGGCATGGGATCTAATACATGCAGATGTGTATGTGTGTGTGTGTGTGTGTGTGTGTGTGTGTGTGTGTGTGTGTGTGTGTGTGTGTGTGTGTGTTGAAAACATAAACAGTTATTGATGTAGCTTACTAGTAATACAGAAAATAATATGTACAAACTACACCACTCCATTCAGTTCTCAACTGAACTGGTAGGAATACAAAAATCACTCTTGCACACATATAAACACTTGTCCCCAAACCCCCACAAATATTAATCACAACTAACTCCTTTTGCAAATATACTGCAGAATCCATAAAATCATAACAGATAATCACACCACCATATACTAAGGCAAAAAATCTTGTTGCATCCAACTTCCTAAGACCAGAAAAATAGATGGCACTCGCTAAACAGGAATATTAGTTGAGCTATTGTTTTTCTTATAATTAATTTTTAAAAAGTGAAAGAAACAAATAAAATTAGCAATAAAAAAATCTATTAAAAAAATGCCTTGTAATCATTTCTGTGGGTTATGAATTCCTATGTCAAATTATGAAGTCCTGTGTTAATGACAATTTATTCATACATACATACGTGAGCATATGTGCTTTGTGTGTATGTGTATGTATGTATGTTGTGTTTATGTGTTTGTTTCTGTATATATAATATTCTTAGAATTTTTAACTGTTTTAATTTTTAATGGACACACTTATTTAGTTGACTGTCATTCACTTCATGAGTATCTGCCATTAGTCAAAATGCTGACTCCTTTAGTGAAGAAAATAAGCAGACGCAAAGAATATTCTGTGTTATTAAGAAATGAAAAAACATTTTAAAAATTTATACTAAAACAGTAATCAGTTAATTTTAAGACAAAATATTAAAACTGTTTTGTTAAGTAAATTAGCACTAAATCAGTTATAAATTAATTTTTAAATGAAAATTAGAAGGAAATATATATGTATGTAACTTAATATTTAATATTCCTAATGGCTGTTTTCTTTGTTGTTAAAACATTTTTTTATTAATTAAAAAATAAGATGTATGTGTGTGTGTGTGTGTGTGTGTGAGAGAGAGAGAGAGAGAGAGAGAGAGAGAACCTTTAAAATCTTATTAGTGATTTATAAAGTCAAAAACAAAATGACATAGTATTATCTTATACTCTTTTTTGTTCTTGTCTTTATATTTAAAGAAATTGTTAATTTTTATTAATTATATTCATTTGCAATTAATATTAATTTGGTATTTATTTTACAGGGTAACTTTCTTTTTTCTTATTTATGTAACAAAATGAAAAACTAAAACTGTGTAGTTTCACCTTTTAACCCTTTGTACATGTTACAGTGGAGGAATATCTCCAGTAACATATTTTTATTGTTGTTGTGTTTTTACAAATTATTTATTTTTACCCACTTGAACAATTTTAAAATAATGTGGGATTGATAATTCTGAGGACTCTATAATGTGAGCCTATATTAATATTTATATTAATATTATATTATATTTATTATATTATATTTATATTACGGCATGAGTGAGATTGTGGGAATACAGTTTCTTTAAAGGCTGAAAAGTTCAAGGAGTGACTAAAAAGTGAGCTGATTCGCAAAAGCTATAATTGGGCAGGGTATTTGTGTGCATGCATGTTTATACGTAATAAATGTTAATAGTGATTGTTGAGTTTATTTTTTTCTATGTATGAGGACAGCCCTACCAGGCCCAACCCTCACTTTTACCCTCCAGGTTAGTGTCTGACGACTAGAGAGAGTATTGGATGTTTTAATAAATAATGAATAAGTATAGCACTTGGGTGCTTTGATAATGATATGTAATGAAAAGGAATAGTTTTGAATGTTTTGTGAATAAAAGTGAAAATAAATAATACAGCTAGCTCTCTTACAATGTAACCATTATGAAAATAATCAAGACATAGTGATGATCTGGTCGGTCAGTGTGTTCAGTGTTGGCTGTTCTTTTAGCTTGCACAATTGCAGTCTGGCACATAATGAGCTGTTGTTATTTTTTTTTGTAAATGGCTACATTGTATTTTCTGTTGTCACATCCATAAATAGAAAACTTCTTAATTCTCCCTTACATGTTTGTTATTAACTCTTAACATTACAAGGTGCATACACACTGGTTTCAGTGAATATGTTGCTCATGTTATTAACATTACAATTACAGTTTATATGTGCACACTGGTTACTATTTCCAGGTAAGGGGAAGGGAATAATTGCTGTTATTAAAACTGGGTAATTGCTGTTGTTATTAACATTAGCATTATAACAGTACAATGGGATGTGCAGAATGGTTTCGGGGGTATGGACAAAAGAAAGAGCACCCAATGTACAGAACGACGACAGCCACTTATGGATCCATGCCACCTTCTGTTCACACTATGCCCACCCAGTTCTATGCCCGCTCACAGAAGTTCACTCAGGTAATTTGCTTGTTTGAATGCAAAGAAAAGCTGATATTTTGTTTTACAGCATAAATATGCATATTTATTTACATGGACTTTTGCAAGGCCTTGTTTGCTGTGGTGCATCTTGTGATGGATTGATGCACAGGTTTGGTGCACTCAGCTTTGTAGAAGATGCTGCTATGTGCTCAGACCACATAGCCTGTTTCTGTACTTGGCAGTTCTTTATTTAAAATTAGAAGACTATTTGTTGTTTGAATATTCTGTACCAGGACGCATAAACCGCGGCCCATGGGCTGCATGCAGCCAAAGACAAGGCTCTATGTGGCCCCCGGATGTTTTGGATGTTACCATTATTACGAATGTAAAGCACATTATTTCATTATTTGTGTTGTTTTTTTCTACTGAGACATCCTTGTGGCGGCCCTCCACACACTATCAATCGGAAATTTGGCCCTCTGGCCTCAAAAGTTTGAGCACCCCTGTTCTATACTCTTGTCACTTCCATTACTTCTACTATTACTACTACTCCTCAAAATAATCATAAAATGATAGCTCTTAGAAAACAAGCATGTTTATGGCCAATCTTGCAGCATAAATCACAACAATTTATATATTTTTGTGTCTGAAAGTAGGTACTTTTAGTCAGCAGAACATTGATAGTATGCATTTCATACCTGTGATAGATGACCTTGAACTTGCATACATTTTTATCTAGTATACTAGATTTTGGCAATGATAAAGTGGGAAGAAAGTAAAAACTTTATTTTGTCATACAACATGTCAAGATTTTTTTTTTTTACTTTTTTTTGGTCATGTTGATGTATCCTACCCCTTTGGGGTTGATGTGGGCCAAGTGTATGTGTGTGCATGCACGCATTTGTGTATTTGCATGATAGAGAGAAAGAGGGAAAGTATGATGTGTTTGTGAGTGCCTGCGTATTAAAAAGTCACATATACTCTGTCTGATTCAGTATTATAATGTTATTGTTCCCTTTCATAGAGAAAATAGTTATGGTAATTCTCCCCAGTTACAATAGCTCTCTCTCTATATCAGTATATGTCATCTTGGTGTAAACATAAGCACTCATTTATTAGAACATTTACTATAATACTTTTAATATATATTTTAACCTTTCATGAGTTTGTTTCTTCATTCTTTAATTGAAATTTACCCTGTTTTTTTCTATTCTGACAGCATCTGGGACCATGTGGAATGTACAGAAACTTTTCCCTTAACACTGGAATGGACAAAAGCAATGTTTAGTCACCACATAAACATTTGGGCCAGTAGCATCATAAGCGAATGCAATGACTATGTGAAAATTGCTTAATTTGCACTGGCAGATTTTAATTGTTTGTGTTTTATTCAGTATGTGATGGCCTGCTTCAAAATCATTTTTCTTCACAATATAACACTTTTCTTCACACAGTGTATAATTTACAAGGAGGTTAAGGGTAGGAGTAGAGTAGTACAAGGAATAAGAAAACAAAACAGTGCAAGAATAATGTATAAACATCCAACTGTTGTTATGACATTAAGAATTTTTATATACATTTTATTTATAGATTTCAGCAGATAATGCCCTGCTTCAATTCTTCAGAACATAACACTTTTCTTCATGAAGTGTATAATGTACAGAGAAGTAGGGTGAGTGGGTGGGTGGATAAGGTGGTAGAAGGAAGAAGAAAATTAAATAGTGCAAATGTAATATATAAATATGACCAACTATTGTAATTTGTTGTGAATTTTTATATAAATTTTATTTATAGAATAGTCACATTTTTTTTTATATGAGCACAACTTGGGTGAATCAGAGAAAAAATTTGGGGTGTTCATGCACTAGTAGGTTCAAATGTTTACACACATACTTATACTGTCAATCATGATTTGTTAGCAGAGTGATGTTTTACATAATTTATTTGGGTGATATTTAATTTGTTTTAAATAAATCCATGTGGTATGGAGATTCAGTTGTTCATTTAAATTTGAAACATTTTATTTTGTATAGTTATTTTCATGTTTGCTTGCTGTTGTATATCTGTTGTGAGATATGCATTGTGAACTGCAAATAAATCATTAGAAAAACACAGTCACTTTTAATTTGGTCTTTTTGTTATTAACAAATATATCCTTAGCATTTCTCTGCTCTTTAAATTCTCATTCTCTCTCTTTCTCTCCCTTCACTCTCTCTCTCCCTCCACCCTCTTTAATCTAAAAATTTGCATATGTTTATGTGTGCATGATTTGTTTCCACTTAACAGAAAGAAAGTGCTTCAACCATAAAGAAGCTGAAGATAAAGAGACTCTGAAGCAAGCACAGAGAAAAGAAGGATTGAATTGACCATAGAGAAGGGGAAGAAAGGGGCATTGAATTGACTATAAAAATGAAAGAAAGAGGAGTTGACAGGAGAGAAAATAGGGGACAAGTTTACCTTAAAGAAAAAAGGGGGAATGGTGACCATGTGGAAAAGGAAGAAAGAGAAGTTGAGTTAACCACAGAGAAAGGGAGGAGAAAGAGGGGTTAAGTTAACCACAGAGAAAAGAGGGTTGAGTTGATCATAGAGAAAAGGGAAGAAAACGAGGGTTTGAGTTTGGCCATGGAGAAAGGGAGAAGAAAGGAGGGGGGTGAGGATTGAGTTAATCATAGCAAAAAGGAAGGGAATAAAGGGTTGAGTTAGGGAGATCAAAGTAAATATAGAAAAGGAAAATATTATGGAGTGAACCATAGACAAAGGGAAAAAAGAGGTTAAGTAAACCACATGGAAAAGGAGAGAAGCAGGAAAGATTGAGTCAACCACATAGAAAAATAGAAGCAAGAAAGGTTGAGAACCACACAGAAAAAGAGAGAAGCAAGAAAGGATGAGTCAACCACACAGAAAAATAGAAGCAAGAAAGGATGAGTCAACCACACAGGAAAAAAAGAGAAGCAAGAAAGATTGAGTCAACCCACAATAAAAGAGAGAAGCAAGAAAGGATGAGTCAACCACACAGAAAAAAAGAGAAGCAAGAAAGGATGAGTCAACCACACAGAAAAAAGAGAAGCAAGAAAGGCTGAGAAGGAGAAAAGGAGTCAAAGAGTTCAAGTCAGTTATAGGGAAAAGAATGAAAGAGAAAGAGGTTAAGGCAGCCCTAGAGAAAAGAGAGGTTAAGTCAATCATAGAAAAGTGAGGTTTAGTCGACGACATTAAAAAAAAAAGAGAGGGAGAAAGAGAAAAACAGTTTGAATAATCCTCATAAAAAAATAAGCTGCAAAAAGATAAATATAGTCAACCACACAATACAGAGTGAACCATATAGAAAACAGAAGGAAAAAAATATGGTTGATGCACTCCCAGCCAAAATTAGAGAGGAGAAAGAGGTTGGGTCAACACTAAGAAGAGGGAGATACATGAGAAAAGACAGTATCAAGCATAGAGAAAAATAAGCTTAAGATCACCGAGGAAAGACAAAGTGTAAAACAGAAATAGAGAAGATAAAATCACCGATGAAAGACAGAGTGTAAAACACAGAGAGAGAAGATAAAGTCACCGATGAAAGACAGAGTGTAAAAGAGTGTAAAACAGTGATTGAGAAGAATACGTTTTTTTTAAGATCATCGATGAAAGACAGAGTGTAAAGCAAAAAGAGGGTAGAGTAAACTTAAGAATCTGAGAAAAGATAAGAGTGTAAAACAGAGACAAGGAAAAGTAAACTCAAGATCACTGAGAATAGAACATGATACATAGAGTAGGAAAAGAAAATATTAAGAAGTCTTCGAGAAGACACATTTAAAATTTCACAAAAGAAATTAACAAAGCAGTCAAAAGGGACAATGGTGGGGGGGTGGGGGTGGGGGTAGAAAAGACAGATGTAAAATTTAGCAAAAGTGTGAACAAACCAGAAATAAAAGGAGGGTAGGGGAGGTAAGAGATAAATAAGAGAAATTGGGAGCAAGCCTTAGAGGAGAACAATATGACGACGAAAACAATGTATATCAACCACAGAGAAGAGAGACTGAAAGACATGAAGAGAATAAATAAAGTGTACATCAAAAGAAAAGCAATGAGAAAACAAAAACGTGAGGCAATATATTGCAGTCTTTCCCGAACAATAACTGTGCACCCCTATTGAGAATTTACTGGGGTACCCAACATTTTTTTAGCTTCTCTTCCAGTCTAAAGCAAATATATGTTATTGATTTAGTAATATATCATGATAACAGAAGTAAATAATAAAAATCAACAAACATTTTGACTAGATCAGGGGTTGGCAAATTACGGCTCGCGGGCCAAATTCAGCCCGCCTTCTCTTTTTGCGGCCCACGAGCTAAGAATGACAATTTTGAACTCCAATTTGTGAAATGTGTTCCCAAAAAATTATTCCATTCATCCCATTAGTAGAGCTGTATTGCAAAAAAAATGCAATCTATTCTTTTTTAATTATTATTTTGATTTTTATGGTATATTTGGTTCAATAAATTTGTAAAAGTTGTTTTTTGCTTTTTATTTAAAACATAGGTAGGGTATCTATAGAAATATTGAGTTTGCTCCTTGGCCCGCAAAACCCAAAATATTTACTATTTGGCCCTTTATAAAAAAAAAAAATAAAAATTGCCGACCCCTGGACTAGATGGATGGATGAATGCAGTGTTGTGCAGTAAATAAATGCGTGTTACCTAGTTTAGAGAAACATAAGTGCAGTTTAGAGAAACACACTTGTGCATGTGTTATCCTGTAGTTTGAAGAAACTACATGTGTGCGTGTGTTGTCCTGTAGTTTGAAGACACATACATGTGTGCGTGTGTTGTCCTGTAGTTTGAAGAAACATGTGTGCGTGTGTTGTCCTGTAGTTTGAAGAAACATGTGTGCGTGTGTTGATCTGTAGTTTGAAGAAACATGTGTGCGTGTGTTGTCCTGTAGTTCGAAGAAACTTGTGTGTGTGTGTGTTTTCCTGTAGTTTGAAGACACATACATGTGTGCGTGTGTTGTCCTGTAGTTCGAAGAAACCTGTGTGCATGCGTTGTCTTATAGGGGTTGTAGCTTTTCTTCATGAAGTGTAAAATGTACAGAGAAGTAGGGTGGGTGGGTGGATAGGGTGGTAGAAGGAAGAAGAAAATTAAATAGAGCAAATGTAATATATAAATATGACCAACTATTGTAATTTGTTGTGAATTTTTATATAAATTTTATTTATAGAATAGTCACTTTTTTTTATATGAGCACAACTTGGGTGAATCAGAGAAAATATTTGGGGTGTTCATGCACTAGTAGGTTCAAATGTTTACACACATACTTATACTGTCAATCATGAATTGTTAGCAGAGTGGTGTGACTTCGTCCAGGAATTCGAATCGTCAAAATAATTCTCTAGAAGTGAAAAAAAAACAAATGAATATTAATTTGGATTTTATTCTCACGAAGGATTTTCTTCATTGAGCTGTGACTCATTAAAAAATATTAGTCATTTAATCTATAGATCGACTCACCATTTAACAACCAAAGATAATTTTTAAAATTCACTTTCTATATGATGAATTATCACCATATTCATTTTGATGCACTATATATCTCCACAGACATTTTGCAGATTGTATCAAATGTGATTATTCTTTCAATAAAAAGACTACAGACACACACACGCACGCGCGCGCACACACACACACACACACACACACATACACATTAAATGAATATAGAAATTAAAATATTTCTGTTCACAGTATATTGCTGCATCAAACATTTCCAAAATATTTTAGATCATTTACAAGTTAATTTATTTGGGCTACTTGCTTGCTAATGTAAGAGGCGCTTTCGGCTTCCGCCGCTTTCGCGCTATTTGGGCTAAGGAGTTATATGTATTATGATTAATCTAGATGTGGTTTATATTTTAAAGTCTGGATATAAGACGCCTTTATGGGTGAGTTTTATCTGTAAAATATCTGATGTGAGATGAGCAAGGATATCTATTATTAAAAAGTTTGCTCCCCTCCCCTTTTTAACGTACACAAGTTTTATGATGTTTATACTGAACGGCAGCAAATTGTATCTAAGTTGGGTGGATGGGTGGGTGGAGGCATGAATGTTATATTAAACTGGATTTTGTTTCGGTGTGCATCTTTTAATTTTGAGTATTGGGCGGCCGAATTTTGAATATACAGTGGCCGAATCTTAAATATAGGGATGGCCGAGTCTTGAATATAGGGGTGGCCGAATCTTGAATATAGGGGTGGCAGGATCTTGAATATAGGGATGGCCGAGTCTTGAATGCGATGACTGAGTCATCGGTTTTTCATGCTTAAAGCTACGTGGTTTAGCTCATCGAATTAAATTATAGGTTTCATGTTCACTGTAAAACTGGTAGATAAGCAGGTTTAATGGTTTTGTGCTCAATGTAAGGCTTTGTGGCTCAGACGACTAAATTAAGTCAAGGGTTTCATTTCAATGAAGGGTTCGTGGCTCAGCAGATTAGTCGATGGTTTCATGCTCACTGTAAAGCTCTGTGGCTCTGCAGATTGAATAAAGTCAAATGTGGCTCAGCAGATCTATAACAATTCAAGATCACAGTCGCGATGTGAAACTAGGGCTTCGTGCTCACTGTAAGGCTGCATGTTCTTAAGTTGTGTATTACAATTATAAAGCAAATTTCAGTGAAGCCCCTTACATAGCAGAGTTACCTGCCACCGTGTGGACGGGTCGAGCAATTTTTTAAAATAAAAAATCTTAGTGAGTGCCGGCATATAGAAGATGACCTTCAAACATCAGCTAGTAACTTACAAGAAAGAAACATTTTCCAAAGTAAAACAACTTTCATGTTATTAAAATGGTGAAACTATAAATCAAAGGAACACACACACACACATCCCTCTTATTTCATTACTATTTAGAAAGTAACAGTTGTGCTAGCTAAAGTGCTTTTAGAGCAGAGAGTTGCATGTGGATTCTGACAGGGTCCTGTCAGGGATACAACAACACCAATGATATATCTTTCTGTGTCGTCTCCTCCCTAGCTCGCTCCCATAAAATCAGCCACTGGGATTTTGTATTCGTGACAACTGATATATGTCTTACAATATTATGCTCTGGTGTGTTTTCCATTAGCCCGTCTTCATATCCTCTCGATGTTGCTTGCTAACCATTTTTTTTTTTCTGGTTCAGTTAAAACCGCTTTTCTCGTTGACAAGTGCATCTGGGCTTTGCAGAAAATGCTGGTGTTTAATTACTCTTGTAGTTATTGTTGTTGTGATGATTTATGAAGGATTTACGATGATCTCGGGAGCTGGTTAAAAATCATCTTAGCGTACCTCTATTTTTTTGTTGTTGGTGTTTGTGGTGGGCTGGGGTATTTTTTGCACGTTTGCTGACGGCAGTTCCCAACACCTGTACAGCGCGAGACGCTTTGTGTCCCCGGTTAGTGTCGTAAAACTTTGTACTTCATGGGACATCACTGCCATGGATTGTGTTCTCTCATCATCGCAGTGCCCTCCCCGGACTTCTGTTTCACACTGACCCACTGTTACGAACATCTACATCAAGTGTATGTGCTTGACATACACACGCACGCATACACATGCGCACGCATCTCTCTCCCAAGGACCTCTCTGGGAACACAGCTACGTCATGTATCTTAGTACGGCATTGTGCAGTAGGTGGTAACAGCAGTTTTGAGTGTTTCACTTTTGACTACAAATGGATTTCGTAATGTTGCCTCTCGTCTGCTTGACTTTCTAGTCACCATGCTTCAGTTAACGTCTCAGAGTCTGGCTGAACGTTGAAAAAACACCACTACTGTCTGGTCTCGCCCTTTCCCATGCATATTTATTTAAGAACGAATTCAGAACACAAATTTAAAACATTTATATATTGATAGACTTAACTAATATGTTTTAATGTTTTGATTTTTTTTAAATTAAAAAATAGTTTTGCCATACGGTTAGCAGTTTGGAGATTAGTTCAGTGTATAGTGGCTATAATGAAAATCAAAGCAGTACAACAAAAGCCAAAGTAGTCCCGCCTAATACAACAATACAATGCAGTAACTGAATACCATTTGATCCAGCCATCATTAATCATTTCTACTGATTATATGTAAACTGTCGGCATTACCGGTCACTTCTTTAAGTCGCACGTGGTACAGAAAACGGCATTATGTTGGAGAATAGGAAAGTGCGAACAGTTTGTTTGGTGCTGGTATTTTTCATGTCATCGCGGACAGCCCAGTCGAAAGTCGAGTTAGTGGATCATGGGTACGAAGGAATTGTTATCGCCATCAATCCATACTTGAAGCAAGAGGAGACAATTCTTCGTCGTTTAGAGGTAAGCCACGATACTTTCTGAGTAATTATACTTTGTTTTACCTTTACCTTAACCTATTTACAGGAAGGCGGGATTTGGGAAATGGTCATCTCCAGCAGATTACCGCAATGACATTAATTGTGGATGCATTATTTGATTAGGCTTGGTGATGATGATCTATGGATGTTTTAAGTAAATATATGCGTTTGACATTAGTTGTGGATGCATTATATGATTAAGCATGGTGATGACTATGGACGTTTTAAGTGGATGCATGCATTTGACATTAGTTGTGGATGCATTATATGATTAAGCATGGTGATGACTATGGACGTTTTAAGTGGATGCATGCGTTTGACATTAGTTGTGGATGCATTATATGATTAAGCTTGGTGATGATCTATGGACGTTTTAAGTGGAAACATGCGTTTGACATTAGTTGTGGATGCATATAGTAAAGTTTGATGCGTGGGTGCTTAAATTGGATACGTTATTTGACATTAGTTGTGGATGCATTATTTAGTAATGCTTGGGATGATGCATGGACATTTTGAGTTGGTACGTACGGTAATAGCTGTTTGAGTATTTTCCACTATATGGATATACCAAGTAGATAATTTTGTAAGGCGATAGTCGTGAAACTATTTGCTACTACAGTGATACCTCGCAAAACGAACGCCGCTGCGAACGCCCGCGTGACTCGCAGAACGAACTTGTTTCACATAACGAACCGTACGTATGCCGCAAAAACACCGTATTTCCCGTGAAAAAAATGGCCGAATCAGGCCACTCGTGTCTCGCGTAGCTCTGATGAAGGCAGGGCGCATTTGTTCCCAGTTGATTGTCGTTTTTTCCTTGCTTTGTTGAACGCCTAACATCTTACCTCATCAACACCTAACATCATACCCTGCTTTGGTGAGTGTCTTTACTAGCGTTTTCCCCCATGAACACTGTCCTGTCTTCATTTTCCTCTAATTTCTTTGATTTTTCGCGGCGATGTGGAACGGATTGCACGATTTCCTGTAGAAGTCTATGGGATATCGTGTTTCGCATAACGAACACCTCGCATAACGAACATACTGCTGGAACGAATTGTGTTCATTATGCGAGGTACCACTGTATGTGGAACATCCACTTGATAATCTAGCATGGCAATATTCGTGCGATAAATGTAGATGTATTAAGCTCCTGTTTTAGTATGGCAATAGATGAGCGATTATTTACTGCTATATAGATGTAAACCCTTGATAAATTTAATAAGATAATATTTGCCACAAGACTATTTGCCATTCTCTGGATGTTTGTAGAGTATCGAGTTGATATTTTAATAGTTGTGTGATTATTTGCTACAACATCGAGTTGATATTTCAGTAAGGCAATAGTTCATTAGTTGTGTGACTATTATTTGGATATATATAATAGGAAACAGTCACAGTGGGCGAGATCTGATGTGAAGAATATGAGTGCTACGGAAATCTTTCTTTTTTTCTTTTATCTTTTTTTTTTGTGTGGGGTGGGGGCGAGAGAGGGCGGGAAAACTCTTGAATGGACAGGGTCGTGTATGTATGTGTATTATTTGGTGGAGAAATTTATTTTGCACTTGATCGAATGAAAAGCTTTTATACAAGATCTATCTATCTATCTATCTATCTATCTATCTATCTATCTATCTATCTATCCACCTACCTAAATCCTCCCATCCATCCGTCTTAAGATGAACATTAGTCCGACTTAAGATGAACATCATGTAACACATAATTCAGTGTGTAGCATCATGCATTTCTTAGCTTTGAATGTTTGGTTTCTAATGGTGCAAAGAGATTCAACTCTTTCGAAGTCGGGTACTACAAGTACAGTTTAATGTGATAAAGTTTAGGGACTGAGTCGGATACTTCAAGTTCTGTATAATGCTACCTAGGTTAATTTACATAGTCTGGTACTACAAGAGCAGTAAAAAGTGATAAAGATTACGAACACGTCCAGTACTACAAGAACAGTAAAAATGATAAAAATTTAAGAATACATTCTAGTACTACAAGAACAGTAAAAGTGATACAATTTAAGAACACAATCTAGTACTACAAGAACAGTAAAAGTGATACAAATTTAAAAACACAATCTAGTACTACAAGAACAGTAAAAAATTATAAAAATTTAAGAACACAATCTAGTACTACAAGAACAGTAAAAATGATAAAAATTTAAGAACACAATCTAGTACTACAAGAACAGTAAAAAAATTATAAAAATTTAAGAATACAATCTAGTACTACAAGAACAGTAAAAAATTATAAAAATTTAAGAACAAAATCTAGTACTACAAGAACAGTAAAAGTGATAAAAATTTAAGAACACAATCTAGTACTACAAGAACAGTAAAAAATTATAAAGATTAAGAACACAGTCTAATACTACAAGAATAGTAAAAGTGATAAAAATTTAAGAACACAATCTAGTACTACAAGAACAGTAAAAAATTATAAAGATTAAGAACACAGTCTAGTACTACAAGAACAGCAAAAGTGATAAAAAATTAATAACACAATCTAGTACTACAAGAACATTAAAACGTGATAAAGATTAAGAACACAGTCTAATACTACAAGAACAGTAAAAGTGATAAAAAAAAATTAAGAACACAATCTAGAACATGTACTACAAGAACAGTAAAAAGTGATAAAGATTAAGAACATGGTCTAACACGTTAAGAACAATAACGTGACCATGTTAAGAGAGTTTAGTGATCATACTATCATACATTGTACTGATTGATTGAGACTCTTCAGGCGGTGGTGACAAGAACAATGAGCCGCAATAATATTCAATCATGTTTCAGAGTGTAGTCCAAACATTAGTTAGAGTGTGGTCGAGTAGCCAACATTGACATTAGCATGACATTGTCGTGGCGAGATCGAGTAGCCTGTTGCATGTCGTTTGTTTCATAGTGTGATGGAGTAGCCAGCTGCTTGTCGTCTGTTTCACTGATGGTGGAGTAGCCAATTGCTTGTCGTCTGCTTCACAGTGTGATGGAGTAGCCAGCTGCTTGTCGTCTGTTTCACTGATGGTGGAGTAGCCAATTGCTTGTCGTCTGTTTCATAGTGTGATGGAGTAGCCAGTTGCATTTCTGTTTCATAGTTTGATAAAGTCCAAATGCATGTGTCTGTTTCCTACTGTGACCGAATAACCAACTGTGTATGGTCTGTTTCACAGTCTGACCGAAAGCCAATTGCGTATTATCTATTTCCTGGTCTAACCGAATAGCCAACAGTGTATTTCTGTTTCCTAGTGTGACCGAATAGCCAACTGCGTCGTGTTTGCTTGTGTGATCAAGTAGCCAAATTTGTGCTATCTGTTCCTAGAGTGATTTTAGTAGCAAATGAATGCATAAGTTGCCAAAGTGATGATTAGCCAAATGTGCGTCTTATGTTCACAATGTGACGATTAGCCAAATGTGCATCTTATGTTCACAATGTGACGATTAGCCAAATGTGCGTCTTATGTTCACAATTTGATGATTAGCCAAATGTGCGACATTTGTTCCAAATGTGATCAAGTAATGATTTCATGTCGTCTGTTGCCTACTGAACCCAATAGCCATAGTCGTGATAGTTATTTCTAATGAGATCAATAATCTTTGGCTTGCGCTATTTTGCTAATATGATCTAGTAGCCAGAGTTATGTCCTCTGTTGCCCTTTGTGATCTAGCAGCCATAGTTATTTCATTTTTGTGTAGTATGACCCATAAGTTTTCAGCGTCAGTATGTCAGTAGGGCGGACAATTCAGTGCACGTGACAAAGAAAGCGGGCGTGGCCATAGAATTCTGGGGTTCTTCAAGTGGCTTCTTGATAGGAAAAGCGATGGTAACATAAGAAAAATATGCATTTATTTTTAAACTTAAATAGAAAAGAAGAAAAGGGGGATTTTTATTTTAAGGAAACTGCCACCACATACCAATTAACTCAGTTTACTATTTAGGTGTGGCTTACAGTGAACATATTAAGTGCAGGTAGAAATGCCAGCACTCGCTAGCGTATGAACGTCTCGTTAACTGATAAGTGTACAAAAGCACGATCCTTGTCGGATTACTGGGAGGTGAGTCACGTTTTGTCATTTTTCTTTGTCTGCAAATTTCAAAATATTTAATTTAACAGACGTTATGAACTGCTGAATGTGATCTGAAATAGACGTGTTACTATATGTGGAGAGTGACACTGATAAACAAGGAAACAACTACATTGAGGCAAGAAAGAACCGCGCCTAATACATGTATGTGTATATTTTAAATATAGGAAAAAATAGCAGGAACAAGATGGGAGAGGGAGAGATAGAGAGACAAATAGATATTCACTTATCCAGATATCAAGATAGAATAGAAAGACAGATAGAAATGGATGTGTGTGTGTGTGTGTGTGTGTGTGTGTGTGTGTGTGTGTGTGTGTGTGTGTGTGTGTGTGTGTGTGTGTGTGTGTGTATTTGATAACGTTGATAACAGATAAATGAATTTATACACACTTGTTCACAATATTGCCTTAAAACACCATTAAAGTACAAGTAATATATTTTTACAAAAATAATAATAAAAGTCACCACCACCCCCTCGCGTGGACAATTTTTGTGTGTGTGAACCTTTGGGCATATAAATACCTGTCAGCATGATGGGATAAGACAACACTCCTCTCCCTCCCGGAAGCTCCTTTGATGAACTTTCCTAGAGTGGCGGAATAAATTTGCCTATTTATCCCTAGTTCTAAACTTAATTGTTATATAAATTATTAAATGTCAACGTGATATGACCTTTGGGTACTGCGCATGATGATATTTTTGTAAGTACCCAGAGTTGGAGTAAACAATTCAGGTAAAGAATGTGCCAGAATTTGCTGATGCAATCCAAACCAGTTCCTAGCGGATGAGTAGTTGTTCATACAACATTATCCAATGGAGATGGACCGAAAATTATTTTGTTGAAAAAAGTTCTATTTCTAATCACATAACTCAGGTCCGGTCGTAAAGGTGATCGTTAGCTTATGGTCAGTTAACTGACTGATAAAGAAAGAATGGATTTATAAATATTTCGTTCATGGTCATTGTTGATCTATGATTTGAATTGGAGAATGCTTATTTAATTGAACCGTTATTTATTATGTTCACTAATTTGATTACGCTCTGCATTATACCTGTGAGTTTTGATTGATGCTATATTTCTTGTGCTGTATGTGTATTGGCCTAACGAATATCACTACAGGATTTCTAAGTTGAGAATGTGTGTAAGAGAGAAAGAAGTTTAGAGATGAAATATGCCTTAAATTTAGTGCTGCCTTAATTTGACTTTTGCAGAAAGAAGAGTGCCCAGTTAGAAGCCCAGTATTTGGCCCAGTTAGAAGCTGATGATAAAAGAGACAGAAAGCTTGGCTTAAATCATATGAAGATACAGGAAGATAGCCTAAAGAATAAGTGAGAGGGTGGTTAAGGTTCAGGAAACGAACATATAATTACATTTTCATTCTTTTAATTGGAAAGAGGAAAATATTGAAGATTCTAAGCTTTGAACAGTATGCTATAAGATTAGACTTACCAAACAATTTATGACTTTCCCAATTAGTGACAGGTATGAAGGGAGAAGACAGTATGGACTTTAATAGACTTCAAGAGGAATAAATGACATACACGGCTTATAAGGACAAACTTAGCGTACTTTAAGGTGACTAGCGAGATGTATAGATGCAGGTTCCACCGGTACAAATGAAAGTCAACGGACACGTTTTTACAGTTAGCCAGTAAACTGCAGCACATTTTGATGAGGTGGGTATAGCTAGATAAGCGCTGAGAATCAACAACTCCAAAGATGTTAGGGATCACTTTGTGATCGACAAATTACAGATGTCGTGACCACCAGCACTTTTAGCATACGTTAAAGGCCAAAGACTGAGGAGCTTCATGGGTGGTTAGAAGCAACTGACAGATAAGAATATTTGGGACATGTGCTAATTAACAGTTGGGCATAACTTTGAACCATGCAGTCAGGTTAACATATGAATGATTCCTAAATGACAGAGCGACAAGCCAGATAATAAACCTAACATGTGATCCTGTCTTGTACATCCTCCTTTTAGTAAGACAGGGTACACACTCCTCACCCGCCATGGACAAAAACGAACATGAGAAGCCACCCAGACAAATGTGATAAGAATGAACCAGTGGTGTGCCATCCATGTGCAATCAGACTTGCGGCCCTCAATGCACTATCAATTGGAAATGTGGCCCTCTGGCCTAAAGATTTTGTGCACCTCTGACTTACAGCAACACGTTTTGCTAATAAGTTGACAAAGCTGGATTCACACACCAACGTGACCAAGCAAATACAGTAGTCACTGCTGCTTGCAGAGAAAGGGGGAAAAAAGGCGTGCCTTCTCTGCAAAAGTTAAATTAATGCAGCACTAAATTGTATGCTTATTTCATCTCTAAACTCCTTTGTTTCTAACAAACATTCTCAACTTACAAAAATCCTGCAACAATTTCGTTAGCACAAGAAATATAGCATCAATCAAAATTCACAAGTATAATGTTCAATGTATTTGAATTAATGAACATAGAAATAATGCTTCAATTACATAAGGCATTCTCTAATTCAAATTATAGATCAATAGCAAACATGTACGAAATACGCTAAGTCCATTCTTTATCAGTCAGTTAACTTACCATAAGCTAATGATTCCTTTATGACCGGATTCGAGTTATGTTCAAATTCAAAGTGATAGAATAGATACTTCTTCAACAAAGAAACTTTCGGTCCATCCCCATTGATGAGTTTGTTAAGTACAAGTGTGAGATTATTAGTCAGAAAACTATCAATCCAGTTGGAACTGGTTTGGATTAATCAGCAATTTTTATCATATTCTCAACCCAAATTGTTTGCTCCAACTCTGACACTTAAAAAATACCATCATAAGGAGTAGCCAAGATCGGGTCACTTTGACAATTTAACAATTAAGTTCAGAAATAGGGATCGGCAAATATTCTCCGCCACAATTAGCATTTGCATTGTTGCAGAAAATATAATGCGGTAGCAGACTTCGATGACGTTAAACACTACCTGTGATTTCCTCTGCTTTTGTGCTTGCTTGACGTGTTCACTGCTACTTAAGGATACTTCATCAGTTACTGGTTTTGTGAACAGTGATTGTTTTCCCATTCTGTGCTCTGTCTCTTTGGAACCGTTTCAGACACGAATGGGGAGAGTGCCACGCCTACTGTTTGTTGTATGTCGTGTGCGTTAAATCACGCCACTTTGTGATATTAGCTAGCTCACTGACTGTAGGCGTAAGAAGAGTGATTTATGGCACACAGTACCGCCATTTGTTTGTCGTATTTTCACCCCACCAGTATGTCAAACCGATATTAAATCAAATCAAATTAAAAATCGAACCAAATCGCTTTTAATACTATCTGGAAAATGTGTTAGGAATAGGTAAATTTTCGTTAAAAAAACCAACTGTTATGCAATGTATTCAGTAATTATTCTGTTTTCTGTTTAAGGGCTGCCCATAAATAATATATCACAATAAAGATGACATGACACAGGATGAGTGTGTGTTGTGGTATGTGTGTATGCGTGCGTGCGTGTGTTTGAAAATTGTAATCAACACATTACAGCAAGAAATTATAATAATCGGGAATGCTTTTGTGGGGGGGGGGCCGCATTTTTTTCTTTCTGCAAACTTTTTTCTTTTTTCAGTATCGCCTTGATTCTTTCGTTTCTAATCCACAATAGTTTATTTTATCTGCTGTGTTTTGTTTTTGTTGCTGTTTTGCGGACATCCGATCAGCACAAGACTGAGTAATGCTATTAACCGTGCTCAGTCTAGTCACTACAAAGTCATTTTAACAGCCCGCTAACACCTGTATAACACGCTGGTTTTCTTCAACACCACAAAGTCATTTTAACAGCCCGCTAACACCTGTATAACACGCTGGTTTTCTTCAACACCACAAAGTCATTTTAACAGCCCGCTAACACCTGTATAACACGCTGGTTTTCTTCAACACCACAAAGTCATTTTAACAGCCCGCTAACACCTGTATAACACGCTGATTTTCTTCAACACCAGAAAGCGTTTGTTTCATTTACTGTACAGGTAGTGGTGTAGTACATAATGTGTAGGGGTCGGTGTGACGGGCTATGACAAGGGTGAGGGGAAAGGGATGAAAATGTCCTTTGTAAAAAAAAAAAGTAACCTAGTTTTATGGACAGTCCCGTACCACACGGGAAGCTTTCGGTTATCTTTCCTTTTTCATCGAGATTGTAAGCCATTATTTTTGTTTTGAAATGTGACTTCTCTGTTTTGTTTTCTAGTTGGTCTTTAATAATTTTGTGGAAAGGAAATAAGTAAACCATCATGACATAATAATCAAACAACAACAACAAATTGTGTTAAGTATTTCTATTATGAGTATAGTGGCTTGCAACTAAAAAAAATATGTATAATTTAATGTGATTATCCTTGAGTAAAAATTGCTTCTACTGTATTTCAAGCCCGAACCAAGATTGCAAACTTTCCAGCAATAAATGTTAACTGTACTTTGATTTTCCTACCGGAAAGCTAAGTGTGAGTTTAACTGTATAGTCTGATTACATTTTAAAAAATGATGTGTTTTTTATAAAAAAAATTCCATTGTGAGGTTTACATTTTAGATTTAATTTTTACAACACTGAGCCACTGATTGCCTTGTATTTCACGGTCGATTGAGAAAGTAGCTATTGGCTCAAATCAGTAAATAAAAGATCCCCCGCTCCCACATTAATTTTATCATTGCATTGTTTAAGTCTGCTGTTCAGCTAGTGCTATTCAATTTTGAGTTGCTGAGTGTAAATCCTTCATGGTGTCTTTGAGTCAATGATCAGGCGTACAGAACGATTGATTTCAGGACTCTATAAGAAATAATAATTTCTCTATCAGTGCAACATGTAATATATACGTGGGCTAGACAACACAGTTGTTTCAACGAAAGAATTCTGTTTGTGACCTAGAATTTGCAATTCCACACACACCAAGCAGAAATATATGTTGAGTTTTCATTTATAAAGGACAGGAAGAAGACAAAATTTTAATCTTCGTCATCATGGGAAACAATCAACTCTTTGTCACGGAAGACATTTGAAAGGGAGGTTACTTATGACTTAGTTAAGTGAGTGTATGTTAGGTGTGTGTGTGTGTGTGTGTGTGCGAATATGTATAAGTGTGTGTTTGAATGTACCTGAACCGACTCTTCTTAGTTATTATTATTGTGTTTCATCTTTGTAATTAATGACTCACTGATCAATTTTACTTATATTCGATTAATCGAAAATCGAACGGTCAAATTACAACAGAACTAATTATATTCTGCTTAGATAGCCACTGCTCATTGGCGGATATTTTTAGACGGGTTCTGAGTGGTAATCTTTCTCATCAAGTAAACCTACACATCTGTATACAAAGTTCACAAGAGGGAACTTGGGCCCGTCTGTTTGAAATATTTATCCAGCCTCAACCCCTGTTGAATTCCTTTTCATACTATATCACTATATTAAAAGTGCGTAAGAAGTAGCATACAAATAGCAACAACGTTAATTAACCGCTGAACGATTATAGAAACGTGTGATACCGTTAAAAGTTTATAGTGACAAAATTTCATAAATATAACAGTCCAAAAAAGGCGTTATCAAAGTGCTATTATATAGTGAAGGTTAAATTAGAGCACACTATGAAATTTGTATATTCCTATCACTGAAGAAAGAGTTGAAGAAACTACAGTGAGCGATTGCAACCTGGTGGAATGACGTAACAGTTCTTGGTGACGGCATGTCGTCGGATTACGTTTCACTGTTCTTAGGCCAGAGCCCAAGCGCCGGACGTACTGTCCACGAGCGAAAGCAATCGCGCCGCACAAAGGAAAGTCACCGACAGGATAGGATTAAAGTCACCTACAGGATAGGATTAAAGTTATCTACAGGATAGGATTAAAGTCATCTACAGTTAAAGTCATCTAAAGGATAGGATTAAAGTCATCTACAGGATAGGATTAAAGTCACAAAACACTTCAACAGTCTTTGTCTCTCTCAGTACTGTTCCTTTTCGTAAATTACTTTGTCCAGTTTTTTTCAAAATAACATAATCCTGCTGAACATATCTCACTCGAGTATAATTATAGAATGTGAAGAAAGGAGAAAAGAACATACAATTATAGAATATAAACAAAAAGAGAAAAGAACATATAAGTATAGAATGTGAAGAAAGGAGTAAAGAATGCATAATTACAGAATGTGAAGAAAGGAGAAAAGAACATATTTTAGAATGTGAAGAAAGGAAAAAAGAACACATTATAGAATGGGAAAAAGGGAGAAAAGAACATATTATTATATAACATTTGAAGAAAGGAGAAAAGAACATATTACAGAATGTGAAGAAAGGAGAAAATAACATATTATTCTAGAAGAAAAGAGAAAAGAACAGAAGCGTGCAGCTGCTAAAACAGAGAACTGAACATGGCGATAAATACCATGAATTAAAAAGTAACTCTAATTCTCAAAACTTACTTCTGCTTATATAGAATGGCATTATCCCTCATTCACAAATTAGGCATAAGAAGAAAATACATGATTATTTAAGGCATCATTTCAAAATAAAATAAAGTTCTTGCATCACAGAATACTTCAGCTGCAGAATAATATTTTCCAACCTCTCACTCATACATGGCCCAAAAAATATCGGCCTTATCATGCTGCTTAAGCGCACTTCAACATAAATTGAACAAGTGCTCAAACTTGACACTGCAGGGGTGTTTCAACAGTTGAAAAGTACATAACTTTACTGCGACAGGACCGGTGTTTGGAGGCTAACTATTGGTTAATAATTAATATCGACAATATCAAGGGAGAACTTACTTCATCAAGTCTGCCATCTTTCATCAAAAGTCAATAAAATTCAGCGTAGGTAGTGTAGTCCCGCCCCGACCCCAGACTATCCAGATCAATGTCCGACACCAACTTGCTACCTGCTTTCTAAGCCATTCTTTGTCAGCTAAATGTGGAGTGGTTATTGTCATTAATGGCTAAGTCATTCTTTGTCAGCTAACACAAATAAATGTGGAGTGGTCTATTGTCATCAATTGCTTAGTCGTTCCTTGTCAGCTAAATGTGGAGCGGTCTATTGTCATCAATGGCTAAGTCATTCTTTGTCAGCTAACCATGGAGTGGTCTATTGTCACCAATGGCTAAGTCATTCTTTGTCAGCTAAGCGTGGAGAGGTCTATTGTCATCAATGGCTAAGTCATTCTTTGTCAGCTAACCGTGGAGTGGTCTATTGTCATCAATGGCTAAGTCATTCTTTGTCAGCTAACTGTAGAGGGGTATATTGTCATCAATGGCTAAGTCATTCTTTGTCAGCTAACTGTGGAGGGGTCTATTGTCATCAATGGCTAAGCTGGCGAGACTGTCTCTCGAGCTCTCCGACATAAAACTAACTTTACGCTTATGTTCTCCTATGCTCCACCTATGATCAGTCATGTGACACTCCGTGGCAGCACATCGTGTGCTTAAACCGTTTATCCTAGCATTTAATGTCTATACATTTCGAACCTCAGGACTTGGTGGATCTCCGAAATGACCCAAATAAAAAATAAATAGATCAGTACGACATCTGTTATTATAAAAAAATAGTACATGTATTAATATTAGAACATTAATTATATAAATAGTTGCTATGAATTCCTAGTGTTTCTTGTTTATGACAGTATTTGCTATTTGTCAGCTATTATGGATAACAGTTAAACTTGGCGTCACGTAAGAGTTGAAACCTGAAAGTAAAGGAGGTTGCTCAAGAAAGGAAAAGTTTGATAGAGAACAGACTTGGATATCACTGTTATAATTAGGTTTGTATATAATCTGTTAGGTTATGCAAGTATACATTGACCATTCGTGAAATCAACGAACACTGAAAATATGCAACGTGAAGAAATAAATCATTAAGTTGATTTTGATTGTACAATAGATAGCAACGACTGTTTGAAGCCAACGCCACTTAGTTAATGGATATTATTATTATTATTAATAATTAATTAATCATCCAAAACTAATTACAAGTGACGGTAATCTTAATTTATTTTAGTAATAATCCTCCAGCAGAGATCACTTTTCTCTTGGCGGATATGCGGGTACTGAAAACGTGTTGTTTTTCAACATTAAAGATAAACATTTACCGTCACACAGTATTCCGTAGGTGGAAAACTTCTTACTAAAGGAGAAGACAAATCCGTCTTTAATCTATATTCAGTGAGCCCTCATCCACCCACTTTCATCTCCAATATAAAGTTATCAATTTGTGAAAGAAGGTCAATAAATTTAACAATAAATTTATTAAATCAACAATCATATATACATATGACATATACAATGAAATAGATTAATTGACATCAGTTATGTCCATGAAACTACATTCAAATAATTTCTATGCTACACAGCCTTTATCCTGAAATTTGATAGATACAATGAAATATATTACTTGACATCAATATTTCCACAAAACCATGTTTGAATAATTTTGTCTACACAGTCTATATCCTAAAATACAATTCAACAATAGTGTCAATACAAATCGCAGGATAGTTCTTATCAGAGAACAGAAATGGAGTTATTAGAGATAAGCAATAAATCTTCTATGTAACCTTGCATAGATTAAGCTGCAATTGCAATGTCATATTAAAGTCACAATTTCATTGTCCATGTCAATTTCCATGTGTTTTCTCTCCTCATGCTGAAACATGGATCTGCTGCTATTCCCTTGAAGCCAGTATGGGTGCTTTTTCCACTCTACCAGTTTCTTCAAGCAGAATAACAAAAAAAGCAATTTCTAGTAACTTCCTTGCACTAGAATTGCTCGATGTGGTCAGCATACATTGCCACCATACATCAACAAAATGTAGTGTATCCTTTACACTTACACACTGCAATAAATGCTTCCTGCGTCTACCATGGTCGTTTAATCAGTGAACCAAAAGATTCATATCACACAATAAAGAAAGGCTTTTTGTCCCTATAAAATATATTCAGGGAACAAACACTAAGTTTCCAGTTTATTGTTTTATAAATCCATTCTTTCTTATATTCCAGATTCAACTTACAGTTTCCTGCAACATTATTTATTAGCCCGATAAATGCACACAGCATAATAAATACAGCATAACAGCTTTAACAATATCAAGTGTTTACAATACTACATATGAGAAGCTTATTATCAAATATTTGTAGAAATAACAGCCTACTCAAATAATACATCTCTATGTAAAATGCAAGTATAACACATCAATAGCAAAAATGCACAAAATATTTCTAAATCCATTTTCTCTCAACCAGTCAGTTAACTCACTATTAAGCTAATGGCCGCCTTTCATGACCGTTCTTGCCACTCCAAATTCAAGTGATCAGACAATAGAATTCTCTAAAGCAGGTAAACTTTTAATCTCAGGCAATTGGCTGGTCTTGTTCTCGTAAATCATAATCATTAGATGATAAAACTACTCATCCAGCTGGGACTGGATGGCATTATATCAGCAATTTCTAGTATATTCTCGAGTGTTTACTCCAACTCAGACACTTTCAAAAATACTATCATAAGGAGTGCCGAAGGTCGGATTACTCTGTCAGTTTAACATTTTATATAACAATTCAATTTTAAAATAGGGATAGGTAAATTTACTCTGCCACAGATTGATTCCCACGGCATTTGCCTTTCCCCTCCCTTTTCTCCAAGCCTTCCTTCTCTTCCCTTACACAAACTTAAGTCGTTCGCCAAACAATATGTGTTTAAATCAATTAAATACTTTTTTCCCCATCAAAAGAATATACTGTAATAAATATTATGGGCACTGTATTTATGTATTTCGGATTAAAAAATTGTCCTTTAAAACACACACACACATACACACACACACACACACACACACACACACACACACACACACCTCCCCCAAACAAAACAGTCAGTACACTTGCATCCTCATCCATCAAACAATCAACCAACCAGCTACTGTATATTCATTCAAGTTAATATGATTGGTTTCTTTTATGATATCACAAAATTAATTTTATTATATCACAACTTCAAATATATGATGCCATGCAATCGTTAATAATAAAAAAATACTAATGCGGCCTGACAAAGAGATGAATTTGTTATATTATAAAATCAACGAGTCGGAATAGTTTGAATTGTTTCGTCATAAAATCAAACATTCAGAATAGCTTGAATTGTTTGCGTCATAAAATCAACCAATCAGAATGGCTTGAGTTTTTTTACATCACTAAATCAAGTGTGATATCATTAAATTAACCAGTTAGAATAATTTCAATCTGTAACACCATCAAATGAATTTATGATACACAAAAGAAATCAATCAGAACTGACTGAATATATGATATTATATAATTAATTTACGGTATCGTAAAAAAAAAAATTTTTAAATAAATTGATCCCTCTTACTATAATGGGTAAGAAGGGCACGTGCGCATATGTGTGTGTGAGAGAGAGAGAAAGAGACAGACAGACAGACAGTAACAGGGATACAAATTCTTTCATACTCAGACGATTGTGCTTATTTGTGTGTGTGTGTGTGTGTGTGTGTGTGTGTGTGTGTGTGTGTGTGTGTGTGTGTGTGTGTGTGTGTGTGTGTGTGTGTTAATTATTTCATAGCAAATGACGAAATAAACAATGAAATTATTCTTAGATAAAATTTTAACATATAAGAACAAACAAGAACTTCCTTAATAATGAAGGGCGCACTTGTTTTAGAGGAATGGGAGACAGGTTGCGACTTAAATTTCATTAATAATTCATTTTGGATAATATTTTTAGGCTACATTTAAAATGCACATTAAGAGTTTGCATGGGTTTTGTTGGGTATTTACTCCTTAAGTGTGTTATTGTACAATGAATACGCCCCTCTTACAATCTAGGTGTTAAACCGTTGGTGGAAAATAACCTGTAAACGGATCAGTCAGGTGGCAGAACGCTGGCAGGTATAACACGATTGATATGACGTACACAAATACTAAAATTTCGATTTCCATCCTTTGACTCAAGGGATTCGAACTCTGCCAGAAGGAAAACATTTACTCATAGACTATGGTAACCCAAGTTACAGAGAAGTAATCCGTGAGTCGGGTAATCGGCTGTTTTGTCTGCGGTTAATATCTTAATGGCACATATGTCTCACAGGTCAAAGGTTGTTTTCTGTTGAGGGATGTCCACACTGCTGGTGGTCCAGAGGGCATGGAATCTTTGGACAAGATGGGGGTAAAAATAAAACTACCTTCACGCCTCAGAAATCGAAAACATATAAATATTTTAAAAATAAAATAGCATATACTAAACTGATAATGATGGCGATGATAATAATTATGATCAATACTATCAGTATTTTCATTGAGGACATTCAAAAAAAATTATGTTAATTAAAAATGCAGAAAATTAATCATCCAATAAAATAGACATAACATACACAAAGGAACTACGTCTCAGAGCCACAGAGGGTCTCAACATCGCATTCACAAGGGACCAACAATATGACATCAGATCCATAAGGGGCCTACAGTCTTGACCGCAGATCAAAGGAAAAAATAGACCTACAGCAGATTGACAGGGATGGGTGGGGATATACAGCCTGACAGCTGATCCAAGGAGCCTACTGCTTGACATCAGATCGATAAAAGACCTATAGCCGTTAAGTAGATCCACAGACGTGCGTGTGTGCGCGCGCGCGCGCGCGTGTGTGTGTGTGTGTGTGTGTGTGTGTACCTTCAACCTGATATCAGATCCAAGAAAGACTGGAGGAGCCATAACCTTACCTCAGATCTAAAGGGAATCTACAGTTTCAGATCCAAAAAGATTACTTACTGTCCTATTGCAAATCCACAGGGGACCCACATACAGCCTTACCGCAGATTCAAAAGATATCTGCAATCTTACCTCAGATTCAAAGATTTACATCTTGACTTCACATCCAGGGAGTGTCTAAAACCTGGCTTCAGATTATATTGAATGGAAGTTAACATAGTAATCGAAACTACCTATATTAAAACTTACTTCGGGGAGTGTTTGCCCTTGAAGCGAGCCATGTCCTTGATCGTACTTGGTAAAACTGTAATTGTCGCAACAAACAAAGCGGTTGAAAGAAAACAGTCATCACGTGCTCTTTTTTGCGTCCAAAGAAATGCATCTGGATGAAAGTAGTAATTTGTAAGTGTTACAGTAACATCGTTTTGCTTCAGAAGATGGAGCGGTGTCGCCAAGAATTTCGAAATGAATAAACGGTTTTGTCGTAACTGCGCATCCGCTCGGCTAACAATTTATTTTATTATAAATAAAATAAAAATAAACCGTGCTGCCTACCCTCTTTCCTTTTTATATAAAGCAAATCTAGTCTAATACATACATATATTTTAATGTACAGGATCCGTGCAACAACTTCCAAAAGAACTTGTTTACGTGTACCTTGTTGTTATCAATGGATTTCTCTCTGTTTATCCATCCATCCATTTAGTTATGCACGCGCCAATTCATACGTTATAAATAAGTCATTGGGTACGTTTATATAGTAATAAATACGTTATAAATAAGTCATGGGGTACGTTTATAAAGTAATAAATACGTTATAAATAAGTCATGGGGTACGTTTATATAGTAATAAATACGTTTCAGTAAAAAGACAACTGCCAACAGAGAGACCGCGAAGGGCAAAGCGAGCGGTTGCTAGATAATTTGATAATTTGATAATTATTGTTGGAGAACATTGATCACTTTTAAATATTTAGTTATTTTAGATTACCATTGTACACTTAAATATTTCGTTGTTGGAGAACATTGATCACTTTTAAATATTTGGTTATTTTAGATTACCATTGTACACTTAAATATTTCGTTGTTCGACATGAATTTTGTACACTTTTGAATATTTCGATGTTTGACATGAACTTTGTACAATTAAATATTTCGTTGTTTGACATGACCTTTGTACAATTAAATATTTCGTTGTTTGACATGAACTTTGTACATCTCAAATATTTTGTTTTTTGATATGAACTTTGTACACTTTTAAATATTTCGTTGTTTGACTCGAACTTTGTGACCTTTTTAATATTTTGCAGTTTGAAATGAACATTGTACACTTTTCAATATTTTATTGTTTGAGATGAATACAGCACAATTCCCAATATTATTAAGTTTTGAAATGTAGATTGTATTGGTCTGGGGCTAGCTCCCTAAAAAAAATAAGCAGAGTGGAATAAAGGAGCTGGGCACGGAAGTAATATCTCTTTATTATTATCAAAGTATCAAGTCACACTAAAAATATACATGTGAGTTTATTTAGCGTAAATGTTTGTTGTTCTAAAAAGATATGTCTTAAATGTATACACTGTTTTCTTTAGAGTTAGTACAACGGAATTACTTCGTAAAAAATTTTTGTCTTATGCGCACGTATGTAATCTATAGTGTGTAATTGTTACAGATCTGAAAACGATTTTGTCTTGTGTATAGAGATGTATTAGTTCTTTTTAAAAAATAAATATATATTTTTATATTTAAACAAAAAAAACAGTACATGTTAATTTAAAAGTGTTTTCTAAAGAAATGTGTTATCTTTGCTACTGGCGTTAAATTAAGTGTAGATAGATAGATAGACTAACGGAGTAAATTTGCCTATCCCTATTTCTAAACTTAGTAATTATATATTTGTTGCCAAAGTTAACGTGACTCAACCATTGGCACTGCTTATGATGATACTTTTGGAGTAAACAACTCAGGTGGAGAATGTGCTAGAAATTGCTGATGTAATCTAAGCCAGTCTTTTGTGGATGAGTAGTTTTTATTATCCAATGGTTAAGATTGACAAAGAACGAGACCAACCAATAGGCCGGGATCCAAGTATACTTGCTGAAATAATTATATTTTCTAATCGCTTTGAATTTGGTGTGGCTAAGTCCGGTCATGAAAGGTAGCCATTAACTTAATGGTGAGTTAACTGATTGATTGAAAGAGAATAGACTTAGAAATATTTCATGCATTTTGCTAGTGATAAATTAACCTTGCATTTATGTAGAGATGTCTTATGTGAGTAGATTACTACTTCTACAATTGTGAATTATGATGCTTGCATGTAATTTGATAAACACTTGACATTGTTTCTAGTGAACACGTTCATAAATTATTATGTTGTATTTATTATGCTGTAAGCACATATCGGGCTTTCTGTTGCAGAAAACTGTAAGTTAAGACTTGAATGTAAGAAAAATGGAGTTAGAGATTAATAAACTAGAAAATGTAGTGCTTGTTCCCTGATTATATTTTACAGGGAAGAAGCAGTCCTTTAGAATTTCTAGAATTTTCGGGATTGCTGGAATTTTGGGATTTTCTTCCTGGTTCCCGATATATTGATTTATAAACCTTTCTGATCTTGGTACATTCAAGAAGTCTCTACCCCAGAGTGTAAGGATACACTACACCTGTTAAAGTATGTCAGCAAGAGTACAGTGTGGAATTTCTGGTATAAATAAGTTACTGGAAACTGCTACATTGTTGTTCTGCTTGAGGGAACTAATATTGCAATTAAGCGCATAGATCAGTCTCAAGAGAAAAGTGGTTCATGGAACACTCTTCAGCATGCTAGAGGAACATGTGAAAAAGTGCGCAAAAGATTATGTACAAACTATTATCACTTATCTCCCTATAACTCCATTTCTGTTCTATGATAAGAATGATCCTGTGATTTATATTGATACTAATCTGCTGAATTATGTGTTAGGATATAAGACTGTATGTATAAGCATTGAAATTATTCAAATGTGGTTTCATGGAAATATTGATGTCAAATACTCTTTTCATTGTATTTGTTATATGAATATTTTGATTGTTGATTTAATACATTTTTTGTTAAATTTATTTACCTTATTACACATGTTGATAACCACATTTTGGAGAAAAAGTGGGTAGACGGGAGCTCGCTATATATATAGATTAAAGATGGATTTATCTTCTCCTTTGGAAGAAGTTTTCTACCTACAGAAATATTGTGTGGCGGTAAATATTTGTCGTCAGTGTTTACAGCACCCGCATATCCACCAAATGAGAGAGACGATTGGTGTCTTCTGGAGAATTATTAATAACGTAAGTTAAGATTAACATCACTTGAAATTAGTTATTAATGATTAATAATAATAATCTTCATCATAACCAATAACTATGGTGGCGTTGTGTCATAGATAGATAGATAGATAGATAGATAGATAGATAGATAGATAGATAGATAGATAGATAGATAGATAGATAGATAGATAGATAGATAGATAGATAGATAGATAGATAGATAGATAGATAGATAGATAGATAGATAGATAGATAGATAGATAGATAGATAGATAGATAGAAACAAACGTTTAGGTATATCTCTTCAACAAAAGTGAACTCTTCTGCCAGCCACTGTTTGTTCAGATCAGATATATGTCATATAAAACATTCGTCACGGCCGAAAGGTTTCATTGCTGTTGAAGAGATATACAGATGTATGTCATATCAAGCATTCGTCACGGCCGAAAGGTTTCATCGCTGTTGAAGAGATATACAGATGCATGTCATATCAAGCATTCGTCACGGCCGAAAGGTTTCATCGCTGTTGAAGAGATATACAGATGCATATGAATTAAACGAAAGAGATATACAGATGCATATGAATTAAACGAGCAATTATCAGTTGTCGATTTTTAGCCTGATGCATATGGGTTGAAGGTCATTTGGGGGACTACTGACTTCTCTCACAGATATTGATTTCATTAACAAAGAAATATTTCAACTCTGTTAAAACGTGTACTTATTTATTATTTATTACGAAATAAGTATCTTTAATGTGACAAGCATCTCTCTTTTTTTTTTAAAGTTACTTTCTCCAGTTAAATGTTATGAACTGTGGTTAAATAGTTTGTACGAAAAATAACTTGTATAAATCATTTGATTCAAGTTAATTGGTCATGCATGCAAAGGTAAACTTTGCACATAAAAGCACAACGGCAGGTACACTAACAAGCACAGAAATATACGTTCATTTCAAGACACAATTACAAACAAGCACAGAAATATACGTTCATTTCAAGACACAATTACAAACAAGCACAGAAATATACGTTCATTTCAAGACACAATTACAAACAAGCACAGAAATATACGTTCATTTCAAGACACAATTACAAACAAGCACAGAAATATACGTTCATTTCAAGACACAATTACAAACAAGCTCAGAAATATACGTTCATTTTAAGACACAATTACAAACAAGCTCAGAAATATACGTTCATTTCAAGACACAATTACAAACAAGCTCAGAAATATACGTTCATTTCAAGACACAATTACAAACAAGCTCGCGTAAGTACAGTGGCACAGGTAATCACTCTAAATATATGTGCGCATCTCAGTAACACACACTGGACACACACGCACATACACACTAACAGAACGCACATAACTCTCATACAGTCACAGGCCTCTGCACTAAAACATTCGCTACACGTATGCACGCAGGACATGGCGAGAATTTATTATCGTCGTTTTTTTTAGGTCTACATTAACGCTTGCCCCGGTGGACAGTTGAAGAACATGGCCTACGAAGTGCGTCACAAGTGAAGGGTGTTGTCAGAATATCATGACTTAACGAATCTTGACCGAAATGAAGACGTGGATAGGAATTAGACCTCAATGAAGGAAAACGTATATTGTTGATATGGATTTGCAATCGCGACCAAAGTAATTAGTGTTGCACTAGTGGTATACATAATGAATCACGACCATAGTAATTAGTGTTGCACTAGTGGTATACATAACGAACCATTACTGAAGTAATTAGTGATACAATAGTGTATAATGAATCATTACCAAAGTAATTAGTGTTGCACTAGTGGTATGCATAATGAATCACGACCAAAGTAATTAGTGTTGCACTAGTGGTATACATAACGAACCATTACTGAAGTAATTAGTGATGCACTAGTGGTATACATAATGAATCATGACCGAAGTAATTAGTGATGCAATAGTGTATACATAATGAATCATGACCGAAGTAATTAGTGATGCACTAGTGGTATACATAACGAACCATTACTGAAGTAATTAGTGATGCAATAATGTATACATAACGAATCATGACCGAAGTAATTAGTGTTGCACTAGTGGTATACATAATGAATCATGACCGAAGTAATTAGTGATGCACTAGTGGTATACATAATGAATCAGTGGTGCGCTAATAGCATGCATAACGAATCACGACTAGAGTGAAGGAATGCATGCATTGTTGATATGGAGTACAAATCCGGACCCCAAAAGAAAAAAGCCATGTATTGCTACAGCCACAAAAATGGGAATGGGGAGGGAGCGGTGACGCCTAAAGTGACATATCTGTGCCACAGGACATAGTGTGAGAAGAATCACTAGAGGTGACAAATCAGCTTGTCGCTCCTAAGAAAATTCAGAGTTTGGAATGAACTTCAGGGTTTCCCAACTATAATTTATTATTAAGATACATACTTAAGTTAGGCGACACTTACAGCATTACGGGTAAGAGAACATTATGCACTAATTCTGAATAATTTAAGATTTGCTGGTAGGTTACTTTTCATCCATGTAGTTTATGCATATATCTGTAATCTTAATGGCAGAAAGATTTTGTTCTGACACCCACCTCACCCACCAACTTACACACACACTCACGCACGCACACACACACACACACACACACACACACACACACACACACACACACACACACACGAAGCATAGGTAGCTTATTTGTATTTAAGTGTTTATCGTAAGGCTAATGAAAGGACAAATTAAATGGACATCAATTGTCAGAAGCTTATACTCTTAACAGATCATCTGCTACATTAATTTGATTCATGGGAACAGTGATTTTTTTAATTAAATAACTCACAGAATGCAATTGAAACCCAAAATAACAGTGATTGTCACAACCTCCAATGAGTTCCACTATTTATAATATTTTTAATTATCAACAGTAATATATTTCTTTCCCTAACTAGCACATTAATTTTATTATATATTTTAACTTTTCTTTACTCTATTACTACGAGGATGCACTTTCATCACTAATGTCATCCTTTGAGTCATCTTATTGGGTGGGTAGAATCCAAAATATTGCTATATGTGTCTGTAAGAAGTGTATGTGTGTCTATACACTTTCCTGTCCACTCCACTCCACTCCACTCTATTTTTCATCTCCATCATCATCAAATCTACCAACAGTGGCACACCAGAGATTGCTATCATCATAATAAAGAAGAAGAAAAGTTAATTCTCCTCTGAAACTTCACTAGAAGCAGACAGGTAGGATCCCCATTTGGAATGCATGGGATAGTTGAAGGTGTATTTGAATTTGTAACACAAAGGCATTGGTGTTCTTCAGTCTTCGTCTGTGTCCTTTGACCTTCATCCTTCGTTTTCGGATTATTCAGCTTCATTGCCTTGATGTCCTACGGCACTGACTGACGAAACTCACTGAAGTGAAACCTGCCATAGCTATTGAGCATTGTTGATCAGTGACTAGAACCCAGCTACAACGGCCATGTATTTTTTTTTAATTAACTCATAACTATCTTTTCTTTACTATTTTATATGATACTACTGTCCTATGTGGTTGGGCTGTTCGTTACATATCTTTACGCTAGTAATTCTAATATCATTTGAATTTGACTGAAAGCATATAAAAGAAGTTATTATATAACGATAAAATTTTAAAATATGGATAGGTAAATTTACTCCACCACAAATTGCTACTAGAAGAATATGTAGAACTCTCCATGTTTCAAATTATCTTCACGTCCTGATACTCACTACTAGTTGTGCTGTAAACTGCCACACCCAGGTAATAGTCCGTTCATCTAAAAGCTCAGTGCCACGTTAAATCAGGGGTGACCATTTTACGTACATTTTTTACCTGTGCACGGAACAGAGGTGCTTACTGACGAACAAATATAGTCCTTGGTCCTCCGTCTGAGGTAATGAGAAGTAGTGAAGGGTAAGTATCAGAAAGACCATGAACAACTAAGGAGACTGGAATGACTCGTACTCATACATGAGTATGAAGCTCCATCAAAATATCCATCGCTCATCAAAGGTTAGAACTTAGTGACACCCCCACCCCCTTACAACTACGATCAGGCTCTACCTCATAAGAGCTGGAGATTTGAAAATTACGCGCACCTAAAATTCAGCTAAGACACGAAGTGAAATATTCTGATTGTCCAGAACTTGTCGAATTTGCTAATTTCATGCTAGGTAAACTTGATGACAGTGAAGGCTACAGTCACAGTCCGAGGTGTGTTAAGTGAATTTGATGACAGTGAAGGCTACATTATTACCGTGCGAATGGTGTGGTAAGATTTGTTAGTCTCTTCCACATATCTATATATCTCCGCGTGTGTCTATTGATCTATCTCTCTTTCTGACTGTTCATCTGTCTACCTATTTACCTCTCTCTTTCTGACTGTTCATCTGTCTACCTATTTACCTCTCTATATCTGACACATAAATCAGCCACCTAGTTTACGAAAGCCTAGATAACGGATGTTTTAAATAGTATTATGATATTCACGACTGTTTTTCCCCCCAGGAATATCTTACTGCAACTTCTCGCGTTTTGTTCCATTCCACGAGAAATCAAGTGTATTTCCGAGAGTTCATTGTTGTTGTTCCAGAGACATGGCAGCGATTCCCGAATATTGAAACTGCAGTGGACGTTCAGCTTGACCGAGCACAGGTAAGCAGAAAGGGGAAATAATTCCCATATGGAAAATTGATTTTGTTTATTATGGAGAGAGAGAGAGAGAGAGAGAGAAGTGGGATTTAACAAAATAGGCAAGATTTAAACAAGTATTTTGAATGTGGGTGTGTTTTATAAATTTGCAAAACAAAATATCCTGTATGCAGTTCATGCTGGGAATCAGTGACAAAGGATGGACAGTTTCTATAAATTACTGTTATTTTAGATCTAAAATCTTGATATACCAGATAATGTAATATTTAATTTATGTCAGATAATAGATGCTTCTTGATAGCACTTAAAGAGCTTCGACGACAGAATGGTATATCTTGATGTATGGACTCTTGACGTCATATACAATTCTTAAGATATCGTACAGCGATCGTCTGTTTATATGTAAATCAGCTTTCGGTTGCCGCACTATAGATGTCACAGATTACCAGAAGTGCAATGTAGAATTATGAGAATTCCAACAATCATTGGTTTTTGGGTTTTATTTTATGTCCTGCAGATCATCATTGATCAGGCAAATCCTGCTTATGGAGACGCCCCGTACGTCAAGCAGTATGCAGAATGCGGCCAGCCCGGCCTCTACATCCACCTCACACCATCCTACCTCACAGATGATGACGTAATTCACAAGTGGGGACGTCCTGGTATGTGCGCTTGTGTAAACCGCGATTATGTGTGAACTTCTATCACAGTAGGCACCTTATCATTAAAAGATTTTGTTTAAATTAAGGTTTAACGAGAGCTTATTACATTATTTAAGTGCATGCAGTCAAAATGCACGCGCGCGCGCGCACACACACATACACACACACACACACACACACACACACACACACACACAAATGTATATATAAATACACACAGGGTTCAAACACACACACATTTACAAATAGACAAATCGTGTGATAAATACTTCACCTCTAAAATGATCCATTATAATTAATTATTAATAATTTTATGTGTATGCATGTTATAAATAACATTTTAACTTTGTTTCTTTAAAACAAAAAATCATTTAAATTTGCTCCTGTTGAATAACACTTATCTTTGATCTTTTAATTAAAATTGAATAAAATTAAAAGTTCTGGAAGGAAGACAGACATTTGATATAAGTTTATAATCCAATAACACTAGCACTATATTCTGGAAGAAAGACAGACATTTGTTATAGGTTTAAATTCCAATAAGACAAGTACTATGTTGCTTGAGGTCAGTGAGATATTTTTTGCAATAGAATTAAACTGCCTGCACCAGTTGATTCTATCAGATTTGAACGCTTTCAGAATTAATCTCTACATCCTAAGTGCAGCAATAACTTCATTATTTTTATAAATTATGCCTTTTATTCCTAATAATTTTCTTTTAGGCAGACTTCGACAGTTTTTTGTGCGTTTTTAATTGAATAAAAATGTGTTATGTTGGTTATAATGTACATGTGCTAGATGTCATTGCAAAATGTATTAATCGACAATTACAAATATAATTTTTCCTCATTACAAAACATGATGACCGTCATTGTAACATGTGTTGGTCGTCATCACGGTTTGCAGAAAAGACACTGGTACACGAGTGGGCACATTTGCGGTGGGGCCTCTTTGACGAGTACCCGATCGATTCGCAAGACGCCGAGTTTTACCGCTACAAGGGTACCTGGGAGCCCACCAGGTGAGCCGCGAGTCGTCCTCAGCTAAATCCGAGCACCATGGCAGGATTTCGCTATGGCTTTTGTCTTGGTGGGATGGGGGGTGGTGTATTATTGCTAAAACACCAGTAGGAGTTATGTCATTACATTTGTGTGAATTCTTTATTTATTGTATTCTGGTGACTAATCCTGCTTTTTATAGAGCACACATCGCAGTATATTTGTTCCAACCCTCATTGATTATATGTAATCAAGAATCTTATTGCTGGCAAGAAAGAAATGGATTGCAGCATGCTAGCTAATTAAAGCAATATAACCTCTAAAACAGCCACATATCGATTTATAATAGTGTATGTTTATTATCTGCCATGTACAATAAATATTAAATGAAACTCCCTCTTGAAATATTTTGGATTTTTTAATCATAAACTGCTACCTGAAATGAAGCGCTTCTTTTCTCTTCCCACCCACCTCCAACCCAACAGTATTTTTAGTTTAAACGTGATAGGATTCATAGTTGGACAAAGTGAACAAGAATATTGAATCACACACACATATACATGCATGAACTTACACACACACGCTCACACACATATACATGCATGAACTTACACACACACACACACACACACACACACACACACACACACACACACACACACACACACATATACATGCATGAACTTACACACACACATACATGCATGAACTTACACACACACTCACACACATATACATGCATGAACTTACACACACACACACATATACATGCATGAACTTACACACACATACACACACATATACATGCATGAACTTACACACATACACACACACATATACATGCATGAACTTACACACACACACACACACACATACATGCATGAACTTACACAAACACACACACACATATATACATGCATAAACTTACACACACACACACATATACATACATGCATGAACTTACACACACACACGCGCGCGCGCACACATACACTCAAAGATACAATTGCAATAGAGTCATGCACTGATATGAAGACAGATCTGTGAGCGACGCTTATAGCCCCTGAGTTTGTGTGTGTGTTTTAGCGCGTGTGCGTTTTAGCATGTGTATGCATATTGATAGGTAGGCAACTAAGAAAGTAGATTGATTACATGGATACGAGTGGATGGACGAAATAATGAAAGATATAAATACCAGGCTGAATATATTACCATGAGATCATAGAGAATCAGAGAAATAAATAAGCATCATCCTTTGGTCCATTTCTGCAGATGTTCTCTGGAAGTGGAAGGTTCCATCCTGAATGAAGTGACGACCAAGGGGTGCTCCTTTGACTATTTTACTGGCAAGCCAGATACATCATGTCGTTTCTTCCCTCGGATGAAGTCCAACCAGGCTGTGGCATCTTTAATGTTCATGCAATATTTAGAAAGTGTGAGTACGAAGTCCAACCAGGCTGTGGCATCTTTAATGTTCGTGCAATATTTAGAAAGTGTGAGTAAAAAGTCCAACCAGACTAAGCGTCTTCAATGCTCATGCAATATTTAGGTTGTGGCATCTTTAATGTTCGTGCAGTGTTTAGAAAGTGTGAGTAAAAGCGTCTTCAATGCTCATGCAATATTTAGGTTGTGGCATCTTTAATGTTCGTGCAGTATTTAGAAAGTGTGAGTATGATGTCTAATTAGGTTGCGGCGTCTTTAGTGTTCAAGCAGTATTCAGAAAGTGTCCAACCAATCTCTGACGTCATTACTATTCATGCATTATTTAGAAAGTGTCAGTATAATATCCAACAAAACTCTGACGTCATTAATATTCAATCATTTATTTAGGCTAGGGGGTTTGTTATTATAATATTTTTCTGTCTAGTAACTAACAACCTAAACACCACCACCATAGTCAAAACACACGCACATTCACATCATCACCACCACCATCATTAAAAGCCTGGGAAAAAAATAAAGACAAAAACAACAAAAATACATACATACATATATATCATATATATTAGGTTATCATTTATATTTGATATTACTGGTAGCATGTACTTTATTTGTGAATGCATATATTCCTTAATATTTATTTAGCAATTTGTTTTATGTTTAATTTAATGTTATTGCTAATATTTTAAAACATAAATTTATGATTCCTTACGGTATTGTTTCAAATAGTTCATTAAATTTGACAGTATGCGGTGTTTCAATTTCTTTCAAACACAACAGCAGATATATTTTCGATATACATAATTTATTGTCCTGTTCATTTTTGCGAAGATTTTGAAAACTGTAGTCTAAGACATTGCTCTTATTTCTTTCTCAGTCCACGGGAGAAGTCTAATCCGTCTATCTATCTTATCTCTGTCTGTCTGTCACATTTTCTCTCCATCGGATTTCAGTTAAATTCTTTACAGACTTTATTGGCAACGTATCTTATTTTCAAATAACAAACTAGGCCATTATTTTTCATACAAAAATATTTTTCTGTTACTCTGAAAAATCTGCGCATACTTGTTTTCTTTTTCTTTAAAGATCGTGGAATTTTGCGATGATCCGGCAACAACATCAAAGCAATTTCGTCACAACTACTTGGCACCAAACAGACAAAACAGGCTGTGCTCTTACAAGAGTTCTTGGGAAATCATGCGGGAACACTCCGATTTTCGTAAGGGTGGGCGTCGACTAAATTGTATGTATCGAAAAATGAGCTCGGTTGTGTGCATTCGCACTAGCCGTTTTTCAGATCCTCATCCCCCCACCCACCCACCCCTTTCCCGTGCCCAAACTCGAATGCTAGAAATACACATTCAATAAAACATGTCACTCACTCACTGAATCACTCAGTGATGGCTAGGATACTTTCTCTTAGCCTTTCTGAAATAACACATAAGACTAAGACATGTTCTTCCCTTGTCTTTGTCTTTCTCTCTCTCTCTCTCTCTCTCTCTGTTATAATTAATCTAAGAACAAAAACGTGGGACACACCTTTCCATTCACAAATTTTGTGGCTTTCTCATCATGCACTTAATATCTAAAAAAAGAAAATATCACTTTAAAATCCAACAGTATGAAAACCAACATCAGATAAACAAGCAGCTCTTCCCCCCTAAAAAAAAAAAAATTTTTAAATTAATGTTGATATTTTTCATCCGCAAAATTAACAGATAATGGGTTAAGAGGACTATAATTCATTTTCACCGATATTCTCCATTTTAATAAAAGAAAAATGCTCTGATTTATGTATTGATGCTTTTATAATTTAATTAAATTTTGTTTTAATATCACGTTATTTTGATTATGTTTTCCTATTTTACTATTACAAAATTAATTAATTATTATTATTTCGCAGTAATTTTAATACTGATTTGTTTCTATTCATTTAAATTATCTTATATATTGGTATCAGATGAGAATCTTATGTTAATAATTCTCCAGAAGACAGCACTCGTCTCTCTCACTTGGTGGATATGCTGGCGCTGTAAATGTTTTCTCTCTTCGGCAACATTAAGGACAAACATTTACTGTCACACAGTATTTTCGTAGAGGGAAAACTTCTTCTTACTAAAGGAGAAGACAAATTCGTCTTTATATTTAGCGAGCTCCCATCCACCAACTTTCTTCTCCAACATAAAATTATCAATATGCGTAAGAAGATCAATAAATTTATTAAATCAACAATCACGTATACATATAACAAAAACAATGAAAAAGATTTCTCGACATCAATATTTCCAACAAAACCACCACATTCAAATAATTTTAATATCTTTAAGTCTTATGTCCTACAACACAGTTCAATAGATTAGTGTCAATACAAATCACAGGATAGTTCTTATCAGAGAACAGAAATGGAGTTAATAGAGATAAGCGATAATAATTTGTACATAACCTGATTTAGGTGCTGTCTCAATAGTTTTTCACATCAATTTCACGTTTCCCTCCTCACATTGTAGAATACTGATTCGCTGCTATTCTCTTGAAGCTAATCTGGTACTCTGCTGTAATAGCTCCCTCAAGCAGAACATCAATTGTAGCAATTAAGAGTAACCTCCTTATACCTGAAATTGCTCAATGTAGTCAGCATACATTGCCACCATACATCAACAGAGTGCAGTGTATTCCTTACACATACGTCTACAATGGTTGTATTGGTCTATAATCAGTGAACAAGGAGATTCTGATAAAACAAGGAAAGACTGGCTTTTTTACCTATAAAAATATAATCGGGGAACAGATACTAAGTTTCCAGTTTATCCTTTTTAACTACGTTCTTTCTTACATTCACGTCTCAACTTACAGTTACCTGCAACAGTATTTATTAACCCGATACAAGCATACAATATAATAAGTACAGCATAATAGAAAATGAACAGGTTCACTAGAAACTATGTCAAGTGTTTAGCATACTACATATTAGCATTATAGTTAACAATTTGTAAAAATTAATAGTCTACTCACATAATACATCTCTACATAAAACACAAGTATAACATATCAATAGCAAAAATGCTTGAAATATTTCTAAGTCCATTCTCTCTCAATTAGTCAGTTAACTCACCATTAAGCTAACGGCTGCCTTTCATGACCGGACTTCTTGCCACACCAGATTCAAGTGATTAGCCAATAGGATTCTCTAAAGCAGGTAAACTTTTGATCACGGCCCATTGGCTGGTCTCGTTCTAGTAATACGTAACCATTTGATATTAAAACTACTCATCCAGCTGGAACTGGTTTGCACTGCATCAGCAAATTTCTAGGATATTGTCAACTCTCATGTTTACTCCAACTCTTGACACAAGAATACCATCATTAAGAGTACCCAAGGTCGGGACATTTCAATAATTTATATAACAATTAAGTCTATAAATTGGGCGAGGCAAATTTACTCCATCAACCTTCTGTTTATTTCTACTTTGTTACATCTGTCGTTTTTTTTTCTTTTGTATACTTTGTTACCACTGTCGTTTTCTACTTCGTTACTTCTGTCTTTTTCTACTTTGTTTCTTCTGGTTTTTTTAAAACTTTTTTTATATTGTTATTTCTGTGTGTTTTTTTACTTTGTTACCTCCGTCTTTTTCTACTTTATTACTCTTCTATCGTTTTCCAATTTGATACTTCTGTCGTGAATGATAAAAACCACCAAACACTTTTAAAAGTGCATTTTGCCTTATACATCTTAATTACCTTTTCTTTATTTTCTTTTTGTGAATCTTACTTGTAGTGATATACTGTGAATCAGTAGGAAAAAAATCACATTCTAAGAAAAGAATAGTTTTGAATGTGCACACTTGAGTATTTTTGTTATTAACAATTACGGTTTGCAGAGTAAGGTGATCTAACAGCGATTACACATTCGTACTAAAATCATTCTTATGCTATTAATGCAAGCGACTACAGAACGTCAGAATAACTTGATTAAGGTCGATTACACATGTGTACTAGTGTAATTGTTGTGTAGTGATGTAATTGTTGTGTTGTTAATACAAGAAATCATAGACAGACAAAACAATTTAATTAAAGTTGATTACATGTGTACTGATGTTATTGGTGTATACCGACGCTAACTGTTGTATTCTGATGTAATTTTTGCGTACTGCTGTAATAGTGTACTGACGTAATTATTGTGATTGCTCTTTTCTCAGTGACTCGCCCTCTGCCGGATGATACGGAAACTCAACCCAATTTCCGATATGTACAGGTTCAATCGCGCAAGCGTGCCCTCGTTCTGGACACTTCCGGTAGTATGACGGTACGTAGTCTACACAGGGCAAACTAGGTCTTTTTTCAAACTGCAGCTATCCACAACTTTCACGAACTTACCTAAAGTATATGTCAAGACTTGGTGACATTTGTAAATCCCAATGCTTTTGTGGTCAACTGCCGGTTTTGTGAAATTGTTACTGAGAAAGTATTTTGCTTTGAGCCGCTCGTTAAAAGTTATTCAGTTTTTTAATCTCACATAAACACGGGTACTTTGAAAGTAAGATTAGATCGTCAAAAAGATATGTTAAGGAGACGATCAGATGGGTTAGAATTGCCGCATTGATTTTCTTTTACCAACTTTATATGGTATGATTAGGCATATGTGTTTGTAGCAGACGATATTGGCACTGGATACCGTATCAGTAGTACTCGACATTTTTTTTTAACTGCCATTCTTTTATAACCAAGATATAACTCTGATATAGGGTTGTCAATAGTACGATATTATCAGCACACATAAACACTCTGCGAAGGATTTTTTCAGCTGCAAGCAGACCACTACTGTCTCTTGAGGTCTGGCTCCAACGGCATTTGACAGAAAGCGAAGGGTACATCACACAGACATATCGTTTGTTTGGGAAAATGTTCGAAGCAAGACTGATTTTGAATTTTAAAAAAATTTCTCCAGTTGTTTGTTCATCCACGCACAGTACAGTGCGTTCCAGTGTTTCTATTTATGGCTTATAGCTTAAGAAAACAGTATTAAATGCGAGTCATTGTAAGATTATAGAGCAGTGAAAACTGGAATTTGACCACACAAATCTATTTTTAGAATAGCTACGGCAGCGCGCACGCTATTTGACCTAAACGTTCAGGAAAGTCGTGGATACATAAGCATTTGTCTTCCAGTTCGAATTTATGCACGTGTTCTGAGTGCATTTATTTATAAACGAGACAAAATAGGGGCCTACATTTCTTTCGCTGAACTTTAATTATTCAGATAACGAAGAACAGTTTAATTCTTGAGTATTTATCTGTTTGTCAGTGTACAAAAGAATCAAAACGGCAAATTCACTTGAAAATGTTTTTGGGTGTCTAGATTTAAAGGTTCTCTTAAAAAACGATTCGTTTCTATCTTGTTACTTAAGCTTTGGACCATTTAATGCCTTGTAAAAGTTTTTCCACTCATTGACTTTTAATTGGTTATGTTTTTCTTGTAAAGTGACGTCTTCATCCTTAATTTTCCCTTTAAGGGTTCTTCTTTAAGTGTCATGATGCGTGCTGCCAGCAATTACATACTGAGCTGTATAGAGACAGGCAGCCGTTTGGGAATCGTTCAGTTCAGTACCAACGCCACTATCCTCTCACCCCTCGTACAGATTAACGGGGAGTCTGATCGTCAAGGGCTTATCAGATCCTTGCCTCGCCAAGCAGACGGGAAAACTAGCATTGGAGCTGGACTGCAAAAAGGTTTGAAGGTAAAAAAAAAAAATACACACGACCGGAGTTCGATTCTTATCTCGAATTATGTTTTCAGCTCAGAAAAGTGATTTTAGTGTAGCGCGTCCTGGGGGACGTTATGCTAGAACCTGTTAAACTTCAGAAAGTTATATTTGCACAAAATTCCTTCTCAAATCTGGAAATAGAGTTTATATAACCATGGCAATATATCTCTTGATTTCTTCCAGCTCACGAATCTCTTCATTGTGCCCGCCTGCAAAATCAGCAAAAGTATAAAGTAGACATGAAACCTAAATGAAACAAATAGTTACATTATTATAAATTTATCCCATGGTGTTGTATTGAACTCGCCAGCGAAAGCAGTGCAACATGTTTGGGCGTCCAAACATAAATACATTTCATTGTAATCATAGATAAATCTAAATTTGCACCTAACAGAATAAATGGGATAAAACTATTATATACTAATAGGTGTAAATTTAAGATACATTGCACTATTTTTTAAAATTCCTAGTATTGTTATCACTCAGAATTAGATTTACATTCTGCCAGGCACATGCATGATGCAAACGTCACTAGTTGCAGAATGACGTAATAAATGTTGACGTTTCTACCTGCTTTGATGAGTAATTGAACATCTGGACATCACACACCTTTACAGATTTTTTTCATTTCTTCATTTATTAATAATTTCTGGTTTCTATCTCATTATATTTGATCCTTGGTGTGTCATGATCTGAAATGAGAATTTCTCCAGGTATCCTATTGTCACATGTTGGGCTGTTTTAACGACTCTGTTACAGCATGAATTAATCGAATTATTAATTATGAATTTAGTTTTAAGACTCATAACAGCCCCACGGCCTAACTTACTCTTCCTGCTACTATATTGAATCCTACAGCTTAAGACTTTTGGGACAATTAACATTCAATAGAAGAAGTGAATTAGTTGGCATTGCCTACAACGATCATCAACATTATCTCTCTAATTAGCAATCATCCATCCATATAAGACTCGCTCAAACCTATCCCAATTAATGGTCTTTCCAAAAGAATTAATTAAGATAAGGGATAGAAATAACAAAGATGTAATAATAGAAACAATAGAAGAAAAATGATTTCAAGATACAAATAAATGTGAATGAGCACGTTTTGCTATCCCCCGCTCTCCCCTCCCCGTCCCTCTTAGTTTAGAAAACACTCCACCGATAAACCTGATGAAGTACTCACTTACTTCTTAACTCATTTGCTCATGCTACAATACTCTGTGTTTAGTTTGGAATTTATAAATTAAAAAGTGCGTTGTGTTACTTATTTTTCTTTCTTCATTGCAGCTTTTGGAAGAAATGGGGGACAAAGATAAACAGTCAGGAGGAACCATTATTCTTATCACGGATGGCAAGGAGAATGAGCGTCCTTTCCTAAGCGATTTTAAAGCGCAGCTTGGGAAGAAAGGGGTAGTGGTTCACTCCCTTGCGTACGGCCAGAGGGCGGAACAATCCATCGCCGAGTTATCCAAGGTCACAGGCGGGAAGACTTTTTTTTATAGCGGCCGCAAAGATTCCACGGCTTTGATCGACGGTCTTGCAGCTACGATAGCCTCAGAGGGACCTATTCAAAAGCCTGCTGTCCACTTCTCAGTAAGAAACTGCTAATTTCTAAAGGGTCTTAAATGTAGAGTCCATCTGAAGAAATACACCAACATACCACATTTATCTTTATGAAACCAAATGAAAGAAATTAATAAACATTAAGGCAGTCACGCGCAAGGAACAAATATATTTAATTTTACAACCTGGGTGAAGAAATACATTAAGGCAATCAATCGAAACAACACAACAGATTTAACTTTATGACAAGCCAACTAAAACAAAACAGTTGGTGTCCGTTAAGCCAGATTAGCTGAAGAAACAGGCTTAACTTTATGACGAGTCAGCTAAAGTAACACATATGGTGTTTGTTACGCCAGGTTAGATTGCAAAACAGATTTAACTTCATGACAAGATACTTGAAGAAAAAAATCATAAAACTCAAGTTTATGACATCTTGTGAGGAAACTAATTTAGTAAACTAATAGGCCATTTGAGAAAAAAAATCACCGCATTTAGCATGATTTAATCTGTAAATCTGGTCACCTGAAAAAACTGCTCGGAGTAAGTAAAAATTTGTACATTTATTAAAAACATTTACGGGTCTTTCAAATACATTTTTTGTTTAATACTATCGATGTGCATGAGTCAATACAATTCTTATTCTTGACAACAAAGACGATGATAGATAGATAGATAGATAGATAGATAGATAGATAGATAGATAGATAGATAGATAGATAGATAGATAGATAGATAGATAGATAGATAGATAGATAGATAGATAGATAGATAGATAGGTAGGTAGGTAAGTAGTAGGTAGGTAGATAGACAGACAGACAGACAGCTCGATCGATAGATGTGGATGTGTATACATGGGAGTGTATTATTCACCGATCGCGCAAATCATCAACCATGATATTAATATGGATCAATAATTACTTGACAAAATACCACGTTCCTTTCATGTATTCCATATTTATTTATTTTCACAGCTGCTAACAGAGGCTGGAGCAGTATCAGGGGACTCTATTCTAACGGGATCTTTTTACCTCGACTCCACTGTGGGTGTAGATACGTCAGTAACTATCAGCTACAGTCAGCGCGTGAACGTCACGCTTTCTGGTCCAGATGACGTCATCTTTGCCCAGGATACTCACCCTGAACAGTATCAGTTTGACGAGTTCTCGGGGGTACTTAAAATTAGTATACCTGGAGTTGCTAAGGTATGTTGTTGTTTTTTTCTCTAGTGTCCCCCATTCAGTCTTACATTGTAATGATGCATATTTGCATTGTTCTCCCTTTGTGTGTTATAGGGTGGGGTGAAGGCATTAAAATTAAAATTCTCAGAGTTGCCAAGGTATATACTTTTTCATAGAATCTTATAGTAAATTTTCAGTCGTCATATTTTAATGTCATTTTTGCATGGTTCACCACCAATTTTAAACGAATCCGGTTATTTGTATTTTTGTTTCCTAGCTTTTAGATTATGGCAGATTTACATTTTGAAATAAGTTTTGGAACCTTTACATTGAGAGAATTCAAGCAGAACAAAACTTGTACAGTTTGTAAATCTGAAACAACATGAATAATACACAAACGTTGAATAATACACTTACATTAACAATACACAAACATTGAATAATACACTTACATTAACAATACACAAACATTGAATAATACACTTACATTAACAATACACAAACATTGAATAATACACTTACATTAACAATACACAAACATTGAATAATACACTTACACTAACAATACACAAACTTTGAATAATACACTTACACTAACAATACACACATTTTCAGAGTACTGTCAGTACATATATACATTTACACCGATTCAACTTTTCAATAAAAGTTAAAATTTTCGTGCAGGCCTTATAACAAAAGAAGCGAAAACAACAGCACCAGCAAGAACTCCAAAAATCTAATTCTAAATGTCTCAAAGTAATTATTTCTACCAAATTTGTATAATGTAATTTAAAGCACAAGTAAAAAAAAAAAATAATTAAATCAATAAATAAAAATATTTGCTAGTGCAGGTGTTAATATGGGCCCCTACGCGTCCACGAAATAGAATGCACACGCGAATGCATACAAACATACATACAAATGCTGAAAAGACAACTAGCAAAATGGGGTGGGGGGGTGGAATTTAACTTGGCTTCCCATCATGTACTTTTTAATACAGATTGGCAAGTGGACATACAACCTTACATCCAACGAATCCCAGAGCAACGTCATCATTAGTGTGCAATCAAAAGCAAGGAACCCTGGCAATGATGTCATCCAGATTACATCGTGGCTGGGGGACAACAACATCATAACGTTCGACCCTGCCCAGAAGCTCGGTGTGTTTGCCGAGGTCATTCGCGGTCGTGCGCCAGTTCTCAATGCCAAGGTCACAGCGATCGTGGAGCGACCCCAGTCGTTGCCCTCGAATATCCGACTGTACGATAATGGCGTTGGTGAGTACTGAATATGGAGAAGGTCCTATGTTTAATTGTATTTCATTTCAGGTCATGTGAACAGGTAAAATAAACTGGTGTCAAACAGTGAAACGTAAGAAAGAGAACAGATCCTGTGTTGGATACTGCTCTGTACTGGTAGCCAATTACGACTGAAATAGGAGAGTGACATGATTGGTTCTATAAACAAATAATAATAAATCTTAGCTACAGTATTCTAAATCTTTTGAATTTTTTCCCCGCTAGAGAGAAGAGAGCTGAGTAGTCATAATAAAAAAAGAACCTCAAAACACCAAACTGTATATTTTTTTATTAAGCTATAGCATTGAGTAACTTGTACATAGTGCCAGTTCATCTCAACTCTTTATGACTCGGGGCACGTTTCTTGTGTTCATAGCAAATCCACAGATATTCGCTGCAATGTTGTGAAACTGTATTATAACTGTAATGCTGCCAGTTAGTTAAGAAACTCTGTATCATGACTGTAATCTTATAAGATAGTTGTGAAACTCTGTATCATGACTGTAATCTTATAAGATAGTTGTGAAACTCTGTATCATGACTGTAATCTTGTAAGATAGTTGTGAAACTCTGTATCATGGTTGTAAGAAGATGGCAGGTTGTTTACCTGGATGTTATCCAAATGATTTCTAATAGCTTTCACTTTGTGACTAAAACGATTTGCAAATTTATCGGGTACTGTCTGCAAAATCTGTTGAAAGAAGCAGTGAAAATTAAATTCTTGCGAATAGTTTTTTTTTATTTTACAGAGCAACTGTTTTATACATCAGATGTTTTCGCTGATATTTTGCTGATAGAATAAAATTTGTTTGGGTATTTGATAAATTTGTTTATGAACGATCACACCTGATGATTGCCTTCAACAGTACTAAAAAGGACTTTCTTTTGTACTGCATAGATTGTCATTTATTCTGTGACACCAAGGATCACGTTTACACTGCCATGGGACAGACGGTTGGGGTCCGCTTATCAAACAGAATTCGAGAAGAACGGGAGTTGTTCTGAAAAAGATAAATAGTTTTTTCCAGACAGTTGTTCCCAAGCATGTAAGGCAAATCATCCGGAATTGGAAGCAGTCCACACAAAATGCGAGTATAGGATACGTTTATGAACTCCAAAACCCATTAAAGACATCAGTCATTATATGTGTTTTATACTGCTGTAAATTTAGTAAGTATTGGAACATGTTTAGGAACTACAAAGCCCATTAAAGACCTCAGTCATTATCTGTGTTTTATACTGCGGTAAATTTAGTAAGTATTGGAACATGTTTAGGAACTCCAAAGCCCATTAAAGACATCAGTCATTATCTGTGTTTTATACTGCTGTAAATTTAGCAAATATTGGAACATGTTTAGGAACTCCAAAGCCCATTAACCATTTCACTTAAGGTCTGATCTTTTATATTAGTGTACACATATTAAGTGAGTACAAGGGGTAAGTACTTCGAAACTATACAAGTCCTTTGCACACATCAATTAGGATCTTTATTGTTTTAATTTTACTGTACACATAGTAAACGAGGGGTATGTCCAGAACTCCAAAGCCCCTAACCATCTCAATCATGGATTTCTAGATTACAGTGCACATAGTAAATGAATATAGGTAAGGAGAAGACTAAGGCTGAAAGCACTTAACCACCTCGATAACAACGTGTTCTGGTTTTCAGATGTGGATAAATTTACTTATCCTGTTCTGTCTTGTATTTGTGTCGTCGTTGCAGTTGTTTACTGGTCTGGTAATCTTGAAGTACACTGTGTTGTACTTTGTGATATTTCTTTAATGCCATGCCTTCTTTTCTTTTGTATGAGTTTGTTGGTTCAGTCACACGTATATTTGTTTGTTCGTGTGTATGACTGCATTTGTTTGAGTGTGCATATGTGTTTTGTTTGGGTATGTGTGCTTGTTTGGTCATGTGTATTGCCTGTGCGCGCATTTCTTAGTTAAGTGTCTTTGAAATCAACTAACTTTAGAAGGAAACGTTAAATTAATTAAGTTTTTCAAATCGATCGTCTGTCAGTGTTATACAGTGCACATTGACATTTTATCTACAAATATAACGTATCCAACTCAGTTTAAATTATTAAATTAAACAAAATTATAATTACGTAGGTCTTCCTTCACGAACCTTCCCTCTTGCTAAGACCAGTAATTAAGGTGAATCATTCTTTCAGTATAAAACATAAATGTCAGTTACCAAATCGCCATTTTTTTCTCTTCAGGCTCTGACGTAATCAAAGGCGATGGCGTGTATTCTGCGTACATCCTAGCTTCTGACCTGATGGGTGATGGACGATACAACATCAAAATCAGGGCGGACAGCGTGGAGGGTCAAACTGAGGTTGTCGTTGGAGGCAGAGGCCGCTCTAGCGGTGCTCTGGAAATGACGGCCGCAGGTACGATAAACGTCATAATTATCAAGACGATAGTAAAAAGTTTGCTTTATTTCATGGTAGATAAGTGTGTAGAGCTATTTCAAACAAAACATTTGACAACCTTTTATGCAGATTTCAATTTGCAAATGTACGGTTGTAATTTACTTTCCAATGCAACCCTTATTCAGCGAGCGAGCAATTCCAGAAAACGTTTTGTTCAATGGTCCAAAGTAATTCACATTCAATTCAAGGTGCGCTTTGACCTATGATCTCATACGTTACTTCACATCGCCAAGTAATTCAAGAAAATACTGACTAACAAATCCAGCATACTCTACAAGAGCGAGCAGTATTTTGGAAAAAAATCTCAAGTAGTCTAGGTAACCTTTTACATAAAGTCTGGAGTAACCTAATTAACCTTTGGCAAAAAATCTCAAGTAGTCTAGGTAGCCTTTGGCAAAAAGTCTCAAGCAGCCTAAGCAACATTTGGCAAAAGTCTCAAGCAGTCTCGGTAAACTTTTGCAAAAGGTTTCAAGCAGTCTAGGTAACCTTTGGCAAAAAATCTCAAATAGTCTAAGTAACCTCTGGCAAAAAGTATCAAGAAGTCTAGGTAACCTATGGCAAAAAACTCAAGTAGTCTAGGCAGCCTTTGGTAAATAAAATCTCAAGCCGTCTAGGTAATTTTTGACAAAAACTCTCAATCAGTCTAGGTAACCTTTGACAAAAAGTCTCAAGAAGTCTTTGTAAACTTTGGCAAAGAGTCTCAAGAAGTATTGGCAAACTTTGGCAAACGTCTCTAGTTATCTAGGTAACCTTTGGCAAAAAATCTCAAGTAGTCTGGGTAGCCTTTGGCAAAAAGTCTGAAGCAGTCTAGGTAAAATTTGATAAGCTATCTAAAATGGTCTAGATAACTTTTGACAAAAAGTCTCAAAGTAATCTACGTAGACAAACTGTCTCCAGTATTCTCTATTATTGAACCAATATATGTATGTACTGATAAAGAGTTTGATGTATTTATACCTGCAAACAATTACCAAACAGACCCAATATATGTATGTACTGATAAAGAGTTTGATGTGTTTATACCTGCAAACAATTACCAAACAGACCCAATATAATTAATATTAACGATTCATTTCATTTTGAGATAAAGTCCATGTTATCGAGCGCTTTTAGGCAATTTGAAAATCTTAAATCCACATTATCGATTCCTCGCAATTATATACAATAGTCCAAAGCAGAAAGATACAATACTCTTGTATAATCCTTAGAACCAATATCACATCACTTCTTTGTTAAATTGTCAAACACATCACTTCTTTGTTAAATTGTCAAACACATCACTTCTTTGTTAAATTGTCAAACACATCACTTCTTTGTTAAATTGTCAAACACATCACTTCTTTGTTAAATTGTCAAACACATCACTTCTTTGTTAAATTGTCAAACACATCACTTCTTTGTTAAATTGTCAAACACCTCACTTCTTTGTTAAATTGTCAAACACATCACTTCTTTGTTAAATTGTCAAACATATCACTTCTTTGTTAAATTGTCAAACACATCCTACGTCTGAGGTTTCAACCGCAAGTAACAAATTTTTAAAAATTTCTTATAGAGTATATATCAACAACTGATGTAACAAATCCGTATAACTTATGAAACGTATGCGTTACCCAGTAAAGCCAGTGTTCCATTGTAACAACTCCACGTAACTCTTATCGAATAATTTAACGTACTATTTACCTGATGTTCTGTTGTACTGCCCCTCCCCCGATATTTCTGATCATACAATATATCAGTATTTATTTTTATAACAACACTGTCAAACAGTCCAGTGTAATGGATTGAGACAAATCTTATCACACAATCTTAACTAACATTCAACAATCCCTTCGTCCTTTATAACAGCTTGAGACAAATTTTTTCATACAATCTTAACTAACATTCAACAATCCCCCCCTTTCAGTAGTCCAGTGTAATAGGTACAGATAACTCTTATCAAACATTTCTTGTGTAATGTTTAGCACGACGTCCATCAAACAATTCATTGTAACATATATGGGTAACTTTTTCCAACCTATTTCAAGTCACATTCAACAAACCATCTGTCTGGACGATCAGTTTAATAGAAACAGACAACTCTTACCAAGCACCAAGCAGTCTTTTGCTATACTTAGCAATACTTATGTCGAACGTCAATACTGTAACTTGATCCAGACAATACTCTGTGTACTCATTTATTAGCAATCTGTCAAATAGCAAAATACTTTACATTGAGGTCATGCCAACCAAACAATTCTGTATAACACTTTAGTAAGCAATCTGTCCAACAGTCCAATACAACAGTACGAGGTAACTCCAACCAAATATTACTAAATGTCAAACATTAGTCAGCAATATATTTGTAATTCAGTCCAAATCAACAACTCGAGTTAACTCTAACCATACGATAACATATGTAACACATTAATCAACAATAAGTCAAACAGTTCGACACAGCAAATCGAGACAATGTCATTATGCAAGACGTTCAAAAGCAACACTTCGCTCAGCCCAATGCAACAATTCAATGGTAACGGATACCAAACAATACCAGTTGTAATACCTTAGTAACAACATCTGTATAACAAGTCCAGCTATACAATACCATATCTGTTACAGTAGTAAGCAATCTGTCAAACACAGCAACTCACAGTTATGCCAACCAAAAATGTCATGTCTAATACTTTTGTAAACAATCTCCCAAACTGTCCGATGCAGCATCTCACGGTAATGGCATCCAAACTGTGTCATATGTAATACTTTTGTAAACAATCTGTGAAACTATCCAATTCAACAAATCGATGTAACTTCGAACAAATAATACTGTATAAGAAAACAAAAATTGTAAGCAATTTGCCAGAGAGTGCAATGTAACGACTCGATGTAACTCCAAACAAATTTGAGGCCAATAGCAAGCATTTTGACCAACAATAGCTCGAGGTAATGTTATCCCAACAAATATGAGCAAGAATCGTGTCCAACAACAGAGAGGGGTAATGTCACTCAAATGAATATTAGTAAATATTCTGTCAAACAATCCAATGCAACAAATATTACCCAAACAATTCTGTGTAACTCTTAGCAAGCAATTTCAGTTTCGACAAACTTTAATTTATCATTCGGCAGATGGGATCCAAATGTTAAAAACACAGCCATTGGAACAATTCCAGCGCGTCACAACTGCTGGGGAATTTCGCGTGATTGGTTTCCCAAGTTCGCTGGAAGTTATTCCCGACCTGATTCCACCGTCCCGCATCACTGACCTGCATATTGAAAGGTTTGATCCAGAAAATGGAACTGCGTTTCTTCGCTGGACAGCAGTGGGCGGCGATATGGACCGTGGAAATGGTGTGTGTGTGTGTGTGTGTGTGTTTGTGTGCGTTGTGCGAGCATGCAATGCAAGTTTTAAATTTATCGTTTCTAAACACATACACACAGCCGAACGGCTAACAAAATGTAGTCTGTGGTTTTAGGAGACTACAGGGTTTGTAAATGTATTAGTACTCTGGCCTATATATATGTGGTTTTAGGATACTACAGGGTTTGTAAATGTATTAGTACTCTGGCCTGTATATAAAATCACTTTATTGAGTCACTCTACCTTACTTTGCCCGTTTGACCAATCACTGACGTTCTGTTACAGCGACGCGGTATACAATGCACATCGCCACTAGCTTCGATATCCTCATCGAGTCGGGAGTCAACGACTCTCTTTGGCGGGAGGTAAACAATTCTGGACTCGGCTCCCTCGTGCACCCGCTGCCTGCAGGCAGTCCAGAACAGTGTATGGTAGTCTTGGAACAGTTGAGCGAGAATGACACGCTCTTCATAAGCATCCGCGCCGTCGACAGCAACGGCAATGCCGGCGACCTCTCCAACATCGTCACGGTTTCCCGCGCGCGAGAGCTGGCTGTCGCATTGAACAGCGAATCAGGTAGCTATGGCAACGAGTTCTACCTCAAGCTTCTGCTACCTCCAGTCGCCACAGTGGTATTGTTCCTCGTTTTGATTCTCGGGTTGGTTGCGACCCGGCGGAACCCAGTTTCGAAGAACGAGGAAAACTTGGACAGCGGGCTCTCAGCGAGCACATTCTCGTTAGACCTTTCGCACATGAATTACAGGCACGAAGGGGGATACCGTCCGCGTCATAAAGAGGACGATGAGACCTGGAGCCGGGACGGGCTGGAGGAGTGCCACATCCAGGAGGACCTGGACAGGGTGTAGAGATGAATCCAGTCACCTTTAGGAATATACGAAAACGGCTGATGTCACTTGTTGGCTCCCCCAGCCACCAACCCACCCACCCACAAACACGCACACACACACACACACACACACACACACACACACACACACACACACACACACACACACACACACACACACACACACACGAACATTTGCAAATCCACTAGTGATGCAATGTTGGCAGACAAGTCCTTCACTCTTTTTTAAATCTTCTTTCCCGTTGCTGGACGGGTATTCACCTAACTGTAGTGTTACGGTGACTGACGCAAGTGGTGATGCACTATGGATTATGACCTCACTATGACTCATCATCTCTTTAATAGTGAAGATGTGACAACGTCACCATGTAAAATGCCCTATTCGTTTTGTCAGAAAAAATAATATCTAGCCTATTGTGTTTGATTGTGAATGAACAACAAACTAAAAGTAAAACACACGCGATGTTTAATGGTGGTGTTTGGTGCGTTTACATGCACTGAAAGAGTTGATCAATTTATCAAACATGATAAAGACTTTAAGCAGAGAACTTTAGGCATGTACTTAAGTTTTATTATTGAACAATATTAACAGTACGACTTCTTAGCATTATAACAGAAACCAATGTAATATGAAAATTTTAAAAATACCAAGTCTTTAAGCACACACTACAAAAAAACAACAACCACAAATAGCTTTCCTCTGGATAACGCAGTTAGTAATATCAGTGACAAACGAAGAACGAAATAGGTAAGCCTATTGATGTCTAAATAATAAATTTATCTGAATAGATGAAAGCTTAAACTTACATCATTACAATGCTTATGTTAAATCTTGATAGTAAGACCTATTATTTAACTGGATGAACTTAACAACAACAGCAGCAAGAGATCTGTCTATCATTTTCTACTATCTCCAAGTTAAATGACAAGTTTTGTTATAAAGACTTGATGTTACCTTTTTAACGTGACGTCGCCATCTCCTTAAATACCAGGCTTGATAGTTTCATTGTTCATTGATATATGTTGTTCTTATGTCACTTTACTAAATGTCATGTCATGTTGACAAATGTTTAATCAAAATGGCTATTCGTCTGCTTGGTAGTGTGTATAACTAATTTTCATATTGCATTTATTTCTGTTACTCATTTGAGAGGCGTTAGTGCAAGAATTTACGAGGCTGAGTATCAATCAGAATTAAATAATCTTTCGATTAGTGGTTTTATTTGTTGAAGAATTTCTTTATGCATTTTCTCTCATTTTTTGCAGCAATCTTCAAGTGTAAAAATACTTTTTTCTGCTTTTCTTTTGTTTTAAAGCCAACATTCTTACTTTAAGTGAAGACACATACTTACACGTACGTGCGACACACACACAAACGTATATATATTTCACCGAATAAATGTGGTTTGTTTTTTGTTGAGAATTGGTACTCATATTCCTATTAATCACGCGTATTACCGTACATATCCCCAGACGGCGCATGACACAAACACATAGTAACAATGACATAAATCTTATAGAAATAAACCATACACGCACTTACAGATATACATTACGTATATACTCATAAACATACACCACACATATACAGACATAAAAGCCACGTGTACTCAGACGTATCAGCTACACGCATTCCCGCAGACATAAATAAGCCACATACCTACAGAAGTAAGCCACACACGTGTCTCACAGACTTAAATAAGCCACTTACTTACAGAAGTAAGCCACACACGTGTCTCACAGACTTAAATAAGCCACTTACTTACAGAAGTAAGCCACACACGTGTCTCACAGACTTAAATAAGCCACTTACTTACAGAAGTAAGCCACACACGTCTCACAGATGTAAAAATCCTTTATTCGCATATATTCACGGGTATAAACCCACACATACTCACAGATATAAATTATACACACTTACAGGTATAAACCAAAAAACGATATAAGCAACACACTCTCACAAATATAAACCACACACGTTGAAATCACATTGAAACTATCAAACATATGCTCTTGTTGATATCACACCTACTCACAAATATCAAGAGACATAAACCATGAATATGAAGCTCACATAATCTCGCGTGCTCAGACATAAACCACACGTTCATAAATCATACATAATTACAGATGTAGTCCACATATAAACCACACTCATAATCACATATTAAAACCACTTATATACTCACAGATAAATATATTGAACATAAACATAAGCCACACACACATAGATATTAACCACATATTTACTCACAGACATATACAAACAAAATCATGTAATTATGTACTAACAGATCTAAACCACATAGGCATAAACCACCCAAGCACGCTCACAAACCACACATGCTTGCAGATATAAACCAAAGATGCAGGCATAATAATTACGTACAGTCACAAAATAGCATACACAGATATAAACTACACGCCACTTAAATAAATAAATTACACATACATGGTATAAACCGCATGCATGCTTATACATGCATAAACTATTCTGCTGTAAAAACCACACACCTACAGACAAATCACATATACATCCCACGCGCATATCCACAAACATAACCCGCCCACAAATTCAGTCATAAACCGCACACATACACATACGTGTATCACACACACATACTCATAGACATAAACCACACAAATAGAGAATAAGCCACATACGCTCACAGACATAAACCACACAAATAGAGAATAAGCCACATACGCTCACAGACATAAACCACACAAATAGAGAATAAGCCACATACGCTCACAGACATAAACCACACACAAATAGAGCATAAGCCACATACGCTCACAGACATAAACCACACAAATAGAGCATAAGCCACATATGTTCACAGATATAAGCCACATATACTCACAAATATAAACCACAAAATGGATGTATAGGCCACTTATGCTCACAGACATAAACCACACAAATGGATGTAAGGCCACATTTGCTCACAGGCATAAACCACACAAGCTTATAAGTCACATATGCCCACAGACATAAACAACATATATACTCAGCTCAGGGCATTAATCATACATACATGTATTCATAAATATAAACCACACACCTAGCGATTTAAACACTTGGAAACATAAATGGTACACACACTCCACAGATACATATCACATAAACCATGCACATATGCAAAAATCTAATCCGCACACATAGAGACATTAACTGCATACATGAACAGACCCGCTGTAATTTAATAAGTTCTTTTCTCCTCGAAGAATATTTGATAAAAATAAAGATACCTCTTTTCAACCAGGATTTAATTACAGTGACAACATTATGATTGTGAGTGTTGTTGTTTTAGCAATTGTCAGTGTATGGCAATAGTCTGATTTCAGTAATTTTTCGTTGTCGTTCATTTTAAATCAGGGATTTGGAAGTAATAAAATAGTATTAAACAAAACCAATGAAATGAATGTATTCTGCTTTCCTTTACCGCCCCTCCCACCCCACTCTCGTTTTCTCCGTTATCATTTTTCATTTTATGAACATTTTTCTATCCCACCCACCCCACAGACACTTTTATTTTAAGGGATAAGTGAAAGCGTTCACACAGTAGTTATTTCGAAATAACTTTTTCGCATAAATATGTTTTCATTGCACTTGCCCATTTAGTTAGAAATGTAAATGTTCAGTTGAGTTCATTGTAAACTCGCTAGGAAGTAGAGTAGAGCTTCACTGAACTGTATTTCACTTGAGTTCATTGTGAACTTGGTGAGAAGTAGCGTAGAATTTCACTGAACTGTATTTTAGCTGAGTTAGCTGTGAACTCTTTAGGAATGTTCACTGAACTTCATTACGTACAAATACGTCTAGGTTGTGCAGTCGCTAGGCAGCACGTCAAACTTCAACTACTGTTTTCAGACGTTGACAGGTAGGACCGTCTTTGAACACACACAACGAATGAGGTCTTGTAACGTCCAGTGTCATTTAGGGGTCCCAGGGAAAGCATTATGATTGATTTTGAAAGTTTATTTCATTTATTTCGATATAATTTGTATCTGCAATAGGTCTTTATTGCAATAATAGTCCACAAACGCCATTTATTAATGTACATAATTAATTCCATGTTTTATTTCCTATTTGTATATTTTAAAGTTTTTCGATTTACACAATGCTCGTAGTACATTGGTCGAAAGAACGACCTTGTTAGAAACCCAAACCCACATCATCTTTCCTTGAATTCAGCGTGCAGAAGTTTAAATGCCCCACGTACACCTCACCCCCGTTTTAATTAGACGTTGGCATATTCAGCATGTAGAAACATGAACTCGTCATATTTCAACTTTGTGTTTGTTAGCTAATTAGTCATCATATAGAAACATGAAATCTGCTCACTTCTGCTTTGCTTTATTAGTCATTATCTATTCAGTGTTCAGAAATATAACTCAAAAACGCTCAGCTTTGCTCTGTTAGTAATTGGCTATTCAGCGTGCAGAAATATGACTCAAAACACCCAGCTTTGCTCTGTTGGTAATTGGCTATTCAGCGTGCAGAAATATGACTCAAAACACCCAGCTTTGTTGAAGCAGTTGATTGATTAGTCAGTGTGCATAATCATGAATTCAACTTTAAAACTGTTATTAAAAGCAAAAATAGCATTTATATTTCCTTATATATTTAGCATATTCACCTCGCTCAACTTTGCGTTAGTTAATAAATTGCAAATCCAACCTTAAAAACATTGAAGTGAACGTAAAATTATGCTTCATTTAATATTCGTTTTTGCAGAGACTTGTAAAGTAAACAGCCTTCAAATTTGTGTTAGTCAAACGGTTGTTTGGCCTAATAATGAAATACGTAATGATTAGATTTTGATGTTCCTGTCAAATAATTTCTCTAAAAGCGTTCGCTAACTTAAAATAATAAATGTTCACTCTTAACTGATTTCACTAACATACTGGAGTAGAATAATGTCTTACATAGTCGGCTGGAGCTTATTTTTGTTCCGGGGAATCATTATTTTTCAAGTTGCATATTGAAAAGCATAATATATCATTGTTTAAAAAATATTGTAATTATTTATTTTATATGAGAGATACAGAAGGTTGTGTTTTGTTCGAGGTTTATTTTATTGTCTGGGATTTTGGAGGTTTATTTTATTGTCTGGGATTTGGGAGGTTTATTTTGCCGAGATCCGTTAAACTGCCCAGCATAGCTAGCTCTCTGTATAAAATCGTGCAATCAACTATCCTTTTTTTCAAAGTGTGAATCGGCTTTGGACAGTTTCCTTTAATTTCAACCGTACGAGAAAATGATGGGTAAAGTCTTAAAATTGTAACATATTTTCAACAACTGACAAAAATAATAATCACGTGTTTGTTCGCATACATATTGTTTGCTACTGTAGTAGTTAACCATTAACCTTTAAATTAAAACACACTAAAACATTGATTGATATGTACAAAGCTGTGTGTTTGTGTGTGTGTGTGTGTGTGTGTGTGTGTGTGTGTGTGTGTGTGTGTGTGTATGTGTGTGTGTGTGAGAGAGAGTGTGTGTGTGTGTGAGAGAGTGTGTGTGTATGAGTAAGTGAGAGAGAGAGTGTGTGTGTGTGTGTGTATGTGTGTGTGTGTGTGTGTGTGTGAGGGAGAGAGAGAGAGAGAGTACGTACACGTATATGATTCAACGATGCAGAACAAGTAGATGTATACACACGCATTTTAGATAGATAGATAGATAGATAGATAGATAGATAGATAGATAGATAGATAGATAGATAGATAGATAGATAGATAGATAGATAGATAGATAGATTGTGTACAGTGATTGCTGTAGATGCAAAAATCAACATAGACATAATTATCACACATCAGAAAAACTAAATCTATCACAAATTCACATACAATACAATAGTGTTTAGGACAAGTAAAACTGCTACAGATAGCAGACTTTCCTATATATGAATTCAATAGTACACACAATCACACTTACGCACACACATAATCACAGGTATACACTTGTATAGGTTTGTAAATAGCAATCTATACAATCAGATTCTTAAATAGCAATCAATAAAATCAGATTCTTAAATAGCAATCAATACAATCATATTCTTAAATAGCAATCTACACAATTAGGTTTGTAAATATCAGTCTATAAAATCAGATTCTTAAATAGCAATCAATAAAATCAGATTCTTAATAGCAATCAATACAATCAGATTCTTAAATAGCAATCTACACAATTAGGTTTGTAAATAACAATCTACACAATTAGGTTTGTAAATAGCAATCTATACAATTAGATTCTTAAATAGTAATCTACACAATTAGTTCGTAAATAGCAATCTATGCAATCAGATTCTTAAAGAGTAATCTACACAATTAGTTCGTAAATAGCAATCTATACAATCAGGACGACGGACAAACGCGAAAGTAGCATGATGGCTGATTTTTATTCCCAAATGTATAGCCGCGTTAAAAGTTATCAATCACTTATTTCCTCTATTGACCCTGACCAGCTTCTGTACCAAGAGGTACTTGAGCTTCAGTCTAAAAGGGTTAAGAGCAAAGTGCGGTGCAACAAATAACTGACACAGACTAATTAAATAATGGAATTTCACTCCATGTGTTTGTGGATCACTACTGAAGGAATAACATACTGAATGATAGAGTGAATGATATCTTTGTAGTGTGTGATGTCAGCAACTCTATGACACGGCAAAGTCAATGCTTTCAACAGTGATTAGAAAGTCTTCTGCATGACGTCATAATTATGACGCCAGTTCTGCGACAACTCTGATGAAAATTAGTGAACTAGGAGTTGTCGAAAGGGCAGGACTAGCACCAAAACTAGAGAGCCAGGAAGAAGGAACAACGTCGATGATGACGTAAGAGGTTTCGTTTTATATTTTATCTGCAATGTCGTCATAGCAAAAATTTAGGGGGTAGGGAGAGGAGGGGGAAATCAAGGCCACTTATGACTCCATCAGTTTGTTTACACATATCCAGTTCTATGTTGTAATGAAATAATGTTTTGATGTCTTTGACTTCGTATTCCGATGATCCATAAGTTATTTTTCTAAATGGGAACGCATGATTGGTGACGTACATTTAAGCTTTTCTCCATCCATCCCCGTCCACTTTCATTTAGTTTAGATATAAATTTTCGTATACAAACTGCCGGCGCCGTAAAATGAATGCATACTGAAGTCAATGAGATGCACTAAGAAGTACAAGTGGAAATTTTTATGTAAATTTTATATTCTCGTTTATTAATTAAAAAAAAAGGTTAAGGTATTCAGGGAACACGTACTGGACTAATATAAACAGATGAAGACATTATGATGAAGTGTTGCAGGTAAGACTGATTAATGTGGGTTTTAATGACCATTGACAACGGTAGCTCATTTTACGAACGGAAACAAAAGATTGTAGAGAAAACTTTTGAATTTGAAACGGTTCTGAAAGTGAAATGATCCTTATGATAGAAGAAAGAAAAACAGCGATGAAGAAGTGGATTGTTACTTAAACTGCCAATGTTCATGTCACGTTTTTTTTATTTCTCTCTCTCCCCAGACCACCAAAAAACATAAAAGAAAGAAAAACAAACCAAAAGCAAGTTTGATGCTAAGGTATATGTTTGTAGCTAACCCATATGGTAATGATTATAATTATCATACCTTTTATTGTTTTCCCTTTCTATTTTTCATTGTTGGTCACACATTTTAGTTATTATTGAGTATTTGTCATCAAGTTTATATTTATTTATTTTAAACTCCAAATAGGAAACCTATAATAGTAATAGAAAGCTTGTAAGACATCAATAGAAGTTACTTGTGCTTGCTAAGTACTGATAGTAGGTGGTATCGGGAAAAACCGATAAGTAATGCAGCTTCAATATAAACACATTCGTTTCAATCTGTAAACAAACCCTAATATCTCTGACTACTGTCTCGACTCGGGAACCCTTACCCTAACTCAAATATATGCCTGCGCTTCATCACCATATACAGTAATTGTGCCACTGTACAGTAAACGTGTACCAAACACTAGTAATTATGCCACAGTACACTCATCCTCAAACATTAGTAATTATGCCACTGTATACTCATCCTATATCAAACACTAATAATTATGCCACTGTACACTCATCCTATATCAAATACTAATAATTGTGCCACTGTACACTCATCCTATATCAAATACTAATAATTGTGCCACTGTACACTCATCCTATATAAAACACTAATAATTGTGCCACTGTACACTCATCCTATATCAAATACTAATAATTGTGCCACTGTACACTCATCCTATATAAAAAAAAATTGAGTAATTGTACCTTTGTACACTCATCCATATCAAACATTAGTAATTGTACCACTGCGCACTCTACTTGTACCAAACAATAGTAACTGTGCCAACGTACACTAGCTCTTAACCAAACCTAGACGTTACTTAAGTCCGTCTCCATAAGTCAAACTTCAAACTAAATCCAATATCTCATGTTATTTAAGCCTGCTCCTACAAGTTTCTCGGCTCAGTGGCATCACAACTGCCCAGGTCCAATCTAAACCCAAATAGTACTATAGTCCAAACTATACCCAAGTGTTGCTTGTGTCTGTCCCAGCAGTTTTACTCGATCTAAACTTAACCTAAATGTTTCTTAAGTCTGTCACCAAAAATCAAATCTTGGTCCAAACTATACCCATGATACTAAAGTGATTAGTTTGCAAAGGAATAATTTCAATAATTGTAAAATGTTTTTTTAAATTAAAAAAATCTCCTAATCTCAGCATCTCGAAGCTCTTACAATTTGCAGTTCTGATTTTGAGGCGAACAACCAGAAGCTAAGAAATCCACCAACCAGGGCAAGACTCGAACCCACTACTACACAATCTGCTGCAAGACAATATACTGCTTAGACCTCCCATCCACTAAGTTCCCCAGTAAAAATTAAAAATCAGTAAGAGTATCATACACGACAGTCCAAACTAGGAAGCCTTTAATCTTCTGATTAATTTCGGATAAATAAAGACATTACATTTGTTGCTGGGTTTTCTTTGTTCTATTTTTCTTGTAAGTGTACTAGCAGATATCCCAGCGTTGCTAAAGTGAAAACATAACTGAGCTTTTAACAGATGAAAACGAAATCTTACTTTAAAAAAATTAGTTTTATATAAATATGTATAAATCCATTGATCAATCCATCATTGAGGCTAATCCATTGATATAAAATATGTTAAATTAAATCCAGCCTAGAATACTTCACATTTAGTTGACTCACCTCGTAGGTGACGTGTTAAATATATCGTTTATTTGATTCCCTTTTATTTGACTGTCTTCAGTCACCGCGTAGGTGACGTGTTAAATAAATATATCGTTTATTTGATTCCCTTTTATTTGACAGTCTTAAGTCACCTCGTTGGTGACGTGTTAAATATATCGTTTATTTGATTCCCTTTTATTTGACTGTCTTAAGTCATCTCGTAGGTGACGTGTTAAATAAATATATCGTTTATTTGATTCCCTTTTATTTGACAGTCTTAAGTCATCTCGTAGGTGATACAGTGAGTAAATATTTTATTTTTACAGTCTGAAGCGAACACACGGACAATGGTAGTTTTATTGTGTTCCATAAATATATGTCTTACTCAAAATACATGGCTGATATTTTTTAACTCAATGGGATGATGTTTTCCAACTGAGGCAGTTTTATCTGCAGACTTAAGAGCAGTAAAATGGCTGTCAGTACAGAAGACCACATGGGTAATCACTTAATACTCACCTGATGAACAATAGATCATTTGTACAGTACTCACAGAAGACACTGAACAGGGATTGGTATGTGGGTGGGGACGGGGATGGGTGACACATACTGGAATATATTATATTTACTCAACCCAATAAAACTATCATCGTCTGCCATACCCAGCATTTCCTGACAACCCCCCACCCCCCAAACTTTTAATAGCTTTTGTCATCTGAGAAAGAAATTACTTGTTTAATTAGTTCTGTATAAATCCACTGATAAATCCATCATCGATGCTAATCTATTGATATACAATATTTTTTGCATTAAATGCAGCCCACAGTACTCACCATTTAGTTGACTTGATGAGTAAAGATATAATTTATTTGATTCCCTTCTATTTTATTGTCTTAAGTTCTCAAACAAAGAGTTTGTTTAATAAAAAGTCCATATGCAAAATATCCAGCAATCCAACACTTCTCCCTCTTCTCCATTAACGTTGTTCTGTGGCCTTAGCTCTTTTGTCATTTGACAATCACCTGGGCCATATGGTGAAATATCCTTTACGAAAAGTCCATGTGTGAAATGTCCAACAATAGTCTGCTTATTAGGCTGAGCATCAGCAGACTTTCTAAAGGTGATACAACTGTGCGAAAATAATGAAATACATTATTCTTGAGACGTCTTTCTTGGGTGAACAATTCATTACATTGGGGTTTGGAGCCTAAAATCATAGTTTGAGCTACTGACCATAAGTCTAAAACCTTCCTGTCATCAAGGCAAATCCATTGATATATGATATATTGGTTTAAAATGACATTCAGTTTTATATCTATAGATATGGCTCTGACTTTTTTAAACAGTAAACTAGACTTTTGGTAATTTCCATGTCGAAAGAAATGTTGGATACAGATGTGCTTGCTTTGCTTATCAGTTACTATTTCTGATTTCGAGTTGGAGGAATTCTTTCTTTATTCCTCATCCACCATACTGTTCACCTATGTGTCAGTAAGTATGTCACATGAGAAGTACTCCTACAATTACGTTGAAGTCTTAATTGCCTAGCATGGCAGCCAAAAGAAAGTGTGACGTATATTATAGAAATGATAAAAATTGCCTATGTACTATATCATTTCTCAGATGGAGAAAGGGAAAAGGAGTGTTACTGTCAGGGTGAATTCTATTATGCAGTCTTTTGAGGAAGAAATGAAGTTTGCCGATTTTTTTGTAATGAACTTTCCAAATGAGTGAAGCCAGTCTTCAAGCGGATGTAGTTCGAAAGGAATGTTTTCGAAATTGGAAACCTTCTCATTTTAAGCGCTGGGAAGGATTTGGTAAACGTGTGTTGAGCTTTGTTACTTGTCAGTCCAATCCTAGTCGTATAACTCTCTCCTCAAACCCCAAAACTTTTGTGTTATAAGGGAAACTAATAAAGTATGAAGTTAAGTAATTTTCTCTAGGTTGCAAAAGGTACCATTGATGCTATGATAACAACGATCTGTTACAGCTCACCCCGAGCGTCTGTTGAATATAACGTAACGAGCTGTTGTTTGTGTAAACTAGCTAATATTTCGCGCAGCAGACTGATGACGCTAAATTTACTGTAACATGAGAGACAGGAAACTTAGCTAGTTTTTAATTTTTGTCTGCCTTGAGATGACAGCTGACGTTAAAATGAAGTCTATTTTTAGCTCAGTTCAATGGACAAAATCTAATACGTTGTATAATGTCTAATTGCATCCGTACGGACGAAAAATCTAATCCACTAGCATAGACACCTCTGTGCCCCTAGAGGAAACATATGAAAAAAATAAACCCACTTTCAGATTTAAAATCTATCTATGATTTTCCGAAATGACATTCTTTATGGGGGTTTTTTTTTGTTTGTTTGTTTCTACTAGCTAGCACAGTGCAGGTTAAAGAGAAAAGGACGACATGAAGTCATTGATGTTTAAAGCCAAACAGTCGTTCCTGGAAGTACTTTTGGACCAAGATGCATTCGACACTCACGAATTTACATTGTCTGCAAGCCTGTCTGAGCCGCTAGCTCCACACTTCAAGGAGCAGAATGTAAATGCGTCAGTTCCAGTACCTTCCACTTATCGACGAGTGAAGATCTCAGAGGAACCCAAGAAAGAAGCGAAAGGTGTGAACGGTGCCTAATATCTTTGATATTTCAATGTCATGTACACGAGTCCAGCACGTAAATATCTTGGCGACCCCACCCTCAATGCAGTTTTTTCTGTATATACACACGTGTTTGTGTATGTATATATGTGCAAAGAGAAAAATTCTCATGAAAATATATAAATTTAGTGTGAATAGTGCCTAACATCTTTGGACATTTCAAGCATAATTTTAACGCACGAGAGCTCTGCGCATAAACATCTCGGTGACCTCCAGCTCCTCGTAGGACAATTCAACGAATAGGATTGTTCTCTGCTTGTTTCAAATAGATTCATTTTTCAAAAACATGAAAATCTTTCAAAGTTTCCAGCTCTGCAAAATTCATTCTCACTCAACACTAGCTCTCAGAATATGACTAAAGAAGAATTAACCAGTTCAGGTCATTGCATGTATATGTATTGTACAGTTTGCGTATGTGGCGGAGTAAATTTGCCTATCCCTATTTCTAAATTTAATTGTTATATTTGTTGTTAAATGTCAGTGTGACCCGACCTTGCGCACTGTTTATGATGATATTTTTGGAGTAAACAACTCAGGTAAAGAATATGCTATAGCTTGCTGATGTAATCTGGTTTTAGGTGGGTGAGTAGTTTTTATTAAACCAATGGTTATTTACAAGAACAAGACCAGCCAATCGTTTGAGATCAAAGTTTACTTGTTGAAAAGAATTTATTTTCTAATCACTTTGAATTTGGTGTGGAAGGAGTCTGGTGAGTTAACTGACTCATTGCAAGAGAATGGACTTAGAAATATTTCATGCATATGCTATTGATATGTTATAGTTTGGTTTTACGTAGAGACGTATTATGTGAGAAGACTATTATTTCTACAAATTTTGGAATAAGATGCTAGTATATAGTATGCTAAACACTTGACATTGTTTCTAGTGAACATGATCATAAAATTGTTATGTTGTGTTTATTATGCTATATGAGTGTATCGGGCTAATAAATACTGTTACAGGAAACTGTAAGTTGAGACTTGAATATATAAAGAATGGTGTTAGATTAATAAACTGGAAACTTAGCATTTGTTCCCTGATTATATTTTACAGCGAAAAAGCAGCCTTTCGTTTTTTACTAGCTCTCCCGGTTTACTAATTTATATGTCACTATGACTGGTAGATTCCAGAAGTCTCTAACCCCAGTGTGTAAATGTAAGGATACACTGCACTCTGTTGAGATATTGTGGCAAAGTATGCTCAACTACATCATGGAATTTCTGGTATAAGGAAGTTATTGGAAACTGCTACATTGTTGTTCTGCTTGAGGGAACTAATACAAAGGAGTGCCCATATTAGTCTATAGAGAACAGCATCTGACGGAACAGTCCACAGCATGCTATAGAACACACAAAACTGACAATTCTATTTTGACAATACACTTGTGACTTTGTTATGAAAGTGCTCAAAAGAATATTGTGGCATCACCTAGACAAGGTTAAGAACAAATTATTATCGCTTATCTCTAATAACTCCATTTCCGTTCTCTGATAAGAACTATCATGGGACACTAATCTGTTGAACTATGTCAGGATATAGTACTGTATAAACATTTAAACTATTCAAACATAGTTCATGGAAATACTGTTATCAGGTAATCTTTTCATTATATTTGTTATATGCATATTGTTGATTTATTAAATTTATTGATCTTCTTACACATATTGATAACCATATGTTGGAGAGATAATGGGTGGATATGGAAACTCGCTAAATATAAAGACGGATTTATCTTCTCCTTTGGACCCACCCTCCCTGAATGCTAGTGAAAGGAGGAATGCCCCACAGGAATCCCCCCAAAAAACTGAAAACATTGCCAAGATGAAAAGTTTTACTGCAATTCCTGCGGGGTGAAAGTAAGCAGTACTACTACTACTACTTCTCCTTTGGTAAGAAGATCTCCACGTATGGAAATATTGTGTGGCAGGGAATGTTTGTCTCTAATGTTGTGGAAGAGAGAAAACGTTAATAGCACTCGCATATCCGCCAAGTGAGAGGGACGAGTGGCGTCTTCTGGAGAAATATTAATAACATAAATTAAGATTCTCATCACTTGTAATTAGTTATGGATGGTTAAATAATTATAATAATCATAACCAATAACTAGGGTGGCAGTGCGTCACAGCATATATGAGACACAACAGAGATTAAGACTGATTGTTTACATTTCAGATCAAAGTATATATTTTTTTTTGCGGAACTTAGTTTATTGGTTTAATTTTACTTTCAAAGAGGTTATCAATTGGACTGTTCTGATAATGTTTTTTACTTTCAAAGCGGTTATCAATTGGACTGTTCTGATGTTTTTTTCATAAAACTTAAAATGTTCACAAAATAACAAGTGCTTTTAGAAGTAATCATAAAAGCAAAATGAATCAATATCTACCTACCTACCCTACACAATGTGAGTAATAGAAAATTAATTTCACTGTTTCTAAAGAAAATTACAGATCAAACTTCCAGATACAAGTATCTTATTATAAATACTTCACGTAATCCATTTGAAAATTTTTTACAAAAATAATATTAAATTAGAAAGAAACTAAGTCATCATTTTAAGACAGAGAATCTTTTTAAAAGTATTATGAATTTGTTTGTAAAATATCAGAACATAAATAACGCAAACTTAATTTTTAGATGGGATATGAACAAAGCACAAGCTATCTTTTAACGTGCTCACCCCACCCATCCCATCGAATTTAAAAAAAAATATCAGTGCACATTTCGGTTTTTTCCCGATTTATTCTCTCTTATTATTTTGTTCTCTTTTTTAAGAGTTTATTTTAAAAGAAAAAAAATGACAGGTTTAGAAGAGTTTCGTATTGGTATCGTAGTTGTTCCGGACTATTTTTTCTGCGCAGTATTAGCGATCCCAGGCTTCCACAACGTAACTATAAATAATAAAGAAACGCTCGCAACTGTATTATTCACACGCGAAATCAGCACAAACACCCCCACCCCACCCCAAATTTAACAATAATAATCATTGGGCAAGGGAGGTGGTCGTATTACAAAATATGAACACATTTAATAATAGTGTACCCTCCGCGTTATTCTGTCTCCAAAAGTAATTTTATTAAATAAATCATTCTATCATACAAAAGAATTTTAAATAACAATTATTTTATACAAACATATGTTAAATTGTGTTCATAAAAATAAAGTAATATATCCAGTGTAAGACCTCGCTCATAATAACATTTTTTTAAAATGTAATAATTAATAAGAAATATGCAAGAATTACTGGCCTGTCATCTAATATATCTATATCTTCCAACCTATCGAAAAATAAATATGTACTCATGACACATACATACATTCTCTGGACTTACTGTCTTATAAACGCTTGTTTTGGTAGACATAAAGACTATTCATCAGTATGAGTCTCCCAAGTCATTCTACTGGAATCTTACAACAAAATTATAAACATTTATTAAAACAATCTCTGACTCAACTTTAAAGATCTTTTGAACTTGATTTATCTAAACAGGTTGCAGAACCTAAATGTTTATGTACACAATGCCATAAAGAGCTTATGGACAAAGCTTTTCCTATGACATATCGTACGACGTGGTTCAGTTCGTGGCCTTCAGCTATAGCTAACCTTGACCCATAATAAACATGTGAAGCTCTGACACGCCATAGGAAAAGATCAGCTTAACGAAACCATTACGATACCGCGGTCTTCTAAACCTCTATAATAAATTACCAATGCAAATGGCCTTATATTACCTTCCCTTACATTCCCTTTTTCTTTTGAATCCAGATAAACCCAAGCTTCAGCTGGTAGTGACAGGTCGCCACTTGATCCAAACTTCCACCCCTTCGACCAATGGCTTGAACGAGTCCGTTAGAAGCAACACTCCCATCTCCAGTGAATCCCTCGACTCCAGGATGTCTGTGATCCGCGGCAAAAGACGCACCCTTTCTGGCAAATATGCTGCTCGTCTCAGCCAGCACAAGGCCGACCGTCCCCGTACCGTGCCGTTCATGTTTCCCAGAATGAATGGCGATGGCAAGGGCGGCAAACCCAGTGGCCGCTGCGTCGGCGACTGTTTAGAAAATGACTGCGTGATGGAGCTGGGGGCGAACGCCAGTGGGGACATGACTTATCCCTCGATGCCCTTCGACACACTTTTTAACAACAGAAAGGTCGAGCTAGCCGAAAGGAAGCCTGGTAGAAGTAATGGCGAGGGCAGATCCAAAGTAGGACCTAGGCAAAAATGCTCGTATTTTTTCGCCGAGCACCAACATGCCTATTCAGACCCCAAAGAAACCCAGCAGCAAAAGCCGTTCCCTTTCCAAGAAGCGCCCTTGGATACTAGACCACTGAAACGAGACGTCAAGAGAAATAATTTTGTGAGCGACGAAGGTAGCAAGGCTGTCAAAGAATTTGACGATGAACCGAGAGATCATTTGGCAAATGGCGGTGAGAATATGCAATCTTATTTCACAGTCAATAGAATTGATGTCAGTGGCGGGCACACATGCAGGCTCGTCAGTGATCAGTGTTCACCAGAAGAACCGGACATCTTAAACCTTCCCCAGCGATTTCCCCCTTTGTATCAGAAACACTCGCATACAATTTCCGGTAAATCAGCAGACATTTTAACAAGTAAATGTCCGCTTATAAAAAACCATGAGATGGCAATCGGGGCCAACGCACTAGGTGCTATATCTAATACATCTTCCCTTGACGTCATTGGTGTGACTGATGTGTTCGGTCCTCTTGATTCAATACATTTTTCTGAAGGAGTATGTCCATTTCAAAGAGATTCACACTCCAGTGTCATAGGTCATTCATCTGATGAGTCAGTCAGAGACAAGAAGAGAATGGAGGATATCATTGTCACAAACAGAAAAACTTCAACAAATATTAATCCATTATGTAGTGAGTCCTCAAGTGAGCACAACTCAGCAAACATTATTAATCCACTTAGTGAGTGCTCAAGTTGTCATGAATTAAGAATCACAGAATCTTTTAACAGTCAGTCAACAGACGGAAATCTGTTAAACTCGAAACCATCCAAAAGTGGGTTATTAACTACACGAGTTTTGCTTGAACAAGCAGTAGAACTAAGCACAATACTATCCAATATTAAGTCGTTAGCTGGACATTTTTTGATGAAGAGAAAGTTGTCCAAGGGCAAGCGATTAAATGGACGAGTTTTAATGAACACAGAATTATCCAACAGAGGACTATTAACCAAACAAGATTTGATGAACAAAGGACTATCCGATAGTTGTCCACTAACCGAACAAGTTTTGACACACACAGAACTATCCAATAGCTGTCCACTAACTGAAAACGTTTTGACAAACATAGAACTATTCAACAGATGTCTATTAACCAGGCGACAGTGCATAAATACAGAAGCTGCCAGAATGCCATTATCTAAACGAAACTTGATAAGCATAGAAGCTTCAAACAGCAGACCAACAAATGAACAAAATCTAATAAAATCAGAACCATTGGACAGCAGATTCTTAACTGAACATTATTTGTTCAATACAAAACCAACAAATTGTGGGTTAGTGTCTAGACAAGATTCAACAAACACAAAACAATGCAATAGTGGGCAATCAAATGAACAAAATCAATTAATCACAGAACCATTTAACAGCCTGCAACCAACTGGACAAGATTCAATAATTACAGAATCTTCCAGCAGAAAATCATTAACAGCCCAAGATTTAATAATCACAGAAAATTCTATTAGCAATTCATCAAATGGGCCAAGTGTGATAAAAATAGATCCATTCAATAGCAGGTTATCAACTGAACAAAGTCCAAACAACTTACAACCTGCCAAAAGAGGGCCATCAAACAGAGAAAGACCAGTAAACACAGAGCCATCCAATAACACAACTTTGATGGCCCTTTATATGATGAACTCAGAACTATGTAATAAAGGGTCATCAAATGCACAAAATCCAATAAACACTGAGCCATCTTTGAGCCTGCCATTAATGGGACCAGACTTGACATGCACAAAATCACCTCACAGTGGGCCATTAAAACGACACAATCCAATTAACACAGAACCATCTAGTTATGGGCCATCAAAAGGACACAAGTCGGTAATCAATGAAACTTTCTGTGGCAGACTACCCAACAGACGAATTATGATGAATTTTAAACAGTCCAATAGAGGGCCACTAAACAGACAAAACTGGATAAGCACACAACCATCCAACTGTGGATATTTAATTAGACAAAATTTTATAAATGCAGAGCCATCCAATTTTAGGTCATTTACTGGACAACATTCAATAGTCATAAAATTATCTAATGGCTGCCCATCAACTGCACAAGATTCAATAATCACAGAATCTTCCAACAGCAGAGTCTCAGCTAGGCAAAAACTGCTCAACATACACCCATCCAATGGACAAGATGTAACGAACACAGACCCATCCAACTCTTTTCCATTAAATTGTGGTCTTACCATAAAAGAAAAGGTATTTTTGAGCTCAGAAGAAGATACACTGATGCAGAATGCTAAATTAAAATTAAAATTAAAATTAACTAAAAGTTTGATAACTGAAGAAAACCATAATGGCAAAAATGTCAGTTACTTGGAAAAGGCAGAATGTCAAAGCATTTCTTCACCAGAGAAAAGGCCAGGAGTTAGCAGTTCACTGGAAGCTGACAAGCAAATGAAGCCACTCTCTGCCACAATGATGAAAAGATACTACCAAAGTGTTCTGGAAACCAGTGGATGTAAGTTTAATCAGGTCAGACAGCTATTGGCAGGAGCCAGATTTTGTGATTATGACAAGTTCTGTCACTCCAAATATGTCCAGCAACCAAAACGGGGTGTACATCTATTCCAAGACTAAAAGGTTGGCACCACATAGCAAATACAGCAGGCATATCAAAACTCACCCGGAAAAAGCGGATGCAGTTTGTTTTGAAAGCATATTCTTAAAACTTAGTTGTTATGCAAAGACTGAATTCAACATTGTAAGAAAAACTGTCAGTTTGGTGGTCAGGGCTGGGAAGCAGTGGTTAGAAATTGTGGGGTGAGGGTTTTTTAACTAAAATTAAACATAAAGCCCTACAATCCTGTACAGAAATGTATCTTTAGCAAGGTGTGAAACTAAACAGTTTCACACATTAATCTTTAATTAAATGTCTCAGATCATGGTCACAAGCCATGGTAAACATGCATTTGAAAGAAAATAAGTTTGTGCAATTAATAACAACTGAAGAGTTCAGATGAAGATTAATAGAAATACGCTATCAATGACTTTTAACGTAAAGATATTTTTTTAATAACTGAATTATTTGCAACTGAGAAAAAGGAAAAATTACATTCAGGGTTGTACAAAGCAAATCCAAGCAGTTATATGCTATAGATACATGTCTTTAATGTTGAAATTGAAGTTAATAGCCAAAACAGAACAGACACAAAGGAAGAAAGACAAGTCATATCATTTTAGAGAGTAAAATGTGTGTACATGAATGAATAAATAAGTGGGGAAAAAGAGAACAGAATAACATGACAAATTAAATGTTAACAAGTGCTTGGGTGAGAGATGAACTGATGAGTGACTGATTATATTCTCTTAGAATTGTAGTCTCTAATAAGATTTAATAAGATATAACCAACATCCACTGACCATTGCATCATGAGTGCAAATATTACTGGACCATTCTGCACTTTATCAACTGGTTACATTGGCTACACATGACTCTGTACACTTGCACCCCAATATAAAGCATGCTATCAGTGCACCAAAAGTGAAAATGAACAACAGGGGTGCATGAATGCACAAGACTGGTATTTCATTTTGGCCAGTGTTTATTGTTATGTTCCAATGTTAATACTGACACAAAAATTGATGAAAAATTATAACATAATACAAGAAAATAATTACATGTATAACAATTAAGAACATAAATTTATAAAATGTAACAATATAACAATAAAATACATTTCAACAAAATGTAGTGTACGTGACCAGTTGACAAAGTGAATATTTTAACTTTTATTTATTGGATATGCTCAATTGCTTACAAAAAAACACCCCAGTCAGTTAAAAATAATGATAATACTTCATCAATATGTACTAAGATTGTTTACAAGAAAAAAACAGAATAAAAATTATTCCTATAAAATAACAAATAAGAACAGTTAATGATTTTAATGCACTAAAATCTGAACCAATATTGTGTTAATGGTGGTCAAAATATTGATCAGAATCCAACTTTAGACAGTATTTGTTTCTCCCTGTATTTAAGCTTTCACTGTTGTGCTAATGCTTTAATATGTATACACATAAACTGCACACATACATGCAGAGACAAATGATTGTACAGTTAATTGACAATGGCTGATAACTGATTTTAAAAAAATTAACATTTGTTTAATTCATCAAATGTTGTGAGTCTGTATAAATAAATAAATGTAAAAATAAGCATACTAAAAGTACATGTTGTATATATAGACAAAAATAACTGCATATGAATGTATTTACTTTTGTAACTCAAAATATCAGATGATACCTGGAATTAATGTGTTTTGCTTTCTTGTACTTCCCCATCTCAGCCACAAAAAAGTGAAGAAAGAGAGAAGAGTTAGACAGGCATGTAAAAACATTTTAATTACTTTTTAATTTTAGATAGCAAAACACTTCTATTATATATGATGCCATTATCAAGCTATTTTTAAAATAGACTGTTTATATTGCTATGAATATACTTGTGTTTACATTTGCATGTATCTTTAGTACTTGATAGTCAATGGAGGAAGTGCAAAAACTACCGTGGCTGCAATGCCTCAATCTGACTAGAAATAAACACAAGCAGAAACAGAATGCCCTCTTCAATGAGAAGCCATGCAAACCATAACAGATAACATCAAAAGATAAAAAGCCTATTGCAGTTCCTGTGAAGAAAGAAGTTACTGATAAAAAAACATTAAAATAAAACAAGAATGTTTTTAAAAATACGATTCCATAAAAACCTTCATTCCCAACAGCAAATAACAATATGAAATAAATCATTTAATATGGAGTTTAAAATAGCCAAAGAAATGGGCAATCACTCAGAAAGCATGTTATATGAAATCTTACCGGTGTCTTCAACACTGAATAAAGGATTGAGCAAATATTGTTAACTCTACCTAAGTTATCAAAATGATAAAAATATGGCACTGAAACTAACATCAACTAAAACAAAATCAATACATATTTCACAAGTATAAACTATAAAAGAAAGAAACGAAAAACAAAACCTATTATTTAACATTTGGTTACATATAATTAATACATAATAAAATTTCTGTTATTTGTTGAAAGATTTTTTCTCAGCTAACATATGAGAACAAGATTAATTTAGCAAGTAAAAAATGCAGAGAGCCAATGGCATATATGGAGTCCAAATTGCAAACCTTTATGGAAATAAATTTTATATGTCAAAAGCTACCCTCCATTATTCATTGCATACCTTTTAACAATATAAAATTAAAACATTTTGCAGTTAATGGAAGTTATGTTTTCTTAACCTATAAATAGAATATTTAAACACCAAATGAAAAATACTGTACACTGTTTCCCTGAGCAACTATGAGTTGTTGATTTTGATTATGGCTCAAACTTATTGTAAATGAAGTAGTATTATAACTTTCATTTCACTGAACAAAGTGTAGCACAATTTTTAAAAAAATAATTTATTGGCTAACATATAAATGTTTGTATCTGTTTATGTCTAGCAAGATATATTCAAAACATGAACATAATGAAATTGTTAATTAAGAAAAGCCAAAACTAACATTTAAACATGAACATAATGAAATTGTTAATTAAGAAAAGCCAAAATTAACATTTTTTTATAATACTGCTAGATTTTGAAAATGGCAATTTTGGTCTGTTGCTTGATGTGTTCATGAACAAGTCTGGTCTGTGTGATCAAGTGCCAGCAACATGCAATATTCTGACAAGGCAAGGATTAAACAATAAACATTTCTGGATTATGCTGATCAAAATAAATAAGGATTAAACAATAAACATTTTTGGATTATGCTGATCAAAATAAATAATGCTATAATACATGTTCTAGCAAATATTTTTGATTAACTGTAAAACGAAAAAGATCTCCAAAGCTTTACTTATATAGGAATGACTTAAAATTCCTGAAATATATTGAAGTATTCAATAATTTTAATTTTTAAATAGCTGACCCTTCAAATTTAGACACCATAAACTGCACATATATAATTTATTGTGCACATTATTAAAGTAATGCAGTACATATATCATAAAGTGATCTACAAATAACGATTCTCATAATGAGAGAAATAATTATAATTTTATAAATATCTGAAGTCATATAAAAAAAGCATCAAAAGAAAGGGACTATAGCCTAACCAAATGACAAGGACAAAAGGGACCTCTCATTAGTTCTAGTTAGGTTTTAGTCTCGTCACAATCCAGTCCAGTATGTCTTGTCTAACTCCGGCTCCATCTGCACCTGGCTCATAATGGAGTTGATGGTAGTAGCCTTCATATAGCTGAAAAAGCACAAAAACACATATACAGATATAACCTTCATATAGCTGAAAAAGAACAAAACCAAATATGCATAGAATCTTCACACAGATGACAACAAAACCCTGCATATGCATATAGTTGATAAAGAACAAATACATATACATATAGCCTTGCACAAATGAAAAAGATTTTAAAAAACCCACATGCACTACCCTTCACACAGATGACAAAAAAACCAAAACAAAACAGCATATGTGTGCATGTGCACACACACAGCTGAAAAAAAACCACAAACATAAAATGCCATGTAGCCTTTCTTACAGCTGAAAAAGAATATAAACATATCCACAGCCTTCATGCAAAATAAAAAGAACAATATTATAATCATATAACTTTTATATAGCTGAAAGAAAGCATAAAGATTCATTTAGCTGAAGAAAAAGAAACAACAGCACACGCAGTTAAATAAAATAAATACCCTTTTTAACTAAAAATACACACAAGCATATTGCCTTAACAAGTGAGGAAAAAAAAATCAAAAAATGTATATTGCCTTCATATAACTGAATCTAAAAACAAAATGTATGCATATAATCTTCATACAAAATACAACATACACATATTGCCTTCATACAGTTGTAAACATAACACCTAAAGCCTTCATAAAGCTAGGAAAAAACTGTTTGTACATAGCCTTCACAGACTTGTAAACATCAATAACACATAAGCTTATGCTTTGGGAACCATAAATAACTAGATAAATTCTGTAAGAGTTGTAAGAGCTAATACTTGCTGCATGCACGCACACACCCATGATATTTTTAGAGAAAGGTGCTTCTAACAAGAGCTGATTTCATACATCACACACAGACACACACTCCACATTTTCTTATAAACAAAAACATGAATGCACATACAGACACATGCCCACACATTCATCCTAGACAATTTTTTTTAAAGATGCTTCTGACCAGAGCTGATGTCATACATCACTCAAATAGAAACACCCTCACACACACATTTATATACAAACACACACACACACACACACACACACACACACATACACACTTACATACACACATGTATACACATTTATATACACACATACATATACATTTATACACATATACACACATACATATACACACATGCATATACACATTTATATACAAACATACACACATGCATATACATTTTTCTATACATATACACACATGTTTTATCCTTATTAATAATATTATACAAACACATGTAACAAAACATAATAGTCTTAACTGATCATAATTTTGCCTGCATACTTTTAAGTGAAATTCATACTGTAATCATATCTGAATGTTGACTTTCCCTCAGAAAGATAAAAAGTTCAATCTTAATCTTCAAATGAAAAGTACTTGCATGGAAAAGAAGAGTTATTAAGATATACTACAATTACAGTAATATTTACATTAATCATTATGTACTTTAAATAAATACTATTTATGAAATTTTGAAATTTTTATTTTATTAAACTTAAAATACTGAATAACTTAAAAGACTAAGTTTATTTCAGTGTTTGTAATATCCTTAAAATTATATAAAACTGTAGCTCTTTTACAATGTAAAAGAATACAATAAAAGATTAAATTTCCGACTTTGGGATTGAATATTCTAAAATGAAACAACTGTAATTATAATAACACTAAGAATGTGATATAATATAAACATCAAGACTGCTAAATGTTAAACAAGAAATCAGAGCAAAAGAAAATTCAAAGTGCTTTAAGGTATACAAAACAAAAACAACTACAAGAGTTGTTTAGATTTTGTGATAAAAGCAGAAATTAAAAGGGGGTGTGTGTGTATGTGAAAACATTAAATTCACACATCAAAGAATTTTTTTTTCATGAAACTGTCCTCAAATATTCTGATCACACTCAACAAGCAAAGGCATTTCAACATATAAAGCACATACATTTCAGAATATCAGACATTTACTGGATTTAGTTATGTTTAAAACTGCTGATAATTTGGTTCAATGCTTTAAATGAAAAATGTAGCTTACTAACCTTGAAGAAGTATGTGGCAACTCATATTATATCAGTAAGTGATACAGAGAACTGAAATACTGCTGGTTTATTGTGATTAAGTGACAGGCTAATAATGTGATATGAAAATAAAATGTCTACTAGTGTGATGGGCAGAAATAAATTACTGGTGTGATGTGAGGTGATGTGAAGAAGTGGATTTCAGTTTGTGGTGTGAAAAAATGGATTAATTTTATTATGTAAAGAAATGACTGAAAATTCTAAAATGTACATAAAATAAATAGTTCTTATTATTTGTTTGTGTTTTTTTTTTAAAAAAAAAGGAATACAACTTGTGAATTGCTAATTAGTGTGATGTAAAAATAAGAAAACTACTGGTGAAATGGTGAAATAAATGACTGATGCCATGATGTGTGAAAATGAATTCTTATTGGTACAACAGAGAAATACAGAGAAATAAATGAATATTACTATAAGGTAACAAAAAGAAAATGACTATTAATGGGATGGAGAAATACAAGACTACTGTAATAGAACAAAAAGTGACTGACTCTTGGAGTGAAGTGGATAAAAAAAATTACTATCCGTATGATGCAAACAAATGAATGGCAATAAAAAAATAGTGTGAATAAATGAATGATTTTTACATATGTGAGGGGAGACAGATTTTCATATAAACAGTTCTCAAACAGAATTATCTACAGAATCTATACATTTGCTGATTCCTATAAATAAGTGTGATTTTGCAAATAAAAATATTATTATTTTATTTTTAAAGTGAAAATCTATGGTGCGCAAGTTTTTCCTTTCATAAAATGAAGAACAATTATCATTATCATTCACTGTTCCACGGATTGACTGCAACTCTATTAAACTAAATGATTTGTTAATTCATAACACAAGTTCATATGCATACTCTGTAGAAAAGTTGAAGGGGAAAAATGTACCTTCAGAATTTTGTCTGTGCTAGATGCATTTTTGACCAGAAGTTCAGAACCCTTAGCTTTGGTCAGCTTGTCCAGAGTGCCGTGCATAACAAGCAGTGGACAGGTGATTTGCTTCATGTTGTTCTCTATCCATTGCAACCATTTCAGGAAAGATGCACCCCATCTTTATATGTAAGGAAAAGTATAAAAAGTGGAAAAAACGGTCAAATATTTTATTACTTAATCAAAATAATCTCCAAAGAAAACATTGAAATGTACACATTTGTACAAGGTCAAAATATCACCCAATCAATCAATCAATATATATATATATATATACACACAACACATTATAAGTGAGCTTGTCTTTGTCAATAAACTCTAATATAATCCTTCTATATATGAAACTCAGTCATTTAAAGAAATTGCATGATTCATGTTGTTATTGTACATCTCATTGCACTCATTTTATACTATCAGTAAGACAGATACTGTTTATTTGTAGGCAAATTTGGGAGCCATGTTTTTATGAAGCAATATATATATAATGTACAGCTTCTAGAAAATTTCTTTAAATCTTAAATTAAGCATCATTATTACAATTCAATATTCTTCTTTTTATTATACCTACTTATATATTTACCTACCTACCTATCTATCCATCTGGATGAATGGGTATAGACATATAGCCAATAGACTGACAAAAAAGACATAGACATTCATTATTTAAAAACAAATTATTGATCTTACACTATTGAATTCACTTGAGATTATAAACACTAATTTTTTCAAATTAAATTTCTAGAATTGTAATTTGAAGCATAATAAATAAAAATAAATTACAGATTACTATAAAGGAGTGATTCTTGCAATTGTCCATAGGTTGGTTATATGAACTTATAAATAGATGGACATACTTTGACTTTTCAAATAAAACAGGTTATGTTAATTTTAAAAATTTTTACAAGCAAACATGCATTATATCAGCACATATTTACAGTTCAAGTAGCAATTAAAGTTTAGCTGTAAAAATTTCAAATGATTCCAAATGTAGACTGCAAATCCATGGATTAGACAACAGAGCACATATTATCTGGATGTCAGGTTCTGGCTGGAACAGAATACACCAAACGACACAATGAAGTGGCAAAGCACATACATAGAAACATATGTGAGAACTATGGCATAAAAACCCCATGCTCTTTCTGGGGTCAAAAATACTGTGGGACTTCGAGATAAGAACAGATCGGCTGATTCCTGCATGAAGACCAGACATTGTAGTTCTCAATAAGGCCAACAGAACAGTAACAATCATTGATGTCACTGTTCCAAGTGATAGAAACATAAAAACAAAAGAAAGAAAAAATAGAAAAATACCAAGACCTCAGATTAGAAATTCAGAGACTGTGGAATGTAAAAGCAGAAGTGATACCTATAGTGATAGGAGCCTTGGGGAACATAACATCTGAATTGGAAGGCTACCTGAATAAACTCCCTGGAAACCACAAACTCACTCCACTACTCAAAGCAGCGCTCCTCGGAAGTGCCCATATCCTCCGTAAAACCTTGGATCTCCCAGAATCTTGTTAAGGTTAAGATTCCGAGACCTTGGATCACAACCGACAGTCAAACAGAAATCGTGGAAAGAGGCATAATAATAATAATAATAATAATAATAATCTACAAAGGAGTAACAAATCCGCCTTTAATTAATTTTAATGAGCCCTATCTATCCACTGTCCCTCCTGCATATAGTTTAATAATATGTGCAAGGTTAATAAATTTAACAATAAATTTATTAAATCAACAATCAAATATACATGTGACAAATACAATAAAAAGGTTATTTGACATCAATATTCTATTAAACAAAGTTCCAGTAATTCCAATACTTATTCAGTCTTATATGATTCAGCAGTCAGAATAAAAAATAAATCACAGAACTACTCTTATCATAGAAGAAATGGAGTTATAGAGTGATATAATAATAGTTTGTACATAACCTGTTCTATGATGTAAGCATGCTTTTGTAACAATGTCTCAAGTTTATTGTTCACAATAGTCAATCTTCCATATGCTCTCCTAGGCAGGTTGAGGAATGTTTCAACACTGTAGATCTCCCAAGACTAATCTAGGCTCACGTTCGCTGTATTAGCCTCTCAGTAGGCAACATAGTAACAAACTTCTAGCACTCCTTTTGCTAGAAAGTTCCACAGTGGAGTCAGACACATTGATACAAACAAACAGGGTGCAGCGAATCAACACAACTGCCTCACTCTAGGATGGAAACTTCTCATATCTACCACGACCATACAAAGAAGGAAGAGAAAAAAGGCTTGCTCCTTTCATAAGCTAATGAGTGCCTTTTCATGACCAGAGTTAAATTATGTCAAAATCTAAGTGATCAGAATATAGAACTATCTTCAACCAGTAAGTTTCAGTCTCTAATCACTGGCAAATTCATTATTTGTAAACCTTAAACTATTGGATAGCAAAAATTACGCATCCACTCTCAACTGGTTTAGATTACATCATCAAGTTCTAGCATATTCCTTAACTTGAGTTGTTATTTTAACTCTGGTACTTACAAAAATATCGTCATGTGCAGTACCCGAAGTTCAAGTCACATTGACATTTAATGAAGTATATAATAATTAAGTTTAAAAATAGGGAAAGGTAAATTTACTCCACCACCACAATATCTGTTTAACAATGTGTTGTATGTATCTATAAAAAATGTGTATACTGAATACATGTATCTGTCTAACACTGTATATGTATCTATCTCAGATATATAATCATCTTTGACAGAATCTGTTAAAACAGATATATAATATATGTTATACTGATATATACATACACACTGTTATACTGGCTGACCACAAGAGATTTTAATTAATATGAAGCACTAATATAATTTACAAATTTATGTACTGATAAACATTATACAGATACATGCTTACTGTTTGACAATTGTGTAAGTGTGGTATAGATACATACATACTATTAATATATGCACATTACACATCTATCATATGTGAGCTTTACACAGATAATACACATTATTATAGCAAGTTCAAAGTATGCACCTGGCTTTCAGACCTCCATGATAGACCAAAGGATCATCAATATATTGTTGTACCTGAAAATACAAATAGGAGAAACAAAATTTTAAAATGCACAAAGCTGATAGAAAATGTTAGAATAGTTACCAAAAAATGTCCAAACATTAAAAAAATATTGTTTGAGTTGGCTATTAATGATTAATTATTTCTTTGACGATTAATCTTACAAAAATTTAACAATTAATTAATAGATAAAAGCAACTAAAAACTGTATACCTTCTTAACATTAATAACTTTGTTGTTATCATCTTATTTAAAACCAAAATGGTCACACAATTTACCTTTAATCGGTTTATAATCTTTCATCTTAGAATCAGCCATTTGGCAGTAAAAAAGTAATAACAAATAAAATCTTCCAGTGCAACTAAATATCGGCACTGCTTCAGTAAGGAAGAAAATTAGTTGAAATTTAATCATCATGAAATAAATTAACTGCTAAAATTTCTTGGTGATTAATCAGAAGATTAATCGTTAAAATGGGCATCCCTAATATATATATATAGTTAAGTTAAAGTGATTACAAACTTTTAAAGAAAAAAATTAGTTTGCTAAAATCAACAAAGAACTATGATTTAATCATAAGTCACAAAGAAATTTAAACTTCTAACTCTAAGAATTAAAAAACAATTTATTGCTTTAAAAAAGAGAGAGAGGTATGGATGAATGTTATGTATAGATATGAATGAATACGAATGTATGTTTGAATGATTCGATGCATGTAAAACAAGGAAAAAGGTATATGTGCATTAAATTCTTAAATACACACACATTCAAGGTATACTCAAAGTCAAACCATTTGAATTTTATGCATGATAACAGTAATATATATATATATAAAAATATAAATTGAAACAGAATTCACAACATGCACAACACAATAAAATGTCGTCTACACTAAAACAAAATTAATGTTATGGTGTAACTGTATTTTCACATTCGCGCATGCACAAATGCACAAACACACACACACACACACACACACACACAAACACACAAACACACACAACACACAGTGAACTGTCTTTAGTTTCTTAATGTGCAAACTTCATACAATATTTTCAAATAAAATAGGTTATACCAGCAAAGACCTATACATGTGGGGATCTCCAAACATTGACAACATTACTATAAAAGGTACATCAGAAGGAGCAGGGAGGAAAAACTTAACTGACTTTCTTAATAAAGACAATATTCTGTCAACTATACACGGGGTACTTAACCCCTCTAGAGCACTGCAATGAGTGTCTGAGTAGGCAAAATAAACTGATAAGTACAAATCCACTGCACAAAAGACTATAATAATAAATCATTATTAGACAAGAAGGCAATCCAGTTAAACTAAGATGTTAGGTGGCTGCATGAGTATCAACTATCATTCTACTATGAACTAAGAAAAGTGAGATTTTTATGGATTCCACTAAATAATATGTAATTATTATTGGTTCTAATTAAAAGCATCATAAATTCAAAATAAAATAAAATAAACAGAGGCTGAAAGAGATATAGGAAAAATTATAATATGACAAAATGTCAACAATATTAATAGTAGTAATTATGACAACATGGTAATAATAAAAAAAAACCAATAGTACTACTAATTATTAGGGAAAAGTAAATAATAATAAAGAAAACAAAGTAAAAGAAAATAATATAACATTTTTATTTCATGCAAAAATTAAAAGAAATAATCTATAAATAAAAAACTGAATAAACTCAGTTCCAGATGTAATGTATGGTTAGGTCCTAATTCTTCCCCACTCATCCCACAGCACTCTACTCAACACCAACCTACTCTGGCATGAAATCAGTGAGTCAGAAGCACCCCACCCCCACCCCCATCTAAATTGAACAAATACATGTAGTGCATTTCAATTAGAAATGAATATACTGGTAAATACATATTTATATCAATGCTTGCCAAACAGATGTCAGTGTTTTATACTATTACAACTGCAATACAAAGACAAAAGTACGATAAGCCATGCAATATTTTATATAATAATTTACTGTTCAGAAAATAGTTTACTTACAAAATATAACTATCCATTAAAAAAACAACCCAATGACCTCTTTTGAATGGTAATAAAACATGCATATAAATAAATAAAGACAGACAGACAGGCAGGCAGATAGATAGATAGTCAGATGGACAGATTCACACACTCATACATAAATTTATAGTACAGCACATTCAAATATGTTATATTTGTTTACATCTGATTACTAAAAGAGAAAATACAGGCAATATTTAAGTTATGACCATCACACTTACTATATATTCTTCAATATGTCATGAAATTTTTATTCCTATTATTAGCAAAAGCATACCCCAGTCTTAAATTCAGGTCAAAATTACAGACAGCATAAGCGGATACTACACCACAATATTCCAATACTAGTTAGTATCATTCAAACTGATGAATGGTAATTAACTCGTTAATCAAAATAAAATAAAAACATAAAATAAAATAAAAAATAAAATTTTCCAAAACTAGAAATGCCATGCATATGAATGCAATGATGCTAAATTATCATTTATACAAAAAAGTTCTACACACGGTGATTCAGTTGTAGTTATTAAAATAAACACATCTGTTCAAACACTATAGATGATACATGCTTGCAGACTTCCATTCATGCATACATACAGATTACAGGGAATTGGCTTATAAGTTCATTTCAGGAACCAATGAAAGGATAGAAGAGGTCACCTGTAACTTATCTCAAGGCACTCTGAAGTGCTTTAGGATAATATCAATACTAAAATGGGATTAAGAAATAAAATCTTTTTCTTTCCTCTTTAAAGTTTAGGAAAGATCAAACGAGATAAGAAAAACTTAACAAAAGCTGAAAAGAAGAGAGCTGGGTGTAGTTTATAAATTTAGTTGTCAATGTATAATTAATTAAATGAACACATCCTGTGATCTGTGCGTTAACAATCAATCAGTAGTGGCATAATCATTTCTGCATTTAACTTAGCTATGCAACAGAGGCTTAAATTTCCTTTAAAAAAAACTAAAGGCATTTAGTAGTTAATGCATTAATTATTCATGCTATTAACACCAATCTGAATTATTGGTATATATTTTGCTTCTGAAACTGTAATCAATTCATTGTAAAGTGTCACAAATTTTCTAACAATGTAAACAAGTCTTTTAAATATAGATTTCCATGACTTCTGCTATCATTAAGATTTTTCAATAGCAGGTTAGAATGTGCAAATATATATCCATTAATTCTACAATGAAATAACATTTTCCTTTTCATCGTGTGTGTGTGTGTGTGTGTGCGTGCGTGTGTGTGTGTCACACATGTTCATGCAAGAGTGTGTGTGAAAGTTATCTTTTCAAAAATATGAATGCAAATCCAAAAAAGCTAAAGTTTGGATAAAGAGATGAAAATGGAGGATAGACAGAAGGCAGCATGGGTGGATTGGAAGGTAAGCGTGAAGCATCAGAATCAAAGGAAAGAATGAGATGGTAGATTGAAGGGATGAATGAGGTAGTAAACTAAATGGATGAGGTAGTAGGAATGAAGGGATATACGAGCTGGCAGAACTGCATGAGGTAGCAGGATTGAAGGAATGGATGAAGTGATAATACAAGTGGATGAGGTGACAGAATTAAAATATAAGGAGGTAGGATTGACAATGAAGAGAAGAGTGAGATGGTGAGACTGCACAGGTCAATGGGATTCTATTCAATAAAGAGAGTGCAGACTGCACAGGTCAATGGGATTCTATTCAATAAACAGAGTACAGACTGCACAGACCAATGGGATTTCACTCAATAAACAGAGTGCAGAGGGCAGAGACAAAACCAAGTACCATTTGACTGTTGCGAGAAATGAGTTGTGGATCCAGCCAAATCAGAGGAAGTTGTGGAAAGAAGTAGGCTAATTGGCAGGCCAGAAAGATCTGCACAAGATGCATTTTTTTTTTCCCTGTAAAAACAAAACTTTTTCACAAAATCAATTAACAATAAAGGGACCATTTACTTGTGTTAATTATCACAGCGATTTAATTTTTAGTTAATTTTTGCTCTTATTGTAGGTGAAACTCTGAAATCAGACTTAATGATTTCTCTTTATACTGATATCCTATGACAACATGCCATCAGACATTAGTTAGGCATTGTTCTGTAAGTGCAAATTTACTTTAGTGTCTTATTCCAGTAATATCCCAATATCTCACATGCCTTGTTTTCCAGTAAGCATATTTTTATTGTTTCACGACTGACAATGTGTATTATCTAAAAGCTGTATTATCATTCATAAATGGGGCCTTTATGGGTCTTTTAAGATGTACATGTGATAAGACTAAGGCTTTATATCAACTCCCCTACTATAAGCAGGAGTTGTACCTGATGCTTAAGCGATTGGCAGTGTGTTGTGAAAATGATGGTCCACTGTCTATTACTAAAGCTGTTCAAGACCTTTCTAACCAGACTCAAGACCCTTCTAAACAGACTTCAAGACCCTTCTAATCAGATTCCTAAACCCTTCTAACCAGACTTCAAGATCCTTCTAATAAGACCAGTTTATGCAGCTTAAAATCAGTCATCAGGAATGTTTACAAAATGTGCCAAGTAACAATGACCTAATTCAGTTAGAGTTCAAGAAATTAGAAAAATATTTTAACCAAATATTCTAAATGGAATTTAGCCTTAGAAAATATTATGCAGATACTGAAATCACTACCTATATTTTTGTTTAAAGTGTACTCAGAGCTTGCTTTAGACTTCTCTTTAGGACTTATCTAAATTAATTGAACCTCTTCATTGCTTCAGTGAATACTGGGTAGGCTGTTTTCACTGCTTTCATGCTTTAATATTTTTTCAATGTTGCTTCTTCATTTCTCTCAGTAAGATCAATCTGTATTTGTCATTTGAAAGCAGTATAAAATTTCCTCTGCATATTCCTGAATCTCCAGTATTGCAAACAAGCAAATGTAAGATACAAAAATGCACTTTGATGCAAAATATTTTTTGTAATACTTCCCAGCAGAAAAATGTACTTTTATTTTCTTTAACTACATTTTTTATGAATATGTTCTAGATAACTATACCCAAACAGTCCTTCCTGTCATTTATTTGTGGCTCTGTGCACATAATGTACCATTGCACACAGTTGGGGCAAGGAAGTATTTAGGAAGTTGTATTTTCTTGTTTTCAGAACTTTGTGCTGACTATCAGTAATGTAATAATGGGTAAAGACTCCTAGTACCTAGTAAATATTTAAAATAAACTTACATTATATAAAATAATAATGTGGAATTAATCAAAAGGAAAAAACAAACAAATATAATTAAGCACTGTGTTATTTTAAAAAAGAAAATTATGCATGTACTAGGATTAGAGATGCATATGCATTTAAAATGAAAAAGTGCAAATAATCAATAAAAATAAGAATAATCCATGAAGAGTAATTACATTAACATGACTATGTCAAGTAGATTTGACTAAATACTTATGATCAAACCCTCAGAAAGCTGCCTGCAAAATTATTTGCATTTATAATGTATGCATTTCGTGACAAAACCATAAGAGACTGACAATGAGAAGAACTACGACAAATTCAATGAATGCTATTTTGAACAATACTTTTGTACACTTTTGGTTGTGTCTCTTTCCAAAGTAACAAATTACATTAGCAACTCTGAAATAAAATCATGTTTTTGATTCTTGCCTTACTGCAGGTCAAACTAGACTGAATGTATGGCTGGACAGCTGATTAGACAAACTCACATGTATTACTGCACATATAATCAGAATTCATTTATGCCATGGGAAAATTATATAAATGGACTGCTTGCTAAAATGGACTTCCTGATCAAATCGATTTATTGCATAAATGGACTGCATATTTAATCAGACTAAACATTCACATGGATTGCACTCTTCATTAACTGATGAAGAAATTCTACATGTTATTCTGTTTGCATTTTGGTTACTTGTTGTTTGTTTTTCAATTTACGGTGTGTGCATGTGAGCGTGCATATGTGTGTGGATAGAGGCTGTGATGAGGGATGGGGAGTGAAGGGTATGTGGTATTCTCATGAAATTCACACTAATTTGAAAATTCAATAACTAAATCTCACTGCTAATATAACTTTAATTCACTCTTGCTGTTAAACTGATATTTCCTAGCAAAACTCCTTCAGCATTATTATGTAAATAAGTTACTCAGGCTGATAAAAAGATTAAATTTTCCTAGCAAAAGTCCATTAGTATCATTATGGTAACCTGTTACTTGTACCGGTAAACTGTTAAATATTTTCTACCAAAGCTCCAATTGCATTATTATGTAACTTCAAGTAACTCCTGCTGTTAAACTATTAAATATTTTTTCCCGCAGTTCCATTAACTTTAAGTCACTCTCATCAATCAACAGTCAATTTTTTCATAGTGAAAAATGGTACATCACTATGTAACTTTGTCATATTTGCTGTTGAGAGAGAAAGAAAAAGAGCAATGATGTATTAAAACATTACATCATCTTTTAAGTTCCTCTTGCTGCTATTTTTTTCACTTCTTGATCAAAGCTCCATTAGTATTATCACATCATTCCAATAAATTCTTAAATCTTTCCTTGCAAAACTCCACTGGTATGTTTATGATGTTTTCATTCATCTTCAAGTGTACATTTTTCACCAGACATCCATTTTTTCAATTGGAAGCATTTATAAGAAATAGATCAAGATAATGAGAAAATTCCACTTTTTCAAGACTTCAGCTGCTCCACTAATCAGATAATAAGAGAAATGAAGGGTATATTCTGTACACAATTTTACAAGCATTGTTTTGGGTTGTGAACACCAAGAATTTTTATTTGCAAGAATGTGCAAATAAGATCTAAATAAGTGTACAAGTTATGTCAGAAATAATATCTAGACATTTTTCAAAATGATAATTAGTCTAACATACTAGTTTTCTGGTCTAACAGCCATAAAAACTGCTCACTTGTTTTTCTTTTATCATCAATGCTGGCCATGAAGAAATAAAATAACAAATGCAAAATATGTGACTCTGTAACACCTTCTGTATATAGAGTTATATAGTCTTACTAATAATACACAATGAAAATTGTTTTCACAAAGGAGACCAAAATCTATTCAAGCACAACTTGTTAAGAAATCTTTGAAAAAAATATGTCTTAAATAATATTAAGGACAAAAACAGATGATGATAGTGACAACCATAGTAAGAATTTAACGTATGCTTATTATTTTCAAATGTTTCAAACTTTACACTTGCAAAATTTTGTTAAAATAAAAGCCAAGTAAAAAAAATAATAAAAACAACACAAAAGAATTATAAAGTAAAAAATATTAAAACAAAACTGATTAGTTAAATTTAAAATCAAGTAGTTAGTTCATTACAGCTACAGAAACAATCTGTAAATTTTAAATTTTAAATTTTTAAAAAGAGAGTGATGAAGGATACAAGTAATAAAAAATCAGTAGAGAATAAAGTATCTTCAGAAAGCTGTATATAAATTGATGCAAAAAAAAGTAATTTAGCCAAGACAAGCAATGAAAGCATCTATACAAAGCATATAATTAGACAAAGTCAAAAGAAAAAAAGATTTTAGCTATGTCAATCAATGAAAGCAATATACAAAAGGATTTGGCTCAGAAAAGTACAATAGCCAACAGCACCTAATTCTAACAGAAAAATCCTTGTTTAATTCAATTTCATGAGAGTGAGGGTCTTTAAAATGTGTACTTTAATGTTCTTGAATTTTCTATCATTACTGCAAGTGCAACAATGTGAAAAAAGTTCAGCCCCCCACTGGAATTTGTGACATAAGTGTGGATTTAGGTAAAAATAAGAGTACTCTCCCCTATAAAATCTCAAACTAAAAGCAATTAAAATAAATCTGCACTGTCTACATTTGAAAAAAAAAAAAACCCAAACAAAAATACAGATAAATAATAATAAGTAATGGGTTGCTTGACTGTGCAGTTTGTTGATTTTAGAATACAGACTGATCACTGAGTTAATCATCACTGCATCCAAAATCATAACTGTTCAATTAACTAAATGTTTAATATTCATTAACATAACTCCTATTATTATTTTTCAACAGTAGGTCAAAAAAGAAAATTTATCAATAATCAATGTGTTGAGTATAATAGTTATGTCACTTTACAGATTACGGGCAAACTGTTGCAGTTAGTAGTTTATAACAAATCATGCTTTTGTGGATCTTTAATTTCTGTTTTTGTTAGAATTTGTTAGAAATCACCTTGATCTGTATATTTATTGCAAAATCATTTGTGACTGAAATTTGTTACAAATCATCCATGATTTCTATAGTTTATACAAATCATCCATGACTGTTCAGTTTGTTACAAACAATCCATGACTTTAATAATTTTTACAAATTACAATGACTTCTTTAGGTTTTACATATCACGTCTGCAGTAATTCTGTTAAAGTCATCCATGAGTGCTATAGTTTCTACAAATCATCCATGGCCTCTAGTTTTTACAAATCATCCATGACTGTTGAAGTTTGTTACACATCCACAACATCTATATGTGTTACAAATTATATTTATCTATGACTATCATAGTCTGTCACAAACAACCATGACTGCTTTATTTTGTTATAAATCTATATATTCTATGGTTTATTACTTGTTAATCAGGACATCTGTATGTTGTTACAAATCCTACATTTCTGTAGTTTGTTACAAATTATCTATGACTCCTGCAGTTTGTTACAAACAGCCATGACTACTGCAGTTTGTTACAAACAACCATGACTACTGTAGTTTGTTACAAACAGCCATGACTACTGTAGTTTGTTACAAACAGCCATGACTACTGTAGTTTGTTACAAACAGCCATGACTAATGTAGTTTGTTACAAATTATCTATGAATGCTGCATTTTGTTACAAATCATCTGCTGGGGATGCACTTTGTTATGAATCATCAATATGTAGTGGAGTTTGTTAAAAACAACCATATAGCTGCATTTTGTTACAAATCATCTGCCAGTGGTGTACTTTGTTATGAATCATCCATAAGTAGTGGAGTATGTTAAAAACAACAACCATACAGCTGCAATTTGTTACAAATCATCTGCTAGTGGTGTACTTTGTTATGAATCATCCATAAGTAGTGGAGTTTGTTAACAACAACCATGCAGCTGTAATTTGTTACAAATCATTTGTAACTGCTGTATATTGTTATGCATCATCCAGGTACAATCAATCATGTCATCTATAGTCCTTCATAAAACCTCTATGACTTCAGTAGTTTGCTACAAAAACAACTATAACTTCTTGAAAGTGGATTATTTTTACATTTTATTTGGGTATTAGTAATTAGTCCAAATTTATTGCCAGTGTTTAATAGTTAGACAAATAAAAGAAGAAGAAAAAAGTATTTAAATTATATGTACAATCAATTAAATAACAAAATAAGCAAATCCGTAAGAGTGTAAATCTGATTCTTCACAAATGTGAGCACTACATAATTCTATGGAAATCACTAATGCTTGCAGAAAGTATTAGCACAGAAATGCCAAAGATGAAAAAATTAAATAGGAATATAACATAAATAGATAAATACCGCTGCACTGTTACGACTTATGTTTGAGGTATCCAAATATAATATTGGTGCCTGAGGGCATAGCTTGGCAGCAATTCTACCAAAAAACACCTGAGGAAAACATAATGTGAAAATGAGACAAAAAGTTTATGGTTACAAATTTTATCAATACCTTTAAGGAATGAATATTACTTCTGAAGGTAAAAAACAAAACCTTTGTAAAACACCTTATTTGACTGGAAATAAAAATATTAGTTTCAAAGTAGGATAATATTTTTTTAAATACATGTATTAAAACAACTAATGGTGTGAAACAAAACACTTCTGCTTCCTACATTTCTATTTTTCAAATTTTAGAGTTAAATTCAAATCTTTTAAAAATTCAAAGATTTCAAATAAGTGTGCTTCAATGTTAAAAAGCTATTACTTGTGGCAGTATAATAATGATAAAAGATGCAAATGTCTTAAATGATTAACTATAGACTTGTCTTCTGTTCAACTATTTTACATTCTACTGTTATTGTACTGTTTTCGTAAGTACTTTAACAACTTATTTCTTTAAAATTACATTATGTTTTTATTATTAATTTACTAAAATATAGTAAAAATGTCTTATTAGATCACATATTTTGTCTTTCAATTTAATTTTTTTTAATATTAACATTTAAATTAAATTAAAATTAGTTTAACATACAATCTCAGGTATTAGGTGCATACATGTACGATGTGCAGATGGAGTATAGTTACCAAGTGCAGGTAAAATTAAATTTTCTATAAATAATGTGCACACACAACTCATAACACGGACAGGGTGCTGATAGTTTGTCCACAGTAAATGCTAATTTCCTATGTACATTATATGATTGCCATTTAGAAGGTATTATTTTTATAAATAAAATTATATAAGAAAACAAATATGAAAATGAATACAGAGATCAGGAGCCCCACTGTCTACGGAACATTGAATGATATTATGAACAAAGGTCAGTACTGATATTTTTTAAATGGAATCTTTCAAACTGAACTGCTACTGTGGGCTAAATCAATTTCACCGGAAGTCTTACTGGAAGTCTGCTTCTGCTTTTAACTTAATATAACTTTGAAATGTTTGTAAAAATTAAATAGTTTTTAACTTACTATAACTTTGAAATATTTATAAAAATTAAATAGATTTTAACTTAATATAACTTTGAAATGTTTGTAAAAATTAAATAGATTTTAACTTAATATAACTTTGGAATGTTTGTAAAAATTAAATAGTTTTCAACAGATTTAAAAGAATACATAATCTTCTATATACTACCGATATTTACCAGTACTATCTTTTATGTACAGTTTCTGTTTATATATATATATATATATATATCAATACACATTTATCTAGTTTTTACATTTCTGGCATAATACTACAATGTGTTACTTGCTATTTTCTGCTCTGAAAAAATCCAGAAATTTTCACAAATTTCTGTAAACATGTATCATAAGCACCATGACTCTTAAAAAGATTTCTAGTTAAAAAAATGCTCATCATACCTGATATTTTATTGTAACAAGATCTTTAGCCTGAAAATTACCAGGTGTGTTATTACTGTAGCTCTTTTAAAAAAAAAAGTGAAATTTTACACAGCAGATCTGCCATTACTAAGTAAATTAACATGTTTGAATAATAATAAATATAAAGATTAACATGTTTTGATAATAAAAACAATTTTATTTTAGTGTCAATTTCTCCATTATACAAAATTGTAAATCTCTCTTTCAGCAAGGCAATAAATATTGTATATCAACAGATTCAAAGAAAAGGTTGAATGTCAACTGTATTAACCAGCAAAATATCATGAAAATAATGTGCTTTTTCAGTCTTTCTTTATTCTACTTTCCATCTCTCAAGCACAATTTATCACTCAGCAGGACTGTTCTATCATACCTTGAAAGGGGTTGCTATTTCTTGATCAGTGACAACAGCTGATGCAATCAATATCATACCATCAAAAAAGTCTGGTCTTTCTATTGCAGCTATAATTGCTATAGCACCACCCTGAAACACACAAAAATCAAAACAACCAAATAATCAAATAATTAAGAAAATTAGCCGAATCAAAAAATCCCTCAAAACAACCAATCAATGTAATTATCTAGCCAATTAACTCAATCAATAAATCAATCAAAATAACCAATCCTATAAATATCTAGTCAATGAACGCAATTCATAAAATCAACCACTCAAACAAATAGCTATCTAGTTAATCAACAATATCAATAAATCCATCAGAAAACCAAAAATCTATCAAATAAACATCAATCCAATTAACTAAAAAAGTCAACAAATCCATCCAGAAAACTAATCAAATAACCATCAAGCCAATTAAATCCATCAAAATAATCAATTATTTTAATAACCATCAAGCTAATTTAATCAATCAATAACCCATCAAAACAACCAATCAGTCAAATAACTATCTAGCCAATTAATTCAATCAATAAATCCATCAAAACAATCAATCAAATAATTATCAAACCAAATAGTCCCATCAATAAATCCATCAAAACAACTAGTCAGGTAACTATCTAGCCAAATAATTCACTACATAAAAACTGCCAATAAATCAAATAACTTTCTAGCCAATTATCTCAATCAAATAAATACATCAAAACAACCAATCAAATTTAGTCAATTTACTCAATTCATAAAAATCAACAAATTAATCAAATAACCACCCAGCAGAATAACCCCAGCTACTTAACTGAATAACTATCAAATAAACCAATTAACCCAATCCATAAAAACAACCAATCAAATAATCAAGCCAATTATTTTCATCAATAAATCTACCTAAACAACCACTCCTATAATTAATTATCTAACCAATTAACTCATTCCATGATAACAACCAATCAAATAACTAGCTAATTAACTCAGTTAATAAATCAATCAAAACAACCAATCAAATCACCAAATCAATTAACTTCATCAATATGTAAATATATCAAAACAACTAATCAAATAATTATCAAGCTATTTAACTCTATCAATAAATCCATCAAAGCCAATTAACTCACTCCATGAAAACAACCAATTAATAAATAATCATCAAGCTAATTAATTCTATCAACAAGTCCATCAAAACAATCAGTCCTATAACTATCTAGCCAATTTTAACTCACTCTATAAAAACACCCAATCAATCAAATAATTATCTTGCTAATTAACTCTATCCATAAATCTATCAAAACATTCAATCAATCAAATGATCATCATTCTCAATTAATTCAATCAATAAATCCATCAAAAACAACCAATTTTATAATCTTCCAGATTACCTCAATCCATATAATCCAATAATTTTGACTATGTAGCAGATTAGCAAATCAATATAATCCAATAATTAATCAAATAACTATCTAGCAGATTAATAAATCCATATAATCCAATAATTAATCAAATAACTATTTAGTAGATTAACCAATCCATATAATCCAATAATTAATTAAATAACAATTTAGCAGATTAACCAGTCAATATAATCCAATAATTAACAAATAACAAGCTAGCAGATTAACCAGTCCACATAATCCAATAATCAATTAAATAACTATCTAGAACATTAACCATGCTTTAGCTGGAGTGGAGAAATATATTTTTTTCCAATTGTCCAGACAAATAAAATTTGATGAACAACTAATAAAATTATTAAAGATGAACTAAGATTGAAAGTGTCAGGTTTGAAACACAGAGCAGTTCATTTCAGGTATGAAATGTGTGTGCATTAAATATTTTTTAAAAATACTTTTACTTCATGTTTTGCTTTTACAATCTATAGAACAGATCAGATGACATTAAAAAAAAAAAAGGAAACTGAGAAAAGGAAGACAATCTATAGAACAGATCAGCTGACATTAAAAAAAAAGGAAACTGAGAAAAGGAAGACAATCTATAAAACAGATCACCTGACATAAAAAAAAAAAAAGGAAACTGAGAAAAGGAAGACTATTATTTATTTTTCAATTTTTGACAGAAAAATGCCACATCCATCCATTCATATTGAGAGAGGATAGATAGGTGAACTGACAGACAGACAAATAAATAAATGTATATGATAAACAAACATTTGCAAGATACTAAAAAATTTTATTTTTCTTAACTCCTGAAGATGTATATCATAACTTAATAATTATTAGCATGGTTAGACTGAGAAACAGACATACCATAGAATGTCCTATGATGTATTTGGGAATGTTTGGGAACTTTGCTGAAACAGTCTCAAAGTGCTGAAAAACATCACGTACATAATCATGAAAGTCCTCAACATGTACTCGGTCACCTTCACTTTGACCATGACCCACTGCAACATAAATATTGCGCGCATGATTGCGCATACACACACACACACACACACACACACACATCACAAACATACAGTGAGAAGTTTTTAACTGCTATAAAATACCTGTATGGTTAAGTGTAACAAGCTTTCAAGTAGTGAAGTACAATATTTACTTTATAAGTACAGATATTTTTTAAAGCATTGTGTTTATCAAGAGAATTTACAACACAAGTTTTAAATTAAACTAAAATAAATTATAACAGAACTTTTAAGGTTTAGAACATCTTAGTATATAAACAAAAAACACTCATAAGTGGGGAAAGAAAGAATAGGCAATATTCACAAATAGTTATATAGTTAATATTCACAAATAGTTATATAGTTAATATTCACAAATAGTGTCTTTTCTTTCTTTTTTAGATTTATAACATATTATATTCATATACAAAAATACAATTGCCAGACTTTCACAGTTTCAGCATAAATGTAAAAACAGATATGATTTACTTTCTTTATATACACTCAGAGCTTGGTAACTAATCAACAACATTGCACAGTGCAGATGTATAAGAAACTAAAGATTTGTTCACAATTTATATCTACAATATACCACAGCCACATGCAAGGAATAAGAGCAATTTTCTTCGCATAAATAAAAAAATGGTTGCAGTTCAGACAAAGCATTATAGTTTATACTACAGAGTGTGTATCTTTTACTTACCAAGGTCATGTATTATAGTGTATATCAGGGGTCTCAAACTCATTTTGCCTGGGGGCCACTGGAAGTAGAATCTGGGTGAAGCTGGGCCGCATCATTATTCCCTGCTGCCAGAGACCTGGCAACACTTCCTCTTACACAGCTCAGACACATTTGGCTTCAAGGAGGAAGCCACTGTGGCCCTCAGTATGGCTTGAAGATGCTCATCAGTAAGTTTGTCCTTGAATTTTGACTTATTCAAGTTCATGGTGGAGAAGAGCTATTCACACAGATAGGTGCTCCCCAAAAGGCACTTGGTCCGCTTGAACATCCTGGAAAGCTCAGGGAAGGTAAGGGGCAATTCTCTCAAAAAACTGTCCAAGCTTGTCTGCTTTTCCACTCACCTCCCTGAACTTGGCTTTGAGTTCAGAATTACACTTATGTCAATTAGATCCATTTGAAGCACAGGAGGGACATCTTCCACATTGAAGAAAGGGTCAGCAAATATTTGAAAGGCAGTTCTGTGTTTCTTGAAATCTGCAAACCTGTGTGCCAGAATCCATGAGTGCCTTACATGCTGGGAAATGGCAGATCCTGAGGTATGGTAGCCCAAAGGTGACAAAAACTATAAAACTCCCAGGGTGCATGAGAAAAACGTGTGGGCCGCACTATCACTTAACTTTAATATCAAGTGGGGGCCACAAAATATCGTCTGGCTGGCCGCAATTGGCCTGCGGGCCGCGAGTTTGAGACCCCTGGTGTATATCTTTTACTTACCAAGGTCATGTATTATAGTGTATATCTTTTACTTACCAAGATCATGTATTATAGTGTATATCTTTTACTTACCAAGGTCATGTATTATAGTGTATATCTTTTACTTACCAAGGTCATGTATTATAGTGTACATCTTTTACTTACCAAGGTCGTGTATTATAGTGTATATCTTTTACTTACCATGGTTGTATAAATTATAGTGTATATCTTTTACTTACTATGGTCATGTGTTGTAGTGTATATCTTTTACTTACCATGGTCACGTACTACACAGTGTATATCTTTTATTTACCATGGTTGTGTGTTATACTATAGTGTATATCTTTTACTTACCATGGTAGAGTACTACAAAGTGTATATCTTTTACTTTCCATGGTCATGTGTTATGCTTATAGCGTATATCTTTTACTTACCATGGTCTTGTACTATAGAGTATATATCTTTTACTTCCTATGGCCATGTGTTATAGTGTATATCTTTTACTTACCATGGCCATGTGTTATAGTGTATATCTTTCACTTACCATGGCCATGTGTTATAGTGTATATCTTTCACTTACCATGGCCGTGTGTTATAGCGTATATCTTTTACTTACCATGGTCGTGTACTATAGAGTATATATCTTTTACTTCCTATGGCCATGTGTTATAGTGTATATCTTTTACTTACCATGGCCACGTGTTATAGTGTATATCTTTTACTTACCATGGTCGTGTGCAAAAACATAACAGCCTGCTTCTTTAAGTATAAATGCAAGTTGATTGTACCAAAGACAATGCTCTGCTGCTCCATGGCTCACAAAAACTAATGCTCTGAAACAGAATAATGAATCTGTCTGATTTGGGGATATAACAAATCTCATATTTATTATATATGCTATAGTAATCAAGGTTGATATTAATATACCTCATTACCTGTGACAGAAAAGCATTATATGCATGCACAAACACCCACAAATACACAAGTACTTAAAAATAAATGATAAAAAAAATAATAGTTTTAGGGATTGGACACTCACATACACGATATGTGTAGAAACGAAAAAAAACTTGTTTCAATTCAGTTAATTTCTTAGATTAAGCTGGACAAGAAATGTTATAACTGATTTAGTGGTATTGGAGTAGAAGTCATAGTTTTACACTTACCATAAACTACTTATGCTGAGGGGTTGAGTATATTTTGCTAAGTAAAACATGGCTTTATATAAATATATATGCCTAAGCTAAAAGTACAATACCACTCAGAAGTGAATATGGAAAATTAAGAAAGTGCCTCAAATGGAACACTGTCAAAAGGATCAAAACTGAGTCCTTTGTGTTGAGGACAAAAACCACAGGACAAACTCTAGCAGGTATGGGATAAATGAGATATTGGTTCTGGTTTCATAAGCTCATATTTTTTTTTATTTCAGCAAAATATATTATAAATATGAATGTTGTGTGATTTTTTTTTTTTAACACGTTCAAAATAGAGATTTGGTGCTGTATCTTTCTGATGTTGCAGGAATGAGTCAGTGGATTAAGATTTCTCTGGTTTTGTTTGCTTTCTCTTTTTATGATATTCAGTATTTTGTTATGTAGACTGAAATTCTGTACCTTGAGATCAATGCTTGTTTCAGAATTTTAAGAGCTAGTGCTGGTTGGAAACAGCTGGTGAATTGTAACAGTTGTACTTGGTTTAGGCTGCTCTGGTTTTGTTTGCCATCTCGTTATGATATTCAGTGTTTGCTACTCATTTTGAAATTCTGTTACATGAAACTGATGCTTGTTTCAGAGTTTTAAGTTAGCATTGGTTAAAGATGGCTGGAACTTTGTAAATGTTTATGTTTATTTGTTGGCTATATAGTGTCTTGTGGGATGAATGTACATAATTCTATAAATGTAAGTCAAGGTTTGTTTCAGAATTACAAGAGGTAGTGTTACTGTTAGTTGAATTAAAGTTGATGGTTGTTTGCAACTATAGTACAATTTGTTGGTTGAGTTTTGCTGAATGTGGTTTAGTGTGGTGCAATGACAGTCTAGCTCTTGTCAAGGCTGATTCAATGACTAATTTTCTTTCATATAAACTGACAAAGTGCAGTGGATGCCTGCCTAGCTTTTTATAGAGCTATTTGCAGTAAGGGGTTGTAATACAGTTTACTGGAGTGGTAGATATTTTTGTTCTTTTCAGGGCTAATGCAGTTGTTAGCTTTTTCTATATAACTTATAAGTTATGGAAGTATTGTGGTTGACAGTCCAGCTCTTTTTAGGGCTTCAGGCAGTTTTGCTAATACAGATTTTTTTTGAGTGGATCAAAAGCTAAACATCAGTTTGGTCCCTTTGCTGATTGCTAGAAACATATGGGTCTAGATGGGCAGAAGAAAGCCAAGACTTACCTTGAGAGACTGTTGCTGGATGACAAAGGTCACACAACCTCTATTTTACTTGGTGTGAGACAAGCCAGCTGCTGCTATGCATGTAGAATTCAGAAGATAATTCCACAGAATTTCTTTCCTGACTATTGTTCCAATTTCTAACTATTTTTTGTCTGTTTAACTGAATGGTGCCAATAATTATTTTAGTTTTGAGTGTCTAGACACATTTGACTAAACATTTCTACTTGTGCCCATATTAATGGACCTCTGTTACAGAAATTTGTTGTGCACTTTACTTTTTTTTTTTTTTGCTTTCATATCTTTATCTGTGTATAACGAGCCATGTATGCAATTAACAGTTTATCTGAAGCTTAGATTTATATTTAGTGTATATCTGAATATTTGATTTGTTATGAACATATGAAATGCTACACATATGATGCTAATTAAATTGTTAATTATGTGTTGGTCTATGTTTTGTATTTGATGAGATGAATGTCATAGCATTCTGAATGGGGGCTTAGTATAGAGAGTTTATGGACTGGGCAGACATAAATAGAAGGATACGCTAAAACATAGTCAGTCTCAAAGTTTTGTGATGATATTGATAATAATCATTATATCTTGTACTTATTAAAATATAACTTTAACAAATAAAGGGACCTTTAAAATTAGAATTTATCTTCTATCCACTGGGTATGATGTCATCAATATTGATCTTTGCTCATCAATATACAAATCTTTTAAATGTGGACTCAGAAAGTGAGAATGTCCTAAAGAACCAACAACAAAAATCTACTGACAGAATACTCACTTTCTATCTCAAGACTACTATACCAGTAACTCTCATTTTCTCTTAATCTTATCATCTTGAAGATTATGTTTCTTTTAGTTAAGTAATACTCATTAATAAAAGTAATAGTACACCTTATGCCATTTTATTTGTGTGTGATTGTAATCTCAATGTTTCATGTTGTCCTATGATTTTGTCCTCGTCAAGTTAATAAATATAATAAAAGGAATACTAACAACATACTTTGACATCGTATATCCTGATGTTGCCAACAATTCTATGAAAATGACTTATTTAATTCATTCACGTGTCTCACTGGCTTTGAAGTTTGATTGTAGTGTTAAGTTTTCTTAACACTTAGGCCCCTATTAACTTGTTTTTTTGTGCAAACATTTACTTCATACAGGGCCGAAGAAAGAGTAAAATGAAGTTTTATAAATTAAATTTATTAAATTAAGTTTTATAAATTAAAGTTTTTGGTTTTTTACCTTGGATTTTTTAAATCTTCACACCAGTACCTACAAAATATCTTCAGTCCATTTTCATTGATAAAATACGATTCACTGGTGTCCTCCCCACTCTCGTTGTCGGCCATAGTTTAATAAAGGGAAGTAATAATTTTGTGTATGTGGTGTAGATGCTGTCAGTTTGAGCTACTTGATGATTACAGCGCAACTTTAAAAAGTTTTTCATATAATATTTCTTTTTTTTGTCTTCACTGTCTTCAGTTTATATATCATTCGAGTGTTCTCTCCAATGTTTTCTTAAGTATTAAAGGTGTGCTATTTATTTTCTTGTGTTATAAAAGTTTCTTCTCTCACTCTCCCACCCCACTAAAAAATGTTTAATGATTTCGACAGATCGATTGCACGTAAATAATCACCCACCGACGGAGGGCGGTACAAACTGGTGCGATCTTTTTCACCTCTTCGCTAGTTCTCCTGCCTTCCACCTAGGAACGCAATGTGACGAAATGATCAATGCAATCCCCCGTGGTGACACATTAAATAAACAGAAACAACTGGGGGGGGGGGGTTGCGCAAGAATGAATCCAAGATATATGCTATATTTTTTTTTACTTCTGAAAAACAAAACTCCCAAAAAGCCTCTCTTGCAAGTTTATTTTCCCTCTTCTTCACAAAAATATAACAAAAGTGACAAATTTAAAAAGCAATTGTCATTTTGTATTTCCAAGATTGTGAGAGAACAAACTGTATACTATTTGTACGTGTAATAAAAGAAATATCATATTACATAGTAATAACATATTTAGTTAATTAGTTAATCATCATACTAAATGATTTGTAAACGTGCCAAAGTAGCTATTTGAATTCCAGTAATAAATGCACAGAGTTATCTAAGCTCTGGACATGTTGGCAGAGTTAGCTCCACTAGCGACACAGACGACAACAGTATGCAGTAGGGCGAGACCGTAGTTTGTCGACTTCGTTGATAGCAATACTCCCGTTGACAGTAAATTTTTTATAAAAAAAAATATTGCAATGAATATATTTCTTGGAGGTTTTTGGTTTTTACTGATTACATGTGCTGTACTCTATCTCATAACCCGAGCAGCCCTTCCTGCCGTCAATGATGCCAACTTCATTAGTTTCCAACGATCATACCTGGTCGTTTACTTGCTGGCAATGGGTACGTGGCATTAAATTGAATCTAGTTTGTCGCTTCCCTTGATTTATATTATTTAAGAGAATATTGTTGAAGAGTTATGTTCTCATAGATCCGGGTTCCTGTGCCCCAAAACCAAATAGCTAACGGTTATGCCAAATATCGTTTTCTTATAAACTTGTGCTTGTATTATTCTTCTTCTCTCTAACTAGTCTAAAGCCAGAACAAAGATTGAAGTTAATACTTTAGCCTTTTGGTAAATTTACATCAAAAAAGATTGGTATATACTGCCTTTAACTCTCTTCAGCTTCCAATGAAAACACCTGATTATTCAGTAGATCATTAGAATTTAGATGTGCAAGAGTAAAAACATTTCATTTAAACTAATTAAAGATTGATTTCCGCAAAATCAACCAATAGGATATTTTCATTTGAATATTAATATTTACAAAATCTAAATTATCTAGTCTAATTAATATACTTATATCTGCATTAACTAGCCTAAATATCTTAAAAATATAAATAATACTGCCTTTATAATACTTAATGGTATCAAATTCTAAGTGTCAAGACACCCTGTTTTAACTCCAACAAGACACATCATGTATGATTATAGTTTTCACTCTTAAGTCATTGCAGTAATTCTAAGTAAATAACATTTTCCTTCAAGAATCAGTTCAGTTATTTGGCTATTCCTGCAAGTTTAGACTATTTTGACATTAAAATTATATATTTATGAACCAAGTTTCTTACTTTGTAAGGCATGGCAATTTTTTTGAAAAATATAAATTTCCTATTGTAAAATATTCCTAATGAAGTCATATATTCTGATTTACCACTCACAATTCAAATTGGATGTATAATGAGTAAATGACATTCTTCTCTCTTCCTGCCCCCCCCCCAAAAAAAACCTTTTTCAGTAGCAGTGCTAGCACTAGTACAGTAGTAGTAGTAGTACTTAGTAGTAGTAGCAGTGATTTCTCGTATTGTACCTTGCCATAAGCTGAGGGGGGGGGGGGAGCAGATGTTATCATATTCAGTCTCTGATGTCATCAGAAGAATTAGCTTTTGTCATGTTCTAAAATGTGCTATACATATGTTTTAAAGAAAATAAAAACATTATTCATTTATTGATAGGCTTACTTTATTTTAATTTGTAAGAATATCTGTCCATGGAGACCATGATAGTGGAACAATTTCTATCCATAGAAAACATGATAATGGAACATCTTTATTCTCTCACCCCACCCAAATGTCCTTGAGAGATATTATAGTATTAGTACTAATAGTAGGTAGTCCTAACCAGTTTTTCAAATTTGATTCAGAGTAAAACAAATATGTTTACATACTATTAGATGATATAACTTATATAAGATTGCTTGCAAAGTTCTAAGAGAGAACCTACAATTAAAATTATAAGTATAACACTTTAACAGAAGGGTATATTCTAAATGTTAAAAATGCTGAAGTTCTTATCAGAGAATGTATTATAAAATTTATATTGTGCAAATATACCTAGTCATTACATAAATGCACTTGTAATATATTAGAAAGTGCACATTCAACTTCAAAACATAATATTCAAATAAGTGGTTTAAAATGTATTTTTTCGGTATTTAAAACAATAAAGGAGTTTTAGCCCAATTTTGTTCAAAAGACACTGATCTAAAAGCCAGTGATAAATGAAGTCTCAAACATCACCAAACAAGCAAATTTAACACATTTGAAAGAAAGATGACAAAATGTTAATACACAAATTGTAAAATGTCACATCTCTGGAGCCATATGTTACTGACATGATCCAGATATTAAAAGAAAGGAATTTGTACTCTAGCTGATAGAATCATTGTTTGCTGACTTAAACAATATATGCATATAATTATATAATAATTTATTAAAAAATCACTTCATATTTATAAATATGGTAAATCTTGTAACATTGCAATTTACTTTATTTTTTATATATGTTTGCTATATATATAATTACACATATGTTTACAACAGTTTTAAGATTATAATTTTAGCTTGTTGAGGGTCTACAATCATATAATTTATAACTCAATTCAAATATATTTTTAGAATCTAATTGCAAAATGTGTCTATTAGTATTAGTATTAACGAATATACATTTTAATTATTATAATTAAGTTGATTAGTTAAAGAAACTGCATATATGAATGTACAGAAAGTTATGAAATTTGAAGGTTTTACAAGAATTACTTCAATATTCAGAACTGTACTTCCATTAACAAATACAAAGATTTGTATTGAGCATAACAAACCCTGAATACCTGAACATAAAAAACAACATAAATTGTTAAACACATGACTTTGTTTCTAGCAGAAACACATTCATAATTAATTCAATAATTGATTATGTTGTATTTATTATGTTGCATGGATGTATTTGGATAATAAATACTGTTGCAGGAATTGTAAGTTGAGAATGATTGTAAGAAAGAATGGAGAATAGAGATGATTAATCTTAGAACTTAGTGTTGCTCTCTGATAGGAGCAAGCCTTTTTTCCTTTTCTTCTTTATATGCTTGTGGTGTTTTCAAGAAGTTTCCATCCTAGAGTGTGGCAGTTGTGTTGATTCACTGCACCCTTTTGTGTGTGTTGGCAAGTGTGTCCAATTCCACTGTGGAACTTTCTAGCAAAAAGGAGTGCTAGAAGTTCTGTGATTGCCTACTCAAGAAGCTAATACAGCGAATGTGTGCTTAGATTAGTCTTGAGAGATCTACAATGTTGGAACATTCTACAATGTGCCTAGCAGAGCATGTGGAAGATTGATTATTCTATTGTGAACAATAAAATTGTGACATTGTTGCGAAAGCGCGCAAAGGACTGTTGTGGCTTATGTCATTGAACAAACTATTAAAAAGTATTATCGTTTCACTCTATAACTCCATTTCTTCTATGATAAGAATAGTTCTGTGATTTATTTTTGATACTAATCAGACTGCTGAATCATGTGTTACTGTTAGGATATAAGACTGAATAAATATTGGAATTACTTGAAAGTTGTTTCATGGAATATTAATGTCAAATAATCTTTTCATTGTATTTGTCATATGTATATTAGATTTTTTATTAATACATTTATTGTTAAATTTATTAACCTTCTTGCACATATTTTGATATTATTAAACTATATGTTAAAGTGACAATAGATGGATAGGGGCTCATTAAATATAATTAAAGACATATTTGTTGCTCCTTTAGTAAGAAGTTTCCATCTGCAAAAATATTGTGTGACAGTAAAACATCTGTTGTAAGAGAGAGAAGACTTTACTATAGCTGTATAATCTGCCAAGTGAGTCAAGTGGTGTCTTCTGGGAGAATTATTAATAAACATAAATTAAGATTTCTCCATCGCTTGTAATTAGTTAATGGTTGATTAATAATAATAGTAATCATAGCCAGTAGCAAAGGAGTGATGTCACGGAGGGTAATTTCAATTGTTTTTCAATCATTCACTTTATTGAATCATTGTCAGATATAATTTTGATTCACACACTTTTAATATAAAGCTTATGTTCCGTTTTAGTACTTTAATAATTTTATTTCAATAAAATAAACAAACTATGCAGTTAAATTAGTAAATATTAAAATAGTTAAAAAGAAAAATAATTTTGAGATGGGGATGGGAAGAACTGCAATTAAAAAAAAGTATAATGATTAAAAAGAAAAATGTCATCTAAAAACCAGAATATAATTATAATACTATATGTATTTAGATATTAATTTACTATTAGCAATTACATTTTTAATGTTTAAGAGAACATTTGTAAATTCCATGTACCTAGACTAATTATTGCATGCTCATGTACAAGTAAATTATTAAACAGATACTAGTTCATACTATATATATTTATATATTAAGTGTAATATGTGTAAAGTCAAGACCCTGAAAATATAATTGCTTAATTAAGTTTTATCACTAAATGAAATGTGTGTACAAAATACATTTTTAATGAAAATAAACTGCAGGAGACTTCAGCTCAATTGTCACAGTTCTCTGAAACTGAAAGCATAGCACTATTCTTTTCTAGTTGACTCTTCAGCCCAAAAAACTACAGAAAATCAGTTTAAAAAATTGTCATGATCTCAATAAAATTTAACTTTAGAGTAAGCTATATTATTAATCAAACAATAAGACAGTCTAAAAAAATTGAGAATAAAATAAATACTACTATTTTCATAGAGGAATGAATGCTCTACTCATCACAGGTTTCAGGTTTCAGCGGGGGGAAATTTATTCAAATGCAGTAACAGCAATGATTTCAGAATAGCCAAGTTTTTAATTGATTACCAAAACTTGAGTTTTAAAATTATGCTAAAAAATTGGATCAAGAGAAAGCTTAGGATTGCACCCTTATTTTTTTTGTTCTTACTGATATCAGAAAAAGTATATGCAGTCACTCACAAAAAGAAGTTCGGACCAAAGCACATTTTTTTTTATTGTATCCAAATACAGATGTAAGGCCCCATTTTTAGCAAAACATATCCACCACTTAATAAGTGTAATTATTTTTCTTTCAAACATGGTTTAAGTCACATTAAATAAAATACAACAACGTGTTTGACAAAGAAATTATCTTTATTTTTTTTTAGTTGCATTAAGAAATAATTGTATTAAAGTATCACACTTTGCTACAGAAAATCAATTTGTACACTAAACTGTAAACACTACTTATTCCTGCAGAATAGTTGGGACTACTTAATTATAGCTGGAAGTAATGATTAATTATGTTTACTCTTTAAATAAAATATTTGCAAAGAGTATGCAGGTCACAGCCAACAACTATAGCAGTGGCATTAAATGAGGGCAGTGGCAGTAATTAAATTCCATTTTATTTTATTGATATATAGCATTGAAATAAAAGAACATAAGCAATAAACAGCATCAGAATGAAGTGCATAAACCAGATAGATCTGATGCACCAGTGCTTACTAATTATCAACCTAATGAAGAGCTTAACTCATTTCATATTAATACTTAAAAAGCTTCAGATTCATAATGATACTATAGACTATTAAATTAAATATTAAAAACTTTGTACTGGGTATTTCATTATGCATTAAGAAGACTAAATCAGTGACTTAATAAGTCATGATCAGAAAAAATATTGCAAATTCAAACATAAAAACAACTGTATTTTGCCCATATGTGAATAAGTCTCTCAAAGCAAAGACAACTAATTTTTTTTTAATTTTAAACTTAGATTTTATATTTAAGGAAAAAAATTAATTCTTCAGGTATAAATTTATTAATTTCAAGACTAAGATTTAGATAACTACATTAGTTACTATTGGTAGTTCTATTTTGTGTATGTAAAACATTAGATTGAAATAACAGTTTTAAATAGTTTCATATTGATTTTTTATTGTTGCACTTTTAATAATTTTAATTTTATACTAATTTAACTACAATTTTGTAACTTGCTAATACCTATTCATTCTCAAATTTATTGTTTATTTTAGAAGCAGATGTTATGAATGATTAATTTTTGTCATCTATTTCTTTCTACTAATTCTTTGATTATTCTTAGTGACAGGAAATTTATTACATTTTATAATTAGAAAGAGAATAACTTTTTAAATTTTAACAATGTGCACTATTTGATTGTTTTTGTTTTTGTCTCCCTATTTTAGCGGGTGACTGGCTACAAGGCCCACATGTGTATGCATTGTACGACAGTTATGGGATGTCCACCCGTGATATTAATGTCCTCTTTGTTGCTGGCTTTGGTTCCAGTATGATCTTTGGTACAGTCATTGGCTCTGTTGCTGACAGATAGTGAGTTGTTAACACTTTTTATGTACTAAAACTACTATTTACTGTTATAATATTTTTGATTTACTTGTACCCTTCTTCATTCTTTGAATATGCTAATTTCAGTAATTTCTATTAATGTTATTGATAATACTAATTCTTTCACTCCCATGTACTGATGTAGCAATATTTTGTCTCTATCAAGAATGCTGTGAAGTGTGATGGCAGTACAGCAATTATAAATGAAAAAGTGTATGCTAATCCAATCTAAAACAATTACTAAGATTAGAATATTTAAAAGATATAACACAATCATTACACCTTTTTCACTTCTTATTTTCACTGATGAGGTGTTCGAAAATTGAAAAAGAAGTGGAGAAATGCATATATGCCCACTTGGAAAAAATTGTTATGTCTAGTCTAATCACAACTCTTGTTACAGTATCTTGATAGATGTTAATTTATTCACATTTAATTTAACACATTTTTTGACCATATCCTGATAAAATTAATTGTTCCAGCATCCTTACTACTTTTAGAGTTCAAGGAATGCAACAAATGATGTTTGGCATTGGTTTATGGTTACTCAAACTGATAAGGGTGGGGGAAGAACTTTTCTTCCACTCCATTTTTTCATTTGTGTAGAAGTGACAAAATTAATTAACTGCTTAAAGAAATTGAATGGATGAAAACCTGGAAAGATTAGTATGAAAATTTAGACAACGATTTATATTATGATGCTAACATAAACTAGTAATATTCTTTAGTGATATTAGTAGTACTTAAGAATGTAAAATCAACAGAGAAATATCTCAGGTAGCAGTATGCATAAATTTATGTACTGAACAGCACATTTATTAATGATAATTGTTCATTGTTCTGTTATTTTTTGTACAATGTCACCCGAGTCGCCATTCTGTACATAAATTGTAATTTGAATCAGGTTATTCAGTATAGTTTTAAGGTAAAACGAACACTCTTCTCTATTAGCTTTGTGATGTTGATACCTATAACTACAGCTCAGAAAATCCAATCTATCCCAGAGTACATAATTACATTGATTTTCCTTATTTAAAATATTGTTTCCTAGCAATTTACCTGCCAGAAATAGTATAATATTAAATAAGATAATTTTTATATAACATATCCTTAGTTAAAATTAGTAGAAGTGACATATTCTTTGACTCATATTTCATAATGCACTCATGCAAAAAGTATTATTTATAAAAAAAATAATTTTGGTGTTGAAAAATTTAAATAGTAAAAGTAATACTAATTAATAGTTGTGAAAGAGTTGGTTAAATATTTCACCACTTGTTTGTTTTAGTGATCATTGTAAGTTTAATTATTAGTAATACCACAGAATCATTGACTGAAGAATGTTTTCTTGATTTTAGTAGATTAATTATTAATATTTTTTTATGTTTGTGAACAAACATTGATTTGATCTAATTTCAGAAAATTAAACTGTGCCAACTATGGCTTTTTTTATGAAAAAGTACATATGTAAACAAGATATGTATATAATTCAGATTGAAATATGAATGTATTATACACACATACTCCATACACACATACACAAAAAAAAACCCTACCTAAATTTTTCTTTTTTATTTAATCATTACTTAATTCTTTGCAGAGTATTATTTAAACTTTAGAAGTTTTTATTTTCACTGTTTCATTTAAGCTTAAAAAGTGTTGTTTTTTTCCCCTCTTCCATAGCGGTCGACGTGCAAATTGTATTATATATGGAATTCTCTATGGCCTTGCATGTGTTACAAAGGTAAATCTGCATATTTTTTGTATAGTTTAATTTATTTGTTTGCACAAGTAAATATGATAGTGATTTTAATGATTGTATGTTATTGCTGGTAATCAATTAAGTAATATAAGTTTTCTTATAGTCATGATGTGTTCTTGAATTAATTATTACTATACTCACATTCATATTTGAATGATCAAATGATTTACTATTTTTGAATGCTAGATTAATATTCATATTTTGTATGATTTATTGATTCATTCACTTGTTAGGGAATTGATGATGAATTAATGCTTGTTTTTGTTGTAAAATGAACCTTAAAATAAAATATTTAATGCTAAAAGTATGTAACACTATGATTATGTTTATTGTGCTTCATATATGCTATCTGAAAGTGACACTGGAAACAATCCTCACCTTTGCATATATTTTAACTCTTTGAGCAGCATTTTGCCAATTTTTGGATCCTAATGGTGGGACGTTTGCTAGGTGGCATGGCTACCTCCATCCTATACAGTGCATTTGAGTCATGGCTTATCTGTGAACATAACAGGGTATGAATTGTGTTGTTTGGCAGATTCTTTTTTTCGTAAGTTTTCTTTAATTCATTTAAAAATAATTTGTTGCTATGTACTTGCTTTATTTATTGATGTGGAATATTGGATTTTAAAGTAAAACACAGTCATTAAAGCTTGCTAATTTGACATCACATATTTGAGGAAAAAAAGTCTACATATTTATAAAATAGATGTTGTAATAATTAAGAGTGGCAGAATTAGAGAAACAGTGATTTTGATTTAACCAGATTGAGAAAATTTTCTTTGCGCTGTAGAGTGAAATAGATAAGAGAAGCTCTAGTTATGTGCCACAATTACCTCAATGACTGCAAATTGTTTCACAAGCAAGTTTTTAAATAAGCAGATATCCTAGTAGCATTTTGAATTTAAAAATTTTATCCTAACTTTTTGCTTTAAAAAGTGCTTATGATTAGGGGAAAAAAAATTATTTAGGAAAATAAGGATATTTGTAAAGGTAATATGGAATATGTCTTTCTTTCACATTTTAAACAAAAATAATTGTTCTCTCGTTAACTTGTGAGTGACATATTACAGTAAAACTCCTTTAATCCAGCATCATCGGGACCTGCCCAATGCCAGTTTATCAAACATGTCGGATTATCAGGCAGAATTTATATACACGTTTTAAAAGCCCAATCTGTGTAGATGGTTATATACATGTGGAGCAGCATATAATGTGATGCGTATAAGCCTTTTCTGTCTCATGTGTATAAATATTGTTCGTTTTAGCTTGACATTGTACTTAACATGCTTTATTTTATATGATTCGCCAAATCTTTCTATGCACATGCAAAATAGAAAACATTTTCTGACCTTTAGGGTACTGGCTCTGATTACCTTAAACAAAACACCTCATTCTCAGCTGCGTAACTATACGTATTCCCCACATTTTATTCACTCTTGCAAAGAGATTTCCTTACAAATTAAGACCACTCTGTGAAATGTCACAAACTTCATAGGTCATTCACTACCACTCTTTAATATTGAAGGCCATATTGACAATTCAATTGCACTGAAACTGATATTTATCACAACTTTTCCACTTCGTCACTCATTGCAGGTCGTCAATGTCTTCTTCTTTTTCTATGATAATCGGAGGCTGTGGTGTATTCTACATCTTTTTCTCTGCTCTCGCATACATGTCTCAGATTTTGACTTGTCTACGGAATTGAGCCTTATTTGCATAAAATTGGATTCAGGATGAGGTGAAGATTTATCACTTTGGAAGTATTGTATTTGGCGATGCTCTCTGCAAATTCGACAAATTTGCTAATGAAATCTGTCACTTGTTGCCAGGTGTATTGTGGTTTGTCATTCATGTCTTCTTCCTCAGTTTCTTGTGGCTTCTTGGGGTTGAGAATGCTCTCAGTGATTGCAGAATCTGTCAAGGTTTCAACAATTGGTTCTTCGTTATCCATGTTAACCCATTCTTCGATTTCATCATCAGTAAGGTTACGAATTGGGTTTATCTCAGAGGCACTGTGAACAAAGTTGCGAATAGAGGCACTGCTAGGAAGGTCTTTTTCAACAGCTGATCATTCATCGATGGCAATTCCTGGCCACAAATTTCTCTAACACTTTTGCAACGTGGTCTCTCTCATATTCTTCCATGCCAAGAGAGCAGCAAAAGCAGCATCCTTGATGTAACACTACATTCTGCGTCGACTGCCTTACTTCCCACAGAAAATATCCAATTGTATCTATGATAGATTACCGGGCAGGCCGGACTACTGAATGCTGGATTAATGGAGTTTTACTGTACCTTCATTTTATTTTTATTTTTGTTGTCACAATGCTAGAAATAGCTATGCTTCCTCACAGTGGTTACTTAAATATTATTGTCCAGTTTTATTTAGATAGTCTAATAATAATAATAGAATTTTCTCAATTGATTATTTTAAAAAATTAAAAATATCAATAGATATTTTTAATTTTTTTTATTAAAACTTTATGCAAGGACGAGAAAGAAAGAAAAATCCTATATGAAGAAAGAGGGAAAAAATACACATAAAAAATACTTAATTGCCTTTTATTTTCTCCTTCATAGCGCCAGTTTCCATCAGATCTGCTAGGTAACGTTTTCAGCCATGCTGTACTTGGCAACTCCCTTGTTGCCATCATTGCTGGACTTGTGGCTCAGAAATTTGCAGACATCTTTGGCTTTGTGTAAGTGTCTACATGCTAGCAACTTTTTTATCTTCTACTAATCTTTTCTCTTGATGCAAGTAATTATTTAAAAATAAATTGATTTTTTTTTTCAGAAAGGATTAATAACTTTTCAACTAGTTTTAATTCAGTCACTAATTCATATTATAGCATGGATTTGATGAAGATATAAGTTTAAATGAGTAGGTTATTATTTGACCCATTCACAAAGTATTAAGTGCTAATTGTAGTCATATATAAGCAGTAGTTGTGCTACATATTATAAATGATGCCTGGTTTGTCTTCAGTCATGGTCACCATGTTGTGTAAAGTGTTTATAATACTTTGTATTAGAGTAGTTTTTTCTTTGCATGCTATTTATTCATGGTAATCATGAGAAAGATGGCCTTACAAGAACTTTTGAATACTGAATGCATGAATCTCATATGTTCTTTTATATGAAATGGATGCTTGATGAAATATTGTGAACACTAATTTCCAAATAACTTAATTTTATTATTTCTATTACATTCACCTCCTTTCTAGGGTCTTCTAAGGTAGGTGCACCTGATAAGTATTCAAGAAAAATGTATTTAACTCAGAAAAACACATGTTTGTCTTTGTTATGATTCATATTTAAGACATTTTTTATGGCATTATTGAGATGACCTTACATTTTAATATAAAATCCAACTAAAACAAAAATTACAAAAAATATTATTTTAAGATATATTATTATGTATGTCATATCTCATTTGTTCAATCTGTATGTCTGTTGCAATTATTCATGAATGTAAGCATGATTGAATATGCATGCAGAGTCAGGATAATTTTCATTATTAATATTGTGGCGTATTGAGAGTTCATTTATCCTATTTACACACATAATTTTTTCTTTCGATGCTGTCCAAGTCCTTAAAACCAAATAACCATTTTGCCTTGTTGGTGAAAGATTGATTTTGAGCTGGCTAGGGTCTTCGTTAAAGAGGTATTCCTGATATAGGGAATGACTGTTATTGTTAGCATTCATGGTATTTTTGTTTGTAAAACTCTTGACTTCAGTTATCTTCTTTTTAGTGTTGGGAGGGACACTAAAATAGATTGTGGCTTAATTCCTAATGGTGTGGTAAATTCTGGAAACGACTTGTGTTGGAAAGAAACAGAAAACATTTTATGAGTAAACAAAATATGAGTGATTTATGAGTAATTTAACAATCACCTCAGAAATATAAATATGTTGTTATTCTGCCATTTGTAACCAAACAATAAAATAAATAAATATATTTCTATTTACTTTACTGGTATACCTGTATTTTGTTCATTGTCATTCACAGGGCACCATTTGATGTGTCCATAAGTGTTCTTACTCTTATGGTTATCCTGATTGTATACACCTGGACTGAAAACTACGGTGACAAGACAGATAACTTTCAGCAGTCCTTCTCAAAAGCTTTAAAAGCTATCCGTACAGGTCAGATGGTTAATCTTTACACAAAATAAATTAGAAGCTTCTTTGCATCAATCTTTAGGTAAACCAGAATGAAAATATTATTTTTAGCCCCTTCAGAGTTTAGCTTTAAAAAATTAATTCTTTAATTTCCAGAAAATTTTTCAATATTATAATTACAATCTCCACCTTTAATTTTTAATGAATGTAAAAAGAGTTAATATCCTTACAAGAAAATGTATGTATTTATCTTTACTGCTTTTCTCATTTTTTAAAATTTAAATTGTTTTGTTAAATATGATACTATTATTACTTGTTGTTCTTGTACAATTTTCTTTAAAATGTTATTAGTTATTGTTCAGTTAAATTAAAATAATAATAATAATAATTTATTCTCAGATAGATAATCAGTAAATCACAATAAATGATAATATTGAAATTAGTTATTACCATGCATGGATAAGATGTTAAATTTCATATAGCAAAACTTGCACTTCAGGTACAAAATTTATGGTATGTTTATATTTTAATTTTCATTAAAAAGCACTACATTGTGAAATTGTGTTCTGCAGACTACAAGATCATGTGCCTTGGCCTCATCCAGTCCTTATTTGAGGGTTCCATGTATGTTTTTGTTCTGGAATGGACACCAGCCCTCACCCCAGAAACTCCCAAAGAAGATGCTTCAAAAACTGAGAATTTATCTGAAGATGGACACCGAGGGGCCATTCCTCATGGTCACATCTTTGCTGCATTCATGGTATGGATGATGATAGGTTCTTTTTGTTTAATGTGCATTAAGAAACACATGAATACTTATGAAAAAATATAAATTTAAGATATGATGTATTGCATGTGATTTAATATCTTGGCCTGTGAAATGTTTAAATTTTTTTTGGCAAGGTCTTAATTACCCACATAAAATTAAAATTCTTTTAATAAATAATACTAATTCTTCGAAAGAAAAACATTACTTTTTTAATATAAATTTATTTTAGTTACATTTTTTAACAATATTATGTTTATATTTTATTTTATGTTATATTATTTTAATTGTGTTTATTATTTGTATTATTATTTTTTTTGTTGTTAGTATTATTTTTATTGTGGGTATTTTGTACTGTTTTTATTATTTTCTTTATATTTTCCACATGAAACATTAGAGCATGGTGCAAATCGTATATAGATAAACAAATACACAATGTGTTGTTTATTATTTTTTCTTGCTAACATAGGTTGCCATTATGATTGGATCTTCACTGTTCAAGTTACTGTCCAAGTACACATCTGTTGAAAGCTTCATGAGGTACACATTATGTACACACAACCACAGATTACTGTCCTTGGCAACTGTGTCTTTCCTATTAATAATATTATAAATAAATAACTTGTGAATAATCTTCAAAATGATTAATTATTATAAACAACAGCAATATGAAAGAGAATGTCATCTGTAAATAAATACTTTGAGGCATGGCATGTTCACAACAACTCATTGACATTAATAGAATATTATAAATTAGAATATGTTCCATTAATCAAGTGCTCTGTTTTGTAAACAATAACTGTGATGCATATGAATCCATTTAAACTAGACTAGTGATAACACAGATAATAATTTTAATCTGAACCTTGGAAATTTGTTAAAAAAAAACAAAAAACTGCCTTGATCACTGTGATGCAATTGTGAGGGAGTGTGGGTATAGTTGTGTCATATGCCATACAGTTCTCTTGCAGTCTCCATATTGTCCTGAACCAAGCCATAAAATTGGCTTGATTGGTTACACACCAAATACTACAAATCAGTAGAGAGACAGAAAACTTACTCCTATACACACTCAGTCATAGCATAGCGAAATGTAGACAGTTGTCAGAATGACAGATCTGATGAATGAACTGGTGGCTTCAATTAGTAACAAAAGAGTAAATTAAGATCACTGGCTGTATTGAAAAAAAAAAGAAAACTGTTTATAATTTTCACAATAGTTATACACTTAGTCCTTGCTTCAGTCAGTAAAAATATTCTTGGCATTACAACAAGCACAGGATGATGAGCATCAGTCTTTATAGTGTCTGTACTTTCAAATAAAATATTATTGTAGACATAATGGAGGCTTCTAAAACAGCTGTAGTCTTGAACAGGACCTCACCCAGATTTTACTAACAGACCTGACAGTTTAGTCTGTTGTTAAATAAAATGGAGGCCAATCTTTTAGCAAAGTCTGGAGATGATAGTGGGTAGCCATGATTCATAACTGGATCAAACAACAGGAGTCAGGAATTTAGATGGACTCAGAACTGGGTAACATTTTTCTCTGTCCTTCTATGTAGGAAGAACTGTGGGAAGTCCTATGTAGGAACACTTTAAGACATGAACAGTCCCATTTTAAGTGGTTTACTATCTCTATCTGATCACTTAGTCTTTATTGTGATGCTCCAGCCTGCAGAGAACTTTAATGGTGACTCACTATAGCAGAGTTGCAGGCACTCGTATTCATACTTAATACTGTGACCAAAATCTAACTTAACAATGTTCAAGTGTGTTAATGTTACGGAAGCCATGCATAGTGACATGATTTACTATCAACACTACAGAGAGTCACATATAATTAAATTAATAGTTTGCAAAGAAATATACTCAGATAACTATATAAGTGTACTATAACCACAAAGAATTAAAATATTGTAATATTTCTATTGCAATTGTAAGCAAAAATAATATAAAGAATATACAGGGGGTTCATTTTATAGTGGTTGGATAGGACAAGAAAAATTTCACTTAAAATAAAATCACTTTAAGTGGGAGTTTCCACCCATAAGAAATAATGTAAATAGGATTTAGTGTAGACTTTGGAACATTTATCTAGGAAATTTCTGCCCATAAGATATAATGTAAAAAGTCTTTTAATATAGACTGGGAATGTTTAACTAGGGAATTTCTGCCTGTAAGATATAATGTAAAAAGTCTTTAATATAGACTGGGAATGTTTAACTAGGGAATATCTGCCCATAAGATATAATATAAAAAGTCTTTCATATAGACTGGGAATGTTTAAATAGGAAATTTCTGCCTGTAAGATATAATGTAAAAAGGCTTTAATACAGATAGAAATGTATCAGTTTGCACATGAATTTGTGTTTGTAGGTGCTTACATTGGTTGATATAAACTGCAGAGACAGTGACTAAATATAAATAGTGTTTTTGTTTTTTTTTTATTGTTTTAACATATGATTCAGTGACTTTTAATATTGTTACATCACTCCTTTGGCTTGTCATTTTTACCTGTTAGTGCTGTTGTGAGCTAAGAGCCTGTATTTCAGTTTGTAATGCACTTATTCAAATTTGTTTAGAAAATATTTTTAGGAATTTGAAGACCTGTGCAATGTCTCTTGCATGCTTGCCTCTTTGCTTACAGAAAATAACATGTAAAATTTCACATCCGGATCATAATTTGTATGCCTACTGTTAGACATGGCTCCACCATAATTAGTTGTTTATTCATGTCTCCAAAAATGGCAGTAAATTTCCAACTCTAGCACAAACAGAAACAATAGAAAATCCTGTTGTATCGATGCATTTCATGATTGCGTCCTGCTTTAGTTGAACATGAATGGATGAGGTGGTGATGGGACATGATTCTTCAGTTCTCTTATTTCTGTACCTTCTGATTAGAATATAGAAAAAGAATATACATTTCTTACATGAATTGTATTTAAAAAAGAAAATTAGGTAAAAAAGGAAGCAGTGTATTAAAATAAAGAACATTTCATTTAATGTCAAGTTTAGTAAAAGTGTATTTTATTGAATTATTTTCTATGGGTTTTATTCCTTCATGATATTCCAGGACAACTTAGGTATATCATGCACACTCATAAATATTTCTTGTTACAATGCACTTGAAAAAAGATTAAATAAATATTTTAAAGAGATTTTTGCACTTTTATTTACAGAATTGTACTCTTCATATCTGCAGTCACGCTTGCAACACCGGTGTTTTTTCCAGGGGTAAACTGTTTTGTTTATTTATTTTTATTTTCTTTTTCTTTTAGTGTTTTTTTTTCCATTTTATTTTATGTTTATCATATATTTTATGCAGTTTTAAACTATTTGGGGGGTTTAATTTTCCATCTCTTGTAGTGTAATATGCACAGGGTTTTTCTTTTGTTTTAATTTGACATATTGATAAATATAAAATGTAACTGTTTATGATTGTTTGGCAGACATTTATTTTCAGTTTTGAAATCAAAATTTAAGTTAATATTGAAGTTGAAAATCTTTTCATTTGTAGGCTGATTTTTAGAAAATTGATATGTTTACAAATCATCATATCATAGTAGTTAACTTATTTTCAGAATGATGTCATCAGAAAATGTCATTGCAAGGCCTTTAGTTACTCTTGTCCACATAATTTATCCACTACACACCTACACCTATGTGTTCTTATATTGTGCCAGAGAAGCAACACTTATATATTCATGTAGATGACTGCAGATTGTTTGGAGTTTAAGCTTGTGTATTTTATAATTTATATTTAGTGCTCTGAAAATTTATCTTTTCAAAAATGGAATATAAAGATTTATTCATTAAAAAAGTTCTGTTTTATATATTCCTGTTTTTTGTTCCATATAGAACCAACTGATTGTCTTTGTGGGATTCTTGGTGTTTGAGATCTGTGTTGGAATCTTTTGGCCATCACTCAGCACACTGAGAGGGAAATATGTTCCAGAAGAGAGTAAGTTAACCCATTCGCAGTCTCTGTGTCAAGTTATGTCACAACCGGAAGTGACTGAGCCCTTGACTGCGTGCCACTGTTTGTCACAGGCTTACGCATACGTGCGCGTAGTTCATTCATTCATGAAACCATTCATTAAAAATAACCAATCAGAAAAATTGAAAGATATGTTTGGCTTCCGCACCCAATCTGTTATAAATTTTTTTATTGGATACTTATAATCAGTATGCTAATGAGCTTGAACTGGCGGCTTTTTCAATACAACCCACTGTCTTTGTGAAGACGCGCAGACATTTTGTGTTGATCTCCATGGCAAGTTTCGTTGTTTTCAAACTCACAGTTTGAAGCCACAGCTGGGTCAGAATTTGATTCATTTTAGATGAATCTGATTTCTTAGAAATAGAAAATTTCTAGAAAATAAAAATGTTCAACCAGCCCCTATTGAAATTTTAGACGCAGTTGACCTCGAAGCCAGCACTACGAAAACTGAAAACCGGTCGTGTCGAAGTGTGGCGGCGGCGTCTGCTACAAGTGCTAGGTGCATGGAAAAGCCACATGCTTTTGCAGGAAATCGTGAAATACAAATGCCATTTGCAGAAAATACTGGAGAAGTCGATATTTTGGAAGCATTTTTACCAGTGAATTTTGTGCAAAAAATTGTCGAGTTCATGAATACTTATGCCGCAGATCTACTATCGATCATGTGCAAATCTTTCTAACTTCGTCTCTATCAAACAGTGGCGTGATACAGAGGTAACTGAAATATATCAGTTTTGGGGACTTATTTTATTGATGTGTAAAAAATTCTTATGGAAATAGTTTTTATTTGTACAAAAAATACTGAACTGGACATATGTGAAACATTTTTCTTCACTTCATAATGATTTGTCTTCGTGGATGCGATCTATTTTTCTAGATCTATTTTCAAATCTCGGGCGCTGTAGCCATTGAGTAAAAGTACTTGGTGGTGTGTGCTTGATTTAAAAAAAAACTAATAAACTAAAAAATTGGATTAATATTTGTAAACATTGAGGAAACATCTCCACACAATTTGGACTATTAAATAAATGTGTAGAGCAATGCCAATCCTCCAGGAATACGACAACAGATGATGAAAATCGCAAGTTCAACAAAAAGGTAAAAAAAACTTTTTATTATTTATATATTTTTTAATTTTTAAAATTTTTTTAAAAAGACTTAACATATTTTATAATATGTATGTAATAGTTTACAATTAACGTTTTTAAAATTCATTTAGTATTAGCTTCACTTTTTATTTTTTAGTTTAGTAACCCATAGAAATTATCGCTGAACGCCAAAAGTGCCTGACATGGCGCTGCCGACGCGCGTTTTTTTGCCTGACAATGAACGGGTTAAAGGCACTTCAAACTTAAATGTGTGTAAGTAATGCAAGTGACTGCTGAAAGTAGTGAGAGATAACTTTCTAATTCTAAGATCGGACTCACTTGACTACTGTTATATGAACCCTTAGAGTGTCATGGGACCAATAATCCCCAAAGTCAAACTGGTCCGTATCCCACTGGGACCATAACTCCCATAGATGCACGCGCTCAGTCTCAGCTATCCTAGTCACTAAAAATAACCAATCAGAGTGAAGGAAACATGTGCCTTCACTTCAGCAGCCAATTTGTTACAATTTTTTTTATTGGGTACTGTAATACAGTACCCTTTGACGGGAATTTTTTGCCAGACACTGAATGGGTTAAATCTAAGACCGCATTACTTAATGGGTATTAACCTTTCTTTGACCACAGTTGTATGAATTAAGTCTTTGACCACATTACTTAATTGGCATTCACTTGTTTGTCTGCTGTTATAAGAATTAGATCTGTGACCACATTCCTTAATGGATATTAACTTCCTTTACTATTATATGAATTATGTCTGGGATCACATTAGTACTTAATGGACATTAACTTCCTTGTCTACTATTGTATGAATTAAATCTGTGACCACATTACTTAATGGGCATTAACTTCCTTGACTACTGTTGTATGAATTAAGTCTATGATCACATTACTTAATTGGCATAATTTTTTGTCTGCTGTTATATGAATTAGATATGATACCACATTCCTTAATGGGCATTAACTTCCTTTACTGTTATATGAATTAGGTTTGAGATCACATTAGTACTTAATGGACTTTAACTTCCTTGTCTAGTGTTGTATGAATTAAATCTGTGATCACATTAACTTCTTTAACTTAAATATGGGACAACATTATTTAATGGGCATTAACTTCCTTGACTCCTGTTGATTCATTTAGTTTTGGGGCCACATTACTTATGTTGTATTAACTTCCTTGACTACTGTTGATTCAGTTTTGGGACCAGATTGTTTATTGAGCATTAACTTCCTTTAATGCTAATTCAATTAGTTTTGGGATCAACTTACCTACAGGCATTAATTCCCTGACTACTGTTGATTCCATTAGTTTTGGGACCACATTACTTTAATGAGTATTAACTTCCTTGACTACTTTTGATTCAATTAGTTCTGGGACCACAATACTTATTAGGTATTATAAGATTGCACCTACTTAAGGGGTGGTAATTTTCAGTCTTCTAAGTTTGAACATCTTTGACTCCAACATATATAAGTTAAATTGATGATCGCAGCACTCAAAGAAACGATAATTTTAAGAATAAACTTCTAGGCTGCTATGGTGTGAAAATTGACACATTATTTAATGTGATAATTTTGCATATTTTAATTGTGAACTCCCATGGTAACAAGGCATAAAGCCAGGCAGTTATCGCAATGAGTTGATCAATTTATTTGTGGTATTGTGGAAGGCATATATGATGCTAATACCACCTAGTTAAAGGTTATGATTATTATAATTATTTAATCATCCATAACTAATTACAGGTGATGAGAATCTTAATTTACATTATTAATAATTCTCCAGAAGACACCACTTGTCTCTCTCACTTGGTGGATACACAACATTAAAGACAAACATATACCATTTCACAATATTTCCATAGGTGGAAAACTTCTTACCAAAGGAGAAGATAAATATATCTTTTAATCTATATTTAGCTAATCCCCATCCACCCACTTCTCAAACATATGGTTATCAATACATGTAAGAAGATAAAAAAATTTAACAATAAATTTATTAAATCAAAACAGTCAAATATACATATAACAGATATAATGAAAAGATTACTTGACATCAATATTTCCATGAACCACGTTTGAATAATTTCAATATTTATACAGTCTTATAGCCTAACACATAATTCAACAGGTCAGTGTACAAGCTAGTTCTTATCAAAGAACAGAAATGGAGTTATAGAGATTACAGCAATAATAGTTTGTACATAACCTTGTCTAGGCAAAGCCACAATAGTCTTAATGCACTTTCGTAACAAAGACAGAAGTTTATTATCACAAGGGAACTGTCAGTTTCAAGTGTTTCTCTTGCAAATTGTAGAACACTGATGAGCGGCTATTTTCTTGAGACTAATCTAGGCACACTGTCATATTAGTTCCCTAGAGCAGAACAAGTGTAGCAATTTCCAGTAACTTCCTTGTACCAGAAATTATTGTAGTCAATTATTTTGCCACCATACATCAACAGAATACACTTACACACTGGGATAGAAACTTCTCGAGTCTACCATGGTCATAGCTGTTTATAAATCAGTAAACCTGGAGAGTCAAGTGACTGCTTCTCCCCTGTAAAATATAATCAGGGAACAAACACTAAGTTTCCAGTTTATTCATCTTTAACTCCATTCTTTCTTACATTCAAGTCTCAACTTACAGTTTCCTGCAGCAGTATTTATTAGCCCAAAACACATCTACACCATAATAAATACATGTCAATTTTTTTAATGTATTCACTAGAAACAATGTCAAGTGTTTAGCATACTATATACAAGCATCTTATTCCAAAATTTGTAGAAATAATAGTCTTCTCACATAATACATCTCTACATAAAACACAAATATAACATATCAATAGCAAAATGCACGAAATATTTCTCTCTCAATCAGTCAATTAACTCACCATTAAGCTAACAGCCACCTGTCTTAAACAGACTTTTTGCCCCACCAAATTCAAAGTGATTAGACAATAGAATTCCTTACAGCAGGTAAACTTTTGATCTGAGCCCATTGGCTGGTCTCGTTCTTGTAAATTGTAACCATTGGATAATAAAAACTACTTGTCAACCTAAAACCAGTTTAGATTACATCATAAGTCTAGTACATTCTTTACCTGAATTGTTTGCTTCCAACTTTGATACTTAAAATTACCAGTGCCCATGGTCAGATCACTTTGACATTTAACAATTTACATAACAATTAAATTTAGAAATAGGGATAGACAAATTTACTCTGCATAGCATGGATTGCCTACTGCAAAAATAGATCGGTTATTGTTTAAAAGTAGTATTATTGAAGTGGGTGTTTGGTAAATATCTCTGAAGAAATTATTTTACTGTTAAAGAAATCTATCTTTCTTTAAAAAAATTATATTCTGTTTTCTTTATTTTTTCTTTGCAGCAAGGGCAACCACTATGAACATTTTTAGAATCCCTCTGAATCTGATAGTAGTTGGGATCCTTTTGCAGGTGTGTTAAAAGACATTTTTTCCATTTGCTGTATATTTGCCTATTTAAGTGTGTTAATTCATAATCACTTGCAGTAGTAATTATCATTTTCATATTTTAGCTAGACCACATTTGTTATATGCACAAAACATTCATACATGTATCTTTAAGAAACAGATTATTCACAATTTAATTATAAACCACAGCTAGTAATAAAATTGACATTGCAATATTGAGCACCTAGTGGTGATGGGCTTAATGAACACATTGCATTTTCAGTCATCTGGAACTCATTTTACATTACTTTGTGATACTTTAAAAAACACAATTTCATAAATTTCTAATATATATATTAGAAATATTCTAATCCAGACATAAGCTTTCAATTGAATTACAGTAGAACGTCATTTATCTGAACCACTTCTGCCCCATCTACCGGTATTTGTTATGCTAGTTGTTAGACTCCTTTTTCCATACTACTAGCCAAGATGTTTTAGTTTCTATTTTCCATGATACCCACCAAAACTTCATAGCTTCCTCTTTCCACACTACTAGCTAAGACTTTTTGAGATCTTATCAGGGTAGGCATAGTTTACACTGTTCATTCTGTTGGATGTGAACAATGATGTTATTCAGTAGGATGTAAGGATATTCTTCTCAATCCTGCCACTTAATATATTTGCTTCTGATTATTTACTTGAAGATTATGCAATATAGCCTAGATATAGTCTTAATTTGTCATTAAAAGAATTTAAAATTTTGGCTTTAGTGATTGTGTGGACTCAAGACAGTATTTGACCTTGAAGTATCATTTTCTGTTGTACCTTTGTCTTTTGTGAGCATGGGAGTGTGGTAGGAAGGATGGTTAGCATATTTCAGAATGCAGGAGCAATAAATTGCATACAATAATTTAATTGTAGGACTAATTACACTTTGCTTCATGTAAATTGGGTATTCTCATGAATTTTTGATTATTTGATTATCCAAACTAAAATATTTGATTAACCGAACCAATCTTGACTCAGTTAATTCGGATAATTGATGTTCTACTGTATTTATATAATTTTATTACATAATATTAAGCACCAAAAATACTTAAACAGTGATGTGATATTCACTAGATTATTATTGTATTAACTAGATTATTGATTTTTGTTGATGATTAGATTGATTTTTCCTGAACCAAGTAATTTTAAGAAATGTTATCAGTATTGTGCCTTAGACAAAATAATTTGAAATTTAAACATTGCTCATTATTATGACAAATTGAAACAAAATTGTTTCACTTAAAAAACTTTTCATTGGTGCATATTTTCATTTTAGTGTTTATATGTTTTATGGTTCTAGATTGGTTTAAAAATATGTCAGATTCCACACTCTTCATCTTTCTTCATCTCTAGACATTCAGTGAGAAAGTCAAAAAAGTGCCAAATATATTACACTTGTTACTTAAAGACCAAATGAAATGGAATCTAGGTCAAACATTGTTTGTGAATGAGATTTGCCCCTTTACTAAGACACACAATCCTAAGCTCTTAGGGTAAAATTAAACTGGTTAAGTCTAACTTTTGGTACCTCAGTGCCTGACATTGCTAAACTGCCCTGAAAAGACTGCTTTGCATTTCACAGTCTTCTTCAAAGCGCTTTCTACACACTACCATCTGTGCTGTTGGATGAAAGTTTTATCTATTCAGCTTTGTAATTCACTTTTTTCGTAATTTGTGATCTTTGGGAAATGTACAAATAAAATTAATATTTTGGGTTTGTCTGCTGTTTGTGCAGCCATATGCACTGCAATATTTAACCGTGTTTCAATTTTTTAAACCATATGTTTAACACAAGACATTATGTCAGACAGTGCATGCAGATTGTTGCTCCCACATGTTATGTCACATGTTGCTTTGGTGAGAAGTCAGCCTCGCAAATGAATGAGAGCTCTGAATCTGATTTCTTTCAGAAATATTGACTGTCAATGCCAAAATAAATGCATTTATACAAATCTCTGAAAGTTTAAATTGTGTAATTTTTTTAATTTTGATTCTAAATTTTGAATGGGAATTACCTGTTTCATAAGGATTTATTCTTATATGTGGCTGACCTAGATTCCATTTCACATGGTCTTTAAGGTATTCATCATTGTTGCCATAATCTATACATGATTTATTCCTGTTTTTACACAATGAGTAACCATTTCATTAATTACTCTGTTCTAGTCATATTTTTAGAATTTATACATGATTTTTATCCCCATCTGTGCAAAATGTGAAACTTTGATTAATCTGATGCAGTCAGTATTTTCAAAATCTACACATGATTTATCCCCATTTGTGTGTTATTTGTAAATCTGACTCATTAAATTAGTCTGTGGTGCATCTAACATTAATTTAAATGATTAATTCTACATCATTATTATATCTAATAATAATTAGATATATCTAATTATTTACACTTTTAAATAATATATATAATTATTTAATTATTATTATATATAATTATTTAATTATATAATTATTATAGATATACCTAATTATTTACACTTTTAAATAATATTGCAAGATGATTCTGTCTTGCTGTTTAGTCTGACTTTGTATTTGTTTTTGGTTTCCTCAGAATCTTTCCCTGAAAACTGTGTTCCAGTTTTGTGTGTTTTTCCTTCTATTAGCAACCATTTTGCAGCAATGGTTGTACAGGTGAGTTCAAGAACGTGCATTAGTTTTCTTTTAATTCATATTGCCATTGGAGTGTTTGTTAGCAATTTCAAATCTGCTTGTCTTTGAAGACATTTCTTTTAAAATTGTAAAAATTTTGCAGGTTACTCTTGCACTTTTTGCGTTGGCCAGAATATTCACATTTGTTGTCATTATGTTTTAATGACAGAAGGCAGAGACACGTGCATTCACTAATAATCTCTTGAGAGTTTGCACAACACTTCAGGAGTGGAATGGAGTATACTTAAAAGAAAATTGGGCACTATCAAATGTAAATTAGAATTGCATCTCTTTCAAATTTTAAATGGATAATTAAGCAGTTTTTTGAGGACAAGTAATTGTGAAGAAAATCTTGAGAAAACGAGTCTGTAAAATATATTTTTTGTAAAGCTACAGTCATGCCTATTATATTCTTGAACAGGGATTCATATCTTTTTATCTGTTCAACAGTTATTTTACAAATCTCAGACAAGTCAGATAGCATTTGTTACATCCAAATATATATATATACACATCCAAATATATACACACACACACACACACACACACACACACACACACACATATATATATATATCATAAAACTTAATTCAGTGACATGGTGTTCCATAATTATTTACAGGGATTTGACATGTTTTTGTCACAGATACCCAGTGTACTATAACATATTCAATGACCAGTGTTCTGAAATCATTGACAGTTCCAGTATTCTATATTATATAGTGACTTAGCAGTGTGTTCTTCATAATTTACAGAATAATGTTCTGAAATCACTTTCAGTGACTTAGTATTTTGTCCTCATATAATTTACTTAGTGTTCTGAAATCATTTTCAGGGACTCAGTATTCTGGAATCATTTTCAGAGAATATTCCAGAATCAATTTCATTGACTAGCATTCTAGAACTGTTTGTTCAATAAAGTGATTTAGTATTTTACAACCACACACATTGGTTTAGTGTTCTAAATTCATTCACATTCACACAGGTACTCTGCCTTCATTGGCTTAATTTTATATGTGACATTAAATACTTTGCTCAGACACAGACACACACACACACACGCACGCACACGCATGCACGCACACACAAACACACACACACACACACAAAACACAGCATATACACAAATAATTAGATTAGCAAGATATCCCTGTTAAATAATACTGATGCCAATTAGCATCATAATAAGTTTTGAAAGCCTGGAGAAAGTTGAAAGCAGAGTCAGCATACTACTATTTAACTAAAGTGGATAAAACTAAAATTGTTAATATTATTCGTTCTAAACTAATTCATTTATGTTGCCAGAACTAAAAGAATATTTAATGGGAATGCTATTCTTTTCACTTTTTAACAGTGTGTATTTCAGCCAGCTGTCACAGCTTAGTTTTATAAATGGCTATAATGACTGAAAGAAACCTATTAACTAAATAAAGAGTTAGACTGGACATATATATATAAGAATTAAAGAGCTTGAGACTAAGCAAAGAATGACTCTACTTAAGAATATGAGTTTGATCTTAGTCATTGTATGACTAGTTGTTGTCACAACTGTATTAATATTATCACTAGTGTACATCCCTCTAATAGCAAAAACTCTAAGCTAGACAAAAACATCCCACAGCTCATTGATTCTGAATCTAAGTTTGATCTAAGTCATTGATTAAGGTAGCATGGCTTTGATCATCTGTAGTCTGTACATTTACAGTAAACCTCTTCTGCAGATGAGCTGATTCATAGTCTTGCTGCTACAGCTGACAATTGGGTTCCTACTTTGATTTACATTCTTTGCAGTTCTGTAGCTTTGCATGCCCTTGTGTTTAGGACATATTGTGTCTTATATTAACTATATTGTTGTTAGACTCTAGAGCTTTTACTCATTGATTTAAATCAGTTTCTTATTATTTTATGACAGGTTTAAGAATATGTATAATATAGCACACAGCTTGCTAATAATCAGTGACACTAAAAATTTTTTACCACTTCATCTGTTAAATTAAAATACTTCATACACTTTTACACAATCATAGTCCACTATTTTTGTGTGTGAGAAATTTGGTCTGATGATTATGGACAGTGCACATCAGTCTAGCCTTTTATTTCTCCACAGCATTGCAAACAAACCACTTATGGTAAGAAAAGTCAACAGGGATTGCAGCATGAATTGCTTACCCTTGCAGCGCTAGTTGAGAACTTAGCTTTCCCTATTTCCTGGAATCAAGCATGTTTCCTGTGCCTGAAAAAGCTGCTTACACCATGATCTTGTATAAATACTATTATCTCCCATTGTTATAATCTTTTTACAGAATGATTATGCATGATGAAAAATAGTATAGGGAATGCATTTATCATGCACATGCATGCACATACACACACTACATTCCATAGGGCTTCATTTCAGGAGTAGATATTGCAATACAAAACTATCATCACCAAACTGTCAGCACACAACTATTAACATAAAACTATGTTTTTTTGAAGGGTGTTTGTGGGGGGGTCTTTGTAAGTGTCCCATCCATTTCTTCAAGATGCATGCCCCACACTTATTCCTGTATAGTTCAATTATATTTATCTGCTGACTAGAATTGATGGATAGTAGCTAATGTCAATCAAATGCAGCAGCTTAACAAATCTCCCATAATGCATTGGTAAATTACCTTGTGCGGTGCTGGTAGCCAGTATTGAAGGTCATGCTCAACAATGTGTATGACATTTAAAGTAATAGTAGTTGAAGGAGTATGGAGATCGCAGTCAAATAGATGACAATGCAGGAGTCAGTATTATCAGTTCACGAAGACACACACCACTGTATCGATCTGACTAAAACAGAGTGGTAATAATATTATAATGCATTTATCCAGACTGAAAACCCTACACAAAATTATAAATTTGCAAGGACTCATCTATTTTTATTTTAAAAATCACTCAGATTTGTGAGAATTGGAATTTATTACATGAGATTTATTTTTTGTTTTTACATTGAGGGATAACTTTTTCATGCTTTGTTGCATACTTACATTATTTTTTATAAAATAATATAACAAGTACTAACTTACTTTTAAAATAACAGAAATGTGTAAGGTTGCTGCTTGTGGCTTCTTATCTATACATTTACCCAATAAAACCCAATGTAAACTATATATGATCTTCAGCAGTATAACCACTTAAGTTTAGAATCTTAAAATGTTCCAAAGCTCAGGGGGTCACACAACTATTTCTTCTTCTCTTTTTTTTTTTCCTACCCTCCCTCATCATCTTGAAACTTCTACCACTGTACCAGGTATATGAGGAGTCGAAAATTGCTTCAAAAGTTCTACTACAGTCAAAGATCTAATCAGCACTTAATAGAGGGAGAGGTGAGTCAGGAAATTTTCATTGTGCCCAAGTATGCTGTAGTTGTTATTTTAAACTTCTTCAGCTATTATTGTTGATGAAAAATTTTCCATGTTTATATCAGTTACAAATTTCTCTTTTATCTTTGTTGAGAATCTTCTGATTGTAGTTATTTAGTACAGAGGATGGTTGTTTAAGTTCATTTTTATTATTCATATAGATTGGACACCTATGGTCCCAAATTTTACACTCTTTTGGAAGAAAGTAATAAAATAATGCATTGTAACTGCAGTTAAACCAAACAGATCTTGAAAATGTCTTTAATATTAGCTGGTAATGTTTTCAAATAGAAACTGAGAATAATGCTAGCTTTCAAGGACTTAGTTGTTGCATGAAATCTTGCTCATATACTGGTCAGGGTCTTCTTTGTTAAGATTTCTCATCATCACCCACTAATATTCTGCACTATTTTGCTTTGTCTGTGTATGCTTGGTATAACCATTAGGATGTTTTACTAGTGTATTCATAAAGTTTACATGAATTTGCATGACTTTTGTCAATCAGAGATAAACACACCAATTAATTAAAGGTAAACTTCCAGTTATAAATAGTTATTGCCACATTCTTCATGGTGGGCAGAGTCCTTATAATAGTAATGTTTAGTGTACAAAATTTAAAACAAGGCATGTTCAGTTATTCTTGATTTATATGAAAAGCTTTCTTTTTAATTTACTGCTCACAATATTAGGTGCTAATTTAGCAACATTTGTAGTTTGTAATGGCGTCAACAGTTTTAGTTTTTAATCCAGTTTAGTATTTTTAGACTTTATTTATTAATTTTTTTATTTTTTTTTATTTTTATTTTTTTTATTTTTTGTGTATATATATATTTTATTTATTTTTTTTTTTTTGGGGGGGTGTTTCAGATGTAAAAGCATAAACACTTTTTTTTGTAGGGTGGAGGTGAATCATTAAAATTGCAGCAAATATTTTAGTGGGATCAAATATAATAGTATGTATGTTTTAAGGGGTTGGGTTTAATAACATCAGTGTTAAAAGATCACTAATAATGATTAATAATTAATAATAATAATCCACTTTTTTAATGTGTTTTTTTTCTGTTGCTGTCACATCATTACATTAACATAAAACATAAGAGTGCTAAATCTTTTCACCAGTGATAATTTATTGTAGCCTATGGCAACAAGAGAGTATTGACAGTCACCTGTATCCATTTTAAAATATTTTAAAACTATTGATGCATTGCTGTTTATATTCTAAAGCACTATTTGTACATTGCTTCCTCTAAATCATGACATTGCCATTCATTAAAAGTTTTTTCCATGGGAAGGTGTAGATGGAGTTTAAAGGAAAGTAACAGTTAATCAGTTCAAAAAGACTACCATATTTTAGCACATACAACGGCACCCACCCACCTCCAATAACGTGCAGTTTGTAACTTTTGTGTAAAAATTATTCGTAAAATGTGCAACCTATAATGTGCACCTACCGGTTGATGAGGAAAAAGTATGGTAACCATTATTAATCCACTAACTGCCGACAGCTAATAAAATACTACAATTTATTTTGCATTAGTTGTGTTAGTTGAATATATCCATCTGTTTTTAAATTTTATAATTATATTATAAAATTATACTATTTTGATGTTTTATTAAGTAGATTGTTTACAGCATGTGTCCAGTACAAAACCAAAACAGAGAAGAAAGAATAATGGCGCCATTGATAGAAGATGGGCTGTGCAGCTCAGTGATGTTTCTGGCATATTTACTAGGCTATTTTAAACTATACAACCAATATTTACTATTAATCTATTTGTATCAGCAAAAAAACTCAAACATAATTTACCTAAATTACCTTATTTGTCTTGTTTTTGAGCATTTTGTTTTGACTATCTCTGCGTGCACTTTCCTCAGGGCACTCCTCTTGTGTGTTATTTAAACACAAAATAGCATATATGTTTCCAGTTTTAACTGAACATATGTAGAGATAATGGAGAATGGCACCATATGGCATTTGTAACACAATATAGCATCATACTACATAGCATCTTTTATGGTCTGGTTTAAAATAGACTCATGTTCCTTTTTTTCCAAAATCTCACACTTATCTTTCACCACCCTTAGGGGTTGTGTTTTTGAAAAATCTTGTCACAAGTGAACCTATATTACTTGGCAATAAATCATAAACAAACAAGCCAAATCCAGTAATCTTGAAAACACAGAGGTTGGCACAGGTGTAGTTGGAAAATAATAAAATATATGAGAAATGTGGGAATTTTGTTTTCCAATCTATGGTTAACTCATCAGAGTTCATGTTACTTACAAATATTCGTTATCTAAACACAAAAGCAAAACACATCAATAACTTAAAAAATAACTCAGGAATAATAAATGATTGAAGAAGAATATTGAGGATTCAGTTTATGCTAAATTATTGCATACACAGGCTTGAATTTTGTATCCTTATAAATAGTGTATGTTCAGGGTTTTTACTACTGAGGCAGACAGAGTGGTTAACCACATAATCTAGAATTTAGCCATTTACTAAACGGCATTTAATGAGGGTTAACAGTGGTAAATACAAGCAAAGTTGTATTGGCTGAGTAATAGTACTAGCACAGATCTCTGCCTTCTGAGAGTGACTAAGGTTGTATTGTTCGAATAATACTACAAGCACAGACTTTTACTCCTCCTTCATTTTATGTACTTTGGCATTATTAAGTTGATGATAACACAGACCTTTACTTGTCCTTTATATTAGTTGCCAGTCTGTTTTACACTTAAGAATGCAACAACACACACTTATACTCCAATCTTCATTTGGACTACCTGACAGCATTGCAAGTATTGACAAGCTTGATTTGTCATTCATTATATGTTGGGTTCTGGAAGATTTTAAATCCTTTTCAGGTCTTGCCCTCAAATAAATTTATTTTTATAAATTTCAGCCTACATTTTATTAAACTTTAAAGAAAAAAGATCTTCATTAATGTTTATTGTATAAATTCATATGTGCACACACACATATCTCCATCTCAGATATAACTCATCTTTAGGAGTTTAAAAATCTGACAATGTTATAGATAAAACTATGTTATATTGAGCTTGCTTCAGCCTAGAGCATTATTAATAGTCAACAAATCATTAGCTATCATCTTGCACATGATTTTATTATTTGCAAAATGAATTTAAACCTTCATTGATTTAAACTGGCAACATTATAACTTTAATTAAGACTTGCAGGCAGGAGCGTCTTAAAATGCTGTAATGTTCTTAGTTTTGTTTCAATTTTTGATCTAAGGCAGACTTGTAAAAGCATACACACTGAATATATGTGCATGTATATTAAATATATGCACTTGGTTTAAACAGATTAAAAGATTGTTGTAGAGGGACAGACAACCTTTTTGCTTTACTGTATTCAAATTGTTAAATTGTCAAAATGACCTGCCCTTTGGGCACTCCTTTTTTATAAGTGTCAAAGTTGGAAGTAAACAACTCAGATTGAGAATAGGCTGAAATTACTGATGCAATCCAAACCACTTCCACCTGGAAGAGTAGTTTTTCTGACTAATAGTGTCTCACTTGTTCATAACAAATTCATCCAATAGGGATAGAACAAGTTTCTTTGTTGAAGAAGTACTCTATTCTAATCATTTTGAATTTGAACATAACTCAAGTGTCATCACTCTTTGATTTTTATATTCATATGTTGTATATTTCGTTTGTTGATTTAATAAATTTATTGTTATTATTCTTGCACATATTGATACAGTATATTGGAGAGACAGTAGGTGGTGGAGGCTCACAAAGTATAGATTAAAACTAAAAGATGGATTTATCTTCTTTGGCAAGAAGTTTTCCACTTAAGAATATATTATATGACAGTAGATGATTATCTTTAATGTTGTGAAGAGAGGAAATGTTTACTGTGCCTGCATATCCACCAAGTGAGAGAGACAATTGGTGTCTTCTGGAGAATTATAAATAACATAAATTAAGATTTTCATCCCTTATAATTAGTCATTGATGATTAAATAATAATAATAATCATAAACAATAACTACTGAACTAGTGTGGCATTGGCATCACACAAAGTGTTTTACAATAGAGTTGTGCATCCAGGTTGAAATAATTTCCCTAGTATAGTCAAAATTTATCATTTATCATATTTTCTCTAGTGTCAGACATGTTTTTAAGCAGTTTATTTTGAATGTGCTATGTGTGAATTTTGTTTTAATTTAAATAATAATTATTAAAACTTGCTGTCAACTTTAAAATCTGTTTCAGGATGTTTGAGCTGCTTCCCAAGAGCCATCCACTCCCATCCAATGCAAATTTACTCCAGTCCGAAATGACTGACCTTAGCCAGGAGCATTCGGCAAAATCCCTTCAGCTTATTCAGGAAGCGGAGGAACAGATTGTCTAAGACAGTCACAAACTCTGGTACTGAACAGGCATTCACATTCACATTTTGCCTTACAAATTGGGATAGGTATCTTAATCATTTTGGAAAACTTGTTTTGTTGGTATAGCAACCTCTTCCTAAACAGAAATAATCCTTTGAATTTAAGGTAATGTTTTTTCTTTTTTTTTAAAATAAACAATGATTTAAACATCTTGTTATTATTAGTTGATGGGGCATGGAGAAATTGTTATGAAAGCCCCCTCTTTAAAATACCAACAGTAATAATACTCTGTCTTCATAGTTGTTAAATCATAATGACTGTTAACTGATGTTTTGGTACAACAAAATTTAAACAATTCTGTTGCATAATTTTCTATGAAAGACCTGAAGACATTTGCATCTAAATGTATTTTATGTTTTCTGTGCCATATTTATACCTTTTTTTTTTTTAGACTCACTGAACATACATGTTCACTGTCTTAAAGTCATATCAATTTTTACATATATATGTGCATGATCTTTCCAAAACTTTTAACTTGCAAACTAAGTTTTTACCAGAACAGACACCATAAGGTGGTTTTTTTTACTGTTATTATTTACGTGCTTTCTCACATATTAATTGCTTCAACACTTTATGATTGTTATAACTGTTATTGTCATTTAATTGTTTTTAAGTTATGATCAGAGAAATTGATAAAATTAAAGTGACATTTCTTTTGTGTTTTAAGATAATAAGATTATCTGTATTACCTTTATTTACACTTTAATTGTAAATTGACAAACTTACCAAATAATTTTAATATGGAGAAGTCATGATGTTGCTTATAACTGCACTACTTTAAATTAGGAGGATAAATTTTATATGGGTCCATATAACTATTGAAGAATTGTATAAACTCATATTAATGCTCCATTCCTATCCACCCCAACTCATCTTCATTACCAAGGCACTCATTATTCAGCGAGAGTAACATTCTACCTATTCTGATATAATAAAAACAAGCATTGACTGTACAAAAACCTTTAGAAGTATTTGCATAATTTAAGAAACATTTTCATAATTTTAGGAGCATATATTCTTTAGAAGCATTTGTTTAACTTCAGAAGTATTTGCATAACTTTAGAAACAATTACTTAATTTCATAAACATTTCATAGCTTTAGTAAAAGTTGCTTAAGAAATATTTGCATAACTTTAGAAAAAAACTGCTTAACTTCATAAGCATTTGCATAACTTTAGAAGTGTTCGATTAAGATTACTTAATTTCATAAACATTTTCATAGCTTTAGTAAAAGTTGCTTAACTTAAGAAATATTTGCATAACTTTAGAAAAAACTGCTTAACTTCATAAGTATTTGCATAACTTTAGAAGTGTTCTCTTCAAAACATTGGAAGAACAGTTGATTAACTTTATCATCTTTTGCAAAAATTTTGAAATATTTGTCTAATTAAAAGAAAAATTGCATAGCTTTAGAAACATTTATTAAACTTAAAAATATTTGTTCATTACCTATTGTGCATATACTGATGTGGGTTCTTCTGTTTGTATATCTCTTTATTTAAAATCCACCTGGAAAACATTTATTAACATTTTAAATAAAGATCTCACATCTCAGTTATAGCTAAAATTGATATTTAGGCTGAATGCAAAATATCTTTATCTTATCTCTTTTGGGGCCTGTCTTTTAGACATTTTTGTCTATATTCATTTGCTTTTTTTAATTTTTGATACCTGTATTCATTTGTCACTTTATTTTGGGTCTGAATTCTTTTTTTTTTTTAATGTGCTTTGTTTCATTTGTCACTGTTCGTTTGTCCCACATTTATTTGTAACTTTTTTTTGTTGCCTATATTTATTTTGTACTCTTTTGTTGTTGTGTACATTCATTAATCATTTGTTTTGTTTTATGCTTGAGTTCATTGCATCTGACGTAAATAACACACTAAACACTTGAGTTACTAATACAGTGTTCTTTTGTCAAAGATTTAATTTTTGACTTAGAGGTATTTTGTAAGTTTGCTTTGTATTCCTTTCATAAATGTGACAGTTTCCAAATAACCTTTGATAACTTTGTAAAATTGGAATTATCTATCAGTTCAGGTGCAATTTTTCATTGTACCTTTTTCCCTCTGGCAATGTTTGCATTGCCTTTCTCCATTATTATTAATTATTAGTCTTATGTTTTGTTTATTATATTTTAGACTTTATGGTTTGATTGTAATTTGCTGTAGATTCAGACTTTATAAATTAGTTTGTTTTTCTTAATTTCCTGCATTAGGTCTGTTTCAAATTTATATTATTGGAACTGTCAGTCTAGTTGCATGAGGCATAAAGTAAATCAGCTTAACAATTGTGTTAACTTAATAGTTTTTCTAAATATTAATTTTCTGGGTTTTTTGTTGTGTTCATATTTAATTTATTTACATCAGTGGATTTTATGTCTGTTATTATCTATAAGTTGTTGTTTGTTTATTTTAATTTGACAGCTATTTGTGTTATGCTTCATAAATTTTGCATTTTCTTTATTTCACAAAGACCTGTATTGAATATTTAATTCTATTATTTCAGTTTAATTTTAAATGTAGATGTGTATTTAGTTAATGATAAAAATATCTATAATTTAATTAAATACATAAGACAAGTTTTGTTCAGATTTCTCTTTTATAAATCTATGCACAAGAGATTTTTTAAAAATCTGAGCTTATTTTGTCTACACCATACACTTTGTGGTTTTTTTTAATCCCTTTATTAGCATAATACTATTTTAACATAATAATTTTCTTAAAGTTACTTCAATATTTTGTTTAAGATCTTTCTTTTTCACTTCTGTAAGTTTAATGTAGGCATTAATTGTCCATTTCTGAGTTGTTTATAAAAAAATGTTCATGCAGTAAAGTTAAATCACTTGTCAGTTTTTTTTAAATATTATTTTTAAAATACTATTACAATTTTCATATATATAAAACAAAATAAGCAAATTTTAATGAGGCATACAACTTCGAAAACTTCAAGAGCCATATTAATTTTTAATAGAATTGTACATATGGCTTCAGTAAAATTATTGATGGAAGTGTATGTCTGACTTCAATGTAACTATTAATGGAAGTATATATGAGACTTCGGTTGACTTTAGTTTAATTATTGATGGAATTGTATGTTCTACTGCAACTTATTGTTGATGGAAGTATACATCTGACTTCACTTTAATTATTGAAGGAAGTGTACACCTAACTTCAGTTTAATTATTGATGGACGTGTAATATGACTTCAGTAATCGTTGGAATCGTGTAATACTAGGTACTGTATTTCTTCAGGTTTGTAGAGAAAAAAATGAAATAATAGTATTTTTGAGTTGTATTTATTCCTTATAAATTTTATGACACGTTTTCAGCTAGAATCAGTAGTAATGTAGTTTAAAGTTTGTAGGATGGCAAAAAAAATTTTTTTTTTCCTGTTCTTTCACCAAGAGCACTGAGATACCCAGATACTCTTCAACTGAAAGTTTAAGAGAGACTTGCCTAAAAATAAAATGTTTTATAATAGATTATAGAAATAGTTTAAGGTATTGTATTTTTGTTTAAAATTATTTCTACTTGTTTGTTTTAAATAATCTTTTTCATTGGTTCTAAGACTAGTATAATATTTGTATGAGGATTGATTTGTATTATCTAATGTGAGCATCTTTACATATACAGTATATATTTTTTAAATTGTTTTAAATGTTTCTTTTAATTCTGTCTTCTATTTATATATGTGTTTATATGAACTAAGAAAGGAAAATTTTGTTGCTTGCTATTTCTTTTTTCTCAGTAATAATAAATTGTTTTCTTTTCACTTGAATTAAATTCAGTAAATATCCACTTGTTAAAAGTATTGCTATGTATCATCACATTTCTTTTTAACACAGAAGTGCAAATGTTTATCAAAAGAATCTCTAAAAAAAAGAAATGCAAATGTCCTGGTACATTTAAAAACTCTTCTGTTTCGGTCTTTCTAAGACTCTTTCTGTTGGATGATGAACTTATATTTATTGCCATCATCCTCAGCCATTTACAAGTGCTTTTTACTTTGATTGACTTTGGAAAGTTAATACACTTGTAGTCTTTGCTGTTCACTGAGTTTATCCCATGTACAGTTTAGCAAGCTGACGCAGTATTAGTCTGGTGATAGCAGATCTCTAGATTTTCCTGTTCTTCTGACACTTAAACTGCTGGCTTCTGCTGATATGCTCCAAAGCCATTTTTACCAGGTCAGGAGGAAGATCTTAAATTATGTCTAGCAATGTGCTACTCAATGGGTGTCCTCCATTTAGTGTTACAGCAAGGTGATGCTAAGTTATGTTGATAATACACTAGATTTACCTATTGTTTAGATACTTAAAACTGCTAGCTTCTAGTGATCTGATCCCAAGGCATTTGTATTGAGTCATGAGGATGATCATAAATTATGTCTAGCAATGTGCTATTCAGTGAGTTTTCCCATTTAGTATTTATTAAGCTAAGGCTACACTTCAAAATTATGTATAGCAAGAGATCACTTGATTTGTTTGTTTTTAGATGCTTGCCCTGCTTAGCTCCTACTGAATTGATCCTTAGACATTTTGTTTCAAGACAGGAAAAGGAGCTTAAATTTTGTACACAAATAGTCTACATAATTGATAATCTTTCCTTATTAGACAATCTAATTGTACATAGTCCTTTTTCTTCTTATACAAATTCAGTAGACCCTCAATTAACAAGTGGTTCAGTTAATGAATTATCTCTTGTGAAAATGTTCAGTTCTATTAACAACAGCCTGACATTAAAATTATCTTGCTGAAATAATAGTTCATTTACTGCAATTGTACTTATTTAGGGTCTACTGTACAGCAGTGCAGATGATTAGTAAAAAGTAAAACATTTTAAAAATGTTTTTGATACTTTGGGTTCTTTTTATCCTGCAGCACTTACAGTGTCTTTTAGACAATGGATAATTAAACAGTTTGACCTCGGATACTTACAGTGTTGGGCCAGGTTGAAATGTAATAGGTATAGTCACAGTCTAAGACAGTTTAAACATTTGATTTCTCTCCCTAAAACAAAATAAGAAATTTTAATGCATTATGTATTTCTTTCATAATATCTTCAAAAGTTGTATCTGCATGAAATGACTTAATAAAATGACATTAAATTGTTCAGATTATAGGATTATAGATTATTATTTCATTTTATTGATTCATCTTCCTAATGCATTACAAATAAGCCTAAACATTTTTTTTATTCATGTCCTTTAAGTACATACATGTAATGTTTAGGCTTATTAATGCATTAGGAAGATGAATCAATAAAATGAAAATAGTCATGTAATCATTTATTTTAATCTAACAGAATTGCAATATGCAAATTGCATTGTTCATTGTTTTCCTTGTTTGCATAGGTCACTTTTTTCTTCTTTTTTTGTCTTGGGCTTGGATTTTTTTCTTAGAGGAAAAAAACAACTAAATTTAGTTCTTGCTCTCTTTAGTTTAAGTCTTTGTTTAAATTTAGCATTATGGCTTTCTACTGCATAAAACCTTTGAAGCAGCTATATATTATGATGGTGGTAATTTTTTTTTCTTAGAAATAATTGTTAGTCAACAGCACTCCATATATAAAAAGAGGAAAAGGAAGTAAAGCATGATACCAGACTGCCTAGAAACAAGACTGCCTATTGAAATTTTAAGCTCAAATTGAACTTGAAGCTGTGAAAGTCATTTTTCAATTCATACATCATAAAAATGTTGCTTTTAGACCTGTACTGAATGCCACAATATTTTTAATTGGTTTTATTATAAAACATATTTTATAAGGTTATGTTGACCACTCAACCATAATATAAAATCAAAATAATAAACTTGTACTTAAATATTATGTTAACACTAAAAATAACTTGATAGCTTGATAGTTAGATATTGTTTTAGCAAAATGCAAACATATGTAAGGATTGTTTGTTTTAATTCATAATTTATATGCATATAATTTATTTAAAGAAAATATTCTTCTAAATTCTTCTAAATTCTTCTAAAAACCTCTTACACTCTTTGCAAAGATCTAATGAAAGCTAATGAAACTTTTAGTAGAATGCACACAGATGTAAGGGTTGCTTGTTTTTAATTTTTAATATATTTGTATACAATTTATTTCAAGAAAATATTTTTCTAAAAATCATTTATACTCTTTGCAAAGGTCTAATAAAAGCTAATGAAACTTTTAGCATGCACTTATTTTTCAGGTGTTTACCAAACTGATACAATTCTCATTTCCAGAAAAAATCACAGCAAATTTATTCCTGTTTGAGAAGTGCATTTTTTTTTTAAGTTGGCATTGATATTGTCTAGGATGTTTATGCACCAAATAACTGGCTTATCAGGGATGTAGAATGTACTCTATATTAAATGAATAACACAAATAATTTAATATTTTAGTATTCCCCAGGGGTTGAGAGCAGATCCTGACTCCTCTATGTCCATCACAAAGTAAACCTCATCTTCATTCAAAATTGAACCTTCATAGTTCTCTTCCTGTGGCTGTGAATCATATTAATTACTTGTGTATGTGGGTGGAGGGGGGCACACTATAATTGTGGCCCAGTGATTGTGGAAAAATCCTGAACTTATGTCTGTCTTCGGTATAAATTATGCCTCTGTGCATTAGCTCTTAGCTCTCTCCCTTCAGCCATGAATCAACCCTTTTCAGCTTTATTATTAGAGGATTTATTGAGACATTGGACATAGTATTCTAGTAATATATGGTATACAATGGCCAGAATATATTAGACCTGTTTGGGAGTAGTTGGTGATGTATCATATCTGTTGTTTGAACACTTTTTCACTTTTCTATTGTTATAATACAGTGTAACTGTAATTTTTTAGATGAAGTATTTAGACCAATATGTAAAAAAGTGCTTCTTAAGTTCTGTTGATTAAATTTCACATAGCAGTTTTAACTCTGCTTTAACTGCTATGCTTAATTATATAGCCATAAACAAAAGTATTTTGATATAATGTATTATTATTTTTTATTTTCTTTGGATATATTGTCAGTAACTTTTAAAAAAATCAAAATCAAAACAATTGCGTAATCAGGGTCTTTTGTAAAATATATATATTTAGAATAGTACTAACTAAATAGCTGGAAAGAGTGAGTGTAAAATGTAGTATATGTATGATTTAGTGTATTTCAAACTCATATTCAGACAAATGTAATAATGTGCAGTTTGGGTAATAAGATTAAGTCTGTTATTTATGAATTGTCTACATTCTACAGTACAACAGAGAATTTTTTTTAAAATAGTACATAATTAAAACTTAATCCATTCATAATTGCTTAAATTTTTATATTTCAAACCATTTTGAGGTTAAAAATAGTTAAATCATTTATCTAGACTAGTGAATCCAGCTTATGACCCGTTTTACAGCCCAAGGCCTTGTAAGCAATCAAGTGATTTGTGGATTCTGAAGTTAAAACTAGTGACAGATTTCCATAAAGATACTTGTAATTTACTTCCAACACTACCAAATATACAGAGACAAGTAGTGAAGTACTGTCATCATATCTAATTACTGAAATCTTACCTTAAAAGTAACAGAAAACTGGAAACTATATTTGTACTCTGTACTCCTTTAATATTTGTTTAGAGGTGAAACTAGACATGTCCAGTGACCCAACCCCTGACCTTTAATGTTGGATTCCCTGATCTAGAATTTTACCTGATTTTATTTCACTAAGTGCAATATTCACTAGGAAAGAACAAATTGTTATAGAATTTTTTTTGGAACTCATTCTTTGTCATCTGAGAGAAAACATTAGTCATTCAAGTGAAGCAGACATAAAAGAAAAAGTACGAAGAATTGCAACTTTTTAATATAGTAACTTACTGTCTTTTCCTTGTTGCACTTTCAACTAAATTACCCTCACTTGTTTGAGTACATGTAATCTAGTGAAAAAAATGTTTCTTATTTATTTTTTAAAAACTTACTTCTGCTTATTTCGTTGTGTGGGTTTAGTGTTAGTTAAAAACTAATATTCATAAAGCTACAGATATTTCATTATTCATCATTGTATAATTCTTGGTTTTCCTTTGGCTAGTAGTGTTTGTCTCATGAGTGCCTAAAATCATTGTAGAATTTAATATTAAATGTATTGTTTGTTATTTGTTTAAGGTTTACTGTATTTTTTATATTTTGTAATTTATTGTGCTTAGCTTTATGTATTGTTTATCATTAAATTTGTGACCTGACTTTTCATCTCATTGCAGTGTGTATTTATTTATTAAAGCACATTGAAAGTTAAAACATAAAAACAAATATCAACAAAATAGCTATTTATTTTGTCATTATATTTATAATCATGTTACTGACTAATGTGCAAGTCAGAAGCAAAATAATGTGAATAAGTTATACATCAGTATATTAGTTTTAATATCTGAACACTGGAAAAAAAAGGAATATTTATTAATGCAATGTTTGTAGTAATGACATTTTGGCTTGATATGCTACAGTAAAAAAATTAACAGTTATAAGAATTTGACCATATGATTTTTAAATGTCTTTATATATTATTTGAAACATTCACCTTCTGCAAACTTGAATGTAGGTCTGGACTGTGCTTTCATTAGTTGATTTTGCTGCATTTAGGGTGGTATGTTATGAAAGGTTAAAGAGTAAGAGGTTACCGCCATAATAATTGCAGTCAACACCTGTTTACTAAAAAATGTACTTTGCCTTTTGTTGTTGGTTTAATTTTTTAATTTTTTAAAAAGCAATTTTGTTACAAATGTAAAGAGTGATTACTTATTTTTTTATGTGGGCACAAAATAGTTTAATTCGGGATGTTTCACCAATTAAAGTTAAATTGTAATTACTGCTTGATAAATATTGGGATGATTTGGGGGGGTTGGTAATATTGTTATACTTGTTCAAACAGAGGGATATTATTTAAATATTTTAATTACTCATAATTTGTTTAATTGCTTATCTGTTATAATAAATTCCTTATAAATATAATTGTATACTTAGTCCAAATTCACTCATTTAGCTTTTTGTGATTATCTCATTCTTTCCCTTACAGACAGAAAGAGAGAATGAAATGTCTCCCTTATCCATGCATCTCTTCATCCATCCATCTAATCTATGTCCATACATCCAATTATATCTGCAAATCAAATGCATCCAAATATATATTCATTCACATAATTAAACACGTCTAATCAGGCATCAAAGAACTACACATTCACACCTAAATCCTTATAATTATAATCAACCCTATTTCTAATCATACATCCATTACATGCATAATGAATATTACATTTCTACAAATCTTATTCGTTCATCTAATTAGACCTTGTTGACATACACACATAAAGATTATCATCCACTGTCTTTATATTGCATTCAAACATCTAATCATTCACAGATCCAACTGTACATCAGAACTGTAAACATTGATTCTCAGCAAGATCTGAGTGGGGACGGAGTCAACGTGGTGACGTACCAGTATATCGGCGTAACAGTTGCAGATATACATATCTAACCTGTGACCCATACTCTGCGTCGGCACTTGTAGATGTCTTGTATCATAACTAATTACACTTATTTGATATAATTCATTATTACAAAGTCACCCCAGGGTACAGCGGCAACAAAGCTTTTGATTTTCAATGCTAAATAAATAAAACAGTACACACAAAAATAAATAAAAACACAACACTTTACAGACATTCACGCACAAACTTGCAATATATAATATAATAGAAACTACTTACAAAAGGGTAAAGTAATTACTAAATAATTAATTATTTAAAAGCAAGACTATATTGCTATTATCTATATTGTTTATCATTAAAAAATAATTTTAAATTATATACAGAATGACAATCACTTATTTAAAACATAACTATACTGCTATTCTCTAAATCAGTAAATGTTAGTGCAGATCGTTAATACTATCACTAATAGTAATAAATATAGGTAGTAAATGTAATATATAAATATATATATTATAATGGCAATTACAAAACTGTACTTAAAAGTTTTCGTCATTTCAAATAAAAATCATGCATAACTCATTTTAATAATAGTTAGAAATATGTCTGTGAACTTAACGATGACGACAAAGGTATGGCATGTACTAAGTAGAATAGTTACTATTCATTATCAGAAAAATAACTTACCAGACATGGTCATCGTCAGTCATTGTTTCCTTGTTATCTCCAACATCATTAGAAATTGTATATGAACTACTATCAGAAGAAGTTCAAGAACTTTCGCTGTCATCACATGAATTGGATCAAAGTGGTACGGTGTATCAAAGAAAATTACAGTGGCGGCCATTAACCCATTCATGATGTCACTTCTAGTTCACAAACTATGTTTGACCTAGATTCCATTTAATTTGGTCTTTAAATATGGAATACAATTCTTTAAAATGTATTATATATATATATATATAGTCTGAAAAATCCAAGTATTTGTTATACTGTAATCATGCCTACATGAGACATTTAGGCCTTCATAGGTTCTAAATCGGTTTTAAATTGGAATTCAAGTTCATTAACATTAGCATACACCTCCATAAATTTCAGGCTTTTACACTTTAATAAATGTGAGTAAATTTGACTTTAAATAAATGTAAGCAACTTATAAATATACTTGAACGTGGAATTTAAGTTGGTTAATAAACTGAGTATATCCACAGAAAATCCTTGTATTTACGATAGCGTTAATTCATCGTAAATGCATTATAAATCTGGCATTTTTGCGCTTTATAAAATTCACTTATTTCTATATGCTGCTTAGTTTGTTTGTTTATTTTTAGTGTATGCTAAAACTAAACTCTACTTTTTGCCTGGTGTAGTAAGTTTGTTGTTTTCTTTTTTAAAATAAAGAACAAAACCAATATGGCGGGAAAATGTGGGCTTATGGAGTGAACGAAGTTGCAGCGGCAAAATCCAACAGCTTGTACTTGTGAAACAAGCAATTGAGCATCACAACCAGAGAAATAAAGAGGAAGACATGAAGAACATAATAAACAAAAAAGCTTTAGTCAAAGATATAGTAACAACCAATAAGTGCACAATATTTCCATAGTTAATTTTTTGCCTATTCGGCAAACCAACTGGAAGTGAATACACCTGAAAGGCATAACACCAAATGTTTGGCTGTTTTATACAAAAAAATATACAAAGATTTTAAAATGCTTCATTATAAACGTTTTAAGTCTGTGAAGCCAACGCCACCTTAGTTAAAACTTAATGGTTATGATTATTATTATTAATTAATTAATCATCCATAACTAATTACAGGTGATGAGAATCTTAATTTATGTTGTTAATAATTCTCCAGAAGACACCACTCATCTCTCTCACTTGGCGGATATGCAGGCGCTGTAAACGTTTTTTCTCTTCCACAACATTAAAGGCAAACATTTACCACACAATATTTCCACAGGTGGAAAACGTCTTGCTAAAGGAGAAGACAAGTCCATCTTTAATCTATATTTAGCGAGTCCCCATCCACCCACTGTCTTTCCAACATATGGTTATCAATATGTGTAAGAAGGTCAATAAATTTATTAAGTCAACAATCAAATATACATATAACAAGTACAATGAAAAAGATTATTGTCATCAATATTTCCATGAACCACATTTAAATCATTTTAATGCCTTATATCCTAAAATGCAACGCAACAGATTAGTGTCAATACAAATCACAGGAGAGTTCTTATCAGAGAACAGAAATGGAGTTATTAGAAATAAGCAATAATAGTTTCTAAATAACCTAGTAGAGGCGAAGCTGCAAGTCTTTTCCCACATTTTTCATAACAAAGCCACAAGTTTATTGTTCATGTTATTACTATCAATTCCCACATTTTTCATAACAAAGCCACAAGTTTATTGTTCATGTTATTACTATCAATTCCCACATTTTTCATAACAAAGCCACAAGTTTATTGTTCATGTTATTACTATCAATTCCACGTGTTTCCCTCTCACCTTGTAGAACATTTTTTCTCTTCTATTCTCTCAAGGCCATTTGGTGCTCCACTGTATTAGCCCCTCAAGCAGAACAACAATTGTCACAATTTCTAGTAACTTCCTTGTACCAGAAATTGCTTGAGGTAGTCAGCATACTTTACCGCCATACATCAATGGATATACTTCTCACATCTATCATGGTTGTAGAGGTTTATAATCAGTAAATCAGGAGATTCATGTAAAACAAGGAAAGGCTACTTATTCCCTGTAAAATATAATCAGGAAACAAATGCTAAGTTTCCAGTTTATTCATCTTTAACTCCATTCTTTCTTACATTCAAGTCTCAATTTAAAGTTTCCTGTAACAGTATTTATTAGCCTGATACACACACACACACACACACAGCATAATAAATAGAGCATATAAATTTTCTGAGTGCATTCACTAAAAACAATGTCAAGTGCTAGTATACTATATACAACCGGTTCACCGACAAAAGCGCGACAACGAGTTCTGTCCCTAACTCTAACCCTAACCCCTAATCCTAACCCTATCCCTAACCCTAACCCTATCGTGCATTTGTCGGGTCACGTATACGACATCATAGTTCCAAAATTTATAAAAATAATAGTCTATTCACATAATACATCTTTACATAAAACGCAAGCATAACATATCAATAGCAAAATGCACGAAATATTTCCAAGTCCATTCTCTCCCAATCAGTTAACTCACCATTAAGCTAAGGGCCACTCCAAATTCAACTGATTAGACGATAGATTTCTTTACAACAGGTAAACTTTTATCTCAGTCCTTGGGCTGGTCTCGTTCTTGTAAATCTTAACCATTGGATAATAAAAACTACTCATCCAGTTGGAACTGGGTTGCAATCCATCAGCAATGTCTACCATATTCTCAACTCGAGTTTGTTTACTGTAACTCTGACATTTAACAAAAATGTCATCATAAGGAGTGCCCATGGTCGGGTCACTTCGACAATTTATATAACAATTAAATCTGAAAAAAAATTAAGTCTACAAATTTACCCAGCCACAAAGTTCTTCAGTATACCGTTATTTTTTCCTTCCTTCAAACCTGCCCTCTTCCTTCCCTCAAGCCCCCCTCTCTTCTTTCCTTCAAACCTGCTTTCCTCCTTCCTTCCTTTAAGCATGCTTTCCTTTTTCTCTTCCTTCAAGCCTTCCTTCCTTCTGTCGCTTTTTTTGACTCGTGTCATTTACTCACTCATTCATTTTTCTTTTTTCATTTTCTTTTTCTCCTCTTCCCATTTTGGCTTTCTCCTCCTCTTCATTATTATTATTCAAACTTTCTTCAAAATATACATTACCAGCAAACAAAAATGGAGAATTCAGTAGATAACTGTGGATAACAGATGATTATCAAGAAGAATCCAGTGGATAAATTATGGTTTTTGCGATTTACATGCTTGAGCCACACAAATCGTATACCAACACCACGGTAACAGTATATGTATACCAACACCACGGTAACAATATATGTACACCATCATCACGGTCACAAAACTCGTATACCAACACCACTGCGACAATACTCGTATACCAACACAACTGTGACAAAACTCGTACACCAACACCACTGTCACAATACTCGTATACCAACACCACTGTGACAAAACTCGTACACCAACACCACTGTGACAATACTCGTATACCATCACGGACACAATGTACTCCTACCACCCTTTCTCCTGACCACCTCCTTCACGCAGATTTTAAATTTGTTGTATTCTGAAATTTTGCAGAATTAAATTTATGAAAGCCTATCACACCACCTTCAAAGTTGCGAAATTGCAAGCAGGTTAAAGGTTATATCTTAGGAACCCTAATTTTAACTCCAATCAATAATATATATTACGTCAGTAATACTACTAGCCTAATTGTTAGCACTATTCTGCCTTACTGAGCATCATAGTGACCTCTCTAGAAACGTCATAGTACAGTCATACACAAACGCACACACATCTAAATCCGTCAGACACATTAATCTCCCTTCATATATTTATGAATACGCCATGAATGCACGGGTCTTCACGAACGTCATACACCACATCTCTACAAGCGTCACACACTGTATATCTAAACGTGTCGTGCATCTCTATAAATGTCACACGCGCGTCTCTAACTGTCACACCTAACATTGAAAATGTTACAAGCCACTTCTGACGACAGACACCATATATCTATTAACCCTTATACATACAAGATTCCGTAAAAGTTCTTCCTACATGCCATGCACAACATTTCTGTAAGCGTCATGTATACACACGATTCTTTACTTTCACAGATCTCTCTACACACACGTCGCGCGCTCACGATTCTGTGAAGTCATGCTCACGTGCTGAGAGTGAGCTGCATTGCATTTCCATCCCTTATAAACTATTTAGTGTCGCTTATTCACAAGGGTTAAGTTTCGCTTTACCTTTATACTGTTGACATGCTGTTAAATGAAAACAAAACTAATTAACTGAGTTAATATAACACACATTTAACTAAAAATGCCATTTTGTGGTGTACTCAATATTATATTAATACTGATAAAGATGCGCGGATACGACTTTGTTTTGTTATGGTTATCATGCTGTGCTGTGCTGAGTGCGCGTGTCTTATGGATTTTTACAAAACTGATATGCTTGATAATTTTTTTTAAAAATGTCTTAATCAGTCGGCCGGCGATGATGGGACTGTGACAGAGGTATTACTTTGAGATCTGCAGTCACAAGTATACTTGTACATGCACCTGTCGAAGATGGCGGACCGCAAGAGGTAATTTATTCAGTTCTATTTCTTTCTTTATCCGTTACAAAAAAAAAAGAAAGAAGAATGGGGAATAGAAAAGAAACCTGAGAGTTAGATAATCTACAATTCAGTATTGAAACATGAAATGTTCTAATATACTTACACACACGCACGCACACACACGCACACACACACTCTCTCCCTCTCTCTCTTAACTAAACGTTGCCACTTTGTGGTGTATTCAATCCTATAATATTAGTACTAAGATAAAGATGCGCGGGTTTGAGTTTGTTTTGTTATAATTACCATGCTGTGTTGAAGTGTGTGTGTGTGTGTGTGTGTGTGTGTGTGTGTGTGTGTGTGTGTGTGTGTGTGTGTGTGTGTGTGTGTGTGTGTTACGGGTTTCAAAAACTGATATGCATGATAATTTTTTTTTAAATATCTGAATCGGTCGGTCGGCGATGACAGGATTGTGACAGAGGCATTATTTTGATATCTGCAGTCACCAGTATACTTGTTCATGCATGTCTCAAAGATGGGGGACCGTAAGAGGTAATTTATTTAGTTCTGTTATATTTCTTTCTTTATCCGTTTAAAAAAATAAAAAGAAGAATAAGGAATAGAAGGAAAATCAAACAATTAGATAATCTACAATTCAGTATTGAAACATACAATTTTCTAATGTTTTTCATGAATATGGAGTAAATTTGTCATCGCAGAGTTATTACTAGCTACTTGTATTACACTGACTCAGTTCTAGCTAGGTGGTATTACACTGAGTCAGTTCTAGCTAGGTGGTATTACACTAAGTCAGTTCTAGCTAGGTGGTATTACACTGAGTCAATTCTAGCTAGGTGGTATTACACTGAGTCAGTTCTAGCTAGGTGGTATTACACTAAGTCAGTTCTAGCTAGGTGGTATTACACTGAGTCAATTCTAGCTATATGGTATTACACTGTTCTAGCTAGGTGGTATTACACTAAGTCAGTTCTAGCTAGGTGGTATTACACTGAGTCAGTTCTAGCTAGGTGGTATTACACTAAGTCAGTTCTAGCTAGGTGGTATTACACTGAGTCAATTCTAGCTAGGTGGTATTACACTGAGTCAGTTCTAGCTAGGTGGTATTACACTAAGTCAGTTCTAGCTAGGTGGTATTACACTGAGTCAGTTCTAGCTAGGTGGTATTACACTAAGTCAGTTCTAGCTAGGTGCATGTATTATTTATAAGTCACACTTTAAGGATAGTTTTAGGTAGCAATATGTCGTCGAGTTACTAAAATATTATGTCTAGTTAATAGGTGGAGGTATTATGTAGAGTTATAGCTAAATACATTTATTATTATTTAAGTTGCCAATGTATTTTTAGTTAGTATTATGTCGGATTATGTGCTGAGAATGAGTATATTTTGTCGAGTGCAAAGTGCATTCAGTATCTTTATGTCATGATGGTGGCTAAGTAGGTGTAATATTGTTCATGTTTACGAAACGTTCGATGTTCATGTTTATGAAACGTCGATAGCTAAGTAGGTGTAGCATTGTTCATATTTATGAAATGACGATAGCATTGTTCATATTTATGAAATGACGATAGCATTGTTCATATTTAAGAAATGACGATAGCATTGTTCATATTTAAGAAATGACGATAGCATTGTTCATATTTATGAAATGACGATAGCATTGTTCATATTTAAGAAATGACGATAGCATTGTTCATATTTAAGAAATGACGATAGCATTGTTCATATTTATGAAATGACGATAGCATTGTTCATATTTAAGAAATGACGATAGCATTGTTCATATTTATGAAATGACGATAGCATTGTTCATATTTATGAAATGTCGATAGCTAAGTAGGTGTAGAATTGTTCATATTTATAAAATGTCGATAGCTAAGTAGATGTAGCATTGTTCATATTTATAAAATGTCGATAGCTAAGTAGGTGATGAATTGTTCATGTTTATGTAACGTCGATGGCTAAGTAGGTGTAGAATTGTTCACGTATATGCTGAGTTACTATAATGATTAATATGTGTCATATTTTTATGCGGAATTACTATAATAACCAGATTTCTTTTATATTGTTTATGTCGAGTAACAAGTACTACATATTCATTCATTAATATCATTGGTATAAAAGTACTCTTAGTATTACATTGACCCTTTCTAGTTTGTAGATAGATAGATAGATAGATAGATAGATAGATAGATAGATATGTGTGCGTGAGCGCGAGTGTGTGTATTAGTGGTGTTAATTTCAAATTACTATTATAATGTTAATTAAGGCGATTTACTAGTTAAATTAATGTATTTACCTACAGCTTCTGGCGAATTATAGTTACAATAACCTGTGTCAAATTACTAGTTTTAATAAAGTAATATGGGCACTACTTATGTCGAACTACTAGTTAAATTAGTGTAATGTTGTTTATTTCGAACTACTAGAAAAACTAATTTATTATTGCTTATATCGAATTACCAGTTAAATTAATGTAATATTGTTTATGTTGGGATGCTAGCTAAATACTTTCATAATATGTCGAGTGTCAATTTATTTATCCCAAGTACACACGAGAAGTGCAAGTTAAGTTGCTAGTTAGAAGTGCAAGTCAAGTTACCAGCTAGAAGTGTAAGTCAAGTTACTAGTTAGAATTGCAAATCAATTTACTATTTAGAAGTTTAATCAAATTACTGGCTAGAAGGCAAGTTAAGTTGTTAGAAGTGCAAGTCAAATTACTAGCTAGAAGTGCAAGCCAAGTTATTAGTTAGAAGTGCAAGTCAAGTTACTATAGAAGTGCAAGTCAAATTACTAGCTAAAAGTGCAAGCCAAGTTATTAGTTAGAAGTGCAAGTCAAGTTACTAGTTATAAGTGCAAGCCAAGTTATTAGTTAGAAGTGTAAGTCAAGTTACTAATTAGTTAGAAATTCAAGTCAAGTTATTAGTTAGAAGTCCAAGTGAAGTTACTAGTCAGAAGTTCAAGGTACTGGCATAGAATTCGAGGAAACTCTGCTGCCTTATAAATTCACGTTTGGGTTTGGGTGGGTGCCGATGTCCATCTTTGTGTTGGGGAAAGATAAATTATTTTTTTTTAGTTTTTATATTTGTCGATTAAGTATATTTTTACATTATTTCCAGAAATCTACAGTCAAACTATTCTCTTAAGTAAATCCCAATTTAAGATATTGTCCCTAGGCAAAACTAGATTTAAGTTATGTTATTTTGTCAGGCAGTCCATATTTCAGTTTTTTTCTTCATGTAAACCCAAATGTTATTTATACTATCAGATTAATACATATTTAAGCTAATCTCTCAGGTAAATTAAAAATTAAGGAAATCTTTCAGATAAACCTACATGTACGCTATGTTCTGCAAACTATTGTTTAAACTATTTTCGCAATTTAAATATTAAATCTTAATAGCTTATCTTAATAAGCTTATATAGCATAATCTTAAATTAAAATTTGAAAAATTTTCGCTTAAGTTAAACAAGCATTGATGAAAACTAATAGTTTTTTTAAAAAATCAAATGAATAATGCAAAATTTAAAAAATAAATAACTGTTGGCAAACGTAATCAAGCAAGTCAATAGCAGATATAATTATTAGTGTGCTATGATGTATGTCCATTTTTGTGAAGCTTAACTTTTAATTCTTAGTCTGCATACTGTAACTGTATCCTTCAGTTTTATATAATGATTGAATGCATTTCCATGAGTTCATGCTCTCTTCATTAATTAATTAACTTCAAAAAGTGACAAGAGTAAAAGTTCATGTTTTCTTCATTAATTAATGACAAATGGCAAAAAGTGACAAAAGTTCATATTCTCTCCAGTAATTAATTAACTTCAAAAAGTGACAAAGAGTAAAAGTGTAAATCACAAATAAAAATTTCAAATGAAAGTAGAAGAACGCACAGAGAGATTCATAATAATGGCATTAAGATTTTAACATACACTGAGAAGTTTCAAAACAATAGAAAATTGGCATTAAATTTATAAAAAGCATTTTCCATAAAGAGTCAATCCTTGTCTGCAGATCGAGTCATGTGACTTGTGTCGAGCGTCTCCTCTATGCGAACATCTGAAAATTCGTGGACCTAATCTTTGCTAATTGTTGAAGAGTGTGGTCTCTAACAGCATCAGTAATTTTAATTTAAGAAAAGACAGTAGTGTCCTACATAATTTGTTTGGTGTTTAAATACTATTATATTTGTCTTAGTGATTAAACTGCAAGTATACCTGTACTTATAAATTTAGATTAACTAAATAATTGTTTTTGTTTAATCCTTTGTGGACATTGGTTTGCTCAGTCAGATTGAACATTGAACATCTAGCTTTGATGATGGTGGTGGTGGTGGTGGTGGTGGTGGTGACTGGATCAAAAAACAACTGATCAAATTCAAATCATTTAGTACTGATATTCGGAAAAATATAAAAATCTAGATACTAAATATCTTCAGTAGCGTCCAATTCTTTTCCAGCTTGTAGAAGATATCAATTTAAAAACATATGTTGTCAACTGAGAAAAGGGAGAATGTTACAACAGCAAACAACTTTGAAGGTTGTCTGATATCCTTTGACAGTAAAATCCGCAATAGGCTGACGCGAAGACGTCAAACAGAAATCATGACGCACTGCGTATAGAGTTTAGATTCTACAATGAAATCCTACCCGATGCGTAAAAATGCCACTGTACATTATAGTTTAGTGTTGAAATATATTCCCTTCCTAGAATAGGATATTCATGTGATCTTCTGTAAAAAAAAAAATAAATAAATAAATAAACAACAGCAGAGGTGTGATGTCGCGATTGAAAAGTAACAAATGATAGCAATATGATTTATGAAAGGAGAGAGAGATTTAAAAAAAAAATCACTAAGCTTTTTATGTAAGGAGAGTGCTAGATTTGAAAGATCAAAAGTTTAGGTTTAGGGTACATTTTCACCATTTCCGCTGGTTTAATGCGCGTCTGATGAATCTTTCGACGTCTTTTGTGCAATAATTATATTTTTATGGCGCCACAACTAAATATGCTTGAATAACAACACCAAGTGTGCAATAATTATATTTTTATGGCGCCACTACAACTGAATATGCTTGAATAACAACACCAAGTGTGCAATAATTATATTTTTATGGCGCCACTACAACTGAATATGCTTGAATAACAACACCAAGTGTGCAATAATTATATTTTTATGGCGCCACTACAACTGAATATGCTTGAATAACAACACCAAGTGTGCAATAATTATATTTTTATGGCGCCACTACAACTGAATATGCTTGAATAACAACACCAAGTGTGCAATAATTATATTTTTATGGCGCCACTACAACTGAATATGCTTGAATAACAACACCAAGTGTGCAATAATTATATTTTTATGGCGCCACTACAACTGAATATGCTTGAATAACAACACCAAGTGTGCAATAATTATATTTTTATGGCGCCACTACAACTGAATATGCTTGAATAACAACACCAAGTGTGCAATAATTATATTTTTATGGCGCCACTACAACTGAATATGCTTGAATAACAACACCAAGTGTGCAATAATTATATTTTTATGGCGCCACTACAACTGAATATGCTTGAATAACAACACCAAGTGTGCAATAAGTATATTTTTTATGGCGCCATTACAATCAACTTGAATAACATCAAGTGTGCCATAATTTATTTTTATGGCGCCCTTACAACCCAGTATGTTTGAATAACAACATGAAGAGTGCAATAATTATATTTTTATAGCGCCACTACAACCCAATATTTTTGAATAACAACACCAAGTGTGCAATAATTATATTTTTATGACGTCACTACAACTCAATATGCTTTAATAACAACATGAAGAATGCAATAATTATATGTTTTTTGGCTCCACTACAACTGAATATGCAGATGTCGAGGGTAGTAATTTGAGTAATAAATTAGAACTTAATGGTGAAGGGCAGTTGAGGAACTCAAGTACATATATTGCAATTTAATTCTGCCAAAAAAGGCAGTATTAGTGAAACTCAGCTGCTAAGCGCAGTAATTTAAGTAAGAAATTAAAAATTAATGGTGAAGGGCAGTTGAGGAACTCTAACGGAATTTAATTCTGCCAAAAGCCAGTATTAGTGGAAATTAGCTGTTAGAGACAGTCATTTAAGTAATAAATTAAAGCTTAAGTAACCATTTCAACGCACAGAAATAAATTAAAATTTAAAAAAAACTTCTAACCTAATGCTAAAATAATAAGTTAAAATGTAATAAGTGAGGACGATAATAATTTAATTAATCATAAAATAGAACTTTTAAAAATCGAACAAAATTATAAATAGAAGCATATGTGGAGTATACTTTAATATTGATGTGTGAATGTAAAAATCGATTATATTCATTTTGAAAAATCAAGAGCCAAATTTACAACATTTAAAAAATATATAGTGTTCTCATATACGAATAAACACACTGGTATATAGCGACGCCTACGTATTCAAGGGGAGATAATTGTGCAACTCTTGACTATCATGAGCGCTTTTTTTTTTTCTTTTTCTTTTCTTTCTTTTTTTTTCCTGTCTCTCTTCAGTTGTTGTTAATGTGGGGAACGCTTCCGGCTTCCGCCGCTTTCGCGTAATGGATGCGGGAAGACTTTTATAAGAGATTATTCTCATGCGTGTAGCTGAGCTTTATATACCGAGAGAGAGAGCTCAGTGGTCAGTTTTCACCGAATGATTGCTCTTATTTTACTTCTGGATCAATTGTTTAATAAAAATAAATGGCTTAAGGTGATAATTGGCCTCGCTCTCTTTCTTATAAAGGCACACTTCTGATAATATTAATTAAAAACTTGTTTCACTTTGAAATCATTGCCGTACAAGCATTTGACGCGATAGATAAATTGATGCGCGTACTCATCAGTGCGCATGTCACCTGACCTCGACAATACGTCAGCCAAGAGACGACATTCACGGAAAGCTAAAGGCAAGTCTGAGAAGAAGGAAGAAAAAATACACCAAGGACGTGGTTGTAATCAGCTAAATTGACGAATGCATGTTTTCCGGGAGCATTCGCTTTGGCTTCAGCACTTGAAAACTAGTGCGTACACTAATCGTGCTCGTGTCATCACTTCCACTGATATAGTAACTAGGCGACGTTACTACTTGAACGCGTCGCAGTTAAAAGTCACTCGAAATTGTCCAAATGCATCCATTCTCGGCTGCTTATAAATAAAGTCCATCCACCCATCTATTCACCGGTTGATTTACTGTTTGAGTTTCAACGATCGTTAACCTCAATTGCACATGAGTTATATTCAGTCTTTTCTCTCTCCCTCCCTCCCTCTCTCTCTCTCTCTCTCTCTCTCTCTCTCTCTCTCTCTCACATACACACACTGGTACTGAAATATTATTGTCATTTCACGCCTGCTAATAGAGTGTCATAATATTGAGATATTTAAAGATCAGACAAGTGCACTGCGTGGAAATGATGAAAGATAAAGGGAGACAGTTTTCGCGATCAAGTGTTTCAGATAATGTTGAGCCAGCAAAGACAGTATAACATCACCACCATCATCACGCCCCCCCCCCCTTTTTTTTTTTTGTTTGGCGGGGGGGGGGAGTTGTTGAATTTTTAATTCCCTATAAATAGGACTGACATAAACAAATGAAGTTTTTTTTCTTTCTTTCAATGGTATTACTGCTGTTGATTATTTGTACTGCATTAGAGAGTCTATGACGCGCGTTAAATGTGTTATGTCCTCTTTGTGTTCACTTTTCAGCAGAGTTCAGTCCTCTTTGTGTTCACTTTTCAGCAGTGTTCTGTCCTCTATGTGTTCACTTTTCAGCAGAGTTCAGTCCTCTTTGTGTTCACTTTTCAGCAGAGTTCAGTCCTCTTTGCGTTCACTTCTCAGCAGTGTTCTGTCCTCTTTGTGTTCACTTTTCAGCAGAGTTCGGTCCTCTTTGTGTTCACTTCTCAGCAGTGTTCAATCCTCTTTGTGTTCACTTTTCAGCAGAGTTCAGTCCTCTTTGTGTTCACTTCTCAGCAGTGTTCAATCCTCTTTGTGTTCACTTTTTAGCAGAGTTCGGTCCTCTTTGCGTTCACTTCTCAGCAGTGTTCAATCCTCTTTGTGTTCACTTTTCAGCAGAGTTCAGTCCTCTTTGTGTTCACTTCTCAGCAGTGTTCAATCCTCTTTGTGTTCACTTTTCAGCAGTGTTCAATCCTCTTTGTGTTCACTTTTCAGCAGTATTCAATCCTCTTTGTGTTCACTTTTCAGCAGTATTTAATCTTCTTTGTGTTCACTTTTCAGCAGTGTTCCATTCGTGAGCGAGACAGCAGCACGAGATGCACTTAAACAGTACGTATCTGAACACCCGAACTGCAACAGTGAGGCAGCTACTGACATGACAGTGAACAAACGCACGTCTTGGGAGGCATATTACGTAAGTATCTGAGAAGAAACAGCTAGTAAAACAATTTTTAATGGGTCTTTCTCTCGGGATGCACTTTAAGTGGTTGGTGAGAACAGCTAGTTTCATAGTAATAAATAAGTTAGAGAGACTGACTGTTGAAAATGCTCAAGCTATTGGCATTCTGCGTTAAATTGCCACTGAATTTAAATCTTATTAGGCTGAGATGCCTCCTTGCAATTATAATAATTAATAATTATATTTTGACAATTCCTTACATATTTTTTTTATATGCTGTATCTTTAGTTTAATGAGCATTTCGTCACCTTTCTGCTGACTGCTTACTTGGCAAATATGAGCCCCCCGATGATATAAATCAACACTTACATGAGACAATACAGTCACAGCATGGTACTACTTTATTACTGTTATGAATACAAAATAAGTTTTTTTTAAACACTAACAATAAAATATTAATAAAATATTGCCTACGCAGTATATCTTTGAAAATATCATAAACATTATTCATGAATAGCAAAAATTCTTTTGTACAAACATACGTTGTTAACATTACTATATTATTTTCCACTTAGTATAAATATATGTGTGTGTGTGTGTGTGTGTGTGTGTGTGTGTGTGTGTGTGTGTGTGTGTGTGTGTGTGTGTGTACAACATATAAAATTCATACAACACTACACTGCATACATTACAATATTATTTTCTATTTTATAAATATATACGTCACTGTACGAGACCCAGCCGCCTAACTTGCATTCAACTTTTCTACTCTAGCGTTAGAATCTAAGTCCAAAGAGGCAAAATATATATGAACTCCTTTTCCACCACATTGTGAACACAAAGCCTAATAATGAACACTAATGTCGCACTCGCTTCTTTGTGATTCATTTCCTTATAAATTCTTTCAGCTACCATTACTATTTCCTTATAATTTTTTTCTATTTCCCCCCCCCCCTCCAGGTTCACGAGTATTCGATTTACTTTATGTTATCTTTGTTTTCATATATATGTCAGATCGGGATTGGGGGGCTCATCGCAGCCGTTTGTAATTGTAATATTTTAAAAATAAATACTCGTGACCCATGACACCACTAGGGTTTTAATTATGACGCGAAAGACTACAGATTGTCGGAGATCTAGCTCATGCTAATCTGCAATGCAGGAAAAAACTCGGAATTATAACAAAAAGCACGCAGGCGTGAATTAAAAGTCAGTGGTCAGTCCTTCTACTCCCCCCCACTCACACAAACAAACTCCAAGTCATTTGGCATGGACTGTTTCCCATAGCTGAGAAGAGTTGCGCACTAAACTACGCTATCTTCATACGAGGGAGAGTAAAAGCGTACCACATAAACATGTTTAAAAAGTTTGAGGAACAGCCCATTGTACATGCCACCACCCTGCCCCCATCGATGGTTGCTATTGCCATGGCCGAAGAATGTCAGGATGCGACTACCGACACCGAGTACCCCATCGCGCCAATAGAAACCTACTGGGACATTCAGATAGACTCTGCCCTCGCCAATAGAAACCTGCTGGGACATTCAGATAGACTCTGCCCTCGCCAATAGAAACCTGCTGGGACATTCAGATAGACTCTGCTCTCACCAATAGAAACCTGCTGGGACATTCAGATAGACTCTGCTCTCACCAATAGAAACCTGCTGGGACATTCAGATAGACTTGCTAATTATCTTTATTTATCTTATGTGCTTAAGTAGTTTAGTTAAAGATCTCATGTATTGTATGTGAAATTGTTATAGAGAGGTAGAGAGGAAAAGAGAGAGGTGGAGATAGAAAAGAACGCAGAGAGAGAGAGAGAGAGAGAGAGGATTAAAGAGGTAGCGAGAAAGAGAAACAGAGAGAGAGAGAGAGAGAAGGAAAAAGAAGATGAGGCTGAATTACCAATGAATTAAAGTTTATGTATCTTAACAGTACACTCTGGAAACATTCTTTGAGACCCGGATTCTGAGCCGGAAAAGCAGACCTTACAAAGAAGGTAAGCTGCACCATTTAACAGCTAGTGAAAATCATTCTGGGATCAATAATTAATCGACTAGTTTAGAATGAGTCAGCTCATTGGTCATACATACTATCATCTAATCAATGTATAAATCAATGGGTGGTGGAGTAAATTTGCCTATCCCCATTTCTAAACTTAATTGTTATATAAATTGTTAAATTGTCGAAGTGACCCAACCTTGGGCACTCCTTATGATGGTATTTTTGTAAGTATCAGAGTTGGAGTAAACAATCGAGTTGAGAATATGTTAGAAATTATTGATGCAATCCAAACCAATTCCAACTGGATGAGTAATTTTATTATCCAAAGATTAAGATTTATGAGAACGAGACCAGCCAATGGGCTAAGATCAAAAGTTTACCTGCTGTAGAGAATTCTATTGTCTAACCACTTTCTGATATGGCAAAATGTCCGGTCATGAAAGGCAGCCGTTAGTTTAATGGTAAGTAACTGACTGACTGAGAGAGAATGGACTTTAAAATATTTAATGAATTTTGCTATTGATATGTTATACATGTACTTGTGTTTTATGTAGAGATGTATTATGTGAGTATATTATTTCTACATGTAGAGATGTATTATGTGAGTATATTATTTCTATAAATTGTTAACTATGATCCTTGACATTGTTTGTAGTGAACCAGCTTATAAAACTATATGCTGTATGCGTGTATCGGGCTAATAAATACTATTGCAGGAAACTGTTATTATGCTTTGTGCCATGGCCCGACAGGTGGGCGGGCGACAAGAGACTTTTGACAACTGGCTAGACGCAACTGGCTAGCGACAACTGACTTACACATAACTTACATCTGTAGAATAAATTAGGTAATTACTTAGGTTTTTTTCTGTTGTTTAGCAAAATGTCGTATATCGTATTGCGCACAAGTCACTTGCCGTTCGCCAGTTATTGCTAGGCATGTGTCAGTAGCTAGTTGACATTCACCACTTGTCGCCTGCTTAGTGTCGTTTGTAAAATATCACCCGATGTCAAAATGTCATAGAACCCTTTATGTGTGTATCAGGCTAATAAATACTGTTGCAGGAAACTGTAAGTTGAGATTTGAATGTAAGAAACAATGGAGTTAAAAATGAAAAAGCTGAAAATTTACTCTGTGTTCCCTGATTATATTTTATAGAGGAAAAAGCAGCCTTTTCTCATTTAATCTGAACTCCTGGTTTACTGATTATATTTATAAACCATTACGACCATGGTAGATGCGAGAAGTATCTAATGCAGTGTGTAAGTGTAGGGAATACACTACACTCCTGTGATATATGGTGGCAAGGTATGTGACCTCATCGAGCAATTTCTGGTACAAGGAAGTTACTGGAAATTGCTATAATTGTTGTTCTGCTTGAGTGAGTTACTGCAGCAGAGTGCCAGGTTAGCTTTGAGAGATAGTGTTTGCCAGATTAGCCTTGAGAGATAGTGTTCTACAATGTGAAGATTGAATCAAGTGGAATTGACAGTAATAATGTGAACAATAAACTTGAGGCCTTCTTACAGAAAAGCATGCGAAAGAATATTGAGACAGCACTTAAACCAGGTTATGTACAAACTATTATCGCTTATCTCTAATAAATCCATTTCTTTTCTCTGATAAGAACTATCCTGTGATTTGTATTGAAACTAAATTGTTGAATAGTATTTTATGATATAGGACTATGTAGATATTAAAATTATTTGAATGTGGTTTTGTGGAAATATTGATGTTAAGAAATCTTTTTTAATGTTTTTATTATATATATATTTGATTGTTGATTTAATAAATTTACTGTAAAATTACTGACCTTCTTACACATATTGATAACCTTATGCTGGAGAAAAAAGTGGGTGAATGGGAGCTCATTAAATATAGATTAAAGATGGATTTGTCTTCTCCTTTATTAAGAGTTTTTTTCACCTATAGAAATATTGTGTGATGATAAATGTTTGTCTTTAATGTTGTGGAAGAGAGAAAACAATTACAGCGTCCGCATATCCGCCAAGTGGGAGAGATGAGTGGTATCTGCTGGAGAATTATTAATAACATAAATTAAGATTCTCATCACTTGTAATTAGTTATGAACGATTAATTAATTAATACTAATCATAACCATTAACTAGGTGGTGGTGATGATGATGATGATTTGTGTCACAGAATGAATGATCTAATCAGTCAGTGAACAAACCAACAGTTGCTAATTAATGAAATAATGCCACAGGTGATCAGATTGAAAAAGGCCACATGCCTGACCCCTGGGATGTTCTCGTTGAACCAAGAAAAATGTTTGTACAAGAAAAGCAAACGCTTGAAATGCCTAAAAGTGCTGTCATCAGGGTAAACCAATTTTATTTTAAGGGGAAGAATGGATTGATGGATGGATAGATAAGTCAAGTTTTAGAAGCACATCTGAATACTTACTAAAGCTGAACAAAATGCTATTTTAATCATCAATTAATCAGTATTGAAGTCTCATCAAAAGTAAAGTAGCCGATTATTGTATTGAATAAACAATACACATGCAACAACGTCATTACATAATGTTAAACACTTTTAGTTTAATGAATATATTAAGTCTTCAGATCAGTTAGTCAATTCAGTCACTGATAGATCAATTGATCATCATACAAACAATTATTTCGATCAGTCAATCATCAATCTGTCAATCATCGAGCAGTCATTAATCAATTAATTATCGATCAATCACCACAACAGTAAATCTATCATAATTCCATCGATCGTCGATCAGTCAGTTTTTAGTCAATTATCGTGCATTCAATCATTTATCAGTTATTCATCAATCACCTTGTCAGTTAATAAATCATCAATCAGTTAATCATCGAGCAGTGAATGACAAACACGGAAGTGCACTGGTTTGCTTACATAGAATTTATAAACATCTTTTAAACTTAACCGGCCCATCCATACATCCCATCAGTAAGTCCATCTATACATCCACCTCAGTCAGTCAAACCATCTTTCCATTAGTCAAACCACCCAGCCCTCAGCCAATCAAACCACCATCCATCAGTTCATCAGTCAATTATACCACCCATCCATCAGTTAGTCAAAGTGTCTGTTTATATGATTATTTATCGAAAAGTAAATTAATCAAATTCAATATATTTTAGCATAAATCAGTGTGTATTGACTTAATTTTATATGTTAGCACCTGCTGATTTTAAATTACACTACAGATTACATTAACTGGCTGATCATTAGAAAAGGCGTTTTCAGATGAATCAATTTGCTTTTTTTTTTTAATCTGGGAAAAGACATGCATAAAATTGTCACAAACTGCCAGTCATTAGTTAAACAGAATAAAATGACTCTTAAGGAATGTTAAATAGCAAAAAAGCAGTGATGGAAACCACACAGTGGAAAGATACACACACACACACACGATCTTCAAGCAGAAAAGTTGTTTATAACATTATACATTGTGCATCGACCATCCTTTATTGTTAAGAACATTTGCCTGGTAAAGGTTTTTTAGGTAATGTATTACCAACTGAACTTACTTATTTGGTCATGTTTTCATCTATACAACGTTTTGAATTTTGATGCTGCATTGGCTTCTTGCTTTTGCAGTCTAGTCTATTTTTAAACTTAAAATGTACAGGAATGACGGGAATGAAGCGTGAAATTAGCAATAATTTTTTTTTAAAATAAAAGAAATAAAAGGATTGAATGACTGAGTTCAATAACATTTAATCACAAGTTATTGTGGTGGTGATGGTGGCTTGACAACGACAGTTAAGGTAGATAATATCTCTCGGGTCAGATAAAATGACCTGTATGCAGTTTTAATGTTCAAACATATTTATCATTCCAGTTATGTTAGTGGTTTTAATGTTTACATTTCTGTTGATATTGGAGGCTATGCTGGTGCTATTCTTTTTCAGTCTTGTCGCAAGTGTCTCGGGAAGGGCTACAACAGCTGTGACCAGTGTGGAAGACGTGGAAAGGTAAAAGCTTGACGTCACCCAGTGTACCTATAAAGTACTCGACAACACGCCTCGCTCTTCACACGTAATTTTGGCATCGTGCTGATTAGATAATAAGACAGTATTAAAAGAAAATTATATTTTAAATTTGTTTATGTTATTTTTCAGATGGTTTCACTTTAATTTCTTCAAATTTCATCGTTGCTCACATCATCTTCGATATCATCATCAATATTATTATTTATGGTATTATTATCACCCTTTTGTCGACCGTTACAGGTGCCCTGTTCGTCATGCCAGGGGTTGGGTCGGCTGAAAAGACTCACGGTCAGCAGCAATAGACCCTGTGCTGTGTGTCAGGGAATGGGATGGAGAAGGTGCGTGAGAAAAATCGAGCTTAACATGTATTTAAGGCTATATGCACATTGTTAATACTTCTGTTTGTGGGTCGGCATAGCATCAGAGATATCATAGATAACTGTAACGTCCCCGCATCCCCATTATTCAATAAAACAATCAGCTTTCCGTTTTCTAACAAGCAGAAGGGAGGTAGCTATTATTTAAGAGATGTAACATCTATGTCACCGCCACCCGGGAGGGGTAGTGATCTAGCCGACGACGCACCGAGTTTGCAGGGTGGAAAATAAACAAACTCTCGCACAGACACCACGATGTTCTTGTGTGTGTGTGTGGGGGGGGGGGGATTTTATTCTGAGTGCGGGGTAAATGTGAGAGTTGGCTGTGTGAATGCATACACGTAGGGTTGAATGTGAAATGTGGATGGACAGGACAAGCTGACAAACAACTGCTCTGAATTCCACTCTCAACAACCAAGACAGACACTTTGAATAAAGGTACTGACGAGAAATGGATACTTGTTAATCATTCATTCAGAAAAACATCTACACACAGCATTCAGGGGGCGAGTGTGTGTGTGTGTGTGTGTGTGTGTGTGTGTGTGTGTGTGTGTGTGTGTGTGTGTGTGTGTGTGTGTGTGTGTGCCAGAGTAATGAATAATGAATGAAAAAGTAAAATAAAAAAAGAAACAAAATAAATCGCATACAATGAAAATATATCAGGGTGAAAACCCACAAATTATCATAATCAATTTATTGGGGAAAATATTCACTGGACCAAAATGTCAATGGCTGAAAGTCTTAATATTAACTATAACAATAATTAACAAAATCTACCTACCTAGAATGCGCCCCTAATAAATATTGTTACTCACAGTTTATTGAAGAGCTGACGAAATGATGAACACACTAGCAAATGCACTAGCGAACACACTCATGTTGATGTTAGGGAAGAGAGAGAGAGATGGACAGATGGATGGATGGATGGATAGATAGATAGACAGACAGACAGACAGACAAACAGACAAAGGACAAAACCGTAAGAGTCAAAGTCCATTAATTTTCAAAACTAAGCTTTATTTCTAATGCATTTATCTGCACGTTAATGGCAAGTCAATGTAAAATTCACTAGTTATATTTCAACTCTAAAAGAAATGTGATTACTGCTTTGCTAATGACGTTACGACATTAAGAATGACATTATCCCAAAAAGTATAATGATCTTACTCTTTTCTTTCTAAATACATCGTTACTCTACCTGTTGATCTTACAGTTCTGAATTACTTCTAATAGATGCACCAACTGCACCAATATTGGTCTCGCTCGGTGTAGGGCCTGCGACGGATGTGGCAAACTCAGATACTATATGGAGCTGACTGTGTCATGGTTAGTACAATTGTGTTGTCATATGGAGATATCGTGCATGAACGAGAGGTTTGGTTTCATTCCACTTTAACACTAAAATAATAACATTTATAAATGTTGCCGGCTACTTTGTCAAAACATTTAGGTATGTCACTGAAATACCTTGTTTTATAAATACATGGGTTTGAGGTGTGTTCCTGTTCATTTGGTATTTAAGGAAAATTAATGACAATTATTGGCCTGGGGTTTGTTTGGTTGTAGATTTTTGCTGTTGTTTTTTTATGAAAATGTTCTATATTGAAATACACACTTTACTCCTGTAGGCTGCTCATCAAAAATATATGATGATAATTAAAGTTGACTCAAAATAGGGAAAAATATATATTTTTTGCAATAAAGATATTTTTATGTTTCAACAGAAACACTCCAAGTGCAGTGGGAAATAAAGAGAGTGGATGGGTACTTTTCTTAGTTAAAATCGTGCACAAATACAACCAAGTATTGACTATGGTTGGTAAACGTCACCTGTGTCAAGATTCCATAGACAAGCTGATGAATCTTCTTTACCAATCTTAACACTAAAACCATTGAAGTGATGGCCAAAAGAGTGAAGGATACTTTATGGGTATTGCTTTTTTTCTGGAGTGTTCACAGAGTGTTTGTTATTACAGGATTTTTTTTAAAAGATTTTTTCAGAAAGGCTTCGCAATAGTTGTTAACAAGAAAATGGCTAAAGTATCAAGTAACAAAGATTTACTTATTACAGAATGCTCAAACAGGAGTTTGGTCTAAAGAACAGGGGTGATTTACTTAAATTTAGATGTGACGTCAGCTGTATTAAAACTCATGTTAATTGTTTTAGGTAGTGTATAAAGTTGAATAAAAGTTTCCCTTTTGTCCACTTGAAATACAACATGAGTTTCGCATGCATTTTTCCATTGCTTTTTGTGTAAGTCTAACATCATAGTTTCTCAAGTATTAAAACAATGCTCAAAATGATTTTTAATTTAGAAACTGCATGAATTCTGCTAATATAGTCTATATAATTTTAATGGCAATGAAAGTTAGACGCCATTTTATTTCAACAAATAATTATGTGTTTCTATAAATTTGCGATTTAAAAAATAAAAGTGAATGAATGCAATTGTACTAACACACCAAAAATGTATACAAGAAGTGCAAAGCAGGAATGTGTGAACGACTTCTGGAAATAGTTCTTTGGTCAGCATCCTGTTATTCTTTGAACACAACACATTGCTTTATAAGTAGTAAGAAATTGCTCACCATTCTGAGAGGATCAGTTGTCTCTGTTCCCAGTAACGATATGAGTTAGTGTACAGAGAAATCTCTGGAAATGTCCTGGGGGCTCAAAGCAATTTGGTCTAATATTTGTATCATAATACAATAAATAATTTCACTAAAGAATACTTGACTTATTGACTTATCTCCTTGGATTGTCTGTGGAACAAAGGGCTTCAACAACAGCTCTCCATTGCACTCGATTCTGGGCAGTCTTTTCCAGTTCACCCCACGACAGGTTACAGCTCATCATTTCCTCTTCACAGGATCGTTTCCAGGTGGTCTTAGGGCGACCGATCCGTCTATTTCCCTGGGGGTTCCACTGCAAAGGTGATGTCCTGTGGGGGTTTCCGCAGGTTGTGTCCTATCCATCGCCATTTACACCTGGCAATCTGCTAATTGATGGGATCTTGGTTTGTCTGCTGCCACAAATCAGTATTCTTTAGCTCGTCTGTCCATCTGATCTTCAGTATGTTGTGAAGGCAGCCGTTGACGAATACTTGGAGTTTGTTGGTTAGGGTGTTGGTGACTCTCCAGGTCTCTGAGCCATAGAGGAGGACAGACTTAACGTTGCTGTTGAAAATTCGTAGTTTGTTGCTGACAGGGATGTTGACCTCCAGACTGGTCTCAGGGTAATAAAGGCGTATCTAGTTTTCCCGATTCTGGCTTTGATGTCCTCGTCAGAACCAACTGTTGTTGATACAATTCTGCCCAGGTAGGTGAAAGAGGTGACTTCTTCCAGCTCGCTGTCTCCAAGGGTGCTAATGAATACTACACTTAATATAAACACGCAAATTCACACCATTTGACTTATGGATGTATTTTTTATGCTTTTCATTTCATAGGAACAATTACATGATGGATTATATTCACAATCAAAAGACTATTCCGAGGCTCAACATCCTAAATGCATATGGAATCAACGTTTACGCACGGCAGCAAGACCTGGTAAATGCAGATATATTTATTTATCTAAATTACTCATCCTTAGCCTCTATTGTCATCATTCTTAAACACGCTTTTTCAACCAGTTTATTCTCTGCACCAGTCAACAACTTTAAACACACATTTAGCTAACCATTTTTTAACCATTTATATATTTTTTTCATCATCCTTTAAGAAGCTTATATATCCATATCTCTCCATTGTCGTCTCCTTTAGAAAACTTATAAAACCATTTCTTTTTACTGCCACTTCATTTACGAAGCTTATGTAACCATTTGTAGATATTGTCATCATTCTTTAAGAAGCTTTGTAACCATTTATATTGTCATCATTCATTAATAAGTTTTGTAACCATTTATAGATATTGTCATCACTCTTTAAGAAGCTTATGTAACCATTTATAGATATTGTCATCATTCTTTAAGAAGCTTTGTAACCATTTATAGATATTGTCATCATTCTTTAAGAAGCTTTTTAACCATTTATAGATATTGTCCTCATTCTTTAAGAAGCTTTGTAACCATTTATAGATATTGTCCTCATTCTTTAAGAAGCTTTATAACCATTTATAGATAACATCCTCATTCTTTAAGAAGCTTTGTAACCATTTATAGATATTGTCCTCATTCTTTAAGAAGTTTATCTAATAAATGTCTCTGTGTTCTAAGCGTTCGTACATAAATATTTAAATTACATTCAGTCGTATTTTTCTAGGCCAGTGCAGAAAATTTATCTTTATAGCATCCATAAAAGTTGTTTCGTCACTACCGGATGTCACCAAACAATCCGTGTATGAATGGTCATATGGTCTTTTTCTAAACAAGATTTGTCTTGGTATATACTGCTTTTAATAGGTAACATTTTAAAACATTAATAGAATTTCGTCTTCATTATAATATACCATCCTCTTAATAATGGATTGTGTGCAGAGTAAATTTGCCTATCCCCATTTCTAAACATAATTGTAATATAAATTGTTAAATGTCAAAGTGACATGACCGTGGGTACTGCCTATAGTGATATTTTTGTTAAGTGCCAAAGTTGGAGTAAACAACTCAGGTGGAGAATGTGCTAGAACTTGCTGATGCAATCCAAACCGGTTCCAAGCGGATGAGTAGTTTTTCTGACTAATAGTCTCACACTTGTTCATAACAACTTCATCCAATGGGGATGGATGGAACGTTACTTTGTTGAAAAAAGTCTATTTTCTAATCATTTTGATTTTGACATAACTCGAGTCCGGTCATAAAAGCCATCTTTAGGTTATGGTAAGTTAAACTAACTGATAAAGAAAGAATGGACTTAGAAATATTTCGTATATGTTTGCTATTGATCTATGATTTGAATTGGAGAATGCTTTATGTAATTGAACCATTATTTCTATGTTCACTAATTTGATTACGTTGTACATTATATTTGTGAATTTTGATGGATGCTATATTTCTTATGCTACTTGTGTATCGAGCTAATGAATATTGTTACGGGATTTGTAAGTTGAGAATGTGTGTGAGAGAAAAGAAGTTTAGAGATGAAATTATGCCTGAAACTTAGCGCTGCTCTTGATTTGACTTTTGCAGAATGGAGTGCACCTTATTTTCGTTTTGCTTTGCAATTTTGTATCCACTTCAGACTGCAGTTACTAATGAACTCTGCCGATCATGTTGGTGTGTGTATCCAGAGTTGTCGTCAGACTTATTAGTAAACATGAAACATGTTGCAGTAAGTTGATTCCTGTGAATTCCATTCGAGAGCCAATAGAGCGAAAATTGAGGCTATAGTTTGGTCTCGAGAATTCATGAAGACTTTTGAACATTTCTCGTAGTTTGTTTGAGTAGCACACATGAAGTTTCTAGAACACTCCACGTGATTATTCTTTTGATAGTGCACGCGAAGTTTTGGACGATTCTCCACGGTGTGCTTTGTGAGTGCATTTGTGTAACATAACAGTTGTGTAATGTGTCTCGGTATTGGACTGTCATCTAATAAGAAAGAGACTTGTTGCAAACCGCGTGATCTTGAACACGTGCTAGTGACAGCTGCCATCATTGAAAACAGTTATGTACATTGACTATAATTATCTCTCTAAAACTCCAATCTCTTTTCTATGATGAATTATATCTATGAAGTTGGTTTTGTGTGTGTATGTGTGTGTGTGCATGTGTGTGTGTGTGTGTGTGTGTGTGTTAATTTTGACTTCTGATGTCTATGCTAGGATAACTGATTGGGTGTCTAACGTTTAATTGTTGTGAAGTTCTGTAAATGTCAACGTACTTTTGATTATATTAAATTTTTTGTATATTTCATTATTGATTTAAAAAATTTATTGTTAAGTTTATTAACCTTCTTGCACATATCTTAAAAAATTATGTTGGAGTAAAGAAGTTTTCACTTGCAGAATATTATGCGACAGTAAAACATCAATCTTATTATTGTATAAAGAGTAGAGTTTTACGATACCCTTATAATCTGCCAAGTGAGAGACAAGTTTGTGGGAGAATTATTAATAACTATAACTATTCTCGATCACTTGCAATTAGCTATGTGTTATTAATAAATAAATAATAATCATAACGAGTGAAGGGTTCCCAGAGGTATTACACAGATTGTAGTTCGCCTTTATTATACTTAATCGTCATAAAGTCATTTTTACTTTGCCTTACTTCACCTTCACTGTCAGTTCTTTAACGTATGCATTTATGATGAGTCGTTATGTATATTTTTTATTTGTTGTATGTCTAAGGATTATAGTGTACTTAGTGCAATGGTTTCTTCTGCTCATTTTAAACTTGTCCGAGCTTATGCTCAGTTTAAACTCGTCCGGGCTAATGTTCATTTTAAACTCGTCCGGGCTAATGTTCATTTTAAACTCGTCCGGGCTCATGTTCATTTTAAACTCGTCCGGGATCATGTTCATTTTTTCAGGCAACACCATTACGTAATTTTCCAAATCCAGAAATTGAGAACATTTCCTTCTTCATGATTTTAAAACTCTGTAACGACGATTTCCAGAAAAACCGACGCATTGTACAGCAGGTAAAAAACAAAATGGAATCTTTGGAGTTATTGTTATTGTCTTACTTATATAATTTATGTAAGATAAATGAATAAACATTTATTACTGGCACAGTGATGAGTCGTGACTTATTAAAGGGAGGTAATGTAAATATTTATTGAAACGGGTTATTTTATTGTAGACTTGTGTCTTCTTTCGTAAGTAACAATTATTCAGTCATTCTTTGTTAACGTAGTATAAAGTTGGACAATATTTGGTGAGTAAAAGTATTCAGACATTCTTTGTTAACGTAGAGTAAAGTTGGACCACATTTGGTGAGTAAAAGTATTCAGACATTCTTTGTTAACGTAAAGTTGGACCATATTTCAGTGATGTAGGAAGTGTTGATGGTGTACTTCGAAGTGTAAAGCTGTATATTTCATCATTCTGTCAGGTGAGAAGAAATACTTACTCTATATTCATTATGTGATTTATATGTTTCACATCGAATGCACGATTCTCCAAACCGCTATTTTATTCTGCTACAGTGATACATACACAAAGCACTACTAAAAGCTTCACTGTGCAATATTTTGTACAATTACAAACTTTAGGACTAAAAGTGACATTTTGTATTCACTCATAATGCACGAATCACTGCTAAAATATATACTATTTCATCAATAACCGCTGAAAAAACTACACTATTTAATCAATTACTGCTAAAAACTACACTATTTAATCAATCACTGCTAAAAACTACAATAGTGAATCAATCACCTCTAAAACTAAAAACTACACTATTTAATCATTCACTGCTAAAATCTATAATAATTAATCAATGAAAGCTAAAATCTACATTATTTAACCAGTCAAAACTAAAAACTACACTGCTTAATCAATTACTGCAAAAAAACTACACTGTTTCATCAATTACTGCTAAAAACTACACTGTTTAATCAATTACTGCTAAAAACTACACTGTTTAATCAATCACTGATAACAACTACACTGTTTAATCAGTCACTGATAAAAACTACACTGTTTAATCAGTCACTACTAAAATCTATACTGTTTAATTAATCACTGCCCAAAATTTAATCAATCACTCCTAAACACTATTTAATCAATCACTTCTAAAAAAAACCCACTATTTAATCAATCACTGCTAAAAATAAAAACCACACGTTTTAATAAGGCACTACTATAAACTACACTATTTAATCAATCACTGCTAAAAACTACAGTATTTAATCAATCGCTACTATAAACTACACTATTTAATCAATCACTGCTAAAATCTACACCATTTAATCAATCACTGCTAAAAACTACAGTATTTAATCAATCACTACTATAAAATATGCTATTTAATCACAACTAAAAAATACACTATTTAATCAATCACTGCTAAAATCTACACTATTTAATCAATCTCTGTTAAAAACTGCGCTATTTAATTAATCAGTTCTAAAAACAACACTGTTTAATCAGTCACAGCTAAAAAGTACGCTATTTAATCAATCAGTTCTAAAAACAACACTGTTTAACAGCTAAAAGGTACGCTATTTAATCAATCAGTTCTAAAAACAACACTGTTTAATCAGTCACAGCTAAAAGGTACGCTATTTAATCAATCAGTTCTAAAAACAACACGATTTAATCAATCAGTTCTAAAAACAACACTGTTTAATCAGTCACAGCTTAAAGGTACGCTATTTAATCAATCAGTTCTAAAAACAACACTGTTTAATCAGTCACAGCTAAAAAGTACGCTATTTATTCAATCAAAACTAAAAAGTACGCTATTTATTCAATCAAAACTAAAAAGTACGCTATTTATTCAATCAAAACTAAAAAGTACGCTATTTAATCAGTCACTGCTAAAAAGTACGCTATTTAATCAATCAAAACTAAAAAGTACGCTATTTATTCAATCAAAATTTAAAAGTACGCTATTTAATCAATCAAAACTAAAAAGTACGCTATTTATTCAATCAAAACTAAAATGTACGCTATTTAATCAATCAAAACTAAAAAGTACGCTATTTATTCAATCAAAACTAAAAAGTAAGCTATTTAATCAATCAAAACTAAAAAGTACGCTATTTATTCAATCAAAACTAAAAAGTACGCTATTTATTCAATCAAAGCTAAAAAGTACGCTATTTATTCAATCAAAACTAAAAAGTACGCTATTTAATCAATCAGAACTAAAAAGTACGCTATTTATTCAATCAAAACTAAAAAGTACGCTATTTATTCAATCAAAACTAAAAAGTACGCTATTTAATCAATCAAAACTAAAAAGTACGCTATTTAATCAATCAAAACTAAAAAGTACGCTATTTATTCAATCAAAACTAAAATGTACGCTATTTATTCAATCAAAACTAAAAAGTACGCTATTTAATCAATCAAAACTAAAAACTACGCTATTTAATCAATCATAACTAAAAAGTACGCTATTTAATCAATCAAAACTAAAAAGTACGCTATTTATTCAATCAAAACTAAAAAGTACGCTATTTAATCAATCTAAACTAAAAAGTACGCTATTTATTCAATCAAAACTAAAAAGTACGCTATTTATTCAATCAAAACTAAAAAGTACGCTATTTAATCAATCAAAACTAAAAAGTACGCTATTTAATAAATCAAAACTAAAAAGTACGCTATTTAATCAGTCACTGCTAAAAAGTACGCTATTTAATCAATCAAAACTAAAAAGTACGCTATTTATTCAATCAAAACTAAAAGTACGCTATTTAATCAATCAAAACTAAAAAGTACGCTATTTAATCAATCAAAACTAAAAAGTACGCTATTTAATCAGTCACTGCTAAAAAGTACGCTATTTAATCAATCAAAACTAAAAAGTACGCTATTTATTCAATCAAAACTAAAAAGTACGCTATTTAATCATTGATACATGCACACCTAATCAATTGCCTTATTCTGCACTCTGCATTCACCACTACGCAAACGTTGTTGGTTTTTTTAATTGCTCACGAGTAAAATTTCACTGATCACAAAATTAATTTAAATGAGGTTACCACCACCACGGATCATTTCTACCACATATCACGAATTTGAAAAAAAGTCGATTAAAAGCCATAAGATTAAGTAGATACCAACAATTCTGACGAACTACCGTCATTATCATCGCCGTCGTTCTCCTCTAGGTTACTTTTTCATTCATTATCTTTGTGTGTATGTGTGTTTTCTGTTCCTAGCGACAGAGAGTACGGGTCATTCCAGTGACCGAGGTATCCTACACCTGGAGAAACCACCATGGCAAGTATTACGTCTATGGATCCAAACCGCTCTCTGTGTATGCACCCAACTACCCGCAACAACTCGACGTCAACTGCGCAGTCATGTGAAATATCATTCAACTCTAAAATTGTAATGCATTATAAGATTATTAATATTAACTGATCACATTGCTCACATTAGTGTTTGTTAGTGGGCACAAGCGGTTTAACAAAGCAAACTGACCATAACACGAAGTTAGCAAGCCAAAAGCAGTACTGAGGTAATTAAAGTAAGCCTTTTGCAGTGCTTTATAAAAATAGCACGATAGCAAGCCAAAAGCAATATTGTGGTACTTAAAGTAAGCCTAATGCAGTGCTATAATTAGCATTGTATTAGCAAGCCAGGAGCAGTGCTGTAGTACTTAAGTAAGACTACTGCAGAACTTATTAGCAGGAAAAGTAATATGACGTTAGAAAGCCAAAAGCATTACTTCAATATTTTTTAAATATGCTTTAATTAGTACGAAAAATAATTCCCTAGTCTAAAGCAATACATAAGTACTTAACTCGAATGCAGTGCTTTAATTAGTAGCAACAATAACGAGAGCAAGCCAAAAAGTTGTGATTTAGTACTTACAGAAAGGGCTTTAGCTAGTTACAAGACTACATATAAGTAAATTATGTTGAGCAGCACTGCTTTAATTAGTAGTAGTACTAAAACTAAAATAACGTGAACCATACAGTGGGTACCTGAAAGACTATCTCTTCTAAACGAGTATGCTAAAGTAGACATGAACTGAATAGAGTTATTTGCTCCTGATAATAAGTGTTTACTTTTTCATTTTATGACTTACGTCAGTCTGCTGCTCAAAGGTTAATTCCGAAAGTTTACATACGACCAGGACGAGAAAGAGATACACGTCTTGACTTTCTCAACTGAACAGTGGCAACTAGTAGAGCGATTAGTCGCGGACTATCTTCTGAGTCGTCTGCAATTTTACTGAAATGAATAGGAGCCGTCGCGCACATAATTCATGCGCATACATTTTCCATAGTATTCGTGTACCTGCAAGAAATGAAAGAGTTCGAACTTTTGTTGTAAAGATTAATATTGAACAAGTGCACATAATAAACTTTGATCCGCACTATTTATCCTAGTATTTCTTCCGTAACAGGTTAATTTTATTGTTAGGAACTTATTGTGCTGTGTATAAGGCATAGTTATTTTTAAAAGAAGTAAACATTGAACACAAATTCCATGTTTTACAGTCTTTAGTATACTTTAAATTGCGTTTTTCTCAAAACTATGCTTTTTTTCAGTCCGCGCCGCTTGCTTATAGATCTGGATCAGGTACTTTATCCCCCCCCCCCTCTCCACACACACACACACACACACGCACACACAAAATAATAATATGCATAGATATTTAATTTAGCTGTTTGACGTTATAAACCACATATGAGTAATACTGAATATTGTTTTATTTAGAAACTTGTAAGTTGAACAGCCATTTTTTTCGGAGGTCGAGTGCGTCACCTGATTAAGATTGAATTCGAAGTGCGGTTGGTGGGGAGGGTCCGGAGGGAAATCTAGTTTTACGGAAATATTGCTTTCATTAGTATTACCTTATTTACCAAATACAGAGAAAATAGCAAAAACACGATTAAAATATTTCATATTTGATATTTACTGTGCCCTGGAGCAATCATTTTTGAATAATCAGTTATTCTTCGATCTTTGTTTTATCAGCGCTTCTGTTCGCACTTGATCACACATTTTAGTAGAACCGAAAAACCTTATCCGTTCGGAAATACGAAGTTAGTTAAGAATATGATTAAAAAATTTAATCACCAAATGTCCTTGTAATTGCTGGCCAAAGGATCATTTACCATTGAAATTTGGGTTGCAGGACAAGTAATATGTTGAAATAGATTCTTCTATAGGTGTCCATTTTTTGTGTGTGAGTATGCCTTTAGTTTAAATGTACGCCTAATGCGGTCATTCAATTGGTACTAAAAGCAATAATTATGACGCTAGCCGACAGCAATACTTAAGTACTTACAGTAAGCTTATGGAGTGCTTCACGTAAAGTACTTAACGTAATTTGTCGCTAACCAAATTCAGTGCTTTAGTACTAGACGTAAAATGACACAAGTTAGAAGTAGTGCTAAAAGTAATATGACGTTTTTCAATTAGCAATGATGTACTCCCAAACATAATGACTTAGAGTGAGGAGCAGTGTTTCAATACTAGAAGAAATACGAGCACTGGAGGTGTCAAACATGAATTTAGTAATACGAATCATCTTGGGTCAAACTATATAGTACTAAAATACACGCTCTTGGACCAAACAATGCACTAAAACTACACTACAGTATTATGACTCATTTTGGACCAAACAATGCACTAAAACTACACTACAGTATTATGACTCATTTTGGACCAAACAATGCACTAAAACTACACTACAGCATTATGACTCATCTTGGACCACACTCTATACTAAAATACATACACTATAGCATTATGATGCATCTTGGGCCAAAACACACACTACAGTATTATGATGGGTATTTGGCCATACAATGTACTAAAATATAACATAATAACATACATATATATTACAGCATTATGGCGCATATTGGACCAAACTGTGTACTAAATTACACACACTTATGTATTTTGACGCACCTTATTTCAAAATATTTGAACTAAAATATACACGCTACAGTATTATGACGCATCTGGTGCCATACTATGTACTACTAAAATTCGCACACTATTGTATTATGATGCAGCTTAGGCCAAACTGTGCAATAAAATAATGCACTACTGCATTATGACGTAACTTGGGCCAAACTGGGTACTAAAATGTACACATTATGACGGATCTTCCGCCAAATTATATGCTAAATTACACTCACTACACTATTGTGACCTATCTTGGTTCCAACTATATACTACTAAATTACACACGCTACAATATTGTGACCTAACTTGGTTCTAACTATATACTACTAAAATTACATTCACTACAGTATTAGGACGCATCCTGGGTAAAGCTACGTAGTATTAATACTTACACTGTTGTATTAGGGCGCAGCTTGTGTTAAACTATGTAATACTAATATTTCATACACGTGAGTGAGAGACCGTGAATGCAAACAGTGGCGAAAAGAACACGGCCAAAGACAACTAGAATACAATTACTTTTGTGGGTCCGAATTTCATAAATATATATGTACAACGATTTTTCTTTTGTATAACCTCATAACCAAAATCCAATAATATTCAAAATAGTTTATAAATGTTACTATTTCTTTCATGAGTTACAATGTATACAATTAGGAGGAAATGAAAATATTAAGATTCATTAATCTGTTTTGTGTATTTTCTCATTATCAGAAGCGTTCGATTTATGCATATTCTCACAATGTAGTTATTTTTTTTAAAATCATGTTAATAATTTAACTATTCGAAACTTTAGTAAGACTGTTTTGTGCAATGCCTCAAGGCCCCGAGGGGAATTCGAATTTACGCTGTCAAAGTAAATAAATGTTCTTCGAATGTGTATTTTTAAAAAAAAAAAACAATATCAAAATGATCTTAATCAATCGTGTTTTTTTGAATCTCAGACCTCACTATTTCAGTGTTCTACGCCTTTTATACACGCTGTTTTCTAGTCAGTGTTTCAGCAGTCGCACCACCAATACAACACTTTATCGAAACTGTTTACAAAATGTGTGCTTGTGCTGATTCTGCACTGGCGATAGTCCTAGTGATTTATATACTGCTTAAAATAGATAACAACAGACATCTTTCTTAAGTTTTATCCAATAGATAAGCCTTATCACTGTTACAATGCTTTGTAAGTGTATCACCTGACTGCATTAAACACTGATTTAGGTGGAGATAACTCTGAGTATTTCCAAAAATTATTAAGGAAAACAAATCCTGAACGTAATCAATTCGTGTTGACTAACTCAGTTATTGTCCACAGGAAAATTATTAGCTGTGTTCTGCGTTTACTTAATAAAAAAAAATTTGAAATCTGCAGTTTTAACATTTCTATTTATGTATCTTACCATAGAACTTTTATTATATATATATGTCGATCTTTGGACACAGATACTGAATGGTTTAAAACACTGTGTAGGCAACTTTGTAAGGCCACATTTACTGAGAACATTTGTTTCTTGCAAATGGCTCCTTTCATTATTATAAACCTATACGAACGTGTTTATACTCTGCTTATTTTAAAATATGTAAATTGCGTCAGCAATGCTGTAATCCATGTGCTTACATAATAAATACTTTATACTTACTTTTTTTTTTTTTTAACCATTGGTATTTTTTAGTTTGTTCGTTTTACAATTTCTACTGTCGTTCAGTTTGTATTTAATTCTTGAATGTGTTTGGTAATATGACTTGCTGTCGCAGGCATCATTAAATCTTTGAATCATATTATAAGAGACAGACGAGAGATATAGATCAGAAAGAATGAGTGAGAAATAAATAGGTAGGAGAAAAAAAAGGAAAAAAAGTGGATGAGACGAAAGAAATAAGTATTTGCTTATTTCACAGTAGGGTACAATTTGTAGAGTGAACAAATGACTTATACACTACACTGTTAAATAATAAATGTCATTTTAATAAAATGACAATATGTCACAATAAGGCTTAACTGTAATTTTTGAAAAATAGAATAATCGAATTGATACATTAAACAGCTCCAAATCTACACAACAGTACAGACTCCAGACACGAATTATATAGACTTCACACACACACACACACACACACACACACACACACACACACACACACACACACATCACAGACCCCAGACACACAACTACAGACTTCAGACACACACACACACATCACAGACCCCAGACACACAACTACAGACTTCAGACACACACACACACACACACACACACACACACACACATCACAGACCCCAGACACACAACTACAGACTTCAGACACACACACATCACAGACCCCTGACACGCACAACATACAGACTCCAATCGCACACAGCACACAGATTCTAGACACACACAGCTAAAGAAATGGTGACATCTAAGATTATAAAGATTTTTAAAAATATTCTTTGTACTAGCTGTATATAGAATTGGATTATAACGATTTTAAAAAAAAAAACATTCGTTGCACTAGTTGTATATAGAATTGGAAGGCAGTATATCACAGAAGGCAAAAGAAAAACAGAAAAGAATACTGAAACTAGCAATACCGAACGTCACATGAGCCCTTCCACGGTTCACGTAAGATAAGAGCGATTCCAGGTTCAACATAAAGTAATTCACTGGATGTCACAGCCTTTTCTTAGCCATTTTGTGAGAAAAGCCAGTAGACAAGTGGTTTAAAAAATGGGTTAGAAACTAATAGAAGCATTTATCAAAGCTGTACACGCAAAATTAAAGTACTCAGCACAAAATCCCATATACCACCTTTGAGAAAGTAGAACATATACTATCTAGATTACATTTACCAGTTGATATGAAATGCTTTAGAAAATACTGAAATACGATCTACATTCTACAGCAATCAACACAGCAGAGAGAATAAGAGAATAGATGCACCAATTAAAATCTGCCCTTAAATAAGGCTGAAGTTAAAAAAGGAACCTGTGTGAATGTGTGGAGTTTTCAAATGTGAAGAAATCTCGGAAATATAAAATTGAACGTCTGTTGGTCCATGCCTCACTATAAAACCTAACAATTCTTATTTGAAGCCCAACGTATCAATGGATTCGTCTTGATGACAGGAAGCTTTCAGACATGCTCAGAAGTCTGAACTGGGATTTTAGGCTCCCAGACCCCAAAATAACGAAATTTTCACTCAAGAAATATAACTCAAGAAAAATTTATTTTATTTTGTACAATGGTATTCCATTTGGAAGGTTTGGTGCTGCTCAGCATAGAAAGCAGGTGACTGCTAGATATTTTGCATCTAGACTTTTCGTAAAGGACATTTCACCGTATAGCCCGGGTGATTGTTTAATGACAAAAGAGCTCTGGCCACAGAACAAGTTTATGGAAGTGAAGGGGAGAGAAGATGGATTGCCAGACATTTTGCAGGTGGACTTTTCATAAAGGACATTTTACCACTTTAGTTTAATTTGCGCAACACAATAAAACTACTATCGTCTGCCATGTGTGATTCGAAGTGTAAAAAAAAAAGTGGATTAACACATATTTATTTTTAAAAAAAAACTAATTAAACAAGTCGTATTTCTTTTAACTGAAAGAAGTTATTAAAAGATCATTTATGTTGGGTTCTTTCTTTTTACCCAGGCAATGCAAGGGTATAGCAGACTGATAGTTTTATTGGGTCGAGTAAATATACGTAAATATAATATATACCAGTATAACCCGTCCCTTCCTGAAGACCCCCTCCCTGACCCGTGTCTTCCATAAACACCAAAAAAACCGACCTATTTTTTATCGGATGAGTATTAAGTGATTACTCATATGGCCATCTGTGCTGACACGTCAATATTACTGCTCTTAAGTCAACAAATAAAACTGCCTCAGTCGGAAAACATTGGCTCGTAGAACAAAAATATGACGATCATTCATTGTGAGCACGACATGTCTTTACGGAACACAATAAATTACCACGTTCGCTTTGGACTATAAAAATGAACTATTTACTTAACACGTCATCAGCAAGCTGATTTAAGATAGTGAATAAAAGGGAATAAAATAAATATGATATATTTACTCAACATGTCGTCCATTAGTGAACTAAATGACGAGTATTGTATGCTGCATTTAACGCGAACATCCTTAATGTGTATTTATCAATGGATTTATGCATATCTATACAGAATTAACTATAAAAAAAAGTCTTCTTTCTTTTTTTCAAATGACAAAATCTAGTAAAAGCTCAGTTATGTTTTTCTTACTCGGGCAACACTGGGTATATATACTAGTTGCATATAAAATCATATATGAAATGATAAGTACTCTGAATACAGCAGACCTTGCATGAGGACTGTTTTACTTTTTATTCATTTATATTTAGGCCCACAGTTAACGCAGTGCACTGGGGCCCCTACCTACACAACCACTCACATGAATAAAAATTGGTAGCAAGTCACAACATAGAATGGAGCCCCAGGACAACTTTCCAACGTGTCCGTGCGTTAAGACGGTACTGATTATATATCACAAACATTTTATGATATAACACAATCAGGCTTTTCTGACTGGTCAATTATTTGATATCACAAATTAATTCTGCTTAATTAGTTTCATATAAAAAAAATAATTATTTTATTTTTCAAATTCAAGATATTCTGGTTGACTGATTTTATGCTGTCGTGAATTCATATCAATTGTAGGTGTAACACCTACACTCGTTATGATTATTATTTATTAATAACACATACAATTACAAGTGATCGAGAATCTTAATTTATACACCAACATGTCTCTCACTTGGCGGATTATCAGGGTGTCGTAAAACTCTACTCTTTACACGATAATAAGATAGACGTTTTGCTGTCGCATGTTTTCTCTAGGTGGAAATCTTTTACTAAAAGAGTAATAAAAATCCGTCTTTTATTTTTCTTTAACGAGCCCCCCCCCCGCCCCTTCCAACCACTATTATTCCAACATAAATTTAACATATGTGCAATAAGGTTAACAAATTTAACAATAAATTTATGAAATCAACAATCAAACATACAACATATGAATATATATAATCAAAAGAGCATTGACATTTACATCATTTCACAACAATGTTTGATTAATGCTAGACAATCATTCAGTTTATCCTAGCATAGATATCAGCAGTCAAATTAACACACACACACACACACACACACACACACACACACACACACACACACACACACACACACACACACACACACACAAGCAGGTTCATAGATATAATTTATCATATAGATGAGAGTGGAGTTTTAGAGAGATAATTATAGTCAAATGTATATAAACTTTTCAAAGATGGCAGCTGTTCACAATCTTGAAGTTTGCAACAAGTAACTGTTTTTCTTATTTAGGTGATGGTCAAATGTACCCCTTCTAGGCACATTGCGCAACTGTTCCAGAATCTTCAATGCTCACAAAGCATTCCATGGAGAATTTGCCAGAATTTTGCCTGTGCTATCAAAGCACACCACGCAGAATGATCAAAATGATCTTTGTGAATTCTTGAAACCGAACTCAAGCCTCAATTTTTGCCCTATTGGCTCTCGAATGGAATTCACAAAAATCAACTTACAGCAACAAGTTAATTGATAAGTTTGACATCAACATTGGATACCCACACCAAGATGGTCCGGTAGAGTACTGTAGTCACTGCAGTGATCTTGGATACAAGATTACAAAACCAAGAAAAGCTTGCTCCTCTCTCTGCAAATTAAGGGCTATAACTCTTTCTCACTAAAGAATTCTGCAACAATATTCATTAGCCCGATACACACACAGCATAAAATATATAACATCCATCAAAATTCACAAGTATAATGTACAACATAGTCAAATTAGTGAATATAAAAATAATAGTTTAATTACATACATATTTCTCTAAAGCAAATCATAGATCAATAGCAATCATGTACAAAATATTTCTATGTCCATTCTGCCTTTATGACTGGACTTAGTTAGGTCAAAATCAGAGTGATTAGAATATAAGACTTCTTCAACAAAGTAACTTTTGGTCCATCCCCATTGGATGAAGTTGTTATGAACAAGTGTGAGACTATTAGAAAAACTACTCATCTGCTTGGAACTGATTTGGATTGCATCAGCAAGTTCTAGCATATTCTTTACCTGAGTTGTTTACCCAACTCTGTTACTTTACAAAAAAATATCATCATAAGCAGTGCCCAAGGTCAGGTCACATTAACATTGGCAACAAATATATAATTATTAAGTTTAGAAATAGGGATAGGCAAATTTACTCCACCACAGTAGGCTATTTTATATTTTATTCATTATTTTGCATAATCATTCATTTTATATCACTAATTCAAATTTGTAATATAACATGAATTTATATTATAAATTGTAAATAAATTCAAAATTACTCCCATAGACCTGTACAACTATTAAAAGTGGCATTGTTCAGAAGTGCCAAAGCTTCACAACACTTTGGACCTCTCAGAATCCAGCAGGATAAAGAGTCTAAAGTTCTTCACTATCTTGCCACAGACAACAGAAGTCACAAGAATGAAGAATTTAATAAATTAATAATAATAATGACAAAATAACTAAAACAATATAAAATGAAACCAACAGCACAAAAAACAACACTAAAAGCAATATAAAAAACAATAATAACAGTTGTCATTGAATTTTGAATAATTCTAATTTTAGCTTCAGTGAATTGCAATACTTGTGCTATAAAGATCACAACTAAGTCATTTGGTTTCAATGCTTATTTCTAAAGTTAAATGTATATTTAAAACCTGAAGTTTCATAAGAGAATATGAACTAAATTTCTATATCAATGGTCGTCTTCATTTTATTGCTTTAAACAGTCAAATAGACTAAATAATGTGTTGTCGTTTTTAAAGCAAACTGAAGTGGATTAAATTACAATGATAAGGTGATAGAGAAGAGAAATAGGGAGAAAGGGAACTGGAAGAACGAGATAAATGGGTAATGGAAAACAAGAAAGAGGGAGAAAGGAAAACTGGACAAAGGGCAGGGAAGTTAGAAAAGATGAAGAAATGGGAGCTGGAAGGAGGAACACCCAGGAGAGTTAAATTTGAATATAAAATTAATATATTCTATGCTCCCAGAGAGAGAGAGAGAGAGAGAGAGAGAGAGAGAGAGAGAGAGAGAGGGAGCATATTTGAAATAAAACAGATTATAAAAACAAATGTTATCATGCATTCTGAGTTGTATTTGAATAATGACAAAAAGCGGAACAAATGACAATTAGTGTTCACTAAAAAAAGCAAATACAAAATAAATATAGTGGTAGAATGACTGAAAGTTTGAATATCTATAGACAAGTTATTTTGTAAAATATCTGGTTCGATCAATGGTATTAAATTGGTGTACGGTTTTAGGTGTTAATGAACTGACATTATGTGAGGAATTGTCAGAAACTCCATTATGGTTGCTAGCAGTTGTAGCTTTATTCATCGTCACAGTACAACTTGTTCTACTATGGTGCAAATAAAAAAAAAATCATATGTTCTTAAAAACAAGTGATATATATATAATACTGGTCAGTATTAGCTTTAAAATGTTTTAATTGTGGTTCACGAACTGTTTTATTTTATAACAATATAAGTGAAGCTAGGCGGGGTTTCAGAGCATTTCCGATGTATTTTTCAAAATGGCGGAAAAGGATCAAAGTGACGCGTCTTCACAACAAAATAACCCTTTATCTAGGAAATTAAATAAAATTTTAGAGACCCGGCTTGACAATGACAAGGTACTAAATATTTTACATTATTTTAATATTTCTATTTAAATGATTGTCGTACTTTGTCGTTTTCTATTTATTTTCCTTGAACACGAAGGCAGTAGCAGACGATATTTTGTAGACGTTTGTCACAGACGTGAAGCACAATAATTATTACTGTACCAGTAATATAAGTTAGCATCCTAGTCCTAGCATCTCAGGGTAAATGTTTACAGTGTACATGTTGCTATTATAATTTCCTTTTAAAAATATGGCACACAAATTAATATGATTTTACATCTTGTAAAATATATGCACACAATTATGACTGTTTGAGTGTTTCTTGCACATTTAAATGATTTGTTGATCTATTGAAAATATAACATATTATACTATTTGTCATTTAGCAATGACTGTGAAGTTATTATCTAATAATTAATCATATTAGCGTTTTCAGCTTCTTTAAATTAATTACATTTTTATTTGCACTAAATATACTTTATTAATTTTAAAAAGCACATCACAACTCATTTGTGTTATTAGAACACTAGAATTTAAAAATGAAAATCAGGTTTAGATTGAGTTGTTGGGGTAGAAGACTAAGCTGAGGGTTGCTATTGACAGTTTACTGTTTTATCTATTGATAACTAAAATTTGCTATTTAATTGGCATTATTATACCTGTGGAATTTTGCTGAAAAACATAATTAGTAAATTAATACTAATATACAGCAATACCACCACCATCCCTTCGATTTAAACAATTTTTAATTTTATACATACTTGCTTTTTTAATTGTCAGGATATGCTTGAGGCTCTTAAAGCACTCTCAGGATTCTTTGTTGAAAACAGCCTTCGAAGCCGAAGAAATCTTCGCAGTGATATTGAGCAGCGAAGTTTGATGATCAATGAGGAATTTCTGAGTGCATTTCAGGCTGTCAAGGAGGTGCCTGAGTAATTTTAATTATTAGTGTTGTTATTTCATTTATATTTGTTTTTAAAACTTTAAAAGATAAATAAAATCAAAAGAATTATTTATTAAGAAAAATACTTGTGCAGCATTATTTCCATTCTCATGATTCTGTACTGCATTTAATTTCTGAATTTTACAAATTTTGTATTGATCCACTCTTGTAACATTGAATTTAATAATAGCAAGGAATAGAAAGGAAGATCATGTGGCGATATCAGCAAAGGTCACAGTTATGACTATATTAGTATATAGTCATTGTGATCACTTATATCTTCACTATATTTAAATGTTGAAATGGTTGATTACAGATGTATACCAAATATTTAATGACATCAGTCAGACACTAAAACTGTTTTAATACATTTAGATTTCAAGTTATCACCTTTGCTTTCTTTTTCAAACATTTCATCTGATCCTACCTAATGGATCTCCATAAAAATGTTGGTGAGGTGACTATCATTGATCATACTTTTAATATTTACCAAATTTTGCTCTATTATTACAGTCGATTCTCTGGTTACATGAATTTGAATGCAGATGACCTAAAATTTGGTCAGCATTTTCTTCTCAGTTGTGTGTCAAACTCAAAGTTACATGACCTGAGATGTTTAACTCACCTAAGAGTGAGCTGCTGATTCCCACATTTTCAGTTGTTAGTCGAGCTATACAGACATCAGACTGAGTGCAACTCTGCTTCAACATTGTGATATTGTATATACATGTAAATACATATGAATTCAGTGGGAAAATCTTGCTACATTGACCTGATTTTATTAGAGGGTTTCAAGAATGCATATATTTGCATAAACAGAGAACTCACTGCAAAGTACAATATGAATTTTACTCCTACTGTTATGTCTTAAGGGAATGCAACATCTCACTTCAGTAAAATAGTAATAAGGTAACTCTGTAGATTTGGATGGGGACAAGAAAAATTATTGTAAATGTTTTACAATCAGCACACTCTTCACATTTATAGCCAGTAAATTAATAACAAAATGTTAAGTTTTTCAAAATCAAGAGTCAATAGAAATGAATATGTTAAATCTATTACAGAATCCTTCCTGCATTGCTAGACATTTTAGATTAAGGTCCTTTCAGTCATATTGTTAAGATAATGATTTATTGATTTTTTTTTTTAATGTTAATAATGTGATTGACTTCAATGAAGACTGTCATGGTCAGCTCATTCTTGTGATATACCTACATTATACACCTGTACTATTATTAACTAAGTAGACTGAAGTATTTACTTGTGTCTCATTTTCAGAAGTGAATCACCTCTCAGGTGGTTAAAGGAATTAGGTTTGTCATCTGCAGTCCATTATATAATTAACAGAAGTGTATTGATATAGAGAGAATCCAAGTTAACTAGTATTGCATTCAATATTTTATTTAGTAATCATTCTCTGTTGATAATTATTTTTGAGAGATTTTCAGTAGTATATTGTATATGCTATACTTCAACTAGAATTTTCTTAGTCATTTATCTTTTGTTAGTCTCAAAAATAATCTGCAGGGAAGTAATATTTGGCTGTTTACTTATTGCCATTGGTCAGTCAAGAATGACTAATTTGATACTTCTGGTAAATATGCTTTCTTTAATTTTGTAGTGCTCATGCTGTAACATAATTATAGAACACAAATATAGTAAATTATAAATATAGTAAATTATTAATTAATTAATAATCTGAAGGATGACACTATTTACTTCAGATGCATATATTTATGCTGTCTAGGTTTCTGAGATCTCAATCTGAGTGTCTAGTTAGAGGGCTCAAGAATGTGTTGCTTTGAAAATCAGACATGTACACTGTATTTTTTATTGTCAAAATTAATCATACTGTTTTCTTAAAAATATTATTTTGACCAGCAACTTGACAGTGTTTATGGAGATGTTAAGGCTATGCATGACTGTTGTCAGGATATGACCAACAGGCTGAGGGTGAGTACAAAATTAAACAACAAAGTGAGAGAATGTGAATGGAACCCTCAAGAGAGAGAGAATTCCATAGTGATTGTCTACTTATTTATTACTAAGCTTATCATTTGCTTAAAAATCCCACATTCATCTCCAGGCAAGAATTCAGAATTCAACTTTTTGTTCTTTTTCTGCTTCTTAGCTTATGCTCTAATATGTTGTTTAGTTTGTAGGTACATATTCAAATTAATCTTATATGACTAGCACAAGTGAAATTTAGCAGTTCTTTAACTTTGCATTTTTAATAGCAGACATGCAAAATTAATTAGTTCCTTAGGCAGAGTCTTTGCAGGTCTAATAAGTCCCTTAATACTTGGGAAAATAAGCAATAACTTTGACTTTACATCTCTAACATTAGTAACAAACTCATGCAAAAACTGACTACCTTTGGGCGGTGTTGTTTTATTGGCTAACACATGCAATAGTAAAAAATTCCTTTTGCAGTTCATTTCTAACGGTTGATACATGCAAAAGTATTGTCTCTTGGCTTTGCTTTTTAGAAAATAAGCAAGATGGAATATAAAAAAAAAAATCCATTTATTATAAAAACTCCATACACTCCACATTCCACAAACTATGCTTCATCTTGTATTAGTCATTAATTAAAACAATCATTTTAACTATTTCAGAATAGGACATGATACACTCATGCAGCTCATAAATGGTGCTTTACCATGTTAATTAGTAGTCCAGAGAATGATGGATTCATGATATTTTTATTTTTAGATTAAATTATTTTTTGATTTATTTGTGAAATTAATAATTGGTAGCTATTGCCATATTGAAAACTTAAGGTAAATCTATATCAGTATAACTTCATTTGTATGAAATTAGAATAAGGTCTAGCTTTTCTTCAGCAAGTTATTCACAGCATAGTAGTTCATTGGTGATTTCTCAAATTGTCAGTAAAAAACTGAACATAAATGGGTTTTTTTCTAGTGTATAGAAACTGCAACACGTATTTTGATACTACGAGAGGGTCCCTTTAATCATGAGAAAATTATTATCTCCACAACTATGATAATTTGCACCTCTCAGCTTGTGGGTAATGGACTGAAGAGTGCTCCTTGCACTCTCCCCAAAGTAAATTCCTAGTATTTTAATGAACAATAAAGAATAACTCTGACCTAGCATGTATCTAAACAGAGCAGTGAAACACCCCCTAAAAGGCTATACCACCCAATTCTTATTAAGCCCCCCACACTACTCTAACCTTTTAACACGGTTATAATATAGGTTGAGGGTATTGGCAAATAAAGAATAGTATTTATTAACAAAACAATTAACTACACACTACACAGCAATTCATCATTGATCAAATGCAAATAATGACATATACAATGAAGACACACATAAAATGCATAAACAAACATTTACTTGTAAATGGTAGTTATAGTGTCAGGCCTGAAAAGGTGCTCTTATTAATTCTTAATAGAAAAGTTCTGAATTTGTCTCTGGCTCTCTTCAGAGGCCTTCAGAGGAACATTTTTCTTAACACAACGTTATAATGACACAAATGTACACATCACAGAGACAAAGAATGAGCAGTCAGATTATAAAAAGAAAGAGTCACATGATCTTTTAGCCGACACTCATTGCTGGCTGTGTACTGTTAGCAGTGAGGTGGACTTGGCTCATGCTGAGTGAGATGAATAATAGACTTCAGGATGCAGAATGTTTGTGGAGTCAAACAAGGTCCACAAGTTGCGGGGGGACCCAAAAGTCGCAGCAGAATCATAAAGAACAAAAGTCTTCTAAAAAGGGCTTGAAAAGATCTTCAAAAGCACTGCTTTCACCTGGAAATACAGTTCCTATGCATGAGTGCTCAGACTAGCCTCTCATCTGCTCATCTACCTCTCCTTAACACTCATCAGAATTAAATTTAGAAAGTTCAATCATTTTTCTTGCTGCCTTGACTGAACAGTCTTATTTTTTTAATGCATCTTTAAACAAACATGAACTGTACTGCACACTTTACTTACTAATTGCATACATATAATTACATTAACTGAATGAGTAGTATTCCGCTGTGTTATGAACATCTCCAAATCAATATGAAAACAGTTTCACAGAGATTTGGATTTTCTGTATTAACTGCTACAAATTTCTCAGCAAATAGCTTACCAAATTAATTAAAATTAGATTGGCCAACATCAAATTGCATGGCATTATTGCTAGTTAAAATAACCATAAACAAATATCTCTAGATTTATCAAACAGTTTACAGAGTTAGAAAGGGAAATAAAATATCTCATTACTTGGCTGAAAAGGAAAGGCATAATAGTTAGCTGAAAAAGAACATAAATTTTCAAGTTAGGATTTAATAATTTTGCATTTACTCACGACGGCTGTATCCATGCACATGCACCAAAGCAGGGCCTCTTCTGAAGATGTGCTCTAAACCAATGCTCCAAAATGAGTGAAGGACCAAGGTTTTTCTTTACTATGGTATTCTTCCATAATCCCCTTTAGTGACCATTGATTAATTACAATCGACCAGTAGATGGCCATTGGGTAACTACAATTGGTCAGTGTACGGCCATTGGCTGAGCCTAACTGGCTAACTTCTTACATCATACAATAAGTCATTCATCTGCAACAAGATTTGGGTGGTTCGTCTGTTCTCAGGAATTTACGCTATTGAATTCTACTAGGACTGACAATTGGGGTCATTCAGTTTTGATGGTACTCCGAGCACATCTAATAATCCGTTTTAGAAGGATTTAGTTATTTTCCACATTGCCTGTATATTCATCATGTAGAAATGATGTAAGGAAAAAAAGAGAGACTGTTTCAACTATTGAGCATTACATTTAAACATTGAGAGCAGATTCTCAAATTATGTAAATTGCATTATTGTAAAATTATATATTTAAAAATATAGGTATTATTACTTCTTCAAAACTTTTGTTGTTGAAGTGAACATAAGAATTGTCAGTTTTAGAACTTCCAGTTTAAAAACATGCAAAAGAATATCATAATATTGCATATTTAATTGTTTATTATTTTCATTTGTTTTATTAAAGGCTGCTAAAGCACAGACACAGCATCTGATGAGTCAGACTACTAGTCTCCATACAGAGAGGTAACTCTTTGTTATTGTTGTGTGTAATGTCTCTAATGAGAAACATTCTAATGATTTAAAAAAATGTTAAAAAGCAAATAAATAAATATATTCCTTTAAAATTAAAATACAAATAAAAACAATAGTATTTCACTCACATAGGATGATTTGTGCTTGATGCTTTTTATTCCTGACAGAACATTTGCAGGCTACAGGTGAGTTCTTGGTTTTGGCAACCTGCCAAAACTAGGCATTACATTAGACAATTCTTTTTGTATCTAATCAACAAAATAATATGAATTTTGAAACTGCATGTTACTTATTCTCATTGTGCATGAAACTCTAAAGCTTCTTTTATTAGTGATCTGAATCATTATGACATTTCTTTTTGCAGCCATAAGCTTCAAATGAAGCAGCAGGTAGCAAGTGCCTTTTTGGATAAGTTCCAGTTGAAGTCAAGTGAGATAAAAGTACTGCGTGGTCAGCGTGATGGAGCCTTGCATGAAGTGAGTGAGCAATTGATCCACAGAAATTAAGCAAGCAAATCCAACTTATTATTGTAACAACAATCTTGACCAGGTTTAAATTGTAATTTCAAATAATAATCAGTGCAAATTAAATTTAAGTTAAATCTGCAAGTAAAATTTAATTATGATTTAGTAATACTTCTCAGTGTATTTAATTTATGACTTTAATAACAATATAAAAGAAAATTAAGTTGTAATTTTAATACACTGCTAAACACATTTCATTTATGCTTTTTATACACTCTAAACATATTTCATTTATGATTTAAAGACTGCTGAATATATTTCATTTATGATTTTAGTAGCACTGCTGAATATATTTCATTTATTTTTTAAGTAACACTGCTGATTATATTTCATTTATGATTTTAGTAACTGCTGAATATATTTCATTTATGATTTTAGTAATACTGCTGAATATATTTCATTTATGATTTTTGTAACACTGCTCAACATATTTCAGTTAAGATTTAATAATTCATCCTAACTTTTTAAAGTTATTATTTTAATAACAGTGGTAAACAAATAATTTTTTATTTTAATGTAAATGCAAAACTAGTTAATTTATAATTGGAATAACATTTTGAAACCATCAACAGACATCATTGCAAATTAAGGAATATTGAAGTAGGCATTGAACAGACAAATTAATCAGTCACAGTCACAAAATGTCAGTGTATGTTTGAAGTAATATGCATATCCTTGTCTAAAGAGATAAAACATTTAAGAACATTGCATTATATTTGCTCAGAATAATGCAAATGAAACTGTTATATAAAAGATTATGTATTGCATTACACACATACGTGTGTGTGTGTGTGTGTGTGTGTGTGTGTGTGTAATTATATAACAGGATTTCTTCAAAGCTTTGACAAAAGTGAAACACATTCACTCTGATTGCAAAATTTTGTTGAGAACCAATCAACAGACAGCTGGGTAAGTCTTTAATTGTCAGATTAGCTGTGTATTTGTTTTTATGCTTCTTTATTTTATAGAAGTTTTACCTGAATGTGGTCTTGGTTTTAAAATTTACAGTTATGTTCATTGTGCAATCTTATTTACTTAAATGTGGTTTGAATAAGATAAAGAGTATTAACATTAATTCTTTAGTTTAAAGTGTATCTTTTGAGTCTAATGGAATATGATTGTGTAAAGTACTGCTTTTATCATGATTGATCAGAAAGTACAAATTGCACAATTTTCTTATTTTAAAAAAAAAAAAAAAAAAGTCAGATTTAAAATAAAAAATTCAAATGGAAAACATTTTCAGAAATATGCAAAGGACAGAACTCTAAATATCAATCATAAGACCCAGTTATGTCTGAACCTTATATCTATGTGTATGTCTCATTCGGAGGCACTAAGGGTGCATTCTTTAAAAAATATTTGGAAACCACATACTAACAAGGGATGGTTATATCTGTATTGTTTGCTGTTGGTTTACATATAAATCACATACTTTCAACTTTTTCATAAATTTATGCCAGGATCGCTAGTCTTTATTAAACATCTTTTTTTTTTTATGAAATACAGATCTAGCTGCAAAATTTCTATTTTCATGATTATGATTCTTTTCTACTAATTGGTATACAGTATATATCAGCAGAACTTGGCTCTTTGCTGCGTCAGAAATTTATATGTAAAAGGTGTACATTTAGTAGAAAACTACAGTCCTACAGGAGTTAACATTACTTTATATTTGGCCTGCTGATTTTAGGGCTGTTATCTTTTGATGAAGCATGGTTTATTTATGAAAACTTGAGTTACAAGCATTTTGAAACTCAAATGTACAATAACTTTTCAGGTTAGAGATAATGGAAGCAATGGCATTGCAGTTAGAATCTGCATATGAACGGCTGTATCGCTGGACTCAGAGTAAGAATTTTACATCTTACTTTAACTATTTGTATATTGATTTTGCATGTGAACAGCTATAGGCATTAAAGCAGTGGTTTCCAACTTCTGGGTCATGGCTCAACTTTGGATTACTTACGAGTGATTTTTTTATGGATCATGTCATGTTACTAGACAATACATTTTTACTTATTTTACTTTTTCCAGTCTTAACGGACATTTGTTGGGTCACCAGAAAATATATTGTGAAATTTTTTAAATTTTGGGTTGCAAGCAAAAATGGTTGGGAAGCACTGCATTAAAATAAAGCTTTTATTTCTTCCTTAAAGCATGTATTGCTTATTGATTTTGATTGAGAATGGCTTTATCACTAGACTTAAAGTGAGGTTTTTACATCCTTCTTTAGGCATATATATATGTTTATTGATTTTGATTTTGAACAGCTATGTCACTAGACTTAAAGTAAGGATTTTATATCTTCATTTAAGCATGTGCATGCATTGATTGTGAACGGCTATATCACTAGACTTACATCTTCTTTTAAGTTTGCACGTATATTGGTTTTACATGTGAATACTTGCTACTAGATCTCCCTTTAAGTGTGTAATTATGTATTGGATTTGCATGTGAACAACTGTTTTGCTAGATTTAGAGTATTTTATTTTGCTGTAAGTACATTTATGTACATAGATGCACAAAAATAAATATTAAATTCTTTAATTCATCATTAATCATGCTTTCAGATATTTTTATTTAACAAGTTTTGCTTGTTAAAGTTATTTCATTTTTTATCATAGTTGATAATTATGTATATTTAGAAAACAATTAGAAAAAGAAGTAAAACTATTATGCTTTGGTTTCATGTTATTTGTTGACCAAACATTCACATAATTAATGGATGATTTATTTCATAGATGAATGTCGTATGCTGACCAGTGACTCACCAGACATCTCTCCAACTTTGTGTCAAGCAATGGAGGCACTACAGGATAGACCAGTACTCTTTAAGTAAGTGTAATTGACCTGGGTTAAAGATGAGTTCTTATATTTAGTTCATTTTAAAACCACATTTAATAAACAAAAAAGATAATGTTTTTAGCCATTGAAAATAGTGTTTGTCCTCAGAATTACAGTAAGTTCACAAGAATCTTTTCAGTCATGATGTAAAATTTAAGTGTTATTGTGCATTTTGAAAGTGGCACACACTTATCCTTTCTTTAGTGCAAAAAAAACAGAATTACAAAACAATTTTATCTATGTATAATTTGTAATTTACTTATGTTTAACATTATGGTTTCCTCTCAGATATTCTCTCGATGAATACGGGACAGCTCGCAGAAGTGCAGTGGTGCGAGGCTTCATTGATGCCCTTACAAGAGGAGGTTTGCCATCTTTGGTGGGGTTGTGGGGGTTGTGATGCCTTTTTCTTTCTTACACACAATTGTGCCTTTTGCAAATGTTAGGACTGTAGCATGCAAAACACCTTAGATACTGCAGATATGTATTTCCAATAGAATTTACACTTTCGGTTTCATCTCTTTCCAGTATCATTATACATCTCTTCATTTAATTTACATTAATATATTACAGTTAACAGAAAAGTACTGTTGTTAAGGGAAGGATGTAGATAATACTAAATGTTTTGACTTAATGTTATTTTGATTTTAAATTTTATCAGGAAATTGTATCTGTCATTTTCTTTCATCATTTAAAAATCATGATTTTAGGGAGATATTGTTTAGCTTGCTTTCTTTTCTGACATATTTAATTTTTCAGGTATTTGGATATTGGCTAGTCTTAGAAAAAAAATTCTTAGTCTTACAGTATGATTCCTTAGTTTATGAACATGGATTTTGGATTAAATGAAATCTTACACAGTTCACACATTTTTGTTCTGTATAGGACCTGGCGGCACACCAAGACCAATAGAGCTACATTCGCATGATCCTTTACGTTACACAGGTGACATGCTGGCTTGGATACATCAAGCAGCTGCCTCTGAGAAAGAATACCTGCAAACATTGCTGAGGCTGTGTCATAGTATGATTTAATTTTTTTTTTTATTTTATAAAATGTGGATTTTGTTTGATTGTGTAAATTCTTTGAAAAATTATTTTAATTAATTAGTTTTTTAGTAACATTTTTTACTTTTAAAAGTCTTTCTAACCAGGCAAATTTGGGAAATAAATAATATTTACCATTATTGCTCTTAGATTTGTCTTGAATTTCTACATTCTTAATATTGGTTTGCTTTTAAAATACCATTTACAGTATTTTGTCATTATCACATTATAAATCAGCAATTTATTATTGCTATGGTATCAAATCAGTATATCACAACATAATTTCACTGTCACTCTCAGTTAAAGTCATGAACAAATTTAATCCAAGAACCATTTTCTTTCTCTCAATTCAGCTTCTATTACCTCCATTGAAGACAACCTGGGCCACATTACTGAGGGCATCTGTAGACCATTTAAGGTAAATACATTAATATAAGTTCAGTAGAGAGTGTTTAAAATGCCATAGTAGTAGTGAGATAAAATGTGTATGAGCATCTAGTTGAACTATATATTTGTATTTGGATTATAAGTTTAAGTTGCATAAGTTGTGGATAGATTGATAAAAATATAATTGCAAGTGGTTGTGCTTGCTGTATGAAGAAGATATGATTGGAGAAAGTTATATTTGCTTGATTAAGATATGGTTGTATGAAGCTGTGTTTGCTTCATGAAGCTATAATTGCAGAGGTATTGCGTACTTTGTGAAAATATGATTGCATGAAGTTAAGTTACTTAAAGAAGAGATATAAGATTGCAGGAGGTTATGCTTGCACATTGCATATATGATTGCAAGAAATTTGGCTTATTAAATTGAAAATATGATTGTTTGAATTGTGCTTGCTTGACAAAGTTATGATTGTATGCTATGATTGCTTGATGAAGATTTGGTTGTATGCTGTGATTGCTCAATGAAGATAGAATTGCTTAATAAAGATTTGAATGCAGGAAAAGACGGGTGCAAGAATTTGTCTGGAATGGAGTGGGGACTGGAGAGGACTAATAAAATGTGGAATGGCAGTAATGTCTGAATTAAACTAATAAACTAATGAGAATAATGAGAATTAAAATGTTTTTATTCTTAAGAAACTGCTAATAAATCATTTAAGTTGTTTGTATTTGAATGATCTCTTGTTGAAGTAATCTTGACATCCAGTGGTTTGTACAGATAACATTTTAGTTTTAACATTTTTTTACATATTTAAGGAAAATAAACATTTATTTTGGTGTGGTTGTAGGTTCGAGTGGAACAGGTTCTTGTGTCAGAGCAAGAAGCAGTTACTCTATACAAGCTGGACAACCTGCTCAAATTCTATCACAACACTGTTAAGTGAGTTGCATCTTGTTATTAATATTAGTATGGGAGTCACAACTTATCATTCAAGTCACAGTCATCCCCTAGATGATGTCACATCATTTATGCAAATCACAAAACCACAAAGGGAGTTGGATCACTTTTTATTTTTAATCATAACAACTTGTTACATGAATCAGAAATCTTTGAAATGCGTCACAACACTTTTTTGACTTAAAGCAAAAATAAATGCTATGCTTGTATGGGAATCATTTGAATGCTATAACAGACTTGTATATGATTCCAATGACTCAGCGGTATTCATAATGGCACACCATTATTAACAATATAACATAGTTCGTGTTAATGCAACATTTTTCACATTGACACATTATTCATAATGATGTACAGATTTTATGATGATAACAGAACTTAATCCATTTCTGATTTTCTCAGACAAATTGTCACCTCTGAATCAGTTTTACTTTCAACCATTGCTGAGGTGCAGGATCTGAGTCACCGCATGTTTTTCAACAGCCTGTCCTGCCACGCCAACCGACTGCTGGACAAGGTATGTGTTCTTAATCTGTATAAATGCCCATCTTTAGTCTTAACAAACTATTTTTGTGAAGTTCTTATTATGTAGTTGTTTGTTCAACTTGCTATTCAGATTCCTAGTATACGTGTGTAATAAGCATAATAATAGAATTTAAGGTTATTTGCCATAAACTTCCTAGGGTTGTGTGTCTATATATTCTTTATTTATTTATTTATTTATTTTTTTTTGGGGGGGGGATGTCTTCTCTAATATTTTGTACACTAATTCTCATTGCCAAACACTCAGGGATAAAGTTACACAAAATTTCAAAGATAAAGTTATACGAATACACTGGGATATAGTAAACATATATGGATAAAGTGAAACACACCGGTATTAAGTTATATAGCAATAAATCATTTCTTGAACAATTCTGATGGTATAATGACATGCAAGTGATGTGCCTTTATTAATAAAACAGGTGTTACGTGTTTGTGAAGAAAACCTGTTTATTAATAAAACAGGTGATTTGTATATGTGAAGGAAGTAGATAATGTGTTTTTGTGAAGATAGCTGGCAATGTGCATATGTAAAGATGACAGATAATGTATTTCTGTGAAGATTACACTTGATGTGTATTTGTGAAGATAGCAGGCAATGTGCATTTATGAAGGTGGTTTTCATGAAGATGATGATTTGTTGGGCACATGGCAGATTATATGTGTTTGTGCAGATGACAGTTGATGTGTGTTTGTGAAGAGGACAAATATGTTTATTTATGCAGGTGACAGTTGGTGTGTGTGTATAGCAGGTGATTGTGAAAATGGCAGATGATATTTGTTTTGAAGATGGCATATGATGTATCTTCTTGAGGATGACAGTTGATGTGTTTGTGAAGTTAGCTGATAATGTGTGTTTGTGAAGATGACAGAAGTTTCTTCTTGAAGCTGACAGTTGTCCATTTGTGAATATGACGTTAATATGTGTTTGTGAAGATGACAGGCTATGTGTGTTTGTGAAGATGACAAGAAATGTGTGTTTGTGAAAATGACAAGTGATTGTGAAGATGGCAGGTGATATGGGCTTGTGAAAGTGCCAAGTGATGTGTGTTTATGAAGATAACAGAAAGTGTTATTTATGCAATTTGCAAGCAAGTTTGTGAAGAAGGCAGGTAATATAGGGGTGTAGAAATGGCAGGTGACATTGGGGTAAGAAAATGGCAGGTGATATTTTTGAAGAGGGCAGTTGATGTATGTTTGTGAAGATGACAGAAAATATTATTTATGAAAATGGCAGGCAACATTTTTGTGAAAATGGCAGTTGGTGTGTGTTTGTGAAGATGGCAGATGATGTGTATTAAGAAGATGGCAGGGTGTTACATAATGTGTGAAGTAGTGCCAATATGTATTTTGACTCCCATCCTTAATGCATTGTGTCCTGAGTGCTTGACTCTAATAGAATTTACAAATTTTGCAAATTCTGATCATTAGCCTGTTGAGAGCAGATTGTTTCACTGTAGCTTGCATTCCCTGTGCCTTGATGTGTTGTCTGTTCTCAAGTTTTTCATTATGATTGAAGTCTGCTGTAGTGAATGGATTAAATCCTAAACTGTCCACCCCACAACTCTCAAAATATAAACTTTATATTGGAAGAGTAGCTTGCCTATAACTCACTTTTCCTCTTCCATTGCACTTAATAAGTGATCATAATATAAAATAAATTTGCTGTCTTAGTATTTGATCAGTTTTTTTTTTTTTTACATCTTAGGTTGAGTTACCACCTAGTGATCTCGGGCCAACTACATCTCTGACTCAAACACTACAGCTGCTGCGTGATGTGCTTGCTTGTCACGATGCTTCTGTTGTACCAGTGGATGACAAGAAACAGGATTATAAACAGGTACTTATCTATTTGATTTTACATAGTATAATATGCTTTTGATTAAAAAATTTGTTGAGCTGGTTGTATTGATTTTAATTTGATGGATATGTATCTGTCTATATCTAAATTACCTGAGTACCTATCAACTTGCTTACCTATCTGTATCAATCTGTCCTGTCTTTTTTTTCAAAATGAATGAAGTTCCAATTGGCTTCAAAATCAGCCTCAGTTTGGCATTATGTAAAAAAGTCCCCTTTTGAAAACAAAGTTGCTCAGATGTGTTTATGTAATTTAGAAAACATGGAAAAAAGGCACTTCTTTAATTGAGAAAGTAGTGTGGGAATATGCACTAAGGTAAGTGAGAATGTAATGCACTCTGGCACCCAGTTAGGGAATGGGTTAAAAAATATTTTATTTGATACTTTATCAGATGTTCCATTAGGAAAATATTGCTCAGGCTGACTCTTTCCACAAATGTTTGGGAAATTTAATTGCAGTCACACATAATGGCCATTTTTTCCCAGTGAAAAAATATAATGTTCCTCCTTTCCTCATCTGTCAATTAAAAATACTATCTTTCAACTGATGGAAAGATGGTGAACATTATATAGAGATCCAGAATCTAGATTTTACAAATACAAGTATTAAGTGGTTAGTAATTGTCCACAAAGGGTAAGCAGAAATGATTATTTATTACTTCTAAACTTATGTTCAATAAATGTATATATTAAAAGAAGCATTAAATTTTCAATAAAATGAATTTATAATGTGTAGTTTTATATATATATATTACTTAAAAGATAATGTTGGTGTTGAGTTACACAACATTTAAGTCATGTAACTAATACAGCATCAGAAGTACAAAACATACAAATCATTCTTAAATCAATGACTTTACAAAACATACAAATCATTCTTAAATCAATGACTATCACCATGAAAGCCCATCATTAAATATTTAAACATAAATGTCAATATTTGATGCAGATCTTTCTTTATATCTACCTCATACTATAAGAAAATAAAAAAATGTCATAAGTTTTCAGCAAAAAATTATTTTTAGTGGAAACTGCTTTTTGTTTTCATTGAATTGTAGATATCAAAATGTCTGAAATTTCATAGGTTTTCAGCAGAAACATTCTTTTATGGAAATATCTTTATGTTTTTTTTAATAAGATTGTATTAATATTAATAAATGTATTATTCCTATAATTTTTACTTTGCAGTTCAGAACCCAGGAATGTATCTGAAGTTAAAATGGTCTTAATAGAAAATTAACTTTGTTCATGACCTTTTACCATTTTGTGAAAGACTTAATAAACTCAACATTTCTTTTAAAGTGAGACAAAGAGATATACATAAATATATATGTGCATGCACACGCGCACACACGCACGCACGCACACACACACACACACACACACACACACACACACACACACAGATTCTAATAGACTAATAGTAATACATATAGATAGCATACATAAACACATGTATTTAAGTCACGAAATAAAATGTTTTATTTGGAAGACATTCTGTTATTTTTTCCAGATTCTCTCTTGTGTAATAGACCCACTGCTACAAATGTGTTCTGTGTCAGCCAGTCGTCTGAATACTGTTGATATGGCTGCTTACATGATTAATTGTATATATCTGATCCAATCAACCTTGGCCTTGTACCAGTTCACAGACACTCGTTTAGAAATGCTTCAGGCACAGGTATACTGAGCATTTATTGTCTTTTTAATTATAATTGTACGCTTTGATTCATACCACACTTTCTAGCTACCTTTTGATCATCTATAGTTTCTATACTCTCTACCTGGAATTTGCTACATGTGATTTTCTCAGTTTTATGTGATATTTGCAGTAATTTGATTATATATATCTTCAATTTTTATTTGGAATTTGCTATCTTTTGAGCATCTATACTTTCTACTAGAATTTGCTATCTTTTGATTATCTATACTTTCTTCCTGGAATTTGTTACCCTATGAGCTGAGGTACAAAAAGACCATGGTCATTTTCAAGAGAGTTTTCAAGACAAGATTTTTACCAACTGAAATAATGCTCCCTTCTGTGTCATTGATTGTTCAAACTGTTCCTTCATAAATTCACTTTACTTATGTTTCTCTTTTGTAAATACAGTTTTTGTTTATTTTAAAAATAATTTTATCACTTTGCACATGGATTCATTGGCTTGTTACTCTATTTTTAGTTTTCTTGTTCTAAAGTAGATTGTTCAAAGACCTCGAGTTTTTGTGTGTGAAATTATTGTTAAATAAAACACTAGTAAATATTTTTATTATTATCTAAAAACAAAAAAAGTTATTGGTTATACTGGCATTCAGTCAGAAGTTGGGCAGTCATTTATTTTGGGGGAGGGAGGGTGTCTCTGTATGTCTAATTTAATAAAGAGAATACACATTTTTAAAATAGAATTTACTACTTCAAATGATTAAAAATTTGTCTGTAGTTAGTGTTGCTGTTAAATAATTAGCTATTTACTGTTGTGTGTCACAAATCCCTTTTATTTGACACTGGCATAGCTTCATGTTAAAAGTATACTGTAAAAGACTGAATTGTCACAGCTAAATGACTTTATTTTACAACTTATCAGCATTGTTTTTGTAAAAATATACTTAATAAGACAAAATGGTCACAATTTGACTGTATATATATATCTGCTCACATTTAATTTACTTTGTTTTTATTATATGACATCACAGCTTTGGGTAAAAACAATCTTGTAGTGGTAAGACAGAATGGTCATAGTTCACTGACTGTTTTATTTGATATGTTTCAGACTGAAGCTCATGTGGACACTCTTATCAGTGAGCAAGCTGCTTATGTTTTGAACCGTGTGGGATTGTCACACATCTACAGCTGTGTACAACAACAAGCTGACATAAAAGTAAGCAAATTGTTGTAAACTTGAAATGCAACAAACTGATATCGCTTATGTATTTACGGCTAGGAAATATCACAAGCTGATTTAAAAGTAACCAAATTAATGTAAACATGGAATGTACAAACTGACATAACTGTAAGCAAATAGTGAACGCAGCTTTGAACAAGCAGGTAACATTTTTTGTGAACATATTAAACCATTAAAATAATTAGATTGAAGGACTAATAATGGTTGGTTATGAAACATTAGTGTAAAAGACTAATAATGGCTAGCTATGCAAAATTAAAGGATTGGCTATAGTGGCTAGTTATGAAGTTGTGGGTTCAGAACCCACCTTATGATTTGAGATTGTTGAAATTCAGTGCCTTAATTATGAATCACAAAATAGTTCCTAGGATATGATGTGCAAGTAAAATTACACACATTATTATTATATATGCAAAAATGTGTGTTATTTACTTTTGTTACATATTTTTTTTTTTTAACCACTTTGCTAATTTACTGGAATGTGTAATTGCAGGATCCATTGTCACACCTACAAGGCATGGATACCATTAGTGTAAAGTCAGCAATGGTGAGTTGTGGTTTTGTATTTTGATTTTTGTAATCCATAAGTTTGGGGTATATTTAGGTTGTTTATTGTACTTTTCCTGTTAATTTTTGCTCTAAAGCATATTGCAGTAGATGATTTATTTAGATATTTCCAAGGGCTTTATTAATGATTTCTAAAAGTATTCTCACAGAAAGAGCAAGATGAATTTTAAATCAGTGCATCTTCAGAGTACTAAGTATTTTGATTGAATGGTGTTTAGTACATCTGATCTATATCACATATCTTTTCCAAGCAAACCTGGATCTCAGTAAGAAGCCACCAAACACTGTATTGAAGAAAAAATTGTTAAATTAAAGTATGTAAATGAAACAATAATATTATATATATAATTCTTTTAAGCTATTGAAGACAGCTATACCTCTATCTTAATGAATTATTGTTTCTCATAAATTAGTTTACAAGATGAACAGACAAGCAGAGTTTGGTTGGACAAGGGTGGGGATATATTTAGATATTTAACCACATCACAATGAAAAATTTCATTTTTTCCCCTGCTATGCTGAGATTTTATGCAATAGTTATAAGTGGACAGACTTCCACTTCACTATTAAAGCTTTAAATAGATTTATTTTTGGCATTTATGTTCTTGATGAGAACTTAAAAATGACTTGAACTAAATGTTGGTATAACTTAATACAAATACATGATTTAGGTGATGCATTATAGTGTTTTACATGACAGTCTTTGAATTGTAGACCGATACACTAGGTCTCAGTTATTTGTCATTATGGGATTAGAGATAAATTTTACCAGTCTTAGTTATTTGATATAATGGGATTGGAAATAACCAAATCAGGTCTCAGAAACTGATTGAATGTAAGATTAGAGACAGTTTCTCTAAATCTCAGTTGGTTGAAAGTTTGTGGAGATCTTCTCATCCAATCTCAATCAGTTTGGGATTGGAGATAATCACAACATACTTCAGTCAACTGATATTTTAAACTTAGATGTTACACTGTCTCAGGCAATTCATATTTTGTTCTTAATAATATATCATGCAGCAAAATGTTGTTTATTACACTTATATTTTTCATAACAGTTGTTAATGTCATGCCTTATCACTTAGATGGATAATTCCAAGTGAGGGTTGACAAAAGGACAATCTTAGTGTTTGTTGTAGAGTAGCTGTTGTTTGTTTTTAATTTCTTAAAGAGCTGTAAATAATTGTAAAGTTTAGAGAATGGTTTGAGATTTTAATTATATTAAAGAGTTTTCAATAGTAGAGAGAATGGATTGTGGTTTAGTTACAGAAAAGAGTATTTAACATTGTTATTTCAGAACAAGTTTGACAGCTTTCTGGCCAGTCCTGATAGTCTTACTCTACCACAATGCAGCCTCTTGCTGGGTACCCTTGTCAGGTGTGTGGTGTTGTTAAGTACCTTTGTCAGGTGGAATACTGGGTACCCATATCAAGTATATGTTAATGTTATGTACCCTTGGCAAGAAATGTTATGTGGTAAATCTATGTACCCTTATCAGGTTTGAGGTAATGCCCTGTACCCTTGTCATATAGTAGGAATTCTAAATACCTTGTCAGGCATATAAAATGGTTCTAGATTAATCATTATTTCCTATATATACCATGTTTAGTAGATATAATTTTAAAATAATAAAATATAATCTGCATTAAAAATAAGAAAGGTGTAATATTCATTCATTCTGTTGTATTCCACACATTTATCCATCTGTTTTAGTATTGCACAGTTTTCTAATGAAGATTATGCATTTATTCAGAGAAAATTTGATGAATTAATTGCTTCTAAATAATCAAATCAATGATCAAAAACTGAATTAAAAAAATAGTATAAATGGTTGTTTAATAATAAATGATTATATATAGTATAATCATTATTAAAAATGATAGCACATATGTGAAAATAAATTTAATACATATATTATTTGTTTTCAAGCGTAAGATCTGAAATTTTATGTATTTTTATTGAAACCTGTTTTTAAAAGTAACTTTATTTGTTACTACTACAGGGAGATGGTGAAAAAGAGGTCTATTGCTCTTATATGTCAAGCCTACGAGCAGATGTATGCAGCAATTATAGACCCCAAAAATGAATACAAAGACATCCCTGCAACAGTTCCACGGACACCAGAGCAGATCCTCAAACTTCTTTCTTAATAATAGTGGAACACTGTTTCCCAATCATGCAAGGTTGAAACTATTGTTTTTTTCACAGATCCAGAAAACAAATGGAAAAACCCTCAGTAAAGTTTTTCTTTGCATACTAAAATAACTATACTCAGTGAAATATAAAACTTATATGATGTCAATTTCATTTTTGGGTTGTTGTTTTTTTTTAACAGGGACTATCATCAGTACAGTACATCATGCCTTTGGTGACACAGGTCATTCCCTTTTTCATCATTTTGTCTGATTAAGATTAGAAATGTAAACTATAGAAAAATGACACAAACTATGCAAGACTTCCCACCCTATTTCCCCATATAATTTAAGTTTTTCTCTTTGAATTCTAAATTTAAGGTGTTTTGTGGTAATATCAGTACATCAGAATATGTCATTGTGATAACAATGATAGCAATAGCTAGTCACCTTTACCGAAAACAATTTTTAATCTTAAGATTTTTCAAACTTTTTTTTTTTTTTTTTTTTTTTTAGTAAAGTGATTTTACCTTTTATTATAAACTACTGTGCATTACTTTCAAGAGTATATATATATATCTATATGTGTGTGTGTGTTCTCATTACTTAAATATTGATAAGCTTTATTTAAATTTCTTCAAGTCTTTTATTTCCAAATCATATGTCTTACAAACTATAAGAAAAAAAAATGCATATATATAGCTAAATGACTGTATTACACACACACAGGTTTTAAATATATCCTGCAAATGAATAATGCTTTGTTTCATTGTTATGGACATTTAATTGGAGGTACTGGTTGGTGGTTGGAGTTTATCTTGGTACTTTAAAGATGCATGCTTAGATTACAAGAGGGACCATTTTAGTTAAGATATTTCTTTGATTGATCATTAATTAAAGTTTTAAAATGTGTCTGTGTGCTTTAGTGTATTTGAGTATGTGTATATCTGTGTGCAATCATAATGTACTAATACAGTAATTTGTAAGTTAATGAAGACTAGCATAATATACACTAAATAGCATGCACATTCACCTGAAGGCTAGCACAACTCATACCAATAGTGTTCACATTCACATAAAAGCTGCCACTCAGTTCTATGTTCAAGAGACAGTTTTTTAAATACACCTGAATAGTACCCTTTTCTAGTATATGGGAAACAAATCTGTAATTTGACCCCTTTATTTAGTTTTTAATACTATAAGTTATTTCCATTTTTTTAAATTTAAATTTAAATTTTGGTATTGTATCATAATTCATATGAAATTATCACCTTGTAGAAAACTTTAGCTGGGTTATAGTTTGTTAATACACTTGTGCTGTTTTGCAGCTATAATTAGACAGGTAAATATAATGAATCTAATGGTATATGCAGAAATGCATTGTAAAATAAATATAAATCAAAACTGCCAGAAATGCTTCAAAAAGGCACTAAAAGTAGTGCAAGCAGATGTTGGCAACTGTCGGAGCAAAAAAAAAAAAAAAGTGCTGTGGATATTTATTAGAAATGTTAGAAAATAAAAAACAAAATATCACTGCTAGAATTTCTGTATAACTGAAGCTTTATTAGTGAGGTAACAGTCAATCAAATACCAAGTATCAAGAATGCTAATCCCTCAAATTCCCCCCCCCCCCAAGTTCAGTGTCATACCAAGTCTTTAACAGAACATTTAGTACCAAGTCTGCTGAAAAGCCAAGTATAACACTAAATTCCTCATCAAGTTCGTTCAGTCTTATGAAGAACATTTAGTATCATGTCTCATAAAAAGTCAAACATAACATCAAATTCAAGTTCAGTAATAAGTTTTGCACAACACATTTAAAATCACATTATGATATGTACAAATCCAAATTATTATCAAAGTTTACTATTGAGCCTTATACAGCAGGCTAAGTATCTATTCCCACAGCATGCAATGTACATATCTAACTCCAATAAAAATGCCAAATGTTATACAACATACTAATTATCAAGTCTTACAACATGCCATATACCTATATGTACCCTAAAATAAATGCCAAAGTTTACAAAGCACACTATCAAATTTCACAGCATACAATGTATCTATCTGAACTCAATAAAAGTGCCAAAATGTTATACAGTATACTATCATTAATCAAGTCTCACAACATACATATATACAAATCCAAATTCCTCAAGTTCAGTAACAAGTCACACACAGCACATTAAGTTTAAGTCCAACAACATGCTATGTACAAATCTAAATTCCTCAAGTTCAGTAACAAGTCACATACAGCACATTAAGTTTAAGTCCAACAACATGCTATGTACAGATCTAAATTCCTCACCATGTTCACTAGCACATCTTATACAATACCAAGTCTCACAACATGCATATGCAAAATGCCAAATTTCTCAAGTTTAGTAGCAAGTCTTATACAGTACATTAAGTATTAAGTCCTACAACATGCATATGTACAAATCCAGATTCCTCAGCACATTAAGTACCAAGTCTTACAACATGCATATGTAAAATACCAAATTCCTCAAGTTCAATAAGTCTTAATACAGTGCATTAAGCATTGAGTCTCACAACACATTTAAGTAAAACACCATATACCTCACCAGTGTCATTAACTAGTCTTACACAGTTCATTAAGTTACTGATTAAGTATAAAGTCTCAAAATGCCTACATACAATACCAAATTCATTAATGACTATTTGTGCTTTACATTCAGTTCAGTAGATATATCTGCTACTGGGCACTTTGTATATTAAATTTAACTCCCTGGACAAACAGGACCCTGATGGTTAAATAAATGGGCACTTTTGAATGTGATTATACCAGTAAAAATGAAACACTAATGGGCATTTGGGGAATGAGAGTATATGGTAGAAATGAAACCATAAATGCGAGTACTTTGTAGGAGGAACCTTGCTGTTATTTTAATTATCATTATTAACTATACATTATAGCATGCTCTATTTGAATGACAATAAAATATTTGCATTTTTTTTCAAACAGCAAATAACATTTACAAGGAAACCAAATTTTTGCAACAGTGGCAATCATGTTTGGCAGTTATAAAAAAATAATTAATAATAAATATTACAAGTGTTGATTCCATGAAAAGGAATTTGGCAATTGACAGTCGACTAAGTTTAACTGAAGGAAATAACTAGATTTATGTCAAAAGTTTTATTTACTCAGGCAAAGGAGTCAGAAACGTTTAATATTTACTGTGGTTCAGCATAAACATTAATGTTTAGGCCTGTCATTCAGATGGGCATTGACGTGCAACTCTGGTATAGTTATAATTCATATAGGTGGCGCTGTAATCTAATTTAGAATAAAACCATCATATGACAAAATAATATTTACCAGAATTAATGTTTATAGGTACAAATACAATAGTTTGAGTAGGTCACTATGTTAAGCCTCATTTGGAAATAAGGAGTCCCACGTATCCCACAAATTTTGTCACTAGAACTAGAAGACAGGTTTCAACTAATTACTCATATAGTCTAGTAGAATCGTTTCAAAGTTCATAGATTTATGTTAATAAAATAAGCTATGAGAGACTTGAAGAAGAAGACTTTCTATTCGCCGAAGGTATTCTTTTCAAATATTAACAGTTAAACGTTGGAAAATAATTTGTTTAGTCTTCATGGGAAGAACGTATCGCACGTACACCTAACACGTCACCTTCTCCTATATTAATACTACACGTCCAAACAACGGATTGGTTTTTTAATTTTGCGCATTAATACAGAACGTGCTCTAAGTATTAATTATTTTATTTTGCATTTAGCGAATGCATGAAATTAAAACAAAGAGTTATCAATTTATATAAAAAGTATTATTTGAGCATCTTTTAACAAAGTAAGCATGCAAAAAGAACTTTAATATTTTTATTGTGCGCGGTTTTACATCCGGTGAGGAGTAAATAGGCTCGAAAGTCGAAAGTTGAGAAGAGTTGTCAGTGTTAGTAGTATGGATAGTTGTCATGCAATTAGGAGTTTTTATCTGGTTAAGTCTGTTGTGCATCTGTACGGTTGACAACAGGCTTCATTGGCTGAGGGGAGAAGATGATCCGTATCAAAATAAATACGGTCACTTTACTGAAAAAGAACGACTGGAAATGGTTGAAGAGTCGAAAAAGATGTTTTATTTTGGTTATGACAACTATATGAAACACGCGTTTCCAAAAGACGAGCTAAATCCAATACACTGTACTGGGCGGGGACCAGATTATGAAAATCCGTGAGTGACTGTCATTAACTTTGCATTTGAACTGTTAATCGCGCAATATCTTTCAGAATTACGAAAAACATATGCATCGCAATCTAAATCATAATGTAATGAATTTCATTAGGCCTAAATAAAATTCAATCATCTATTGTAATAAAAGTGGGAGAGTGGGTACAATATATAAAAACAATATTCGGGTATCATCCAGTGAATATTAAAGACGCATTTCTCATAAAAGACACATATTAGTAATTTTAAAAATTATATGTAAGACATTATAAAAACAAATATATGACCACACCTTATTTCCCACATGTAAATTGTAATCAAATTAACATTAATTTAAAACGTTAAAATCCCTTAAATTCTGTCAAACATTATTTATGATTAGGAAATCATCTCTCCCACCTTCCATCTAAAACAACAAAAACAATTACATTTTTAAAATTAAAAAGCACATTGCATCATTTTAAATATATTTTCAAAACATACTAAGTATTATTTCATTAGGTCAGGTGAAATGTATGTTTGCATCAGATCCCCTATAATTATAAATGTAAACAGTGGATAGGCAATTTTTGTTGTTGTTGCTTATAGCTGTCACCAATCATATTCATAGGGACAGCCTGCTAAACCTGTAAGTTTATATTTCTCATTTTCTGTTTCAGGTCAAATATAAATATTAACGATGTCCTGGGAGACTATTCTTTAACTTTAGTTGAGGCTCTTGACACATTGGCAGTAAGTAACAAATGTAATTCTTTTACCATTCACTTTTCTTTAGTGCTTATAGATATCTATTTATATTTTACTTTGTAAAGATTATAATCTATATGCAATAGACACTAATTACTTTATTACTATTTTGTTTGGCAAGTCAGTAGGGATAGTCATCCACAGTTTTTGTTAATCAGTGGACACATTTGGAGGAAGCAAATAAATGATCTTTGATGAGCTAAGAGCGTACTTGGCTATTATTAATATTAGTTATTATTAGTATGATCATTATAAGTCTTTTTAAATTAGCCTACATGTGTGTATGCTTGCAGTTGCATTGCCATATTGGCATATTTATATATACATATTTAAATTTATCTTCACATTAAGTAAGCTTATAATGTGGTGCCCCTAAAGAGTTTCTTGTATAAATTAACATATATTTTGCCAGACATAGTCATAATAAATAAACCATCGTTAATATATTTTGAGAAGTTTTGTAATTATATATATGTTATAAATCAAGTACAGTTTATGTGATTGTTTACTATTAATATAATACCTTCTTGTGTCTAAATAATACCTTCTTCGTTCTTGTGTCTAAATTTTGTGGACAGCAAATGAGTATATCATATATATATATATGTAAAAGGTACATGTGAAAGCAAATAATGATATATCATTGACCGTCATAAAAATTAGTCACTATGTGAGTTGAGGCCATTAAAGAACCCTTGCATGGCATTTAATATTGAAACTCAAAGATACTGATGATTAAATATATCTTTAATTTATTTACAATGGTGACAATTTTTCATGCTACTATTATTTTATTATAATATTATATTTTTCCCTCATATGATTCTGGCTAATGCCTAATGGTCTGTATCATGTAAAGCAATTCGTTCTCTATCGGACATGTATTACTATTAGTTATTGATATTTTTAATATTGTTTCTGGTGTCTTCCTAAAAGTACAAAAATACTGTACTATTGCTAATAATTAATACAGTAATACTAATAGTAAAACCTATATATATTATTATTAATGTTTCTCATGTATTTGGTATGGGTCGTTCTCATTTGTCTGTTTTAGATTTTAACTTTAAAATAGTTATATCTAAGGATGATAGTTGTCTTTCTAGAATTTTATTATGTAAGATTTATAGAAAGCAGCTGTATACAAATAGTGTTTGTAATGTAGTAATAGTATTACTTATTAGGCAGATATGTGATTATTTAATTATTTATTGGTATATCTAGATAATAATTTGGTATTTTAACAGATATTCTATTTTACAGTTTTTAAATTAAAGGGAAAAAAAGTAGTAGAGGAATAAAATAGTTTTGATAACAGCAGTTTTGCCTTGATTCTGGTGATCGTCTTGTAGGTGATGGGCAATGTGAGTGAGTTTCAGCGTGCAGTGCAGCTGGTCATTGATCATGTTAGCTTTGAGACAAATAATGTTGTGCAGGTGTTTGAAGCAACCATCAGGTAAATAGACTGCATTGTACTTTTCTTTTATAAAAGATAAATAGACTAGAAGTAGAAAAAGTACATTGAAATATTATTTTGCTCTACCCCTTCGACAGGAGTACTGATGTTACTTAAAAGTAATGTTTTAAATACTAATTAATATATAATGAATTATTTCATTCACCCTTTTGCAACATTCTTTTCTTTTACCATTTTCTTATTTACTAACTTATCTCATATTGGCGGCAAGAATGTTTGATTGGTAATTGTTTTGAAATATTTGGTTGCATGAATGTTAGATTTGTAATTGTTTTGAAACTTTTTGCTGCAGAAATGTTAGATTTGTAATAGTAATTGAAATTTGTAATTGAAATGTTTCGCCCCAAGAATATAAGATTTGTATTGAAATATTTGGCTTCAAGAATGTTAGACTTGCATTGAAATGTTGTTTTAATTTGTAATTTTTTTTTAACTTCATATTAATTTACTGAGTTTGTATACATATATGCACATTGGTTACAATATGTACTCTAATTTTTCTGCCTCTAAGTCTAAATATAATATTCTTCAGTTTTTCCTTGTTGATATTCATATTATAAAAGTTTTTCTCTCCCCTTTTTTGAGAAGGAACAAAAATGCTAAAATCACATGAAAAAGGGGATTTTTTTTGTGCAGTTGACTGGCTACATTAGTCTTTCCCTAAAGAAGTTCCCTGACTGCTGCTATTTTAATAGCCATGTACATTATTCTGCTCTTTCTCAGTCTCATCAACTAAAACTTTTACATCCATATTATGCATATTATTCCTTTAACCTCTGTGTCTGGAATAGAATCATTAAAATTCTACTTTCCCTGTTGCCCCTCCACCACCAATTTAATTATTAATCTCTAACATCCACCTTCATTGTTTATATTTCCTAACTATATATTATTAATCTCCAATGTTCACCTTCATTCTTTATATTTCCTAACTATAGTATATATTATTAATCTCCAACGTTCACCTTCATTCTTTATATTTTCTAATTATATATTGATCAAACTATCATACATACATAAAGTTATTTAAAGGTAAAATAGACATTTTCTGGAAATAGTTAGGTTCAGGATGGAGTATTGCAGATGACTAGCAAAGTATCAATGATTAAAATATTACATGTGATAGGTCAGACAGGAATGCTTAAGAGTAATAGGTTAGCATGTATGCATGGTGTTTGTCACCCATCTTGGTAGAGCCTTTTTCACTTCTCTGTGAGTGTTAACATTAGTGGGCAGGTCATCTGCATGGACTGCCTTGATAAGTAGGGTCAGGAGGTGCTCCTTTATTTCATCATATGGTACATTGGTGCATAAACAGTGTCCATGCTAAATGTGTAATGCTGTGTTTGAGTACATGCATTTATTGTTGTATGCTGTTTTAGGTAGATAATAAGATATTAACTGAAGGTGAATTTTATATATTGAGATAGGAAATAGTTTGTAGTTTACATTGATGTATTTCTTATCACAAGTCATCAGATGGGTGCACATTAAGAACATTTTATTTTAATATTATGTTAATTAATAATTAGCACTAATTACGACTGTAGATAGCATACAAGAGGCATTTAGGAAACCATTGTAAAACAAACTACAAACAGTTTGTAGTTTGTATCAGATACAAATATCATAGATAAATACAAATATACAGATATTGATAATGATAATTGATATGCTTGGGACTCATTTGTAGTTGAGGCCAATTTATGTTTGCTGCTAATATTATTAGCATTAAATGTTTAAAACACTTTATTTATTGTAATAGTTGTAGTGCAGTGATGATTTCTTTGTTTGACTTATGAATGATCCACTCTCTTTCTCCATGGGTCATAAAATAGTTTCTTTTCATTTAGTTATTGAACAGGTGTTCATGAAAAACTTCCTATAATTATTTTATTTCATGTCTAAAGGAAGTGATTTAAAAAAAAAATTATAATCTGTAAAGTTTTAAACAGTTTTCTTCCACCTAAATTTACTTTCATTTACACTTGTTCTTTCTTAGTTTATGTTGTAGTAACTACACTAGAATATTTTTTCTCCCATTATTCATTCTTTTAAAAATATTGTTATACCTTTACAATTTTGTTTTTTTTTGTTTATTCATCTTCTTATTCTCTGCTTTGGGTAATTTTTGATATATTTTATTTCAACTTCAAGGTACTTTGGGTTATCTTTCTTTGTGTTTTTCATTTATTACATTTGTAAAAAAGTACTTTGGTCTTTTCCCCCGAGTGTTTTGCATTGGTCACTTTACACATGGGTATTTAAGTCATTTTTCCATATACTTCTTTTTTCTCAAGAGTCCTTGGGTCACTTCTATCTGCACATCTGATCATTACTGATTCTAAGCAGCCATTTGGGAATATGACTCCGCCACACTATGATGGGGAGCTATTATCACTAGCACACGACTTGGCAGCTCGTCTTCTACCTGCATTCCATACTGCCACAGGAATACCCTATCCAAGAGTAAGTGTTGATTAAAAATTAATTTGTTAATTGATAGGATTGGTTCAGGTTGTTTAAGATAGCCTGCTCAAGAAGAATAGGAAGCCTATTAAATAAAAATTTTCTTTATTTTGATAAAAATATACATTAATTTGTTAATTGATAGGATCTTATCTTTCTGCATTTTTAATGTGAGTACATTACAAGAGATATCAAAGCATAGACTAACAAAGCATAGAGGTCCTGGGCTTACATTCAGCACCCAGGGAAGAACCAGACTGACAAACCTATGGCAGCTCGTCAGAAAGGTGTGCTATGGTGTGCAGTCAGAAACATATCTGTAAAAGCATGATGCATACTGGGATGTTTGTGTTATGGCAGACAGTCTCTTCTCATGTTGGAATGGACTCCATCAGTTTTTCCAGCAATATGTTTCAGTTGAGACAGATTGCATATAGAGTTATTTATCACATGATTAAATGCTTATTCTTCATCTCTGCCTTCTTGGATCACATTCTTTGTGCAGTGGATGTTTTGTTAGTAAAACATTTGGGAAAATGTGCTTACAACTTTTCTCCAGCTGTTTTCATTCCTCAAACTGTGGTCAAAATAAGATCAGTCACTGAACACCACACTAGTGGACCTATTTAAGTAGAGGGAAGATGGAAAAGCATGTTGTTGAGCGTACTTTGAAAATTCTTAGAATATTGTTGAGACAGCCATACACCTCTGCCAACTGAAGCAAGGAGTGCTGACGTTAAACATATGGACCTTATCAAGTGAGAATTGTGAAGAAGCTATTTAGGAATGCAGCATTAGTGATCATGTGGCAGGTGGAAACCCTGTCACTTTGACATTTTATCAGGCAGAATGGAATTTTTTAAAACACTGGTATCGTATTAGATCCCCTTTATATACCTGTAGCAGTCTTAGTTGATTTTTCATCTGGCTGTTTTTCAAGTCTTGAAATTTTAGTTTCCATGATTAAGAGTTACAGATCCATGCTTGCCAAAACATTTTTTCAAGGGGCGTGTCATTGGACAGTATTAATGAGACTTGTGCATCAGGTTTGTTTACTCTGGAAGTGTTTCTCTTCTATTTTAACAGGTCAATCTTTCAAGGAGCATGCCATTTAACTGTGTTAATGAGACTGTAACAGCAGGTCTGTTTACTCGGGAAGTATTCTCTGTTCTATTTTAACAGATCAATCTTTCAAGGGGCGTGCCATTGGACTGTGTTAATGAGACTTGTACAGCAGGAGCTGGTACCTTGTTGCTGGAATTTGGAGTTCTATCTCATTTGCTTGGGGATCCTGTTTATGAGTTTTTTGCTCGTGAGGCTGTAAAAATGCTCTGGAAGTATAGATCCAATGTAACTGGCTTATTAGGTAAGTTATTTATAAATTAATAAATAAGTAAAGTTTTATCTATAATTAATAATAGAATTTTTTTGAAAATGGTGTTGATTGTAGTTCAGGTGGTTTCGTATTGTAGTAATACTCTTTCCTTGAATTATATTTGTAACTATTTGTTATTATTAGATATTTAAAGTGTGCATACATGTACACTCAGCTGTATGCAATTATATAAGTGCTGGAAATTTACCGTGATATAGTTTGAAGTTGTGCCTTAATCTTTTTAACAATTTGTAAGTCTTTTATTACATAGTGTTTATTAGCTTGAAGAATTTTTTAATGTTTTCTTTTTTTTTCACTTTGAGTCACAAAAAAACCCAATAGTTCCCAACCCAACCACAAAAATGCTATGGATCCATAATCCAGTCGCAAAAACTAAGTCCCCATTCTTACCACAAAAAATGCTATGGTTCCCTAATCCAGTCACAAAAACTAAAGTCCCCAATCTTACCACAAAAATGTTATATTTCCCAATAACTGAAACATATACACCCCCTGTACTAGATCCCAACCCACCAACAAAAATACAATGTGATGAATTTTAAATCATGCATGGTGATATGCATAGGCAATGTGATGAATTTTAAATCATGTATGGTGTTGTGGATAGGTAATGTGATCAATATCCAGACTGGAGAGTGGAAAGGAAAAATGAGTGGTGTAGGTGCTGGATTGGATTCTTTCTATGAATACTTGCTGAAGGTGAGGGCCATTGTTATAGTTACTAAATAGGCTAGTTTGAGGGTCTATGTACTATTTGTAGCTATAAACAGGCAAGATGACTTTTGTGCTAGGTATAAATAGTTAAGATGATTATTTGAGTACTTTTTTTTATAATGGCTTTTGTGCTAGTCAATACGAGCAAGTCAAAGGCCTTCAAATTGGCTTTTTAAATAATAGTCTATTAAACTCAGCTGGTCATATGAGTTAACACATCTTTTTACATAAGTGAAGGTATTAAATAAATATAAGTGATCCTTCTCTATTAAATTGTCTTTGATCACATTTTGCAATCAGCTCTCTATGAAATGTGAATGACCACAGTAGCACTGCTGATCTTTAATATGAGCATGAAGTGTATATGAATAATTGTCCTTTCTTTTCACAATAAGAATTAACAATAATATGTTTTTACAAGAATTCTAGTTTTAATAAATAAAATAAATAATACATTAATTAATATACTTCTAATCCTCTGCTATAATTTGTTCAAGAAGATGTTACTTTTCAGTTTGTTTTGTTACACCAAACTACATCTTAAAAGTTACAATCATACTATTGATTGAAGAACATATGTCCCATTTCACTTTGTTCTGTTGCACTCTCCAGTTATATTGTTACAGCTTTGGTGTAAATATTAATTAGTTTTTATTGAAGTGGTTTTTATTTATTAAGAATTATTGAAGATGCTTCTGGAAAGATATCATCAGGTATTATCTACAACTCTGCTTTTATTGATCGGAAATTGTGATTTGTTGTGGTTTATCCTCTTCTGCTGCAAGGCCAATAACTCTTTGTGTACTATCCCTGAAGTGAAAGTACTAAACATACCTGCTTTAAAAAAAAAAAATCCAGTTGATTTGATTGTATGGTGTGTTTTAGATGAATTATTTATTTTAATATTAATAAGTGCTGAGAAAGCTTGTGTATGCTTTTGATATGAACTTTAGCTTTGAGTCATTTTGGTTGGACATTTTTCCCCTCCTCAAGTTAGATTCTCATATTTTGTTGGTGTTTATTTTTGTTAGACTTTCTGTTCCTACGAATCAGATTCTCACATTGTATTGGTGTTTTTTTTCCAGTCATACATTTTATTTGGGAATGATGAAGACTTGAAGATGTTCAATGAATCATACGAGACGATAAAGTTTCACATGAGGAAAGGGTATGATATTTTTGTTCCTTTTAGTTGCAAAGACACATGGTGAGAGAGAGAACAAGAAAGATTGGTCATCCATTTGCAAATACACATTGAGAGAGAGGGAGAGAGCAAGAAAGACTGGTCATCCATTTGCAAATACACATGGAGAGTGAGGGAGAGAGCAAGAATGATTTGTCATCCTTTTGCAAATATGCTTAGAGAGAGAGAGAGAGAGCAATAAAGATTTGTCATCCTTTTGCAAATGCACAAAGGGAGAGAGCAAGATTGGTCATCCTTTTGTGAAATACAGATGGAGAGAGAGGGAGAGAGCAAGAAAGATTGGTCATCCTTTTGCAAATGGAGAGAGTAAGAGAGCAAGAAAGATTTGTCATCCTTTTGCAAATATACTTAGGGAGAGAGCAAGAAAGATTTGTTATCCTTTTGCAAATACACATGGAGAGAGAAGGCAAGAAAGATTGGTCATCTTTTCGCAAGGGCATGTGGGGAGAGAAAGCAAGAGATTGGTCATCCTGTTGCAAATTGACATGGGGAGAGAGGGCAAAAAAGATTGGCCATTCTTTAGCAAATACACATAGGGAGAGAGCAAGAAAGATTGGTCAGTGTGTTGCAAATAAACACTGGAAGAGAAAAAGAAGTACTGGTGAAGACAGAGCAGATCTTTTGGCCCCAAAATTATCTTCACAGTTCGTGCCCTAAATTATAAGTTACACTAAAAAATTATTCTAAAATGCCAATTTACTGAAAACAGAATTATACATGTCAGTCATTACAGTATCAAATTGCCGCTGTAGCTATAGCAACCAAAACTAATCAAGTAGGTGCAGAGGAAGGCTAAACTGTTAAACTTGGACCTTTTGATTTGGTTAAGGCCCAGCTTGAAACCTCTAAAATGTTAATTGCTATTTAAACAGAGGGAACACAAGAGTTTCCTTCAGCATTATGGATATATAAATTTCCTTCAACAGCATGGATATATTTTCATAATTTTTATCATACTACTTTTGAACACATCGGATTCTATCAATTAAATTTTAACACAAGTTAGATGAAAATTCAAAATTCCTTTTTAACTACAAGAAGTAATGTGCGACTAATTTTTCATTTACTGATTGGTGCCAAAACATCTAGTGCCAAATCAGCAGTGCTAGACATGGCATACTGACTACCCAAGCTATCATTTGTTTCAAATCTTTTAAAAAAATAACTCCTTGATTATAGTGAAGTTCAGTGAAACAATGTAACCAATAGAAATATTTATCCTAAAAGCTTTATGTTAGCATCATTTCAAGTTTTTAAGATTGTTTTATTTGTTGTGTTGAGAGGGAAATAGTTTAGGCTCTTTTGTCCAGTTTGCAATTTTACCTTTATTTTTTTGCTTGTTATAGGCGTGAGCATTGTAATTTTGGAAATGGGAACCCTCCTCTCTACGTCAATGTTAATATGATGACAGGAGAAATGGTCAACACTTGGATAGATTCGCTTCAGGCAGCTTGGCCAGGTGTGCAGGTAAAGTAGATCATTATTTTTATTTTAAAATTTCATGACTATTTCCAAGTATACTTAAAACCAGAGTATATTTTACCCATTGTCATGTTCAAGTCACAACCTGTTCTTTAGGTGGCCCTAATCATAGTCAATGGGACATAATTGAGAGAAAAGAAATTTCTAAGCAGAAATTGCTTGGTCTCACCCCATAGGAAAAGGGTTAAACTTCATTTATTTATTATAATTTTGTTACATATTTAGGGTTTTTTTGCTCTGTCAGGAGTTTAGTCATTTCCATTTGCATATGTAGGGTCTTTGGTCTGCTTGAAACTACAGACTAGTTTATTGGAATTAAAATCAAATGGTTGATATTGTGTAAGCAGAGAATCAGTGGCATTTAGAAACAATTGAAAAAGTTGAAAAAAAAGGCGACATTGTGAATGAAAATGCAAGGACTCCATAAGAATAATACATTTTATTTTGTCCCATTCTCTGTCCATTTCTTGTCTGCAGTCAGTATAAATTAAATTCTTACAAAATGTTAGAATCCTATCTATGATAATTACAGAATTTGAGCTAGTGATTGAGAAATATAGTCATGGGCAAATTTGACTGACCTATTTGAGCAAGAAAAGACAGATGATGGTGAAAAGTCACTCAATCATGGAATGGCTTTTTAGGGATAGGACTGGACTTTGACTTGATTGTCTTTTCTTGGCATTTGAGGGTCAACAAATTGTGGTTTGACTTATTTGATTGCATGTATAAAACAAAAAGTTGCATGCATGAAATTTTTTTGTACATAATTCATGAATTTATTATTTTGTTATTGCACTTAGGTTTTAGTGGGTGACATTGAAGAGGCCATCTGCTCCCATGCACTTTACTATTCGATCTGGCGCAAGTATGGGGCTCTGCCTGAGCGCTACAATTGGCAGCTAAAAAGTCCAGATGTTCATTTCTATCCCCTTCGTCCAGAATTTGTAGAATCAACCTACTTTTTGTATCAAGCCACACGGAATCCATTTTACTTGCATGTAGGCCGCGACATCCTTCATAACCTCTCCAAGCATGCAAGGGCCGAGTGAGAAATTAATTTATTGTTATTATTATTGACGTAAGTGTGACTGACAAATTTGTATAATTTACCAATGCTTCATTTTCATTTTAATATAATTTACTTTTTGTTGATGGTCATTTTAATATAATTTAGTAATTATCATTTGAATTTACATTAGTAATACTTGTTTGTCATTGTAAAATAGTTTAGTAATGCTTGACTGTTATTTTAATATAATTAATTTACTTTATGCATTTTTTTACTGTAAGATGTAGATTATATATAGTATGTGGTTTACATTTTCAGCAAGGCACTTGAGACTTTCAAATTTTGTTATTCAGATTGTAAATTAAATGACACTTTTCAGATTTGTTATGATGTGTATGTATATTTTATATTTTATATTTTATATTTATTTTTTTTAAATTTTTTAATTTTATATTTTATCAATACAACTTCTAATGGCACATTTTAGCAGTGAAAACTGACAGATATAAGAGTAACAGAATCTCTTTGTAAATTAAATTAAATGACTATCAAAAAAAAAAAATGCCTAAGTAAGGGAAAAATTGTGACTGCACTAAATAACAACATTTCTTGATGAGTGATTAAGTAAAGTAATTATGAGTTTGCTTGTGAGTAATAGATGTGTTTCTTGTAGGAGTAGTTATGTATTGAGGAATATTCTAAATCATGTTTATTTCTTTGGGGAGTAGTTTTCACTGAAGAATGATCTAAATCAGGGTGGTCCAACTTATCCAGCCCTGAGGGCCACATACACCAAAAATTTCAAGTTTGTGGGCCATTCAATATAACAAATTAATTATATAATTAAGTAAATATTTTTATGAGCACAGGCCACAAAACAAAATTATATGGGCTACATTTGGTCAGCAAGTCTGCAGTTGGGCCAAGCTGCTCTAAATCACAATGCTTGTTTCTTATAGGAATAATTTTGTACCAAGGAATACTCTAAACCACAATGTTTTTTTCTTGTAGGAATCATTTTGTACCAAGGAATATTCTAAACCACAATGTTTTTTTCTTGTAGGAGTAGTTTAGTACTGAGGAATACTCTAAACCAGAATGTTTTTTTCTTGTAGGAGTAGTTTAGTACCGAGGAATACTCTAAATCACAATGTTTTTTTCTTGTAGGAATCATTTTGTACCAAGGAATATTCTAAACCAGAATGTTTTTTTCTTGTAGGAGTAGTTTAGTACTGAGGAATACTCTAAACCAGAATGTTTTTTTCTTGTAGGAGTAGTTTAGTACTGAGGAATACTCTAAACCAGAATGTTTTTTTCTTGTAGGAGTAGTTTAGTACTGAGGAATACTCTAAACCAGAATGTTTTTTTCTTGTAGGAGTAGTTTAGTACTGAGGAATACTCTAAACCAGAATGTTTTTTTCTTGTAAGGAGTAGTTCAGTACCGAGGAATACTCTAAACCAGAATGTTTTTTTCTTGTAAGGAGTAGTTTAGTACCAAGGAATACTCTAAACCAGAATGATTCTTTATAAATGACTAAGTAAATAATTTAAAGTTTTTCTGCTGACTTGTTTCCTATAGGTGTGGTTATGGAACGCTTCATGATGTTGAGACGAAAGAACTGGAGGATCGAATGGAGAGTTTTTTCCTTAGTGAGACTTGTAAATATCTGTATCTGGTGAGTTGCTTTGCTATCATTTTGGTCATCAAACATTTGGTCATCAAAAATTCATTCTACAAGATAAAATACCAAAGTTAGTGGGCTAATGGAACAAAACTGAAAAAGAGGGGGAAGCAAAAATGCTTGGAACATAATGGAGACCATCAGTGCTGTCAATATTACTTGCAAACCTCTGAATCTTCAGAATTATTCGTATGCATATAGTCAACTGATTTTGTCTTATAGTGAATTTAAATTATGTTGGTATGCTGAATTTATTTTAAAACATCATTAAAAGATCATAGAATATTGTCATCAGAAACTCTGTGGATTTTGTGTGGATTTTAAAAAATCAGTTCTTAATCTTACAAGAGTTCTAATCATTTTTAGATCAATGAGGTGCTTTGCTTGGCAATCTTGAATTAGGGAAAGGCATACCTTATGGTCATTGGGGTGGTGGATTTTGAACCTATGATTATCTGTTTGTGAGGCTAGCATCTGACTTTTCAACTTAGTCTGCTCCCTACTTCCATTGACTAGATAATCTCCACTCCTTAGCAACTGAAATGCAAATATCCTTAGCAACTGAAATGTAAATATCCTTAGCGAATGAAATGTAAATATCTTTCAGCATTCCACATCAAGTTTACATCTATATGGCATAAAGCACACTTTTCTAAAATACATCTGTGGAATTTCCTACTTTTTCATGTGTGTTATTTACAGCTGTTCGATAAAGAGAATCATGTAAATAAGTACTTGTCCAATTACCTCTTCACCACGGAAGGGCATCTGCTGCCCATAGACCGACGCTGGCGCCAGAAGCCTTGGGAGGAACACCTCACTGCAGCAGAGAAAGAGAGTTTGCTAACCAACATCATGGATTTACGCATGAATGTGTCCAAAGTGAGTTGTCATAAGGTTTGACTGATTCGCTCAAATGCTTTCCCTCTGCTATTTTTCAAGGTGTGGCTGAATAAAAGCATTATGCACCTGCATTCAACACACCCATTTATCTGTGCACTTGACACACCCATTTATCTGTGCACTTGACACACCCATTTATTTGTGCATTTGACACCCATTTATTTGTGCATTTGACACACCTATTTATTTGTATATTCAACACCTATATATTTGTGCATTCGACACCCATTATTTGTGCATTTGACACACCCATTTATTTCTACATTCAACACCTATTTATTTGTGCATTTGACACTATTTATTTGTGTATGTGACACACCTATTTATTTGTGCATTTGACACATATTTATCTGTGCATTTGACACATATATTTATCTGTGCATTTGACACACCCATTTATTTGTGCATTTGACACACCTATTTATCTGTGCATTTGACACACCCATTTATTTGTGCATTTGACACACTATTTATTTGTGCATTTGACACACCTATTTATCTGTGCATTTGACACACCCATTATTATATGTGCATTCGAGACACCTATTTATTTGTGCATTTGACACACCTATTTATCTGTGCATTTGACACACCCATTATTATATGTGCATTCGAGACACCTATTTATTTGTGCATTTGACACACCTATTTATCTGTGCATTTGACACACCCATTATTATATGTGCATTCGAGACACCTATTTATTTGTGAATTTGACACACCCATTATTATATGTGCATTCGAGACACCTATTTATTTGTGCATTCGACATGCCTGTTTGTGCGTTTGACACACCCATTTATTGTGCATTCAACACACCTATTGTGCATTGACACCTATTTATTTATGGATTTCACACTTAATTGACCCCCACCCCATTTATTTGTACTTTTCATGCTCTAACTTCACAATATACTAATACATAACCAATTATTTATACATTTCGCACATAACCACACTTATTAATGCACTGCTTTTAAACCCAATTATTTATGATTCTCCACAATATTCTTTTACACATGTTTATTTTTCTTCTATTTTTTTCTCCAGTGTGATCCAGTATCTGTTGAAAGTAGATATTTTCTGCCTGTTCGCAGTATGTACCTTGCTCAGATTGAGAAAGAAGTCGGCCTTCATTGATACATGATTGCTATGTACATAATTCTCTTGCCCTATGAGACCATCTGCAGATTTTGTCTTTTGTTGTGAACATACTCCCAAGTCTTTCATTTGTTGAACACTGAAACCAAAACACTTTCTTTTCTTCCCCCTGAATGATGGGCAGCAACTGCTCTTCTGCAATAAAAGTGAAATCTGCTTCTGTTAAAACTCTTGTGCGTGTGTATGTGTGTTTAGTTTTATTTATATAATTTTATATATATATATATATATTTAATCATATATTTTTCTGAAGTATTTTGCTTGCCTCTTACTATATAATCTAACTTGTTTTGTTTTTCCTTATCCTTTGTATGTTTTATTTTTGATTTCACTCTAGCATTCACTATTGGCAACATTAAGATCAATAAATGTGAATAAAAATGATAGATTTTTTTTACTATTAATTGTATGATTTCAAATGCAACAGAAGATTTTAAGATATTTAAGAGAAATGCTAACCAGAGCTAACTCTGATGTGGCTCTGTTGCCTTCATCAGAACACTGACACTAGTAAATAGATGATTTCATTGTCCTGAGGTGTCTTCCTTGTCAGATTGACAACATTATTTTTGTTTCATGTATGGTAAAGCATTTTGAAATTTCTTGTTGCATTTGGTTCTTTATTGAGTGTGACCAGCAGTCCTGCTGTTTACATTGTTATATGCTTTCAAATTCAGGCTATAGTAAAGAAACTAATTTTGTATATTTAAAAAATATAATAAACGAATGCAAACAAAGTTATTCACTTATCTTGTACTTTGCTCATTAAACTTAAATGTTATATTTAAATGTTGTCCTTTTGTTCTACGCACTTTGCTCCTACTAATTGATTTGTGTATTCAAACTATAAATAAGGAGATCACTTTTGTGCTGTTTAAGGAGCCTTTGCCTAGTAAATTCTGACAGCTTAGTTCAATAAATCCCTTTGTACTTTTTCCACTTCTTCAGTCAATTTTAAAGTGTTTTCATTTCAAACTGAAAAGGTAATCAGTGTATCTCCAATTGGTATTGATTTTCTTCATGGTTGACAACTAAGTTTCAGTTCATTTCAGAATACAGCATGATACCTTTACAGATATTGGTTCCCATGGGGTGCTGCGTGATTATAGTACAGTGATCTATTTGTGATCGCTGAATCCACCGCAGGGCTACTCGTGCAATAACAAATCCATATTTTATTTTTAAAGCTAAGTGATGGTCGACTAAGTACAATAACTGAATAATATAAAAATAATGGTTAATATTGAGGCTTGCAGTTGGAAGCCATTTCTGTTTTTATTTGAACTGGAATTAGGTCATACATAGATATAAAGAATAATCTTTTGTTTTCTTCACTATCTGTCTATAAACACTTATGAATACTTTCATGAATGACTGCAAAGTTTAAGAATTGTTCAACTCAACACTAATCTGTTAGTGGTGCATTTTAAATTATAATTTTGACCACACTACATCTTGCAGCTTGGTATGTAAATTTTACTGTGAGGTTAATAATCATCAAGTTGCCTGAATGCATGCAGGAGTAGAATTCACAATATGGTTTTGATTACCATAGTTATAACATAATTACAGCAGTAATTATGGATTCTTTGCTAGTGTTATATTGGGATTCACTGGAACATATTCGTTTTAATACACTTAGAAGTTAGTCTAGTCTCAGGACTTACTGTTGCCATTAGACTTTTCTTTCTCTTTACAACTTAAATGAATTGGAATTACAACTAAAATACATCATCTAGATTATATAATATTCTTTAGATTTTGTTTTGAGTTCAACAGTAATTTTTCAATTCTGAATTTCTAATATTAAAAGTAATCAGGGACATTTTATTTTAATGATTCAATATTACTGTAACCCCTTTAAAAACTCTCACCCACACATTCAGAGTTGGAGTTCTTCTGTTGTAATGAGCTATGTGTTACAGTGAGACTTAATTTTAACTTGCATGCATAATACACTTGCTCTTTCTTTCCATGCATATACTGTATACTGAGGTCTCTTAATTGCGGACATTAAATTTCCAGTTTTTGATTGTAGACATGTTTGTTGGTTTCAGCTGTGTACAGTGTTGCTGATGTATATATATATATACACTTGTATGATGAATTAGCATTCCATTTGTAATTTTTTTCTCCTAATGTGGAGATTAATATTGCTCAAGGATTGTTATTGGAAATCAGGGATGTTTGATTTGCAAGCTTGAATTCTTTTTTCTTTTGAGGCACTTTTGCATTGCATAATCATATAACTTTTTGAGAGAGAGAGCGAGAGAAAGGTTATTTTTTTTTATTAAACCTACATGGCTTCCATTTAGAACAGCTTTAGCATGTTAATGAATATGAATGTGGGTGAAGGTAATGTAAAAGTAATTTTTAAAGCAAGTGTACGATATCAACACTTTATTACTGCATTGTTTAAATTTATCTTTTTTCTTTCATGAATGCATTTTTATTGCAATCTTGTATGTTTAAGGTAGTATTTAGGTCAGTCCATACACTTTAACCACCTTGGTTGTTTTATTCTTCCTCCATTTTTCCCTCTCCCTTTCCCTTCCAATTGTTGAAATTTTGTCACAACCGAAGGCGTATCACTTTATGGTGATGACTTACCTTCTGGCTGGGCTAACTGCTGTAAGTACTCATAAATTCTGCTTATTCACTTTGCATTGGACTGAAACAGGCAGACAATCACACTCACATTCAAGGCTTTAAAACAATAAGTACTCATAAATTCTGCTTATCCACTTTGCATTGGACAGAAACAGGCACTAACTACCACACTCACATTCAAGGCTTTAAAATATTTTAATACATGTTAGTGGTAAAGTTATTGGACAGATTTGACAAGTGCATGCTTTTCTTTTCAAAATATATTTGTTTGTTTTTTAACTTTTTTTTTATATAACTGTTTTCTACAGTTTTTCTTTTGGACAGTAGGACTTTTGATTGAACTTTTTGTTGTGTTTGTTCTAAATTAAATTAAATAACACAAAAACTAGTGAAGGTGAAAAGGGAATATGTAAATAGGGAAGAGTTTAAGAAATAGTTTAAATTATTACTCCACAACAGCCCCTGTATGTGTTCAAGCACTTTATATTAAAAATTAAAAAATTATATTGTTGAGGTTTGAGTTGCAATGGATCTCCTGTGCCAAAACAGTTTTTGACATTTGTTCTTAAATCTTTGATAGGTTGTAGAAATTTTTAAAACTGTCAGATTTAATCTAGTGATACTAATTTATCTTGAGTTGTATTTTATTAATAAATGGGTCATATTATAGTAAAGAAATAAAGTGATATATCATTTATAAGGGAAAATTGTGTTGTCAAGAATGTAGCTGGCATTCTTATTAAATTAAATTCTTACATTTTCAAATGTGCCAATCATTGCATTGATTTTTTTTTTAATGAAAATTTCTGTCTATATAAAGAATCTATCTAGAACTGCAAACATTATGTGTGGCATAACAATTCCTTGTGAATTGCGGACTAGATAGAAAAAGTGTTTTGTTTTACCCCCTTTTTTAAAATTGCTTTTTATGTAACAGATATTATTAGATTTTCCATTTAGTTCTAGAGGGTTTCCCTTGGTTTAAAACCAGAATGTCACTCTTGATTTGAATGGAGGGCTTCCATTGGTCTAAACTTGGAATGTTCTTATTGGTTATTAATTGAATGTTTTCATTGATTTGAAAAGTGAATGTTTCCTTTTGTTTAAATCATGAAAACAATTGTTTCAGTTGAATCAATTCATTTTTATTTGTCACTGTGGCCACATAAGAATTTTTATGCTGAGTTTTGCAGATTGTCTTTCTACTTTATACTGTTTTTTAAATAAAAAATGCATCTTTAGCTTGTAATTTTACTGGTAATAATTTAAACACTACTTTTGCCTCAGTGTTCCTCCCCACACTTCTCATATACATGTGAGAGAGAGAGAGAGAGAGAGAGAGAGAGAGAGAGAGAGAGAGAGAGAGAGATTCATATTTAAAAAAGATCCAGAAACTTTTCTTTTTTAAAAAATGGCTGTACCCATGTTTCCTGCATCAGTTACTGCTTATTAATGTCACAAGAATATGCTAATTTGATTAGATAAAGAGCAGTTATACTATATAAATTTAATCTGATTATCTGATTTAGATGTATAGTTTATGAATGCATGATTGTTCTCATTTTTTTACAAAATCATGTCTGAAATATTGATTTTCCTACTAATGAGCTTCATTTCACCTCCAATTATTTGGTTCTCTGTTCTGGTAAATTATGTTAAAACTTTTTTGAAAGCCATCTTTCTTGTTGAAATTTCAGCAATGTAAACTTTACAGAGATAGATTTGTTATACTTATTTTCTGACAGATGTATTCAAATAATTCTCATTGCTGGCAGATGGATATTCATTTTGAACCCATCTGCTCACATATAACAAGGCCAACTGCTGACATACCATCTAATATAGGCCAACTGCTGACACATAATCTAATATGATCATCTGCTGTCAGCAAGAATGGTTTTTAAAGACTGAACAGGAATCCATGTTAGGCTTATGTACTTCCCCACCCCACCCCTGCAAAAAAAAAATAAAAATAAAACAATTTACATTTCTTGAATGCCCAAACAAAGATTAAGCAACTAACATCTTTTATGTTTTAATGTTAAAGAGTAAAATTTAATTATATGTTTGCCAAGGCATGAGATGCTTGACAGGATATTTTGTTTTGAAAAGTTTTATACCTTCACAGCCCTATGTCTCCATCATGTACAGTGGTAACATTGAAATTCTCCACGGACATCTTTCAGTTGCTTTTATTACATTGTCCACTGGGACCATGGCTGCAAAATTTACTTTTATCATATCTTTGTTAAATATTATTAACTCTGTTGATTTAGTTGATTTGCATGTGACCTAGATTCATTTTCCATGGGTTTTGAACAAATTTTTCATATACAATTTTCTTTGTAAATTAACTTACCTGTAAAAACATGATTCTGATATGTTCATTAGATGATAGCCTTGTTTCTGTTTGTGCTTACTTGATGATATTCAAGTTTGCGTCTTCTTGAAACCACCAAAACTGCAGTAGTCATAATGGGAATCACAGAAAAAGCTTTTATGTTAGGGGTTGCAAACTTAATGGACTTGAAAATTTTACATGTCTATTTATCCATCCGGAATAATTTTATAAAATGCTGCATGCTTGTCTGAATGAGTTTGAGTTTATGTCAAATTGGGTGTTTATTTCCCATATTTCAAGTATGCAGTTTAAATACTTAGATATAAGCTTTGTGAAATTTTACCCAAATCTGATAACAGATTGTAAAAATATATATATGTATTTGTTGCCAGTCAGAGCTTTCCTTTCTGGAGGCACTGAATACTTGTGCTAGTGTTTTTGCTCATTTGTTTATTCTTCCATTACAATACCAATCTGCATATTTATCAGGTAAATTTTGATTGAATTAATATAAAAGAATGCAGTTTATTTTGAGTAAGATTGATATTGAATTAATGTCCTAATTAATTTAATTCCTTATTAAATAAATAAATTATTATGCTGAAAATGCATTTATAAAGAGGATGTTTAAGGAGAAAATTGTATACTGCACCATTTTGCTTTAAAACAGTAGCCTATCTAATAGCCTGAATTTGATTCAATCTGCCTTTGAATTTTGTCATTGAATGTAAAATTTGCATTTGTTAAATATTTATCTACATTGATGAAATGAGTTTGGATAATTTTAACGTCAGAAGTTTTAATGTTAATTTGTCAAAAAATGTATCTTTACCTTTTTTGAAGTCATTCTGAGCTGAATTAAAAGAAACCCATTACATGTATGTGTGTATATATATATATAAGAAGTTTGGTTAAGTACTAAAACTGATGTAAATGTTAACTGTTCCATTGTAATCCCTCCCCCCTTTCCAAACATTTACATATTTATTAATCACACAAGATGTATGCATTTGTTTTTAAGTGATTTTTTAAAATTTCAGATGCTACTAGATGTATGCATTTGAAGCAAACACATGATTGTGGGGTGGGACATTTTTGAATTAATATTTTAAAATGAGATTATTGTGTGTCCTTGTAGTATGTTACTTCCACTTCTCTTTATATTTATATTATATATTTATATTAACGAGTTGGTGTTCAACTGAAAATTGGTCATACTTATTTCTGCCAGCCTACTTGAGCACCATAAATACTTTATATTTAGCATGACACATTTTTTACAAGGCACAAAGAGCTAGAACAGTTTACAAAAAATATTTATAATCAATTAATTATTGATTTTAAAAAATATGTGTAATGTTTTAGTTGTTTTGTTTATTATTATTAAAACAATTTTTTAATTTTATTATGCAAGTGATTGTTGACATCAAGGAGTGAGGTCTTACAACAAAAGATTAAATATTTTTAAAATTTTTTTTAAGACTGGTTTTAGGTGATTAGAGTACATATATACATTAATAACTAGGAAGAATTGAAGAGTTATTTTAATGGGGAAGAAATATTAGATGAAAGTGATTTTTAAAAAAATGTTTTCTTATTTATGTACTGTGATAATGAAAACCTTTTTTTTGTTTGTAGGAATAATATGTTTAATATTTATTTTGATGAATTATTTGATCAAGAGTACACATATATTTTGATAACCGGGCATTATTGAAGATTTATTTTAATGGGGAGAAAATATTAATTTAAAAAAAAAACCCACGTTTACTTATCCATGTACTGTGATAATAAAATGTTTTGATTAAAAACTTTTTTTGTTGGTAGGAATATTTTGATTAATATTTATTTTAATGGCATAAATTATTTTTGGTTTTATTTTAATGAAGAAACAGTTCTATGGATGTTTTATTTTGAATATTAAAAGTGTTCACCTTATCGTTAGATTTGTTAATATTTTAGAAATATCTTCATGTCAAAATGCGCAGATATATTTTCTCTGTTTGAATCTAAACAGGCTTATTAGTAGTATTGTCTCTGTAAAATTTTGTTGGCACATGTGTTTTACATGGGTTTCTTAGTGGTATTAAAGTGGCCTCTTGTAGCAACCAATTTTTTTGCCTAGGTTCTATGAATATACATATACAACCAAGATGTTTGGTAAAAGTGTTTATCAAGTAGACAGAAATGTGATTTATGTATTTCTATGAATATATGATAAAGCTAATTTCCTTTACAATTCTCTCCCTCCCATTTTCAATATTTTTATTTAGCGGGATAGTTGTATTTTGGATTGATCACCTTTGTTATCTATTTATTGTTTCCACTGTTTCTCAATATGCAACAGTCTTATACCCTTTAGGAGATTCACATTTACCTATGCACCCCCTTTTCCAACACACACTCACATATGAATGCACACATGTATACCTGATTCAGTACTCTTGTAATGTTTGAAGAATAATTGCTGGTACACAACTATTCTGATTGACACATTTTCCTTTATCATGAAGAAATAAAGTTCACACCTCTGTACTTGATTTTATGACATGGCTGGCATCCATTTGCCATTGTGACTTGAGAATGGCTCAGTACTCAGGAGCATAATATTGCCTTGGTTGTCAGGACATTAATAGTTTAACATTTATAAAACATGGGATTTGATGCCAGTTCTGATACAAGCTATAGCACTTAAGAATGAATCTTTGGGATTACTAGAACACAGCCATCACATGTTTGTATATTGAGACTCCTTATTTCAAACGTGAGGGTCACTGATAATAGTTCAAAAGTTATTTCTGTTACTATTTATTTTCCAAAGAATTTGTAATTTTAATTGTTGAAATGTTTAATACATGTAATTTTATGTTTCAAAATTTATTATTACATATATGTATAAAAATTAAAAAAAATAATTAATTCCTATTAAGTTAATTTTCAACAACAATACAATTTAAAATGAAAATTTTATATTATTTGTTTAGTAGCTTTTCTTTATTAAGATCTCTAAGTACTTTGCAATCATGGCACAGCATCATATACCACTTCATAGAGTGGGTTGGAAACTAACTACTATAACCAGCTGAATGGGGAACCCCAATCATCCTGAGGCCAGAATCTAGATCCTATAGTCACCCTACTTCTCAAAAAAAAAAATGGCAGACTGATCCAAAGTAAAAAAAAAAACAACAACCAAACATTCCTTCAGTCACTTTTTTTCTGTTTAGGGAGGATATCCCTATATGCAAGAAATGTGTTCAAGTACAAAAACTGTTTATTTATAATCATGCACTCGTATATATGTTCTTAGAAATTTAAAGGTCTGTGTCATATAATGGCATCTATTGCTATTTATATATTAACCCCATCACTACTGGGAAAATTCTAAAATCATGTAACTGTAGTAAGATTTTTATTGTTTGAATGCAACACATTTCAAATGTCGACATTAATAAAAACAGAAATGTTGATTTGTCTACTTTGTTTTCCATTGTGAACATTTTTTTTCTTAAATCACTGACTTTTTATTCCTTAAATATTTATGTTAAAAAGATGGTTGTAATTGTTAACACTTAATTATTTCTGTTTGTCTACATTATTTTCTTTATATCTACATTATTTTCTTTTTATCTATCAATATTTTCTGTCTTAAAAGTAATAATTGTTCATGTATTTACTTATGCCAGATATATAGAATTTTACCTTTTATCATTTAAACTTTTTATTCCTTAAATATTTGTTAAAGATGCTTATAGTTGTTAACTCTTCATTATTTTCTGTCTATCTATATTATTTTCTGTTGTAAAAATAATAATTATTCATGTAGTTACTAATATCATGTATAAAATTACACCTTTTATCTGGACAGTAGTGTTAAGGCATGGCAAATGAAACTAGATGAAGATGCTTGACTTTTGAGTCAGAGTGCCAACATTTAAAGACAACTCTCTATATCAGAGGGATTTAGACATTTATTTTATGT